>CM073600.1:52009816-53304816 GCA_037074985.1 Solanum bulbocastanum | reverse complement strand
GCTTGATTTTGATAACAACAACGTTTTTCTTAATGTCAGGGGGTAAATTACCTGTTACATGGTATCCTCAAGCCTTTGTCAAAATACCAATGACAGACATGAGGATGAGACCTGATCCAAAAACAGGTTACCCCGGTAGAACATATCGATTCTACAAAGGTCCCAAAGTTTACGAGTTTGGATATGGTCTTAGCTACACAACTTATTCCTATGGATTCCACTCTGCCACTCCAAACACAATCCAGTTAAATCAATTATCATCTGTAAAGACAGTTGAAAATTCAGACTCAATCCGTTACACGTCTGTGGAGGAAATAGGAAGTGACAACTGTGAGAAGGCGAAATTCTCAGCTCATGTTAGTGTGGAAAACTCAGGGGAAATGGATGGTAAGCATCCAGTACTACTTTTTGTGAAACAGGACAAAGCGCGAAATGGAAGTCCGATCAAACAGTTAGTTGGATTCCAAAGCGTAAGCTTGAAGGCAGGGGAAAATTCACAACTTGTGTTTGAGATCAGTCCTTGTGAACATCTTAGCAGTGCTAATGAAGATGGATTAATGATGATAGAAGAAGGATCGCGTTACCTTGTCATTGGAGATGCAGAGCATCCTATTAACATTATGATGTGAAACCGAAAAAAATTGGTTGCAAAAGGTTATTGTTACTATTTTGAATTTCAAGAATCCTCTCTATATACCTATAGGAGTGGCAATGTTGCAGCAGCAACAGCTAAAGTATAGATATCAAGATGAATTTGAGCTATTATCTCTTTGTCTTGCTAGATATCTATTTTATTTTCTCCTCTTTTTTTTCAAGAACTCGAAATAGTTTTATAAGAAATTCAAGTACCTACCACAAGGATTACCTGATTTTAGTTTTGCCACAAAAGAAAGGGAAAATGATCAATACATCATTACATTGTACTTGGCTGGTATTACTGCTAGCAATAAGTTTTATGGATGAGTATAGTAGTTTCATTCTGAAATATATAAAGTCTTGTAGGGCCTAACAAGATGAGTTTCAATCTTGTCAGCTTTAACTGCCTTCGAAACAAACAAAGGTGGAACTGTCTAATACACAAAACAACCATCCCGCGTTCGGGAAACACTCAATCTTCCCTTCTTGTGTATTTTATGAGGATCTATGGGGTAAGACTATTGGTATTCATTCAGACTAGTATTCAAGATTTAAATGTAACCTTTAGGACAAGGTTCAAAGTTTTGTGAAAAGATGTTAACATTGCCTTGCTTTTGGTTTGGAATGAAATATGAACAAAAATTGTTTCTAAATAATATAAGTTGCATGAGCAAAAATTAGCAGCACTAATGGAATCATGTAGACTTTTATCAACACTACTAGTGTATATCATTATGAATTACAGAACAATGTGAGAGGACTCAACCAAAATAAACTGTATATATCCCTACTAACATAGAAGGGGAGTCTTGAATATCACGGGTTCAAGTCGTGGAATCAGTCATTAATATTTGTTATCTTATCCACATCACACTATTCGAGTACAGCCAATTCCCCCAAACTGACCTTTTTATATTTGTACTAAGCTAGGTTGTTACAGAATCCATAATTAGCTACAAATACGAAGTTTTAAAAAACTGATTTTGCCTTAATATATGACATTGTACAAATAACGTGCAAGCCTTAAGGGGAAAAATTGACATTGAATAGGAAATATTTTTCGATCACTTTACTTGATGGAATTTTGTATATTTTATATATAGACAGAAGCTATATCTAATTAATTAACCATCCAAAGGAACTAGTGCAAAATTCTTATAAGTGGAAAAACAAGCACCAAACTTTTCCATTTATTTCATTTTATTACCACAAATATATTTTGTAGCTCTTCATGAGTAGGACCAAAACTAAATGGTCCATTTTAGATTCATCTAACTATATAACTTTATGGTCCATTTAAGATTCATCCAACTATATATATATATATATATATATATATATATATATATATATATATATATATATATATATATATATATATATATATCTTCCCAAATCATAAATATGTATTAAGATATTCTTGTGAACTCAATGGCTATCATATATTAATTTAAATGTATTTTGAAAATTCATAAATTTTAAATTTTGGATCGTCGTTGAAAGTATAATTGCAGAACATCTATTTCTAATTAGTAAATTGCAAGAAAATGAAAAAGTCAAACACTTTTTTCTCTAGGATTCATCGTGGACTTTGATTCTTTTAATTAAAAGCTAATGGTTAAGGAGAAGATTCTCAAGAATTTCAACCACTATAATTTTAATTGATTATTTGATAATAATGTATTAAATTAATACCCATGCGTCGATCTATGACTACCAAAGATAATTTTTAAAAAAATGCAGCAAGAATTGAGTCATGCTATTTGCAAAAATAAATATAGAAGAATCAATTGGTTCTCGACAATTATTCTTCCTACTAATTACTATACTATTTATTTTTAGGGTAAGGTTCAAGAAATAGTTGTAAGTTGTAACTCAATAGCCACGAAATGATCATTTTAGAATATTCATTTTGTTGACAGATGCTTTTATCACTTATATATAAAAACGATCTATACAATTTAGGTGACTATGTATTTTAAAGCTCAAACATATAGTTAAAATTCAAACATAGAAATTCTGATTGTTTTTAGCTAAAAGTTGTAGTAGGTTATTTTGATCCATACTACATCGATTTTCGATCAATCTGATAGTGTAAAAGTTATTTATATTGTTGGTTAGTGTATAAAAGTTAAACTTGTTATTTATTTAAATTCTTAAAATTAAGATCATTTCTAGATACATTTGGCTTGAAACTTCCCTTATTATCCACCAACTGAATCCAGCTACATATAATATTAGGGAATTCAATGTCAGTTGTATTAAAAAAAAATGTCAACTGTATATTAAACAAAATTTGGAAGTGGAATCTGGTTGTTTATGGGATTTTCAACAGTATAAAGAGAAATATTCACCATCATACTTTACCATGAATTAATATATTATGATAAATAATTGGCACTTTCTATATGCTTTTCGTGGTCGAAGTCGAAATGACAAAGTGTTAAAAATTATTTTGTCTTACAGAGATTGAAATCATTCAAAAAATTAATTGCAATGACTAAATATATATGAATTTTTCTTAGTACAATTATGTTGCCTTTTAGATTTTTTCCTCCTAAGGTTTTATTGCTATTGATTCGAGAGTCGTCAGTAGCGTGTCATAGGATTAAAAATATGTGAATCAATTTAATTAATTTATGAATTCCAGATTTAAGTAAATAGGTTCGTAATTTAATAAGTTTATAAAGGATAAATTAAATTCAACAAACCAAGAAACAATAAGATCTGAGTATTGTTGCTTTAGAGTCTTGGTTCCAGATATAGCTTTGTGTCCTTGGGAGCAAAGACTTGATCATCAACTAATACAAAGCAAGAGAAACCTTGGAGTCATCTTATAGTGAATAAAATAATTATTTATAAGCAACAAATGGAATAGATGAACCAATAAGAAAGCTCCACATAAGCTCTAAAAGTACGTCATCCAATAAAAATGTTTTACTTAGATATCACTACGCGTGCCAGTTGTAAAACCTCATGTGATTTGCGGAATCTATTACAAATCTAATTGACATATTTGTGATTTTATTTATTATAACACGTCTTCGGATTATGAGTTCTTATTTTCTTCCTTCATGACTTTTGCCACAATCCGATTGTTTTGGTGACAAGATGGAATCAAACGATTCGGACACACATTGATCCTAGGTACTTTTCTAGTGATTCTTTAATAGAAACTTTTCTTCATGCATTTACTTGACTCGTTTTTTGTTTCACTCTGTTGCTTGATGTTCTTTATTTTGAGAGTCCGTGTATTTAATCGATGCTCATGTTTGATAACAATGTGAAGAGCAACTATGAAGAAGAAGAGAAACTGAAAATGTATTGAATATTTTATAGAATTATGCTTTACAAAATATCTACACCACTATATATAGTGTGTATAATTGGATCTACTTTAACCATCTAGTCTAGTTAATTATAAACTAACCACAGTTTAACTAGTAACAACTAACTAACTTCATGACATTTACTGTTCATCCTAACTAACTCGTATAACAGCCCCTCAGCCTCACTATGCTCAACACCCCTCCTTAAGCTGATGGCTGAAAGATGTCTTTTAAACCCAGCTTGGCCATTTAGTGCAGATGAGGAGCCTTCCACAACCCTTTTGTAAAAAGATCTGCTAACTGATCTCTAGTGGATACATGATAAGTCTTAATCATACCCTGAGTTAGTTTTTCTCTGACAAAGTAACAATCAATGTCGAAGTGTTTAGTTCTTTTATGAAAAATGGGATTGCTGCAATTTGTATTGCAGCCTTGCTGTCACAGAATAAATCCACTAGTTGTTTAATAGTCACCCCTAGTTCCTTGTACACTCCAATTAGCCAAGTTATTTCTGCAACTGTTGAAGCCATACTCCTGAACTCAGCTTCAATAGAGCTTCTGGCAACAGTCTCTTGCTTCTTTGATTTTCAGGTGATAAGTGCATCTCCAAATTTTACTAAATATCCAATTACAGACTTTCTTGTTTGTACACAAGTACCCCAGTCTGAATTACAATAGATAGTCAGAAGTTCTGAACTTTGAGCAAACATAAACAAACCAAGTCCAGGAGCTGTCTTGATATATTTGACCACCCCTGGAGCACCTTCCATATAGGATTCTTTAGGAGCATACATAAATTGACTTAATATATGTACTGCAAAGGAGATATCAACTCTGGTCATAGTTAAGTACAACAGCCTTCCCACTAATCTTTGGTATCTGCCAAAATCCTTTAAGAGCCCGTCTGATATAGTAGTTCCTGATCCTTGCACATGTATATCATACTCAATGGATGTTAGAGTAAGATTAGGATCCAAAGGTGTAGACACTGATTTGGCTCCACTTAAACCCATCTCAGATATCAACTCCAAGCATACTTGCGCTGGCTCATTACATACCCCTCATTTGACCTAACAAATTCAATACCAAGGAAGAATTTTAGTTCTCCCAGATCCTTCATTTTGAACTTGAGTTTAAGGTCATTTCTAGTCTGCACAATCAAGTTACTACAGCGGCCAGTCACAAGTAGATCATCTACATACACAAGCATCATTATCAACTCCTTATTTACTTTATTGGTAAAGAGGGAATAATCATAATGGCTTTGAACAAATATCAACTGAACTAAAGCTTCAGTTAGTTTAAGATTTCATTGTCTTGGTGCCTGTTTTAGATCATATAAGGATTTGTGAAGTTTGCATACTTTGCCAGTCTCCCCCGTCTGTAAAAAATCATGTGGAATAACCATATAGACATCCTTAGGAAGATCACCCTGCAAAAATACGTTGTGCACATCCATTTGAAACATAGACCAATGTCTTGCAACAGCCACAACCAAGATTGATCTTACTATAATCATTTTGGCAATAGAAGAAAAAGTCTCTGAGTAATCTAAGCCTTTTTTTTTACTAAAACCCTTTGCAATCAGTCTTGCCTTATACCTTTCAACAGCACCTGGGGCTAGATATTTAACTTTAAAGCCCACTTACACCAAATAGGTTGCTTCCCCGGTGGTAACTCAGTAAGACTCTAAGTATGCTTCCCTGGTGGTAACTCAGTAAGACTCTAAGTATGGTTATCTTCTAATGCTGCAATTTCTGATCTCATATCCTCTACCCATTTAGGATGACCAGTAGCCTCAGCAAATGAAGTGGGTTCAATAATACTAGAATAAGCAGCTAAAGTTTCTCCATAGACACCAAAGAGATTGGCATAGCTAACATGATTTGACATTGGATACAAACATTTAGACTTAGGTTGAGTAGTAATGAAGTCATGCATCCATACAGGGGATTTGATATTTCTGGAAGATCTCCTACTAGGAAGAGATGCAGTAGGGGAAACAGGAGGATCATCAATAGAAGGAACTGGATCCTGAGTTGGCTCATCAGTAAGAGCTACAGGAGCATGCTCAGATGCAAAAGTTATATCAGAGGAGCATCTATCAGTTACAGCAGAAGCAACATGAAAGCATAAAGAAGTTGAGTCACACAACTCAGTAGGCTGTAAAACAGGAAATAGGGGAGATACATCTGAATGCATAGACTGAAATATAAAGATGTATCCCTTTTGCAAGGCCGAGTAACCAAGAAAAACAGTTGGAGCTGCTCTTGAGGCAAATTTATCCATTTTTCTGACTTCTATAGCAAAAACAAGGCATCCAAACACCCTTAAGTGATCAAGGGTTGGTGATGACTGAAATAAAACATCATATGGATCCCTTTAAGAACTTGAGAGGAAATTATGTTGATGAGATATGCATTGGTAAGAACACATTCTTTCCAGAATTTGAGTGGAAAACTAGCCTGAAATCTCAGTGCTCTGGCTATGTCTAAAATATGTCTATGCTTTCTTTCAACTACTCCATTTTATTGTGGGGTGTAGATATAAGAACTTTGGTAAAGAATACCAAGTGACTAGAGTAAAAAAGTCACTTGTGAGTTAAAAAATTCACACCCATTATCAGTCCTTAAAATCTTTATACTGGCAGAAAATACATTCAAGAAAATTTCTAAGCTCTACAATTACTTCAGACTTGGAATTTAACAAAAATAACCAAGTATATCTGGAATAATCATCCACAATTGTGAGAAAATATCTGAGAAAATGGTCAAATAGCCCCCCAACCTATTGTCGGATTCTCAACTACACACTTTAACTTTATGGGGGTCCTATCACCCCCTTAAACCGTTTAAAACTTAAATTATTACCTCTCTAATTGTTGATCTGGAAAAGTGGTGTATTTCACTCTCTTTGAGAGAGTGAGCAACAAAAATAAATTATTAAAATTTTATTTTTAATTATTTTTTATGAATATATGTATTTTTATTTATATATTTTATTTATTTATTGTCTTTTTTCTTTCTCTCACGCCCTTTCCATCATTGTCACTACTCCAAACGGATCTTCACGCCGGAGCTTCGACCAATAAACAACAGTAAAATAACAAGACCACCTACACCATTGGAGCAGCAACTTCACTGAATCAAAACCTCTTTAGTGTCTCTCTTCCTCGTCACTGTTGACAAGCAACAAGACGCCGACGAACCATCAAACACCACACCTCTTTTTGCTTCTGATGACAAACAACCAGCAAAATCCCAATTAAACTTTTGGTGGTGGAATTGAAATTAGATTTACGATGATTTTAATGTCTTTTCAATCTGAAGCTTTATTCTCATGAGAAAATGGTGGAGAGTTCTTTTAGTGGGTGAAAAAGATAATGATGAAGGTGGAGGGAGATGATAAAGAGAGAGGTGGAGGTGGGGGAAGACCCTCAACATTTTCTCCAAATCAAGCTTACACAAAAAATTAGGGTTAAAAAAACTCTTGAAGAAAGGAAGGAGATGAAGAGAATTTTTTTTTTTTTTAAAAAAAAGAACAATTGGTGAAATTCAGGTGTAAGTGTGTGTGTTTCACCCACTTGACGCTTGACTGGTTATAGCATTTCAAGGGGTATATATTCCACTTTTAAAAAGTTTAGGGGGGTAATAGGACCCCCGTGAAGTTAAAGTGTGTAGTTGAAAATCTGACCATAGATTGAGGGGCTATTTGACCATTGTCTTAAAATATCTTTTATGATCATGAGTAGGCACTCTATAGGGACCCCATACATTAGCATGTAAAGTATGAAAATAAGTAGTAGTTGTTGTATTGCTCAATGGAAAAGAAAGTCTTGACTGTTTAGCTAAGGGACATACAGTACAAATTGTATCAGACTTGGAAGACAATGATTTGAAACATCCAAGTATTTTAAGAGTAGTAAATGAAACATGGCCCATCTTTTTATGCCATAGAGAGACATTCTTGTTAACAGGAGTTATAGTAGGTGGTGAGACACATGATGTAGTAGTGGAAACTGCATAAGCTGATGACAATGAAACTGCTGCTAGTGACTTCAACTGGCAGTCAGCTTGAAGAACATATAAATCATTCTCCAACTTGCCAATCCCCCCACCTTCCCACTAGAGAGATCATGAAATACACAGTGATCAGGATAGAAAAGAACACAGCAATTTAACTCTTTGGTTAACTTTGGCACAGAGAGCAAGTTATATTTGAACTCAGGAACATACAGTATATTGGTGATCGCAATCCCTCCAAGTATCTGAGAACAACCAATATGACTGACCTTAGCTAAACTACCAGTAGGTAAGTGCACTTTACCCTCAGGGGAATCATGGAGATTAATAGAGTGAGTTAACAAGTGAAAAACATTGATCATATGCCTGGAGACTCCTAAATCTACTATCCATTTGTCAATAACATTTGGATGAATATAACAGTTTAAGATACCTGATGCTCTTCTATCAGCATTACTGGTAGTCTTTTCAAGTTTTGGTGGCATTTGCATGTTTGATTAAGAGATGGTTGCTGCACTAGATATGGCCACTGTGGATTCTGATATTGGTAGGGCTGCATGTTAGTCATAAGAGCAGGGGAAGAATTTGAGTAGGAAGTACCTCCTAATAACGAAGGAGGTTGATGAATCTGATAGTTGCTTGAACTATTTTCAGTAGTAAAAACTTGATCAGGAGGCCCTGAACTAGACTGAAAATCCATGAAACTAGCATTACCATTGCTAGGAGAATTGGCTCTTACAAGGTTGGCTGCAGTGATAGGACCAGGGCTAGTCCTCCTCTTACCTTTCTAGTTAGCAGGGTACCCATGCAATCTAAAACACACAACTCTAGTGTGGCCCTTCCAATTGCAATAATTACAATACAGATTACTGTTAAGGGATTTCTGAGGTCTAAAACTTGATCCAAACTGTGTAGATCCTCCAGACTGGATTGTAGGTCCTCCTGATCTAGTAAACCCCTTCCCATTACTGAAAAATGCCATTGCCTCAGTCAATTGCCTAGAATTAATAGAGCTAGTGCCTTCAGTCCCTACTATATTCGATTTACCAAGTACTCTCTGACACTCTTCAGCCATTACTAATGAGTAAGCTTTGTTCACACTTGGTGTAAGATCCATCATCATGATTTGACTTATGCACTGATTATAAGATTCATTCAACCCTAGAAGAAATTGCATTAACATTTGATATTTGAAATGAATAACATAGGTCTTAGACACTTCTCATATGCAACCAGGACAAGGCATAAATGAATCAAATTCCATCCAAAGCTCCTTGAGCTTAGAGTAATAGCTAGAGACTGATGAAACTCCTTGAGTCAGAGTAACAATCTCTCTGTGCAGAAAAAAAATTCTAAAACTATCTACTTTGTCGAACCTTTCCTTTAGATCATTCCACACCTGCTGAACATTGCTAGCATACACTATACCACTAAGTAACTCCCCACTAACAGATATCATGATCCAAGAGAGTACTATGGCATTAAATTTCTCCCATAGATCATGAAGTGAAGCAGGAAATGACCTTTTAGGGCATTTGCCATCAACAAATCCCAATTTACCTTTACCTAGTAGACCTATTTTCATTGATCTACTCTACAAAGCGTAATTTTCAGATCCAGTCAATTGAATAGAAACCAGAGAACTACCTGGAGTGTCACAAGCTTGAAGATGTAAGGAATGATGTGTATCGATTACAATTTGTCCTCTTTGCATAGAACTGGAAGTGATTTTGGGATTGGGATCACGTGTCATTGTTGTAAAACTGAAACTTCAAGCTTATCCACTATCTGCCTTTGTTTGCAATGCAACAAGTTTTCTACTGCACTGAAAAACAGAGATCCTCAATGGAGTTCTTGACGCTCTGATACCATGATAACAATGTGAAGAGCAATTATGAAAAAGAAGAGAAACTGAAAATGTATTGAATATTCTGTACAGAATTATGCTTTACAAAATATCTACACCACTATATATAGTGTGTATAATTGGATCTACTTTAACCATCTAGTCCAGTTAATTATAAACTAACCACAGTTTAACTAGTAACTAACAACTAACTAACTTCATGACATTTACTGTTCATCCTAACTAACTCGTATAACAGCTCCTCAGTCTCACTATGCTCAACAATGTTTTCTCCAATGCTTGTTGAATGTCTTCAGAAAGTTATGCACTCCCGTATTTATAGTTGTAGGGAGTAGGCACTTCAAGTGTACATGAACTCTCGTACCTCATTCTGATCGGTTCATGTAAGTCATAAAGCTTATCACAGATGTTATGTGATAAAATTGTACTTATGTGATTGACAAAAACATGTCATTTTAGACACTTGACGGATTTTGTTAGTTCTTGAATTTAACTAAGATTGTCACATCATTTGAATATGTGACATCATCTTTTTAGTTTTAAACTTGACAAGGATGGCCCTCAAAATGAAATGAACCTTGAATTGAGTTTAATAAAATAGACTTATTTAATTGTGCAGTTTAATTCATATAAATATAAATTTAATCTAAATTTTGAATAAATTTGACCCAATAATATTTATGTGTCTATACTATTGTTATTGTTATTTTAAAAAGACAATTGTCTTAATTTTGTGAACGTATAAAAATCTAATTTGAATATATTGCTTTTGATAAAATAAAAGAATACGTGAGTATACAATCTTGACGAGCACTCGTATATATAAATGAAATAGATTTGAATCAATGTCTTGACCAATTTTACCTAAGTTGTCATAAGACGAAAGAGAAAAAGGAACGTTCATATGTTCATAACATATCGATTGATGAGTTGAATATCTTATATATTATAGTAATTGTTTACCCTAATAGCTCATTTGGTATGAAATTGTAATTTGAAATTAGCGTTTGAATACAATTTGAAATTATATTAAAGTTAAAATAATAACTTTATATTACATGTCCAAAACACTTATTAGGATTCATAATGTGGAAGAATTTATTGCTCATAATAAAGCACCAACAATAAATTAACAAAGTAGTCATGGGTCGTGACTAGAATTCGTTGTAGTGAATAAATCCTTTTTATGTATACTAAGTTTAATTTACAACATAACATGTAAGAATTACCCCAAGTTTTATAAAGTAAAGATTTTAAAGAAGTAACTTTTTTTTAAAAAAAAAAATCTTATATTGTTTGATTTATTTTAGTTAAGGAATTTAAAGACATAATAATCATATTAAATATTTCAATGATTAGTTTTATGTTAGTGCAACAAAATAAATTTTCCGCTATTCTCTGTCATTTTGATGTGAAATTCGTCTAAGGTGTCATATCTACCTCCTCTTCATAAGCTTGTTAACCTAGAAATCAGTCAAATCCTAATTAACCTCCCTCATCGGTCCATTTTCTGCCAGGGACATTACGTACACCTTCCTTTAGGGACTTAGTGCCGCCACTAAGAACATGTTTGGATTGACTTAAAAAGTAGTTTTTAAGTCAAAAAAATAAAAGGTTAAACTTCAATGACTTTTAAGTCAAAAAATAAAAAGTAGAGGGAGACCTACTTTTGGTTTTTAACTTATTTTAAGTTATTTTTAACCTTATCAAATACTTCCTAACTTATTTTAAATCATTTTTGACTTATTTTAAGTTGTTTCTATATTGGCCAAACACTTCCAAATTAAAAATTGATTTAAAAATAGGTTTGACCAATTTTAAATCAATTCAAACACCCTCTAAGTTTGTCCTATTAGCAGGGGTGACTCAACGAAATATGTGGCCTAAAGCTAATACATAAAATAGGCATAATTATATTTTACTTATTTTATTTTGTATGTTTTAATTTGACTCAGCATGAAATTTTAGATACATTAAAAACTTTTAATATAATTGTCTAAAATTAAAAGCATATTTAACATACCCAAAAAAAAAAAAAAAATTGAATCATACATGATATTTATTTAGAAAATTTTAAATTTTGTGAGAAAAATTATTGATTTTTTACAATAAATTTTAAATAGGGAAAAGGGCCTGATATATCCTTAATTTTGTCATTTGGAGCTGATATGCCCCTCGTTATGAAAATGACTCATATATATCCTTACCATTATACAAACGGCTCACATATACCCCTACCGTTACAAAATGAGCTCACATATATCCTCCATTTAACGAAAGTGAAAAAATTAGTTTTAAATTTATATTTTTGACTTTTATTTTTTTTAAAAAATCATTTAGGGGTATATATGATTCTTCTAGCAAGGTTCAAGGTATATTTTAATCTTTTTCAAACATAAATTATTTTTTGACTTCTTTGATTATCATTATTTGAGTTTCTTATCTTATTTTATTTTTTTCTTTCATTCCTTAGTGTAAAGAAAAAAAATTGAAAATATTTTTTTGTGGCTATATTGTAATTTAGTTTTTTGTATTTGAATAAAAAAATTGGGTCATCTATAATAAATTTTACAAGAATATTAGTGAAACATAAATAATTTAGTCATTGAAACAAAAAAATGTTTGAGGAGGATTAAATATATCCATATGGGATTATATTTTTTAAAAAAAGAAATTTAAAAAGTAAACTAAAATTATTTTTTTCACTCCCGCTAGAGGAAAATTATATATGCGAGTCATTTGTATATAAGTAGGGGTATATATGAGCCACTTTAATAACGAGATATATATTAGCTCTAAATAACAAAATTGAGGGGTATCAGACCCTTTTCCCTTTATAGAAATCTCACATTTAGTTTACTTATTACCATTATCCCCTATAGGTTTTACAAATCTCCAAAATTCCTCATTTTCGCGCATCAGATTAGTGTATCTAACACATCAGATTAGTGTATCTAACGCATCAGATTAGTGTATCATGTACATATTAGTGTATCTCGCATATCAGATTAGTGTATAAAATATACATCAGATTAGTGTATCATGTATAAAATATAATGTATCTTACTTAACGATTAATGTATCTCTCACATCAGATTAATGTATCAGCGCTAATATTATTGAATCCATTTGAAAGATTTTTGTAATTATAAACTTTTAAGGGATAAATTGTCATTTTGCCTTAAAAGTATATGATTTCTCTAATTTGCCCTATATATAATGCTCCTAATATTAGAGAATTTGGGGCCTTAAAAATATTGGGGCTTAAGTTTTCGGCATCAGCCCGCCTTGCCTATCAGCGTAATGAGGCAATATACATTCAATATTAATATAATTGTCATGACTAGGGGTGTACAAGTCAAATCGAATTAACAAACCAAATCAAATCGGAAAAAAAAATCAATTTGTGGTTTGGTTTGGTTGGTTTGGCAGTTGAAAAATAAAACCGACCACTCTTGGTTTTGTTTGGTATTAAAAGAAAAAAAGTCAAACCGAACCCAAACCAAACCGACACTATATATATATATATATATATATATATATATATTTAGTTAGTTTATAGTTTTCAATGTTTATATATTTTATTTCAAATTTGGGCTTGTAAAAATTACAAATATTTTATTGTATTAAAATCCAAAGTTACAATTATATTATTATAGTTTTTCAATTTCGAAGTTAACAATTTACTTTGTAAATATTTTGTTTTGTATTCAGTTTACCTCTAGCCTTTAATCTTATTAATTTAACATAATGAACGTTGATATTTCAAACAAAATATTTTGTACTCATGAGAATTTACCATCTTTTCAAAAATTTCTATTCATTTAACATTTTTAAGTTTAGCTTATCACACAGGTAAGTGAAAAAATATTTGATCTCTTTTTCAAATACCGTAAAAAACCGAAAAACTGAAAAAATCCGAAATAATCGACTAAAGCCGAAACCAAAAAAACCGACTTTATTGTGGTTTGATTTGGTTTTTTAAATTTAATAAACTGACATAATTGATTTAGTTTTTTTTAATGAAAAACCAAACCAAATCGACCCATGTACACCCCTAGTCATGACCCAAGCATGTATTTTCGCTTTGAACATAAGTTCATACAAATTTATTTTTTGGATTATGTTTATCTAGCTTCAAAAACACGTATATCATATGAATTTATGTTATGTCTTAAAATATTATTCACTTTCCTCTTTATTTCAATGTGAGATTCGCCTAAAATGTCATCTTATTTTAAGAAACTTGCAAGTTAAAAAGCCTGACAATTTTGTTTGCACTCGAACTCACTCGTCTGTCCTCAATCAAGAATCTCCCTAATACTAAATCTTTTAATAATGTGTAAACTATTAGATAATAAATATATTATACCTAAGACTCGGAAAAAAAATATTGAACTTCAGATTATGTATGAAAATAAATTAACGTACCTTATTTACAACATTTGAACATTAAATATTTAGGTCAACTTTAAATTTCCTTGATGCACAAACGATATGAAACATACTTATATAATTATATCATCTAAAGAAAATTGCATATAAACATATATAATGAAATATGAAAGAGATAACCTATATTAGTTAAAGCAGATCAAATTAAGCAGAGAGTATTGAATTTTTAAAACATTAATATAAAAAACTAAATTAGAATAATATTATAAAACTTTTTTGTATAATATTGATATTTTGGCGAGTGACCAGTAGAAAAGAAAAATCATATATATTACATGTGCTTTCTCTTATCATACAAAATTATTTCATCATAATTTTTATTGGGATAAAACATAATAACTCTTTTAGGAATATGGTGAAATTGTCATTTACACATATAAACTAAATGAGGGGCGGATTATTTTTTGAACTTTTTCTTTTATTATTATGACATGCTTAAATAATGTGAAGGTCCTATTATCCCCTCATTCCCCTCTTCTTCGAACTTAATTTTTTTCGTATTATTTATATCATTATTCAAATTTTCTTTTAATTACAATTTACACATGAACAATATGAAGGTCTTTGCATTATCATGTCATTTAAAAATTACATATAAATGTATATAATAAAAATTTAAAATTTATATTACACTAAAGCAAATCAAATTCTACAAAATCTATGAAATTTTGTACAATTAGTAACTTCATCAATATGATACTGACATTTAAGTGAATGACAAATAGGAGAGTCAAATACAATTTTTCTTATCCTACCAAATAATTTCATCATAATTTTTCCAAAATAGTCCAACAATATTATTATATTTTTTTTAATATATATTTTGCCAATTTTTTAAGAATTTACCTATATTCCTTGGAAAATTATTTATTCTATTAATCTAATCAAGAACATACCAAATTAACCTATTTTCCTTGGAAATTATTTATTCTATTAATCTAATCAAGAACATACCAAATTATATTTTAAATATTTATTTAATTTAAAATCGTTAAGAAGTTTAGAAAGAAATACTAAAAATGATGTTTTCATAATAAAAATAAATATTTCAAATGATATTTGTTTATACTAGTGCGACAAATTTTTTTATTAGATTTTGAATTATCAAATTAAACAAGATGTGAATTACGTGCGAGACATGTTGAAATTTTCATTATATACAGTTGTATTTATAAAAACATATCAACATAAGTACATAACTTGTTTATATCAATTAAATATTAATCATCTATGTTAAAGTTAAAATCCCTTTTAAGCACTTTTACAATATGAAAATTGATTAACTTGACTTGTTACATCATTTAGATATTAAATATGTAATTAGTGTTTTAAAAACATAACGCAATGACAGTATGAGACATACTTGCATATTAATTATGCCATTTAAAATAAAATTACATGTATATAAATATCTATAACAAAATAAGAAAAACATTATATTATTCTGTGAGTTCCTTAAAAAATATCGTTTTCTATATGACATTTTTATCAATACGAACTTGACCTTTTGTTTAGAGCAAATGAAATTACACAAAATATATGACATTTTAAATTAGTTGTGTATAAAATTAAAAATAAATTAATTCACAGTAACTTCATTAATATGATATTGATATTTGGTGAGTGATAAATAGAAGAGTCAGATATAATTTCTTTTTCACGTCACCAAACTATTGTATCATAATATGTTTTCCAAAATAGTCCAATGATATTATCCTAATATCCTATAGATTTTGTCAATTCTTAAAATTTTATTTATTTTCTATGACAAATCTTTTGTTATATTGATTTAATTAAGAACATATCAAAGAATAAAAATAAAATAAAAATCTGTATACATTTAATTTGTCTTAGTTGAGTGGTTTCGCCAAAAAAAAAAAATATGTTAAAGAAGGAAAATATAATGACAAAGCAAATATTTTGTAGAGAAAATGGTCTAACACCCCCCCCCCCCCGACCCCCACAACCTATACTCGAAATTCCAATTACACACTCCAATTTCACGGGTGTTTTTTTACCCCCCTGAACTTCATATTTATCTATTTTCTACACACTTAAAAATGCTGACCTATCATAGGAGGTGAGAACACCTCCTCTAGGCACGTTAGAAGGTGAGAACACCTTAAATTTTTGACGAAAATTTTCTCTTTCTCCAAGGGTCATCTTCCCCACCATTAAATAAACCATTGTTTCTTCTTTCCCACCATTAACCCTTGTTTCTTGTATAAAAAAAAATTCACGATTTTCTCTCAAAAATAAGTAGGGTTTAGTTGTTTATGTTCATTTCTACTTCAAATGTTAAATTTAGGGTTTGTAATCTACTCTAATTTCTTATTTAGGTCTCTAATTTGAATTTTGAATTTTCTCGAAATTCATCAAAATGGCAAATGAAAACTTGAAAGGATGATTTTTGGGTATTTTACGTTTAGGAGGTAAATGGGGGAAAAGTAGGAATTGAGAGTTGAAGAGGCGGGGGACTCGGCGCGTGCAATCACGTTGGACTATGTATTTGGTTTATGTGTTGAGGTCAGCGTTTAAGTGTGTAGAAAATACAGAAATATGAAGTTCAGGGGGAAAATAGGACACCCGTGAAGTTGGAGTGTGTAGTTGGAATTTCGGGTATAAGTTGGGGGGGGGGGGGGGGTTAGACCATTTTCTCTATTTTGTATGATAATTTTAAGGCATTATATATAAATATGACCCTTAACTTGATTTCAGTGGACAACTATGCCCTCCAACTTTGAGTATGCACAAATAGACACTTAAACTTATATAAAATTGAACAAGTAAACATGCATGTCCTACATGACATAATACACGTAGGATGCCATGTAAGATCCTAGGATGTCATGTAAGATCCTAGGGTGTCATGTAGGACGAATGCATCCATTTTCCAATTTTATACAAGTTTAAGTGTCTACCTATGCACACCCAAAGTTAAAGACCATAGTTCAAGGAGCACAATATGTACAAATTACAGTTGGTTATTATAATTATCAGTTTTGACCCAAAAAAATAATTACGTATTGCACTAACATTAAAATTAGGCATATTACATGAACATGACCCTTAAGGTGATGTCAGCTGACAACTATGACTTTTAACTTTGAGTGTGCACAATTAGTAGACACTTAAACTTGTATAAAATTGAACAAATAGACACACACATCCTACGTGACATCCTACATGACAATTTGCGTACTACGTGGTGTCCAATATGTATTATGCCACATAGGACTCATTTGTCTACTTATTCAACTTTATACAAGTGTAAGTGTCTACTTGTGGACGCCAAAAGTTGGAAGGTATTAATGTGAAATGAGGCCAAGTTAAAGGGCACATTAATGTATTATA
The DNA here is from genome assembly GCA_037074985.1 of Solanum bulbocastanum. Taxonomy (NCBI): domain Eukaryota; kingdom Viridiplantae; phylum Streptophyta; class Magnoliopsida; order Solanales; family Solanaceae; genus Solanum; species Solanum bulbocastanum. The sequence goes on along the minus strand of CM073600.1, from coordinate 53,287,153 downwards.
TGTATTTGATTCGCTTGATCTAGTGAAGCACCAAATGCTTGTTGTGCCTCTCCATATTTATGGTTTGAAAAATTATAATTACGTGAGTTGTATTTGATTCACTCGATTTAGTAAAGCACCAAATGCTTGTCGTGCCTCTCCATATTTAGGGCGTGCCAAAAAAATAATTATGCGAGTTATGTTTGATTTGCTCTATCTAGCGAAACACCGGATACTTGTCGCAGATCCCTATATTTAAGGCGTGACGAAGTATAATTATGTGAGTTATGTTTGATTCAGTCGATCTAGTGAACCAGATGCTTGTTGCACCTCCCCAAAATTAGAGCGTGACAAAGTATAATCATGTGAGTTTTGTTTATTCTCTCGATCTAGCAAAACACTTGATGCTTATTGTGTCTCCCCATATTTAAGGTGTGATAACAAATAATTATGTGAGTTATATTTGATTTGCTTGATTAGTGAAACACTGAATACTTATCGTGCCTCTCCATATTTAGGATATGACAAAAAGATAATCATGCGAGTTATATTTGATTCACTCGAACTAGTGAAGCACCAAATGTTTATCGTGTCTCTCCATATTTAGGGTGCTACAAAAAGATAATTATGCGAGTTATGTTTGATTCACTCGATCTAGTAACACACTAGATACTTGTTGTGCCTCCCAATATTTAGGACGTGATGAAGTATAATTAGTGAGTTATGTTTGATTTAGTCGATCAAGTGAAGCATCGGATTCTTGTCGCACCTTGCCATATTTAGAGCCTGAAAAAGCACAATCACACGAATTTTTTTTTTATTCGCTTGATCTAGTGAAACATTTGATGCTTATCGTCTCTCCCATATTTAGGGCATGACAAAAAATAATTACGCTAGTTATATTTAATTCACTCGATCTAGTGAAGCATCGAATGTTTGCCTCCCCATATTTAGCGCGTGATAAAAAATAATTATGCATATTATATTTGATTTGCTTGATCTAGTGAAGCACTGAATGCATATCGTACCTCTCCATATTTAGGGCGCGACACTATTATACATGAACTATGCGGAATAAATTTACATAATCATATCATCTAAAACAAAATTACATAGAAACATCTATAACACAATAAAAGAGAACTTAATTTGCTATAGAGCAAATCAAATTACAAAAAAAAAAAATGGAGTCTTTTCTAATATCATTAATGTATAAAATTAAAATAAACTAATATTATAAAAACTCTATCAACATGACATTAATATTTTGATAAGTGACCAATATGATAACCACAGATGAACCTATTCACACCTTACCTATTTTTTCTCTTGGAAACTTTCTTTAATTAATCTAGTTAATAACATACTAAAAAATGAAAAATTAAATCTCACAAAATTTTTCTTTTTTCCTTAAAAGTACAAAAAATTAAAAATTTAAACACGAATATCATTTACATACACAACTATTGAATGTATTTAGACAGAAAATCACGCAAAACACTAAAAAAAAAAAAACTTAAAAAACTTATTTCCTCTCTAATATCAACTATTTACCCTATGTAAATAAAGAAAAACTACAGTTTATGTACGTACACCAAATCATTATTATGCTTCTAATGAAAAAGACAAAGTAGGTTTAATTTAATCAAATTAAAAAGATAAAGTGAACGCCGTCAGATTAAGCATCTGCCGGAAAAATTAAAATTAACGTGATCGGCGTTTTCTCCGGCGGCCACATGGGCCTTTGTATTTTTCCTATAAATAGGGCTCTCCCCCATCTATTATTTTCACTTTCATTTGCGTTCTCTTCTTTCTCTCTCTAGAAAAAACTCTCTGTTTTTTCTCCACAGATATACAAAGCACAAAAACTATATAGTAAAAATAAGAGAAATTTATTATTTTAATATAAATAAAATCAAATTTTATTTATATTAATTATTTGTTTTTTCTCTTTGACCCTTTCTAGATTTCGTGGTGCTGTTTGGAGGTACTTTTCCCTTCTCTTTCTCTCTCTCTCTCCACACAATTTGATTAATAAATAATAATATATAATTAATAGTAAAAGAGTAAATAAAAAATAGATCGAATAAATTTTGTTGAAAAATAGATCGAAACAGTGACTATTTAGTGGATTAAATTGGGTTTGATCTGAAGTGAATAGTGTGTGTGGAATTGAGAATTTCTTTGGTAAATTGACTAATGGTTTGTGTAAATTTTTAATTTTTTTTGATTGGTTGTTAGATTATTGGAAACCCTAATTGGAATTGGTAAAGATTGAATCTGTTTGATGAATTTTTTGATTGGTAGGGTTCAATCTGGTATTTATTCTGGAAAGGTGTTAGGGGTGATTTAGTTGGGTGATAGTTGTTGTTAGCTGTATTATTTATGTACTGAGTGTATATTTGTCACATTGGTTGGATTTGTTTTTGATGCATCATCAATTTTGTGGAGTTGGGTACTGTTTGTTGCATTACTTACTGTATATTTTATTGTGGGGAAATGAAAAGATAGGACTGTTTATGTGTTGTTTTGATGAGTTTGTAATGGTGGATTAATAGATGTGAATGATTGAGGCTAGGGTTTGTTAGGGGAATATGGGTAGATCTTTTGGAGGGCTATGAGAGAATGTTGACATACAGCATTTGGATATAGTTCATATACAGATTGGAAAAATCATGTGTGTAATATAGGAACGAATTGCACCCAAGGGGAATGGGTGTGGCCTAGTGGTTAGTGAAGTGGGTTTGAGAACATTGAGGCCTCAGGTTTGAATCCCAATTGAGGTGTCCTATTTGTCTGATACCTGGTGGTGCTGGTGGGAGGTGGTTACTCTTGGAATTAGTCGAGGTGTAAAAAAAAGAGAGGAGAAATATAGGCACCAATTTTGAAAAGAACTGATAACTTTCTTTGGAATTTGTGCAATCTCTGTAGCCCATTTTCCTTCCTCTTAGTTCTGTAGTTGTTTTTCCTCGTATTTGGTTGTTGAGGCTCATTTGTAATTGCATGGTGTTGCATAGGATTTGAACGCAGATATTTTTAGGGCTTGAGCTTGGTGATGATTTTTCAGTGTCTTTTTGCCTTCTCTTTATTGTTTCATTGATTATGGCACAGTTAATCTTTGTGCTACTGTAACAATCAAGATTCAAGAGTTTAACTCCCCGATCATAGCATGCCTGAGTTTATTTTGGTTTTCCTTTTTTTTTTTTTCCTGCTGAAAGATGAATTGCTGATTGAAATATTAATTTGATCATGCAGGCTATAACTATACGTTCCTGTTTTAAGATTTTGCAACTGTAGCTGTGACTTGTGAGTGCTGACTGCTACTAAAGAAATTCGCTTGCTTCATGATTTTAGTATTCCAAATAGACGACGATGATGTAAGCCTTATGTTGTAGAGTGAATTGCAAACCTATGTGTTTGATGGATGTGACTTTTGTCCTTTAATCAAGTTTGTTGCATTCCCCAAATTGCAGTCTTTCTTGCTTTTAATGTTCTTTGAGCAATAAAGAGGTTAGAATTGTTGTCAATAGCTCTGCGAGAATTAAATATTTGCTAGAGGTGGTGGTATAAGCTCTTTTTGTTCAGTGTATATGCAATTATATTTGAGATGGGTTCTAAAGGAAGGGCGTTGTTTGATCTTAATGAACCCCCTGCTGAGGATGAGCAGGTTAATGATGGTGTCCTCTGTTTACAGCCTCAGAGAGCAGTTCCTTCTTCTAGTACCAACACTTCTGAGTTTTTGGCATCTTCTGTTGATCCTCCGGGGATAGTAAACAATCATGCATTTTTCCATGCCTCTTCCGTTTCAGGTTTTCAGCCCTTTGTTCGGTCAAAAGGTGCAGAGGCATCTAGAGCTCCCGAGGAACATGGGAGTGCTGGGCCCTCAACTTCGGGTGGTGCTTCATTATCTAAATCAAGTCAGGAATATACAATGAAGTCTTTGCTCCAGCCAGATCTTAACTCTCTTGATATGCAAGTGACTGAAAAGGAAGAAGGTGAATGGTCTGATGCAGAGGGTTCAACATATGCAGATAAAAATTGTGGCTTCAATGATAAGTCGAATACTGATGTTGATAAAGCTTCGCAGGAGAAATCAGCAGTTGAGCCGGGGAGCAATAGTGATAAAGTTGGCTTTGTTGATAATGCTTCTCTGGATAACGAGAAAGGGAATGGTGAAAATTACAATATTTCTTCTTTAGAATTAGATCGTGATACAAGTGACAGGAAAAGCAATAGTAGCAGAAATTCTGAAACCAGTAGTAAAGCTGATATCACCATGGATGGTCAGGAGGATTCTGGGCAGGTGCCAAAGCATAGAGAGATTAGAGGTGTTGAGGCAAGTCATGCATTGAAGTGTGCTAACAATTTTGGTAAGCGTCCTAAGGTTGACCAGCAGAAGGAAGCGATGCTGGGAAAGAAGCGCAGTAGGCAGACCATGTTTCTTGATTTGGAAGATGTTAAACAGGCAGGTTCTCAAAAAAGTATTGCTAGGCGCCAAAATTTCCCAGCACCTGTTACAACTCGCATTGTGAAAGAGTCTCGTAATGTTCCTCCGCCTTCTGAAAAGAATGGGGAAAAGCAGAGTCAGGTACTTGTCAAAGATACGAAACAAATTGATTCAACTAATGAAGGAAACTTGCCTATGGAATCTAATGATTCTAGATCTGAATCCAGTGCTGATGTGAACCTAGCACCTCTAGGTCGGCCAAGACGGTTGAATAGTGCTACTGACCTCACGTCTGAGGCTCAAACACCACCTATACCTAGACAGAGTTCTTGGAAACATCCCACAGATCAGAGGCAAAATAGAAATTCACAGTTTCCTGGGAGGAAGCCTGCTCTGACCAGTCAAAATTCCATGGAACCAAAATTGGGAGCCAAAAAACCTCCATCCAAGAAGCAACCTATAGTAAGTAGCCCGTGCCAAGATACATCTGTAGAACGCCTTATTCGTGAGGTGACAAACGAGAAGTTTTGGCAACATCCAGGTACTTTTGAGTTCCACTTGATTATTATTCTCATCTTTTATCATTGTGATTATTACCATTACTTTTTGTTGAATCAAAATTTTCTTCGTTAGTCTTCTGTCTTGAATTTTTTTTCTTCTCTGTGCTTTTTAAGCTATCAGAGCATATAAACTTTTTCCTGTTGATTCTTGTTTGGGGTATGGCCAGCTTTCTGATGCTCCAACTTAGGTTTCAATAGAGCATTGCTCTTACTGTGCCTAGTAAGGTATGTGATGGGAGATAAGCATTTATTTTATCAAAATTTTGCATTTCCCTAGAAAATTGTTAGAATGAGTGGTGCACAAGCAAATCCCTTCACTTTTTCTTGTGCTCTATAATAATGATTGTGTCATGAGATAGTACGGAATTCATCTTTGCTCTAGGTTTTATTCGAAGAAGCAAGTATGTGTTTTTTTCCCACTGGGCACTGGACTGAAGTGGTCATTCAAGATCTATTAACCCTTTAAACTTCTTTTATGTTGTATTTTTCATTTTTCAAGTGTTCTGGATCATAAAACTTTCTATTTGTTTTCATTGGAAAGCAATAAACTGGTACCATTTTACCAGCTGAACATTGTCGCATCTCTCTTTCTTGTACCATCAGTCAGTTTCCTTATGATGGTTCAAGTGTATTCAATAACATGTGTTTTTTATACTGCCACTTTCTTCTAGGTTGTTTTACTGGCCATATTTAGCTTCCTGTCCTATGGGATGCTTGGTGAGGCAGGATTTACTGTTTTAGTTTATTAAGTGGTGGTGTTTATATTACTCAGGCCCATGCATAGCAAAGGGGATCCTCCAGCTTCATCTGGTGGGCATCTCAATCATCAGGATAGCTTGTGGGATGGAAGAATTTTTGTGTCATCTCAAAGTTGGCTATATGATTATTGGTGTATTTTTCATGATTTCCATGACTAACCTGTTCATATGTATCAGGATAAAGTTCATCTTTGTGTTAGCTAACTTTATTGTTTAATGATTCTTCGGTTTGCTCCTCTGAAGCGCCTGTTTAGGCATGTTGAGTAGCGAGTCGCATTGTACTGCTCCTTGAGCCTCATAAGGATTTTTTTTTTTTTCAATTTCTTATTTGCCTTTGTTATGTCAAAACGTGGTGTGGTGCATGAAGTTCCATCATATGGTGTATTATTAAGGGGTGAACTTCTCTTCATGTCAGATGAAGCGGAGCTTCAGTGTGTACCTGGTCAGTTTGAATCTGTGGAAGAGTATGTTAAGGTGTTTGAACCCTTGCTCTTTGAGGAATGCCGGGCACAGCTGTACAGTACGTGGGAGGAGAATGCTGACACAGGTACCCATGTGAGGGTCCATATTAAAAATATTGAACGGCGAGAAAGAGGTATGATGTGGCAACTTTATTTATATATTTATTTTATCCTTTGACTTGCATATGAGGAACAACTTTGTTTATACCAAATACATATTTGGGAAGCTATTCAATTCCCTCATCATTTAGTGGGGACGAAGGAGGTCGAACAGTTAATGTTGTGACTTTGAGCTGTTCTTGAGGGATCATTTTTTCATTTTATCTCTAGGTTTTCCTAGGTTTTCGAGTATCAAGCATGACAAATTTTACTGTATCGAGGATAACAGAATTGTTTGGGAGGTCCACTTAATACAGCTTACTCTTAGAATGGCTTCACTCTGAGAGAGTAAACACGCACACACACACATTAAAGAGAGAGTTTAAGAGCTGGGAAGTTTTGGTCGGCCTGGCTGAATTTCTTTTCCTCCCTTTCTAATCAGCACTGTGTTCCTTCTGCACAGGATGGTATGATGTAATCCTTTTTCCAGATTGTGAGTGGAAGTGGTTATTCAAAGAGGGAGATGTAGCGGTTCTCTCCACTCCACGTCCTGGATCAGGTTGGTACTATATAACATTCTGTTGGTGTGTATTTCAAATTCCCTATGTTTCTTCTTAATATTTCGTACCAATTAAGCAGTCCGATCACGGAGAAGTGGCACCTCAACATTTGGGGATGGTGATGAGCCTGAAATTAGTGGTCGTGTGGCTGGTACTGTGAGGCGACACATACCTATTGATACTCGAGACCCTGCAGGAGCCATCCTGCACTTCTATGTTGGAGATCCGTATGACACCAACAGGTCAGTGATTAGGCTTTTTAATTCCTTCTGCCTTCCGTTACTAGTGAGCTAAACGTCTTTGTATTTTGTTCTTTCAGCAATATTGGTAGTGATCACATACTGCGGAAACTGCAACCAAGAGGCATCTGGTTCCTGACTGTTCTGGGTTCTCTAGCTACCACCCAACGAGAATATGTAGCTTTACATGCATTTCGGCGTCTTAATCTACAGGTTATATCTTAAAGCCATCTCTTTCCTGGAAATTACCTTTCTGCCTGTTTACCAGTTTGAATAAAGAATTATGGTCTTATGTGTAGATGCAAAATGCAATTCTTCAGCCAAGTCCGGAGCACTTCCCTAAGTATGAAGAGCAGACACCTGCAATGCCTGACTGCTTTACGCCAAACTTTACTGACCACTTGCACAGGACCTTTAATGAACCACAGTTAGCAGCAATCCAATGGGCTGCAACGCATACAGCTGCTGGAACTAATGGTATGACAAAGAGGCAAGATCCATGGCCTTTTACACTAGTTCAAGGGCCACCTGGTACAGGTAAAACACACACAGTGTGGGGAATGCTGAATGTCATCCATCTTGTTCAGTATCAGCACTATTACACAGCATTGCTCAAGAAACTAGCTCCTGAAAGCTATAAGCAGAATAACGAGAATAACTCTGATAATGTTGTTACTGGATCCATTGATGAAGTCCTGCTAAGCATGGATCAGAATCTCTTCAGAACCCTCCCAAAGCTATGTCCAAAACCTAGAATGCTTGTCTGTGCTCCTTCAAATGCTGCAACTGACGAGCTTCTGGCACGTGTTCTTGATCGTGGATTCATTGACGGTGAGATGAAAGTTTATCGACCTGATGTTGCACGAGTTGGGGTGGATTCCCAAACGCGTGCCGCCCAAGCAGTTTCTGTGGAGCGGAGAACTGAACAGCTTTTGATGAAGAGTCGTGATGAAGTTTATGGATGGATGCACCAGTTGAGAGCTCGTGAAGCTCAGTTGTCGCAGCAGATATCTGGCCTTCAAAGAGAACTAACAGTTGCTGCAGCTGCTGGTCGTGCACAGGGATCTGTTGGAGTTGACCCTGATGTTCTTATGGCTAGGGACCAAAATCGAGATACTCTATTGCAGAACCTTGCGGCAGTGGTTGAGAATAGAGATAAAATACTGGTGGAGATGTCCCGCCTTCTGATTTTAGAGAGTAGGTTCCGTGGTGGTAACAATTTCAACATGGAGGAAGCTCGTGCTAGTCTGGAGGCTAGTTTTGCCAATGAAGCTGAAATTGTTTTCACTACTGTCTCAAGTAGTGGGAGAAAATTATTCTCTCGTCTTACCCATGGTTTTGACATGGTAGTCATTGATGAAGCAGCCCAGGCCAGTGAAGTAGGAGTCCTTCCTCCTCTTTCTCTTGGTGCAGCACGATGTGTTCTTGTTGGGGATCCGCAGCAGCTTCCTGCTACGGTTATCAGCAAAGCAGCTGGAACTTTGATGTACAGTAGAAGCCTCTTTGAGAGGTTTCAGCAAGCAGGCTGCCCAACTATGTTGTTATCAGTGCAATACAGGATGCACCCACAAATTAGGGATTTTCCTTCTAGGTACTTTTATCAAGGCCGCCTTAGTGATAGTGAAAGTGTTGTGAATCTGCCTGACGAAGTTTACTACAAGGAGCCTTTACTGAAGCCTTACATCTTTTATGACATTACACATGGTCGGGAATCACATAGAGGTGGATCTGTTTCATATCAGAATACACATGAAGCACAGTTCTGTCTTCGTTTGTATGAGCATCTTCAAAAAACTTGTAAATCTCTTGGTGTTGGGAAGGTTACTGTAGGTATAATCACTCCATACAAGTTGCAACTTAAATGCCTCCAAAGGGAGTTCGGGGATGTTTTAAATTCTGAAGAAGGAAAGGACATTTACATAAATACTGTGGATGCTTTCCAGGGTCAAGAGCGTGATGTTATTATAATGTCATGTGTGCGTGCCTCAGGTCATGGGGTTGGGTTTGTTGCAGATATACGGCGAATGAACGTTGCTCTTACTCGTGCAAGACGAGCTCTTTGGGTATGTTACTTCAGTCTCTGTTTATGTGCATAATGCTATAGTCATAATATATATGTGCAAACGGCAACATATGAGTCAATATTAACTTTAATCTTTATTGTTCTCTTAACAGGTAATGGGTAATGCCAATGCTCTGGTGCAATCAGAAGATTGGGCTGCATTGATTGCTGATGCCAAAACCAGAAAATGTTACATGGACATGGATGCTTTGCCTAAGGACTTCTTGCTACCCAAGGCAGCTTCTCATGCTCCTCCACCGACCAATATGTCTAATAATCGAGGTTTAAGATCTGGGTTACGACATAGAATATATGATCCACACATGGAGCCCAGGTCAGGAACACCTTCAGAAGATGATGAAAAGCCAAATGTGTTACATGTAAGGAATGGAAGTTATAGGCCTCCTAAGCCATCACTGGACAATTCATTGAATGATTTTGATCAACCTGCTGATAGATCTAGAGATGCCTGGCAAAATGGTATACAGAGGAGGCAAAATACAGCTGGAATTGGGAGAAGAGACCTGTAGTTGGTGTCCATGAATATGTGCCATATCACAGGGACCAATCATTTTTGTTCCTGATGGTGTCTTTGCTCCTGGCCTAGGAGATTGGTTGATGGCACAGCTACCCATGCTGATCTTATGTGCAACATGGTTTGATATAAAGTATTCCTTGGTGATGCAGAATGGAAGGATATAGGAAGTAAGGAAGCTGTTTTGTTTCGGAAGACTTTGCTCCTGGCTTGGACAGAGGTTGATAACACAGCTGGTCAAGCAGCTGATTTCGTGTTCAGAATATTGGTTGACAAAAGAATTCTTGTCAATGAAGAGAATGGGTGGGTATGCCAGAAAGGAAGGGACCCTGGTTGATTATGGTGGTACTGTTGGAAGCTTTAACCAGTTAATGGGACTTTGAGCACGGGCGCTCGGTCGTGCCTGAAGTTCTTTTTCTGACAGATTATAATGGTAAATGTTTGAAATAAATGATGTTAGTATATGCTTGCTTCGGTTGGGATGAGAAGGCAAAAAACTTATCCCAGCAAATGATCTTGAATATACAGCCATTCGGCTGGAAAATGGCAACCCTCTATGATTGCTTCTCTGTTGATGATATATACCACGAGACTGACCCTATAGACTTTGCAGCATAGTGTAAGTAATATGTCTGATACTGGCTTTACAGCCTCGAGACAACTAGTCAATGAAAGAAGCCCAGAACAGAGAGAGAACTCATTGAAGGCTCTGAACATGGAACTCTGGTCAGATGGCAAGTCTGTGATTTGCAGAACCATTACGAGCTGCTGATGAACAAGTCACAGGAACACATATAAACTGACTGAGTAGAGTCCCAAATGCTGATATGGAGGGACCTGGAAGACAGCAACTAGTTCTGTACATACTCCTGTGGAGAGCATAATTCTTTTCATTAGGTGGTAGTCTCATACTTAGGAATGTTGCAGTACTTTTTGTTATCCTTCTCAAATGAAATCTTGAAGTTCATATCTTGTCCTTTATTAACCGTGTCCCTTTTCCACGTTCAATTCATTTATTGTATGTTCGATCACATTCATCAATGAAAAATTCAAGAAGGATGGTGCGTTTTAGTTCAAAATTCTGTCAACTACGTGTAGCACTTTCATCAACAAATTACTCCTGTGTTCATGTAACACTCCTAAACTGACATTGTTAATGCTTTAATACACAACTGCAGGAATGTTTAATGTTGCTAAAACTATTCCTAGTGTGGTTTAAAGAAAAAAAAAATAGCTTACGAAACAAATAACATCTGTATTATAATAACATATTTGAACGTATATAATAACAAATTCTCTTTCCTTTAATTTGAGGGCCGTGAATAGCGAGATATGCTTTTCTCTATGCGTGCACTTGTATCCACGCGTAGTATACAATATCTCTTCTCTACTGCTCTATATTAATTCAAACAATAAGTGTATCTACACATATGTGCTATAAACTCCAACCTAACGTTATATTATGCACTATAAATTACGACTATAAAGATTAATTAGAGTGTAAACCTTCTTCAATTCACCTAATAGTTTGCTCCTTAGGGAGTTAGAGTGTAAAATACTCTGTGGTTAACATGATTGAGACACTTTGCCACTCATGTTAGTTTCATATTGAACTTGATACTGTAATAGATAGGGACGTAGGGTATTAATCTATAGAACCTTTGAAAATTGAATTTATTAATATTGCACACATGATATGGTAAAACTGAATATAAGACATAAAAATTGAAATTTTCAAAGATCCAAATATTTGTACTAAAACGAATATCCAATCTAAAATTCATAAATTTTAAAAATAAGATTCAAAATCCAGTATCCATAATCCAAAAATTCATATCAAATATCTAAAATATTCGATTTTAATTGGATTTTGGGATTTGCCAAGCCCACCGCCCCACCCCTACTCTTATCATTTAAGAGACAATACACTAAAATTTTAGGGGGTTGTGTCTAGTGGTAGCTTTGAATAGTTAACGCTCATGTTGAAATTGAACAAATTAGTTGACAAATCGTTATGTTAGTAGTTGTCTTGTGTCTTATTTTCAAACCATAAAGAGTTTCTACTTTCTAGAGGAATATTCTGGATGTGGTAAACAAACAACTCATGTTCAATTTTATATTTTATTAAACTTAAGTTCGATCAATAAATATTATATTCTTTAAAATAGTTTTGTGATAATGTATTATATTTTTTTTATGAACTTTTGATTATTTTGTAAGATTGTAAAAGAAAATTGGAGCAATTTTAATAGTTTTCACCTGTTAGGTTTTTATATTAATGAACAAACAATACAACTAAAAAATACAAACGGTATGTCCTAATAAAACTTGAACTTCATCTCATATGATTTCATGTCATAATTTCAAATCACGATTTCATTTCACATAATCAATCGACCCTTAAATAAAAAATAATATAATACTTATGGCGGAGTGATTAAATGCTAATCTCTTATAGTAATTACTTCAAAAGCGTTCTTAGGTTATGGTAGTACTGTCACACCTTACTAATTTTGTATCTATATAGTATCATTTTTCATTCGAATAAATATAGAGTAATTCAATTCATTTTTAAAAAAGAAATATACCTAACTTTAGTTCACATGATCACTACATAAAAAGTGATCTTTAACGACAATTAATTAATGGTAATAATTTAATTGCCGCTAAATATATATTTTTAGCGACAATTAGTACTCTTTGTATATGTCCCTAAAGTCTTTAGCGACATTGAATCTAATGACACTTAATTAATGCCGGTAAAGACTTTAACACTCTTTATTAATGTATCTATTTATTAGCGTTAAAAGTTGTTTTTGTTGTAGTGGGTCCATGTCAATTGCATTGACCAATATATAAATTATAAGCCATGTCCTTACTCCCTAGGTGCAATTTTGGTTCAATTACACTGACCTCATATTTTGTAACTACTTATTTAACTTCTTCAAAAGTGGACCAGGTTAGCTAATTGTTAAAGTGTTTAAATCAAACATGTATATTATATCACGATTTTTTTACTTGATTCATTAAAAGTGACGTATTTTAAATACTCTGAAAAATTTAAATAACTTAAAATATTATCGTGTTCAACCATATAACACATGAATTTGGTGTCTAAGTTTCAAAGATGAGCTCTATATTATTGTAAATATCACTCCTATTTATAAGAATTAGGCAACAAAAAAAAAAAAAAAACTATAAAAGAGTTGTCATTCATTAATTATCCACTGAATTTTTTAGTTCACAGAATTAAAAAAAAAAAGTCAAACCTAGTAGTTGTGCAACATAAAGTAATATATCCCCCAGTTAACATATTTAAAATTAACAGCAATGGTTACGAAATTCAAGGATAGATCAGTCTTTTTCTTATATATATATATATAAAGAAAGAATATCCGAATTTGCATAATAATTAAGGATCTAGGTGGGAGTCCCATATTCTTCCAATTTTTTTAAAAAGAAAAAGGTGGAACCAGATAAAGAGAGATAAGATTGGTGGGTATGGCAAATTTATATGAGATTGACCCATTCATTTTTATTAATGGGGGTTTAGTATGGTTATGGTGTTTGATTAAATTCAATTTTATGTCGAGAAATTTTACTTTTAATAAGTAAATTAAGGACGATTTCATATTAGTACTCGAGTTTAAATACGTTTAATAAGGAATGAAAAAAATACTTATACAACTATCATGTAACCCTTGGTAGTTGAGTGAATCCAATCGATTCCATTATCATTGATTGTTTAAATTTTGAATTTATCTATAGGTGCATTTATTGCAAAGTGGGTGAAAGGGAGTAGGGGCTAGCTAGGCCCTTGTGAGAGTTAGAATGTCAATATGGGTCTAAATGTTGTAATGTCTTGGTGACATTATTATTTTAACAAGTTGGAAACTTTCTTTTGTTTCTATTATTCATTAGAACAACTTTGTTTGTCCTTGTGCTTTTAGGACCTAATTGGCTTCTGTCATTGCATAATTATTTGAGTAACATTGATAAAAAGAGCTTCTAAGTTTTTTCCCAATAAACTCAAATTAAATCACAAACAATGAGTAAACTAAATATTTATATATAATACATATGTCGGCAAGAAGATTTCACAATAAATACTACTTAATTCTACAATTTATAAATATATTTTGAGCTGGACGATTACATGTGTGAATATTAATATCGAACTTTATCGTATTGTTAAAAGTTATGTTGAGATGAATAAATATGAGGATTTGAGTTCGAGTATAGGAATAAAAAAAATCTTGGTACAAAATGTTTCTTCTTTTAATAAGCCTTATATTGCATGAATTCAAACTGATCAGAGAATTAAAATTAGTATCAAACACATGATATAAAACAAAACGAAAACTAATATTGAAAGATTACTTTTTTTTTCTTTTTACATATATTCATTCGATATTCAAAACTCACCGAACGAATTGTTCTATTTTTTTCGCAAAATAAAGTCCACGAAAGAGGAAATGTTCCCTTCTAGAGATTTTTTATTCAGAGAGTGTGAACATAATATTTCTCATTGAGAAATAAGAGTGGATGAATTTCCACATCACAATTTTTAGTGCTATTAAGGAGAAAAATGACAAGACAATTACACGTATTTGTTGGTTGTATGGAGGGACCAAGAACATTAATGGCCTAAAACTAAAATTAAATAGAGATTTAAATATTTTTTAAAATATTTTATTTTTTTTGTGAAGTCTGTTCTTCTAGCTTTTTGGAATGCAAAATTGATTAAAAAAAATTTATAATCATTCTTTTAATAATTTTTTTTTCAATTGATAATCTAGTTAATTCAATTAATCTTTCATGAGACATAGTACTATAGATATGTCAAACTCGTAATAATTTATTTATATGAAAAGTTTATTTTTTCTACAAACAGTACTCAATAAACAAAACAAAAAAATCCTCAATTATTTTTTAAAAAATCTATTACTCCTATTACTATGTTAAAAAAATAGGATTCCTTAAATTTGGAGACTTAAGGTGCATGTTTATTGTAAGACTCTTTAGAACCATCTTTGGTTAGACGTGAACAAACTTCCATATTGGTGTTGGGCATTCTTAATTAGTGATGTGATGTTTTTAGAAATAAAAAGCTTGCCTGATAATATCACACTATATTAAAAATATTTTTAGACTGTTTTAGTTCAACAATTGAAATCGATATTATGATTCAATGACATTGAATATAAAGATGACAAAGTAATCATGGTCAATTTAATGTCTGTCCGTCCACTTGTCGCTTTGCTACCTTTATCCACAGCTTCAACGACACATATACACAAAAAGAAATTATTGAGCTTTTGATTGCCATATATACTCATTGATATGAATATATAATAAAATGACACATAATTTATTTTCAAATTAACCCATGAATAGTGACAAATCATATAAAATTTAACTTAAAGAGAGAAATATTGGGTGTATGTGAACAAAATCTACATTAGTAAGTGATTTTTTTTTATTTAAGTATTTTAAATATTTTTAATGATATGAGAGCTTTTGAAAAAAATTACTACTAGAAAATCTTTAAAAAACTATTGCATTTGGCACTTCAGAAATTATGTTAAAATAGTTTTATTGATTTTTTATTTTATTTTTACATATTTTCTTGAAAGTTGCACTTTTGTCCTCTTTATATTTTTCTTTCTTCTCCTTTTTTATCTTTTTTTACCGCTTTCGTTTCTTCTCGAATTCTCGTCTATGCCAAAATAGCACACTAATAGTAGTCAACTTGACGATACGAGCTTTTTGATATTCTAATTTTAATATTATGATATTTTATACGACTTTTATGAAAATCAAACTTAAAATACGACATAACAATAATTAAATATATTGAATAAAATTCATTAAATAAAATTTAAAAAGAATAGAATAATAGTAAGTAGTCAACTTTGACGGACTGAAAGAAGACTTTGAGGAACCAAAAGTAAATTACCTTACCTGCTTGCTGATTCAGGATTTTACGATTTTGACCATTTTGTCCTTTATCGTCACCAGTGGGGACTATCTTCAGATTTTTCTCACAATATAATATGAGGATTTTTTCCCATCATATATATGTTTGTTTAATCTCTGCCAAAAACCGTATAATGTATAATGACCTCTCTAATCTCTGCCAAAAACTGACCTTCTTCCAGTGGATTCTGGTTCTTGATCATTGAGGAGATCTTCTTGAACTTTATCCAATTCTTCAAATTTACAGTTACCCAGGTAACAACTACTCAATTCTCTTCTTGGTTTTTTATATTTTTGAAAATGAATTCTGGTTTTTTGTTTTCTTGAGCACCCACTCTGTTTTGATGCCTGTTTATTGAATTCTGTGATCACTACAACTATAGGAATCTTGATTTCTGGCTTTTAGAAATCATGAGTTAATTGGTTAGCAAGCTAAATGAGCTTATGTGGTGTGATGATTTGGACAATTGGACTTAAAATTATGTTAAAACCCCTTAAAGAGGGTAACTTGTTGATGTTTGCACTGTATACTGGAAAGTTTGTGCAATTGGAAGTTTTCAATTACAAGGTTTGGTCTTGGTTGTGTAAATCTCAGGCTACGTCAAGAATGTAAGAAAAGTAAAGTGATGGTTTTTTTTTTTTTTAGAAAAAGTGAAGTGCTGTTTTTTTGGGAATAAGAATCACTGAAATGAAAATATTACCTCCGGACATGGCAGCTTCACCTAAAGTTGCTACTCGTGTTTGAGCGAACTGATTTAATGGGTAATGATTGATGACTATCATTTCATCAATAACAAGTTCCTTAGTGATAGTAGAAATGAAGAAGAGCTTGATAGATTTTAAATGTTGTTTCTGATCTCTTGCAGCTAAACCATTAATCTAGGTTTATATTGTTCCTTAACAACTTAGTGGACATTGCAATATTTTTGTGTTTACATTTACCTGTTGCACCGTCTGGGAATTCGAACAGGAAATCATGTTAGGCATTAACACATTTTCCTCCTCAAAGCTTCTCTTAGTTTGAATCTTGACTTTTCAATCTGGTAATTTGAAGATTTTATACCAAACATATTGCTCTGTAGAGTTTTTATCTGTCAAATATTTGGTTATGACATAGCATGTGATGCCTAAACGGCTTAATGACATATTTGGCAATTGAAAGGGGAGTGCTAAACTTGTAGTGGTGGTGTCTAGTATAAAGTGTTGATCAAGGAAATGTGGGTAAAGAGAATGTTTTTATTATCATTTTCTAGTTAGAACTTATAATGTCATCAGTTTTGACTTTGAACTTCATATATCAATATGAGAAGATTTGTTGCAAACTGCTGGTGAGTTCCACGTTGAGGTGCTAATGTACTGGTAGAGGAACTAGAATCTTTAATGTGATATATCATAAGATATTATGATGAAGATACATAGTGAGTTTTTCATGCTTTTTAACATGGCTTACTAGTTTAAGGGCTAAACATTCAAAATATTCAAATTCCGATGTTAGTTATATGGAAGCTAACAAATGAAAACGTGTTAAGGCTAGTAGTAAACATACATGAAATACCTAGTCAAAGATGATAAATGAGGTGATACAAAGAAATTGTGGTCACTGCTAGGCGATTATGCCTTTCCATGCATGAGTCCCATGAACCAATGAAGGCTGATTAGGTTTTGTCATCTACTGTGTAGTGCTCAATAGATTATCCTGGTTACACAAGTTGCAAGCAACAGGCAGCAAGTTTCTTCTTAGCATTATAAAAGGAAAAACAGATACGAGGAATGTTTTGTAATTGTAATTTAAACTTCGTGCAATTAATGTCATTTCTGAGATGGTCCTAACTTCAACGTTTATGTTCAGAATGTGCAATCCCACACAGTTGCTAATACGGGAGGTATTTCTTCATATTCACGTCTTGCAAAAGTTCATCACTCTAACGGGGAAATGGTTCTCTTCTCCTTTATGTCCTAGACAACAAAGGGCTGCCTGAATAAATAATTATATGGGCTTTTAATTATTTTTGTGTTTTGATCTTAAAAAAATTTTGACAAGACAATGACAAAGTTGCAACTATTTTCTGCTACATTTATGAGGGGAGGGGTTCCTTTCAATTCTTGGCTCTTGCTTGAGTTGTGTTTGTTCTGATCTGTGGTTACAGCTGTGTTCTTGTCAGGCTGCACTATTACAATGAAACTTTACTTTGTAGTCATTTTCATTACAGTGTGCAATGGTTGAATAGTTTTGATTACACCAGTAAAGTTCCCTGAAACTATGAGTACTGGTCCAACAAAATCCACGCCAAATGGCTTTGAGAATTCTTTGAGACCGGAAGAAGAACAGAACAAGGTATCTCAATTTTTAAAGTTCCGTTCATGGTTTTAAGCTGGATTGTGCTAATAAACAGTGCTTTATTCCTAGCAGATTGATGAGATGAGAAAGTTGATTGGGCCGCTTTCAGGTAAGTTGGCCCTTTATTGTTCTGATGCATCCATTTTAAGATATTTAGCAGCTCAAAGCTGGAATGTGAAGAAGGCGGCTAAGATGCTTAAAGCGTCCCTGAAGTGGAGACTGGATTTCAAGCCTGAAGAAATCCGCTGGGTACTGTTACTGAACCCTCTCTCTGTCATGTTCTTTTTTGCCATCTTCAAAAGTGTCTAGATGCTTGTCTGACACTTATTTCTTGATGAACCTTTGGAACCTGCATTTATGGGTCTTTCTTTCTTTTTCTTTTCCTTTTCTGTTTTGTGGAGGAGAAAGAATGATGCTTTTATTAATTAAAATTAACTTCTTTTGAGATTTACACCTCCTCAATCGGTAGACCTTTGGCATGATCTGCTTCATAATTATTATTTACCGGTGACATTTTTTTCCCGATAAATTGTTTTGTGCATTACCTCAGTCCGTATCTGCAGGATTGTAACCTTGAAACGTGATAGTAGTATTTGTACTGATCATGTTGATAATAGTATCCTCTGCTCTTTCTTGCTATTTTTTAATTCTTTTTAAAAAGCATTTCTGTGATACAGGATGATGTGGCTAGGGAAGCAGAAACAGGCAAAATTTATAGGTCAAACTATAAAGACAAGCATGGGAGGCCAGTTCTTGTCATCAGACCTCGTTGCCAGGTAGGTTTCAGTTTTGCTTTTTCTTTCTTGGGTAAAATAGTGTGTTACAATCATATCGCTTATGATTTTCTAATCCAATTGGTTAATTGAGATAATAATTGCAAGGAAAATGAACATTTAAAACCATTTAAACTCAGTTATATAGGCCTCAAAGCTACAATGTCTGTATCATTCTCTGTGTTATTTATATTACCTCTATTTCATGAACTTGATTCAAATTGATTATGCTCGTCTGTCAGCAACTAAGAAATGTACTTCAAAAACTGCATTAATAAGTTATACTGATTAATGTTTGGCTACAAGGAACTAACACAGCTTGATAACATTTTGAGTCTCTCCTTGCAGAACACTAAGTCTGTAGAAGGACAGATGAAGTATTTAGTATATTGCATGGAAAACGCAGTTGTAAATCTCCCAGAAGACCAGGAAGAGATGATCTGGTTGGTTGATTTTCATGGATACACTCTGTCAAATATCTCAATCAAGGTGACAAAAGAAACGGCTCATATTTTGCAAGACTATTATCCTGAAAGACTGGGGATTGCTATTTTATATGATGCACCCAAAATATTTGAACCATTTTGGAAGGTAATTTGCCCTCAAACTTGTTTAAGTCAGCAGTTGTTAATTTTGTGAATGTTACACTACAGGATTCTACTTCTTTATAATGTGTACTGAATAAACTTTTGATTATAATCATTGGCATGGACTGTGACCTCCAATGTTAATATTGAAACTAAAGATCATCTTGACAATAAGAGATTTCCTGACACCAGATAAAAGGATTTCTTTTGGCATCTTAAGATTGCAGCAGTGAGGCTCACTGTCAGGTAAATGCCAAAGAAAAATGTTCATGCATGGGGTTGTCATGAGAATTGCATAACTGACGACATGGTCAATTGGTGTTTGCAATTGGTATATGAGCTGTATCACTTTTTAATACTCCTCTATCAGTCTTCTGTAGGCCTAGTCCTTTACTCTGGGTCTATGAGTTTGCTGGTAGCTTGTTATGATGCAGACTGGGATTAGCTTTGTTTGCCTAAACTGAGCCAAAGTTGAAGTTACTTCTGGCTTTCTGGGACTCCAAGACATTGTCTGCATGTCTTGCATAGTTGTAATTACTTTTTAGAAATTCAGTCATGCATAAGATGGCTGATGGATTTTGGTGCAAACAATGGCTTTCCGAAAGGACAGAAAGGCTGAAACTTTGAAGGCTAGTGTCTGCAGTAGAAAACTTAATTCATGTATTGCGATGCATGGAATATAGTAAGAAGAAAGAGGACAATGTTGTCAATCAGATGACCACGGACTTCTATTTTCATGAAATCTGAACACACACTGAAACAGAGAAACTATAAAAAGTTAAGTGAGGAAAGAACGGCACGTGAGAACTGAATCAAGGCTTTTGATGAAAGCTTGTATTACTTGATCAAGAAAAAATAACTAGATAAAGATAAGAGGCCTTCTGAAGAAAAGAAAGAACAGAGGAACCAGGATTGTTGACAGATAAATAATAAAAGCAGGAAAGTATGAGTTATATATTAATTACTTATCCTCTCCCAAGATTTGGTTGGGTTATTTAGCAACCATTAGAGCGAAAATATGTGCCTGCTTTAATTTTAAGCATTCAAGTTGGTGCATTACTTAAGGTTACATTTGCTTTATTCCAATGGATTCCCTTTGGACTCTGTTTTCTCAAATATTAAGATGACACATCCCTTATTTGCAGCATCTCCATTTGATTACCAGGCAACCAATTATTTTATTTATCTAAATGGTGCAGCTAGCAAAGCCTTTCTTGGACCCAAAGACTGCGAGCAAAGTCCAGTTTGTGTACTCAGATGACCCCAACAGCAAGAAAATGATGGAAGAACTGTTTGACATGAGTCTGGTGGAGTCTGCATTTGGCGGAGATGATAAGGCTGATTTTGATGTCAATAAATATGCCGAGAGGATGAGAGAAGATGATAAAAAGTTGTCTGCTTTCTGGAAGAAAGACGATAATTCTGCATCAAATGCACAACCAACTGTGTCAGCAGACCCCTCTTTAGAGCCAACAAATTCTGATTCTGATTCTGAAGTCTTAAATGAGAAAGTAGAGAAACCTTCTCCTGATGTTGATGAAGAGGAATTATCAATTGAAGAAACTTTGCCTGGAACTGACAGTACAAATGCGAATGTTAAAGCAGTGTAACTAGATGCTCACAACATGGGCAAATTTTCTCCAAATGATTCAGAACTGAAGTGTACTCGGCAGAGAACATTTTAATCAAGGTGATGTAATGAGTGATATGCTATAAAATGAATGTTGTGCCTCTTTATACTAGGTAGTTCTTTTGGATGTTTTGCATATATCAATTCTTTAACACAAGAAAATGTGGAGACAGTAGCTTTTGTGAAATGGCAGTTCATTCACCGATATCAAATTGCTTTCAAGGAAGCTACAAAGTGCTTCAAATTAGCACGTCTAAGGTTCCATTCCGCGTTGTACCCATGGAGATTGAATTTTACTGATGTGTATAGTTGATAGCAGAAGAAATGATTGAAGTAGCTGTTGGAATATTAATTTGTGTTGATGCGTTGGGTTCGGGAGAAAAACAAATTCCTAGCGTTTAATTAAAGTATCTTTCTGATTAAACTATTTTGTGGTACAAACTTAAAATAAAAATTGAAGATTAACATGCAACGCACATTAACGGAAAATAGCATAATGCAGATGGAACCACATAGCTAGCTGAAAAAGAAACCCCATGTAAATTCTACTGTGTCTTATTTATAAGATGTATAGATGAACAAAAACACTGGTAGACTCATTGTCTTTAATCTGTCTACTCATACTGATCAAAACCAACATATTCTACATTACAATTCACAGCATCAACACATATAGAACAACATTTATGAAAGGCAAAAAGTGTCCGAGTTTGTTTGGCCTATCTATGCGAAGACTACATTAAACGAAAAAACAAATCACTCCCTTTTGCAAGAGAAACGAGTCTTCAAGAGGCATATCAAATCTACTTCAACTGAAAGCAAACCCCTGCACAAACCATGAGATAATTAGATTCAAGAATCATAGCAGGTGGTTTTCAAGGAATAGAACACCAGTAAATCGCCATACCTTGTCGAGTTACTCAAACATTATCATCTAGCTTTTGTCTGTACTGAGCCAATTTCTGTAATTATGAAAAAGAAAGGAGTACTTGGTCATACAAAGATAATCAATTAGCTATTATCGGCGAAATGCTAAAATGCAGAACTTTAACAAATGTAAACACTGTTTGCTTTGCATTTTACTATGTTCCTTTTTGACTTATTTCTTCTGTACCCTATGCCTGACTGAAGAATATCTCAATTAATGTTGGAGAGGTGAGAACCTGCGGATTCTTACTCAGACAACTTAAATCAAATGAAACTCTAAGTATAGAAGCAAGCACCCCTGTTTGGCATTTGTTAGAGGTCAACCTAATTTTCCGATTCTTAACTATATGATTACACAGCTTCATACTTGTTTAGCAAACTATATGAAGTTCAAAACTTTGTGCTATAACCCAATTGTAATGCCCAATAATAACCTTTGCATGTTCAAAGCTATTTTTCTTAATCGTTCCCTTAAGCAAATTAACCAGTTGATCAACAGGATTCTTTCAGGATTCACTTTCATCTAACTGTTCGTCAAACAAGAATGTGACGTCTACACAAAGATGAAACAACTTCAAACGTAACTTTGAGAATTTGCATACCTTCGTATAAGCATAGACTGTTGCCTCAGCTGGGGCTGGAGGACTTCCTCTGCGAATAAACCTTCCTTCGTTGAATATGTAAAGCATGGGAATTCCAGTGGCAAGCTCCAAACTAATAACCTGATAAGAAGAGTTTCAATTCGTAATGTTTCCTAACAGGACAAGACAAATAAAAAATGCAAGAGATTCCAATAAGTTTGAAATTCCACCTCTTGGGATGTTAGCTTGTCAAGATACATAATGATGGACCTCAATGAGTTCCCATGGGCTGCAATCATTATATTTTTTCCACTTGCCAGTTGGGGTTCAATCTGCAACATTACAGCAACAAGCCAACAATGTCATTTCATAAAACCTAAAACAGGATTGATAATATGATATAACAGAAATATGCTTCAGCTTACGTGCTCTGTGAAGTAGGCAACAGCTCTGTCTGCACACATTTCCAAACTTTCTCCATTCGGAGGAGGAATATCATAGCTACGTCGCCACTCATGAACCTGCTCACTTCCATATTTATCAGCTGTTTCCTGCTTATTAAGACCTTGTAATTCCCCATACCTACAGAATAGCAAAGTCATACATCAGAACCATCAACTGATATATAAAGATATAGGAAAAATAACCTTGGAAGGAGAAGACATTTTTACATTCTCTCATTTAGTTGCCAAGCTGTTACAACTGGTATACATTGCATTTTGGTATCTTCACTAAAGATCTGACTCCAAGCTCCTGCTTGTTCACTCTCTTCATGAATGATAGTTGGCACCTAAAATTGACATGAAAGTGGCAATGATACATATTTTAGGGTACTAATACAGAAGCCTCAAACACCTCAGAGCAGAAGGATAAACCAAACTGAAAGGAGTCTACTGCAGTTTGAAAGCCTGTATAGGGGCTATAGGCAAACACACTATACATCTAATCAACCATAATATTTCTATATGTTACGATACAGTTTCCCCCAAACACATCTTACCCTTGTGAAATGAAAGTAAGAAAAATCCAAATGTTACAAGCTTTAACCACAAAATTACCTTCTTGCGGCGGTGCTGGGTCATGGCAAGCATGGCAGTCATTTGAGCACGAATCAAAGCAGAAGTATAGATCATGTCGACAGGTATATTACTAATTCGTTTACCAGCTTCAATGGCCTCTTCCACACCCTTAGTAGTCAAAGGCACATCTACACAACCAGTGAACAAGTTTTTTTCGTTCCACATAGACTCACCGTGTCTAATCAGGATCAAAGCAGCTTCACCTGAAGGGAAAAGAGGAATATGGGAATCAGATGTGGTGCTGCAGAGTAGCTTAAAACAATCATATAATTTATCCCATGAAAATCATTTCCAGGAAGGGGAACAATTACTTCTTAATGTGATAATGAAAGAAATGATCACAGATTCTTCTTATCTTATGCTGTACGTATGATTATTTTGAAAATAACAGTTCAAGAGATGGACTATCATACTTGTTTTCTTGTTGGAGTCACTGGTGGTGGCACTTGATGGTGCTGAAGCTTCATCAAACACCGTAGCCTGAGAAGCAGAGGCTTGAATTACGCAAGTACTTCTCTTTCTAGAACAAAAACTTCCTCCTCTCAACAATCCCACATCAACCTTGAAACCCTTGGACACCGATCTAAAGGAAACATGCCCATAATCAGGACACAATCCAGAGTTACCGTTATTTCTACAAGACTGAAGAGTCCCAACCGATTGGTAAAGTGTCATTGCAGCCATTCTGAGATCAGAGAAACCATAATTGTCAATGAAAAGTTCATGCAAATAAAAAACAGCAACATTTCAAGTTTTCAACTCATAAAGATGTAACAAGAAAGTAAAACACAGTTACTCATAGAAACAGAGAACTAATTCTTGAGTTCCAAGAGTTCAACACAAAATGTTGCCCTCTTTCATAGGAACAATTTCTACATCAAGATGAAAATGAATGTGCAATAAACACAAACAATGTCAAAACGAAAAACATAGAGCAAAATCCCATCAATTGAATAACTAAGCATTACCAATAAAATTAGCAATCAAGATAGATCCAATTCAAGATTAAGAACTACAAAACCCACTGACTAACGAGTAACAAGATATGACATCGATTAAACAAAGTGGGGTTAGCCCATATCAAATCATACATACATTACATCAACAGATAAAAGCAGAAATCATAAAATCACAAATCAACCCATTAACATCGAACATATCGAAATGAAAACAGAGCTCACATAACCAAGAAAAAGAAAACCCAGTTAAGATCAACACCAAAAAATGCAGAATATACAGAGAATTAATTAGAGATCGTACGTTTATTTATACAGCCAAACGATGCGAGAAGATGCTTGTGAGTAGGTGAAGAAACCAAAGCAATAGAAAATGGAAACGATGCTACCCAAGAGAAATCTTGTTTTTCCCCCCTTTTTCTTTTCTTTCTTTTGGTGTGGTTAAATGGGGGAAAACGAAAAAGGGTGTTGAGTTTATATATACCAAGAAAAGTTGGCGGAGAAGAAGATGGTAAAAAATAAATGCTTCACTACATGCATCAAATGGTATAAAGATTCAGTTTTTATAGGGTAAAAAGTGTCTGACAAATCAAGATTAAGAGGGGAAATGATGGGATGCTTAGGAGAAGTCGTTTCCTTGAAAAAGAAAGAAAGAAAAGCCAAGAAATTTCTCCCAGAAAGTGTGTATATGCAGTTGGCAATTGGGTGTTGAGAAGAATATAATATAGTGTCTCTATATGTGGGTAGGTAATGCCTCTATATTCCCATTTTCACTCCCCCTTTTTTTCAATTTCAAAATATGACTATTCCTTTTTTCTCGCTTAATCGTGTCTGAATTAGATTACATAACTTTATTCATTAAAAATTTAGACATATGAATAACGATTTTAGGGAAGATGTTGTCATAATTGTAAAGCAATCTCTACTTTAGTTTTGATATTTGTCAACTAACAATCCTTTTGGTCAAGTTTATGCGAAGTCAAAGTACTTATTTGTTTTAGAGTTCAAAGTATTTGGTCAAGATTATATTGGTTTATCTTTTTAATATATAAAAAAAAATAGAAGCTGAAAAAAATAATTTTTTCAATAAGCATTTTTGAAAATACTGATTGAGTATGAATTGTTGTTTTACTATTAGAAAAATGATTTTGCTAAACACAAATTACTACTGTGAAAAGCTTTTTTTTGAAAAACACTCTTTGAAAGTTGATCCAACACAAACACAAACACTTTATAAGTTTGACCAACATGTACTAATTCCCTAAATAAAAAAGGAAAAAATTATATTTGAATTTTTCCTTGAAATTTTGTGAGTGGAATGCTGATAGTAAATTAGGGTGAAAATATAATTTAATACTTAATCATACATCATTGTTTTATATTTTAAGTTAATATACTTAATATAGAAATTACTATCACTTAAAAATTATTTACATGTGAACTTCTTTGAGATGCAAAATTTACACCAAATTGCCTATTATAACATGTAAATATACCATGATATGTAAATATTTTTAACTCTTATTTTTATTATCCTAATTAGCATTTCGTAACAATGACTTTCAAATCCTAGTCCCCTTTAGAAATTCTCATATATCACAAGAAAAAGGGAAGCAAATGTCTATGGGACTAATATATACTTTATTATTAATCAATCACTAATGTTACGGTACTATAGTGTATATATTTATTTAATTTAATCTATCATATTTTTTAAAAAATGTAAATAATGAAAAGTTGAATTCAAAGTTAATAAATGGTTATTAGTAGATAACCCTTGAACGGGTCTTAGAGACCTAACCCTTTCGAGTCTCAACAATACAACTTACTTTTAATTTTAATACAAACATATTTATTTGGCAACTCTTCAAAAATTGGCCATTAATATCACCTAACTCCTGCACGTGCCTCCCTTTAATGTCACGTGTTTATAATGTTTGTTCAATAATATATGGCTGCTAATTCCATTTCCACCCACCTAACATACTGCACCTCTACGTTCTAGCACCAACTACCAATATACTCCGTTGATTCCGATAATTTTGATTTTGATCTTTGTAATATATGAGTTAACGTTATGTGCTTTTGATTCTTCAAATATGTATGATAATATAAATTTCATATAACACATGATCAGTTAGACAATTGAATAGTTAATAATACTTAAAAATTGTGAATATTCATAAGTTAAGGAATCAAAAGTGAATGTATCAAGTAATTGAACTATGCTTAATCAAATATTACAAGAAGCAGAATTTGAATTTATCAATAATTGAATGATCAAAAGAGCTATTATTAACCCTTTCCTATTCATTTACATGATATATCATTTTCTTTTTAATTTGTTTAAAAATTAGTGACGAGTTCTTAAATTTAGAAATAATAATTGACTTATTTTTTTTTTTTTTTATCATTGATGACAAACTTTTATAGTTCTTCAAATATTGTGACTACATGCATGTGTCCTACATAGCATGCTATATATGACAATTCATGTCCTATGTAGCATTTTATATGTATCATATCATACAGAGTGTATGTGTCTACATTATTTTCTACTTGTGCACACTCATGATTGAAAAACATAAATGTCAATTAAGATTAAGTTAAATGACACGTTTACGTATTAGGCAAGAATGTGATAAGGACATGAGGTAATACTAAATTTATTAATATTAAATTAAATTAAATTAAATTTATAAATACCACAAATGAGTTATAAATACAATGATGTTTTATTGTATCCATGAATTAAAATTCAGAATCCCCTTTTTAACTAATTTTATACTGGATCGTTGACATCCTACCGTTTCTTCGGAGTAGATTTTCATGTTGTTACTGAACTAATAGTTATTATTTATTTATATATAATTATTATATGGCAACTCAGATTATGGTCAAACCTTATAATAAGTTGGTGAGGCCAAAGAAAGATTCGGAACTCGCAAGAATATGCTTTTTAAAATTCAAACTTAGTCGACCTAATGTCTACTTCCCAAAAAGCAAAGTAAATTGGTTATACTTCATAATACTCATTATTATTTTTCGAATAAATAGTGTGGATGCAAATTAAGTTAGATTTATAAAAATAGTATTAAAGACAAGTGAATTAGGTTCGATTGAATTTTTTTTCTCTTTCGACTAGATTAGATAAACGAAGCAAATACGTCCTTTGTATATTTGTCCATTATTTATGTGTCGAATTGATGTTGGCCCAATAGTGAGACCCAATTTTTATCCTATACAATTATGCCCTTCATAGTCTTGGTCTCTTAAGATTATGATACGTGTTAAAATATGATGTCTATTGACTAATTAATTTGTTATTAGTTAAGAGTGGGAATTTTTTAAAATAGGGACGTATTTGGATAAAAGTAAAGACATATGTGAGCTAAAGAAATAACAAAGGAAAAATCTGATCAATTTTGCATAGTTATACATTATTAAGCAGGTTCTCATTTTTCTTTTATGCATAACTAAGGCATGTTTAAGTTATGAGGAATTTACGTATTATTTTATGCAAGTTAGAAGAAGAATAACTAACTCAACTTAACTTATCTGTGCATTATTAATACATATATAATTAAGAATATCTGCATAACGACCCCTTAGAAGACAATCTTGTTCTATCTGAGTTTTTGGACTTGTTAATTAATGTTCCATTACTTGTTTCAGCTAAATTTTCAGGTACTAATGAACGCATAATTCACTCTTTGCGGTAAATGAACTATGGTGATGAAATCAATAACAGTTTCATTGAATTTATTTCTGCTGACCAACTATGCACAGGTAGCAAAATGTCACATTTATGAGAAATCATCTCTTAACTACTCATCTTAATAATGCAATTAACTTCTCCACACAACTAAGAATTCATGCATTTATAGGGACATTGATTTTGGAAAAAATAAAATAAGGTAGCGAAGCCCAGTGCACTAACGCAAGGTTTGGGAAAAAGGATATTGATTATGTATTCTAAGTAGATACTACTATATTTTCAAATTATCTAATCACAGCTTGTTAATTTTGGTTCCTATATTTTATTTTCTCTATAGTGTACAAGTAATGTAAGATGTTGAAAGATGCATGCCCTTTCAAATTGGGAAAAGGTGGAAGTCCCATAAACATTAGCTCAAAGTTGCATCACTGTTTCAAATTTTAATACAAAGGAAAGTCCACATCATATTAGCAATTGTTTGAATTATGAAAGTTTGATAGTGTAGGTCTGCATGACCTAATAATTTACTGATTTTAACTTTTCGCCTAAGTGTGAAACAAGTTGTCCAACGTGTCCCACCAAGCAGTAAGGACAATAAAAACACAATATTTTTAAAACACCCGGTTCAAAAGGTGTAAAAAACCACGACCTGTACCCCTACAGGATTTAACTCAAACTTCACTAAATCATTGAGCCTCCACAGAAAATAGATTACAAACTTTGCAATCTACGGAACTAACTCTAATTCCTTAACTTCAATACAAACCTCTCAAGGTATGTGTTTCCAACTCTTCGAGTTATTACAACCTGAAGACAACACTCCTAATTCAGTTTATAACTCACTGAACTAAGATTACATCAAGACTCAATCAAAAAGACAAACTCCTAACATATAAACTCTGTAAAAGGATCATGTTCTTCAATGTGTTCCTTCAGTTCGCTGGTAGCACTTGCGAAGTTAATTTCTCAATTGTTTATTTTTCTATGTAAGTGCACAAGTATTCTCAACGACTTCGCGTCTATTTAAGCACAATTCTTCATAGAGTTATTGTTTACTTCAAACTCCTCATTGACTTGAACTCTTTTGACTTAGAGTTCTACTTCAAGTAAGGCTCCTTCTTCAATTCAAACTCCTTGCTTCTTCAGACTCCTCCTTCAAATTTCATTCATTTATTCTTTTGTATTGTAGTCAAACTCCAACACTTCAATTCTGCGGTAACTTGAGGAATTCTACTTTAAGTGAGACTCCTTCAATTAAAACTCTTTGCCTCTTTAGACTCCTTCTTCAAATCAGACTCATTGATTCTTTCTCTTCAACTCATCAGATGTTTACTTCCTTGGGCTTTCTCAAGAAATTAACATTATCCATTCCTTTATTTCTACACTCGTCTTTATTCATCTTAAAAACTTTTCCGAATTAAACTACTCATGACTATGTACCTTTGGACCATGTCGACTAACGTGTTTCATCTTTCTTTGTCAATCATCAAAACTGCATAAGTCCCAACAGATAGCATGACACACTCAAATGCCCTAATAAAGTTTGGACTATCAAGAAATAGACATATACATCATCTATAGACTATAGGGGGACGGAGAATGGGAGAAGGGGAAGAGACGGGTAGTTGTGTTAGTAATCGCGATTGTATAGGCACCACGAGTTCTTTACTTTTTTGATGGGGGTAGAGGGCCTTTATACATTATAGCACAAGTCGTGACTACTTTATTAAGCTTGATTGATGCCTGTAAAACTCTGCCTATAGGTTAATTCCCCTGTCCGTTTTTCAATCTTATGGCATGACAAGGGGTTGTTACGTTACATAAGCATTTTGGATAGCAGAAACCAACAAAATATCATCATATATCATCATATCATCATCATATATCATATATTACTAAAAATGGGAACAACAAAAAAATGAAAGTTGAAATACCATTTTGCCCCTATACTAAATTAAAATATTATAAATATTTAGTTAATTACATGTTTAATTATTAGTGATAATCAATTATTACATTGAGTAAATGGAGAGTTCATGTGTTCAAAGGAGGATTGTTTACTCTTCTAGATTTTAATGGAAGTTCATTGCATATATTTAATATTCTTAAAGTTGTTCTCTTTTCTCTATTTTGGCCTTTTGAAACCTTCAAATATTTAATTTAAAACTTTAATATGTCTTTTGGTATTCCTCTATTTTTATCTATATAATTTCATCTTTTAGTTTCATGAAACTCACATCCAAAATTATCCTTTTTCATTTTATAGTTAAAATAGTGAAGTCATCAACATCTAAAATATATGATATATCTACCTTAGTCTGATAATATATCACTTTACGAAAATAAAGCGATTTTTCTATTTGATTCATGCTTTAGTTTGACTCGATGGAGAAGCCTTTTGAATTTTGATTGGATATGAGACAAGGTGTTGAAAAAAACTTGGAAAATTATGTACCGATTTTGTATTTCTTTTTTCATTTATATAATGCTATGATTAAATTGTTTGGAAGGATACGTATGTTATTTTTTTCTTCTTTGTTTATTTTTTTATATTTATCTATTAGTCTTCTTTAATTTAATTTTCTATAAAAAAAATTTATTATCATAATATTTATTTGAGATTGTTGCATTTTAGTACTCATTACACACATGTTTTCATTGAATTTTAATCGTCCTAACAAATTTATAAAATATTGCATTAGACGCACGTGAGTTGCATAAATATTAAATAACAATATTTTAATTATTATAAATTGTTAGTTAGTTATTATAAAGACAATGAAAGTATCATTATATTCATTTTAATAGTATTTGACCTTTCAATTTTCCAGGTGACTTTTCATGTTTCCGTAATATTTTTGAAGCTCCAAAGATAAAGTTAGATTCATTTTAGCCCTAGGCTAAATTGAACATTCTAATTAACCAAATATTATTTGAATTGTTAGTTATTTATTATAAAGATAATGAAAGAATTATTATATTTATTTTACCCCTAGGATAAATTAAACATTCTAATTAATTAAAAATTAAATAATAATATTTTAATTATTATTTGAATTGTTAGATTAAAAGTGGGAAGAAATTTAGGGAAAAGTTGGATTAGTGTTTGTTACGACCCAGACCGCCGTGATTGACACCCACACTAACCATCCGGTGGGAGAACCACTACTATAACCCAAACTAAGCAACTAAACCAAAACTAAGACAATTAAGTTATGGAAGCAAGTTAATTAACTAAACAAATGCGGAATTAAATACCTAGAACCTAAAAGTCATTGCACCAAAACTCTACTAACGACAAGTTAAGAACAAGGGGCATAACCCCGAAACTAAACAACACCTTAACAAATAGTCTGAGTCCGAAAAGAGTGGACTTAAACAAGAGAGATCCTGGCAGCCCGAAAGAAATGGCTCACTCTTGAATCCGGTCATGCTCATTAGTCACCTAGATGAAGTCTATCAATAGCCACCTAAAGATGCCCTGTACTCAACAAAAAAAGAGTAAGTGCAGTATCAGTACACAACCACAGTGTACTGATAAAATCATGCAGTTATCCCACTAAGTGTAACATACATTAGTCAATACAACAATATAATCACATACACATATCGAACATACACAATATCATCAACACATACGAACAATGAACAAGTTCACAATTCTCACATATCACAGTTATCAATTTAAAAAAGAGCATACCATCTTCCAATGTCAATCACCATTAGATATGAATGAACTCATCACAAGTAGATACAGAGCACTGTTTAATGGTCCTCTCACAGAACCCAATTCAATGGTCCTTTCATGGAACCCGAACTCAAACAGTTAGCATGTCGAAACGTGGCAATTCGATCTTATATTTATGTCGGAACATGGCAACCGATCCCATATTTATGCCGAAATGTGGCAATTCGATCCAAGTTAATTATGTCAGAACGTGGCAATCCGATCCAAGTTAATTATGCTGGAACGTGGCAATCTGATCCCATTCACACACCACAATCACAAACACAATTACA
This sequence comes from Solanum bulbocastanum, assembly GCA_037074985.1. Lineage (NCBI taxonomy): Eukaryota > Viridiplantae > Streptophyta > Magnoliopsida > Solanales > Solanaceae > Solanum > Solanum bulbocastanum. The sequence goes on along the minus strand of CM073600.1, from coordinate 53,254,865 downwards.
TAATCAAGATCATACATTTCAGTCATGATTTCATGGCAATTATATTTCATTTATCCCATTTGCAACAAGTGTGATCAATAATGCAACATTTGCATACATACATGTATCATAATGAAGCAATACATCACACAAGCATAGAATCACAACCATCACCTACCTCGAATCTAAGCTTAAATCCCCTAAGACACTTGAATCTTCTCTTTTCGGATTCTGTCCGCTTGTTCTAGGTCTATAAACAATTAATATACACAAGGATCAACAATCAAAGGTCTAATTATCCGGATTATAACAAATCCAATAACCCTAGACCAACCCAAGATCCTTTCACCATAAATTCCAGATCAAAACCCTCCCCAATCGATAATTACTCATGAATTTACATTCTACGGATTGAAACATGAATTTAGGGAGTGAAAAACTTACCTTTAACCTCAAGAATGGTGAAAAGCAAGTCCTTAGCTCTAAAAGTCCAAAATTGCTAAATAAGGTCGTTTTTAGGGGTTTATTTATGACTTTAAGTCTTGTCTGTCCCGCTACGGCAGACCCTGTCCTGCTTTGGCAGCCCCGCTCTGGCAGCCCTAATCCCGCTCTGGCGGCCTGCACAGAGATAGAATGTTATCCGTTCACGCTAAGATCATTTTCGGGAGTTCTACTAGCCCGAATTCAATTCCATAAAGTCGTACAGGTTTCTTATCGTCTTAGCTATCCACTCATGTAATCAAATTCATAATTAGATCTCTCATTCAATACTAAATTTTCCTAACCTCACTGACTCAGATTTCATCCAAAACTGGACTAGGCTAGGAAATTTCAAGTTACTATCAAAAATTTTCTGACCCCAATTCTTTCTCCATTGGCTTTTCCCTAACAACGGTATCAGGTTGTTACACTGTTTTACCCTAATAAATTAAAATATTATAAAATATCTAATTTATTAAATATTCTATCATAAATTAAGAATATCATATTAAGTTTTACAATAATATAATTAATAAGTATTTGAGTATACAAACGGATGGATAAATTTCCTTGCTAGTGCCACTTATTTCAATACTCTAGAATGACTTATCTTTTCTCATACCAATTCAATGTTTTAAAGTTCTATTCAATTTCTAACAGTAGGCTTTCAGAATTTTATAAATAGCCAAATCAGTGAATCATGCTAGACTAGATCCATTGATGTTCTCCTCCTCTTCTTTTTCTGAATTCATCTCCAATGTGTCTGTTAAGGGTTTCATTGATATTTCTCATATGTCGGCTCTCTTAACCATCTATTAACTTATTATTATGCTTAATTATGAATTATTCTTGGGCTACTAATAATTATGTCACGACACAAAAGGCAACAAATGCAGTTAACAGTGCTACTGGCATGAACAAATGAAAAATATATATGTATATCACATCATGGACATCTATGTTCAACATTTACGCTACTAACTCTACCTTTATTTTGTTTAATCTTTTAATTTTACATTTAGTTACTTAGGTTTGATTATTATTAAGATGGTTTATGTTTCTGATTGGAAGAAGAGGAGGAAATTGTTTTAATTGCATACTATTTCTTCATTTGGGTTGGAGAGATTCAATTTCCTAATTCTCAGAGACTTTCACAGAAGGATGTCTGGACGATTAGAGATATTTTTGGACTTTTACAATTTTGAATTACAATGTTATTTCTTAGATTTTTGTGTGCTGGCAACTGTTGGACCAGCGAAACAATGTTGAAATGTTTTTTTTTAATTATGCATAATTAATAAAACTGGGCCTATGGGTCATTTTAAACAAAAAAAAATTCTCCTTAATCGCCTGACTTATTTCTTGCAGTAACACTATGATCTGTGTCCATAGGACTTCAGACAAAAAGAAATTGAAAGAATAATGTCCTTAATATGGTCTAAAATTATCTTGTCGTTTTAGTTGAATAAAAGAGAATGCAAGATTTCAAAAACTGAAACTTTCTATCTTTAAGTGCTAATTTACTTTTCACTTTGAAATGCTGTATTTTTTTTGTTCTCTCAATAATTATATTTTGTAATATCATTGATGAAGTTGCATACACCTCTAATTGGTACAAATAAGTTACTATCTAAAGAGTGATTTTGATCCTTTAGAAAACATAGTTTAATGTGAAAATTTTGTATTTCTCAAGAAATATACTTTGAATTTTATTTTATGCTATTATTATGTTGTTGTCTTGGCATACATAAACTTTTAAACAATTCACACAAGATAATATGTGCAATGCACTTACATATTGTGAATTAGAAATTACACGATCTTGATCATGATAGAACAACTAAATTAAATATCAGAATGAAGTGAAACATACATTAAGAATATTATCTATCAGAAAGTAATCGTAATCTCATTACACATTGTACTTAATTAAAATGTAGTTCGTCAAACTTTACATACTCAAAGATATCTAATGATTGTAAATTTAGATTTGATGTTATTTATTATACACATGTTTTGACATAAAATAAATGTGCAACACACGTGTTCAGAAACTAGTGAAATATATAAGGTGTAAAAAATTTTAGGCGGAAATTTTAAAATGGATTTAACTTTTCCCAAAACAAGTCACAAAACATTTATAAATAACCGAATTTTTTGTACCTATCATTCTTGTAATTCTAGGATCTTCAACCCTCTTCCTCTTTCTCTTCTCTTCTACTTTAGTTTAATTTTGCTTAGCTTTAATCTAACTGTAATTTTCATTCAATTTAACTTCTACTTTAGTTTAATTTTGCTTTGCTTTAATCTAATTGTAATTTTCATTCAATTTAATTACCTCAGGGTCACAGTCTTAGAGTCAAGTTAAGAGAGCTTTTAAGAAGGTTTTCTATATTGCTGGGAAGATTACTTATAACTTGTTAGACTGTCTTTGCAAAATAAGAGTCCCTCTATTTATATTACTTCTAGGGGGCTAAAGTATAAATAAAAATTATTACACAAATTCTTATTTATTTACAATCTAGTCCCTCTTTTAGAATTCTCTATTATTCTAGAGTATTCTAAAGTTTTTTAAAATATTCTCTAAGACATTCTAGAGTCTTCTAAGAAAAGATTTGAGGAATTCTATAGTTTTTCACTTATTTCTCCATAACTCTAGATTCTTCCCACTTATTTTTATGCCAAAAGTACGTGACCGCGTGATGCGTGATTATTTTACTTAAAAATTAAATAAATTAAATTATTAAAAAAATTACACATTTAAAGAAGATAACGACAAAAAATTAATATGATTTATGCGAAGTGCTTTTAGTACAAAAAATATTTATGTTCTACAATCTTTATTCTAAAAATTATTAATAACAATTTTTTGTATTAAATCATTATGTTACTTTAGTTTTAAGTGAATTCATTGTACAATTTTCATATTATCCCTAATATTCTTTTTGTAAATATTGTTTGTTCTATGGTTTAATTAGTTTTCCTCGTATAGAATTTTACATGTAATAGAAATAAGGTTTTATTAATTTGAATCCAAAATATAAAGAGATATTCTTTTTTTCAATATTTTGCTTATTAAAAATCTACCGAAGTGTTTTTTTTTATATAATATGTGATAAGATGCTAAAATTTCATTTCATTTTATTTTCAATATAGAATTTGAGACTATATTCAAATAATTTTATTTCCTATATGAAAATTTAGTTTATAGAATTTTGTGTTGCTAGATATTCTTTCATTATATAATTTTGTTTATTCTTGACTTTATCTATTAAGAATTTAGTTACATGATATTATATATGTATTGCATGATTTCTTTATACATTATAATTCTCTTTTTTTTTGTAAATTCTTTTTCTTCAATGATATTTTTACTAACTTTTTTATTTTTTATTTCATTTATAGTTCAAATAGTGTCATTATTAAACTGTGATTATATATGAAATAATTCTCTTACATATAAAAAATTGAGTTTTACCTTGAAAATTGAAATATCAACGTGATAATTTTGAATTTTATTTTATTTCAAATATGTTTTTCGAGATTTTTTTATTGATTAAACATTTTTATTTTTGTTGTTATATAGTACGATTTTGATTACATGAGGTTATTCATGTAGTATGATTTTTTTGATATTTCAAAATACTTTCTCATCTCAAATTTAAATGTTTTTACTTTAACATTGAAATTATGTATTTATATGTTTTTAATTTTCTTGTTCATATCTATTGTTATTGCACTAACCATTTGTCATGTGTTCATTTTTTTTAAAAAAATTCATTGTTCTTCTCTATTACTCATCTTCTAATATTATGTAGATAAATTTATAACTTTTTACTTTCAAACTTATATGAAATTCTTATTATACTTCTATTTTATTAATCAATTTTTTTCATTATTTAAATTTAACAAATGTAATTTCAATTACTATATGAAATATAATCTCATCCAAATTAGAGAGTGCATGTAGCATATTAGCTTTTATAATTAATATTTATTTTTAGCATAACTTTTATATCAATGAAGGATGGAGAATGAGGAAAGTGCAATTTTTATTTTTATTTTTTTAAAAAAGAATTATATCAATAATTACCTAAGGCATGACGGCATCTTCATTTCCAAATCATCTCAAGTCTTTCATCTTCTCCGGCAATATTCATATTGATTTTATTCTTCATCATCATCATCATTTATATTAATTTTATTTTTTCAAAATGAACACCTATTGAATTGTTAAAAGAATATGAAAACAACATAAATAGCGAACGCCAACCAAATTTAAATGGTAATTGATTTTAGTATGTATATTCATCTAATAATCTAATAAATCACTTAAAAAGAGACCATTTTAATTTAGCATAAAAATGAACAGAAAAAGGCTAAATTATGAAAAAAAGAAATATTATATGTCATGCAAAGTATTAAATCGACGAAAAAATTATCACAACAGTAATTGTTCGTGAAAAACTTACAAGATAACAAAAAATACAAGATTACAATTGAAAATAAAAATGAAGAAATAAATCTCTTCAGGCTGAGGAGCGGATATCTCTCTCTCTCTTTAAGGAGATTCAAGCCCACTACAGCAAATGTTTTTCACCGGTCCAGCAGTAGTCCTCTTGACTTGTCCCCTTCAAGATACAATAGCCTTCAAAAAGTATAATTCAACAACTCTGGACAATAGTTGAGTCCAAAACTCCACAAAAAAGAACATCTCTCTTCAACTAATAAGAACTCTCTTTTTGACAAACTTTATGCACTCTATATTTTTTCTTGTGTATGTTGTGTATCACAAACCAAATGAAGACCACCACTATTTATACTAGAAGAAGTTTTCCTAACAATGAATAGGAAGATAAATGGTGTAGTAAATAATGAAGATAATGACCTTAGAAGTTACATAGGTTACAAGGTATAATGGAAAATAAAGAATAAAATACAGAAATACTAAGCCACCAACGGCTTGCTGCTGCACCAAAAAAAATTTGTAACATATGCACTAACTCCATTTGGAGTAACGCTGAATAGCACTAATGCAGCAGTTATGATATGCAACGGCAGCAAACTGAAAAACCACTAATGGATGGCAGCAACGGCAATACTAAGTTTTAGCAAATTAATATACAAAATATTAATATTAAAATGCTGATCAACAATCCCCCACTCATTTTAATATTATATAAGAGAGTATATTAGCTGAAGGAAGACTACTATGCATAATGAAGGTGTGCTCTGCATTGAACCTCCACTTAGTGAAACAATAACTTTTACTTCAGAGTCGTAGTGGTCTTAGACTTGAACTATGACTGATTAAGGGAAATAAAATATCACTGTCCACACATAATAATCAAGGTGTTGACATGAACTTTAAGGCTAGCACGTTACGGCTTTGTGCTATCCCGATTTCATGAGTGCTTTTGAGAATAAGCCCAATTCTCATAGGAAGCGACCTACTTCCACACATCACATAGGTGAAATCTGTCGATAGTGCTCCTGTAAGTTTAACACTCCACTCATACGGGCTACAAATATTCATTAAGAGTTTTGTAAACTCAACCTTCACAAATTACTACAGGAAATAATACACTCACATCATGGGAAGGGAATAAAAAAATAGTGTTTTTTTTTCACAACAAGTCATCATATGATTAGTTTTTCCCTTTGAATCTAGTTATAGGATCTCTAGTCCCCAGGTTGGGTTTCCTCATATATGACTCAAGAATTTGTATGCTTCAATCCCATCTCCTTCGATGTGGTCCAGACCTTTACTCTCGTTAAGGCCTTAGTAAGAGGATCTGCAATATTATCACAAGATTTGACATAATCAACACTAATGGTACCATTTGTCAAATACGATCTTACATTACTATGTTTCCTCCTTATAGGTCTGGATTTACTGTTGTAATAACGGTTTTGAACTCTACCAATCGCAGTGGTGCTATCACAATGAATTAAAATAGGAGGAATTATTTTTTCAAAATAAGGTATTTGAAACAATAAATCTCTTAATTAATTCGCTTCCTCACTAGCTGAAGCTAAAGCAATTAGTTCAGCCTCCATGGTAGAGTTAGCAATTATAGTTTGCATTTTCTATCTCTAACAAATAGCACCACCACCCAAAATAAAGACATAATCAGTGATAAAACAAGAATCGCCTGATAATGTGTTCCAATCTACATCACAAAAGCCTTCAAGTATAGCAAAATATTTTTTATAGAACAAACCACAAGTTTTTGTACCAATTAAATATCTCATAGCTCTTGTTATAGCATGCCAATGTTCATTACCTGGCTTGCTTGTAAACCTTCCAAGTACTCCTACTGCATATGCAATATCAGGCCTAGTGCAATCAGTCACATATCTCACACTTTCAATTATGCTAGCATATTCCTTTTGATTTATTACATCATTTTCACTTTCAACAAAAAATAAGTGAACACTTGAATCAAAAGGAGTAGCAACATGCTTGCAATCAAGAAAGTTATATTTTTAAAAAAATTTCTCAACATAATATGACCGGTCAAGGAAAATTCCCTCACATGTTCTTGTTATTTTTATTCCAAGAATAAATTTTGTCTCACCAAGATCTTTCATATCAAAATGACTTCTAAGAATATTTTTAGCTTCATCAATAACATTCACGTTAGAGCTAAAGATCAATAAATCATCAACATATAGGCAAATAATCACATGTGAATTATCGAAGACTTATGATATATGCACTTATCACACTCATTTGTTTTAAAATCATTGTCAATCATGCATGAATCAAACTTTTCCTGTCATTGCTTTGGTACCTGTTTCAATCCATATAGGGATTTAGTAAGTTTACATACTTTGCTTTCTTGGCCTGCTTCAACAAAAGACTCGGATTGTTTCATATAAATTTTCTCATTTAGGTCTCTATTTAAAAAAAAAAAAAACAGTTTTTACATCAATTTGATGAATTTGCAAATCAAAAATTGCAGTCATAGCAATTAAAAGTCTTATGGATGTAATTCTTATTATCGATGAAAAAGTATCAAAAAATTATAGGCCTTCTAGATGTTTAAAACCTTTTGCAACTAGTCTAGTCTTGTATTTACCAATAGATCCATCCGATTTTAACTTTTTTCTTAAGACCCATTTGCAACCAATAGTTTTACAATCCGGTGGTAAATCAATTAACTTTCAAGTTTTATTAGAAATTAGTGATTCCATTTCATCATTTACGGTCTCTTTCCAAAAAATAGAATCACGTGAAGATAATGCGTCTTTCAAAGTGAGAGGGTCATCTCCAACATTAAACACATAAAAATCATGACCAAAATCTTTTTCTACTTTAGATCTTTTACTTCTTCTAAACTCAAGATCATCAATTTTATAATTTTTCAAAGTAGAAGTAGAAGAACTAAGTAGTGACAAAATATTTTGTTCAATCCTTTGACCCCCACTATATTTAGATTCAAAAGGAAATTTATTCTCATGAAAAATAGTATCACTCGATTCTATCACAATATTATCTTGAAGATAAAAAAATCTATAGGCTGTACTATTTGAAGCATAACCAAGAAAAGCACAAGTAGTAACTTTCTTGTAGCTTTGTAACCTTGGGATCCATTAGCCTCACAAAGGCTAGACAACCCCAAACTTGGCTTGTAACCTTTACCACAATTCAAAAGGTGTCAATTTTGACTTTTTATGAGGCACACGATTCAACACATAACAAGCAGTCAAAATAACTTCACCCCAAAAATTTAAAGGTGCATGTGACTCAATAAGCATGACATTAGTCAATTCAACCAACGTTCTATTTTTTCTTTCCGCTACTCCATTAGATGAAGGAGAATAAGGAGGAGTAGTTTCATAAATTATTCCCAATGCTCTAACAAAAGAATTAAACTCATTTGATTCATATTCACGGCCTCTATCACTTCTATTTCTTTTTATTTTTCTTCCAAACTGATTTTTAACCTCATGGAGATAAGTTTTGAAATTTTCAAAAGCATCACTTTTATTTTTCATCAAGTAAACATATGTAAACTTAGAAAAATCATCAATGAAAGTGATAAAATATCTATTACCTCCACGAGTTAAAATTCCACCAAGTTCACAAATATCAATATGAACTAATTCTAACAAATCAGTTTTTCTTTCAACTTGGAAATGAGACCTTTTAGTGATTTTGACTTTACTACAAGCCTCACACTTTTCAAAATTCTTTTAAACCATTAGAATTAATCCTAAACTACTCATGATTTCAATATAACGATCATTAATATGACACAAACAAGCATGCCAAAAACTGGTAGAAGAAAGCATATAAACAGAAGTAGAAACTTTATTCATTTCAACACTTAGTTTCAACATCTCATCACATGCATATCCCTTTCCCACAAATATACCCTTCTTCACTATAACATATTAATCATATTCAATAATCTGTTTAAAGCATGCTTTATTAAGAAGAAAACTAGACATCAAATTTTTTCTCATAGAAGTAATATAAAGTACATCTTTCAAAGTTAATACCCTTCCAGAAGTAAAACACAATTCCACATCTTCCTTTCCAAGCACTTGAGTAGTGTGAGCATCATCAAGCATGATGGTTTTGGGCTCCTTAAAATGAGTATATTTTTTAAACCAGTCTTTGTCCTAACAAACATGACGGTTTGCACCAGAATCAGCCCACCATCCATCAACATTCTCAACCATGTTTATGTTGATAATCACCGCCACAAAAGGTTCTTCGATAACGTTTGCCTGAGGGTTAGGACCACGTTTTCGAAATCTGCAAAATCGAGCAATATGTCCACTCTTGCCACAAACAAAGCACAGTCCCTTGTCTTGAACTTGTTGATTTTGTGCTTCGTTATTTTCACCATTATTTTTTTTCTTAGGAGGTCTACTATTATTTTTCTTGAATTTTTTCTTCTTAGGCTTCAAAGAAGTATTTTTGTGAGTTTCAAGAGTAGCATTATTTGAAGTAATTAAATTTACCTTCATTGTGATGTTGCTCTCTTCTTTTTGTAAAAGTGCATCTTGGCTCCTTGCCTCTTCATCGTCGTTCTTTTCCACCTTCCATCTTTTGAAATGGTTACCATTGAACCGAAATGGTTTGTTAAGGTCTCTCATCTTGACATCCGTGATTTTTTCAATTGTAGCCATTAGTGAATCTCCTTAAAATTGTTAGTGAAAAAACTTACAAGATAACAAAAAATACAAGACTACAATTGAAAATAAAAATGAAGAAATAAATCTCTTCAGGCTGAGGTGCGGATATCTCGCTCTCTTTAAGGAGATTTAAGCCCACTACAGCAAATGTTTTTCACCGGTCTAGCAGTAGTCCTCTTGACTTGTTCCCTCCGGGATACAACAACCTTCACAAAGTATAACTCAACAACTTTAGACAAGAGTTGAGTCCAAAACTCCACAAAAAAGAACACTTCTCTTCAACTAATAAGAACTCTCTTTTTGACAAACTTTATGCACTCTATATTTTTTCTTGTGTATGTTGTGTATCACAAATTAAATGAAGACCACCACTATTTATATTAGAAGAAATCTTTCTAGCAATGAATAGGAAGATAAATGATGTAGTAAATAGTGAAGATAATGACCTTAGAAATTACATAGGTTACAAGGTATAATGGAGAAATAAAGAATGAAAGTAAAGAAATACTAAACCACCAACGGCTTGCTGCTGCACCAAAAAATTTGTACCATATGCACTAACTCCATTTGGAGTAATGCTGAATAGTACTAATGCAGCAGTTATGATATGCAACGGCAACAAACTGTAAAATCACTAATGGTTGGCAGCAACAGCTATACTAAGTTTTAGCAAATTAATATACAAAATATTAATATTAAAATGCTGACCAACACTAACTCATGTACCAACAATATTAAAAGGAGGCGTACACGGTCCACTATCATAAAATTCTTCAAAATTTCTCTATTTCTTTATCATTAATTTCTTCTTCTTCCTCGCTGCACCAGAGAGGATGGCAGTCCTTCACCTTCAATCATAATCAAATAATTTAACATAAAATAATTTAAAAAAGAGGGCATACAATTAAGAAAGAAAACATACATACATATAATACACTACTATACTTCCACTCAATTTTCTTTTTTGAATGTGATTTTGTTACACATTTTTGAATTTATATTTTGAAGAGTTGGTTTAAGAAGATGTGGAAGATAATGTCGTTAAGAGTAATAATTTTTTACAGATATGGCTTATGAAGTTTAACTGTTTTTAAGGGATAAGGTTAGTTATTATTTGAAATTTAAATTTTAAATTAATTATTTAGTATTTTGTGATGGCTAGAGCTTTCTTTTTATCTATAGAGAACGTGGTTCTGCATTTTTTTTTTTAATTATTTAATAAGGCATGTGATCGAGATGAAATTTTAAATATTAAAAAAGGAACAAAGCTATCTCTTTTTCCCTATGAAGATCAACTGTTTTTAATTAATTTTCTTACCAATCTATTTTTAATATTATAAAATTATGTGTATTAATTAAAAAAAATAACAATTACATCACCATAATTTTTTAAATTGTTTTAAAAACTATTTCCATTTAATTAATTAAAAATGTGTTTTTGTGGCGCTGACATATAACACTTTTTCCTCTCTAATTATATGTGGATAGAAGATAGATTTGAAGGGCAAAGTGGCTAATCATGAAATTTATATGTAAATTGAGTCAATCTAACAAAGAAGTTAAAATATAGGCTTAATTTAAGTAGGCATTTGACTATAATCATTGTAAAAATAAAAAGAAATCCTTTTTCTTTTTCCTCAAAGTGAAAAATACTACTTAAAAATTGGGAGTTGCTTTCGAAGAAAATGAAATTTTATTTTCATGGGCAAACGAGTCTGAGGCTATGAGAAAGTTTTCATCATATTGTAATTCTGCCTCAAGCATTATAGAAGCATAGTTTTTTTCAGTACTAATAAGAGAAATAGATGAATGTAGATAAAATGACCATTTGTTTCTGATTATAAGTCAATTCATACTAATTGAGTTGGTGCTTTTTTCTCAACAACCCAATTTCCTCAAATCAACAAAATGTACCTGTTGCAAGCACTATGACAACAAAAATAAATCCATATCATATAATACAATATGATATATTATAAAATAATATGTAACAATCATCCAAAAAAGTCGCAAGATAAAAGAAAATTTGCAAGGCATAAATAAGTAATGTCCAATCACTCAGGCATAAGTTATGCCTCAAGGCAAAAGAAACTATGCTATGACACAAGTTATGTCCCAAAGAATGAGTGCACTGACACAAATTATACCTGAAGGTCAAAACAAATTAAGTATAAGGCATAAGTTTAGTGACTCGAGTATGTCCCAGAGTAGAAGTTTAGTGGCTCAAGTTATGCCATAATGCAACTTAACTTCTGTAAATAAAAGTTCTCTATAAGCCTTGTCCGGTAAATTAGAAATTATGCGTGAAGGCATCTAAAGAGTTTTGCTTGCAAAATTAGTGGTGCCCAACAAATTTAGTCCATGGTTGAGAATACTTTGGCCCAAGAATTTTCATTAAATAAGCACAAAAATAAAGTCCACATGAAATACGGACAGTGTGCAAACACTTGCATTCTAACTCATTTCGACCCAAACACCTTTTCTCCATTTTTGAACCACCCAAATTTTGTCCAATGTGCACAACTAGGGCTGGGCATAAAATATTGCAAACTAAATATTGAATCAAATCAAAATGCACGTCTTTTAGTTGTGTCAATTTGTTTTTATTGATGTCTTCTTACTTGTTGATCTTCCATTATATCGCGCCTCCACATGAAAAAATAAAAATAATTGAAGCAATAGTATTAACTTTGTAATATCATCAGCTACAACTTTAATATGATGTTACAGAATATCATACCAAATGGAAGTTTAATTTATACTAATTACCGAACCGAAATTTAAAAATTTGATATCTACTTTTAACTATGGGAAAGGGTCAAAAATACCCCTTAACTTTGATTTATTGTTTGACTTTATTCTCGCCGTTAAAATAAAATTAAATTTACCCCTTCCGTTACTAATTTCACCAAAATTACCCCTCATTTAACGAAACTCCCAAAATTGAACCAAATTACCCAAACTTTTTTTTTTAAATCCTATTCCCTATTTTTAACCCAATGCCCCGATCCCTCGATAACCCGATTCCCTATTCTTCAGCTTCTCTGGAGAGTATGCTAGGAGAGGGAGAAAAGGTGACTGCAGTTGAGCAAAAGCTTTCTACTCCTCCAGGAGTGCGCACGGAGAGGGAAAGAAAGCGATTGTGGTCAATCAAAAACCGTCCGCTCCTCCAGGGAGTATGCTAGGACAGGGAAAGAAGTTGAATGTGGTCGATCAAAGACCTTCTTCCAAGGTTCACTCTCTTGAACCCTCAGAAATGATAAAGAAAAAGGCACCGCTGCCACCAAAGAGTGTTCTCTCTCTGAAATTCGATTCCTCAAGTTACAAGATGCCCGAGACAGAAGAAAATGAAAATCTGTTTTGGCAAAGCATTCTCCTCCTGAGCACAGAAAGCTCAAAATGGTAAAATCTTCATCTAAGATCTTAGGAGGTGTAGATGGGGGAGTTAGAAAAGTCGGTGCTGTTAATTCTAGAAAACAAAAAATTGTGTCTAAAGTATCTGCAGAGAAGTCTTTGAAGATCCGAACCGGGTTATCCTCTAGAGGGGTCGGGCATTGGGTTAAAAATAGGGAGTAGGTTTTTTTTAAAAAAAAAAAAAAAATCAGGTAATTTGAGTTAATTTAGGTCAATTTTGAGAATTCCGTTTAATGAGGGATAATTTTTGTGAAATTAGTAACGGAAGAGGGTAAATTTAACTTCATTTTAACTTCTAGAATAAAGTCAAACAATAAATCAAAGTTAAGGAATATTTTTCACCCTTTTCCCTTTAACAATCAATTAGTGAACTCAAAATTTGAAAATCCCAAACGTCCACCCCTTTGCCCAACTCATCGTGCCAACTAAGAGAGATATAACGTATGTTTATAGAAGACGAGAAACACTTACAAATTATGGTATGCGGTGCAATGGAACCAAAATTGGTGACTACATTGACCGATCGACAGAAAATGATGGAAAATTGTTAAGTGTCCCTTGTGCCCTATGACAACTATATACGTTAATAATATGCCAAAAATAGAACACATGATCAATGTTGATGATGATAACAAGGGTCAAGGACAAACATATATAAAAGAATCCATAAGTGTGTGACAGAGACGTGAAAGAGCGGCACAAAACAGTTGGTTATAACGACATAACTTTTCCATCGTAGACCGATTGTATGCTTATATGTACTTGGATAATTACCGTGATATCAAAGTCAAGCTCGTTCATGCTCCAATTGGACCTGAGCGTAAAGGGGATTGTTAAAGTAGATTAGAATCCCACATGACTTGGAAATGGACGATTGGTCTGCTTATATGGACTTTGTCAATGTTTTAAGCATATTCCTAAAAGATGTACCATAATGAATTTTTGGATAATTTTCATTTCTCAGAATTAGAGTATTATACAGTGAGTTTCATACAGAGAGCACAAGTAGAAAACAAAAGAAGTAAAAGGAAAGGTGGGATCAGCTAGCTAGAAACTGTTTTCTGTTCAATTTGGCTTATGTAATAAATATTTCTATATATATATATAACCATCAGAGCTAATATTTGTTTAAAGATTGAATTTTGAGTCAAATCTTGAATTATCATTTGAGGCCAAGACTAGTTCCATGGAGGTCAATGCTGGACTAGTTGCAGGCAGTCACAACCGGGATGAAATAGTTGTTATTCGCCGTGATGGTGAATTCACTGTAAGTTTTCATTTGTGTAGTTCTTGTTGTAGTGTTATGAATATGATTATGGTTAATAATGTTGATTTGTGGTCATCAGGCAAACTCTATGCAGCAGCAGAGCGGTCATATTTGCAAAATTTGTGGAGATGAAGTGGGGTTCACAATAGATGGAGAGCCATTTATAGCTTGCAATGAATGTGCTTTTCCAGTTTGTAGAACTTGTTATGATTATGAGCGTCGAGAAGGTAGCCAAGTTTGTCCTCAGTGCAAAACTCGTTTCAAACGCCTAAAAGGTAATGTGTCATTTTAAGCTTCTTCCTGTGAAATGTTATTTGGTACTGTATATATTTCTAATTCTTGAACTTTTTTATAGGTTGTCCTAGAGTACATGGTGATGAGGAAGAAGATAACATTGATGATGTTGAAAATGAGTTCAATTTTGAAGATGATCGCGTAAAACATGATTTCCAGTGTTATGGTTTTGATTACTTTGAGCAACACATGCCTTCTCGTGACTTGAGACATCAACTTCCACAAATTCCTCTGCCTAGTGTTATGCATATGCATTATCATGTAATGGTTTGATTCAGTTTTAATTTTCTTTTAGCTATGATAATGTATTGATGAACAAGACTAAGATAACACATGTACATTGCTTTGCAGGTAGATACTGATATCGATCAAGATAAACATGCATTAGTACCGATTGGTTCAGTAGGGTACGGTGGCAAAGGGGTACTTGCCCTTCCCTACCACTACAACACCAGAGGTAATACACCATAATAAGACATTGAATCCAAACTCGGAATATATACTATTTGCGGGGATATTGATGAATTCTTGAATTTTGTTTCTGCAGTTCCACCAAGGTCTCTGGATCCTTCAAAGGACTTAGCTGTTTATGGCTATGGAAGTATAGCTTGGAAGGAGAGGATGGAAAGTTGGAAACAAAAGCAAGAGAAGCAACAGATGATGAAAGACAGGGATGATGGTGAAGATGAATTTGATTTATCAGTGTAAGTTTTGCAGAAGCCAACATCTCTTGTTGAAAATTGTATTATGTGCATTTTATTTTCATAATATAATATTTATAACATGAATAGATAAAGTCAACCTTCCAGTTAATTTTTTTATGCAACTCCCAACTCTCAAGTCATTACCAGATTTTGATTAATATGGAAGCAGTTAGCAGCTAGTACTATTTAATGTGTTAGTGAAAATGTTGCTGCATCTTCTATGTATTTATGTGACAGATAGAGATCCAAACATTTATGGAATTGTCATATTGCTGATTTTTGTATTAATTAGTTTTTGTGAAATCAGGTTAAATGAAGCAAGACAACCATTATCAAGGAGATTGCCAATTCCATCTAGCCAAATCAATCCATATAGAATCATCATCATGATTCGGCTTGTTGTTCTTGGTTTTTTCTTTCATTATAGAGTCACTCATCCTGTTAACGATGCATATGGATTGTGGCTAGTCTCTGTAATATGTGAAATTTGGTTTGCTGTCTCATGGATTCTTGATCAATTCCCTAAGTGGCTTCCCATTGACAGGGAAACTTACCTCGATCGATTGTCCCTCAGGTACTGTGCTTAGTCAATTTTACTCCTCTATCATGTTCACATTCTCTTTGTTAATAATATCAAAAGTAATTTATGCCTTTTAGATATGAAAAAGAAGGTCAGCCTTGTCAACTTTCTGCAGTGGATATATTTGTGAGTACAGTAGATCCACTTAAGGAACCTCCTCTGGTGACTGCAAACACGGTTTTGTCCATTCTAGCGGCAGACTACCCTGTCGATAAGGTGGCATGCTATGTATCAGATGATGGGGCTGCTATGTTGACCTTTGAAGCATTATCAGAAACAACCGAGTTTGCCAAGAAATGGATTCCTTTCTGCAAGAAATATAATATTGAGCCTCGAGCTCCTGAGTCCTACTTTTCTCAGAATATGGACTATCTCCAAGGCAAGGTTCTGACTTCATTTATAAAAGAGCGTCGAGCAGTGAAGGTAAGCTATCATGAGTCATGACTCCCCAAACATTTCCAGGACCTTAAGTCAAAAAATACTGTCTTTTAGTTTCTTTTGAATAGAGTTTACCTGATATTGCAGAGAGATTATGAGGAATTTAAAGTACGCATAAATTCTCTGGTTGCTAAGGTGCAAAAGGTTCCCGAGGGAGGTTGGACGATGCAGGATGGGACTCCTTGGCCTGGGAATAATGTTAGAGATCATCCTGGCATGATTCAGGTGCTGAAATTTGGATGTCATTATTAATACTGGCTATTTTGTTCATTCTAGCTGTAGTAATTTCTTCTTATGGTTATCATTTCCAGGTCTTCCTAGGCCAGAATGGGGGGCTAGACACAGATGGTAATGAATTACCTCGACTAGTATACGTATCTAGAGAAAAAAGACCTGGATTCAACCATCACAAGAAGGCTGGTGCAATGAATGCTCTGGTTTGTAATGCATAAAGTTTTACTTTTGCTCTATAGATAAGTGATGTTTCTGTTTATGAGCTTAAAATCTATTTGACAGGTCAGAGTGTCTGCTGTGCTCACTAATGCTCCTTATTTGTTAAATTTGGACTGTGATCACTATATCAACAATAGCAAAGCCATTAGGGAGGCTATGTGTTTCATGATGGATCCATCTCTAGGGAAGACAGTTTGCTATGTTCAGTTCCCTCAGAGATTTGATGGCATTGATAGGAATGATCGGTATGCTAATAGGAACACGGTGTTCTTTGATGTAAGTGCAAACTTGTACAATCAATGACTACATAACTGCTTAACATTTCTTTGTACTTGAGTGAAGAGTATAATTGCTTTTACATGAATCAGATTAATATGAAAGGATTGGATGGTATTCAAGGACCTATATACGTTGGAACTGGATGTGTGTTCAGACGCCAGGCACTGTATGGACTCGATGCACCCAAGCAGAAGAATGCTCCATCTAGGATATGCAGTTGCTGGTTAAAGTGGTGCTGCTGTCAAAGCTGTTGCTCCAGAAAGAAAAAGAAAAATAAGAAGCCTAAATCTGAGGTCAAGCCTCTTTTAAATGACGAAGACTCCCTGGCATTAACGGTCTCTCAAGAGGTCACACAAGGTAAACTGATTCAGACATCCTTCTGCATACTATGCTAGTACCATTTAATTGAAATTCCTCACTAGCCAGTTCAACTGTTTTATGTCAATGTGGCTTGAGCAGGTGAAAATCGGACTCTTATTTCTGACCACAAGTTAGAAACTAAATTTGGGCAATCTCCTGTTTTTATTGTATCAACACTGCTAGAAAATGGTGGGACTCTTAAAAGTGCTAGTACAGCTTCTCTACTAAAAGAGTCCATTTATGTACTATGCTGTTGCTATGAAGATGAAACAGAATGGGGAAAAGAGGTGCTAATTCTGATCCATCTCTTAAAATTCCTCGGTTTCTAATCGTGTTCAAAATGTAGTGATTGTTCAATCTAACTACTTTGAAAATGCAGATTGGCTGGATATATGGTTCAGTCACTGAAGACATATTAACAGGCTTCAAAATGCACTGTCATGGCTGGAGATCCATATATTGTATGCCTAAAAGGCCTGCATTTAAAGGATCAGCACCGATCAATCTATCAGACCGTCTTCACCAGGTCCTTCGATGGGCACTTGGTTCTATTGAAATCTTTTTTAGCAGGCATTGTCCTCTCTGGTATGGATATGGTCGTGGTCTCAATTGGCTCGAACGTTTCTCATACATAAACGCCACCATTTATCCATTCACATCTATTCCCCTTGTCGCCTATTGCACTCTACCTACTGTATGCTTGCTCACAGGAAACTTCATTGCACCAAAGGTTAAAAAAAAGACTTAGCTTCCTTATATTTCCATTGATCAAGTTATATTGAACTCATGAAGAAAGATAATTCATTCTGTTAAATGTTGCAGCTTGACAATATTGCTAGCCTGTGGTTTTTGTTACTTTTCATTAGCATTTTTGCAACAAGCATTCTTGAAATGAGATGGAGTGGAGTAGCGATAGATGAATGGTGGAGGAACGAACAATTTTGGGTGATCGGAGGTGTTTCAGCACATCTATTTGCTGTGTTCCAAGGTTTACTAAAAGTGTTAGCTGGTGTGGAGACAAACTTCACAGTAACATCAAAATCCGGAGACGATGAAGAATATGCAGAACTTTATGCATTCAAATGGACAACTCTACTCATTCCACCAACCACATTGTTAGTCATAAACATTATAGGAGTTGTTGCTGGTATCTCCAATGCTATAAACAACGGATACGAGTCATGGGGACCGTTGTTTGGGAAGCTGTTTTTTGCAATCTGGGTGATTCTTCATCTCTATCCATTCTTGAAAGGACTTGTTGGTAGAAACAATAGAACTCCAACAATCATCATTGTCTGGTCAATCTTACTTGCTTCCATATTTTCACTCTTGTGGATTAGGATTGATCCATTTTTGGCGAAAACAGACGGTCCACTTCTTGAAGAGTGTGGATTGGATTGTAACTAGTATGGAAAGTTTGTGATTCTTGTTGCTTTGGCTATTTGGTTTTTCTTTGGGATTCTGTTTCATTAAACTTTTGTACAATCCATTGAGCTATATGTCAATAGAAGTCCAGCAAATGATCTTTTTTTGCACAACACATAATGAAATTGGCTATTTGGTTTTTCTTTGGGATTCTGTTTCATTAAACTTTTGTACAATCCATTGAGCTATATGTCAATAGAACTCCAGCAAATGATCTTTTTTTGCACAACACATAATGAAGGCATGATTTCATCTCCTACTACTGCATGGTCTATTATCAACTACTATCATCATGGTTACAACCATCCTTAGTCACAACCACCATGATGCCATTACTACGATAAACCGTCACCATTACAATTATTATCACCAACCATCGTTAGCACGATAACCACCAATCACTACCATAATTGTCGCTATATATAGTCAAACACCATCATTATTTACCTCATCATTAGCTATTAGTATTATCCACCACAACTATTAGACTTCACCACCACCAACCACTACAGTCATCTACCATTACCATTAGCTATAACAACATCCCTAATAACCATCAATATCATCAACCACCACGTAATTTTTTTAAAAATATATTGTTGATGTAATTAGATTAATCTAATATTTTATTAAACCTAATATTTATTAATTTTTAAATAAAGACAAATAAAAGTTATACTTACAAATTACAAATGTTGAAAAACAAATAACATAATTATCTATTTATCAGATACTCATTTAAATCTTAATGCACATTTTGATATTCATACATTTTAATCTTAATAAGGACAAATAACCCCCCACATAATTACTGAACAGACAAGTGCCAATATATGACCATGGAAGTGTCAAGTTCTAATCAATAATTGAGATTAACATATTCCAAAGATAAGATTTGTTGTTGTCACATACCAAGCTTCTATTAGTTTTTTTTTCATGATGAGCAGTAATTAAACTGTATTTATTATCAGACAAGTGTAACTTTAATAACTGACCAAATTGGATTCCAAGGTGTATATAGTATAGATTAGCCTTTTTGGAGGCATAATTACTTTGCCATTTAATTCCTATCCCATGTTAGTGGCTAACATATATATGATCATTATCCACCACCAACAATTTCAATTGGCAATTGCAACATTTTATTGATTTATATTCATCACTAGTTATATATGATGCTCATAAAATGAGCATCAACGATCCATTACATTATATAATCTCCTTTTACTGCTCATAGGAATGTATAAAATTAAAGTTACTTTGTAGTGATCAAGAGAAAATGACAAAAATGGCCCTTTCTATATGTTGGGATGTAGATTCAAAATAATCTCTGATTCGATTCAATTTTATGTATTAATGATTAGATTTTCAAATTTTAAATAAGTCAAACTAATAATCAAATCAATAAGATTTTTTCTTATCTATTTTTGATTTATCGACTATTACTCCTTAATGGTTCGATTTTGGATTAACTAATAAGAATATGTTCATAAAACAAATATATGACTTCTCCAACAATTTGGCATGACAGAACAATAATGTACCTTACATAATGCTCATAAAATAGAAACATTAATAACTAACATGAAAAAAATTATACAAGTGCAACACAAATTAAAGATTTAGGATGAATTGGAGACTAAAAAAGTAAAGATAGTAAAAAGGTACTAATATTGATATTTAATATTTATGTTTGGGTAAAAGGGTAAATTACTATAGTCTTAATGGGTTATCGATTTATCCATAACCCAATATTAGAAAATCAAAATCAAACCGTTAAATCGATAATTTTTTATTTTTATAAAAACATTAAAAATTCGTTAACTAATAACCCAATAACAATAAATTAATAACAATTTTTTCAGCTTGATTTATTGATCGGTTTGATTTTTGCACACTTCTACTGTCTAATATTGACAGACCTGTGTATGTTAGTAACACATAGAATCTTAATAGCTCATCGATTGATGGACTACATAAACTCCCACCTTATTAACGAGGGTTTGATTCTCGTGGTATGAAAAAGGGGAAGGGAATTTATGGAAGGAGACAAATAGCGCTATCAAACAAGCTGTTGAAGAATCTAAGAGAGGACCACTCACTAATAATAAGGTCCAGAATGCCACTAATAATGGCTCACAAGTTGTATGTATATCACATCATGGACATCGTTGTTCAACATTTAGGCTGCTAACTTTATCTTTATTTTGTTTTATCTTTTAATTCTGCATTTAGCTAGTTAGGTTTGATTATTATTAAGATGGTTTATGTTTTTGAATTGAAGAAGAGGAGGAAGTTGTTTTAATTGCATAATCTAACTTCATTTGGGTTGGAGAGATTCAATTTCCTAATTCTCAGAGAGTTTCACGGAAGGATGTCTGAAAGATTAGAGATATTTTTGGACTTTTTCAATTTAGAATTACAATGTTATTTCTTAGGTTTTTGTGTACTAGTCACTGCTGGGTCAGCCAAACAATGCTGAAATGTTTTTTTAATTATGCATAATTAATAAAATTGGCCCTATGGGTCATATTAAACAAAAAAAAAATCTCTTTAATCGCCCAACTTAT
Organism: Solanum bulbocastanum; assembly: GCA_037074985.1. Taxonomy (NCBI): domain Eukaryota; kingdom Viridiplantae; phylum Streptophyta; class Magnoliopsida; order Solanales; family Solanaceae; genus Solanum; species Solanum bulbocastanum. The sequence goes on along the minus strand of CM073600.1, from coordinate 53,233,469 downwards.
TTATTACAATAACATTATGATCTGTGTCCATAAGACTTCAAACAAAAAGAAATTGAAAGAATAATGTCCTTAACATGGTCTAAAATTATCTTGTCGTTTTTGCTGGAAAAAAGAGGTTGCAAGATTTCAAAAACTGAAACTTTCTATCTTTAAGTGCTAATTTACTTTACACTTTGAAGCACTGTATTTTTTTTGTTTCGTCAATAATTATATTTTATAATGTCATTGATGAAGTTGCATACACCTCTAATTGGTACAAATAAGCTACTGTCTAAATAGTAATTTTGATTCTTTAGAAAACATATTTTAATGTGAAAATTTTGTATTTCTCAAGGAATATAATTTGAATTTTATTTTATGCTATTATTATTTTGTTGTTTTGACATACATAAACTTTTTAACAATTCACACAAGATAATATGTGCAATGCAATTACATATTGTGAATTAGAAATTACACAAATACTAAGGGTCTTGATTATGATAGAACAACTAAATTAAATATCAGAATGAAGTGAAACATACGTTAAGAACATCTATCAAAAAGTAATCGGTAATCTCGTTACACATTGTACTTAATTAAAAGGTAGTTCTTCAATTTTACATGCTCAAAGATAACTAATGATTGTAATTTTAGATTTGAAGTTATTCATTATACACATGTATTGACATGGAATAAACGTGCAATTTCAAAACATTTAGAAATTGAAATGGATTTTCCTTTTTCCAGAGCAACAAGTCACAAAACATTTAGAAATTATCGAATTTTTTGTACCTATCATTCTTGTTGTTCTAGAATCTTCAACCCTCCTCCTCTTTCTCTTCTACTTTAGTTTAATTTTGCTTAGCTTTAATCTAATTGTAATTTTCATTCAATTTAATTATCTTAGCTCTGGACACATGACTTTGAATTTCATTTCACTTCTTTAGCTTAGTGTCACGGACTTAGAATCAAGTTAAGAGAGCTTTTAAGAAGGCTTTCTATATTGCCTCAAAGATTACTTACAACTTGTTAGGCTGTCTATGCAAAATACAAGCACCTCTATTTATACTACTTCTAGGAAGCTGAAGTGTAAATAAAAATTATTACACAAGTCCTTATTTATTAACAATCTAGTCCCTCTTCTAGAATCTTCTACTAGTTTAGAGAATTCTAAAGTTTACTGGGGCCAAATTTGAAGAGCAAAGTGGCGGATCATGACATTAGGGAAATTATGAAATTTATATGTAAATTGAGTCAATCTAACAAAGAAATTAAAATGTAGGCTCAAATTAAGTAGGCATTTGACTATATATCATAAAAATAAAAAGAATTTTTTTTTCTCAAAGTGAATAATACTACTTAAAAATTGGGAGTTGCCTTCGAAGAAAATGAATTTTTTTCATGGGCAAACGAGCCCTGAGGCTATGAGAAAATTTTCATCATATTGTAATTCTGCCTCGATGATTACAGAAGCGTAGTTTTTTCCAGTACTAGTAAAAGAAATAGATGAACGCAGATAAAATGACCATTTGTTTCTAATTATAAGTCAATTCATACTATTTGAGTTGGTGCTCTTTTCTCAACAACCCAATTTCCTCAAATCAACAAAATGTACCTGTTGCAAGTATTATGGCAACAAAAATAAATCCATATCATATAATACAATACGATATATTATAAAACAATATGTAACAACCATCCAAACAAGTCGCAAGATAAAAGAAAATTTGCAAGGCATAAATAAGTTATGTCCCATCACTCAGGCATAAGTTATGCCTCAAGGCAAAAGAAACTATGCCATGACACAAGTTATGTCCCAGAGAATAAGTGGACTGACACAAATTATACCTGATGGTCAAAGCAAATTAAGAACAAGGCATAAGTTTAGTGACCAAAGTACATCCCAAGTAGAAGTTCAGTGGTTCAAGTTATGCCACAAGGCAGCTTAACTTTTGTAAATAAAAGTTCTCTATAAGTCTTGTTCGGTAAATTATAAATTATGCGTGAAGGCATCTAAAACGTTTTGCTTGCAAAGTTAGTTGTGCCCAACAAATTTAGTTCATAGTTAAGAATACTTTGGCCCAAGAATTTTTATTAAATAAGCACAAAAATTAAAGTCCACACGAAATATGAACAGTGTGCAAAAATTTGCATCTTAACTCATTTCAGCCCAAATAATTTTTCTCCCATTTTGGGCCACCTAAATTCAGTTCAATGTGCACAAAACGAGGGTTGGGCATAAAATATTGAAACTGAATCGAATAGAATTTTTTGGTGATTTGGTATTCGGTATGGTATACATGAGTAAAATTTTAGAATTACGATATTCAGATTTAGATTTGGTATGAGACAATAGTACCATTTGTTATTCGGTATTTTCCGAATACCAAATTATTTAGTCAATGAGAGTCATATATCAACAGGTCTATTATTCATTAGTACAAGTCCAAATAGAAAGTTAAAAAGTAAACATAAGCAACCCAAATACATATGTCTTTAAGTTGTGTTAATTTGTTTTTCTTGATGTCATGTTATTTGTTGATCTTCTATTATATCGCGCCTCCACATAGAAAAATAAAATAATTTAAGCAATAGTATTAACTTTGTAACATAATCAGCTACAACTTTAATATGAATATCATATCAAACCGAAGTTTGATTTACTGATTACTGAATTGAAATTTAAAAAATTTGATATCTACTTTTAACGATCAATTAGTGAACTCAAAATTTGAAAATTCCAAACCAAACCCCGAACGTCCACCACTTTGCCCAACTCATCATGTCAACTAGGGGTGGCAAAATGGGTAAATAATATGGGTATCCACTCATATTTACCCATTTTAAATGGGTTGGGTATCCAACTCATTTAAAAATGAGTAAAAACGAATAATACTCATATTATCCATTTAAAAGTGGATAGTTAAATGGATTAAATGGGTAAAAGATATGCATTCACACAAAAAAAAAAGTGATAAAGGGTTGGGTAGTAAGAAAGTCTTTTTAAAAGAAAAATAAAAAATCTATAAAAAAAAAAATGAAACTTTTTTTTACACTTTTTTTTGGATTAGGGGGTGGGGGTGGTAGGGGGTGAGTTGGTAATTTTTTTAAAAAAAAATTATTGGAAAAAGTTTAAAATTTTGTTAATTTTTTTTTCGGATGGGGTGTGGAGGGGGGTTGGTAGGGGTAGGGGGTGTGGGGGGCTCGTAGGGAGGTGAGGTGGTAATTTTTAAAAAATAAAAAATAAAAATTTTAATGAAAAAATTAAAAATTTTGTTAATTTTTTTTTTGGGATGGAATGTTGAGGGGCGGCCCGGGGGGGGGGGGGTGGTAGGGGGTGTGGGAGGGGGTTACCATCACATCCTTTCCCGATAGACTTGAGGTTCTTTATAAGCAGGCGGGGTTGAAAATCTTCTCTCAAAAAGAGAGAGACCTGAGATTACAGAGGAAGGTATTCGGTTCAAAAAAGATATGGCAGTCAGAACAGCTTCAATCTAAAATTGACCAAGGATAGAAACAAGCTACAAGCCTTAGCAACTGCTTTCCCTTATGTACCTGTGTCTGTGTCGCTTGACAAGTATACCTATTAATCAGTTGGGGAGATGGTAGGGGCTAGGGTGGTAATTTTTTTTTTTAAAAAAAAAAATGCTAATGAAAAAATTTTAAATTTTGTTTTTTTTTTTGGATGTGGTGGTAGGGGGTGGCGTGGTAATTTTTTTAAATTTATTTTTAAAAAGAATTTAATGAAAAAATTTAAAATTTTGTTTATGTTTTTTTTTGGATGGGGTGTGGAAGTGGGGCTGGTAGAGGGGTGTGGGGGTGGGGTGGTAATTTTTTAAAATTTTTTCTATAAAACAAAATTAATGAAAAAATTTAAAATTTTGTTAATTTTTTTGGGATGGGGTGTGGGGGGGAGGGGGCTCGTAGGGGTGGGGTGGTAATTTTTTTATTTTATTTTTTACATTTTTTTGGGGATAGGGGGCCGGTAGGGGGTGTAGTGAAGTGATAAAAAAAACTTTAATTTTTTTTTTTTAAAGCTTTTAACAAGATTTCTATTATAATATGGGTAAATATGGTTATCCATATTATCCATTGGGTAACTCATTTTTACCCATTTAAAATGTGAGTCGAGTCGAGTAATTTACCCATTTTAACGTAACTCATTTTTTGATCGACTCAACTTGCTCGCTCGTTTGCCACACTTAATCTGTCGTGACACTGCGACTATTCTTTTTCAAATGTAACCCAACATATATATATGGACCGGGTCGACATTTAATTTATATTCTTCCCCCAATCACTTCTTCAATTTTCAAAAATTTCATAATTATCAAGTCTTAATTATCAATCATATCAATAGTTTAGTCTATTAATTTGCTTTGTATATAATGTGTTTGATCGCGCTATATCGATTTACTCTATATTAGAATTAATTTATTTCAGATCATAAACTTCAAAATTTGATTTTCTTTTTTAAAATTTGTGTCAAGTCAAACTAAATTATTTAAAGTGGGACGAGAGTGTACTTTTTTAAGTGAAGAAACCAAAAGGAGGTGGATTTTTTCCCCCCTAAAAGTTGCCCATCATAAAGGAAAAAAAAAGTAGGGAGATGATGATTCATGAAATTAAGGAATTGCTTTCATGACGTAGTGCACTTTAATTATAAACTAGTGAATTAGTGGAATTTGCTTACGCAACTCCACTTTTCAACTAATTCATTCATCATCCTTCTATGATGCATTCTCAATTAATTATCATATACTTAGATAGTTCTTGATATATGCTGATGAAATGATGTAGGACTTGTTTCCAACAAGACCTAGATTTTCTTTTTTGCTTATTAAGCCTAATCTTTTATTGATTATGACATGATCGAAACATCAATTTTGTGACACAAAACGTTAACAATAATATTATGTCACGTCTATGGTTCAAAGTCGAGAGATCAAAAGTCAGAACTATTTTGTTTTTAAAGTAAAATTGATTGGGAAAAATGATTTCTACCCTAGAACGAATATATACTAATTAGAAGACATATGGTGGTGTCAATTTTAGTTTAATTCCTAGTTAAAAGGACTAGGTCCAAAAAAAAAAAGTTTAAGTATGAGTGAATGTGAACTAGTGAGACCTTATTGACTTATAGTGAATCTGACATACATAATTTAATTAAGTATAGCAGTGGCCAGTGTGTCGGCAATTCACCGCACGAGCACATACAATTAACCATAACACCCACCCCCCTCCTAATTTTTTACTGTATCTTTATTTTTTCTTATTGGCTTTTGGACCTTAGTGTATATGACAGACAGCTTTGAAATTGAGCTTCTACCTTGTGATGATGATTCGAAGGGTTATTCAGGTGGTAAATCATTTTATCTTAAAACGTTCAGATACATATATCGAGAGATATATGAGATTAAAATTAGATATAATTTATTTTTAGTACATTGTATTCAAGTAACTTTATAAGTATCTAGGATACATAGATAAATATCTTCATTTCTCTTATCTCGCTCGCCACTCTCTTATGCATATGGTATCCTAGATACAGATACATGTATATAGTGTGATTACATGTATCTAGGATACATGATTATCTCACTCGCCTCCATCCCTATTTTAGTTATTTGGTAGCAATAATACGTGTATCTAAGTGTATATTCATCATAATATGGTAGAAATTCTTAATTATTTAACATATAAATAAAATTAATATATATGATATGAATATATGTCTTTCATATGTCTGATAAGATAATTTTCCCTTAAAAAATACCTTGAGATGATGAGACAAATTGTCACAATTATTTCCTTTTATTTTAATTTATTTGTCTAATTATTTTAACCTTATCGAACTCCGTTCCTCCCGTTTGTTTATCCGAGAGAGTTAGCACCAATGCTTTAGTTCTTAAATATTCTTCTTTCAGAAAAAAGAAAGATTAAATTATTGGTTCTTGTACGGTTCATTAATACTTATATACTTTTATTATAAACAGAAGTTTATGATAGGGTCCCCTCAATTATTTACTGATTCTAATTTTTGTGATACCTTGCTCACCATCAGTCTTCCTGTGTCCTAGACAAAAAAATTCAAAAATAAGTAAACATATAAATAACTAAAGTAATTAGTTTTCTTTCTTCTAGAAAATTATTTTACACTAAATGAACTCCGTCATTTGTCTAACCAAGAGAGTTGGCACACTGCTTTGTGTATGGGTCAAAATTCAATTTGAAGTCCAAGTGTATCAAAAGGTGACATGTGACGGTCAGAATCTAGTTAAAACCAACTCAGGCCTTAGCGACATTGAGATCGAGTGTGGCTTTGTGTAAGGTTAGATCTATTCTTTTGAAGTTTGAGACAATGATGCAGACAAATCTAGTTCGAAGCAAGGAGATTAAAACAAAAAGTTTATTGATAGTCGATCTAAATAAGACCCTTAATTCCCTACTACAAATTTAATCGTTATCTCGAATAACCGATTTAGGGTTATAAACACTTTGGTTGCTTGAATATATTTTTGAAAAGAAAAATGAAATTGATGATTCTTGTATTGTTTATGTACTTTTATGTTTTCAATATTAAAAGAAGACTATGATCTGGTCCCCTCAATTATTGACATATTCTAATTTTAATAATAACTCGTTCACTATCCTCTTTTTCCCTTCCACAATGTACTACAATTCAAATTAAAAAACAATACAAGAAATCCAATTTTTTTTTAAAAAAATAGAAGAGTTTATTTTAAACAACCACACTACTCTTACCCTGATTAAACTTCGTTATTTGGGTAACCAAGAGAGTTAGCACCACTAGTTTGGTTACTTAAATATTCATCTTCTATTCTTATTGTGGAAAAACTATAATTGATTGTTTACTATAATTGATTGTTTATATATCATTTAGGTTCTAGCTTCCTCGATTATTGATAGATTTTAATTTTTCTCTTCTTAGATTTCAACAATTAATTACATATAAGCAAATTTTATCTCTCTCTTGTCAAAAGAGAGGGATTTTTTGTTTCTAACTACTCAGAAAACATACCATAGCAAATTTGGAAAGGAAGTATATAAATAACAAAAAATTAAATAAGGAATAAAAAAAAGGACCTTGTAATACATTTTAATTATAATAATAAGGCTAAGAAATGACAATGATAAGGGTATACCATTTTTATATTCCCAACTGGCTTTACTTTAGATGGGGTTCTCATAGCTGGCCTGCCCCAATCAGAGGGACAACAAGTGTCACACCACTTACCAGGGAATCTCATAGTAAATAAAAACACACGACCAAAATTATTTCTTTTTTTTCCTAATTACATAAACCACAGAGAGAAAAAAAAATTACCGCAACTCAATATAATTTCATAAATAAGGTTCGAAAAAAATAGAATATATTATATTTGATAGACCTTCGATTCAATAGAAAAGTTACTCAGCTCAAAAAAATCAGGGTTCTTTTAAAACCTGCAAATTTTTGAGATTTTCTACTAATAAAGCAATTGCATACATAATACTAGTACTACTAAAATGGCTGCATACAAATTATTAACTGAAACCTTGCAAAACTCAGCCTAGAAAATTTTTTGTAGAGAGAGAAATATATTTATATAATAATCATCATCATCAGTCATCATGCAGATCTTAGTCTAACAACATGTATATACATACATATTATATAGCAGTTTTGATATGCATTTTTTGTGTGTGTGGGTAACGTACTAATTAACCACATCACGTTTGATTCGTGATCCATACATGGCGCCTAGTAAAAATTTCCACTACCTAAACGGCGGCGACAGTCTCGCTTGTGGCGGAGACATCAGATCCCTTCCCGGCGGCAGCGACGGAGTTCGTCATGTAGTCCTTCCTAGATGCAACCAGCGAACACTTCTCCTTCTTCTCATCTAGATTCATTTGCTGCTGTCTACACTCTAGACTGCAAAAAGCACTATCTCCTCTGCAAATTCGACAATTCAAACAGATTAATTAAAACGGTGCATATGTAAATTGACTCGAACACTAGGATTATAAGCAGATTAAAATTAGTACCTGTACATGTAGATATCGCGGCCAGGGATTAAGCGGCGTTTACAGAGGAAGCAAGCTTTCAAAAAATTAGCAGTTTCTAGAAAATCAGCAGATTTACGGCGGTTTCTGGCGGAAACGGTTTTAGGTGCGTTCAATAAACATTGTTGATCCAGCTGTTGCTGAGTGTTTGCAGGTGAAATAGGCGTGAAAGGATTGTGAAGATCGAATGGATTATTGTAATTATTAAGAGAAGAATTAGGGTCAGGATTATTGAGATTGAGATCTAAAGTGAATTCTGTCATGCTTGTTGTTCTCTTCATGGGTGGCCGAGTCCTCTTCCCCAGCAACATTTTTTTCTTCTTCTTTTTCTTCGATTTAGAGAGAGAAACAGAGAGAGGAAGAGGAAGAAGAAGAAGAAGAGTGAGAGTGGGGAAGATGTGTTGGGAAGATAAAGGAGAGAGCCAAAGCACAAGGACAGAATCTCCACCCTTGATTGTGTATTATTTCATCACATATTTTATAAAAATATTTTTCATTTTCTCAGATTCCATCTCGTTAACACCTCTGGGGGTTTGATTAGAAATCAATTATGCTAAGATTATAGCAATTTTTTAGAAAATTTCTCAAAAGACTACTTTCAAATATTGGATAAACACAAATTTGTATTATGATATTGACTTAAAAAAATTAATTGATTAATCAAATATAAACAGCTTATTTTATTTGTGAAATAAAATACTTTTCAAAATAAATATAGCCAAAATAGACTTCTAATTTATATGGTGCAGTTTTCACTAGATACTAAATTTAAGAATTCTTTTTATTATATTTATTGTTCCAAATAATTATAAATACTGGTGTAGCTATATATAATTATCTCAATAAGATTAAAATAAAAATTTAAAATTATGTTACTTTTAAATATATAAAAATATTTCTTTTTTAAAACAAATTAAAAAGAAAAATTTATAACATAAATTAGACAGAAAAAGATATTCACGGTGTTTTCTTTTTAATCTTATCAAACTAAGAAATAACATATTTTTTAATTTCTAAAAATGATCTAATCTTAATATAGTTGTTTATACTGTTTCGTTTCAAAATAAATGACATTTTAGCTTTAAAAAAGTAAAATAATAGTATTAAGGAGTGTCACTTCAAAAATTTAAGTTTTTTCAATTATAATTTTTTTTCAAAAAAAGATTATTAAATAATAATAATTTAATAAATTAGTATTTATTAAATTTTAAAATATAAATTATATTAAAATAATACTTATTTTGAAAAGGAATGAATTCATTGAATTAGTATTAGGTAGGAGGATTTTTTGATTCACACCACTAATATAAAAGTCCATTCATTTTTTTTATAATGAGTGAGAAAAATGAAAAGATATGTGTACTTTAACTTTCATCATCACTCAATTAAAAGTGTAACTTAATATTAATATACTTATATGGAGTTTTATATTTTGTGCTATACAAAGCTCTTTTTATATAAAATATGTAATTTTATTAAAATTTTAATTCACTCGATTGAAGATAAAAAGATGAATAGCAAATATTCATCATTAATATATTTGGAAAAGAAATGAGAATCAGATGTGATTGGTCATACATCCTTAAAATTAAACAGAAAATCATTTTTTCTACGAAAAAGTTTTGAATATATGTTATACACGTCGAAATTTTGTAGGACTCTTTAAATGAGTTCTATTTTAGTTAGAGTTCTTGTAGGCGATTCTACCCTAAATCCTAACCCATGTTTATATAAAATGAAAATTTCATAAATTCATAAAATATTAATAAAAAGATCAAGATATAGTCCAGTACTACACATTATTATGAATACAATATTTTTATTTCTTCATATATTTTTTTTGTGATTGCAATTTATCTTTTTGTCATATTTAAAATTTGTTGCATGCATATACTCTTCCACCAACTATTTTACAAATTAATTGTATAGTATATACATTTTTGTACATATTTTATAAGATAAATGACCAAATAATTCAAATACGTAAACATCCATATTAAGATTGAAACTTTGTTTTTCATCTAAGATCATTTTTTTCTTTTCAAAAGAAAAATATTTTATATAAATCATGGGTTTGGACAGCACAATAATTGTTGAATTAAAATATTAAATGAACCCATCAAATATTAATTTTGATTTGACATAATATAAATGGAGAAATAGTTCATGATTTGATTGTAGTAAAAGTTGTGGTTCGTGGAAAATTTCCATTTTCAATTAATCATCTCATTAATACAATCCAAATGTCGATTCTACTTGGCCTTATTATCAACCTGGTTTGTTGCAAAATTAGGAAATATTGTATTTGTAATTAAGCTTCCAAAGAAAATGAATCATCACACTAATAATAATTAGATTGGGACACTTAAGCAGTTAAAAGAGTTATTAAGAAATTGAGTTATTCAATAATATTTGATTACCGGAAGTATCTGATTATAATATTTTTCAAACTCTTATTGAGTAGTATAACTAAAGTTCACCAATAATAGCTGTAAATATGGATTATATTTTAAATTTTTTTTTATAAATTTATAAAATTTAAATTCTGAATCTACTCAATTAAATTATTTTGTTTAGGGGAAAAATCAGCTTAATCAGCATCCCATGAAATGGGCCCCAAAATGTGCCATTATTAGAAGGGAGATTCAATGGGTATTTGGTGAAACGGTCCCACTCAATGAATTCGTTTGTCCCCCTTCCCAAAATCTTAACCACACAATTTCATATTCCACTTTTTTACTGTTTCAAATTATTTGTCCGGTTGGTTTGATACGAAGTTTGAAAAAAGAAAAAGAAAATTTAAAAATTTATGGTTCTAAATTAAAAATAGGAAAAAAAAATTGGTCAGAATGATATTTTATCCTTTTAAACATTTTTATCATTTTAACTTTAATACATTTTATCTAAAAAATAAATAAAAAACAATTTATTTTTAAATAAAAAAATATTATAGTTTTTGAAAATTTTTGGCCATTTAACATTACCCTTAAAGATATATGAAATGTATTAAGAAAATAATATGTCCTCCGTTTCATTTTATGTGAGGTATTTTAACTCGATAAGGAATTTAAGAAAGGCAATAAGACTTTTAAATTTTATGGTCTAAAATGAAAGATAGAAATTTGTGTGGATATAAATCATTTTATTAAAGGTTAAATAGATGTTCTAAAGTTAAATTGTTACTTAATATAAAAATGTGTCATTCTTTTTTGAGACTAAAAGTTAAACAAAAAAGGAAAATAACATTTTTTTTTTAAAAAAATGACTAAAAATGAAAAAGTAGGACAAACAAATTAAACTACTTTTTTTTCATAGTTTTCGTTGCCTTTTTATTCTCCTTTTACATAAGACTATGTTAATACTATTCTAAAAATGATCATTAGCAGTAAATAACTAACAATTAACTAATGCCAATAAATATTTTAGCACTTATACATATTTATTACCGCTAAAATTGATTGTGAAATCTGAATTCTGATCCCATCTTTGGATCACATCATCCTATATTTCTACGATTATTTTGAAGGAAGAATGAAAGAAAAGAAAAGTGTTAAAAGGGAAAAATAATATAACACTCCTAGAATACTAAAAAATTCTGCCCTCTTTTTCATTTTCCTTTTATTTTATATATTAATGGAAAACTATATTAAGAGAACCTATATGACTAATAATCAAATATCATTTTGATTGACTAATAATAAATGGGAGGATTTTTGGCGACTGTTTGGTCCAATTGTTCACAAGTTTGGCTACCTTTAGCGCTATCTTCATTCTCTCATCTTATAAAATCGTTAACAAGTTTAGTTCGATGGTTATTGACTTGTTAATAAGTTTCATCGAATATAATTGAGGATAATATTATAAGATTTATATTAGATAATTAAATATAAATATTTTGAAAAATCTAACAACGGTTTTTTTTAAAAGAAAGAATCCAATAAGCATTTGGTTTAAACGATAAAAACTTATCCTAGAAGAGAGAGCGAAAAAAAAAAAAAAGATTGAACAAACAAGATCCTAAATTTGAAAGTCCAACTAGATATGGCAAACGAGATGATATAATTATATGATAAATTCGTGTAAAATCATAAAAACTCCATTCCGTCTGCCTCCTCCTATCCCGCCCTGTAAATTCTTTTTATTTTCAACCCGCTTCATCCTCATATGTAAGACGAAAAAACAGAAAATCACCAATTTTTAAATTAGATTATTGCTCTGAGGTAAATCTTATAACACTAGATTGAAGGAATACATAAGAGATTTGGGAGGCTCAAAGACGGTCACAAGTTGGCCAATTGGATAATAAAAGAATTTATGAGTTGGAATATATAAGGGTAATAATTATTACTACTTTAATTTATTCTTTATTTGATTCTCTTTCTTGGGAATTTTAAACAATTCCTTCTTTATTTTGATTATGAATTATAATCAAAGTCATGTTCGTATTTATTTTTTAACCTTTGTACGTGTCGTGTTCCTTCCAGACATATCATAAACATAAACTTATAAATAATTGTGTGCACCTTTGCAATGTCAATTTACAATTTAAAGTACAAATTTTAATTTATCTCTTTTAGATAAATAATTTATAAATAATATTCTTTTATAAAACTAAATTTGGACTCAAACTATTTGACGAATGTTATAGAACTTATATATTTTACTCTTCACCCAACTCTAACCATTAACTATGAGAGTCTTACTACATCAAATATGACCTTTAGCGACAATTAATTAATGACAATAGCTTAATTGTTGTTAAATATGTATTTTTAAAAGCAATTAACTCTCTTTATAAATGTTCCTAAACAGTGGCGGAGCCAAACATTTTATGAAGGGTGTGCAAAACTTAAAGAAGCAATTAGGGATGACAGTGGGGCGAGGAAAATTTTTAATTTGTCCTGCCCCGCCCCGCCCCACGTAACAACTCTTTTCATTTTCAGCCTGCCCCACCCAGCCCAGCATAGATTTGCCCCACATGAACCCGCCTGCATAATTTTTTTAATATTTTCTTTTTCTAGTTATGTTTGATACTAAAAATAAAATTCATAAAAATAAATTCATTTTTTCATTAACTTGTATTAATTTAATAGGATAGTGACTTAAAATTTTATTTTTTAGAGGTCAATTGAGAAACAAGTAAGAAATTGTATTATTTTTTATTGAACCATTTTCATTTATTATCTTGAATATTTTAGTAGCTTTAATGAAATTATCTTAATAAATAATGCTCTATCACTCTTATAACATGTAAAAAGTTAAAATTAAGTTTGAACCCACATAAAATTACATATACCCGCAACCTGTTCCCCCAGCATCCGACCCGCCCCGCCCCACATTGCCTTAAACCCACCCCGTCCTGCATCCTCCCCGCCCCACATCGCCTTAAACCCACCCCGTCCTGCATCCTCCCCGCCCCATTGCCACCCCTAGAAACAACTAACAAAAAATTTTAGCTAGTAGGTTCACATCTATCTTGCTTAAGATAGCGATTTTACCATTGATCATGAATAACGTCATAATTTGTTTTCAACCAAATACAATTCATATAGTATCTTTTTATCTTCAGTTTGGATTGCTTGTAGTTATAAAAACACATCGTAAATTATATAGATTGAAATAATAATTTTATAATGTACGAGTCAAGATTTCTATTAAACATATATCACACATTCAAGAAAACATAACACTAATTTATCGATTTTTACTTAAATTTAAATTATTTTTATCATTGATTTTGCTACTATTTAATGAATGTTAAATTTATTGTGCTTTGGTAAAGAATATGTGAATATCCTAATCAAAAAATGTCAAACCCGAGTTAGTTCTCTTGATTCACCTATAAAATCATGGAAGAAATTAACATGTTATAAAAATAATCATGAAAGAAATTAACAATGATATATGGATAATTACACATAATCTTTTCTTCTAATATATTTTTAGCTAGAAACTTGTTTGAAATACTATTTAATATTTAATAAAATAAAATATCTAATATGAAAGTTTCAATTAAATTTAGTTATTAACAAATATTTATTTTGTCTTAATTTATGAGACATACTAAAAACATACTTTGTTTTTTAGTATGTCTCAAAATAAATGTTGTCTATAGTTAGAAAAAATTTCATTTTAAAATTATACTTTTATTTAATTTTAAATTAATTTTTTCTTTATAATGAAATAAATTATAACTACATAAATAATTAAATAATGTGATGACGGAAATAATATCTAATAGTTCTAATTTCTAATGAAGAAAAGAAAGTAATTAGTACAGGACCAACAAAAACACTCTTGAAATATGACTAATAAATAAATGAGGTAAAACGCAGGAATCAATCCTTTGACCTCTGAGTCAATTGCACGCCTTCTACCAGTGAGCTAGAGGTTGTAACCATGTCCAGGTTGTGCAAATTTAAATACATAATAGATATTTAATAAATTTGATCAATGTATATCATATAATTTTTCGACGAAAGGTATTTACGTGCACAATCTTGATTGGCTGTGGCTCTGCTTCTGTCCCTAAAGCCTATACCAACATTTGATCTAATGACAATTAATAAATGTCGGCAAAAACTTTAGCACTCTTTATTAATAAGTACTCCATCTGTTCCTTTTTACTTGTCAAATTTTGACTTGACATACTTATTAAGTAAATATTGATTGATATAATGAATTTATCATTTTATCCCTATAATCTCAAATATCTTTACTCACTATATTTTTCAAAGACATCAACTTAAAGTTAATAAATTAAGGGTATAATAGGTAAAAAAAATTATTCTTTCTTGATTTGTCAAAAATAACAAGTAAAAAAGAAAATTTAAACAAGTAAAAAGGGATAAAGAGAATATATTTATTACTGCTAAAAAATGTTTTTGTCGTAGTGTTTGTTGCTTCATTAACAATCATCTATACGTGTTGATCTATTATTTATAAAGTTCAATTTGCTCACCAAAGTTTTAAAATTACTTCAAATATGTTTTGGTTGTCGTCGTGGGATAATTATCATTATTAGAAATGGATCTTTATTTTCACTTTATTTTTACTGAATCAGCTCTAGATTTTCTTTGAAATTTGAGAATAGTCATTGGACATGTTTTCTTTTCTTACTCATGATGATTCAATCAAAATTTGTGAAAACTAGCCACTAAATATTTTTGAGTGGATAACTTCAATGGAAAAATAATAATTTCTATCTTACGCTCATTCTCTCCCTTACGCATAATTTTGTTTGTTTTATTGTCCCTTTTTATCTTTTCTTTCCATTCTAAGTTTTAACTGAAATAATAAGAAATTTGCCGCAATTAGCTTAAACAAAACACAATACAAACGGAAAGAAAATTTATTGTCCAAGTGATCATGATAAGATTATCAATTAGAGTAATTTGTTAGAGAGTAATTTACACTTTAATGGAAACAATATTATTTATATTATAGTAGGTTGAATTTAATTTATTGGTGCATGTTGCTCTATTATGACAATTTTCTCTTTAAAATAATTGTCATATTTTGCTTTTCGAGAGTCAATTTGATTAAGTTTTCATGTTAAATTTGATTAGATTAATTTATTGTTATAAACTTAAAAATTTTAAATATTCAAAAATCATATGAAAAACACCAATTTCTTCTCATATCAATAGTCTTGATTTAAAAAATAAATCTAAAAATATTAATCAAAGTTCATATCGTTTGACAGTCAAAAAGAAAAAAATATATAACAAGTAAAAGCGGACAGAGAGAATATCTGATAATTAAATGTATGCAAACGTACAATTGAAGTAAAGGTATCCAATTAATTAAATATGGTACACATTACACAAACAATACTAGCAAGTAAAACTGTGCGTGTGAAGAAAGGGAATATGCCTCTAAATTAAACAAAAAATCCCACTAATCAATAACATAAAAATAAAATAATATAGTAATCATGGTGCTCTAACATTGGTAAAAACATAGTACTCGTTCTGTCTCTAATTAGTTGTCCACTTTTAAATTAACACACTTATTAAGAAAATAATGATTGATATAGTGAATTATCATTTTACCTTCACTAATTATAAAGTTGATGAATTAAAAACTTAAGTTTTTCAAGAAGTTACCTTTTTCAAAATATTTAATTGAGGGTATAATAGAATTTTTTTGTTTTTATTCTTTCTTGATTTATCAAAATAAACAAATAATTATAAATAACTAAAAAAAATAAGTGAACAAATAAGGAAAAGAGGAAGTAATTTTTTTGAAAGTATCATGTTGATGAGGTCATAGATGGTGTATCAAAATTAGTAAACTAATTAAATATCTTATTATTAATTAATAGTTACACATTGGAAAATGAAATAAAATGTTAGGTTGCTTCCATAACGGGGTTTTGGGGCTGTCTCTGCAGATTACAATTTTCATTTTTTGCGGTCGATGAGGAAACAATTCCCAAAATTAATATATTTAATTATTTAAAAGGCATGTACTTTGATATGTAAAAAAATAACTATGTACTTCAGGTTAAAGTTACGTCATTTTTACTAGTAATTGTACTTGGAGTAAGAAAAAAAAAGAACCAATCAGGCTGGCATCAAGTTGTGCAAGTGCCAGGCACCAGTCTACTTCCAATGTCCATTATTAAAATCATACTTACTTTTTTTTTATACAACCTTGGTGCTTCGTTTATTTTTACTTGTTTATTATATTAATAATAAAGGTCTTTTTTACATATTAGGTCAATCGATAAGCAAAATGGATGGAGAGAAGGAATACTACTCTTCATGTTTCAATTTGTTTGTCTGATTCTGACTTGATATAAAATTTAAGAAAGTGAAGAAAAATTTTAAATCTCGTATTTTTAAATTAAAAATATGTATAATGTATCAAAATATTCTTTAATATTGTGGTTTTAAACATGTCACATAAAAATAAACAAATTAAAACGAAGGAACTATATAATTTATCTAAATTTTAATTTGATTAGTATAAGTAAACATTAATTAAAAAGTTAGGCAGCTGAGCCGTGTCACTGACTCGAAAGATTCTTACTTAGTGTCACAGGGTCAGGTCAGCCTTATCTAATACTTAATTTTCTATCTTAATAAATATTAATCTAAACTGGAATTATGTGATAGAATTATTTGCTAAATGTGTCAACATAAAATGTTTCATATAGACTATGTAAGAGTATTCAAAGCCTCAAAGGTTTTTCTTTATTTGACTATATTTGATTTTGTACACTTAAGTCTTAAAAGAAGTAATAAATAAAATAATATTTTTAATACATCAACCCTAATTATTAGAAATAATCTAAATGTTGAAAATTGAATAGTACTTAATAATAAAGGTAAAATAGATATAAAAATGATGATTTAACTCTTAAATTATCAAACTAAATAAGTAAAAATGAACATTTTTTTAGTATAACGACAATAAAAGTGGGCGAAGGAAATATTATTTTACAAAAATAGAAAACTTTGTGTTAAGAGTTTTCCCACACTCGTAATTCTGTATTTAAATTTCAAATTCATTTAACGGTGTGTGTGTTCAATTTTAAAATTTTAAATATTTATTTTAGTAAAAAGTATATTGATGTATATTAAAGTTTTAGCTTCCTTTCGTTAAGGGCGACGAAAAAGTCCAAAGTATATTAAAAAAAAATAATTATTAATATATATTTTCATCATATACCAACCAACTGATCTTACTATCATTTTTTATTACATTATTTAATCTATTAATTATTCATTTCTATATAGGCATATCAAATGTCAATCCTTCACTCCAAATGTCAAATGTTACCTACACAGCAAAAAATAGAAAAAAAGAAATCCATAAACATACTTGGAAAGGAGAAATCTCAAGCTGCCAATCAGAACTAATTGCTTATAACAATTTCATACTGTTCAATAATGTTTTGATGTAACTTGCCTTTCATTGAAAATTCAGACAAATACGTACTTAGCAGCAACAACATTAATTATACACTATAGTACTCTGACACAAAGTTTAATAAAATAAAACAAACTTCTAAATCTCATTTGAAATTAAAAATATGTAGAATATATCAAATTAAACGTCCTATAATCTTGTAATCTTAAACATGCATGTGGAAAGTTGGAATTAAGGAGTTGACAAAAAAGAAAAGATCATATTTTTTTTAAGCGAAATAAAAGAAAGTAAGACAAACAAATTGATCTCTCGGGAGTATATATATTTTAAAGTTTATACAAAATTAAAGATGTGATGAGGATCAGGGGCATGCAAGGCCAGTACTATTTCCTTTTTCAATTTGTCTAGAAACAATATATCAATCTTTTTTATTATAAAAATGAGAAAGACTTTAGACAAGAGTAGTACTACTATTTTATTTTTTTCAAATTGCATAGATGAATTGATTTGATTCGAATAATCACATTCGACAATATTTTAATTCCCAAAAAACCCAAGCATAAAATAACAAGAGAAAGAAGAAGAACATGGTGAATATGTGAAAACTGGCTCCCAAATCATCCATGGCCACAAAACCAAATCTTGGAATCTTACTAGCTACGAGAGTTATCGTTGAAGAACAAAATTTGTAGCTTTCCACTCAATTATTCAAAGTTACATTGTTCTTTTCTCAAATGAGAATTTTTTTTGTTATTGTCATGTGTCCCACATTAGTTAAGGAAATGAAATATATTATCTGACTCTTTACATATTAATTTTGAACAATTCTTACTTCATGAGTTTTGAGTTTAATTTGATTCAAACTAATCTATTTTCTTTATCATCGTATCTAAGTCTGCCTTATCCCAAAAACTCCAATTTTTTTTGTTTATCCATGTTATATTGTCCACATGACTTCAAATGTACAATTCAAGGAGCATTAGGAGATGGCAGCCCGTTAAAGGTTGAAAGCAAGTTATTACCTTGAGAATATCCAAATAATCTTGATTTATCTAATGTTGATCTTTCACGAGTGTTATACATACAAAATATCCATCTCTAGCTATTCGAATGAGCTTTAATGATTTTCACCTCCTAAACTAGTTTTTAAGCTTGAATTAGGATAAATATCCAACTTTTCTTACTAAACAATGAGTAGATGAATCTAGTAGGGTCATTTTAGGAGGCCTCAAATAATATTATATATACTCACTTTTCTAACTTTACACCTAAGCATGAAGCTCTAAAATGTCACACTTCTAGTTTTGTCGTCAATGTCAACCACTTGTTTTAATTTCTACCTTTCATTATATTGTATATATATTGTACATAGTTCTCCTATTTGTTTGGATATGTCCCACTCATTTTCTCTTTGCCTATTTTCTTGTGACCTTTCTAATACTTAAGGGGTTCTTTTATACTTTTCATCGCATCACAAACGTACTATATATAAATTCTATTTTTTTTTTAAATATAGAGGGTTTCATTTATTATATTTTGTCTTTCGCTTTCCACAAGACTCATACAATTATAGTGGGGAATACTCTTTATTTTTATTTAATGTTTTGATTGTCAAGCTTAGGCTTACCAAATTCACATATTTAATGATGAATAGTAGGTGTTAAAACATCATTTGTAGAAAAATACACTCTTTGTATTCACTAGCGACCTTAGACTCTGATCAAGATTGTATTACTTTCAACTAATTTAATAGTATCAACATATTATACATTGTATATTACAAGCTTTTATTGATACGTTATATTTCGATATAACAATTTTGGTCCCTAAGTTATTGGAAGCTTTTGGTCCTTGTGATGACATAATATAAATTTAACATAGCATATATGTAATTAATTAAGTTGTGAAATGGTTAATAATTATGATAATTTTTTGAATATTCACAAAATAAATGGATCAAAAGTGCGAGATAATGATAAAAAACGCACCTAAAGTATTTCAGCTTTTTCAAGATTTATATATAAACTATCATGTGTGTGAGTTTTCTACCAGCTACCACTAGCAATTCATCGAAACACACCTTAACTATTAGGTGTTCGAGTTTCATACTGAAACATTACCATCGTTTAGGTAGGAAAAGAGAATAATTGATAGTTGGGGACTTGATGTGTATGTTGATAAATAGTTGATGATAGTTTAGGTAGAAAACTCACACACATGCATGATTATTCGGAATGAATTAGACCCTTCACTATTTAATTAAGTAAAGATTTAATGTGCTTTGTCAAATATCACACGGACGAAAAACATAACTTACCAATAATTGAGAAACAAAAATGCTATTAACCTTAAAAAAATAAAAGAATCTTTCCCTTAGAAATATAAAATATAAATATAATGGTTAGGTTGATATAGAAAGCTAGCAGCAGTGTGACAAGCCCAATCACTACATACACACATCTGACAGCTACCTCTCATATTATTAGGGTTTGGAGCAGTCCACATTGGGGGACCAAATTTATGTGAAGTTAGGTGTGATCTTTTAACTTTAGTCTAAGAAAAAATTAATAGTAATATATAATATATATCTCAAAAAAGTAGAATTTTCTTATTATGATAATTGACATTTGTATTACTTCTCACCATTTTTTTATGAGGATGGTTTATGTGGCATAAACAAATAATTTCTTAAACATATGTATATAATGACAATGACTGAGCCATAATTTTTATTAATGATGGTCATATTATATCTATGTATTTAAATAAAATAAAATGCACTTAATTACATAACATAATTTTTCAACGTTGGGTTGTCATTACCACTTGTGGAACAAAGGTGGCTCCGCCACTGCTTATATGTTCATTTCCGTTTTCTTTTCGGATAACCTTAGTGACATGCTTGAGTAAGTGTTCGATGATCATTATGGCTTTTTCAAAAATAAACTTATCCGCACACGATTTTATACCAAATCACATTAGTTTATCATAGTTAAAAGGGTATTTTGAGGTGATAATATATATACTAATTTATTATGGCTATAAAGATTCAATTCATATATTTATTGATATGGTGTAAATATTCAATGTTCAAGTGATTTTTTCTTGTTTCTAAATGTTCTCCACTAACCTTTTTACTCTATAAGTTTGGATTTTTCAGATCTTTTATTCCACTTCACGTTAAAAAATAAAGAATATTTGTTTTTACTTGGTGAGTTGGGTTGAAATGAGCTAAATACAGGTTATAATTCAATTTGCTCAATTTTTACTAAGTTTTAATAATTTTTTAGTATCTAATAAATTAATTTTCCTCTTTATTATGATTATATATAGTATCAAATAAACAAAAAGTCTTTTGAAAAAAATATTTCGATAAAATTTCTCAGGAATCAATTTGAATTACATATAATTCTAATTTGTTTATGAGTTGAAATTTATTGAACTTAAGTAGACTGAGTTAATAAATGATTTAAGTAGATCAATGACTTGTTTGGACTTGAACAAATCGGACGAGTTATCATTTCATGAGTTAATTTTGCCACCTTTATTTATAACGAATAAACAATGAACAATAGAGTCATTGATTATTGTACAACATAAATAGAACACTCATTGATATGGGCCCTTTATGTGGCCCAAATCTATTCACACTTCATAATAATACACTGTTAATGACAATTGGGCCTACATGGGTACCGCCAAAAAAGTGGGCGGTGTAATAATTTTGACCCACTAAACAACACATGTAATCCGACTCATACATTATCCTATCCATGATGAACAAAACATTACCCTATTTGGAAACTTTCCCAAAATACATAATACACAAAATATATTTCTATGTATTTACATTTTTATATTTATATTTGAAGAGTAAAGAAATTGAAACATTATGAGCACCTAACATTTAAAGACAAAAAATAAAAGCTAATTATAGTTTAGTTTATTTATTTTTCTTTCGAAACTAACTACTTTGTATTACTCTATCAAGGAACTATATAATTCAAATGCATTATTGGCATCATGTACAATTCAGCTCGAGAAAAACCTCACCGAAGTGATCTCATTCAGCAAATAGAAGATCTAGCTAACCTATGAACTATTTTGTTCAAACATCGAGGAATATATATTAAATCGACACATGATCATTGATCAAACATGCTCGAGATCGAGCATCCAAATATCTTCACATGTCACTTCTATCTCGCATGGTATAACCACTCGTTTCTGGAATCTTCACATTCTTCCATCCATTACAAATAATTAATCTGCAATCCTGGTATGTAAACAATAAAATATCATCTTGCATATTTCCTATTTTTAATATGAATTGCTTATTTAGTTTGGTGAGATCAGGCTTACAACATGATTATATAATACTTTATATATATTAAAATTGCAATTAATAAAATACACTTACGTAGAACGATAAGGCTTAAGAGGGGTTGTACATGTGATGATGGTACAATAATCTTTTTATTAATAGTTTGGAATGACTAATATTATTTAAATTCTGGTAGTTAACACATTGTACTTTGTCAAACCTTGTTGAGAATTTCCCAACTTAATTTCAGTGATTTTGCTTAGTCTTCAAATTTTAATCAAGAGAATAAAATATTAGTCTTCAAATTTCAATCAAGAGAATAAAATGCACTTTGTAGGACACTTGTGTTTAAATAGTTTAAAAATAAAAATGTGAAAACGAAGAACAACAAACACACTAATTTAACTAAAGATTGTGTATATATAATTTATTTTAAGATTCTTATTATCTAACCCAACACTTTATATTAATTAGTGAGAGTTCTAAACAATCCATTGTAACACAATAGTGCGGGTATATATGACAGATTATAAGGTACTAGCATGTATGAAACATAAAATAGGGGTGTGCACAAATATCAAAAATTAAGCTATTTGATTTTTTCGATTCTATTTTTTTTTAAAACTATAGTACTCCCTCTATTCACTTTTACTTGTCAATTATTTCTAAAAGAAATTTTCATTTGTACTTATAAGATATTAGGTATTCCATCAGGATCTTGTGGTATTTTCTTTTCATTAGCTATTTGTAATAGCCATCTGGAATCTCTTTTTTTATTTGCCTCTTGCTCTTTGGTTACTAAAGCTGATCTGTTGATGAACAATTTGCTTGTAAGTTCCTTTTATTGATCAGTACAAAGCTTAGTTTATTACATTGATGCTTTCATTGATCCTACTTTGTGCCCTCTAACCTTCTACCTTGCTCGATGCTTAATTTAACATACTCTTTGAATCGTGAAGGCGCTACAGGATAGATCGATGATGCATGCAAGAGAGTCATTAATTAGGGATTGGATCTCAGGTCGAGGTCAGGTCCCAAGTCTGGGTTGGGCACGCCGGAGGCGGTGGTGGGTGGTGAGGGTTGGAAGAGAGTTTTGGAATGTTTTTTTAGAGGAAGATAAAGTCCATTAGAAAACACTTTTTGTTTAAGCCACCCAAATATGAGGAAATTGAAAAATATGTTCCTTCATACCATATACATCGAGATTATTTGGTACATGTGCTAAGAATAATAATTTCGAAATAAAATTTGAGATTAAACTTATCTCATATTTGATTTAGTGTATTATTTATTCGCAGCATAACTTTTACACTAAGTGGCGGGATTAAATATCCCATATAAAAGGTGGGATAACCAGCTCCGTGGGATTATCCCACCATTGTACCAACCGATCCCTTAATGTTTGTGTTGTTATCGGTCTCTTATGATGTCTTCTTTTGTCATACGATGCATTTATTATTATCTTTCTTTTACATGGTAATATATATAGTTCTTTTGGGTCCTTTGGGTCCTTCTATCATGTACTTATTCTTACTTAATCCGATCAACTAAGAGCTTGTTTGGCCAAGTTATAGCTTGTGTTAGATTGAATAATTTAAAAAATATTTTTTGTGTTTGATCAATATTATTTTTAAAAAATATTTTTAAGTGTCAATTTGTAGTCTTACAAGAAAAGCCATAAAAAGTGCACAACTTGAACCCACAATCCCTTGATTAGAAATAAGGCTGTGAGCGCTGATTTGTTTGTATTGAATAGTAAAGACATAAAATTAAAAGTATTATAACAACCAAACTAATGAAACCCAAAAGTCAAACTAGAAAATAGGGGCGAAGCTATGAAAAACTAAACTATTTATACATGTTTAAAAGTGATCTTTTATATATATATATATATATATAGGAGATGTTTCATTCCTTTTGAATTCTTCGTGTATTTAGTTTTTCATATTTTGAACTCCTCAATTAAAATTTTGACTCTGTATTGCTAGCAAGAATGAATTGACAACACTACTATAACAATCATTGCAAGAGTGAATATTAAATTTACCAAACAATACAAATCTTAATAAATAAAAAAAAAATCATGCTTCACTCTAGAATGTAGGAAAACTCATGCATATATATAAATTATTTGCAAAACATAAATAAAAAATAACTTGATAATTTTCTTTTCCATATGTATTTTTAACCGTCAAATGAATGTATATACTTTCTCACTTCCGTTAATCTCCAAACAACTAACTTCATAGTCACATATTCACAATGTATTTTATTGCACAATGCATCCCACATCTAAGCATAATGGGTTTTCACATTCATCTCAGGAAAAAAAAAATGAAAAACAATTTCATACGAACATCACAAAAGCTAAACCAAAATTAGAGCTCTTGGATAAGAAGACATGAGGAAGTTCACACCAGAATTGAAGAAATTGATTCAATACAACTAAGATAGCCGAGAAAACAAACAAATAAGTTCACTATAATACAAGCTTATAATTAAGCAAATGTATCAAAGCTATCAACATCTCAAACAGTAAAACAAAGCCGTTATGACTATGTTTACTAACATAGACAACTATAAATGATATTCATCGATTGGAGTAACTGCTTTCAAGATTTCAAAAGAAATGAATTAATCATTTTTTCTTCTTCGCCTTTTGCTTGTCTTTTTCTTTCTTTTCCTTGAGTTTCTTTTTCTCCTTTTCTTTCCTTTTTCTCTCTTCTTTTTCCTCTTTCTCCTCTTCCTCTTCTTTCCATATCTTTTCCTTCTTTTTCTTCTTCCTCTCT
Organism: Solanum bulbocastanum; assembly: GCA_037074985.1. Lineage (NCBI taxonomy): Eukaryota > Viridiplantae > Streptophyta > Magnoliopsida > Solanales > Solanaceae > Solanum > Solanum bulbocastanum. The sequence continues at coordinate 53,208,425 of CM073600.1, read as the reverse complement.
TTCAATTCTTCCTTTGTCAATTCTTTTTTCACATTGAAACACATATTTACAAACTTAACATATAAATTACCTACTTTCTATTTGATAATTTGGCCTTATATACATATCTTACATGCCTCTTTGTTTTACATATTGCCGGCCATTCCGGCTAATGTCTAACATTTTGTTTTCTAATTCTTGTAACTTATAACATCAAATGATGTACAATTTTCCCTCAAGGAAAGTTACAACAATAAAGTTAAGACTCTATGTCATCTCAAAGACAATTTCACACTATCAATTTTCGAGTTTTTTCATACAGAATGAACGTATTGTGTATGTATCGATAATTGATACGTGTGGTTTGTTGAAATAGTCAAATACATAGTAGTAGTGAAATTTCAGATGTATTATTTCCCAATACAAAATTTACCAAATATGTTGGACAATATTTCTTCAGAGATGTCTTCTCCACTTATTTGTCCAAGGGCCAAAGCAGCTTCTCTAAGGTCTATTGTCCAGAAATCAAAGGGCATATCTTCTTCAATTGATGATTTCAACCTCACGAAAGCCTCCTTTGTTCGAATAAGCTGCTCACATTGTCTCTGGAAACCAGAAAAAGCTGCCGTTTAGTGAAGAATTGTATTTCTTACTAATGCCATGAAATTATAGATGGACGGACTTTAAAGAAGGAATAGATACCTTTAAAAAGTTGACTTCATAGAGAACAGAATAAAAAGCACTGTACTTTTAGTGAAGAGTAAGAAGCATTAGTGTAGGTCTAGAGTCATTCAAGTTTGAGGTAGTAAGCAAGCTTTTCTCAGCAGTCCAACTCGGTTGGACATTTGACAATATGTTAAGTGACATAAACAACAACGCCGCTGTGCCTAAAGGGACATGTACACCAACACCTAATGTTGAAGATATCAGTATGAGAAGATCTAGAACTAACACGATTTTCCTGACTAAACAGTTTTTACCATCCTTAATGGGAGGAATAGATATCATCATTCATGCATAAAAGAAACGAGGAGAAAGATATGCAAATAAGAAAGATCATCTGTAATGACAGATGAATTCGGATAAAAAGTCGAGGAAAATTGAGTCGCAAGCAGTTTGATACCATTGCAAAGGTTCAACTGAAACAACAGACAATATTTGTAACCTTACAAATTCAATTACTTGTCTTTTAAGAAAGGATACAGATAAGATGCAAAAAAAGAGGATTTTTCATTTGCTAACTCTCATTTTATCATTCACTTATCCTCTCGTTCCCTTTTTTCTTTTTGGGTAAAAAGCTAGACACTAGAGTATTACTAAAGGAGATAATGAGATCAATTTGTTTCATATTAAGAATTGAGTCTGAAAATTACTTTTACTTCCGGCTATGACTCCACTCCTGACAGAAAGTTCAAAAATCATATGCCAATTTGCATCAGAGTTAACTAGCATGAAATCAGCATTCTCCTCTTTCCTTTTCCGTAGAATAAGCCATTTTCTGTTACTTTTTTAATAGCACAAGTCTATGTAACAATGTAAGAACATGGTTCTACATTACGCACTCTCAGAGAGAAAAAGATGACAGCAAGCTAACCTGGTTGACTGTCCATCTGCGACCACCGACAGGGATCTTATTGAGACCCAAAATTTCTATTATTGCTGCCTCAAGTTCTTGAATCCCTTGACCGTTGACAGCACATGTTGGAATGTGCTTGTTGAAGGAGAAGCCACATGTATTAACCCATTCATAAGAGTCGGACGGAGCACAATCTATTTTGTTGATTACCAGAATCAATGGAGAGCTACATCCTGATGCAGTCTGAAACTACAGAAATAAACTTAATGTCAAATGTTTTCTCCTAATACTAGAAAACAATAGCAGAGCTGCAGAAACAAAAATCAACTGCAGCTGTCGAACAATAATGGAAAACAAAAGCTAAGTAATTACGGAGACTTTTTTCTATAAGTTCAATGATAAAGGAGAATGAGTAAATTTTTTCATGAAGAAAGATGGAGTTCTCTAGACACAAATCACAAACTTCTTACTTCAAAAAAGCAAATCTTAAATCAATCAGAACAAGTTTTTCAACACATTTCTGGTGATAAGTAACCATAGATTCCGTTAGTAGCCTTGGTCTATCTTACATTCAGGGGTCCAAGTTGAATACCAATACGTGGAAAGGTGTCTCATTTGCCTCGGCCCTTATTTCAGGTGTGGGGACAGAGCGGAAACTTGTATGATATTAAGAACTAGCATATAAAGTACAACGGTCATTCAATATGAGCACTAAACTTGGTCTTCTTCTTTAGATATCAGCTTCAGAGGAAGCTAAAAAACCTTATTCATTCAGCTCTTCTATCTCCCTTCATATTTGGCAAAGCTCCCTAATAATTTGAAAAGATAGCGAAATCTTCCTTAATCTCCTCCTCTCAATTCCAATTCTTTTTTAATTTGTTATTCAACAATGTGAGATAACTTTTTTATTAAGTTCAGAATGAGACACCTTGCATCTTTCTATTCCTTGAAGACATCGCATTATAGTACACACTTCTTGCTTAAATTTGAACATAACAGAATACCTCTAGATCATCATGTTTCAGTATTTTTTTTATAATAGATTAATATTTCAAAATGCAATACCCACTTGCCGCAACTCAAACACGGGAACTATCTTTAACTGTACCTACTCCCATTCTCCATGTCCCCTATTTAGGTGACTTAAGTTTAAGAAGGCACTAGTAGTCTCCAGCTTACTGATGATAACATTGGATCTTCATTGGCTGGATAATATAGAGCACACTAACTTCCAGCAGATGCAAAAAATATCCATTCTAGACTTACTTTGACAAACTTAAATTAATGGCAACCAATAATAAGAAGACAAAATAAAGCAATAATATTTTTCTTCAACTTAAAGGATAACAAATTATAAAAGTCTAGATTAGGGAAGAAACAGACCATTTCATATTAAAAGTTAATGAAAACATGAATGGAATAGCTTATAAACCTGATTCCTTTGGATTCTCTCAAGGAGCTTTGTATCCTCCGGTGTCCACCCCTCAGCTGCACTTATGGTCATTATTACGACATCAGCATTTCTGGCAACAGCTTCAGATCTTTCCACACCTGTGAATAGAATGCTAGGAAAATCAAATAAAATAGAAACTTAACAGCTAGTTCATCTCTAATTTCATTGATGGAAAAAAAGTAGACTATGAAACAATATCATTAATTAGAGTTCAAGAAATACAATGCTGAGGTAACACAACAAGGAACCATCATTGGGTGGTGACAACGTTCACCAAGAACTCCAACTGGATATTAAACAAAAGAATGTTTATGCAAGGTCAATGATAACTCTGACAAGTGCATACAGTTTGGACATGCAATTCTTTGGAGTGTCAATCATAAGCAAACTCTAAAAATGAAGTTATGCTTCCAATCTAAATAAATGCTAAATGCCACAAGTTAGATGAGAAAACCAATGTAGCAATGACAGAAATACACTTAAATGCATAAGAAGTATTGAGCCATCAGACTGTATAAGAGCTGATAAATCACCTTTCAAGGGTTAACAGGATTTGATTCATTCATTCTCCAAAAAAAAAAAAAAAAAGAGGAATCTGGTTTACTAAATATTTTATTTGTTCAATGACCAAAATTTCAACAGATAAATGGCAGGCTCCAGTCAACATTTGAATGACATAAACATTGCAAATAGAAAGAGCTTACCAATTTTTTCGACAACATCATCAGTCTCTCTGATTCCTGCAGTATCAAGAAGTGTAACAGGAACACCACGAACAGAAACATTGGCTTCTAAAACATCCCGTGTAGTACCAGCAATATTTGTAACTATTGCTCTATCAGTCTGCACGCTAATATAAGGCACGTGATTAGAAATGAATGCCAGTAATATAATAACACAGGAAGCAGACACTTTAGACTAGAGAAATTCTAAAGACTGGAGTGTGCGCTGAATATGACTTTATATTTTTGAGAAAAATACTTGTCATGAAACATGTTTTATTGGTCTTTTTAGTAGTGGTAGTAGGGGTTTGATAGAGTAAAGATCAACAATCATGCTTATATGTTCGTAGAAGTAAGTGGAACGCAATAGGAGTTGCAATACTTGTAGAGGAAAATAACTTGCACCGTTAAGGACACAGGTTGTTTTATATTATGCGACAATTTAAGGTAGGCAATCATAAATTAGAGGATTGAAATGTTCTCATTACTTTTTTAACTGTCTATATTCGCAGGTTTGGGAAGAAGTAGATAAATTCACCGTGATAAATTGAGTCTAGCATAACCTATTGCTGGCTAGTATATAATTTAGATTGTGAAACTAGCGATTCAAATCTATATATACTTTCTATACCAAAAAGAACAATTTGGTCTTTAGCAATAAGCAAAGTGATGAAAGTGTTTTCCAATGGATCCCTGGAAATGGTTCAACAAGAGCTAAAGGTGCAAGTCACATCCTATGAAAATTATAAGAACTGGGAGCTGGCCATTGCATGGGCCTTCTTAGTATATGTTTCCAATTACAGGTGGAATTTTATTTTTACTGGTCTACATTTTGTTTCAGATTTAGTTGCTGATTTAAAAGTTTATGCCACTATTAAGAGAAGTAGTGATAACTATTCAGAAAAATAATAAGTACAAGGATCAAGGATGAGATGGTAAGTAATGGGTATATTGGTGGAACATACTTTGCTCCATGCATTAAGAAGGCTTGATTTCCCAACATTTGGTCGACCAACAATTGCAATCTGCAAGATATTCATTGAAAAATATGTTATCTTAATTATTAGTTCAAAGCAGGGAAACATAAAAAAAACCATATTTTGGACAGCCAGCTAAACAGCTAGATGTGCTTTAATAATTATTTCTCAAATTCATTGACAAATTTAAGACATGTGTTCTTTGTTTCTTTCTCCTTTTTGCTTTAATAATTATTTCTCAGGAAAAATGTCACTTGGTCAGCCTAAGTGCAATACAAAACCTGTAGGCCTGACTGCAGAAGCTTGTCATAGTTGGCAGTTTCCAGTGCATTATCCAGATCATGCAGCATCCCATATATTTTGTCCATAGTAAGATTCAGATCAAGGGGTGGCATCTCGTCATCGAAGTCAAGACGAGCCTCAATTTCAGTTAGCAACTCCATACACTGAGTTCTTAGTGATTTGACCAAAGAAGAAAACCCACCCTGACAAAAGGAACACATCATTCAGCATCATTCCCCGTCACTAAGATAAAAGGCAAACAAAATAAAACATAGTGCTGAATTTGTGTCCTTATTGATGAATCTAAGGGTCAACAGCTCTTTTCTTTTTAGAAGGGTCAACAATTCTTGTAATTAAAAAGTGATTTTATACAGATGAACACCTCAATTCCTGCCAATGCAGCATCTGCAGCAGCCACTGACTTGGCTGATATTAACTTTTCCACATTCTCAGCTTGAGAAAGATCCAAACGACCATTTAAGAAGGCGCGGAGAGTGAACTCGCCTAGTAAAAATGAAACATAAAAAGAGGTGAGTTGGAGTAGAAAGACTCTCACCTATTTTATGGCTGCACAAAAAAAAGGTGACAGTTGTTGTGAACCGGCCTAGTAACTAAAGCTTTGACAAGTCAATGCACTGAAACCTATAGAACAATGTACAGACAAATGAATCTTCACAACAGTTTTCAAACTATAGGGACCAATTCTCACCAACCTTAGCTGCTGCAGGTCTAGACATCAAAACGGTCAATTAAAGAATACAAGGATGAAGCTAACCTGGTTCCGCGAGCCTCGCACCAGCCTCCAGACAAGCCCTCAAAACACGTTGAAGACACACGTCACTTCCATGACACTGAAGTTCTATCACATCTTCTCTAGTGTATGACTTTGGAGCCAGCATAGGAACCACCAGAACCTATGCAAGAAAAAGAAATAGAAATTTAGAGAGAAAGAGAGAGAGAAGAAGATGAATAAAACTACTGAAACTATTAACCATGACTTCCAACATATTAATTACTTTAGTGTCTATTTATTTCTTCAAGGTAAAGGCATGAAACATCTGTTGCCACTAGGAATGCCCTGAAACAGACTCTCTTTTCCACTCTATAGACACCTTTCCCTCACCTTACCTACGGGGTCATAATAGAATTAAAGGAAGAAACCAATTCCCCACAGGTATGAACTTAATAAGAACAGATAAAAGAAGACGCCACAAAGGCATAATTCAGATATGAAGCAACAACAGCACCAAACTCTTAAAATCTCCAATGTAGCATAATTCACATCTCAAATCTAAAGAACAAATGCACCAACCAGAAAGGAAAATTTAGAGTTTCAAATTATACCTCATCAATCACATTCCCATGAGAGTCAGAAACAAAACCATACTCTACAACATGACTACTAGGTCTCCACTCTGAAGAACTCCTTTTCTTCTTTTTCACCTTGGGATGAAATACACGACCAACTATAGCCGCTGCAGAAGGACCAGATAACCGAATAATCCCAACTGCAGCTGCTGGACCACCCAAAGAAGTGACAATAGCAGCAATGGTGCTAGTATTAACAGATGGGTCAAGAGGGCTCACTGTACCAGACCCCAATAATCTCTCATCTTGTTTCAGCACCAGAGTACTCTCTGCAATAAAAATAAATAAAAAAACATTGAAACTTAAGCATTCAAATCAATTCTTTCAGCACCAGAGAGTTCTATACAATAAAAGAAAAATTGAAACTTTAGCATTAAAACCCAATTCTTCTACAACCACATCTCTGCTATAAAAAGAGTGAAAATTTAGCAGTAAAAAACAATTCTTTCAGCACCATAGTATTCTTAGCAACAGAAAGATTGAAATTTTAGCACCAAAACCCCTTTTTTTTTAAGTACTGGAGTACTCTCTGCAACAAAAAGATTAAATCTTTAGCACTAAAAAACAATTCTTTCAGCACCACAGTATTCTTTGCAACAGAAAAATTGAAACTTTAGCCTTAAAACCCAATTCTTTTAGAACCACATTATTCTCTGCAATAAAAAGATTGAATCTTTATCACCAGAAAAAATATCTTTCAATACCACAGCATTTTCTTCAACAGCAAGATTAGCATTAAAAATCAATTCTTTCAGCACTAGAGTAGTATATGCAATAAAAAGATTGAACCTTTAGCACTAAAAAACAATTTTTTCAACACTAGATTGCTATATTCAATGAATAGATTGAAACATTAGCATTATAAAATGGGTCTGCTGGAAGATGAAAGGAGTTACCTTTAGAAATAGCATGAGGTTTAGTAGTGGGTTGAGAAGAAGAAAGAGGGAAGAGAGAAGAGAGTGTTGTGTGAATTGGGATTGACAATTTTGGGAAGATGGAAAAGGCAATGGAAGTGGCTGGTGGGGCAAAAGGGGAACGTAAGTGGGTGAAGAGATGGCGGAGTGCAGGTAGCAAAGCCATTTTTGGGGACTTTGATAAACCCCTTGTGATTTTCTTTCTTGATGATAAACCTTTCATTTTCAATCACATGTTTTGCACGTGACCAAACAGTTCATAAGTTTTACATTAATATAACAAAATTTTGTCTTGTTTCCATCTATTGGATTTCAATTGCTCATAACGTTAATTTTTTAATTAAAACCTCTCGCTCTTTCATCTATTAAACCCCAATTGCTCTTTACGGTTCACTTTTCAGGCAACAACTTTGGACAGACAATACTATATAGTATAGACAGTCTATGTATATAAAACACAAGTCATTTATTCCATGTTCAAGTTCAGTTTTTCATGGATTGAACTAATAAATGAGCAGGTCAATAACCCATCCAAACTTGGATGAGTTGAACGAAATATATTTTCATGGACTAATTTTGACACCTCCCCGCTTTACAAAGGATTCATACAAGCTAATTGATTCATTGATACACACACATATACCTCTTTATAACTTTTTTTTTTTTGGTGAACGGCATACTAGAATCACATACATAAATTCTTGGTAAGTTCAACATTGCTTAATTTCAGCAAAACCTTCATTGAGAAGAAAGTTTTGAACTATACAATCCAAAAGGTAGCAAACAAATCTTTGGTTTACCCAACCAACAACCCAACAGCAACATTATAACCACAATTGGCTTATTCACTCTACATTTAACAAGTATATGCAAGTTCGTTCCATCAGCTGAATTTTCTTTCTCCAAGTCGATGTTAGACTATATATAGTGCCTAGACATCCAAGCATAGCTGCATTTACAAGTTACAACTTCAGACTACTTCTGCAGGGGACTTTGCGGAGCAGGTCAGGACAGCATCTCCTACAGTGAGAAAGATCTTGTCCTCGCCAATTTGACTCATGAAATCAGATGCATGCAGCTTGTCAATCACTACTCTTCCAGGATTCGAGAGAACTAGCTGTTCACACACGTGCGAGCACACACATATTTTAGTTCAGATACTGTGTTTGGGGCAATTTAGATTTATCAGGTTTGAAAATTACCTGAACTTCTCTCTTGTGTAGGCTTCTGTGCAACTCTTCAAAGGCATGGATACCGCTAGTGTCAATGTCAGTCACAGCTGCAAAAAGAAATACGAGATGAGTGTTATTGCTTCTACAGTTACCATATTTGGTTGGGATTTTTAAAGACAAAGGTAACCATTTTCTCCACTTACGCGACATGTCAACTATCAAGAACTGAATTTTAGGTTGGTTAATGGATTCGAGTTGCTCGTCTTCATCCGTTAGCCATCTCAATATCCTGGAAAACAAGTTCATTCTCGTGAATTAGACACTCTTTTCACTAATATGAAAGCAAAATTAGTTCATGTTTTCAGTTGAAAATTGAATGGTATCATACAAATTCCGATTAAAGATAGAAGAAATAATGTCTTACCTCTCTCTCATGTAGTTAGAATTTGAAAAGTAGATAGCAGAATCAACTCTCACAATTAGTACACCGGGAACTCGTGTTGCCTCGGGATATTGTTGAATGTTCCTATATACATTTGTCCTAGGGATCTTGCCAAGAAGAGCTGTTCGTGGCCTTGTGACTTGGAGGAGAATCTTAGCAAATGATATTGAGACCTATTTAACAAAAAAAGACAACGAGATCCAATCATTGAACTATCGCGGCTTTCCCTAATGAATTTGTTCAGCGTTGCTGAGAGAAATACTTACAGCAATTATAAGACCTATCTCAACAGAGGCGAAAACCACACCGAAAAATGCTCCCATGCAAGCAACAAAATCAAATTTGTCGATCTTCCAAATCAAAATCGTTGCTTCATAGTCTACTAATCCAATGACAGCAGAGATAATGATGGCAGAGAGGATTGCATTCGGAGTGTACTCAAAAAGAGGAGTTATGAACAACAATGTCAGGACCACAACAATAGACATGACAATGTTGGAAACTGCAGTTTGGCAGCCAGCCATGTAATTTACTGCTGAACGAGAGAAGGAACCTGCAAGAGCGAATTGACCAATTAGTTACAGAATGCCAAGAGAAACGAAGTACTCGTAGTATTTGTTTGCATTAATTATAAAAGATTAGATAATGATTAAACACATTAACAGAACAATCAACATTTGATTTGAAGCGATCATTAAATATTACTATATGTTTTATTAGTACTTTAGTCATTTTTTCTACCTGTTGTCACGTAGCATGATGTCATGGAGCCGACGACATTCATGGTCCCAAGTGCCACCATTTCTTTGTTTCCATCCAACTGATAGTCCTTCTTTGCAGCAAATGATCTTCCAATTGCAACAGCTTCCTATGAACGAGAAGGTAGAAGTATCGCAATTGAGTAGAAGAAGCTAAGTTGTCACCTATTTCAAAAAATTTAATTCACCAATTTTCTTACCGTCAATGCAATCATTCCAGCTACAATACCAATCCTAAGCCCTTTTAGGAGATAATCACCGGTGAAATATATTTCCTTGACTGAAGGAGGATTGATTCCTTTCTCAATGTGTCTCACCTGGTAAGGTCATTACAGAATTGCATCAAATATTATTTCATCATGCTCAACGCTGAATGACGACACAAAGAAACAATGCCACGAAGCAACTAAAGTAAGCACTTACAATCTCAACTCCTTGTTTTTCAGCATGGGTTATGTAGACCAAGAAGGTGGAAAGAATGACAGAGAACAGAGGAGCAATTGCAGGTATCCAAAAGAGCTTTTTGTTCTTCTTTCCCTGATTTTCAAAGTCATTTAAGAATCAACAAGAAGCTACCAAGTACTTTAGGTTCAGTGATAGACAAAAGTTAGAAGTCTTACAGCGTACTTCGCGAACAAAAGTAAAGTTAAAAAGATTGCTCCAATGAGAATCGTTGGCCAGTTCCACTGCAAGTTTGTTGATTATAAAAATAAAGGTGCTATTATTATCGTTTCTGCAAGATAAAACCTCTTACAAAGGATGCCTAAAAGGACAAGATAACTTACTCCATGCTGGGCTGAACGGCATACTGATTTCATCACCGAAATGATATCAGTTTCCTTGGTAAACTTCTTGATGCCCAGAAAACCTTTAAGTTGCTGGAGGGCAATTGTAATGGCCGCACCGCCCATGAAACCAACAATAGCAGCATGTGATAGGAAGTCTATTAAAAATCCCAATCTGAAAAGGAAGCAAAGCAATACTTAAACCAAGCTGTCTGTTAGCATGTCAAATGATATGTAGAAAATCGAAATATAAGGTGTACACTACAAGCTCTTAATCTTAGAAATTCTTATATACCTTAGGATTCCAAGAGTAACTTGGGTAATGCCAGCAAAAAAAGTAGCTGTAAATGCAAGCCTCCGGTATTCAATTGGATTTGTCGTTGGATCAATTTCACTGCTGAGGAGAGACCCTAGCAATAGTGATACAACAGCAACAGGTCCTATCGCTATATCTCTTGAGCTACCCATGAAGGCATAAACCAAAGGTGGAACAAAGCTGGAGTCTGGCAAATTTAAAGAAAAACACGTATGAGAAAGGTTCTTTTAGTACTATACAAAAATGTACTACTAAATAGGAAACCGGACACTTACATAGCCCATACTGAGGAGCTAAGTTTGCGAGTTTTGCATATCCAATGTCCTGTTAAACCAGTTACAATATGGTCAAACTCATCAAAAATAAAAGTCCAAACTTCTTCAATTGATTTACACAAGTCATATGCGCATGTTCTATACCTGAGGAATGCAGAGACTTGCAATAGTCAGACCAGCAATAACATCGCCTCTGAATTTGGAAACATTATAGCTTTTACCCCAATCTAGTATGGGAAATACAGCCTGCAAACCAAGGATAAACTTCCGAGACCTTGGCTGATCCTTAAAGGGGCGTAGAGGATCATCTGAAAACAATGTTTCCTTTACGGTAGTCTTAAATTCATCGAATAGGTTCTGTTTCGGTGGGACTCCAACCTTGTGCATATATGGTGGTTGTTGGTGCTCCGAGGATGATAAACTTCGGTAGTCCATTTCTTTTGCGTCTATTGCCTCAACGCTAGATAGACCCATCTTAGATTAGAATGGACTTATTCACCTGTAAGACAGCGGTAATATAATTTCTAATACATCAGTAGGAGAACTACTAAGTTCCAACACAAGCTTGTCGCCAAATCAACAAAATACATTTGTATGTTCACTACAAGCTTATTATTGAGCCAAATCAACAAATGCGCTTGACGCCACATAAAAGCTGGATGATCAAATTAATTAGCTTCTACTCAGCTACTCAACAAGTACTCCAATCTTAGCATTATTCAGTGCTACATTCTCTAAAACTTCAGAGCAACTAATAAGAGAAAGATGCATGACAGAGGGGGAAAAATCAAGGCCCTAAAGAAGGATCACTGACTATATACTGTTAGCATGATGGACATATCATAGAATATCTTGTAGGATCTACACTAAGATATCCTCGATATGGTAAATATGTAAGAGATATTCTAGATACTACACTTGTGTAGAATATATTTTAGGATTTACATTAAGTGTAGAATATTTTACTTCCTTTCATCTCTTATTTCTCTTGTCTTACGTATTTGGATCAATGAATTGAGACTCATTCTTCAGTTCTTCTTATGTTTTCTCTGTTTTTGACATATACCATTTCAAACTACATGCATACAGGAACTTAAGGATAGCTATATTACTATAGAAACCTTCTTGTACTATAGAGTAACTCGGAAAGTTCTTGCTTTGTCACTTACAGAAAGTTAGAGCATCAAGTTTTACCATCTCGCGGAAAGGGTTAATGGCATATGCAATTAAAGCACAATTCCTTATCACTTCGAGATCAGTACACACCTAAACTATGTCACGGTCCTATTACCCTTGAACTTTAACACCCTTAAACTATGCGAGCATCCTATTACCCCTGAACAGTTCTGTTGTTCTACAATTACATTGCAAGTTATTAATTGCATGATGAATTTCTTAGCTTAAATTACTCCCTTTTTCTATCTCTACTCTCCATCCCAACCACCTTTGTCCTTTGCTTTATGAGGGGAAAAAAATGCTCAACTCCAAAACAAGGATGTAATAAAATAAAATCACTAAAGCTGATTCTTAACAAGAATAGGAATCTGATAAAAATATAATCCTAAAACCCAATTTAGTGCAATTAAATTAATAAAACTCAAGTTCTTTTCAATTTTCAAAGGACTAAAGCCAAATTCTAACCTCATTCCATACTCCATTTCTTTTATACCATTGATAGTAAAATGACACATAAGTACATATGCTAACAAATAAGATAAGGTCCCCCACTTTTTTTGGTCACACTCCATGCATTTCAAATATACCTACTAAACTAAATAAACAAACAAGAAACTAAAGAAAGTGTAAAATTAAGGTTCTAATTAATTAATAACATTAATAAAACAATAAAAGGTGCACTTGAGCCAAAGCTCTATGAAAACAACCTCACTACTCTACCCCACAAGTTAGGGGGTGAGGTATATGCATACAATCTAATCATGGTTAAAAGTAAAATAGACAAATAAGTTAAAAGGGTTCAACTTTTAATATATAAAAATAAATAATATAATTTTAGGGTTTGAATCAACTCCTTTAGATCCCAAGACCCCACTTGTGGGTATGTTGTTGTATTAAAACAAATAGTAAAAGATATGAAGAAAATGATAGAAATATAAAGAGAGATACACAAGTAACTACCTTAGCCTTTTTGTTCACACTATTGATGGTCCTCGTACTTCTTCTGGGCATCAAATAATAATTCCAAGAAAACAGAAAAAGTACACTTTTGAAAAAAATAAAATGAAATTGACCATTCAGATCAAGAATCCCAATAAAGTAACAATCTCAAATCATGTCTAGGTTCGATGTATGAAATTGTTGAAAAAATTCAATCTCTTGTTTGGTTAATATAACAAGAAGAAGATGAATGCATGTGTAGGGGGGAAAAGGCTTTTGAGTGTTGTTTTTGATGTGTTGTAAACAAGAAAAACAATATTTTAGAGTAATGAAATGAGAAAATGATTTTGTGTTTTTCTTGTTTGAGGACAAATATAAGGAGGAAGTAGTAATAAGAGTACGTTGCAACAACTATATTTGTTGGAGGTTAGCGGTATTAATTTTCCTTAAGTGTAGGTCCTGAATCTTTACACTTTCACTGTCCATATTCATTAACTTCACATAATTGACCAAAGTCCCATCTTTGAATCACAAGTTTATTGGATTTGGACCTTTGAGCCCACTTCCAAGTAATTACATATATTACTATTATTTAAGAACTTAATACCATATATTGAAAAAGATACATTCAAATACACATATCTCTACATAATTGCCTAAATTAGTTAAACCGTCCAAAATTCACGCTTTAATATCAATAAACTCTCTCTCTCTCATTATCATCAACCTCCTATCCAATGTCCTCCACCATTTTTTTTTTGTATGATACACATTAATCCGTATCATGATAAATTTTTTTATAATAAACAATTAAACATACAATTACAGGTAAGGCTCGTTGTCATTTTTTTTGGTTTTTAACTTCATTTTTGTTGCTTATCTAATTTATTGAAATATAAGATTATGCGGATTATGATCCAACCAAAATTTTATGAATTTGTACAAGTTATTTATGAATTTAATCTATTTTAACTCTCTCAATTTCAGTCTAAGATACTCATTTGATACTCCTAGAATCAACAACTTTCCAAGTTTGATTTATATTTTAGGGATTGAACTACATTTTTATTTGTTCCTTCCTATCATGTATTTTTTCTCTATATATGTATATTTATTTGACGAAATTATGATCGATGTTATAGATATTATTAGTATATGGGGCATGTCTAACTTGAGTTGATATGGCAAGAAGTCCGAAAAATATAATCGAACATCAATAAGTATCAGATAACACTAAAATATTATTATATTAAATAATTTTTAAAGATGATATTACTTAAAAACAGAATGAAAACTGATTACCTCGTAACTTTTTCCCCATAAAATTTTGAATTCAAAAAGGTGTGTGATAATATTGAATTTCTTCATTTTTGTTAGAAAATATTGTTCTAAATATCTTTATATTTTTTTACAAGAATTGAACTTTAAGTTTACTTGTCCACAAATCATGAATCGTGGACAAAGTGTAATTTCAGAATGGGCTAAAATTTGGCCCATAAAAGTGCTAATGCACATAGTATTAATTGTAATTTTACCCAATAAACAATTCATGTGAATTTGAAAGAATAATCCATACAACAGGCAGTCTTGATCAACTTTTAGCCATGCTTTAAAATTTTCAAAAATAGTTTTTATTGTTCATCATGCATAAGTTTTAGACATAGCATTTTAATAACTGAAAAACGATAGAACTTGTTCAATTGACAACAAGCTACTGCCTCATATATAAAAGTTGATGGTGTTGTTCAATAATTGAAACTCATGTCTAATAGACAACACTTTACACTATTTTCATGTCCTTTGTTGACATCCAATTTTGGACCTCTGCAATATAAATTAATCATCTTTAGCTTCTTCAATTTCAAACGATTTAAAATAATTAGTTTTATAATTTTTTTTAAAAAAAATAAATAAATAGAGTTTGCAAGTTATTTTAAATAGTTTTGTCACTTTTTATAATTTTTAGATAATATACATGTTTTACATAATTATGCATATAATTAGTGTATTTTATGAATATTAGAAAATCGTCTCAAATTTTTTTTTAATTAAATATTTGGTTAGTTGGTTTAGTGATATAATAGTTTGCACTTTAGAATTAATTAGTTTATAATTAAATCAATTATTTTATTTCGTTAAGATTAAGAAGCTCTTTAATTAATTTATATTAATTCGTCTTATTTAGTTTTTAGCCGAGTCACCAACTAAATCCAATTTAGCTAAATTGTTAACTCTAAATGGCTACAATTAAAATTCATATGGTCACTTTCTTAATAGAAATTCTAGCCATTTCCTCACCTTGCCTTCTTGGATCATTTTATGAGTAAGGCGTGACCCCTTTTCCTCTGAATTTCCAACAGCCCACCAATTCTACATTTAGCAAGCCCAAATCTTTCAAAAAATGAACTCAACCCACTCTCAAACTTCAATACCCAGCAATACATACAATACAGAGAACAACCTTTGGGAGCAAGTAGCAATACACTCGAAATACACTCTGAAATAGAGACGGCTAACTCGTCAAAGACCTTAGTTTCGTTTTCCTTTTGGTGTTATCCATCGCTCTATCACAAGTTCATTCGAAATTGAGATAGCTGCTCGGGTTTCTGTCCAGACTCCTTGTTTGCTGGTATATATTCATGTTGAATGATCCTATTAATTAGTTTATTGTTAAAATTTGTTCTTAGTTGCTCCCTGCTTAACTGATCGTAGTCGATTGTGTATATATGAAAAAGGTCGAGTTATTTCTCCCAAATCTATTTCTAACTTGATCACACCCATTTTGTTTACTTTTGACATCGTTGTATAATGTATCTTCTAAATTCGTATAGTATAAGTGATGGTATGGAAGTTGTGTGTTGATCCATTCATTTATAATAGCAACTTATCTATACACTTGATTTATTTAGTTTGGTTGAAATTTTTCATGAATGAATGGGTTTTATGGGTTCCCAGTTTGATTATTATAATTGAGTGGGGTTAATATATCATACTTGTCTTTCTCTGGTTATTTTGAAATGTGATGAATATCCCTTCCTTTATTTTTATTTCCATTCATTCTGTGGGTCATATGCCTATGCTGTCAGCTATTATATTAATCTTGGTTCCCAATTATAAGTGTATTTTTTTAGTTACTTCTTCAAAGTTATTAACACTCAATATGTCTCTGTACGAATTACTTTAATAGGATTATATGTTTTATTTTTGGTGTATTTATATTGAGTTGGATAATATATTAATTCCTTTCCTTATTTTGTTTGCATGTGAAAATCCCTCTCGAGTCCATTGTGGTCTTCGTTGCCCCTCTCTTGCACCTCAAATTGAGTCGTGGGCTCAACTCTTCCATTGAGTCATCCTCTCTTTCATTTGGGTCATTGGAAAGTGAAGAACAGGTCCATAAATCGGACGTACATCTGTTTGGAGCTGATATATAAGTTTGTATGCACTTGTATACACCTAGTGTATACGAAAATGGGGAAATGGGGCCTAAAGGCCCTGAATTTTAATTTTTGTATTTTGTTATTTTGGGCCTAAGCCCTTGTCATTTTAATTGTTATTATTGTGTTAGTCTAGGACGTGTACCAAGTGTTGGGCCAAAGGTCCAAAAAAGAATAAATGAGGCCCAAGTCCAGGTGGACAGATCCAGACTTGGGCCCAAATCTTCTTTCCCTATCTCATTTATTTGCCATTAGGGGGTCGTTTGGTACAAAGATCAATAATGCGGAGATTAGTAATGCAGAGATTGGTAATGCAGGGATTATTTTTATCAAGTGTTTGGTTCATTGTTTCTTATCTAGTTTTGTGTGTGGTTTAAAACTCTACAAAAAAAATTATTTCCAACTATACCCTTGAGTTATTATGGGATTTTCTATTTCATGTAATTGAGTCAAGGTAGATAATTGATGGACAATATTATTTTTTTATAACATTTTAACTAGCTAGGAGAATGAAATTTTTATTGTCATGTTAACTATTTTCTCACTTAAATTATTTGAGAGTAAATAATTCTCATCTTAATAAATTGGAGTTAATATCTCAAAAGGTCACACAACTATAATAATTTATAGAGAAAATTTATTGAACTTTGTTTTGTATCAATAAATTAAAAAAAAAGAAACTCTTTATCATAAAAAAAATAAATAAAATAAAAATAAATAATAAGTATAGCAAAATAAATTAAACTATTTTAGACTACTTGTGTAATGTTTAATGGACTTCCGTTAAGAGACAATATTTGACTTATGAATTGTTCTTAAATTCATACATCAACATTAGCAAATTAGTCGGATTATAATATTTTATATTAATAATAAATAGATTAAATAACTCATATTTTAGAAACAAAAAATTATATCTAAATAATAAAATTTGTAAGCTAATTTATTTAAATAAATTTATTAGTATAAATATAAAACATAAAATCAAGAAAATAAACAAAATGATTAAAAAGATTTGAGGGGGTATTTTTGTCTTTACCTAGATTAGGCCCATGGTATTAGAACTAATACCTCCAAATGGAAGGTATTAGTTATACACCCTAATCCATGTATAACTAATACATGGATTGATTATACATAGACCCAAAATTCCTACCAAACATAGTACTAAATAATACCACACATAATACTTGGACTATTTCTCCTAATACTTCCTACCAAACGACCCCTAGGTGTTTTACATGTTTAGTTAATTTTAAGGTTTCCTAATCAATTCCCCAAAAGGTAGTCACTTCAGGATTTTCTAAAAGCTAAATAATCATGCTTATTTTTCTACTCAAATTACTTAAAAATTTTACTTGATAATATTTTTAATATTTCCCTCTCCCCTAAAAATGATTTTAAGTCTTAATTGCTTATTTCCTCTATTTAATTAAATTTGCCTATTTTCTTTAAGAAAACTAGCCAAATAGTTAATTATTGGATGACCGCATGTTAGTGGGCATTTCGGGTGCTTTCAAACCCTTCCCGAAATATTAATAAGAACTCGAACCCCTTTTTAAGTTTTCATTAGATTCATTGTTTTAATCTTTTGAAAAAATAATTTTCTTAATTTTACTTTAAAAATTAAGTGGCGACTCTTAAAATCAGTCGTCATGAATATATGTCAATTCATGAAATTTGAATATGAGCACTAAGAAAACTTATCCCATGCACGTATTGAGTGATCATAAGATTGAAATATACACATGTATTAATTCCCAAGCTAATACTGTGCACAAATAGTTTGAGCAACAATCCCAATAACTAGCTATATCACAATCATAATATGTATGTCTTTTAATCGATAATGTTAGTGGGACGATATATATCTACAATATATGCAACTCAAATTGATCACGTAAATTTTCTCTTCGAATTGGAATTGATTATATTCTACCTACGACAATGATATGAAGAATTCAATTATTATGACTTTTAGTGGATGCCTCAATAGATAACGGTATCTAATACTCAAACATTAAAATTGACTCATCGAGGGTGACTCCATGGTCATATATATTCTACCTTAAGAAAACGATTCATTAATTAGTGGACATTTTTTTGGACCATTCAGATTGGATATGGAATTTTTGATTTTTGGATTGAAGAAATTGCAATTCAAAATCCAATACATGATAAGCTCGGATTGGATTGGATTTTTTAAGTTCGATTTTAGATTCTCAACTTTGACTTTTGAATTTGTAAGGCAGCCCATAACAATTAACAACATCAGTTCACCTAATAGTTTGCTCCTTAAATTAATGATAACTTTGAACAATAAACAACAATTGAATTCTCTCTGCCATCCATGCTATATATGTAACTTTATATTGGATTTAATACTATGTATAATATATAGGTACGGTCATAGGGTACTAATCTACTGAACCTTTGAAAATTGGACTTACGAGTATTGAATACATACAATCTGATTAAGAGTATTTTTTATTTTTTTGGATTTTCTGAATATTGCTGAAAATCCGTAGTACTAAATCTGATATTGGATCCGAAATCCATAAATTTTAAAAATAAAATTCATAGTCAAATTTGGACTGTTTGTTTGTTCTATTTTCCCCAATAAATGTAGGCATGATAATTGTTTCCTCTTATGTTACTGAGTTAGGTTTATGCCCTACATCACCTTTCCCAATCCTATATCACATGCATACACATATACTCTTTCTTGAAGAAATAAATAAAAAAAACTCAATTATTCTAAACTCACTGAAATCTTCACCTAAAATACAAAAAGAAAATGTTTATAGACACTTTTTCTCTTTTTGAATTCAATCGAAAAAGAGGGAAGTGACAACAGGAAAAAAAAAACCATGTTACCCTTAATTAGGACGGAGATTTAGAATAACAAAGGCCTAAACCAGTGTCGTATGACATTTTGACTTGTTTTCCTGATAATAAAAAAAAAAGCAAAGAAGTGGACGTTCGATTTTTCGATTCTGCCGATAGAAAGAGTACTGTTGCTACTAAGCTAAGCTGTTGGGGGAACTAGGTATTGAATGTCGAACCAAAATAGTTCGGTATAGTAAATGCATTATCTTGATTACAAATTTAGTTTTAATGTTTCTAGATAATGTCCAGCTCAAACACAATTATTCTGCACATCATTAAAAAAATATTTTCAATAAAAAATTTCAAACATTTAAAAGAGATCAGTCCAAATCCCATGGAAAAGAAAGGGTTTGTGATGCGACAATATAATGCCAATGGGTAGATAAACGGACCAGAGAGTAGTGCATTTACATATGTTAGGTGATTATGCTGTGGGAACACTGCACATTTTGACTAATATTATTGGACTTATCTCAACACCACTATTGTTAAGAAACCTAACCATAATCTTAATGGAATTTTTAGGTTGTATATACTTGTCCACTAAAATAATAGCTACCTGACAATTTTTTTTTTTTTTAAAAAAATAATATATATGCATATATATATATATATATAATTAGTGTATATTATTTAGCTAGTGATTGTAATTATTTTTGGGTGCGGCTAAATATGTATCTTAAAAGAGAAAAATATTGAAAACAATTTTAAACTTGACGTAAATTATTTATTTCATCTTCGAATTATTGACAGTCTTAAAAAATCCTTCTACTTGATTATCTGAACTTAAATACACCTCTGATCTTGCCACATGGGTGAAATAGACCCCTAAATTCTTGTCAAGTTTAGGGGTGTTTTCAACACTTCTCTAGACTTTTTATTAAGAGTTCCACGCTCCTACAAGAATTTGAGACCACTTGTTATGCCATGTGGTAAATCGAGGTTATTCAATTTATCAAGTAGATGAGTGTTTTTAAAGCTATCAATTATTCAAAAATAAAACTAATAATTCACGTTAAGATTATCAGTGCACTAGCTAGTTGGACCACAAAATGTAAGGGGTGCACATGGAAGTCGGCAGAAGCAATATTATGGGTGGTTAAGTAGCCACCATAGAGAGAATCTAATATATCTATATAGTAGCTTTATAAGAGCACTATGTAAAGTGATCAATCCATTTCTAAGAAAATGAAAAGCATAGGCACAGAAAACGCAGACAAAATGACCAAAAATGAAAGACTAACATATATATGGTTTATTCCTATCATGACAATAATTGAATAGGGGACCAAATAATGAGGGGTGGCTCAACGTACTTAGAGGCCTAAAGCGAAATTTAAATTAAAGGCCTAAAATCTTTTAGCTAAGGCAATTATTATATAAATTGTTAACATTATTCTATAAGTAATTGTTGACAAAACTGCTTATAAACTTCTTTTTTATTTAAAAGCAAATAAAATAAGTCAATCTAAACAGGCTTGTTATTTGCTTTATCCAACACATGATTTTTACTATTGATTCATATTTTTAATAAAACTCTAACTTACATAGAATATAAAGGAGTCTAGAAAATTACAATGCGAGAGTTAGTGAAGAGAATGTAAGAAGACAGAACAACATTTTTTCTTCTATTTGATTGAGGTTAAGGAGAATAAAATAATATATATATATATATATATATATATATATATATATATATATATATATATATATATATATATATATATATATATATATATATAATACATTTATCTTAAATAATTAATTTTTTCTATAAAAAAAATTAATTTGAGGCCCCCTAAAATTGGGGGCCTAAGGCATATGCCTAATTTTTATAAGCATTGAACCGGCACCGCAAACAACCAATATAACAGTAGCATTAATGTCATACGTAACTTATATATATGTGTTTTAGATATACATTTCAGAATTCACTTTCTTTGTTTCGTCATCGAAGTTTCTTACAAGGATAGCCTCATTTGGAGAAACAATTCATTCATTCAAAAGAAGATTGTCTTGCACCACATGCATGGATAATATGTGGACGGGTGGAATTGAAACTTGGTTGGGTAGGGGTCGTTTTGTTTGGAACAAGTTATTCCGAGATTAATTATCTCAGGACAAAGTTATTCCATCATATATGAGGGATACCTTTGTCCATCATATAAATAGTGGGATAAATAATTCCAAGACTGTCTAATATCTCCAATTAAGGATAGACGTTCGATTCTTCGGTTTGGTTTTATCAAACTTTGCTTTTTAGTTTTAAAAAAGTGTGCACCGTATACCAAACCAAACTAATTCAGTTCGGTTTGGTATTTTAAAAACGATTTTTCATTGTGAATGAAAAATAAAATGAGGACAAAATCAAAGTATAAGATACTTAAAAATTTAAAATTGCGTTAAGGGATGATGTGTCTCACCATGGAACACTTATTGTGCTAACTAAAAGACTATATTTATTTTTCTCAAGAACATTGTGCCTCCAACTAATTCATGAGAAAAACAAAAAAATGAAGACGGGTTTATTTACATGACGTACATTGACAAAAATATGTTTAGGTCCCTCTTAGAAATTAATATTATATTTGAAGTTAGCTATTGAATGGTAAATTTATTGTTATTTTGATTTGTTCATGAATGATTCAATTGTTAGTTGACTTTTTATTTTTGAAGTTAGCTATTGAATTGTAAATTTATTGTTACTTTGATTTGTTCATGAATGATTCAATTGTTAGTTGACTTTTTATTTTTAGGTAAGGTGTGTGCATATACACACACACACACTTTATTTTTTATTTTTAATAAAAATTTGATTCTTTGGTGCACCGAATTTGTGAGACCCTTACCCCAAAAAGCTGAAGAATCGAATTAGTTCGATTCGGTTTAATTTTTTTGATTTTCTGGTATTTACGTCCACCCAGGGCCGGAGCCAGCATATTGTTGGGGGATCCTTTGAAGGAAAGTATTATTATTTATACATGATTAAAATTATATTCTATGTATATATAGTATATGTCAAACCCTTTTCGGCTAGTTCGTGTGTTAACTTCTTCAGATTTTGAACCCCCTTAGTAAAAATTGTGGCTCTGCCACAGTGCCCACCCTAACCTCCAATCAATCGCCGGATAAAACAGTCTTGCATTTTATCCCTAGAATTATTCTACCTTATTAAATACTTCACACCAAATGTCTCCTAAACCTTTAAAGGGAAAAAGTTGCCTATAGCCTATTTTGACCGTAGAAAGTAGGGATAGCAATTGGGCGGGTTGGGTTAAATTTGGTGTGTCATAATGGGTTACGACAATAATCAGGTCAACATCCCAACTCAACCCAACCTAACTCAAATTTTCTTGGGTCAAAATGGAATTGAGTCAAAATGGGTTAGGTAACCAGTTATATAACGGGTCAAGACCCAACTCAACCCAATTTTTACTAAGCTTAATTGTTTTATTTGTTCTTTTAAACTATTTTAGTACCTAATAAACTTATTTTGTTTCTTTATTATGACTATATACAACATATTAAATTGAAAAAAGAACTTTTAAAAAAAATATTTTGACAAGATTTGTTATGAGTTGATTTAGTTATATATCAACCCAAATTTTAATGGGTTGGAATGAGTTGGTTTGAAGTAGGTTGATGTAATGAATGAGTGGGTCAATAACCAACCTAAACTTAACCAAATCAAACGGATTGAGCTTGATTTTGTCGCCCCTAATGAAAAGTTAAGTTTGCTTTTTCTCTCCTCCCTCCAAAAAAAAAGAGATCATATATAATTTCATGGAGTTGATGTGTTTGTCCGACAAGAGAGGAACTGCTCGGACATAAAACACCCTTCACCTAAGGTTATGTATTTGAGTCATTAAAAAACAAAAAGATGAAAGCTCTTTGGAAAAATTGTAAAAAGAAAATGAAGGTGTTTGGCCAAAAATAATTAGGAAAAAGATATTTTCGAATAGAAGCACAAACGTCTTTTTTTTTCCTTCAAAATTTTAAAAAAGTAATTTGCCATCATTGGTAAAAAGTGCTTTTTAAAACCTTGGCCAACCATATATCGATGATGATCTAACATTGTAAGTTATTTTTCAACTTGATTATTAACAAACTCTAATTGTTACTTTCTGTAAGTACTTATAACAAAAATAAAAGCACTTTCGAAATATGCTAATTTGAAAGGTTGATAAATATGCTATTAATTAATTTCAAGGGTAAAATTTGTTATTTTTCCAAAAGTGAGTTTGTCAATCTTCTTTTAATTTGGTTCTCAAAAATAAAAATAAAAACTTGTACAATTGATGCTATACTTTCAGCAAAAAGTAGGTAACATGTCTTCTTCTTGTGGGTAGACATTTTCAAAACATTATTTTTCTAATCATGAATATTGAGGAGTTTTAATTAGGTTTGCAAGATTAGAAAAATTGAGTTTAGAGATTTCCAAAAATAAAATTAATGTTCTTTAAAAACATACCACTCCACAAAATAAATAAACAAATTCAATAGCGGAGCCCGAAATTTAATGTAAGTGTCCAGGTGCTAAAGTGAGTCTGCTCTTCTTAAAAAATGAAAAAAGAGCTACTACTAGTGAGATTTGAACACACAAACACTTTAAGTTTGCATGTCTTTGCTCTTTCAAGACGTCTGAAACTATAAGGCTACATCATATTATTGTATCAAGAATGTCCAAAATATATTATTTAACCACTTTGTTTATCATTTTACTTATATATATACTATAATTTTTCAACAAAGACATCCAATTAGACACCTTGACACGAGTGTAGCTACGCCTATTGCCACAAATAACTAAGCTTTTGCAAAGTTTGGAGCAAACACTAGTTTTTAATACGTGGGACAGAAAGGTCAGCCATCATAACTCAAGTTACGCATGTTATTGTCAAGCTAGAATATTCTTGGACCTGCCCCATTAAATATTGTCAGGGATAAATATCTGTTCTTTGCCAAATTATTAATTAATTGTAACTGTAGATATATACAGTAACGGAATCAGAGGATGCAGGCCCATTTAGAGTCTCACGTTCATAGAAACGGGGTGGCTACCCTTCGGAAAATTATATTTAATGATCTTGAAAATGAATCGTCTTTAATTTTTAGTGTCCCTTAGTTTTGAGGTCGTTTGTCGTGACAGATAAGGAAAAATAATTCTAAATAAATTTTTAGTATTCCTCAATTTCAGTGGCGGAATCAGAAGCTAGAATTTTATTAAGAGTGTTCAAGAATAAGGATGTGTGATCGTCAAAATAAAAAAAAAATTGTTATTTGGGGTTTGAATCTAGAATTCCTTCATTCAAATGGACACTCATTACCACTGCATCAAATACATAGCTTTTGTCAAGGGTGTCCAACTTTAAGTATATATATATTTTAAATGTAGAATTTGACATATATATACAACATAATGTTTCGACAAAGGGTGTTCAATTGGACACCCTAGGGTGGGTGTAGTAGCTACGTCACTGCTCTCAATTCTTTGTTTAGTTGCAAAGTGTGGGTTAACTTATCCCATGCTCAATAATTATGAGTGAGATAAGTTATCCCCATCTGAGGGTGGAATACTAATCTCGAGATAACTTATTCCAGAATAAAAATGTAAAATAGCAAAAGTACACCTTTAAACCCTCTTTTATAAACAAACAACTAATTCTTAGAGGATATTTTTGTAAAACAAACAACTTATTTTTCGAAATTATGTCATGCATATTATTTGATTATGACGAACCAAATAACCAATAAAAAATAATCTCATCATAACTTATCCATCATAACTAATCCTAATATAACTTGTCCTAAAACCAAACGATCCATATCTATTCTAGTTTGTTGTCTTACTTTTTCTTTTAATCTGTTTTTAAAAAATGTATCTTTTCTTTTTTGTCAATGCTTTTATTACAATTTTTCACTTGACATGTTAGCGACCACAAAACTAAGAGTGTTGGTACAAACTACGTAACTTTAGTTTAAGATCATTAAATTCAAAAGACTTCTTTATTTTCTTAAACTTTACGTCAATTCAAAATCAGACAAACAAATTAAAACGAAGAGAGTATGATTTCACTCCGGTTAGAATCGTCATGGACAAATAAGTCTTTTTCCCTCCCCCTCCGTGTTTGTGTTTTTGTTTGGGTGTTATCTAGAAAAATTAAAGTACTGGTGGCTCAACATGTTAAAGGAGCTGTCCTAAAGCAAAATAAAAGAGAGGAAAATTGTATAAAATAACAAACTATTAATTCAAATTAAATGTTATAGACATAGTTTCTTTTATTTGTAATTCGCAATAAACATTTCATATTTTTTGCCATCCATTTGTATATCGAAATATACAAATAGACTCATTCAGTATACATGTGTTGTATAAAAATTAATTGCAAGATCCATTTGTATATTGAAATATAAAAATAGAGACCCATTTGTATACCAGAATATACAAATATACCTATTCGGTATACATATGTGTTGTATACATATAGTAATTTTGTTTATATACAATTACTGTGTTTTAGTTTGTATACCGAAAAAATAAATATAGATTTTTATGTATATGTATACCGAAATATACAGATTAATAGTCATAGCAAACATAAAGTTTGCTATGAAGCGCAATTATACAAACTATAGTTATAGCATACAAATATAATTTTTATATTTGCTAAACCTAAAATTTAATCTAAAATAAAATGCAAGCTCCACAAATTGAATAATGGATTAGAACAAAGAAAGTGCGTAGACTCAACTGGGCTATCAAGTGTTCCTTGAAGTCCATAAAAGAATTACTAATGGACACTTTTTTTTTTGGTTCCATCTAATGTCTGATATACGTATTAGAGCCTACTATTTAGATTCGTGTCGTGTAGGACTTCATTCGGGAGAAGCGCTTCCTACGTACTAAAAATCTTTTCATATTCAATACTCAAATTTAAAATCTCTAATTTAAAAAAAAATAACATCATCCATTACACCACATCCGTTGTTAGTGATCAAAATTGACTTATCAATAGTTGACTTTAAAAGAAAAAAAGTTGACTTGATATTATGTGAAAAGCTTTGAGCATCACACTCATAAATTAAAGAGATAAAATTGCCTATGCCCATTATTGTTATAGATAGATAGATAGACCACCTTGAGAATCTTTCTGCAATTCATGAGGGACATGTATATTGTCTAAATGAACTAGCATACATAGTGACATAATATTGAATTATGAATTCAGTATTCCTAAGTAATGGGTGCCCTACTATCGTAAGAGTGGCTGTTCGGATATGCGATATAAAATTATGATATAAATTTTAGTTGATATGAAATTGAGGTTGAAGATTTTGTTTGGATATGTAATATAAAGTTTTTTTTAACTTGTATTGTTTTTCATAAATATGAAAATTCACAAGTTGTGAAAACTATTAAATTTTTTCGTCAATTCTTATACAATTTTATCAAATAAGCAAACTATAGTTCATAAATAAAGTATCAAAATATCCTAAGGTACGCATTAATAAATCACATATCTTCATGCATGTTCCTTTATAAATAAATTGTTAGTTATTCTTTAATATAATCTTTTCACATGGTACAAACAATTTATTCAAGTCGAGTATAAGTCTTTTTTAACAAAATTTAAAATAATCTTTTTTTATGAAATATAAATCTATGGATCGAATTTTACCTTTAAAACAAAAATTGATGAAATCGAAATCTCAAAATCATTCTTTATTATGATCACAAATTGCATATCCAAATATTAATTTGAGAATTATAACTACATATCCCATATCCAACGCAAGCTAAGTGTATCATTATTTGAAAATTGGAACTTAAGACAATAAATTTAATATTAAAATATATTAAGATTATCAATATGATAAAAATTAAATAGAGTACCTAGTACTATTTCTATTTGTTAGGATTCGGTTTGAATTTTAATTTTTTTAAATTTTACCATAATTGATATTTATTTTTTGTCTAAAGAGAATTATATTTCTATATTAAGGAAACCCATTCCTTGGAAAAATGGTTTGAACTTCTATAAATTAAGGATTTTAGTTTCCGATAAAATAATAAAATAACATCGACAATCATTAGTTTAGCAAGGGATTTTTCTCTCAATAATTTTTATATTTTCTTTTATTATAATTGTATCATATGTAGGCCAATTGAGTTAAATCATATAAAAATATTATATTTTTTAAAATATATATATATTCCTTTTTTGTTATATAGTTATCGTCGTTTAAGTTTTACAATTATTAACTTTTACATGATGCCCATGTTATCTCGATCCCCCAATATTATTTTAGGACGTTAAAAAACTTCAATATTTGAACAACAAAATTCTCCATCAGTCATTGATGGTTCAATTTAGGTCGATTTTCCTCTAAAATGAAAATTAACCCAATTAAGCTAATTTCCAAATTAATGTTGAAATCAAAATCAAATAAAATCAAATTAGCAATTTTTTTGATAGCTTTGACTTTTGTCATATTTTTTGGGTTAATTTGATTGTTTTGTCGATTTTTAAAAATTTAAAATATAAGATAAATGCTTCTGAACACATTAGATATTGACTATGTTCGAGTATAACACTATTAAATGAGTTAAAGAAAATATGTTGTAATAACACCTATTAAATGAGTTAAAGAAAATATGTTGTAATAACACTATTAAATGAGTTAAAGAAAATATTTTTTACAACATTTTTCTTTTTAACAAATTAAAGATGCGATTTACCAAGTTCCTTTTAAGGATAATTAAATTACATAATAATAAATAAGTTAAAGATATTACATGTAAGTTATTTTAGACATGCAATAGATTTTTGAAATTATTAAAACAAAGACCACAAATCAACTACAAAGTAAAGTCAAAGATTTGGATTATCAAAATAAAGACTACAAATTAAACTAGAAAATAAATTCAAAGAGTTGAATTATCAAAATAAATACTACAAATCAATTTAGAAAATAACGTCAAAGAGTTGGATTACTACAATGTAACGGCAAACAACTATATCACTAATCAAGAGTGCAAACAATTATTATGATTGTAAAATGGTATTTATATAGTTGACTTGGTTCAATTTTATTAGTTTTTTTTTATTGATTTTTAAACTTAACCAAAATTAAATCAAACAAAAATATTATTGATTGTTTTTCTTCCTATGTACCCAGCCCAGCTTTTAATTAGTAGGTGCTCATCTCTTTTATTTGGGGTTTTCGTCAATTTCCAACTTAATACACAAACTTCAAGCTAGAGAGTAGAGGCAATGGGTGTCTCAAAATATTTTTTTTAAAAATAATAATAATAAATTATTGTTATTTAAAATAATTCATAGAATATATATATTATTTCCTTTCTTTTATTTTACGTGTGTTACTTTTATTTTTAGTCCGCTTAAAAGAGAACTCTCTTTCCTTTATGACAATTCTTGAATTTTTAAATTTTTATATGGCAAAGTTAAAATCACGAGATTAAAAAATATTTTGGTACCTAATTTTCTCTCTGTTCCAATTTATATTACTTATTTTCTCTTTTAGTCGGCTCCATAAATAATAACTTTATGAAATGATTTACAACCACACAAATATTTATCTCTTATTTTAGATCACAAGTTTTAAAATGTTTATTTTTTTCTTAAAATCCACATCGAGTCAAACTAATTCATATAAAATGGGACGAAGGGACTACATATCTTTACTTTAAGGTTCCAAAATACAAATCATTCTTTATTTTCTTAAATTTTAAATCAAGACATTAGTGAGAGAGTCAACAAGGAGGAGTTGACCATCATACCCTCCACCTCCCATTTCAAGATTACGATTCGAGTCACCAACGTGTTGAGAGAATCAACAAGGAGTCAACCATCACACCTTCCACCTCCCATTTTAAGATTGGGGTTCGAATCACTCAGGTAGTGAGAGAGTCAACAAGAAGGAGTTGACCATCACACCCTCCACCTTCCATTTTAATATTGTGGTTCAAGTCACCGCGAGGGGTAAAAAAACGAAAAGTTCCTAGTGAGTGGTTAAAAAAAAGTACAGAGGGACTAGTATTTATACCTCATCCGGATTATGAGAAAAGAGGAATTTAACTACAGTTAACACAAACAAAAAAAAAAAAAAACAGAATGGGTTCACTAACCAATGAGAGTTTCAACATTGAGCTTCATCAGCTTGATGCAGCTACTGATACTGCAAGGAATCAGAGAACTCAATGGCTCCTTACTTCTCCTAATCCACCAAGTTTTTTCCATCAATTCATTAGTTCTGTTAAAAAAAATGTTGACAAAACCACAAAACAATCAAGAAATGGAGTTTTCTTTTCATTCTTGAAAGGCTTATTTCCAATCCTTAGCTGGGGAAGAAACTATAAAGGTACAAAGTTTAAGCATGACATAATGGCTGGCTTAACTCTTGCTAGTCTCTGCATACCTCAGGTAATAAAAAAAGATCTTATTTTATTAGTCGTGTAAAGGTCTGAAAACATGTTCAGACCTTTACGCGAGTAATATATTTGTATACATTGATTCTGTTCCTAAATGTTAAGTTCAAATGTATATATATCTTCTTGCAGAGTATTGGATATGCTAATCTTGCGAAACTTGATCCTCAATATGGCTTATGTAAGTTGAAAAATACCACTTCGGTTCATTTATCTGATTCTTGTTGATATAGTTTATGATTTGTCCCTTTTTTTTGTTCTAGACACTAGTGTTGTTCCACCACTGATATATGCTGTGATGGGAAGTTCGCGAGAGATCGCCATTGGCCCTGTTGCTGTTGTATCACTTCTGATTTCTGCACTGATTTCCAAAATTATAGACCCTGCCGTTGATCATATCGCTTATAGGAATCTTGTTTTCACTGCCACATTCTTCACTGGTGCATTTCAGGCAGTTTTTGGACTATTCAGGTAGTCTGTACTCTGTTTTATCAATGACTCTGCATTACCTGGAAAATTGCTGTTAATTTTTCGGGCTTATCAGGTTGGGATTTCTAGTGGATTTTCTATCACATGCTGCCATAGTTGGATTCATGGGAGGTGCAGCCATTGTTATAGGCCTTCAACAATTAAAGGGTTTGCTAGGAATTAACCATTTTACTACCAAGACTGATGTGGTGTCTGTGTTGGAAGCTGTTTATAAATCACTTCATAATGAGCCAGTGAGCCTTTACTTTATTTGGAAAAATTCTCTTCTAGTCACTTCGATTAATAGTATTATCTCAGAAAGTCAAGTTTCAACAAAGAACGTGAACATTTTGAGATAATAGTTATTAGTCGAGTGACCATCTGAGAAATCAACTCTTGTTTTATCCGTTAGTTTTTTCATCTTACGAAAAGTTTTTTTGCATTTTTAGTGGTTTCCATTGAATTTTGTACTTGGCTGTTCCTTCCTCATCTTCCTCCTAATGACAAGGTTCATTGTAAGTAACTTGTTTTTATTTCATAATCGTTTTTTCTCTTATCATATGGTAATTTTTTTTATTTGTATTGTATTAGTCTCTTTGAAACTTTGAAAAATTACAGGGGAAAAGGAACAAGAAACTGTTCTGGCTACCAGCAATTGCTCCTCTTTTATCAGTTGTACTATCTACTTTGATAGTTTATCTAACAAAAGCTGATCAACATGGAGTCAAGATTGTAAAACACTTCAAAGGGGGTATCAATCCAAGTTCACTTCATCAATTACAGTTCAACAGTCCACACATTGGAGAAATCGCAAAAATTGGACTTATTTGTGCTATCGTCGCTCTCACTGTCCGTCTCTCTACCCTTTGTTCTCTCAATTTCATAAAAAAAAAAAAAAAAAGATCCTTATTCCAACATGTTATATCTTAGGAGGCGATTGCTGTTGGTCGATCTTTCGCTTCAATCAAAGGCTATCATCTTGATGGTAACAAAGAAATGGTAGCCATGGGATGTATGAATGTTGTGGGATCTTTAACTTCTTGCTACACAGCTACTGGTAAACTTTCAATTAGACAAACCTTCTAAGTTTTTACACGAGATGGTCACATACTTCAATATGTTATATGATTGTTGTAGGTTCATTTTCGAGAACAGCAGTGAATTTCAGTGCAGGATGTGAAACTGTTGTGTCAAACATAGTTATGGCAATAACAGTTCTGATATCACTTGAGTTGTTAACAAAGCTATTATACTATACTCCACTGGCAATACTGGCATCAATTATCATATCAGCTCTACCAGGATTAATTGACATTAGTGAAGCATTTCATATTTGGAAAGTGGACAAGACAGACTTCATCATTTGCATTGCTGCTTTCTTGGGAGTACTCTTTGGCTCTGTCGAAATTGGTCTTATAATAGCGGTAACTATATTCGTCTCTATTTTATACATCTATATACAAGAATTGTGAACTTAGCTAGACGGACTAATGTTTTTACGAGAAATCTCTAGCCAACCTTTCTGCAAGAGATTCTTTCTTAACATCATGTCTAATGGGACTAGATAGAAATGATGAGATAACTCTACAATTGTTTTCTTTTTTCATGACTCTTAATGTCAAGGAATCAGTCACTTCAATAGCCTTCAATGGTTATATGGGTATCCCAAGAGGGTTGCACGCAATGGGTAGGAAATCAAAAAAAATCTATACCTAATTTATAGTTTCTTGGCAATTTATATGAATTTTATATAAAAGACAAAAAAGTTGAGAATTTTATGTTGATGTGAAATATCAAATAGTAATTAGAAGACATAGATAGTCCTTTTTAAGTCATTTGTGGGTTCCTCTTTTTGGATTCTTTTACTAGTAATCAATACATGGACAGTAGGTGATGATGCTCTTTCTTTGGTTCCAAAAATAATAGACTGATCATGTTCACTCTTTGATCATCTGTCATGTTCTTTTTCAACTTTTAGTAACCATTTGCCCACAAAACAACAACTATGCTTTATGGATAAGGTACAATTCATCTGATTCCACATATAAAAATCTCAAATTTAACCATCAAAATCCACTTATAATAATAGTGTTCAGATCAACCTACACGCACAGAACAAATCATTGTATATTACGTTGTTTTGTCTTTATTAACATTTGTAACTTAATTTTCATTGTTTTATTGACCGCGACTAATAATTTCATTATTGCAGGTTGGAATTTCATTTGGTAAAATAATACTTGGTACCATCAGACCAAGTGTAGAACTCCAAGGTAGACTACCTGGAACAGACACTTTTTGTGACATTACTCAATTTCCAGTGGCCACTGAAACAGTAGGAATTTTGATTATCAGAGTGAACAATGCTTCACTATGCTTTGCAAATGCTAATTTCATAAGAGGAAGGTACATTTTTTAAATTTTACAGAGGAAAATGAAAATAAAAATGAAATTTATTAAATAATTGTTTATAATTTCCTTTTTTTTTTCTTTTTCCAATTAGGATATTGAGCATAGTAACAAATAGAAGTGAAGAGCAGTCCAAGGGAAAAATTCGTATTTTAGTGCTAGATATGTCAAGTAAGCTTCTTTAATTTCTGTTCGCACAACTACAAAATATATATATATATATTAGAAAAGTCCCGTCAAATTCTAGAAATCGCGATACTACGAATACGCCAATTTTTTTACTTTGATGACATTGTTTTTCAGGTGTAATGAGCATTGATACATCAGGAATTGTTGCATTGAAGGAGTTGCACAGAGAATTGGTATCACAAGGCATACAAGTTAGTTTCTCTCTAATAATGTGACAAAAAAAATGTCAATAAATGTCCAAAATTATGTGGCATAATTTTTTCTAATCCATCCAAAATGAATCTCATAGATTTTATTTAGAAATGTTTAACTTAAATCTCTTAGTTTTACTCAAAAAGAGATAATTTATAGTCATACAAATGCCTATGACTTGTTATAGACCATAAATCACATAAATTGTAATTCATTGAATTATATATACTCAATGTTTTTTTTTTTTTTTTTTGTAGTTAGCTTTAGCAAATCCAAGGTGGAAAGTAATCAACAAGTTGAAGGTAGCAAAATTTATAGATGAACTTGGAAAAGGGTGGATTTTTCTCAGTGTTGGGGATGCTGTAGATGCCTGTTTGAATGCCAAAATGGCTGATCTTAGCACTATCAATTGTTGAAATGTTTATGATATATATTCATGTTAGTTCTATAAATACAATTGAGAGAAATTGATGCATGTATCATCAATCAAAATCGAGTTACATATGTAATGCTAGTATCATTTCAAGAAAATAGTTGTAAGTTGTAACTCTTCCTCAATCAGGCTTGGCCAATGCCATATTTCATTAGTTACATTTTCAAGAACTATATTGACCCTAGGAGTGGCAAACAACTGAGTCGAGTCAAATATGAATTAATCGAAAATGAGTTAAATAAAAATGAATAAAACACTTGACTTGACTGACACTTTAAATGGATAAAAACGAGTTACTCAATGAATGATATGGGTACTCATATTATAGTAAAGATCTCGTAAAAAGCTTTATAAAAAAAATCTTTTTTAATTTTTTTATCACTCCACCCTCCCTATCAGTCCCCCTACCCCCTATCCCCAAAAAATGTAAAAAAAAAAAAAAAAAAAAAAAAAAAAAAATTGATAAAAAAAATTATTTTTTTTAAAAGCTCTTTTTTTGGCCCAATCCCCCTACCAGCCCCCCCTGCGCCCCCCCCCTCCATTCCAAAAAAAAATGTAAATTATATTTAAATTTTTTATATAAAAAATTAATTTTTTTTTACCAACCCAATCCCTACCCCCACCCACCCAACGCCAATCCCGAAAAAATGTAAACAAAAATTAATTTTTTTTTTTTATGAAAAAACATTAAAAATAAAATTATCACCCACCGGCCACCCCCTCCCCCACTCCGCACCCCTATCCCCCAAAAAATGTGGATAAACATTACTAAAAAACTTTTTTACCATTCACCTCTAATCACTTTTCTTTCTTTTATGGATGAAATATTTTACCCATATTATCCATTTGACTAGCCACTTTTAAATGGGTAAATATGAATATTATTTATTTTTATCCATTTTTAAATGAGCTGGTATCCCATCCACTTAAAATGAGTAAATATGAATGGATACCCATATAAATTACTCATTCTGCCACCTCTAATTGACACCACATTCGTAAATTAGATGATACTCCCTCCATTCTTGTTTTTATTCTTATTTAAATTCTAAATTCATGGCCGTTTTCGAGTCTGAATGTTAATCGAGAAAGTATACCAAAAGTTGATGAGTCTCTATTCATGGCCATTTTCGAGTCCATAGATATAATAATATTGAATTTAGAAGAAATTGAAGGAATTGGGGAGAGAAAAGAAGCGAACTGAATTGTATAAAAACACAACCTCCTTTTTTGATTTTTATTTAATACAAATTTGTGGGTCTCAGTTGATGTTATTAAGTCTTGTAATTACGCAATTTTTCTATATGTATAATAGATGTAATTTAAATACGTCAAATGTTAGGTGTTTACATACTGTACTTCCAAACAATGCATTAAAGAGATGCGTCTGGTGAGATTTGCACATGAGGAAAAATATTGGATCAGAATTTTTGTCAAAAAAAGAATCTCTCAATCATTGTTCAAAGTTAAAGCCTAGCCAAGCGAGCGACGACGGCGATATGAAGGAATGCTTCTATATATTTAAGCATTTAAGCACTTGAAAGTTCTTTTCTCCCACCAATGTGAGAGAATCAATTTTTCTTTCCTATATTTCTCATTAATTTTTAACATCAGAACTCAACATATATCTTGAAAGAAAAGACCTCGACATATAAAATAATTAGAAAATATCATGAAATAAATGCTCTTATAAAATGGTAGCAATAATGAATCTTATTTGTTACATATTAGTAGAAATCAATTAACAATTCAATTATAAATTTGGTAAATATGTCATATAAAATCTTATGTTTGAGAGGTATTTAAGAATAAATCATGTAATTGGTGTATCTTTCTATTTTGAGAGATACGACAATAATTATGAACCCTCGTAAAGGAGTCAAATATAACTGTAGGTCTCTATTCAAGGGAGATTGATAATTGTATGCTAGTTTTATCTTCCTACTAACGAGGGCATAATGATAATCTGTAAATAAAATTAAAGATACATCAAATTTAACGTATTCGTCTTAGCCACAGAATTCAACAACATCTACTACATATATATATATATTATAAACAATAGGTACTCATATTAGAACATTTTCAACATAGTTAACTTCTTATCAAATCGGGTAATCATATCTCATGCACATACTAGTAAAACATGTCTAGTAATAGTGAGAACATCAGAAATAATGACTTAGATTTCGAATAATGTTTTAAGTATCATATCAAGTACAATACTTCTCCTCCATGTTATTTCGAGGGGCGGCTCTACAGCTTTGAAAAAAAAAGCAATTGCCTTAGGCCCCAAAATTTGAGGGCCTCATTTTTTTAAAAAAAATAGGTTATAAGTATATTTTTTAAAAAAATATCGAGTATTACTTGTAGAAAATAAAAACTTCTCATAAAAGAGCAAAGAAATAATAGAAGTTCGACAAATTATAAATATCATGTCTCAAGAAAGATTAAATAATTGGCTATAATAAACTTCATAAAAATATATATATATTCGAATTTAAGGCCTCCATTCGAATTTGACTTTAGGCCACCAATTTATTAGAGCCGCCCTGGTTATTTCAAAGCACATTTAAACATTTAGTAACATACTTCCTTTTTAAGATCATGTATAAACCAGGCAAATTATGGAAACACAAATTGTGATAAGATTATTACTCATTGTTCTCTTATCGAAATATCAAAACGTGTCACCTCGAACAAATCCGTTGGATTTCTTTAACTACCTATATTATCACAAAATTAATCTACAACTTCATGAGCATCTAAATTTTTTTAAAAAAAAAAAAATTCACTTATTTCAAGGTGTTTGAAACTAATAATCTCTATGTTTTCTCTCTAAATATATTGTATATTTGCTGAAGAGACCAACTTCCCTTTTCATCTAAAATTATATTGGCTAGGTTAAGTCTCTTTCCAGTTTCAGTTTTAATATAGTTTCCTTTCAAGTGATATTTCATCTATATCGATAATTGTGTATTTATAAACTTTTTGAGGCGTTTAATTCTTTTTTCGAAAAACTATTTGAAATTTTGTCCTACTCTCATTTTAAATCAGGTTCTCAAATGCCTTTAAAATGATTTTCTAAAATTAGATGACGACTTGATTTTAAAGAAAGAAGACAATAAAAATAAGCCAAAGTTAGTTCGAAATTGATCGTAGTAAGTAACAACATGTTTTTTGATAAAACTACTTAAGAATTAGTCACACTAGTTTATATCTTTCAATCGTTGGGCGTGAGGGATTAGAAATAATAGTGATGGGAGAAAAAAAAAATTATGTTGTTTGGTTGGCAAGTCCGGGATAACTTATCTCGGGATTAATAATTAGGACCGGGATAAGTTATCCCTCCCCATGGGTGGTATAGTAATCCCGGGATAACTTATCCCAGGATAAAATAGGTAAATGACAACTATGTCCCTTTAAATCCTTTTTATACATCATTTTTCACATTTATGTATATTTACATTTTTTTAAATATCATGTATAATAATGTTTACTACTCCTTATTTTTATGATAATTATACATATTTTTCTATTAAAAAACTATACTATATAAATATAATTTTTATTTATGAATTTATTTGACTAATTCTTATGTTTATTTTATTTTGATTTCTCATAAATTTTCTTCTCTTTAATAAACTTAAGATGGAAGTTCTATTTTTAAGCTAAATAAAAAAAAAGTTATATTTTTAAATACACATGGTACTTATCATGGGAATACATAAACAAAAATATTTTAGTTAAATAAAATAAAAAATTTATTTTAAAAAATGAATAACTAAAGCTCACAAAGAAGAATTTAAAAAGTTTAAATAAATTGAAGGGTAATTTTGTAAACAAACAACTTGTTCTTAAAATTTATCAATATATATTATTTTGAATATAACAAACCAAACATTCAATAAGAAATAATCGCAGGACAACTTATCCCATCATAACTAATCCCAACATAACTTATCCCAACATAACTTATTCCATCATAACTCATATTCAAACCAAACGACCCCATATATTATTGTCGTTAGTGTTAATTGCAATTTTCTTTACTAATGACATATTAGTTGGAGTAATTATTAATCAGTTTAACCATTATTTTTCAAGAACAGACCTAATTTGAAGTGAAGAAATAATATTAATAGTAGTAAGG
Source organism: Solanum bulbocastanum (assembly GCA_037074985.1). Taxonomy (NCBI): domain Eukaryota; kingdom Viridiplantae; phylum Streptophyta; class Magnoliopsida; order Solanales; family Solanaceae; genus Solanum; species Solanum bulbocastanum. Next base: position 53,170,671 of record CM073600.1, on the reverse strand, counting down.
ATAATACGAGAGCTTATTATTTCCTCAAGAGCACATGAGTCTATATTGTTGACGTCATCTTTTTCATAAATTATAAAACTATGTCATATATTATAATCCACGGGGATATAAACACGTAGCTTTCAATGTTTGATTTTGATATATTGCATTCTTTTCACTTGTTTTAAAATATTACGCTGAGTTGTCTTTTATAAATTCTTTACCTAGTTTGAGATATATCTATAAAGTTTTCTAGATTTAGTATTTGAATTATAATTCTTTTTTTGGACTTGTTTTTTGTTTATATTTGTAAGTCTTCCAAAAATATTTAAGAAGTTGACCGAAAACAATAAGAAGACTCCAATCTTTTAAGTCAAAATTATTTGATAGTTTTTTTTACTTGCCATACTATAATTAGTAATGAATTAATTATAAGAGTGTTTTAGTGGATTACTTGCCATATTCATAGATTTCATAGTCCTATAAATATAGGCATATTTGCTCCTTATTTTTTCATCATTCTCATTTCTCAAGACTAAGGTTGCTTCTCTTTCTCTATTCTTTCTTTTCATATATGGTCTATCAATTTGTTTTCTTCCTTTTATTTTTTCATTTATGTTATTCATTCACCCTCCAATTCTATAGCAAATTCACATTTATATATTTGTAAGAGCCATAAAAAAAGGGAAGATATTTTCATTTTTGTGCTTGTACAATTGTCTTACATACTGATTTCTCCGCACTATAAATTAATAGTCATACCTTAACTTTTTTTTTAAAATTTTAATTTCTTTATTTTGGTTCATCTTGATGGATGATTAAAATTTTCTTCTTTTATTTTTTCTTTATATAGATTTTTGTTTGAATTTACGTGTAGTATTTGATCTCGCGTAATTTAACAATGTCTGAAATTATAACTCTTTATTCTGTGTGAAGATATTTTTTATTTTCTTTTTTAATGATTCGTCAAAATTTTATGATTAGAACATTACTTTCACTTTTTAAAATTTTTATCCCTTGATTTTTTGTTATACAAGTTATAATGCAATTGCCAATTAAAACTCTATGTGAATGACCTTTTTTTTTTCTTATTCAATAAATTGTATAATTTAAATGTAGTATTTCAACACATTAAGTATTTGAGAAGAAAAATAACATTATGACCTAATTTCATACGTGTGTAAATCTCTAGTTCTTGATTCTTTTTTCTTTTAATTTATCTTTTATACCATAAATCTATTAAAATTTGAGATATATATCATTAAGTGTCGTCAAAAATTTAGGGATTCTAGTATTTTCTTAAAATTAATCACTCCGAAAGAGAAAACCTAATGAAACTAGGGGTGTGCATTCGGTTTTTTTGGTTTGGTTTTGTACTATTCGGTTTGGATTTTTTGATTTTTGGTTTTGTAAAAGTGTAACCCAATCCGTTCCAAAATAAATTTGGTTTGGTTTGGTTTTCCTTTATTCGGTTCGGGTTTTTTCGATTTGGTTATTCGGTTATGCCAATAATTAATAACACAACCAAGTAACAATATTGAATCCCTTAAATATACTTTCTAATATAAATCATAAATAAAACTTAAAACACAATATTTATAAGTATACCTATTACAGATGTTCAAACATATAATATAGACGTAATCATCATGAAAGACAATAACCAAAAAGGGACAAAAAGTGGTTAACTCTAATTTAATTCTAAACCTAAACACTTTATTTTTTTAAATCTGAAACCAAACTAAAAAAATCAAACAAAGCAATTTATTAATCCAAAACCAATCCGAAAAACCAAAAAACCAGTCCGAATAAAAATTCAGTTTGATTTAGTTTGGTTATTCTGTTTAATTCAAATAGTGCACACCCCTAAATGAAACTAGGGTGATTCTCTTTATGTTTTTCATACATTTTTATTTATTTATTTCAGATTATAAATAAAATTGCTTATTCATAGTATAATGTGTTAAAAATCGTAGATCAATCTTTTATTTATTATTTAGGACCCTTAATTTTGTTATACAGGAATATTTTGGGGAAAAATGGCGTTGAGTGGAGATACGTTTTCAGAGAGCTCAACAAACAGTGATGGATTAACATTTGAGGAAACCATTTCTGCTAATCCTCAACACGAACACCTACTTTTCTATGGATTTTATGGTCAAACCGCTGTGGTAACTGCTTTAATTTCTTCCTTTAATTTATCATTAATAAATATAAATTTATTATTTTTCAAATATTTTTATATTTTATTTAAATTAATTTGTATAATTATAAGCTAACATTTCTCATGTAGTCATGTTTAATATAAATTAATAGGCGCAGGTCAACCATCTGCATGGTGATGGTAGTATACCAACATTTTCTTCCGGATCAACTTTTCCTACTGGAGTATGTATCTAATATCTAAATAAATTATTTTTAATATTTTTACTTCACTTGCAAATATATATTTTCTTAAATTTAATTTTTCAAGAAATTTTAATTATCATAATATAATTTTTTCATTTTAATATAAAATAATAGGCGCAGGTCAACCATCTGCATGGTAGTATAACAACATTTGCTTCTGGATCAACTTTTCCTACTGGAGTATGTATCTAGTCTCTAAATTATTTTTAATATTTTTACTTCACTTGCAAATATATATTTTCCTAAATTATAAATTTTAATTGTCATAATATGAATTTTTTAAATTTTAATATAAAATAATAGGTGCAGGTCACCCATCCACGTGGTAGCATGCCAATATTTCCTGTTGTATCATTTTCTCAGGTATGTGTTTCATTTCTAAATTATTTTAATATTTTTTATTTCACTTGTCAATATATACTTTCTTAAATTTTATTTTTCAAGGAAATTTTTATTTTGCTAATATGAAATTTTCTCATTTTGACGGGCACAGATCAATCATCCACGTGGTAGCATTCCAATATTTCCAACTGGATCTTCTTCCCATATCAGAGTATGTGTTAATCTCCAACTTATTGTCAATATTTTTTATTTCACTCGCCAATTAGGTTTTCTTAAATTTTATTTTGCAATAAATTTTTACTATAATAATTAAGTTATAATACATACTAGTGACATGTCATATGTTTTTATGGATAAATACAGAATGAGGTTGTGCAACATTCTCCATCAGTTGGCAGGTAATATTCTTTAAAATTAATTTAATATATAAAGAAGTGCTTATTTATCTATTATTTAAATAATTTTCAAATATAAAGTAGATTGTTACATAAATTAGATAATTCTTTTGAACAACCCTCTTTTAAAAGATCACTCAAAATCATAAATTATAGTTAATATTTGTCATAGAGTAATTGGACAACTCCATACACATGTCTCTTAAAATAAAATTAAAAAAAAAATCGTTGCTTATCCTTTTTTATTTAAAGACATTTATTTTGTAAACGGTATTTTTTTTTCCTTTTATTTTTGTGTTTGTAATTTATGGTCTAAATCTTTTTTTGTTCAAACTAAAAGATTATTTGAAAATGCTAGATCACAGCTAAAATTTTAGACTCTAGATAATGATTTAATATTTTATCAGTTTCATTATTTGTATAAATTTTAAAAATAATAGGTAGTAACATTTAAATGATGATATAAACATGAACATTTTTTAAAATAATCCTCACAAAACTATTTAAATGATGATATAAACATGAACATTTTTTAAAATAATCCTCACAAAACTATGTATCCGAAGTTACTAAAATAATAATCAGTTTAAATAATAATTCTTTCATGACTTGAATCGTAGGCCTATTATCAATGCGTTATACGATCCAAACTTTGCTTTGATTGGTTTACCAGTGGATCCTTTTTTGCGTCAGTTCATGTTTAATCCAGGCTTTGGTAAGTTATTTTCTACTAATTATTTTTGTTTTTTTTTTTCAAAAACAATTATTATTAATAGTATTTTTTTGATATTTATATTATTTGCACCCTTTCATTTGTAGGTAATAAGCGTAACTGATGCAAACATTTGAATGGCAAGCAAGAAGGGCTCCTTCTAGTTTCTTTTGAATTTTCTCTAAATAAGCAAACTTTATGGCCTTGTTGCCTGTTTTGACTATGTATTGGTCATATTTCTCGAACTCCTTTTAAGTCCAATGGAAATTATGTTTCCATAGTCGAGAATATTTCATTGTTTTCTGTTAGTGTGACGTTTTAATATTAATAAAAATACATTATATTGCTGGTGAAAGCCGCAATGTGCAACAATTTATATCCATCGGTGGGCATTGAATATATCATTTTGTTGACATATGTTGTCTCACTATGCTGCCTTTATTTCTTACTTGTAAATTTGTGGTCATTATTGTTGGTAATATGTTGTATAAAGCAACTAAAGTTAGTGATGGAAGGTAAATGTTTGTTTTCGATCCAATAACTCCTATATTATTACTAATATATTCTTTCACTTTTTACTTATCATATTATATCTTGTAATTTGTATAATCTGTAAGTTTGTTATTTCCTCCGTTCATTTTTATATGCATCTTTTTAATTTGCATTTGTATTAAGAAATTAAGTAATTCTACCACTTTATTCTTATTTAATGTTTTCTTAAGTCAATTTTATAATAAATGATAAATATGTTGGATTTCAAAAATTAAAATACATTTGATGGCTATTTAAATTTTTGAGTTTATTTTTGGAGCCAATTTTTTTCACCAATTGATCCAAAAATTTTAAAAATTAATTTTTTTCCACCTCAATTTTCCTATATGTTTTGTGTAATGTTGATTTTCTTTTTCAAAATAAGATTTTTTAGAATAGTGAATGGAAAAAGAAGTTAATGTATGAACTGAAGTACTCCAATGCATATTAATTACTTACAGATTTTCTAGGTTGGTCAAAGTATAGATTAATTAGCTACTCTATTAAGGGTATAATTGGAAGAATATAATAATTTATGTATTGATTTTATAAAATGACAAGTATTATGATCCAATTATTTATAGAAAGATATGACATATAAAAAGGAACGGAGGGAGTATTTATCTAATTTTTCATAATTTTTTCCCAATTTCTTCCGTAGATCATCAAAGTCACCAACTAACTTCACAAAATCTAATCAATCAAGACTCATATGGGTTAGAAATAATTATCGTGCTCCTATTTATGACTTATCTTTCCTAGTTCCTCATAATAATAACCAAAAAATAATAGAAGATGGATAGTATTTTTGTAGTTAAAAATTTATGACTTTTCATTTGGGTTTGATTTGAAGTGGTAAAAATCTGAGTGAAATAATTTTTTTAAGTCAGGTAGTATTTTTGTAGTTAAAAATTTAGTTTTAGAATATTTTTTTAATTTGAAGTAAATATAGATTTGTTGATGAAAATAATATGCATGTATTATATGTTAGACAATTAAAATATATATGCATCGCTTTTTTACTAGAAATATATTTATTTTTAATCACAAAGTTAAGAAATATACATCATCAAAGTAAAATAAATGAGAAAATGGTCTAAACCCCCCCCCCCCCCCCCAATCTATACCCAAAATCTCAACTACACACTCCAACTTTACGGGTGTCCTATTACCCACCTAAACTTTATATTTCTCTATTTTATACACACCTGAACATATTAAAAGTATAATATATACCCCCTTAAAAGCTCACACCCAGATTTATATCAAAAAGTAAATGACACGCGCTTGCCACGTCATTTACCTTTTCAAAAATTAAAAAAATATTATATTTTCCTTTATTCTAATTTTCCTTTTATAATATCCTTCTTCTCTTTCTCTTCTCTTTCCTTTCTAGCTCCATTTTTTCTTTACTTTGACCAAATTATATTTTAAACTAACAAAGTAAGCTTAAATTTAGAAACCATTGAGTGAAATATTCTTCATAAACCTTCTTAACATCTGAAAATTCATCCTTGGGTTGAATGGAAAATTAGCGATGAACACAAAAAAAGTGATAGTGTTCAATATTTGGAGACTTCAAAATTTGATTTTTCAAAGTGGGTTTTGGATTTCGGTTGAAATTATTGAGAGCTTAGCAACTTTAAAAATGAACGCAGTGATTCACGATGGAGGTAGATGGCAATTGACGGCGCGAGCGGCGACTTGATGGTGGAGTTGAGGCCGCTGGTGTTGCTCCAGTGAAGAGAAAACAAAAAGAGAAAAAAAAGGTAAAAAGAAAAAGTAAAACAAAAACAACAAGGAAACTTAAATCTATAAAGACAAAAAATAAGATTTGAAGTTGGAAATCTATAAATCGGGTTGTGAGTAATTGTGAGACAAATTATGAAAATGTATTAGAAGATGGTGAGGAGATGGGGCTGCCATAGTGGTTCAACAATGGTGATGGAGATGTATAGGTAGGGAGGGTGTTGAGTGATGAGAGAGAGGACGAAAAATGATGAAGGAAAAAGAAATGAAAAAAGTAAAGAAAATAAAATTAAAGGTAAAAGTTGGAAAATGTATTTAACAAAAAGTTAAAATATTTTTGAAATATTTTTTTGATCAGTTCTTTATTCCGTTTTAAAATAGTTTAAGGGGGTAATAGGACACTCATAAAATATAAGTGTGTAGTTGAGAATTCGACAATAGGTTAGGGAGGTATTTGATCATTTTCTCTAAAATAAATATACCATCAAAGAACCACCTTTACCAAAAGTATTTTATTTGAAGCAGAATTGATGTTTGAAAAATCTCGACAAGTTTAAACGCTATGTACGTATTTGACCTTGATTTAATGTTGAATAAAGTTTATGTAGATATATAAACATGAGCAACGATATCCATATATGACAAATATATTACTCACTATAAAGTACTAAAATATTGTACTCATAGACATGTATGAACACATTTTTGTTCGAACTCAAATCTACAGAGTTGGTTAAAATTTAAATCATTGCGATAAAATCTTAGGGGCACGATGTTGGAAAACTATATGCATATGGAAGCATATCAGAATTGTACTACTTACATAAATAATAGACAACACATAGTTTATGTTAGAACACATAAACTTTCTGAAATTTAATTCAAGATTTACCTCTTGAAGCGTCAGCATATACCTTCCAATGAATCCACTAGCTAGTCGACGAGCTAGAACTTTCAAGTGAATCAACAAGCTAGTCCACAAACTAGATGATAGTTATGCGGCCTTCTACATTGATCCCAAGTTCACATCCGAAATCTCTCAATACTTTGGTGGGCAAGTATCACATAGAAAACATATTTCCTTTCAAAGGTTAGAAGAATCCCTATTTCTAGAGATTTTTTCCTAGTCCAAGGAGGAGAGGGAACACTATGTCTTTTCTTAGAATAGAAAAAGACATGTACTTATCCCTTTCCATAGAAAAGAAAAAGACACATACTTCTTCTTTTCTTTATAATAGAAAAAGTCGTGTACTTCTCTCCTTCCTTAGAATAGAGAAAGACACATATTTCACTCTTTCCTTAGAATAGAGAAAGACACATATTTCTCCCTTTTCCCTTAGAATAGATTTTGAGTTCTAGTTAAATATGAGCACGGTAGGGACCACATAATTAATTATTGAGGCTCCTATTATGGAAATAATTCAAAATAATTAATTTGAATTATTCTTACCATAATAAATTACAAATCATTCCAACTAGAAATTCGCAATTGCACTCCTCTATTTATATTTCGAAATTCTTCATTAAACACATATGTAATTTCCCATGTTAAGATTACAGATACTAATCAATAAATTCAATTACTGATGAATTTAATTCAATGCTCAATTTCCTTTTGGAACAGTGCTTCACTTATTTCATGTGTCGAATTCATAAATCCACTTGCAAGGTTTGACACGATGAAAACTTATAAGCTTCTCAAAAAGCATATCATCAAACTCTATATCGAGACATGGATTCCGTAAACTAACTTATTATTTCACCAATATATATTATCATCATCCAATCTACCTGACATACTGACCCATCTTAGAATCTTACCTTTTAATAAATCAAAATGATAATTAATATTTATATCAGAATTAAGAATATAAGTACATTTAATAATTTAAAGAATATGCTTTTGTCATACAGTCTAAAACAACTATCTCTACTCAATCCCGTTCAATGCATACATGGTGCACTAGCACAAGAAGTTGAAACTATATCATTCTCATAATCAAGACATACATACATGATGCACTTTGGTAAGTTATTTTCTACTAATTATTTTGTTTTATTCTCAATTTTTTTTAAAAGACACTTATTATTATTATTATTATTAGCATTTTTTTAAAAAGAAAATTAACATTTATATTATTTGCATTCTTTTATTTGTAGGTAATAAGCATAAGTGATGCAAACGTTTGAATGGCTAGCATGGAGGGATCATTTGTGGAATGTTCTCCTTCTATTTTCTTTTGAATTTTCTCTATTAATAAGCAAACTTTTATGGCCTCGTTGCCTGTTTTGAGTATGTATTGGTCTTATTACTCGAACTCCTTATGTCCAATGGAAATTATGTTTCCATAGTCGAGAATAATATTTCATTGTTTTCTGTTAGTATGACGTTTTAATATTAATAAAAATACATTATATTGCTGGTGAAAGCCGCAATGTGCAACAATTTATATCTATCGATGGGCATGGAATATATCGTTATCTTGGTATATATTGTCTCGTTATGCTGCCTTTACTTCTTACGTTATGGACTTGTACTGAGTAGAAGATCGCTATTGTTGGTGCCAAAATTTGTGACGGTTTGTAGTAATATTTTCCAATAACTTTTATATTATTACTAATATATTATTTTTACTCTTTACTTTTTCTCATTATTTGTTAGATGATATATATGCATCACTTTTCAAACTAGAAATATATATTTACTTTTAGTCACAAAGTTAAGAAGTATACATCATCTCAAAGTAAAATAAATATTCCATCAAAGAACCAACTTTTCCAGAAATATTTTATTAGCAGCGGAATTAATGTTCGAAAAATCTAGACAAGTTTAGAATGCTATTTATGTATTTCAACTTGATTTAATGTGGAGTAATGTTTATATAGATCTATAAAAATGACCAACGATATCCATATATATGATGAAAGTTTTATTACTTATACTCACTACAAATACTAATATATTGTACTCATATACAAGTATGAGCGCAAATTTATTCGAACTCACATCTAGAGAGTCGTTGAAAGTTTAAATCGCTGCGACAAAATCTTAGGATCACTTGAATGGTGACATATAAGGCCATGACAAGATGTTATTATCATTTATAGCTTGGCCTTTTTCAACATTCATATTGGATTTGCTTCCTTTAATATCTGGAGGAACCATTGTTGAGGTAGATACATTATTCCTGGCAAAAAAAAAAAAAAAATTAATCTGTTTTTCATAATTTCAAATAGGAGTGCTTATGTAACCATGAACTCGTCAATCAAAATATATGTTTAGATTGAAGTCGAATTAATTAGTTGAGCATCAAAAGTAGTACTCTAGAATTTGAAATTATGGAGTTATTTGCAGTATTCGATTTAAAAACTGGACCAAAATGTACCTTTCAGAAGTAGTACCATAGTCGAAAATTTGTGGTTGATTAAAAACATCGTCATAAGATAATAAATCCGCTTCGTTGCTCTCTTCTTCGGTTGCTTTCACTTTTGAACTTAGACTCATCTTCATGAAATAATATTAAATATATTATAATAATATCGTGCCTAGTTAAATATATCTCACATAAATTGAAATGAAGTACTGATCGAAGTGTCAAGTCAATATAAATCAAGTAAAAAAGAACGGAGAGAGTAATTACCTTTCTCTTAACGACAGAAATTAAGAGGGTCTCGAGTTGTTTCTCACATGCTTCGAGCTCTTCCATTGATGTCATCTTCCCAGGATCAGGCTCATACATACTGTATTAATATTAAAGCACAATAATATATTTTCTCCAAAATCTATTTTATATGAACGTACATCTTGGAGGCATATTAGCTAGGGAAAAGAAAATAGCATTAAACTAATTGAGAAAAAGGATGTTGGAAAATATTAGAAAAGTCATCGAAAAAGTCACTACTACGTAAAAAGATGATATTCAAATCGTGTCACTTCATATCTTTTTCAAAAAAGACTTTGTCTCTCATTCACACTTTTTAAAACTCAAAAAAATCACAAAACATATATATTTTGACACATTTTCATGAAATTTACTAAGTGCAACACCAACAAAAGATGAATAGATGAACCTTAATTTTTCCTCAGCTACATGAATTTGTTGTAGCAAAGCACTAATTTCCTGCCTGAGTTCCTGAGAAAATTAAAGATGAATTTACAGATACTACATCAAAAATAATCTTTAGCAGCAATAACTTACTTGTCGCTAAATATGTATTTTAAGTTGCAATTAGCACTCTTTATAGATGTCTCTAAAGCTATAGCAACATTGGATAATGCCGGTAAAGACTTCATCACTTTATATTTATTGCCACTTTTTTTTGGGTAGTGAAAGAACACCCTTATATATATAACAAAGAAGCTAACTAACTTATAGTTGTTTTAAATGTGTAAAAGTGAAAGCAATTTTATATCCTATTCATATATATACCTGATGAATTTGGCTGGTGGTAGAGGCAGCAGCTGGATTGGTTCCATTCATCATCCTTCACATAAATTTTACAATTAAAGTGTGAGTAATGTGTATTATATTAAGAAGTTTGGGATGAAAGGGTAGTGGAAAAAGACAATTCTAACCCCAGAAGATTCTGACTCCTCATCACTTGCTGCTTCAAGACAAAGTTTTCATATATTAATTCGCTTACCCATCAACAAAGGAAAGGAAAATAAACACATATATAAAATGAAAGCTATGGAGGTCGAAGATTAAGATAAAAAGATATAGGTAGTAGAGTATGTAGGGAGTTCAATGTCATATTTTTTTTATTTCAAAAGAAATTTCTTTTTGCGTCAAGGATGAATTGGAAATAATTTTCATATCCACAAATAAAAATAAGATATATATATATATATATATATATATTTTACTCTCTTCAGACTTCATTTATCAGATTACTTTGAATATGTTATTATTATTATTATTGAAAGGGTAGAAAACCTAACATGGAGGATATTAAAACTATTCAAACTAATACATATTGTAGTTTGATATAATTGATATATACTAGTCACTTCTCTATGCTTTAATTAAATTAAAAGGAGCGTTTTAAAAAATTAATAGAAGGAAAAAAGGGTTAATCTGAAAGTTCTTTATGATAATTCCAAATATATTCAATTATATATGTCGTCTATCTTTCATAAATATTTAGCGCATGAATATTGAGATAGACTTGATCCTTTAATTTTTCTAAGATCTTGGTAATATTATTTGTTAATGTACTGTTTTTTTTCCTTACTAAAAGTAATAACATCAACATCTATTACTGGAGATTAAAATAATATATTCAAAACTAAAAAAAAAAAAATTACCATTATGTCAAAACATTCTTATCTTACCTCTCTATCAAGGAGAGCACTGCAAGGTCGATACGATAAAAAATCAAAATGGATACAAGAAAAAGTATGAGTTAGTTAATACAATAAACACGTTCAAAAAGTGAAATAAACAATAACATGATTGGTATCTCGATAAATTTATAATCAGTTCCAGATCTTGTCTAAAATCGACCAACAAATTTAAAATTTAAAATTTATGAAGTTGAGTTCAAAACTCATTTAATTTATTAACAGATGAAATCAACTATTATATCTATTTAATAAAAAAATATTATGTATATAGATTAAAGTATATATAATTTTGAGAACTATATCAGGAAACAACTTTTTTACCATAGGACAACTGAAATTATCAATATTATTAATCACATATTTTATTTATATAACCATATAATATATGAGGCAATAACTTGCGAACTATATGTTTTTTTTAACCGACATGCACTTTATGTTGACACGTAGAAAGCAAGGGCTTGATTGCCAGTAATCATATCTAGATATAGATTTTTAATTTCCTTTGTCCCTGCAAGACAGAAATATTAGTAACATTTAACAACAAACAATAGTAATTATTAAAATTATAAAGAGGAATTGATATTTTAAGCAAATTTGATAAATAAATAAATATAATGAAGAATTTGTTTGCGTACCTCCCTCTATCACGTTCAGAGAGATTTAAAAAACGAGAAAGCACATCTTCAATTCTATGTAATTAGCCAGTAAAACACGTATAAGTGAGTGATTACAAATAAATTAGAGAAAAATTAAAAATATTTTAAAGGAATGATAAGGTGGAATTGAACTCACATCAACAAGAAGGTAAAAATTCAGATAGCAAACCAATTAAACTATTATGTTTTTTCTAAACAAATATTTAATTCGGATTCTTCTTTAATTTACAAGAATTTTTCTCTAATTACAAATTTTCTGCATGACGGAAAAAAGAAAACCCGTCATCTATTTTTAAAATATAATTACAAGCCACCAGTACGTAAATATTGAATTTTAATATAGATAATTAAAACAGCGAAAAAGAGGAGACTAATAATTAGTTTTGAGTTAAATCCACACAAAAACTTTTAATTAAAGAGTAATAATTAATAAACATAGAAATCCTCATTTTAAGTGGTTAAAAATTAACACGCAAGAAATATTGCTAATAATTCAATTGTAGGCGCCGGCATATACAATTCCTTTTTCTTTTTCTTTTTTTTCAATATTTTCACTTAGTCAATTTAATGGTTTGTTAATCTAGCATGAAATTTAAAACAAATCACTCAACTACGGCTTATTATTTCAATAAAAGAAAAATTAAGATTGAAAAGTAAAAAAGTTAAAAAAAATATACTAACAATTAGTTGAATGATCATCTAAAAAACTACGTAGCATCTTTGTTTTGAAGAGAAAAATTTGAATCGATCATGAAATAATATAATAACTATTAATTGAATGATGATTTGAAAAATTACGTAGTACCTTTGTTTCGGAGAGAAGGATGTGAGTCGACCAGTAGGAGAGAACATGAGTAGAGCAACATCAGTGTCACACAGCACACTAAGCTCATAGGCTTTCTTAATTAGCCCTTTTCTACGCTTTGAATATGTCACCCCTCTGTTTGTCTTGTTCTCTATTCTCTTTATCTCTATTTTTGCTCTTCCCATCATTCCATACAATATTCTTCTTTAATTTCCATGCAAACAAAGAAAAAAAAATCACAAGGTAGCATAATTAATGATGGGCACACGCATAATATTGATACAAAATTAATAGTACTATGGATGATGTTGAATATTGATAGTAAATATGAAGGTCTAACCTTTGATGAGAAATAGTGTACAGGTTGAATAAATAGGTAAAAAGGAAAGAAAAAGAACTTATAAAGGATTTTGTTTATTTTGTGCATTATTGTGTATTTTGTATTAGGGGTTCAATGGACTGGATTATGACAATGGACCAAGAAGAATTATGTTCATTGGGTTCTCTGTGTCCGGCCCATAAGAAATCCTTGGGTAAATATTTATACTATTCATCATATTATTTTTCACCATCTCCGTTTTACTTAATTTGTAGGACGTGTCTATCTACTTGTTTAACTTTATATAAATTTAATTATTTATTTGTGCAAACTTAATTGAAGGGCACGGATGTTAGCTAAGGTCAAGTTAAAGGGCGTCTTTGGCAACTCTTTGATTCTAACTTACAATACCAAGATTGATCTTTAGCAGCAATATATTAATTAATGACAATAATTTAATTGTTGCTAAATATGTATATTTAGCTGCAATTAGCAATTTTTGTAAATGTCCCTAAAGCCTATAGCGACATTGGATCTAATGAAAATTAAATAATGCCGATAAAAATTTTAGCACTCTTTGTTAATGTATATATTTATTGTTACTAAAAGTTGTTTTTATTAAAATGACTTTTCACATAACATGTTTAAGACCGCAAAATTAAAAGGTATTTTATTATATTCAATTATCTTTAATTTAAAATTACAAAATTCAAAAAATATCTTTTATTTTTAGACTTTGTTTCAACTCAAACTCAAACAAGCAAATTTAAATGAAAGGATTGGAGTACTTGGAGGTAATATCTCAGATGGTCACTCAACTATGAATTATTTTCTCACAAAGTCATTTAACTTTGGTTTTTAACTCAAAAGTCACTCAACTATGAACTTTTTTCTTAGAAAGTCACTCAATTATGAGTTATGTTCTCAGAAAATCACTAAACTTTGATTTTTAACTCAAAAGTCACTCAACTATAATTTTTTTACTTACAAAGTCACTCAACTATGAGTGTTTTACTTACAAAGTCACTCAACTTATTCAATTAATTTTTTAAAATTAAAATTTACTTAAATGAAAATTTTATTTCTAACTAAAATTATTAAAAGATTATTCACCTAATTAACTCGATCCGCTAAAAATATAATAGTGATCCTTTTATTTTACCTTTTCCACCCAAATTTAATAGTTAGGATTTATTATTTTAAGAACCTTTAAATTCGGTATGTTTTATGATCTTTTTTCCTACACTATGTTTAATCTCTGTTTATAGGAACATCGTTACGGTTTGAAAAAATTTTAAGCATAGTATACCGGCGATGTTAGTAAATTTCTAAGCATAGTATAATTGGCAGTTCAAATAGATACTCATTTATTTTAAATTTTTTTTTCCTTAGAAATAAAAATTTGATGTAAGTAAATATTAATTTAAAATAAATAATAATTGAATAGGTTCAATGACTTTTTAAGAAAAACACTCATAGTTGAGTGACTTTGTAAGTAAAACACTCATACTTGAGTGACTTTTGAGTTAAAAATCAAGTTGAGTGACTTTCTGAGCAACGAACTCATAATTGAGCAACTTTTTAAGAAAAGAACTCATAATTGAGTGACTTTTGAATTAAAAATCAAAATTAAGTGATTTTTCAAGAGAATAATTCATAGTTGAGTGACCATCTGAGATATTACCTCAGAGTACTTGATAGTTGACAAATAAGGTATAATTGAAAAAACATACTATTTTTTAGCTTGAATTTCTACCGTTACACTTATTTTCGAGATAATTTTTTTTTTTTTTTTACTATAGAATAAAAATCAGTAGATTGATATCCTGATGTTAGACCCCCATTTGCCAGAATTTGGAAGCAAGTGGACCACGTACAGCCTAATTTACCTCACTGGCAGCCGCTATACATCTACATTGACGTGATGATATATACAAGTCAATTAAATAACATTAAAACTAGTTTTTTTTAAAAAAAAATTATATTATGAAAATTAATTGAAAAATTATATTAGAAAAATATTATATAAAATATTTTTAATTGGAGTCAAATTTTTATAAAAAACATATTCATAAATATAAATAAAAACTAGTTTTTTTTTAATTATATATAAACTATTGAATGACATGAAATAAAATGTTAATAATTGAGAAAAGAGGTTTAGAAACTTTTTAAGATAAGTAGATTCAGTTATATTTATGAATATTTTTTTTGTATAAAATTTTGACTCCGTTAGTGATATCATAAATTGATTAATCTCTAGAGCCTCACTTGCCAATGTTCGATTGGAAGGCAACATTTATCACTAAAACAATATGGATATATTTCAATAGAACAAGGTTTGTGAGTTAGAATTATTTAAGAGGAAATTAAACCAGAATAATAAATAAATGAAACCCATTTTCGAGAGCATAAAAAGACAAAAAGTAGCTTCCAGCAGGAGGATCATTTGTGACCAAACTATTTTATGTTTGCATTTATTTAATTTGCTTATTTGCGTGGCTTATACTCCCTCCTTCACTTTTCTTCCTTCAATTTCGATTTTACACACTCCTTAAAAAATATATAATTTTAGGTATTAAAAAATAATTGAAGAATAAATAATTAATATTAAGGGTAAAAATATTTTTTTTCCTTAATACGTTAAAATTGACATGTAAAAATAAAAAAAAAAGTATTTTAAAAATAATGAATGAGTAAAAATTTGTCGTAAATAAACAAGAAGGTGATAAAGCATTATATCTCCAGTTCCAACGACGACTGAGCAAACTTTGGCATGACTTCACAGCTACTGCCTTTCGTCTTTTAGGCAATAGACAATAAAGGCTGTTTTATTTATATTAAGCTACCACACCCTCAACTTGTACTAAATATAATTTCATAACAATCTGATATAGTAGTAGATAGTGAATTGCATAATGGTAAGGCTCACGAGAGATTTGATTGAACATAACATTTGCTTGATTATCTTAAGAAATTGTCATGATCTAATCCACCGGGCCGTGCAGACACCTACATACTATCACCTAAGTAGGAGAACCCTCATATCAAATTAAATAAACGGAAATAACATACTAATGAAATTCTTTATTAAAAACCTTTAAAACAGTTTCGAGTTAAGACTTGTGAAGAATTAACACTCCCAAGGACCTAGTCTAAACAACTACAAGAGCTACTAAGAGTACAACTGGACATGATAATTAAAAGACCCAGCTCCACCATGCAAAAGGAAGAATAGAAGCTTCTGGAGATTTTCTTCGTCTTCACAGAATGAAACATCACCGATCCTGCAATCAGACTATGTCAAAAGGCATAGCAAGAGTAGTATCAGTACAAACACACGTATTGATAGGCATCATCGGTCAATCCGACGCCCATCACATAACATAAGAAACCAACTAGTAAGACCATGAGATAAACCACTCGCTTTTCCACCTTCACCCTCTCTTGAAATACCCCCAATATACACTAGTACTCCGAATACTAACATCTTTCTCAATCAACCTACCTACCAAGTACTTGATTATAGCCTACACGTTCTGACACCTTAGCAATTCCCCAATTACACCCACAAACATTGCAACTAACCGCTCACTTCGTACCCTTACTCCGTCGTCATACTACTCAACCATGGTCACATAGTACACTACATCAAACTTCATTGCCATTAAACCTAAATCTCTTCCTCCAAGGTGAAGCCCACCTACACATATTTCATCACATACACTACCTCTACTTTCCATCATTACGACACACGAACAACCTTTACTATCCATTTCTCGCCCCTTGAACACTTTACCCTTCCGTTATACCCTACAAGTTTGCTAAACACATAGAATAATCAAATATACGCCGTCATAACCTTTACCACTAAGTCCAACATATATAGTCAACATCACCATATAATCACATGCACCTTTCGAACATATACAATATCATCAACATGTATGAACAATAAACAACTTCATATTTCCTCAAAATACACAATTATGACAAATCATTGGTCCTCTCATGGGATCCAAACCCAAAATAATTAGCATACCGAAACGTAGTACCTGATCCATTGATTATGCCGGAACGTGGCAACCGATCTCATAATTATGCCGGAACATGGCAACTGATCCAAGTTAGTTATGCCGGAATGTGGCAACCGATCCAAGTTAGTTATGCCGAAACGTGGCAACCGATCCATTCAATACACCACAATCGCAATCATAAGTATATACAAAACATTATACATTTAAGTCATGATTTCATGGTAACCATCATTCAGTTATCTCTTTACAACAAGTGTGATCAATAATGCAACATTCATATACACACATGTATCATAATGAAGCAAGAACAAACATACATCACACAAACATAGAGTCACAACCATCACCTACAATGGATTATTCATCAATACAATCATGCAATACTCAGCCCTAATTCACTCCTAAGGATTCTTTCTAGGGTTTAAATCAATAATCATTCGGTGCACGAATGCCTATGCATAAATCCTACCATTGATTCACATATATTACGCAGTAAGCACAGATTTAAACTACTCAATCCATAAAACCTAGTCTACCTGGGCGCCAATCAGCTGCACGGAGTTTAGGTCTTTGATTCTTGTTTTCCGGGCTTCGTAATGGTGAATTTGGCGAAGAATCCTCAAGATCTCACCATCCTCACCCTAGAAATCTCCTTCTCCTTCCTTCCCAAGTTTAGAGTAGCTTTTCTGAGTTTTCTAGGGTGGTTTATGACTTATTTAGGTATTTTAGGAAGATGGAGAAACTAGGATTTCTCGTAATTTACGTTCTACCTCGCCTATCCCGCTCTGGCGCCAACTTATCCCATGCTGGCGCAGCCGCCCTAGTGGCAATTACCCTGCTCTGGCGGGACAGTGGCCCAGAATTTTCCAAATTTTTGTTTCTCCTACCTAAGGACGGTTCAGATCGTTACAGAAATAAAATTGTACCCTTGCTATCAATTATATAAATTTTTAGAATGATGGTAAGTATTTGATTCTAAAAAGTGACATCAAAGTTAAAATTGTGAGTACGATTCCCAAAAGCGACATGATACATGAAGTAGGTGTTGGGAGGGGTATTATTGTGTAATATCCACATCTTGACTATGGCAAGGCCCACGAGAAGGCTAGGATGACCCATGCATGTTTGGCAGATTCAATTAAAAAATAAAGTTACGCTCTTACTATTATCAGCTATAACATTTAGTTTTGGTATGATAGTAAGTATTTGTTCATAATAAGTGGTATCACAATCAAGATTATGAGTTCGATTTCCAAGAACAATATGTTGCATGAGGCAGTCAGGGATTGTTGGATAATGGCAACATCCATGCCATAATAATAAGTGTTTGATCCAAACAATAAATTTCTTCTTAGGGCGAGAGACAACCTTGACATCGTACACCAAACTACATTTAAATATGGGATTAGATAAGCTTCTTCGTAGGTCGGGAGTCGGCCTTGACATTATATACACACCAAAATGTAGGACTAGATAAACTTTTTTAGAGGGGGAGTCAACCTTAAAGCTATGAATTCGATAAAATTAGAGGTGTTAAATATAATTTAAAAATTGATGATTCGTTAAATTTACCCAAAATATTATAGGTTGGATACGGAATAATTTTGTATTGGGTTGTTTTGTAGCCCATCCACATAACTTATTTTTAAAGTGACATACCAATACTAGCCCATTTGTGATTCATTTTTAAGATTACTTTAATTTAGATTTACTTTTTGTTTAAATTTGATGCATCTTATAAATTTGATATTGTACAATTTTCACTGCATTAGATTAACGTAGTTGTCAAATAGTGCAAATAACATATATAATTTAATTACATAATAAATTTGCAATACTTCCCAGAAACATTAAAAATAAATAAATAAATTTTGAATAAAATACACCGAAGATAACTTTAAAATAATAATAATAACAACAACAACAACAACAACAACAACAATAATAATATATGGGTAAATTTGGATTCCTTTGTGAAATATTTTGATTTACAGAATTTATTGTGTCAATATTTTGACCAAGTCTATAATTCCTTATTTCATGTTGATTCTTTTCCACAATTAAGGACTTATACGAGATGATTAATAATAACAAAGAATATAAGTGACGTGAAAATATATATGAGGTTTTAAATTATTTTCAATATAAGAAAGTAAATTTGAATTTATTTTTGAGTATAAAAATATTCAAGTATGTCATTTTATTATTATTATTATTATTATTGTTATTATTATTATTATTTAAAAAATTAAATTTTTGATGTGAGACCCATGGGCATCTTTTATTTAATGAAAAATGAATGTACAAGTACACCGAATTCAACAAAACTGACCAAAAGCAACAAAAAGATACTGCCCTAAAAGATTAAAACAAACAGCAAAACAAAAATGAATGAGGAAAGTTCAAATATGTCATATTATTTTATTTCAAATGATATTGTATAAAATTGAGTAAAATGATTACTTAAAAATCCTAGAAGCGGAAACCAAGTTTTTAATTAACGCATTCTTTTAGGAATTTTTTTTAAATACATAACTTATTTTAATATACTTTCTAAAATTCTCTATCATTTGAAAATTTACAAAGTTCCTACTTTCTCTAATTATAGTATACATCACTATACAAGATATATTGATTGGGTACATCACTTTACACGATGTATCGGTCGGATATATCACTACACGCGATGTATCAGAACGTAATATATCACTTTACGTATCGGGATGTAATACATCACTTTACGTGATGTATAGGTGGATACATCACTATACGCAATGTATTAGGACGTAATACATCACTTTACGTGATATATCAATCGAATACATCACTCATACGCATTGTATCGAGACATTGAGTGATGTATCCAAAATAGAGGCACAATGTATCAGAATATTGAGCGATATATGCGAAACTGAACGCGATGTATTGAGACGTTTTGGGATGTATTCGGATTTCACTAAATTTAAGGATTTTTTGTAATTTGAAAAAGAGTAGAGATGCAATGTAATTAGTTCTATGGGATTTATGTAAAATTTCCTTAATTTTAATTAGCATTCAGAAACACTTAAAAAAAAGGGTCAAGTTGGGTGGGTCGTGATCCAACCCATTTTTAGCTTATTTAAGCTCAAGTAATTTTTGGGTCAATTTTAGCCCAACTAATTTAATAATTCTCAATTATTTTGACTTGTCCAGTTACAGTTCATCTCGCTCGTTTCATATCCTAAATATTTAGAACTCAATAATTTTGATCCGACTCTCTCCATATAAATATTATTAGGAATCCGATAAATGAAAAGAATTATGGTTCAAAACTAATATTCTAACAATTCTAGTTCTTTCGTTATTTGTTTTGTCATTTGATTTATTAGAACCGATTTTAATAAAGTTATATTGTAAAAAAAAAAAACAATATTCTCCCTACTCCATATATAACAAAGTGATACGCAAAACAGAAGCATGGATTATATAAATGAAATTAACCTAAGAAAACTGTCCATCAAAATAATGGCATATATATATATATATATATATATATATATATATATATATAAAATATATTCATGTGCAATACGTTACTTGGAATTACAAGGTGAAGATTTTAAACTATTAAATCCAATATACAAAAATATAATCAAACAAACTAAAGTTTTTCGATTTCATTCTCTTTATGTTATGGTGTTTACCATACATATAATTTGATCAAAGTCATTATGATAGAGTAATATATAACCTTGTCAAGTTGCTGTACTCTATGCTTCTGTTGTTAAATTATTCGAAACATTTAACTGCTTTTATAATCCTACTATATATAAGAGGCTAGGAAGCACACTGGTGTTGGACGACGTGTGTGCTTCCTAGCCAAGGGTATTTTCTGTTTTTTTGTGTAATGTTTACGCTTAAATAGTGTTGTACTTTCTTGTTTTATGGTTATACCTTTAAATTATTAGACAATTTAACAACATTAATTACTACTCTATTAGCTGAAAGTTGGACCTCATTTGGGCCCATTTTCTTTTCCTCAGATTTACATCTCTCTATTTATGTGTTTTCAATATAAGCTGTTTTTTTAATTCTTTTTTCAACCTTTTATTTTAAACTTCTTGAAATTTAATTACATCATTTATTATTTTCTCCATTCACTTTTAATTGTCATAATTTCCTTTTTTAGATTCAAACTATAAAAAATTTAACTAACATTTTACAATGTAGTTTTTCATCATATTGATATAGAAAAAAATGTAATTTATAGTACTTTTCGTATAGTTTTTGCATATCTAAATTTTTTGTTTAAAATTTTGAATTAATGTAATCTAATTTAACTTTAAAAATTAGTCAAATTGACTTTTGAAAACTGCAACATGACAAATAAAAGTGGACATAGTGAGTATATTTTAGCTAGAAAATATATTATATGTACAACTTTTTTAAAAAATAAATTTTTGTTTCGTTGACTCTTGAAATTTTATCACTGTCATATGAATTTGAACAAATGAATAATATATATTATTATTAAAAGTTACATAAAAGATGCTATAAATCACAATAATTAGCAATTGAAAATATTTTTAAATCATATAAGAAATTTTCGTTGACTAATTGGAATACAAGAAGTAACATATATTATTTGAAAATAATGTCAAAATTTCTAGATTTCACAATAAATTGAAAATATTTATGATTATTCACGTGAATTGAAACATGAGTAACATATATTATTTAAAAATAACGCAAAAACTACTATAAATCACAATAAATTAATAACTTCAAATATATTTTAAAAAGAACATATAAAAATCTGTTGATTCTTCAAATTCCATTTATATCACATAAATTGAGGACAACAAAGATTAACATATATTGGGCCCGTGATGGCACGGACACCAAATATTCCAAATATGCGTTAATTAGGTTGTTTTGTAAAGAGAAAATGGCATAATTGTATCAACGAAAATAAAACTAGCGGATCATAACCCATTTTGTTGTTATTAGCAAACTCCAACCTAGTTTGACAAAAAATTGTCAATTTGTAACCTACAATAAAACAACAATCCTAAATAATTTTTGAAAAGTGAAATGTGAATCTCTCACTTTTATATAATTTTTGACACTGTCGTGAGTTTGTCAAAAAAATCAAATTCAATTTTTAATAATCCATGCAAGTAGAGATGTGCATGATAAAAGTGTACTCAAAGGGCTCGTATTATATCATCGTTCGCCCCATTAAAGCCAATTGATGTTTAATTCGATTTTAAATGTATAATTATGGTTTATTTTGATTGTGTGATATCGTATTCTCTTGGAAGAATCTTGAGGAGCTTAAATGTCAATTTTGAAGGTGTTTGAAGATGATTTGAGGTAAATTTGAGCTGATCTTTGTACTAAAAACCTGAGACTGAAGATATGTCTCCAAATGTATATTTATATATATATTCCCTATATATCAATGTGTATCCTCTTTATATGCTTGTATCTCATGTATATCGTGTATATTCATCTGTGTTGTATATATTATATACAACGTGAATATTGCAATAACATTATTTGAGTCTGATTTTTTAGTGTAAACCAGTTCAAATCTGATTTTTCAAGTGCCAAAAATTATTTTCGCCAAAAGTCTATAATATTACGTACAACTATCAATTTTCTAACGATATATATATATATATATATATATGAACCATATGCTTTTTAAAACATGAACAAATGAATCTCGAATAATTTTTTTGCGAGATAAAATTCTTAAAAGAGAATTATACTATATAGTCAATGATAGATAGGCAAGAGAAAAATTGAAGGGACAATCATGTTTATCAATGATATATATGTATTGATTTTGTATATGTATATTTGGTATAAAGTATCACTACTTATATATTTTGACAGATTTTGAAAACTAGTTGACGGAGTGTATAATTGTCCCATTTCATAATATTTTGGCTCTCACTCCTATAATTTGTACCATAGCAAAAATCATAATTCTTTTTTAAAATGATATTTTGCTCATCCGGAATTGAAATTGATTTTTAATTATTATGCAAAGAAATAAAAAGATTAGAGCTTAAACTATTAGTAAAATGAAGTTCATTAAAGATCGTATACATTAAAGGTGCCTATGCATCAAATAAAAGAGTCTAATCTAAAAAATTACATGTATTCAAGTGTGATAAATATTGCAAACTAGAGGAAAATCAAGAATTGTGTGTAACTTTAGTTACCATAAATAATGTAGACTAGAGTCAAACCTAAGAATTCTATAAATATTGATACAATAAATACAATTGACTGGAGGCATATATAGAAATTATATGAATTTAGATACGATAAATATAGTTGACTAGAGGCATAGAATTTCATTGTATCAAAATCCATCATATAAGGCATATATAGAATTTAATTGTATCAAATCCGGCATGAAAGAGAATCCAAATGCTCATATTTTTAAAGATGATTTATCAATCTTTCAAATGCTAAAACACATGGTCGCTGAAAGTATATAATATGTATATATTACTATCAAATTTTTTGTTCGTTTTAGACTATAGAGTGACAATATAATTTCTTTGTTATATTAATGTCATGTATAAAGAAAAAATTTATTGAAAAAGTTGTTAATATATATCGTTCAGTCAATTAACATATTTATACAGTTGAAATATACATAATATTATACATTAATAATGTATATACTGTATATAAATATGTATATTATATATATAGCGCTTACGCACACATGCATACATATATATATATATACATACATACATACATATATTTATGTATATAGCATATCTGATAATTATCATAACTTATAGACTTGATACACATATTATAAACCAGTTGATCGAAATATTAGGACCGTGATAATTGTGTTTCCAAACATGAATTGTTTGGTTCTCATTCAGTCATTCCTATCTCTTATACCATAAAATAAGGTCATGATTTTTTTTCTGGAAATTCTATTTTTCTAATATACTCATATGATTACTATAGATATTTAATTAGTTGGAGAAACTACATAATTAGATATACTTCACTATCATATATACTATTATCATTATACTTTTAAAATGTCATGTATCATATCACTAATTAATTTTTTTTAATCATATATTGAGAAATATACACTTAGATACATGTATTTTTACTACCAGATACACTAAAATAGAAAGTGAGACGAGCGAGATTGGGAGGAGGCAAACGATATTTTTTTATGTATCACATATACATGTGAATCACACTAAATATACTCTACATACATGTATCTGGTGTGATTCACATGTATATGAGATACCACATACATATGAGAGTGGAAAACGAGATGAAATGATGCAAGGGAGGCAAGCGAGATTTGTTATTTATCGCGAATACATATGAATCCACTTGGATACAATGTATTTAGAACAAAATTGACCCCATGTTTCCTGAAATACATGTATATGGATGCACAAAAATATGTAAAATACATAATGTTATAAACTAGAGTATATTTAAGTAATTAGTTCATAAACTAGTGAAATTTAAGTAAGTTTCTCAATTTAGTTTCACACAACCGTTATGTTATTACTAAAATTTAATTTGACTTTATATATTCTCTATTCAATTCATTAAGTAAGTAAATCTTGAGAAATCAATCCACATGGAAAGTTAATTAAATTTCGAACACTATAAATAAGATCCGTATGACCGCTTATTGTTATCCTCTATTGCAAGTTCTTCTGATTATTCGTCTGTGAACTTATCGCTCTTTGATTTTCTCTCTTATTTTTTTGATTCAACAATGTAAGTTTGTTTTATTTTTATTTTTAAAATTTAATTTAGAGTATTGTAATGCTCCTATCAATTCTCAATCCGAACACCTTTATCATCCGTCGCCACCCAAATATTATAAAATTATTGCACAACCTCGTTTGCAAATCATGACCACTATTAACAACTTCCAAATATTATAAAATTATTGCACAACCTCTTTTGCAAATCATGACCACTATTAACAAATTTAATTTTTTTTTCTGAGTGATTATTTAGGTCTCAAACCAATGATAATTCAGAAAATCATTCAAACTTCGCAATCATGTCGAACAGGTATTATTTATTTTTTACATAAGTAAGTTTGATTACATGACCAGATTTTGTTTTATCGTAATAATTCTCGCATAAAATTGTGTTTCTAACGTATAAATGTTTTAAATTTATTGGAGATTTTATTTGCGTTTACGTATACATGAAAAAGTTGTGCAAACACATTTTTGTGATATCATAAATTTTTTTCTTTGTTTATTGAATAATATGTCGGACTGGGTT
Source organism: Solanum bulbocastanum (assembly GCA_037074985.1). Taxonomy (NCBI): domain Eukaryota; kingdom Viridiplantae; phylum Streptophyta; class Magnoliopsida; order Solanales; family Solanaceae; genus Solanum; species Solanum bulbocastanum. The sequence goes on along the minus strand of CM073600.1, from coordinate 53,145,086 downwards.
TTTAAAATTTACCCTATCTAAAAGTGTAAGAGATATTAAATACATTTTTTTTACTTTAGATTTTTTAAACGTACTTTTAAAGTCTAAAACGTGAATGTTATCAAGTGCTATGTTCATACATTTTTTAATTTATTTTATGGGCTATTCATATATTTTTTTCTATTTATATTTTTTGAAAAATTTATCCGGCAAATTATTGTGTGAACTTCATGGAATACATCTCAACTTATTTTTATTTTACATATATATATTTTAGGAGCGTGCATGATGAAGTTATTGACCTTGAAGCTGATCCAGAGTCATATGTACCTCCGGTGGTATGTTTCTTTGATGACATCCTCTATTTATTTTTTTTTAATTTTACTATGTTTTTTATTTATTATGTTAATTTGTGTCCTTTTACAATTTTATTACTCATATTTTGTATAGGAAAATTGTGCTAACCCCATTGGGCATTTTGTTCCTCCAATACAGGAAATTTCACAATTGAATGATTTCATGGTATTTTTAATATTTTCTTATTATTATTATTATTATTATTATTATTATATTTCCTTATTTGAATTGTTAATGAATTATTAATATTTCTTTTACTATGAAATATTACTTGAAGCCTATTTTCTAATGTAAATAAATACAGGGTAGGTACGCACGCGATAACATGTCAAGGACACATGATGAATCTTATTTTTCAAGAGTATATCTCATTCCTAATTTATTTTTAATAATTTAATTTGTCAAACCTTTTTTTAAGAAAAAATAATTTTATTCACTGTATATAACAGTTTAGAATAAAAAAATAATATGTAATTTTCAATTTTAATGAAATTACTATAGAAAGAAGCTGTTGAGCAAGAAATTAAAAGGAGGAAGAAAGAAGTCCCACGGGCGACCAGGTAACATTCTTTTTTTTTGTTGATAAAACTAGAATATTTCTAGGAATTTAAAATTGATTTATTTGTTTTTGAACAAAAAGTTATATATATATATATATAAAATTACTACTAATTATGTGACACCTTTTAAAAATATAATGAATTACAAATAAAAATAAAATCATGAGTTTATTTTGTACGATATGAAAATACAATAAATTAGTTGTTAAAATATTAATAATAATTGTTGATTTGAATGTAGCCCTCTTGGCAATGGGTTGTATGATTCAAGCTTTGCTGACAAAGGTCTACCACTGGATCCTCACTTGCGTATGCTTAAGCAGAATCCAAGCTTTCGTAAGTTATTTTTTTTAATACTTTTAAATTTTTAAAATTATAAGTCAAATAAAAATGAAATAGTTTCGTACGTATATTAATGTTAATTGATTTTTTATTTGTGCCAGTTAAAATTGAAAGGAAGCCTCAAGGTGGCAACAAGGGCAAAAGGGTGATTAACTCGAGCAATTAAAGAATATAATGCTGAAGTTGGAGCTATTTTATCATAAATAAAAAATCACATGGCTCAGAAAATCATGTTTTTTTCACTTTCAGTCTTTTCAATTTCATAAGTAGAAAGTGTTGAACTTCTTTATTCAAGTTTAGCTTTTGTTATTTTAATTTGTTGTTGATTTCAAGTGATTAATTTCCTTGGTAAAACTTTTAAGTTTGAATAAAAACATCATGTTTCTTGTTTCAACATCCTTTATTATGATTTACTTTATTGTTTACAAATGTTTCCTTTCATTTTAACTCATTCAATTTGTTGTAGCTATTAATTTTCTAGTTATTGCTTTTTTTCTTTTTTTTTAAATTTTGATTGGATATAGAGATCAAGTAAACATGACTTTTTAATCTTGTAGTCTTAATCTAAATATATGTAAGGAATAGGGAGGGGGAGGATTCTGGTGGAGGTGGGGTGGGGGGAGGATTCTGATGAAAAATAAAAGAAAAAAGAAGAAGAAGACGATGCGGGTAGGGTGTAAATAAGAAGAAGAAGAGGCATGGGGTGGGGGTGAGGGGTGGGGTGGGGTGGTGCTGGAAAAAAGATTTTTTGATTTATTTGTTTTATTTTATTTCTCATTAAACACACTTTATTTATTTATTTTAAATTTTTTTACCACGTCAGTTTAAGGGGTAAATGTATTCGCTTTTAAATAATACATATGTGTAATACGTCACCATGATAGTTTAAGTGTGTAGCTAACTTTCGAGACAAATTTAAAAGTAAATTTAGGCCTTTTCCCTTCTTATTTTTGTATCTGAAATCAAAATAAACTCTTCTTTAATAGCGCATTTTGTTTGCTAAATAAGTGATTCTAAATAATAAAAGAAAAAAAATGTATAATTAGACATATATTCATACCATATCTACTAATTACATCTATACTTTCAAATAATTATCGATTATCCTACTATTTATTAATTAATAATTATGTAACAGATTTGAAGTCAGCTACAATGAGCTACATTACTCTTTAAAAATAACCTAAAATAAAGCTTTGTTCACTTAATTATATCCCTAATTAATTACTTCTTCACTCTAAATCATATCACTTTCTTCTTAATCCTTCCCCTCCCACGTTTGTGGTTGCTTAAGATTTACATATCCAGTGCAAATCATTGTCGCCGACTCCGGTGCAAATCGTTGTAGCAGATCGCTCCCCAAGGTTCCATAGTTACTCTCAAACACGTGCACTCGTGACTGAGAGTTCTTGCCCAAAATCAATTGCCCAAAAATATTCTAAGGATAAGAAGAAAGGAGGGAAATGTTTTGTTTTCCTTTTTGTTGGTTGTCTTAGCATTCATAAAGGCACTACTTATATAGGAAATTTCTATAGGAGTTATTGTAGAATCAAGAGTTAATTTTGATAACGCATTGTGAATGTTAATGACATTAAAGGTCATTACATCACATTCTACAAAAACTCTTGTTTTGTTTTGGAACGAAAAATTTATTCTCTTTGTAACATATTTTGCTTTGTGTTCTTTCCATTATAATAAATGAATAGATGAGAATTAATATCACTGTTTCAATTACATTTCATATGTACACACATGCATGTATGTTGATACTACATACATGTATTTTGAATATATCATAAGAAATTGATACTTTATATACCAAATTAATAATAAACACATATAATAGATACAAAAAGTTAATACTAGATACTTCTGTGACACATATAAATATACTTGTGCATCCATGTATCATAACCTATTTGTTCACATAGAATAGCAGGTTGGCTAAGTTAATTTCACTTAGACGCTTTAACTGGGTAATGTTTATATTAGACACATCATGTAAGGTACCATTGTGTCATTTTGACACGTTTTGCTTACATGGCTTAGTGAGTGTCATACACTCGTTGACCGCGCGTGAAAATTTATTTAGTTGACTTTCTTTTTTTTTTTCTTCTTCTTTTCCATTTTCAGCCACCATTTCTTAAACTTAAACATCCAACCCTGGTGAATAAAAATAGTTCATGTAAACTGATGAAAAATGATGGAAATTGTTTTAGAAATTTAGGAATAGACCTATTTCAAGATTTACTTATTAAATTAATTTTGTGAATTTTAAACTTGCTAATTAGGGTAAAAAAGAAACAAAAAGATATTTGAAGAAGAAACTAATAAAAGAGCAGTGTGCAGATGGGCGTGTGCTCAAACGTTTTTGCAAGTATTTGGAGAAGAAAATCGCTCGGAGGTTGTATTTCTGCGAATGGGTATTTGGAGAAGAAGACCGGGGGGTGGGGTTAGGGGTTTGGGGGGGGGGGGGTTATTTCTGCAAATGGACAAGGGTATTTGGAGAAGAAGACTGTGGGGAGTGGGGATCCTAGGGATTTTATTGGTTTAATTTTTTTATTATTATTTGGACAAAAATTCATGTTATTGATTCATTGATTATTTTTTATTTATTTTTTAAAATTTATTGTTTAAGAATTGTTTCTGACACAAATAACAAATATCGTGGTTTAATTTGTCACTTTACATGTTATTCGCGAGTGCAACACACACTTCATATATTTTTGTTGGTTGGAAAAATAGTGTCAAAATGACACGGTAATACCCTATATGAAGTGTCTAAAATGAACATCGTCTAGTTAATACGTCCAACTGAAATTTTGTGTCAATTTTAAGAGGTCATCCATGAATTAGGCCCAAGAGGTTTAGTATGTGTTCATGATACATCGAAATATACATTTGTGCGTCATTTTTGTTTTTTATGTATCTAAATAGGTTGGTACATGTTTTATCATGTAAATGTATATTTTTATGGATAAGGTTGTTATTACTTTCACCGACCATATTTGACTCCGGTGGCTGAATTCACATTGCCACTTCCACGGTTTGTGGAATAAAGGGACCAGTCAAACGTTGTGGAATTATAATTAATACTATCATTAATTATAATTTATTAATATTTTCTCATAATATTAAACCAAGTAAATATTGTAAGCTAATATCACTATAATAAAAATAATTTTTAGGGCAATAAATATAAACATTAATAAAGAATGTTAAAGTTTTTACTGGCATTAAATAAGTGTTGTTAGAACCAATATCGCTAAATACTTTAGGGACATATAAAAAGAGTGTTAATTGCCGCTAAAAATACATATTTAGCGGCAATTAAAAATTAATTGTAGGTAATGATATTTTTTATGTTGTGTGCAGATTGATAAGTTTACATATATCACCATTAAGGTTACAGTGAAATAGAAAATGATATTTTAAAATAAAAGTCTCATATTTGAGTCACGCAACTAGAAGAAATCTAAATGAAGCTAGTATAGGAAGTGTTAAATTCCCTTCTAATTGACTTTATACGCTACAAATTTAAATTAATTGGGTTGATATATAATTAAAGACATATGTCAATATATTCCCCTACTAACTATTAATTAAGTGAAAGCTCTGAATTATCAATAATTAATAATATATTTAGTATAATATTTTCACTGATTGGCGGGATCCAAAATTATTATTAAAGATTGATAGTTTCTCAAATTGTAAAGTTTATTCGAGAATTCAAGAGAAGTTCAAGGTGAAACGAATCGTTTATCATTACGATAGGTGTCAAATAAAAATGCAATGGTATATATCAGAAACCGATAGACTTAAACCTCATTCCAAGGTAAACTGATCAATTCAATCACACTCATGAAATTTAAACTCCTTTTATTAGATAATTGTGATATATACTTTTAATTCACAAATCGAAAATCGATTTTTCTTAATAAAAATACACACAAAGGATCGAGTATACTTTATAACAAAGAAAAAAACTTATAATTGACTACTACATAATAGTAGAAGCATTTGGATTTTCATCACTACATAATATTACAAGCATTTAGATAGTTGTATTTTTATTAGATTAAAGAAATATTTAGAGCACAAGTTAATTATAAGTTTGTATGAATATTTTATCGAAAAAATCCGAAAAATCTGAGGTTTATTAGTTTGGTTTGATTTAGAAATTTAAAAATGTGACACAAATGGTTTGATTTGGTATTTGAAAAACTCGAACCAACCCGAAAAAACCCGAAGTTGAAAAGTCCAAAGAAACCCGAGTTTTATTGGTTTGGTTTGATTTATAAATTTAAAATTTTAACACAAATAATTTGATTTGATATTTGAAAAACTCGAACCAACCCGATCATATACACCCCTAGTCTGAATTATCAATAATTACAATATATTCTCACCAACTGGTGGGCTCCAGAATTATTATTAAAAATTGACAGTTTCTCATATTGTCAAAGTTTTTTCTAGAATTAAAGAGTAGTTCACGGTGAAACGAGTGCCAATCATTAGAATAGGTGTCAAGTAGAAGTGCAACGATATATATTAAAAACCAATAAACTTAAACCTCATTCCTAGGTAAATTGATCAATTCAATCAAACACTCGTAAAACTTAAACTCCTCTTATTAATTAGACAATCATGATTTATACTTTTAATCCACAAATCAAAATTCTTTATAACAAAGAAAAAAAAAAACTAAATACAAAGAAGTTATAATAATTAACTACTACATAATATTACAAGCATTTGGATTTTCATCACTAAACATAAGTGAATATTGTTCTTCAACAGGATCCAAATGAGCAATAGAAGGATCAGCAGTTGCCCTTACAAAATTAGGAGGTGCCTTTTTGTCATAAACACCAGCAGCATAAGGATGTGCCACCATACTATAAGGCACATATGGCCAAATCTCACATTTTTTACCAGTGGATTGTGCTGCCTTCAACACTTTTTTTGGCTCCACAAATCCTGTTACTGTTGCTTTCTGTTGCTTTAAGTCCACATCCACTGATTTTGCACCTATTCAAAAATTTACACACAAAAAAAAATAGTTTGATGTTATTCGACTCAGAATCAAGTCACATAAATTAAAACGAAGAAATTTCTTAGATTATTCCGACAAAAATTTGTATTTGTAAGTTCTTTTAACTTTTTTTTACACTATCAAGTTATTAAAAAAAGATACATGTAGGTGGTTCATAAATAGTCGACGTGCTATAACATGTAAAGTTGCCATGATAGGTAATAAAAAAAAGACATTATTGTGATTTTATTTTTAATAACTTATTTTGAAGAAATTTATCTTTTTGATTGGTATAAAAAATACGTAACTTAAAACTCTAAAAATAAATATACCTTTTACTTTAGAGAGAGCATTCTTAACTTTACGAGCACAACCTTCACAGTCCATTCTAATCTTGATGGATACAGTCGCCATTTGTTTCTTTTTCTTGCTCTTCTTAACGTTGCTAAGTACTTCAGATAAGTACTCCAGTGTCCCTGAAACTCCCATTTTTTGCTTTTGATATAAACAAGAAATTAACTTTAAAAAAATATAAAGCTGAGAAAGGATGAGAAATTAAAATTTTGTGTTTTTTTGGGTGGTGGATTATATTTGCTAGAAAGAGGACGATATATATAGTAGTAGTAGTTAATCAGGTGAAGTATTGTAAAGAGACAACAAGAAGAAAATATTTAATAGTGACAAGTGACAAGACCAAAAGAGCGTTTAATTCTGTTTTTAAAAATAATGTGGATGAATGATTTGAAACTTGTATTTATAGAAGAAATATATGGAAAAAAGAATAGTTATACATATCCATAAATTACAAAAAAGGAAGAAGGTATGACAATGTATGTCACCGGTATAAGAAATTTTTACACAATCAAATCAACGTTTGCATGTTATAACAAGTAATTTATCTTAATTTTATGATTACAAATTTTATATTATTGAGTGATCAATAACATAAAAAAATTATTTATACTGACGATAGGTATAATTTAATAGGAGTATATATTATTGGTAACAAATGCAAGTATTTGTGAGTGGGGATCATCACCTAGAACCTGGAAGAAGCTTCTCTTTGATGTCTCTATAGTTGAGGGCATTCTTTGCTTGAAATTGTTTATACACCACAAAACTACTTTTAAATGGGTGGCCTCTTAATCACTAATCAATATAGTAAGAACTTGTTGTCTACATTTTTAGTTGTTCATTTTAAATTTTATAATTTCTTTTAAAAAAATAATTAACTTTATCTTTTTATTGCGGAAAAAAACAATTTAACTTTCTTGTTATTATAAGTTTCCTTTATATTGCAAACTTGTTATTTTTGGGCGATACTATACATTTGATTGCTCGGTCAAAATCATTTATACTCGCTAGTTAATATGCATGTATTATACTTAATGATACAATATTATATATTTATTAGTTATTTTTTTCGCCGGGCAACTATCTTTTACTAAATAATTTTTTCTTTTTATTTCACTCTCAATATTTAAAGTCTATATTAAAGCTCTGATTAAATTTGAATTATATTACGTATGCAAGATCTAAACAAGAGATCTTTGCACACATCATCGTACAAAGAAAAGATATATTTTCATTTTATTTTGTCTCAATAAAGAGAAACTATCACTTGGGTTACACGAAAGGTGAAATTATACAGTAAATTTTTGGGTGATTCATGTTTATAGAAAGGGACCTTCCCAAAGATTGTCCACACAATATATCAAATAAAGAAATAATAGGGAATTGGGGCAAAATGGATTTTATTTTATTTTATAATTTGTCATGGATTTTGATAGCTGCCACGTTGGAAGATATCATAATGACACGTGGCACAAGGGAAATCTAAGGGTAGATATTTGTACACGTGTAGTGAAGAAATAAGCAGGTAGTTAAGTCTATTGAATTTGTTTTGATTGATTTTTAGGATAGAATTGGGCGGTGGTACCGTGGAAAAATAGATCTGTTTACATTAGATAACGCCACAAATTGGTGTGGCAAACAGAGGGGGGTGGGGTGGGGGTGGATGAAAATTAATTAATTATAACCAATAAATTGGTAATTAAAAACATAAATGAGGGGGTAATTTGTTTAAATTATCCATACTTTTTGAGTTATATTGAGAGTTTGAACAACATTAGATATGATTTTGATCATTTAGAGTCTTTCTGATATACAATAACTATTACTTTCTTCCGTCTCAAATAAGTGAGAGTTGAGTATTATAAAAATTAATTCTATGTATTACCAACAAGAAACTTCTTTCTCTCCCAATTTATATTATTTATTTTTATTAGTCAGTTTAAAAAAGAATGACACATTTTTATGTTAAGTAACAATTTATATTTAAAATGTTCATTTTACTTTTAATGAAATGATTTATAGCCTCAGAAATTTATATCATTCATTATAGACCATAAGTTTTAAAAGTCTTCATTTCTTTCTTAAATTCCATGCGGAGTTAAACTACCTCACATTAAAAGGGACGAAGCCACAGAGGGAGTAATATTTAATTCATTCAAAGTAGTTGTACACAAATGTTACATATTTTCCATAGTTTAAGGAACTTAATAAGAACTAACTGACAGTCAACTTCTTTAATTAGTAACGTATAGGTAATTTCATGTTGTGCTTGACCAAAGACTAGAAAAAATGGTGTATTAGATAATAAAAAATGGCACCGCCCAAAAGATCCTTAGTATAAGGAATAGATAACGTATGTTTTTAATCTTCATAATCTTTCGAGGCAAAAGCGTTGTACGTGAAGTCTCATATTTAAAAATTAAGAGGAAAAAAAAAGTAATGTATAATTAGGGAGGGGGGTTGGTTGGAGAAATTAAGTGGATTTTTCAATTTAAATTTTGGGTTTAAATTTCTGTTGTGTTTAATTGAAGGTATTAGTTAAAATAAAGATAAATGTATATGATTATGAGATAATTTATTCTATATAGAGGTGGAATTACTATGTATTATGGGATTCAAATTTTATATTATAATTATGAGATTTAAGGTGCGACTTTTTATCATGGTTATCATTCCATGATTATATTTGTGGTTATAATTTCGAGATATAACTAGATTTTTAACCAAACTATACCTCAAAGTGTACATTATTCAAGAGTCGAGTGCCGGCCCCAACCTAGGAACTCGACTCTTGACTCTGACCTAGGAACCTTTTTTAGACTTCAACTTGAAATTTGACTCCCAACCGCGATATCTGACTCTCAATTCAGATTTAAAACCTAAAATCTAACTCCCAACTTCAACCTCAATTCGAGACATGAATATCGACCCTAACACAAAACTCGACTCTCAATTCTGACCCCAACTCGAGACTCGAGATCCGACCTCAACTCGTTCCCCAAATATGACCTCAACTCGGGATATGTCTTCCGATCCTAACACTGACTTGAGATTCAACTCCCAACCCTGACTCGATACTTGACTTCCATCCCCGATCCAAAACCCAACTCTCAACCCCCCAACCCTAGGTCTGGACTCCTAACCCTAACCCTAACTCGAGATCCAACCTCAACTCCGTACCCAACTTCCAATTTCAACCAGACTTGAAACTTGACTTTTGACCTTGGCCCAAGATTCGGTATCCTTAGCCTAATAAAAAGTAGATAATATTGCTTAGTTTTTTGTCTTTTGTTCATTTCCTTTTTCTTTAAAAATCGGAGGACCAATGAAAATGGGAAAAGTGTGAGAGAAAAGAAAAAGTGTGGCGTTGAGCCGCAATGGGTAGGTAATTGCAATTCCAATCTCTTATTAACATGTACTCCTAATTAATTAATCATAATACTAATTAAAGGATGACTTGTGTCACCTAATTTCCCCTTGTCCCCTTTAATTTAACAACATTTGATTTGATTTGGAATTTAGATAGCCATGTTCACCTTTTTATTGCATTATTATTGCGTAACAGACCATTGAAATCATTATTAAAATGATTAATGTGATATATACTCAAGGATGGTTGTTCGATATTTGTGACATATTAGCATAGAATATTGTATGTAAATTCATCCTTTTTCATTAGGATTGTCCAAGCCTTATCAGGAGTTAACTCAGCTCATTAATCACTAATGTGAAACTTTTTTATCATTCTTTTACAATTATCATCATACCAAATAAATAATTTCATAGTATGAAAAAATTATATAAATTGAATTTTTGAGGTAATCAAGTTTGGGTGTTTGAAAATGAAAGATACATTCCACGACGTTATTCTAAGGTCATTTTCATAATTCATAGCGTTGAAAAGGAGAACCCCAAATGAGATGACACCTAAAGGGTACGTCTCCAAATATCATTAATAATGGCATTTTCTAAAGTTAAGCTGTTCATTACTAAATTGCTCATTTGTCATTATCAACCTTCAATTATCTACATTAGTCTTTAGCCTTATCGATATATTTATTTGTGTGATTTAAGTTATATATATCCACATATAAAAGGATTACAAGTTACTGGCTTCGACCAAATCCATACTTTGTTCTCCGGCTCCGACCCTACTAATACACCTATTACATAGAGGAAATGAGGCATAAACGTGTACAATGACTACACTAGCCAATTTTTGTGAAGGAGATTAGAAATATAGCCCACCTAATAATCTATACTCCACTATGTATTAATTAGGAGTAAATTTCCACCGCCACCATTCATTACTCAAGGAGCAAACTTCTATTCTATCAAAGCCCAATCATTCTTCTCTTTCAAACTCTTCAAAGGCCAAAACTGATCAGCCCTACCCCAACAACAAGCCAAGAAGTATTACACTTGGACATGAAAGTATCCACATAAAGAAGTTGATCATTGTCCTAACCAGTGGTGGATCTATGAAGGAGTCAGGGGGTGCCACGCCACCCCTCAACTTCGACGGAAACTCTACATATACATATGTGTATATATATATATATATATATATATATATATATATATATATATAATATTTATATAAATATAAAGCGTGGCACCCAGTGAACAAAATTGGCTTGTGGTGCCACGGTTGGAGGGCAACTTTAGATGGCTAATGTTGCAGGTTTGAATCCCATTTGTACCTATTTTATTTGAGAAATTTGCTGCAGACATTTTTTAAGGAAAAAAAAAAGGCTCCAAGCACCTTTTTTTAAGGAAAAAAGCTAGCACATTAATCGATAAGTCTATTTGGCACCCACGGACTCTAAATCCTGGATCCACCACTGGTCCTAACATATCCCTCATGATTCTCCATAGTAGAAAAATGATGTACTAGTTTACTAACGGAACCTCTTTAATCCACATACATACAAGAATTGCCCTTAACGTAATCCATCATATTCAGTGGCGATTCTAGGTGTAAAAAATGGATCACCTGAACCCGTGGTCATTCGACAAAATTCGATATAACTAATTATATAATTTATAAAATATATCAAATAGCAACTGAATGAATCCGTGCTCACAAATAATTGAATGACTCACTGGTTTGAGTGTTTGTTTACATTCCTTTCTTACACCCGTCTTCTTTAAATCCTAGATTCGCCTCTGATCATATTCAATACTATTCTTATACAATCTACATCAATTAGCTTCTTCTGTAGTCAATAACAACCATATCTCAATCTCTCCCCCCATCCCCCCCCCCCCCCCCCCCAGCCAATTAGGGTCAATTATATGAATCTTCATGAAGCATATTTCTTCCATAGCCAGTATTTAGGCCATATATAGAGCAAGATCAAATAGCTGACCGAGCATGTCTAGTTAAGTGAGCATGATCAATAAAAGAATTCTCTAAAAACTGTAGCAGACAATATATGGGTATCAGCTTGTCTTATTTTTGTACAGTGACTAGGCATTTGAGTTCTGAGTAGCCTTTGTCGTCTTTGGCAGAAAGATGCAGCACTTAAATTGACAGGTGTAAGATCCAAAATTCTGTATATGATACATTTCACATCATATTTCAGTTCAACGGATTTGGAACCACCCCAATCAATGATCTTCTCAGTTCTCCCTCCTCGCGTAACTTGTGAAAGATGTGTATTCCTAGAAAAACTATCATTGGTGTCGGGAATGATGGTGTACTACTACTCAAATTGATTAGGTCTATAAAAGAACCCGGCCCGTGAATTCTTGCAAGTCAAATCATAACTTTGTGTCCCATCATGCCTCAATCATGACACTGAATGACTGAATCCCCAGAAAATATATCAACACCAAAATGACATAGAAAGAGCTATAGATATGAGGAAAGAAACAAAACCAATGAAATGAATTGACTAGACTACATGATTTGTGAGAAAAGGATCTGATTGAAGAAATGAGAATTTACATATACGTACATAATTACAAATGCAATATCAGATAATGCAACCATACAACCAATGAAAATAGAAGAGAACTCATAGTGTAATGCCATGAAACTGCAAAGAGTGATGTTGCAGATGGTTTAGGGGTAGCTTTACCAGCAATGGCGGGTGCAACTGCATGCCCACCCGGGTTTCTTTGTTGCTCAGTTGTTGGCAGCGGATTTGATGTCAAACCACTCGGAGGTGATGTTGGTGATACCTTTGCTGTCCCGCCTATGTCTTGACCTGAAAATGTAAAAGATGAATTCGTGAATTAAGCATACAAAAGTATAAAACAGAATTCTACATGCTACTACAGAAGAACATATGTACTTCAATTGGGTTATTGCATGAATTTCTGAAATTCTCCATGCTTTTAAGACTCTTGTAGGAAAATCATTCCAGACCATGAGGCAGGCACTAGACTTGATCGTTATTATGCTAATTACTACAAGTTTACTATGGTTTTCATAATTATCATTGTTAATATGCCAATTATAACTCAATAGACAATTAATTGAAGAGCCGAATTTAGTGAAACATTTATATGTGCCAAACTTCACAAAAGTAGGTTTTACTAAGATTAACCGACCAATACAAGTCAAAAAATGAGCAAAGGTGTTGTCTGCATGAATCTGCTCAAAGAACAACATAAGAATTACCAACTTCAGGACCGTATAAATAACCCACGTGATACAATCTAAAACTCTAAACTGGAACATCAAGGAAATACCTATCAAATCCAATTATCTCCCATACATCACAAACCTCGTTTTTCGTCTTTCCCTTTTAATCCAGCAACAAAAAACCAAAACTAGTTCAATTTAAACTAAATATGCACAATGAGCTTACACTTGGAGTGAGACCAACCCAACTTCATGTTTTCCCAATCAAACACCAATCGATATCCCTCCATAAAGTTCTCTGCACAGCATAACTCAAATGAAATTGCATGGAACATCCAACGGTCAACATGCATGTATGTGCACCTTAAATGAGTTTGAAATTACATATCAACTTACGTCCAATAATACCAATCATTCCTTCAATAGGTAGGAGACCCACGCAATAAAAGTTATCGCCCTGCACAAAATACCTCCAATAAGAAACCATCACTATCAAGACTGCAAAACAAAGTCCATGAGAGGACACAATGAACTTGAGATCATACACTGGAAAACCTATGGAGAAAACCATACTTGCTTTGTCATAAAGGAATTGAAAAGATTTTGTTTAAGCATGCAAAGGCAGCAGGGTAACAGGTATATTGTCAGCATTAAAACCAAACCGAACATAGACCAAGTACAAGGGCATTTATCCATCATTCATCTTTGCACATAGAGAGCATTTTACTCCAGAAGTTTGCAATACAATATGCTACAACTTTAATAACTAATGAATGGAACCAAACAAACTGACTTTGTAGACAGTAGCCACTATGACAAAACTAATAAATATATTTTCTATTGTTGACAAAACTAATATTCCCTCTGTTTCAATTTGCTTGTCTTAGTTTGACTTGGCACGGAGTTTTAGTAAAGAAGACTATTAAATCTTGTGGTCTTGAACTAAAGATATGTATAATGCATCAAAATTCACTTCATTTTGTTGGTCTTAAGCACGCCAGGTAGGATGTTGAAGTTAATCATTACGGAGTTGCCAAATTAGGAAAGAGGCATTCTTCTTGAAATAGACTAAAAAGGAAAGCAAGACAAACAAATTGAAATAGGGGGAGTAGAATTTTTAGAGAACTAACTTCATAGGGAGAGACGATGAGAACTAACAAGCTGGGATGGGCACAGAAGAAATTTTTGGAAGGATTGCAATTCTACAGTAAACCTATCACAGAAGCCACATACAAAATTTTATAGAGCTAATTTACACTATCAAAAATTTCCCAAGTACCAGCAGAAATTTTCTTAAACTTTAGGTGTCATAGCACCAATTAGCCCCTTGTCCTATCTGTTCACCATCACTCATAGCAAACTTTGGATCCTTTCTTGCAGTGACTCTCGTTCTCCTTAAGTGATATGCTTCAAGCATCTCTACCAAAAGTTTGTTGGTGAAGAGCTGGATTCAATTTCGCAAGTACTTAGATTTTAGAGAAATTCCAAATCCAAAATAATAGTAACAATGATATCTAACAACTATTAAAAGCTCTAAAGCCAGTTAGCTACCAGACACAAAATGAAAAATAGGGAGTACTTTTTTACCTGAAAAAGAAAAATAGGAAGTACTCAAATTGACAGATAAAGGTACAGATAGTATTAATTCCAGATTAAGACCTAAGTCAGTTTCTGCATTTTGCACTAACTTCTTCATATAAATGCAAGTGAGTTTGCATGCATAAGCATCGCATGTTACCAGCTCATTCAAAAAAAAAAAATCTTGCAGCTAAATCTTCCATGCCTCAGGAAAAAAGATTAATTTGCAGGATGATGACAAAGCAAAGAGATTCAGATACTGACCTGACCACTGGAGATGGTAAACATGGGGTTCTGAATTACAAAGCTCTGATTAGCAGCTAACAAAAGTTTCATGCTAGGAATATTCAGTAAACCTTGTGAACTGCATAAAGAGAGCATATGGAGAATAATCTACAAGTAAATAAAACAAAAAACAGAATTTTCACGAGAGCAGACTTTACCGAGCCTTATAGCAGCAAGGAAAATCTTCTATAGCTAACCTTGTAGCGTTCATTTGCTCTTCAAACTAGAAGAGAAAAAATAGGAAATAGCTCAGGTACAGCAAAAAACTGCATGTGCATTCTCAATCTAAGCAAAAGAGTAACTTGTGAAACCAAGAGAGGGAAAAAGGGAATAGCAAGGACAAGAGAAAAATGATATTTGTACCTCAGTTACTACTTTTGTAAAGATTTCAGAAGGGAGAAAAGTGAAGGAAGACCCACTATCAACTAAGGCTTGAAATCCACTTTGCTTTGGACAGGTACCCCCAACACAATAATGTTGAACTTCAACAACATAGGTATTGCTGGTAAAAATTACGAGTAGGAACATAAGATAAATGTGCAAATGAAGTTGTTTAATTTGCCTATCAAACTAAACATAGCACAAAAGAATAGAGGAGATACATACTAATTTCCATCCAAAGATACAAATGAACTTCGTCTTTGATTTTCAGGCCCTTTATCACCAAAGAAAATTGTGCCAGAATTGCTCTTTCCAAAACACAATGAGAATGAGTGTGGAACAAATCCAGACTTCGCCAGCAAACTTGGAACAGAAATTTCTCCTGGCCCTAATCCCATCACCCCATCTGGAGCAGCTCCACTCAAATAATTGCCACTTTGTTTGCTACCACAGCTGCAATTAATTATTAGGTAAAAGAAAACCACATTCATCAACCAACTGGTAAATACTGTAACTTGGCAACTAGCAGCTAGGCGACTAATCATATTGCCAAAAATAAATAGTCACAACTGAGACAGCTATAAAAGGTGTCAAGGGTCAAATCTTCTCATTGGAGAATCCTTTGTTACATTTGGCTAAGGCACCTACAAACTCGATCGTAATGGAACTCATAAAGTAGGTCTATCAAGTCTTCTTTTGTCACAAAGCCGTTGAGCTGATCCTACTTACGATAATACAGAACTGGAAAAAAAAAAGCATACCCTATAACAATAGAAGCTAGCACAGAACCTTGATGTTCATGTCCACCAACTGAAGTCAAATGCAATTGGTCCTCAAAAAGAAAACCCGAACTTGATGTATTTTCAGAATAGTAGTTAACAGTATAAGGGCAGTGTTCCTTTGGACTCCGGTAGTTAGGACCCAGTTCACATAATTGATGGCTGCAAGATAGATACTTGCTACTACTTGATCGTGCTGGGCTATACTCATTCAGATCTTTATCCTGCATAATAGATGCCCCAAATACAAGGGAGCACCTGCCAATCAATCATTGAAGAATTAACTGCTAAAACTGTTCACATGATGAGATACACCGTCACTTTTAAATGCTTCACTGATAAGAGATTAATTAGCTCAACTGAATAATGAGTTTTAATAGCTATAAAATAAAAGTAAAAATGACTTTTCTATTTGTTCAGTAAGAGATGAACCAGCCAAAATGTACATGCCCAAATCAGTCTAAGAATTTGAAGTAGGAAAAAACTAATTTTCTACACATTTAATCCTCCATATCTTAAAATAAAAATGTTTTACTTAAACAGAAAATGACTGACAGAGGAAGCTGCGAGATACAACAAAATCTAAAATCATTAAACCTTTTACTAGGTGGCATATCTTTAAACGAAAATCAATGCCTTTCAGAAAGTAAATGTTGAGGTTCCAAGATAATATATCAGGGTATAGCAGTAACTTGAAGAGTTAAGACCGCAGAAGCTTGAACTTTGAGGTTCCACAAAGCATCAAATGCACAAGTATCTTTAACTTGGACAGAAAAATTGCAGAGCACAATTGATGTTGTAAGAGTTTATATGTTTATATATCTTCCTTTAGAGTAACTACATCAAATTAAATTAAGCATGCTATAATATTTTAGTGGTCCCAGCCGTCCCATTGTAAGTGAAGGTGACTTCGCCCTTGGAATTAAGTTGATGGTAGTTTCAAAACCACGCTTGTATTTTGAAACAAAAGAAAGGTCAAATATTACCAGTAAGAATAAACAGTCAAATGCAACATTTAGCATTAGCAACCTACCAACATTGAGTAGTAGCTTGAAGACAATGGAGCGCATTGTACACAATTGCAAGGGAGCCAGAGCAGATCACTTCTAGCATCCAAGGCTACAAGAAATGATGCATTTGGTGTCCCTATGTCAATCCACACATAATGCAGCCTGAATAATAGTAATCCAGAACAATCAAGACACTTTATTAGAACTTGAGAAAAAAAGAATTCTTTTACTTGGCAAAGATCTTGACAAAATATTTGATGCAATATTCATACTATCACTATTTGAATTGTCGAAGGTTTTGGATTTTTGGTTGAGCTTCCCTTCCTTGCCAAGCAAACGTAGTCAAGCAATGGAAAGAGAAAGGAAAGGATCTTCCTTGTGCACAAACAAACCATCATTAGCAAAATCCCCCCTTCCAACCTCTCCTACAACATCCATTTCGTCAAGGAAAGATGAAACAAACTCTCCAACACTTCCCCTACTCCCCTCTAGGGGAGACAAGGGAACATAATCACCCACCATCACATGAATCTAAAAGCCCCGAGCTCCATACTAAGGGGCATGTTCGAAAAGGTGACCTGTCAAGAAAGGTGGAACTGCCGTGTTCATATACTAATATTTTTAAAGAGCTTAGTATTCTTATTCTTATTTTACGACATAATTTTTTCTTGTTCCCAGCATATATGGGCTTCAAATTTTTTTAATTTTCTAAAAGAAGAGCCAACTACTAGAATAAAAGGGGAAAAGAGATCTCATCCAGATTTCTAAAGACGATTTTACTATGAAGCTTGGCACTTGCCAAGAAAATGACTTAACGGCATGGAGAAAAACATATGACCAACCTGTATCATTTCAATAATTCAACCATGGACAATCTAAAAGAGTATTTATTCAAGGAGGCAACAACACCAAGATTTTAACTTCCAAAAACAAATCAACTCATTGCTCAGCTGAGGAAAAGGTTGGATGATTTTAGTGGCTCATTTCTTTCACATATCTAAGAGGGGGTACCCAAAGCCCCACTGGAGGACAGCAACTATGAGGTCACTTATCTTATGCTTTTTCAACTAGAACTTGAATATCATAAACAAAAAATAATTGACTCCTTATGCAACAGTAAATTCAAAAGAACAAAAAAAAAACTCAAAATCCACTACAGCATTGAGCATTATAAGCTTCAATTTCTAATAAATTTCGCGGTATTACTAACCAACTCAAGTTATTTCCATAGAAATGAGTTTCACTTCCTTCAGATGGAAACAGAAGCTGCTTCTCCGAACCAAGCTTCAATCTCTGTCGCTTCCAATCATTACTAAGTAACAACCTCATATGCTCCACACTCTCGCGCTTCGGCCACGTCATACTCTTCCCTTTAGATGCCCAAAACGACACCGCTTCATCTGAGAACCCGTGAATCAACCTCGACGAGAATGTATAGCTGGCCGCAAGCTCAACGGAAAGCATCAACACCGTCGTCGTCAGTAGTACAACTGCCGTAAGAGAAATCGTCATTGAAGCAAAGCCCTAGAGGGTAGAGAATTTTGTTAGGTGTGAAGAGAAATAGAGAATCCGAGGCTTTCAAGTAGTGTTACAAAACTGGGGACTAATGGGGGAGTGTTCACTGTTCATTGACGAGAAAAGTCATTATCGCCATTGTAGATTTTACTTTTCTTTTCTTTTTCTGACAAGCACCACTCTTCGGTGAAAAAGAAAACAAAAACAAAAAGACAAATACCAATCTTTAAATTTTATTACACTTGAAAAATTATACTACATATCTTAAAATATTGATCATAGTTTAAATAGATATGAACTCATTATTCATATCAATTATTCATTTCTAAATTAGAATTTGAGATCCCTAATGAAAAAAATGATTTTATTTATTTTACCATACATCATGGTAATATCTAGGTGTGTTTGGTAGGAAAAAAAAATTATGTTTATTAAAAAAAAACTATTTGATTGGTATTTGAAAAATAGCATAAAATAAATTTCAAATTTTGAGATTGATGGTTTAATAAAAAATAATTTATTATATATTTAGATGTTTAATTAAAATATGTAATAATTTAATCATTAAACAATATATAATTTAAGGAGCTATCATACATTGAACCTTTTTAAATTTGATTATGTTGATTGACTATGATCCATTGCAAATGAATGAGATTGTTTTTTTCTAAATTAGAGATTTAGAATTCTAGCCATGAATATAAAAATAATCTTAATAAGGAGCACTACTTCTCAAATGAAATTTTATTCAACTTAAATTTAAATTAGTCCGATTTTAATACGGATATGAAAGAAAAAATTATGTCGTTAAGTTTACGTAGGTGCACTTTCGGCATTATAGGTGCACTTTTGGCATTATATACACATGTTTAATTATTTATTCTCAAGACTTTACAATGGACCTTTTTACTTAAGTGACTTTTATTGATGGCAGAATGAAGAAAGGTGACAGAGATTCTAATATGCCAATAGGAATCCTATGAACAAATAATAATGATTAATATGCATGTAATGTTATTTTTTTAAAAATTAACTATGGTCAAAAAGTACATGGGGTTGTAATCCCGTAACATTCATGATTTAGTTACTGTTGTTTACAAAATTTCAGTCCGAAGGTCGAAGAATATCTATTGATACTTCTTTATTCAAAATATTTATTATCAATTTTTGATTTGCGATTTATGAATTAATGATTCATTCAATTTTGATTTAATCGATAAGAAATATTCCTCTAAATTTGTTTTTCGTGCCAGTTTCCTTTACTTATGAACTGCGTGGAAAAAAAAAAAGAACTATGTGGTGTATTTGGTATGAAGGAAAATATTTCTTCGGAAATCAAGTGGACTTTTTATTTATTTTTTGATATTTTATGAGTAAATAAAGAGATATTATGTTAAGAATATTTATATGTTATTTTATAAAGTACTACGAAGACGGAGTGGATTAAGGAGTGGGGAGTGGGAGGTGACGGGGTGAGATGGTTAGAGGGTGGGAGTTGGGGGGAGTGAGTGAGTGTGGAGAAGAAATTAAACTTGAAATTTCAATGATGCAACAACTTGTTTTTCCTGCTTTAATAAGAAAAGTCGTTTTCCTCATTTTTAATAAATTTATTTTTCTAAGAAAATATTTTCCAAAAACACTGGCTAGCCAAAATATAAGAAATTAAAAAAATATTTTTATCCCTACTAAACACACCATAATTATGAACATTTTAATCTAGGGGAACACAAGATGAGAAAAAGCCATACATAAAGGAGGAGAGAATATTTATTCGTATAGTTAAAAAAATTACCTTATTGGGTTATTAGTTTAATCATTATCTAAAATTTAAAAATCAAAATCATTTTGGATATTTCAATTAAAAAAATCTATAAAATCATTGATTCAATAAACCAATTCTAATAATACATTAATACTTTTTGTTCGATTTTCGATTGAATCATTTCTGCATACCCCTACTAAACAGAGGTTGCAAAATTTGTTCACGAAAACATAACCATTCACCTATAAAAAATTGACCCGTGAAAAATCTTGTAAAAATATCTCGGGATAATTACTTAACCAACCAAATGTACACACTATATTTATCGAATATAACTAGAGTTTTAAAATTCACTTTATATTATGCAAACAACATATTCTAAAATTTATTTTGTATTAGCAAAACAACACTTTCATAACGTTTTGTTTGATACATCAATTCACTTTTATTTATTAAATTATTTTATAGTTGATACAAGGTGAATTTCAGAAATTCTCGCTACATTTCATAATTATTCAAAATATCGCTATTACTGTAAATTTCCCAAATGTATTCTTAAGGTACTATTCTGAACTACTATCAAACAAAATGGACCATTCTTGTCATTTTCTTTAATTATCTATTTGCCCAAATAGTTTCCAAAGTTCAAGTTTATTTAGTTACAGTTTTGTCCGGTATAATTTATAATTTCGTTCATTTTAGTCCTATTGTCAAATTGTCAGAATTTGTTCAGACTTTTGTCTTGTAGCTAGCCGAGCTCAATGTAACACATTTTCTGCTTTGATGAATGAAAAAACCCTAAATGAAACCCTTCTTCGACTGAAAAAATTCTTCATCTGCTCCGAAATTAGGGTTTTCATCACCTTCTCAGGCGAAAATCTACCGTCTCTCAGTAAGTTTTCCTTTAATTAATGAAGTATTTGATTTCGTATTTGTAATTTTGCTAGAAGAACAAGTTGAAAGGAACTGTTTCCTTCGCATTTTGTTCATTGGTACTAGTAGAACAGTGTTCGTCTGCTGTTTTATAATTCAAAAACAGCCTCCCTATCTTACGAAAGGTAGGGGTAAGGTTTGCATACATTCTAGGCTCTCTAGACTGCAATTGTGGGATTACATTGGGTTTGTTGTTATCTTCTTTGTTTTTTAGCTCTATTTTCTAGTTGATTTAACTTCCACTGCAGGATAGTCCTTTTTCTTGTTTTCAGAAAGATGGTTGTGTGTTATGTTGGATTTCATTTCTTGATGTATTTGTTCAGTAAATACTCATGCTAATTGACTGATTAAACATTATAATGCTTTTTCTTTATTCTTAATCCTAGATATTTGTTTATCAAGAAAGCACTGTAGATTGATAAATCTTGTAAATAGAACTATGAAGGTAGAGATATCCTGGTCAAAGGTAATGTTTATATATGAGGACCACAGCATAAGATTATCTTGGAAAATGCTGGATGATTGACATACAATCGCATACAACAAATAAGTAACATTAGAAAATGATTAAAAGAAAAAACAAGAAATTAACATGTCACATAAGGCAAAACTTTTCTATGCATGCCAAGTTCATATTTCATCTCACAAGGTGGTGGTCCTCCTTTTGTGTCAGAATGGAAAGACAAATGTGAATCTAAGTAGTGGTTAACGGGGCATCACCATCTGAGAGTTTAAGGTGTTGAAGTATTAGGAAGACAGAATAGAATATAGATATGGCCAACATGAAAGTTTGCCTATACAGAGGAGTCAAAGCCAGATCTTTGAACGTTGTTGCATTTATAGTGTTTTTTCAATCTGCCTGAAGATGGCGCTAAGAATTTGTTTATTTAGGCTAATTTCTAACTGATAATTCTAAACTGTGATATCGTACATAAACAGATTGAAATGAATAATATCCAACTAGCTTATGGGTTTGTCAACAGTCATCTGGATAGTGTTTGTATGTTGTGTGTTCATATTACTTAATATTGTTTGAGGTTCTAACATTGCTCAAGAATCAAATAATTTGGTATGGTTGATATAGGTCTATGGTACTTGAGATTTATGAGCTAGTTTGGCTAATCTCATATGAGCTTATCAAATGTGAAATTTATGAAAAGAACTCTTTAGGAATTAAAACATGTAAGAAAGAGTACATCAACATTGTTATTAAATGTGTTGCAGCAGCTATTGTGCCTATCCAATGTAAACTCTATGAAAAGAACTCTTAAGGGCCTGCTTGGACATGCAATATGAAATTGTGATGTGAATCATAATGATATGAAATTGAAGTTTTGTTTCGACATGCAACTTGGATTTCTCAAGTTGTATTTTTTACCCCATAACCACGAAAACCCCACAAGTTGTGAAAACTATCAAAAGTTTCCCAATTTTGTTATAATATTACTAGATGAGCAAATTATAGTTTAGAAACAAGATATTAGAATATCCTAAGGCGTTAGGCGCCGCATTGATAAATCACATATCTCGATGTCCCTTTTATAAATAAATGTTTGGCGGTTATAAACTTTCAAATAAACCAAATTTTACAAAGATCCACTAATCAACAATAGCAGTAATTTGTTATTCTTTAATGTAATCCTTTCACTTGGTACGAACATGTCTTTTTTTGTAAAATTTAAAATGATGGGTCTTCTTTTGTTTTTACAAAATATAAACTTACGAGTCAAGTTTACATTTAAAAAAAATTGAAATCATGATTTGGAATCTCAAATCATGCTTTTTTGGAGAATTTGGAATTCGAAATCATGATTATAAATCGATGTACAAACACTTATTTGAAATCATGACTTAATATCGCATGTCCAAACGCAAACTTAATTGGATTGAGACATATTCTAAAGAGTACACTAGCATTGTTCTTAAATGTGTTGTGTCTTCCATCATGGAAAAAGTGGTGCATGTTAGGAAGTAAATGCATAACACAAATTTATGGAATGTGCCAATGTGGGACTGATGAATAGGAAGAGAGTATATTATGGACAATCCTTTGTGATAGGTAGATTCTTGATACGTTGTGGTTGATATTTCGGAGGGACGGTAATCTATAGAAGAACTGGTATAATGTGGGGAATGAAAACTTACAACTGTAAAACCTTTTAGAGAAATTGCCAAAGCTTTTTCTCTATTGGCTATTTGGCTGCACTATGCATTTTTTACCGATAGTGAGGTGCATGGTTTAAGGAGGAAAAGGGGATCTAGAGTAACTATGTTGGAATCCCTCTTCATTTGTGATGCACGGGAAATTTTCCAGCTTCCATGGATTTGTGGATGTGGATTTTGACTTGGCGAATCTATAAGATAGTTGAGCTACCTAGCAGCTAAATATTTTGGAGCTATGTAATTGAAGAAGTGTTTTGTTTTTGCACCTGATTCGTAGGATAGAGAACACAAAGACACCAAGAGAAGTTGCATTTCACTTTATATATAGCCTGTGAATCAACTCTTACATTTGAAAATTTGGGAGGAGAATGATGAGGTGGTGTTCATGTTCAAGGAATATTGGGAAGATCCGAACCATACTCTGTTGCATTTAGTACTGCCTTACAGCTGTGGTCCCTAGCATTTTCCATTAACTTGAATAGAGGTAGAACTAGGGCCATAAGCAATTACAGAGCTGGAAGATGCAGAAGAGCGGCAAGGTGAGGAAGTAAGCATTGAGTAACTAGATTGCCTTTTTTAAATACCAGGAAATGAGATAAGCTTAAGATTGTACTTTTGGGTTAAAAAGAGTGTACCTTTTTTTTTTATTAAGAGTTGGCAGGACAACATAGTTGACTGTTGTGGAGCAGTGTACTACATTCTATTAGGTCCCTTTTGGCCATATGTTGTATTTCTTTGTTTGCAATTACTGAAATTCAGTTTTTGCAAATAATGGGTTGGCCTATTGGTATTTGAAACTTTGGTAAAATATTGAAAAACTTGTTGAAGAGTTTTTTCTAGTGAAATAATGTCTTGCACTAACTCATTAATTTTTATTCCAAATGAAATTCATGTCCAAACAACTAACTTTCAAATCCTCTTGTCCAATTTCGAAGTCAAATACTCTTTTGGGTTTTAACCAACTATCATCCAAACACTTATTAAATAGTTTTAACACCGGCTTGGTGTGCAATATGTGAATATATTTTGATTTATAAAGAACATACCATTAAGGAAGTCTTGTCCTTTAGAAATATGCATTTATTTGATACCTGTCAGGTATAGTTTAAATTTTGACGGTGAGAACTTTACTCATCTTTGCTAAAGAAAAAAAAGTAAAAGATCTGCATAGAGTATTTTGTCTCTTTCTAGATTTGAGCACCATTCAGATCTCTTTTTCTTCCGGTTTCTATATATCTGACTATCAGGTTTGTCAAAATGGTTTTCAGTTGGTGGCGAAGATGTCGGACTATCCCGTGCTTGATAATCTCCCCATTGATAAATGGAAGGTACCAGCATTAAGGGAAGAGCTTAAGAGGAGGAACTTAATGACAAAAGGTTTGAAGGATGATCTTGTTAATCGATTAAATAATGCTATCCACAGAGAAAGAGGAGAACCCGAGGTTGAAGAGAGTACTGAAATAAATCCCGATGTTCTTGAATGGAATAATAAAAGTATGGGGCTTCCCCAAAACAAAGTTATTAAGGGTTCTGATCGTGATATTGATCCTGCCAATGCCACCAAAGTCTTGGATGAGGTTGCAACTGGGGGTACTGATGACGTTTCTGGAGTAAGAGAACATTCAGAGGCCTCTGTTGGTAGCACTAGTGTTATAAATGAGATTGTGTCTACTGATCAATTTGTTGAAGTCAAAATTGATAAGAAACAGGAGGTTATCGATTCTTCTCTGAATAATGATGTTGTTGATGAGGTATCTGGAGTTAGGTATGCTGCTATTCAGAGCAGTGGCACTGTACAGGACATTGAGGATATGAGAATTTCATCTTCTGAGGGAGTGCTTGAGGATAACCTTAGGAGACAAGAGAATGATGCCGAGGTAACCCCTCTAACATCCAAGGATGCCTTGGGAAACAATAGCATTAAGTTGGAGGATGAGGGTCTGAAACTCTCAGGCATGGGTGCTGAGTATGAGAAGTCCAATCCAGACACTCAGGTATATGAGGTCAACCCTGATTTAGGGTCTCAAGTAAAATCTGACGCATTTTCTACTGATAGTTTGCCCATTAATGAAAATAATGATTTAAATGATAATTTGAATGCTGATAATGTTAAATTAGTAACTGAAGTTGTTAGGCAAGAGATGGAGTCATCCAGCAAAGACCTGTCAGATGTTGGTAGCATTTATCCATTGGATGATCAGATGCCACATGAGATGCAGGGTCATGTTGGAGAAACTGTTGATGACAAATCTTCGGAGGTGATATTTAGCATGAAAAAGGCCAATGCAGATCAGGTTTCTGTTGCTGTTACCAAGGTAGAGCATGGTTTAGAAAGTAACACATTGAATAATAGTGAGCAAAAAGATGTTCAGTTTGAAAAAGCTAGAATTTTAGGTGATGTTATAGACCCTAGTTTGTCACCCAAGAAAGTTGAGGTATCTGCTGAAGATAAACATTGTATTGCTGCTTCCAGTGATGATGGAAAAGGTATGGAAACACTCCCTTCTAATAAAGAAAATGACTGTTCTCTTCCTTCCAAAGGCTGGTTCTTCCAGATCTTATGTGTGTTGTGTCTGTGCATGCAGTTTTGAGCAAGATATCTGAGGTAGTGGATGATCAGAATATGGAAAAGATAAATTTGGATCAATCTTCAGCTGATGATTCCATGGAGGAGGATGTAGTAGAGACAAAGCATGTGGCTTTTGATCATATTTCTAAGGAGAATGATAAGACTGAAGAGTCTATTACGGGAATGACAAAAGAGCCCAAAGTTGTACGAAATGGCTCTTCTGATGCAACGCAACAAGACAATCCTTTTGAGAAGGTTGAGTCTCCTCAAGAAACTAAAGATAGGTCTCCTGAATTGTCAGAGAAGAGAAAGTTTCAAGGTACTCATGTCTTCTCCTTAATTCTTGAAAAAAAATCTCTCCTTTACCTCCTTCTCTGCACATGTTTATTGATAGCGTTTTCTTTATTACTGCTACTATTCTATAGGAATCGTTTGGTGTGAGGGATAAGAATATATAGTCCTGGGATAAAAAAATAGTCCTGGGATAAAAGTTTGTTGTCTTGTTTGGTTTACATGTTTGGGATAACTTATCCCACCATTTATACCATAGTGATGGGATAAGTTATCCCATATACAGGGTGGGATAAGTTATCCCAGGATAACTAATCGTAGGATAATTAATCCTGGGATAACTAGTTTCCAACCAAACGACCCTTGGATTTGGTGCTTCTATATATTATTATTATTATTAAAATATTTTAGAGTTGTTGCTTTTGTACTCTTTTAATTGATTTGATGAAGCTCTAAATAGTAAAATTTGTGTACTTTTTAGATGTTATCAAACGTGGGTTTTAAGTATGTTGTTTATTAGTTTGTTCAGTTATGAATGTTAAATCTTCTGATTGACCCACATGTTTTATGGTGTTTATCAGTTATGATCTAGAAATTGCCACACAATTGCCCAAGATTCCATTGTGAAAGTTAAAGCTCACGACTGGTTTGCAACTAAAGTTGGGCTTATTAGCGTGTTAGTGTATTTAAATTTCTAACGCCAATGATACATATTGGATTCGTCTTGCAATGTTGGATATGAATACATTCACTCTGGATAATTTAGCGATAATGGGAATTAACAAAAATGATCTATTATTTTCTTGTTCTATAATTTGGTTTCATAAGATATTTGACTTGGGGGTGGATTATTTGTTGATGAAGTAGGAGATGGGAGTAAAGAGCCTGCAAAAAGGCAGCGCAGATGGAACACTGAGAATTTGAATACTGCTGAGCCACAAAATTCAAGTATTGCATTATCAGAGAACTTGGTTCAGACCATCCCTGTCAAGCCTATCTTTGGCAGGACCGACTCTACAGTTACTGAGGATGGACCCAAGGAGCGCCTTGGTGAGTATTTGTTTTCTTGATAAATTGCATGAGTTTCAGATGCAAGAATAGCGGCATAAGAATAATTTGTTTCTCTGTTCTGGTAATATTCCAGTACCAAAGTTTTCCAAAACAGCCACTAATTGGTTCCTTTGTTCTGGTAATATTTCAGTACCAAAGTCTTCCAAAACAGCCACTAATTCTCTCAAAATTGAGAACTTCTTGCGGCCCTTTACGCTGAAAGCTGTGCAAGAGCTCCTTGCAAGAACTGGTGAAGTCTGCAGTTTCTGGATGGACCAGATAAAGACCCATTGCTATGTCACGGTAGAATCTTGCTCTCTCCTACTGCATTTGATGCTCCACTTAGACCATATGGTCATCGAGTTTCTCTATTTTAAATTATACTATTTGCAAGGAAGCTATTAGCCTAGTTGGCTGGCTACTCTTAGGAAAGGATAGGGTTGGGGACATTTGTCATGGGGGTGGGCATGATTTGAAACCTTGATGCTGCGCCAGTTGACCTAAGTCCCTCTGGTCGATTTGTCATAATGTAGCATGTTAATGTGCATCATTGGCCTTCTGAGGTGCATACCCAAATAGCAATGGCCTTTGCATGCCTTGATGCTGCGCCAGTTGACCTAAGTCCCTCTGGTCGATTTGTCATAATGTAGCATGTTAATGTGCATCATTGGCCTTCTGAGGTGCATACCCAAATAGCAATGGCCTTTGCATGCCTTGGCTTCTTGGCATGCTGTCTTGAATTTGTTAGAAAAGTGTCTTACTTTGCTTCCTTAGTGTCTCTGGTTACTACATTGATGAATATTTTCTCTCAACAGTATTCTTCGGTAGAGGAAGCCATAGAGACCCGAAATGCTGTTTACAACCTCCAATGGCCACCAAAAGGAGGTCGTCTCCTGGTTGCAGATTTTGTTGCTCCCCAACAGGTGCAAACCAAGATAGATGGACGGGAGCCTGCTACTCCAGAGGCAAATCACAGTCCTGCAATGCCTCCAGCTTCATCCTCTGTTCAAGCACCACCTGCTTGGCAGCAGGGTCGCAAACAGCAGGTTGAGTCAGAACATCCACTCACGCGCCAGCCACCACCTGCTCCTCCTACTGCGCTACCCATAAAAGAGAGGTTGGCTCCACCTGCTTGGCAGCAGGGTCGCAAACAACAGGTTGAGTCAGAACATCCACTCACGTGCCAGGCACCACCTGCTCCTCCTACTGCGCCACCAATAAAAGAGAGGTTGGCTCCACCTGTTGCTGATAAAAATGACCCCCCTGTTATTACTTTGGATGACATCTTCAGAAAGACCAAAGCCGCTCCCCGTATCTATTATTTACCGCTTACTGATGAAGAAGTTGCTAAAAAGCTTGCCAGTAGAGGAGGTGCTGAGAACTAGAGCTTTTAAGTGAACAAAGGACTTGTTAGATAGATGGTATATGGAGAGGTGTTGCGATGTAATGCTGATTACTGCTAATTTGCCCTTACAGAGAAGTTGCAGTCTTGAGGCTCACTTAAGACCTTGCTTTCTTTTCTATTTTCGTTGTTAGTGGTTACTGCATGGTTGAAGTCTCTACTGTATTTTACTTTGGGTTGAAGAAACATAACAAAATGTGCTGAGTCTGCCTTCTTTCTTCATCCAGATTCATCGTTGAATTGCGCCTAAGCTGTAAATGCCATTTATCTCCACTCGTTTTCTTTACTGTAAAATTTTAAGAAATCGAAGAGATGCATTGATGATGGAACCAGTTGCTTTTTTTGAGTTTTCAGGCCTCAATCAAAAATTAGCTATTGATGTCTCCCCCCCGTGAAATATTATATACTCCAACAACTACCCTCAATATAATATTTTATATTTCCCCCTGTGACCTAACTTCATAAGGAGCTTTTGTTTTTCTCCATCTTTTCTTCTCTAAATATTTATCCCATGCAAGGCTCAAACAAATGCACACATTTCATACTCCTAGTAGCAATCCATGCGGTAAACTCATGCTAAATCATAGTTCACTCAAAGGCTAAAGTACAAAAATAGAGAAGAGACAAAGCTAAATATATATAAACTAATAAATAATGTAGTTGAACTGGTGAAAGTATTCATAAATCACAACACAATCTTTTCAGACCTTAAGCTCGAGTGGTTATACTTATAATTTTATACTAATTATTATTGGATCATCGATTAATCTTTTCTTTTAAATAAAACAAAGCCTTGGCTTTGCCAAACGTTTTAGCCTTGACAAACCAATCTAAGTCAAATTTAAGAATCAAATCTTTTTAACTTTAGTTCTGTATGCCTCGTATAGTTTTCAAAATAGCTAGATTTATAAAAAATTATAAACATCAATCCTCCTATTAGATTTATAATTTTTTTTTTTTATAAAAAACAAATTATAAAATTATATGATGCGGTTAGATTTATAAAAGAATTATATAATTTTTCGATCCAACTTAAATGATAGTACCAAAATTAGCTATTAATGCACTTCCCCTCAAATTCACAAGAGTATAAGGCCTATGTATGACGACCCGAAAGACCCGATTCGTCCATTGGCAGTAGCAGCAATAGACAGAGGTTAACAAATCTTATCTATTTTCTCTCTTGCTCTCCGCTTTCGATAAATTTCACAGCTTCCATAAATTAAAACCCTAGAAATTCTCTTCATCTCAAGCCATTAGCATTTTACAAACTCGATTTTCTTCCAAAAGAACAGTTTTTTTGTGTCATTTTTATATAAATTATACGTGTATTGATATATATATATATATATTATTAACAGATCAATATAATTTAGGATTACTGTATTGTTTTGCTTAGATTTGTATTAATTTGTTTCTGTTTCTAACAATTGTGTGCTTTTGTTTCTGGGATTAGGGTTTCTCTCGTTTCTGTTCTGGAACTAGGGTTTTCACCATCTTTTTGGTCGAAAGTTTCGGTCTTTTAGTGACTATTTGCACTGGTAAGTACGCATTTCATTAATTGTCTGAATTTTTGATTTTTCACTTTCGTCAATAGAAAATGTTGAAACGTTTGGGCTGGGTAGGAACAAAGATTTTTTTTTAGTGTAAAGGTTTGCAATTGGGTTAAAATTAGAAGCAAGAAAGACATGGGGGTTAATATATTTGAGTTTTTAAGTTAAAGCTACTGTTTTCTTGCAATTTTTTTATTTGGAAGACTGAGATCTAGCTACTTTATATTGGACTTGTGATTGGATATGGTTTCTTTATGGACAATTTTGTTCATAGCTCTAGTAAGTTCCACCAGGTAGTTGTTTTCTTAAGATGCTTATACCTTATGTTGGATTTACATTTCTTGAGTGCATTTGTTCAGTAAATACCGATGCTTATTGACTGATTAAACCTTATATTGCCTTATCTTTCTTCTCAGTCCTATATATTTGGCTACCACTTATATAGGCGCGGAAAGCACTTAGCACTCTCTGCATGAGAGGAGCTTGTATTAATATTTAAATATGAGGATCTTAGCCGAATATTTGAAAAATGTTGATTAAGGGTGTGGTCTAGTGGTTAATGAAGTGGGTTGAGCACCACGAGGTCTCAAGTTCAAATCCCAGCAGGGATAAAACACTAGGTGGTTTCTTTCCATATGTTCTAGCCTTGGTGGATAGAGTTACCTAGTAGTGGTGGTAGGTAGGAATTAATTGAGTGGTGTGCAAGCTGATCTGGACACCATAATTACCCAAAAAAATATATTGAAAAATGTTGATAACTAACATAAAAGATAAAACCACATACAACAAATATAGAGATGATGAAAAAAGAAGCAGCAATTAACATATCACAACAACGACATACCCGGTTTAATCACAAAAGGTACTACCTTCTATTTTTTTTGCGAGGTTCAGTACGTGCATTAGTATAAATATTTACTAGGAGTCTTTTGCCATAAAAAACAACTTCAATGCAAGTAACTGGTATTATCTATGCATGTCAAGTTTAAATTTCATCTTGCAGGGTGGTCCTTATTTTGTGTTAGAATGGAAAGATAAATATGGGGATGTAGGTTGTGGTTGATTAGGCATCGCCATATGAGTGGTTAAAAGTAAGGTCTAGAAGTATTAGGAAGGCATACGATAGATATAACCAACAATTTCTGATAATTTTTTTTTACTATATAGAGGTGCAAGACCAAATCTTTGAAGGTTGTTCTATTTACTGCCCTGGGATGATGTTGAGAATTTAATGATTTAGTTGGCATGTGGGCATCTTGCCATCCCCAGACCCCACTTGTGGATTACACGGGATATGTTGTTGTAATAGGCGTGTGGTTAATTTGATGATATTTGAAGTTAAGTTTGCTTCAATTTCATTTGTGAGTGAAGGAAGAATACCTGAGCTTCAAGCAAAGAAGGCGGTAACCTCGGGCTATCGCAAATTCAACGGTCTCACCGGAAACTAGACAAGCACCCAGATGTTTATTTTTAAGCCCTAGCCCGAAATTCTTACTTCATTCATCAGAGTTCCATGCCTGTAAGCATAACTCCACATTTCCGAGCTCGAGGTTGCGCCCACTCCGTGTCCCGTTCTAGTTCCGGAACCAGAACACCCTTTCCTTCCTGATATACAAAGGAGAGTGGAGCTTCAACACCAGCTGTCCGTCTATTTTATTGGGAGGAACTGCCTTGTTATCAAAAATGGAGTTGGGTAAAGCAAACTCTCTCCTTGGAGGAGCACAGGTTTAGTCAAGTAGAACTAGGTTTCCTGCTTGATGCTCTGATCGAAAACAAATTAGTGGGGTCATGCTGGTACGATAAGAAAGGGTATTTGGAAATTGAAATGATGTTTGGACA
Organism: Solanum bulbocastanum; assembly: GCA_037074985.1. NCBI lineage: Eukaryota > Viridiplantae > Streptophyta > Magnoliopsida > Solanales > Solanaceae > Solanum > Solanum bulbocastanum. The sequence continues at coordinate 53,112,754 of CM073600.1, read as the reverse complement.
TGCATTTCACTTGGAAAAATGGTGAAATCTTATGAGGGAAATATTCTTTTCTTACTTGGTAAGTTGTTAGAACCAGCAACTTAAGTTGAAGTGAAAAATTGACTATGTCTTAATAAGCCCTAAGGCTAATTTCTAACTGATAAACCCTTAGGGGTGGCCCAGTGGTTTGGGCTTGGGACTTCCATGTTGGAGGTCTCAAGTTCGAAATCCCTTGCCAGCGAAAGCAAGGGGTTTGCCTTTTGGGTTGAGCTCGTCGCACCGGGTTTACCTAGTGCGGGTTACCTCTCCTATGTGGTTTGCGAGCTATTGCATAGGAGCAGGGGTTTTACCCTGTGCGCACCCAAAGGGTAGCGGCTGCGGGTTTCCCTTGTCATTAAAAAATAAAAAAAATTCTAACTGATATAATGTGACTTAACAAGAATTCTTGAGGATTGAGACATGTATGAAAGAGTACACCAAACTCTTAAGTGTATTGTAGCAGCCATTGTGATTATGAAATGTAAACTCTATGAAGAACTATTAAGGGATTGAGACATGTACGAAAGAATACACCAGCATTGTTCTTAAATGTGTTGCGGCAACCATTTTGAAAGAGCAAGTGCATGATAGAGAGGAACACATAGAACAGATGGGACTGACTAAAAGGAAAGAGTATTTCACTGACAATCCTTTATGAATAGATATATTCTTGATAAGTTGTGGTTGATGTTTGGGAAGGATAGAAATCCATAGAAGAACTGGTATGAAGAGGGTAACATAAAATTATGACTGGAAAATCTTTTAGAGAAATTGCTAAATAGCCAAATATTTGTTTCCGTTGGCTGCCCCATGCATTTTCACCGGTAACCTGGTGGTCGCATAGAATGAGGTGCGTGGTTTCTGGAGAAAAAAAGAGAGGCTGATCTAGGATTGTTAGATTGGCTGGAATCTCTCTTCATTTGTGATGCATGTAAATAGTTGCAGCATCCAGTCAATTTGAGGATATGGACTTGGACAATCTAGAGGACATGTTGAGAGTGAAGATATTTGTTCTCTTAGCAGCTTCATATTCTGGAGTCTATGTAATTGAAGAGTCGTTTTTTTGCCTTTGGTTAGTAGGAAAGAGAATGCAAAGATGCTGAGGAGTTACATTTTCACTTTGTATTTAGCATGTGAAGCATTTCTTACATTTGAAAATTTGAGAGATGGAGACGATAATGATGAGGTGGTGGTTCATGTGCAAGGAGTATGAGGAAGATTGGAACCATTTTTTGTTGCATTATAAGAGTTTCTTACAGCTATGGGCCCTAGTGTTTCATGTTTTGACGTCTTGTAGGTGTTATCTCGAACAGGGGCAGTGCTAGCACCTGAAGCAATTACATAGATAAGAAGGTACAGAAAACTTCCAAAGTGAGGAACTAAGCATTAAGATGGGTTGTCTTATGGATACTGGGAGTTACCTGAATTTAATATTGACAAGATGTTAGTAATAAGACAATTCTTAGTGTTCCATATGTATTTTTGTGTTACAAGGAGTATATACCTTTTCTTATTAAGAGTTGGCAAGACAGGATAGTTGAATGTTGCCGAGCCGTGAACTATATTAGGTTTTTTCTTGGTCATTAGTATTTGAGATCTTGATAAAATGTTAAAAAACTTGTTGAAGAGTATTTCAAGTTAAATGATGGCTTTTACTCACCAATCTTTCATTTCTATTCCTGTATTCAAGGAGAAATTCATATCCAAATACAACTTAACTTCCAAATACTCTTTTCCAACTTCAACTGAATATTGCTCAAACTCCTATTATATATTTTAACACCGGCTTGGTGAGCAATATGCGAGTACATTTTGTATTTTCAAGAAAAAAGAGAAAAAGAGAACACAATAAAGAAAGTCTTATCCACTACAAATATGCATTTTTTTGAACCTGTCATGTTTAGTTGAAATTTCTATAGAGGTGAGACTACTAATCTTTGCTAATGTTGAAAAAAAAAAAAAGAGGAAAAGATCTGCATATGAGGATTTTGTCTTTTCTTGATTTTGAGATCCATTCAGGTCTCTTTTTTCAAGTTTTATATGTCTATGTGACTTTCAGGTTTGTCAAAGTGATTTTTTCACTTGGCGGCTAAGATGTCGGACTACCCTGTGCTTGATAATCGTCCAATTAATAAATGGAAAGTAGCAGAATTAAGGGAAGAGCTTAAGAGGAGGAACTTAACGACAAAAGGTTTGAAGGATGATCTGGTTAGGCGATTAAATGAAGCTATCTGCATAGAAATGGAAGCTTCTGCAGTTAAAGAGAGTAAGGATGATGATCGTGACATTGATCCTGCCAGTGGTCTTGAAGATACTGAACCCGAGCCTGATCCTGTTAAATTGGTTGATGATGTTCTGGAGCATCCCCAAATTGAAGTTACTAATGGTTCTGATCATATTACTGATGCTACATGTGGTCTTGAAGATGCTCAACCAAATAGTAATCCTGATATATTGGTTGATAATGTTCAGAAGCAATACCAAGATGAATTTAACAGTATTGGCAGTGATGTTGCTAGGGCCAGCACCAAGATTTGTCTTGTTGGAATAGACCAGAACAAAGTCTTGGATGAGGTTGCAACTGGAGGTAATGATGATGTTCTGAAGCATCACCAAAATGAAGTTAACGAAATTGATGGTGGTATTGCCAGTGCCAGCACCAAGAATTCTCTTGTTGAAATAGACGAGAATAAAGTCTTGGATGAGGTTGCAACTGGAGACACCGCTGCTGGAGAATCAGAACATTTGGAGGCACCTGTTGGTAGCACTAGTGTTATAAATGAGATTGCATCTACTGATCAATTTGGTGAAGACAAACTTGATAAGGAACACAAGATTATTGATTCTTCTCAGGATAATTATGTTGTTGATGGGGTACCTGAAGTCTGGGATGGTTCTATTCCAGTCAGTAGTACTAGAGAGGATGTTGAGGATATGAAAATTTCATCTTATGAGGGAGTGCTTGAGGACAACCTTAGGAGACAAGAAAATGATGTGGAGGTAACCCCAGTAACATCAAAGGAAGCCTTGAAAAACCACAGCATTAAGTTGGATAATGAGGGTCTGAAACTCTCAGACATGGATGCTGAGCCAGATATGTCCAATCCAGCCACTCAGGTATATGAGGTCAACCCTAATTTAGGGTCTCAAGTAAAATCTGACTCATTTTCTACTGATACTTTGCCCATTAATGAAAATAAAGATTTAAATGATAATTTGAATGCTGATAATGTCAACTTAGAAACTGAAGTTGTTAGGCAAGAGATGGAGCTGCAGTCATCCAGCAAAGACCTATCAGGTGTTGGTAGCTCTCATCCATTGGATGGTCAGATGCCACATGAGATGCAGGGTCTTGTTGGAGAAACTGATGATGACAAATCTTCAGATGTAAAATTTAGCATGAAAAATGACAATGCAGATCAGGTTTCTGTTGACGTTTCCAAGGTAGAGCATGATTTTGAGAGTAAGACTCCAAATAATAGTGAGCAACAACCCGATATACAGTTTGAAAATGCTAGAACTTTAGGTGATGTTGAAGAGCCTAGTTTGTCACCCATGAAAATTGAGGCATCTGCAGAAGATACACATGGTCTTGCTGCTTCTGGTGATGATAGAAAAGGTAAGGAAGCACCTCCTTCCACCAAAAATGAACGTTCTCTTCTTTCCTAAGACCAGTTCTTCCAGATCTTCTGTGTTGTTTCTTTGGTTGCAGATTTTAGCAAGATTGCCGATGTAGTGGATGGTGAGAATATGGAAAAGATAAACTTGGATCAGTCTTCAGCTGATGATTCTATGGAGGAGGATGTAGTAGAGACAAAGCATGTGGATTTTGATCATATTTCTAAGAAGGAGCATGACAAGACTGAAGAGTTTATTACGGGAATGACAGAAGAGCCCAAAGTTCGACCAAGTGGTTCTTCTGATGCAATGCAGCTAGACATGCCTTCTGAGAAGGTTGCGTCTCCTCAAGAAACTAAAGATAAGTCTCTTGCTTTGTCAGAGAAGAGAAAGTTTCAAGGTACTCATGGCTTCTCTTTAATGGTCTCTCTTTCCCTCTTTGTTTTTATGCAGTAAATTCTCTCCTCCTTCTGTTCTACACATGTTTATTGATTACTTCTTCTATTTTACTTTTACAATTTTATTATTAGGATTTGTTGCTTCCTTATCAAGAAAAGAATATCAGAGTTAGCTGTTCGTTGTTTATGTATTCTTTGAATTGATTTTGTGAAGCTTTAAATGGTGAAACTTTTGTATATTTTATATGGTTAAGTCCAGATTGTTAGTATGTTTATAGTTTTGTTTTTCTTGTGAATGCTTAAACATTTGATTGGGCCACATGTTTTACTAGAACATGGCCACAAAAAATTGCCTATTTTTTCATTGTTAAAGTTGAAGCTCACAACTGGAAAGTAGCTAAAGTTGTGCTTACTAGAGTGTGTCTGTGTAATGAAATTTCTGATACCAATGGCAGGTATTAGAATCTTCTTGCAATGTGGGATATGAAGCCCTCTCCATTTACATCAACTTTGGATAATTATAGCGATAATGGCGAATAAGAATACGATTTATTCTTTTCTTATTCCATAATTTGGTTTCTTAAGATTTTCGACTTCTTGTGGATTCTTTGTAGATGAAGCAGGAGGTGGGAGTAAAGAGCCTGCAAAGAGGCAGCGTAGATGGAACACTGAGAAGACTGCTGAAACCCAAAATTCTAGTATTGCTTTAACAAAGGAGGTTGTTCAGCCCACCCATATCAAACCCATCCTTGGCAGGACTAACTCTACAGTTGGTGGGGATTCACCCAAGGAGCGCTTTGGTGAGTATTTGTTTTCTTGGTAATGCATGAGTTTCAAATGCAACAGTAGCAGCACAAGAATAATTACCTCTAATGTTCTGTTAATATTCCAGTACCAAAGTCTTCAAAAACAGCCACTACTTCACTCAAAATTGAGAATTTCTTGCGGCCTTTTACGCTGAAAGCTGTGCAAGAGCTCCTTGCAAGGACTGGTGAAGTCTGCTGTTTCTGGATGGACCAGATTAAGACCCATTGCTATGTCACGGTACAATCTTGCTCTGATCTCCTACTGCATTTCATGCTCATCGAGTTTCTCCATCTTAAATTATACTTGCAAGGAAGCATCAGTAGCCTGATTTGGCTGGCTACTCTTAGGAAAGGACAGGGTTGGGGGACAGTTGTCATTGGGATGGGCATTATTTGAAACCTTGATGCTGCACCAGTTGGCCCAAGTCCCTCTGGTCAATTTGTCATAACATAGCATGTTAATGTGCATCATTGCCTTTCAGAGATGCATTCCCAAATAGCAATGCGTTGTAACTTGTATGATTTGGCTTCTTGGCAATGCTCTCTTGAACTTATTAGAAAAGTCTATATATATTGTGTTTCCTTCCATAGTGGTTCAGCATAATTAATTGTTACATGTTCTCTTTACAGTATTCTTCGGTAGAAGAAGCCACAGAGACCAGAAACGCAGTGTACAATCTCCAATGGCCTCCAAATGGAGGTCGTCTCCTGGTTGCAGATTTTGTTGATCCTCAACAGGTGCAAACCAAGATAGAGGGTCGGGAACCTGCTTCTCCACCGAAAGTTACCAGTCCTGCTGTGCCTGCTTCATCCTCTGTTCAAACACCACCTGCTCAGCAGCAGGGTCGCAAACAGCAAGCTGAGTTGGAACATTCACTCACACGCCAGCCACCACCTGCTCCTCCTAGTGCTCCTCCAACAAAAGAGATGCTGCCTTCACCTGTTGCTGATAAAAATGATCCCCCTATTGTTACTTTGGATGACCTCTTCAGAAAGACCAAAGCCACTCCCCGTATCTATTATTTACCGCTGACAGATGAAGAAGTTGCTAAAAAGCTTGCCATTAGGGGAAATGCTAAGCCTTGAGATTTTAGGTGAATAAAGGGGCATGTTAGATGGATCTGTAGAGTGGTGTTCTAGTGTAATGCTGAAAACTGCAACTTTGCCCGCATAAAGAAGTTGCAGTCTAATTTGTAGGCGAGTAGTGAGTTTCTTGAGGCTCGTTGAGACTTTCCTTTCTTTTCTATTTTTGGTTTGTTACTGCTTGCAGACTTTGGTTGCTACTAGGTGCAAGTCTTAACTGTATTTTGCTTTGGGTTGAAAAACTTCGGAATGTTCAGATTATGAAGAATCTCTGTTAGTCTGACTTAATTCTTTCTCCAGATTTCTGGAGAACTATTCGAATGTTAACTATCTGAGTTATGAGATATATTATGTAAGTGGTATCAATGTGCTGAAGCTGTAAATGCCATTTACTATCTGCTTGTTTTCTATTTATTAACCCCTTGAACTGTGCGATCCTTTCCTATACCCTGTGTGCACACAGGAGTCTTTGTGCACCGGGCTGTCATTTTATTATGGTTCTTTTTCTTTCGTTGTATCTGACTTTAGCTAAATTTGCTTGTGTTCTAACTTTTAAGAGACCATAGGTTTTTTCGAGATTACTTTCTTTTATGTGACTGCTCCATCTCATTTTATTTACGTTTACAATCATACTTACGAACAGATTATCAGACTAACCTTAATAGCATGTCTTTTTGCAACACTCATCTGATGAATAACCATTCCATTGGAGATCCTGTTTTTAATTTGCCAGATGCCGTTTATAATGTGTTTAGAGTAGGGAAAATTGTATGAAATAGAAAATTATTAATTCAAATTAAATGTTATAGTCATAGTTTATTTTATTTGTAATTCGCAGCAAACATTCCATTTTTTTGCCATTTGATACGGTATACAATTAGACAATTTTGGTATACAATTAGTCATTTTATATATTTCGGTATAAAATGTATAAAATGCATTTGTGTTTGTATAAAGCGAGAGAAAAATGTATATACAAATACATATATTTTCGTCCTATAAACTCATAATTATACAAATACAGATCATATTATATAAATTACAATGTATAAATGAATTTATACAAAACTGAACAATTTGTATAAAATTGGATGTATTTAGCGAATTATACAAATCAAAAGCGTCATAGCAAACATAAAATTTGCTAAGGAGCGTAGTTATGCAAACTATAGCTATAACATAAAAATTATAATTTTTATGTTTGATATGTGAAAGTTGCTCATTAAAAGTATCATCAAAGCTAATTTATCAACATTCATAACCCCAAGAAAATTATTTGAATTCATTATATATTAACCAAATTATGTAAATTTATCAAAGGTTAATAAATGTATATTCATCAATATGAAGGCCCAAATCAATTCGTAATTCGATATGGTTGGACTATGATTTTTGAAGTCCATTTAAGAATGGAGCTTTATGTCCAGCAAGATCATTCTCTTGTATGTTGTCTCCGATATATTTGCATAAAATGATAGTAATTTTAGATTGAAGTCATATAATCAAATTTTTAATTGAAGTCAAACTTAACGAATATTATTAAGATTGTTTTATTTGTGAGTTGAGACTTGATTAACAAGCACTAATACCATGTAAAAATATATTAGCATTTTAAAATTGAAACTAAGAATATAAAAATATTTTTTTAAAAAAAATAATGGGTTGGCCCGACATGACTAAGGAATAAGGTTCACCAAAATGATAAACTACCCGACCCGAGCCGTTAAATTTCAAAACCCATTTAAATTAGCAAGAATGTATCCACCCGGCCCATATTGTCATTCAACCTATTTCGTCATTTTCAGAGTCACGTGACATACACGTGAGCAAACATCAAATATATTTTCATCAACAAATAGCGCGGCCCAAGAAAAAACCCTAATCTCATATAATAACAACTAGTCTTACAAACGCAGCCTCCCTCTTCCTTTTCCCCCTTCCCCTTTCCCCTTAGTTTCACAGATCTTTGTGTAATCAAGAATGGTGACTACCGGGAAGAAATCGAAGAGGACCCATGAGAGCATCAACAACAGATTGGCTCTCGTAATGAAGAGTGGAAAGTACACTCTTGGTTACAAGACTGTGCTCAAGACTCTCAGGACCTCAAAAGGTTGCTCTTTTTAATTGCCCTTTTTGTTAGTTTTTTGTATTTTTCTGGCGTTTTTGGGTTTAATGTATGATGGGTTTTGCAGGGAAGTTGATATTGATATCAAACAACTGCCCACCTTTGAGGAAATCTGAGATTGAGTATTATGCTATGCTTGCTAAAGTTGGTGTTCACCATTTCAATGGAAGTAAGTGCATTTTCAATGATTTTTTTTTAATTGTAATCCAGTTCTAGAATTTGGGTTGATTTGTATTGGCATTGATTTTGTACATGTTAGGTGATGAACAATTTGAGATTTTGTGTTGTTTTTAATTTCATTAGATTCCAGTGTATTTGATATAATATAAATTTGTTCAAATAGTCCTGCGCCTAGTACACCCAGCCTCCCCAGACCCCATTTCTGGGACTATATTGTGTGTGGTTGCCTAACATGCTATTAATAATGCCTATTCTTTGATATACGCAAGTGAAGGTACTGAGATCTGCTCATGGGTTTATGTCCAATATCATGGTCAAGTCGAAGTGCTGAACTCCTTTCTTGTTTAAGCATTTTTAAACTACTCATGTAGGGAATTATGATTTAAATTAGGAATTTTAAGTTGTGAATGATTGTAGAAGATGAGACCAGTAAATGACTAGTCACTGAGATTTCACCTTCGTGAGATTGTCAAGACCATAGGCTATTCATTGAAATTATTCTATCAATTGAAATAGTATTTTTAGCCTGTCCTTGCATTTTATGTTGCAAAATTGAAACTTAAGTAAGTGCTCTTTAGTTTATCTGCAGCATAATGTTGGTGTGGATAGGTGTGCTGGGCTTTATTGGTCAGTGGTTTGTTAATATATATTAATCATAATCTCTACTAAAAGTCATTCCCAACATATCTGTTTTTGACGATATATTGCATTTTAGTGTCATTTTTCTAGTTTATGGATATTTGCGTGATGCCAAGTCCCTTGTACTGTATGCTTTCATTTTCTTTTGGACGGATGGAGGTGCAAAGATATAACTTCTGTTGGTATATTGAGGTTCCTGTTTGGTCTGTTGGAATTTTTTTTTTTGAGGAACCTTCTTATGACTTTTGTCTTTGACTAGAACGAGTATTTTCACGACTTTCTAATATATGTGTTCTTTTCCCCTTGCTATTTTGTGTGCAGATAATGTTGATCTTGGAACAGCATGTGGAAAGTTCCACCGCGTGTCATGCCTGAGCATCATTGACCCAGGTAAAGTGCATTTGAGATTATTAATTGTAGTTCTGTAAAATCTTATAATGGGTACTGAAGGGAAGCACACAGTTTGACTGACTTGTGGAAATGATGATGTTTCAGGTGATTCCGACATTATCAAGTCTCTGCCTGGAGATCAGTAAGAGTTGGTGATCTAGTATTCAAACAATCTAGAAAATGTTTTGCCCGGGCTGCTCTAAACCATTTTACTGATGTTGAGAGAATCTGTAGTATCTTTTTGTTCTTTGTATTTTGGAGTTATATCTAGTTTTGTTGGTTTTATCATTTCTCCAGAAGTTTTTAGGCCAAATACACTATGATTTATTCATAGATCAATTTCCCTTGATAATTTTGCATATCTGAATGAGTTCACTAGCTGATAAACGATTTTCTTGAGCCAAGTGTCTCTACCTCACCTTCTCCGTACTTCACTTGTGAGAGACTATATTGGGTATGTTGTTGAACGAGTTCACTTGATTATGTTCTTTTTAACTGCATCTGCCTAGCTTCTTTGTTTGCAATTTATTTGAAGCTCATACTCTACTGTTTGTACTATGGGCTTAGGGTTATATTTGTATACATGTCGTATTTTACTAGTTTCCATTAGTATGATAACCCCCCACTCGTCATGTGCCAATCATGTTCATCACTGATTACTTCCCTCACCGTGCTTCATCTTCTCCTTCGTTTTTAACAACCGCATGAAAAAGAAAGCTGATTCAATAAAGCCATAATATATGTAGTGTCTGAGAGGACTTGCCTGGTGGAAGGATTGAACGGAATGAAGTGAATGATCCATGTGTATATTATTGTGATCATAGCCCCTGACCCTTTTCTCTGGTGCCCAAACTTGCAGCATCTGCAATGTTTCATCGACTATGTTGTCAAGTTTGGGAGATGTTGAAGGTATCTGCCATGGAATTTCTTTATCCAATAGTGTCATATGTTGGTAGTATTCAAGTCCTATTTGGTGATAAATCTTTAGTTCAAATGTATAATGTGTTTAAAAGTGAAAATGATATTAGTATATCTTTTCACTGTCCATTAGACTTGGATCGTCTCACTCAACCCAACTTTGAAGCCCAGTGTCATATTTGAGTGAGGCGATCCAAGTGTAATGGACAATTACAGGATGGGCTCTCACAGATTTCCACTGGGCTTTCTTTTTTCGAAAGAGTGTCGTTGTTGGTTGAGTAATGATCACTCAAATAATATTTAATCTACAACAGTCTAGAAAGAGAATAAATAGAAGTTAAACTATCACAGTAACTATAATAAAATAATATGATAGTCGAAGTACAAGAAACATCATAATAATGACAAAATGAAAAGATAAGAAACTACATGGGCAATACTATCCCTACGACAACATACTATTATTTACTAACCTCCTATCCTAATATGTGGTATCCACAACCTCCTATCTAAACTTATATTATCAATAACCTGAAACTGTCATATGCTATCTAATCACCTCTGCGGGACTTTCAATGCATGCATAAATATTTTTTGAACCTAATTAATGGGACCATTTTGTCATTTTCTCGCCCATGTAACTTGCATTTTATTTTAAAAAATATCCCCTAATGATTGTTTGCTTATGATTAAATTAGTTATAAAGAACTTTTCTGAAGAAACCAAAAACGGAAAACAAAAGCTGTCGAGTTCAGCTGAAATGTGTGTTGGAATAAATTAAAAGAATGATATAAGGTCCTTTTCTTTTGTGAATTAAGTTATATTGAAACTATTAAGTGTTGTGTTTATAATAGTATATTGGGATTAAATAGTAACAAAATTATTTTGTACTTTTTTCATTGATAGATGCCTGGTTCATCATAAACAATGATTTATACGAATATAACACATGATCGATTAGGATTTTAAAAAATTATTTTAAATATTAATCTCAACTTTTTTACAAGACGAGTTTTGGGAAAGAAGGAAATACCTCATTTGTCGGTTTATGAGATTAGCAATTTCAAAATTATTATCCCATGTAAAGTGTGATTTAACAATAATATCTCAAGTATAACATAAATAATTTTAATATAACCAAACACAAAATAAATAAATTTATATTTTATATCGAAATTTATTATCTCTTATTTGGCGGATAGTTACGGCACTGTTTTGGAACAATCTTTGTGGGGTGAGTTATGAATAAATCTAAAAATTATAAAATAATAATTGTAGCTATTGAATACTGAAAATAAGATAAATTACTTCAAAATAAAATAAAATTATTTGGCACAACATATAAAGGTGATCGATGATACAAAAATATCATATATCGACAATGTATATAGTTTCTAACTTTTTCTTCTTCTCAACATATATATATTATTTTTCATACTTTTATTTTTCAAAAAGTTAAATTGAAAGAATAATTTCATGATGTACACGTAATCTAAGAAATATATACAAACAAATAAACAATATTCAATATTTTCCATTTTCTTTAAAGCATCAGATTCTGATAAATAAATATATATATATATATATATATATATATATATATATATATTCAGTAATTCTGAAATTGCCATCTAATGTGTTCACGAACAAAACCTTTCAGACCATCAGATATTCAAGACCTCTGCAGTTCTTTTTTTGGTATCTCACACCATACAAAGTATTTTTTTTTGGGATAAATTTAAATTGATCGAAACTCAAACATAAAGCCAACGCATCTAATGGGATGATAGTAGAAGTAGTTGGGGTCCTACAATAAGGCCAAGAAGGTGTCCGTACACGTGCCAACCACGTGTAAACCTACATGGCTAGGTGTACACTGACATGCCACCTAAATCAACCCATTCTGCCAAATATATAAAAGGGATAAGAGTTTGAAAAATACCTCAATTTTGATCGAATTTGCTGTTATGATATTAAATTTTTATGAGGATCTATTATTCCTAAACTATTTAATATCATATTTTAAACATATATATGTGCCCACGTGAACATAAAAAATATTGCATAATTATAAACAGTAATGTGTCCACGTGGACACATATATACCTTTAAAATACGCTATTAAATAGTTCAGGGGGTAAAAAATACGGTATCAAATAGTCTAGGGGGTAGTAGGTCCTCATGAAAGTTTGGTATCGTAACAACAAATTTGAGCAAAGTTAGGATATTTTTCAGACTTTTTTCCCTATATAAAACCATAATATATATATATATATATATATATATATATATGTATATATATGTATATATTATTAATGCTCATTTGGCCATGGATGAAAAACATATATACTACTTTTTTTTCTGTTTCAATTTAGCTATTTTTCTTTTTAATCCGTTTTTTAAAAAAATGATTTTTTTCCTTTTTCTTTTTATAATAAACTTTTCAATTTTTATTTTTTCTATGTGACATGTTTAAAAATATAAAATTAATAAACATTTTAGTATACTTAATATAGATTTAATTTTAAATTATAAGATTCAAATTTTTTATTTTCTTAAATTTCATGCTTAATTAAAGTAAGTCAAACAAATTCAAAATAAAAATATTTCTTTTTCTTCTAAATTTCATAATTTTTATGTCCAAACGCCCGTAAAAATTCCTCTTTCTTCCTTTAATTTGCATAGAACAAAACTACCCCAAAACCCATGTCTTCATTCTTCTAATTTTAAAAAGGGAATAATAATAATTATAATAATAATAATAATTTTTTTTTTAAAAAAAATAGTCCTAAAGTAGTACTACCATGCTAGAACTACACTATCATCAATCATTGACATCTCATTATAAATGTTAAAAGTCAGCAGTTCCAAGATATTTTCCCAACTTCTTTTATTAAATTATCTACTAAGGTTGTTTTGCTAGAACTCCCCCTATTTTTCTATTTTATTGTTATGAGACTATAAAGTGAATCCACGTGTACGTTTTAAATTTCAGATACTCATTATAATATGTAGAGAAATATGATTTAAGGTTAGTGATATCATTATATTTCCAAATGTCTGTTAATAAATCTTTGACTTATGACTAAATTCTTTTTTCTAATTAAAAATAGCAAGCCTAAAAAACTGGACTATTTCATTGAATTAGTAATCCAAATCCATAAAATAGTGATGGAAAAGAGAATACTTTCTTTAATTTCAATTGTCAAGTAATTCAATAACCTGATGATTTTACTCATCCTTATCTGTTAAATGAGTAGGATGGTAAGTAAATATTATCACATTAATCTAGCTTGGTAAGTAAAATTAATTAGAGTGTAGACATACATTAACTAAACTTTTTTTTTTACAAGACTAGTGAGTAGTGACTTTGCATCTTTTTTCTTAAAATGGAATATTTAAACCCTTTAAATAGTAAGTTTTGTTATTTACCTTGAGTAAATTATGGGATTAGGTGCTAAATTTTTAGTTTTTTTTTTTTTTTTTTTTTACCATCTGACTTTTTTTTAAAAAAAATAGATCCCTTAAATGAATAACCCAATCCCCGGAGATTGTATGAGCAAAGTATTAGCTGTCACTGCCAAATTAAAATCGCTGTTTTCCCTTCCTTCAACATATTCTTTTTCTTTACCCCAACCCTACCCCACCTACCCCACCCCCCCTATATATACTCCTTCTCTTCTTCACATTTTTTCTCTATCCCCCATGCCATGCAAAAACACTCCCAAATTTCTACCATGGAGGAATCAAAATCAGTTGGTAGTGTTGATGGCGGTGTTGAATTGAAATTCGATTCGAAATTGGGAACGTATGGGTGGTTCAACTGCACCAGCGGCGGCGGAGAAGGAGTTTTTGGATTAAGAAGAGAGAAGAAGAAAGTGAAAATTGAGAGAGAATATCCGCCGCCGATCCCAGGGCTTGCGAAGACGGAGAATGTTCCGTCTTCGCAAATGCCATGGGTGATGAAGAGGTATCATACCTCTGATGGACGATTGATTATCAAAGAGGAGAAAGTGAAGCGATTTGAGTATTTCGAGACTCAACGTACTGAAGGAAGGTTAATGCTGAATCTCATTCCGCTAAACGACGACGTTGGTGATTCAGACGATGACGATGATGCTGCTGATAGAGGCGATGTGGTTGAAAAGGATGGTTGTGATCAAGGGGAGATTGATCGGACGGCGCCGGAGGAGACTGAATCGGCATTGGTTAATGGTAGTGGTGGTGGTGGTGGTGCGGTGATCGGCGGCGGTGGAAGCGGAGGAGTGAAGTGTTCGAGTTTGTGTACGTTTGGTGTGGCGGTGCCGGCGATAAGGCCAGTTCATACATAAGCAAAACTTCTCTTTATGAGAAATTGATGGGATTTTCCATATATTTGAGGCTTTTTTTTAGGTTTTAAATTATTTTTATTTATTTAGCTCAAAAGGAAAAAATTTTGTTGGGATTTTATTGAATTTTAAATTCTTTTTTGAATGTCAATTTTTTTTTTTGTTTAATTTAATGATCCCTTTATGCTGCATTTCTAATGTTTTTCTTAGTGGACTAAATTATATATGTGCGTGTTTGGTGTGCCTTTTTTTGAAAAAAGTTTGTTTAGCTTGTTAAAAATTATTGTTATCCTTTTAAAGGATTTTTTTAATCTAAGTCGGAAAAATGATTTTGTTCTTAGTTTGGTACATGTGATAAAAATAATAATTTTAAAATAAAATTTGAGATTAATTTTATATTTGGATTAAGGTATTAGCTATTAGCTAATCTATGAATATTGATGATGTGATGAAATAATCAAATGAATAATATTTGATTTGATAGATTCATTATTAATCTTCAAAGTGAGAGTTTATATTTTTGTTACAGAACAAACATTATTTTTCAGAATTCAGAAAAAAACTTTCGAACCAAATACACTCACGCTTGCATCAATTCTAATCTTCTTGAGTTTTAAATTTCGAAAGTCAAACAATTTATTTATATTATAATTTGAATTTTGAAAGTCAAAAGATTTCAGTTTGATCATAAATTTGGATATTAAATCTTTATGTTTTCAAAATAAAATTATGGTTAAAGATAGACTTCTTTAAATCTCGAAATCAAAATTCAAAAGTCAAACAATTTATTCATATGATATACTTCAGATTTCAAGAGTCAAATAATTTAAATTTGACCGTGAATTTGTACGTGAAATATTCAAGTTTTTTGAAATAAAATTACTCCCCCCCACCCCCCTAATTCACTTTTATTTGTCACATTTTGATTTGGCTCACCCATTAAGAAAATGATTATTGATATAAATATTTTACCAAATTATTCCTATTAAATGATATTTAGTATTAAATTTTGGAAAATAATTTGAAGAAAAAATATTTAATGTTGAGGGTAAACATGAAAAAATATTAATGTCTTTTCTTGATATGTCAAAAGTGACAAGTAAAAATGAAAATCTAGTTTAGGAAAAAGTGACAAGTAAAAGTGAACGAATGGAGTATAAAATTATGATAAAAAATAAATTTATTTAAATCTCAAAATTTAAAAAATACCACATAAATTTAGATATTGGGAGTACAAGTACGAGTTATTTTTACATAATTATAAAACAAATAATTAAACATGCATATACATCTAAAACTGAAATAATCAAACTTTAGTTGAAAGATTTAAATCCAATTAAATTTGAATTTCTATTTTCAAAAATTATATTAAAGAATAAAATGCTCCTTACCAAATTTAAGCTGATCCTTCCTTCTCATGCATGGCTGTTTCATACCTGTAATATTTGTTTTCTTTTTCTCAATTTCAATATATTGTCTTTGATAAATCTAATTATGTGAATCTCCTTATGTTATTTAAATTTTGAATTTATAAGTGAGTGGAGTCCTACTTGGATGTTTATTTCTTTTCTAAAACAACTCTCCGGTTTTAGTTTTTAAATGTAAAATTAGTGTCTGGCTACTACAGTAATTATTCGTATTAGTTTTAAAATTTAATGAATATGTTTATTCTGCTGTGCTTGGTATGATATAATTATTTTTAATTCAAAATTTCATATGTTTGGGTACTTAGCTTAAACAAGTCATCTATATAGTTTGAATCAGTGTTTTAAAAAATTTAGTTGGGACTTGCCTCGGGGCTCACCTTAGGACGGGACTCCAACAAAACGCTCTGAGACTCAAGTGTGGAGCTTAGTTCTCTAAAACTTACACATTAAGTGTCCGATTGTACACCCTAAGCACGCTCGAGGCTCGCCTAACAAATCTAACACAAATTATGTGTTAAATTCTTTAGTTATCATTGTTGACCCTCATATATAATTCTTGAATAATTGAATGATACTTAATAATTTTTAATGTGAAAATTTTATAAATGACATTTATTAGACTAATATTTTCAAGTTGTAGCAGTAGAATAAAACTTTTAAGTTGTAACAATAAAAAATTTCAGGTTGTAACATTTTTTTTTTTAAAATAATACTAAAAAATTTTTTTTTAAATATCATAAAAATAGAAAAAAAAAAACAGATAACATTAAGGATAATTAATAATGCCATAAATTTAGGGGATTCAAAACAAAATAAGAATATTTGGTTTCCTTTTTTTTCTCAATCAGTTATAATTAAATCAAAAATTAGATTTTATTTTATTTTCAAACGTTTCTCTCTCCCTCTAATTTTTTTCTGTCAATTTGTTTTCCTTTTTTACTCAATCAGTTAAAATTAATTCAAAAATCAGATTTTCTTTTTCTTTTATTCAAACATTTCTCACTCCCTTGATTTTTTTCTGTGATTGTCGTCATTCACAACTAATTCCAAGATATTTTTGGTTCAAAAATCTTTAATTTGTGGTAATGGACGGATTCTTATCGATATTAATAAAACATGGTGATAGATGGGATCCTTCTGGTTAATATTCATTGCAATTTATTATTTGTATTTTTATTCCAACTTCAGTAAAAAAATAATCAAGAACAATGAAATTGAAAATGAAATTTTCGGATTTTGGTTGTGTATAATAGATTTAAATTGTGATTTTTTTTTGTATGAACCTTCATTTGTTTCATATTACAAAATAATTTCTGTGAAAATTGAATAAATGATGTTATGAGTTTTTTGTAAACTGGTTTTTGTAATTTGTATACTATAAACACAATGAATGTGTCGATTTTGTATTTATATTTGAATGATTTGATTATATTTTTTCGTGATAGTGTATGAAATAGTGATGATGTTATCGTTATAAATTTATATAATGTGTGGAAAAATATAAATGTATGAAGTGTGTTTTATGGTATGAATTTTGGTAGACTGTTTGGAATGATATCGGTATGAATAAGTAATGACGAGTGTCTATAAATTTGAGTGATAAGAATGAAGTTGTGGATGAAATTTGTATTAGGTTTGGTATGAAATTTGAATATAAATACAACATATTTATTATTCCTTTGTATTATGTACGACATACTATTTTTTTTTTTTATGAAATGTGTTTTATGAAATGAATTCTAGTAGACTGTTTGAAATGATATTGGTATGAATAAGTAATGACGAGTGTGTATAAATTTGTGTGAGAAGAATGAAGTTGTGGATGAAATTTGTATTATCTTGGTATGAAAAGTGAATATAAATACAACATATTTATTATTCCTTTGTATAATGTTAACAGGTTAGCAAGGAGGTTGCCAGTGATTTCACTTCTTGAATTTATGAGGATAACAGTTCAAACATGAATTCATAAGCACAACGAGGAGGCTACAAAAACTAGATCAGAGCTAACAAAAAAAAAAATATGATCTTAAGCTCAAGAAAAGTGTTGCTTTGTTTATTAGTATGAGGGTATGATTTTTCCTTTATTCATTAATATCCAAATGTATTCATGTATGCAATTGGTATGATTACTGAATGAATTTGGTATAAAATGCCAACTTACATGAACAATACATTACACAAGTAGCTGGAATGAATTTGATATCCATTCCGTATATAGTTGAACCCTTTTTTGTGGACTTTTTTTTTGTAACATGTTAATATCCATTTTTTTGTGTGTTAGGTAATACCATCAACACTTTATTTGCATGTTGTTGTTGATGGACCAAAGTGATACATAGTATGCATAAACACCAAGAAATGTAGTTGCGGAAGATATCAAAATGATGAGATACTATATAAGGATCAAAGAAGGTATGTGACAGATAATAGAAGACTAATTACATCTAATCAAAGATAAGTATTAGTAATTGTTATGTTGAAGCAAATTAATCGGATAAATTTTCTAGCTATATATGGACTTACAAAGAGTAATTAAGAGGGTTACCCAAATTGATCTATAAGATGCATTTTCCAACTATCAAATGAATCCCAATTTATTTATATTTACTTATAATGTAAGTGAATAAAAGTTAAACGTAGTTTGAATATAGTGAAGGGTTTTGACATAATAATACAAATTTGAATTAATTGCAGCATTAACACGATTGCTCACAATCGTTACAAACTTGGAAACCATAGCATGCAGCCTATTAAATTTTCCCTTCGATGCATTCCTAGGTGAAACCTTATCAACGTGACATATATGCGACTTATTAATGAAGTTGGCATTTTCAGCAATTGTTAAATCATACAAAAAAAATAAACTTGCTTTAATTATTTTAACAAGATTTTTCATAAGTCAACTTAGACTATTATTTTATTGGAGAATACAATAAGGAAATTGCAAAGAGCTGAATGTAAATGTTAGTCACTGTTAGTTCACTGTTAATTAGTTTAGCTGTCATTGTTAATTAGTTAAGTCTTCTGTTAGTCAGTTATAGATTCTGTTAGAAGATATTTTCATTTATGTAAGTCAGTTAGTAGTCAGATGTATATAAAGTCTGATATAGATGATTTGTATAGTAGTTTTCTAGTGTGCTCTTCATTGTATCCATTTTACTGTACAGTTTTCTCTGAGAAGCTTTAATAGAGATCAAGTTTTTCCTTAATTCTTCATGGTTCATATTCATTCGATGATCAGTTTAACATGGTGTCAGAGCTACATAGATGATCTTGAGACGCAGTACATGTTTACATATTCAATTTCCAGTTTTCTGATAGAACGAAATGGCAAAAAAGATTGATCATGACCATCCTTTGTATCTTACCTCTTCTGATGTACCAGGAGCTGTGCAAATTGGAATTCAGCTCGTCGGAATGGAGAATTACACCCTTTGGAGTTGTGCGCTGCAACTCAATCTCCTCACAAAGAATAAATTGGGGTTCATTAATGGTAGCATTAAGCGAGACGATTTCGAGGATGATTTGGAGAAAGAAACAGTGGGATAGGTGTAATGAGATGGTGATCTCTTGGATAATGACGAATGCAAGCAAGGAACTGGTTAGTGGCATCCTTTTTCGATCTAGTGCAACACTAGTATGGTCTGATTTACAAGAACGATTTGACAAGGTCAATATGTCAAGAATTTTTCATCTGCATAAGGCTATAGTTTCTCATACTCAAGGTATTTCCCCTGTTTCTGTGTACTACTCTCGTTTAAAGGACCTATGGATGAATTTGATTCAATTGTGCCTCCTTCATCCTATGAATGTGCTAGATCTATAGATGAATTTGATTCAGTGTAATGAGTTGTTTAAAAATCATGGCATAGTTCATTAAAGTTCTTGTCCACACACACCTCACCAAAATGGTGTGATGGAAACAAAGAATAGACACATCCTAGAAACTACTAGAGCAATCAAATTTCAAGGTCATTTGCCAATCAAATTTTGGGGAGAGTGTATACTAGCTATCATAAATAGGGTACCATTGTCAATATTACATAATGTTTATGCTTTAGAAATAATTTTTGGCATGCCACCTGATATATCATATATGAGAGTTATAGGATGTTTATGTCATGCTACTATAACACACAAGACTGACAAATTTGGTCCAAGAGCAACTAAGTTAATTTTGATGGGATATGGAGATACTCAAAAGGGGTACAAGCTATATGATCTAGAGCTCCATATTTTCTTCATTAGCAGAGATGTCCTATTTGCTCAGAAGATATTTCCTTTTTACCCAACAAGTGTGTTGACGATCACAGAAAATAGAAAGATAAATGTAGATCATATAATACCCAACCTAGATACAGAAGTTGATACTTGGTTCATAGAAGATGTTCCATCATCTCAACCAGCAATAGTAAAAGATAATGCAACAGTTGTGCCAAATATTGCCATAGAACACACAATGCCTGCGACTGAAGAAAATGTAATGATTCAGTCTACTGAGAGGGAACAGAGAAGATCAACAAGGTCAAGTAAAGCTCCTTTATGGTAGAAAGATTTTGTAATATCAGGAAAGAACTAAGCAAATCAATTGTCTCTATTCTATCTCTGACAGTGTTAACTATGACCATTTGTTAAGGCCTTATCAATGTTGCATTGCCAGCTCCTCAGTTGAAGTAGAACCAAGCACTTATCAACAGGCTATGCTAGATGATAGATGGGTTCAAGCTATGAAATATGAGATCAAAGCTTTGAAAGACAACAATACATGGAAATTGGTTTCCCTACCTTATGAGAAGAAGGCTATTGGATGCAAATGGGTATATAAGATAAAGTACAAGGCAGATGGATAAGTTGAGAGGTTTAAGGCTAGGTTGGTAGCTAAAGGCTACAACCAAAAGAAAGGTTTGGACTATCAAGAAACATTTTCCCCAATTGTCAAAATGGTCACAGTGAGGACAGTGCTATCCATTGCAGTAGTAAAAGGTTGGGATATTCAACAAATGGATGTTTATAATGCATTTTTGAAAAGAGATTTAACTGAAGAAGTATATATGCAATTGCCCCAAGGTTTCCACCAGGATAATAGAGAAGGAATTCAAGTGTGTAAACTGATTAAATCACTATATGAACTAAAACAAACCTCTAGACAATGGAATGTTAAGTTGACTAATGCCATGTTAGCAACAGGGTTTCAGCAAAGTTATCTTGACTATTCTCTTATGACCAAGAAGACTCATGCTGGGATAGTGGTGATACTCATATATGTGGATGATCTTCTTGTGACAGGAAGTAGTCCACAATTGATAGAAGGGGCAAACCAAGTCCTGAAAGATAAATTCAAGATTAAAGATTTGGGCAGCTTGAGATTTTTTCTTGGGATTGAATTTGCCAGAAGCTCAGAAGGAATTTTTATGCACCAAAGAAAGTATGCTTTAGAATTAATTTCAGATTTGAGATTAGGAGGCTCTAAGCCTGTGGACACACCAATTGAGCAATACCTGAAGCTTACTACTACTACTACTACTACTACTCTACT
This sequence comes from Solanum bulbocastanum, assembly GCA_037074985.1. NCBI lineage: Eukaryota > Viridiplantae > Streptophyta > Magnoliopsida > Solanales > Solanaceae > Solanum > Solanum bulbocastanum. Next base: position 53,091,285 of record CM073600.1, on the reverse strand, counting down.
ACTACTATTACTGAATTTGATGACTTAGTTGGGAGTGATTCTAATCCTTTGTTATTAGATGTCAGTAAATATCAACGGCCAATTGGAAGATTATTATATCTCACTCTCACAAGATCAGATATATCATATGCAGTTCAAAACTTGAGTCAATTCATGCAGGCTCCAAAGACTTCCCACATGAATGTTGTCATCAGAATAGTGAAGTATGCAAATAAATCACCAGGCAATGGAGTGTTGCTATCATCAACATTCACAGGTTCATTACAGGCTTATTATGATGCAGACTTGGGATCACTGGTTACATAGTGCAGTATGAGAATTCACCAATCTCTTGTAAGTCCAAGAAACAGCCCACTATTTCTAGGAGTTCAGCTGAGGCTGAGTATAGGAGTCTTGCCTCAACTGTTGCAGAAATCACCTGAATCATTGATTGTTTGAGACACTAGACATGCCCTTGAGCCTATCTGTTCCTATTCACTGTGATAGCAAAGCAGCAATCCAAATTACAGTTAATCCAGTGTTCCATGAAAGAACAAAATATATTGACATTGATTGTCATTTTATTAGGGAAAAGGCTTCGAAGGGATTTGTGATCATACACTACTTATGATCTTCTGAACACTCTGCTGACATTCTTACTAAAGGGTTGGGAAAATATCAGCATTTTGTAACATCTAGCAATTTGAAATAACTAGGAAGAAGCTAATAATTGGAAATAGTCATTTTTGGAAAGAATGAAATATGGAAAATTTGTTCAAGTTAGGAAAAGTGAGTTTTTGGTCAACTTCAAATGGTCATAACTCCTAGCTCAGGATGAGTTAGGTATACTTATAGATATGGTTGGAAATATCTTAGAATGATCTTTCCAACGCCACCGAGTTTGCACGTTTCCGAGTTTGTATGAGTAAGTTATGCTCTTTGGAAGTTGGGCTATTGGATTAAGGAAAGTCCAATCTGGATTTTGGAAGGGTAATTTAGTTTTTTCCTTACCTAATTATTCTAATTCATTTTAAGAAGATTAATTGGGGTAAACCAGATTTTGGTCAATTTAGAAAAGTTAGAGTTCACCCTAGGGCATGGAGAAAAGAGAAAAGAGGAAAAGGAGAAGATAAAGCAAGATTCGTCGATTTCGTCAAGGATAACTTGTGGATTTCATCAGGGGTGATCCCTAAAAAGGTATGTGAGATCACATAGCATTGGGGTATTTCACCCACGCGCCAATCATGATTCAATTCAGCAAAATATGTGTGATTTGAAAGTAAATCCTTTGAGTTTTTGATGAAGTTCGTTTGAATTCTTGTGGATTGTTTTATTGAAGTTTCTTGCGATTTGATTCATGTTTCTGGGTGTAATTTCAATTTGAATCTATCATATATTGACGGTATAATGATTCTAAGTGTTTGGGAAAAGAACCATTGATGTTTAGAGGGTTTTGAGATGAAAAACGGAGAACAAAAGTCGTCAAACACCTGGGGATAGGGGTAGGGCGTTGCGCCTGCGAGCGCGCCCCAAAAGAATCTCTGAATCTTCACCCTTGGGGAGCCGCGCCAGCTAGCGCGCCCCAGACCAGTCTCTGAATGTTGAAGGTTGGCGCCCCGCGCCTCTTAGAACGCCAAGGACGCCAGTTCTCCCCATTCGTTCCCTACCTTTTAGTAATCGTTCCTTAGCAATGTACCTATGTTTTCTAGTTGATTCCAACACTATAAGGTACATCTAAACATCATGAAATCATCCATAAACATGAGATCATAAACCTTGAATCCATAATCCAATTCAAGGAAAGTTAGGATCAAAGTCAAGAGAAGTTAAGAGTAAGTCTAGAAGTTAAGAAGTAAGTCAAGCAAAGTTTTTAAAGTTTTCAAAAGTCTCTAACAAATGTTTTAACTTTGTTGTAAGACTTAAAGTTCAAGTTGGGTAAAGAATAAAGAGTAAAGTTTGAAGTTCTTTTCTTCAAAAGCATATGGGGACGAAGTATTTCCAAAGAGATTTAAAATGTTTTCACATTTAAATAAGAACGGAAACTGAGATTTCCAAAGAGCCTTCGGGCTAATTTTCAGAAAAGAGTAATCGTTTTCTAAATGGAACAAGAGAGGAAACTTTGATTTCCAAGATAGTCTTTGAGCTAAGTTTTTGAGCACTAATCTCAAATCACAGAAGAAGTATGTTTTTTTTTAAATATATTTTGGGAGTAGTATTGAGCACCGAATTGGAGGCGAGCATGAGTTCAGATAACTCACGTCTCCATAAAATCATGTAGCCACCATGGGTAGAAAAGGGTCATACTTTTTAGATGAACCATTTTCACAATAGACTAGTGGATCCACTTAGTAATTCAGGTCCTATACCTATGGCCGGGTATAGGATGCACTGACAGCGTGAGGTAAATTGTTGCATCATCACTATAGCTCTTATGTGATGGTTGTCCGTTAGAGAAACTCCCACAATAGTTATTTTATTTTTATATACATCAGTTTTATGATATTTTTACATACATTTATGAGTTATATTGTATCCTTGCATATGCATAGAGTTGACATCATGTTTTTAAACAGTTTTTCTTTATATTGCACTTGTTTTAAACTACTTTATATTGAGTAGTAGTAGTTGAGAAGAGCCAAGGTAAGTGTTTCTTTCAGATTCCCTTTTAAGCCTAAGTTGTTTTAGCATTCCAACTCACATACTCGTACATTCAATGTACTGATGCCAGTTGGCCTGTATCGTCTTATGATGCAGACACAGGTAACTAGGATCAGCATTCCAGCGCACCATTGATTCAGTGAGTAGTTCAGAAACAGTCGATGAGCCTTCTTGCATTTCAGAGGATCTATTTTCATTACTTTCTAGTTAGTTCATTAGGATGTTGTGGGCAGTGGCGGATGTACAATTCTAGCAGGGGGGTCATCCGACCCCCCTCGATAAAAAAAATTACACTATATATATAAGATCGATTTTTTTTGTACATGTATATAGTTAAAATTGAACCACCTGAATATATATCAAAGGAGTAGTCCAACGGTTGAGGGGTTCAAGATTTCGCTTAAGTGAACTTAAGTGATAATATTAGCGTGCTTAATTTTTTTTTTGAACCCCCTTGATGGAATTCCTGGATCCTCCCCTGGTTGTGGGGTTGTCCCAACACCCATCTCAATTGTTTTAGAGGCTTCATAGACAGTCAGATGTTAGTCCTGTGAGTCTTTTCATTATCATTTCTTATTGTTAAGACTTGGGTTGCCACTTTTGGCCAAGTTGAATGTTTAACCTTTAAACATTCTCAGTTATTTTATTATTCAGTTAAGTTAAGTGTTATTGATTATTATAAGTATAAATATTATTTTCCGCTGAGTTAAGTAAGCCAGGCCAAGGGTTCGCTTTGGGCCAACAATGGTCTTTGAGTGCCAGCCACGTCCGGGATGTAGACTCGGGCCGTGACACATTCACATCTCACGTCCAAGTTAGAAATGAAGAACATTTTCATATCACCCAGCTTGAAGGGGGCTATTGGAGAATACAACAAGGAAATTGCAAAGAGCTGAATGTAAATGTTAGTCACTGTTAGTTCATTGTTTATTAGTTCAGTTGTCACTGTTAATTTGTTAAGTCTTCTGTTAGTCAGTTATAGATTCTGTTAGAAGATATTTTCATTTATGTAAGTCTGTTAGTAGTCAGATGTATATAAGGCATGATATAGATGATTTGTATAGTAGTTTTCTAGTGTGCTCTTCATTTTATCCATTTCACTGTACAGTTTTCTCTGAGAAGCTTTAATGGAGATTCAAGTTTTTCCTTAATTCTTCATGGTTCATATTCATGAAATGTTCAGTTTTAACATATTTCACATTTAAATGAGCCTAATTAAGACAAGTCGAGAAAGACTATCTTTATAAATGGGACAGCATTTATCCGATTAAATTTAAATTAATCATATTTTTATGAACTAATTTTATCATTATGTTTTATTTGATCTAATGCATGATGGCTCTTGCAATTTATTTATTTATTCATCAATTTTAAAAGAAATCTACTAACGTTAGAAACTCTTATTGGTTGTGAGACCCCACTGGTCTCCATTCTCAACCGTGACTCAAAAAGATACTATTAACTTGACGTATGAGGAAACTAAATCAGTTGCTTTTGGTTATCGCTTTCATATATTAATCTGTTCGCTTTGATTTTTATATATTACAAATGTAATTGTGTCTGTTATTAATTTATAAACATGTTAAATTAATCAATCATATAAAATATTTTTAATTATAACATGTGATTTAAGTTTTTAAAAATCAATTAATACTCCTAAGTCTTAACATTTTTTTTTTCGATTTAACTTATCGATTATACCAAAACTTGCATATCCTAGATTTGGTCACATTGATAGAAATGGATCAAAGTCAAGGATCTACTTATCCCCTTTCATCAATTTGATGTTTTTTCCTAGATCATTGCTTACATAAGATTGTAGATATGAGATATTTCATCTTATCCATAAACTAGTAATCCTAAAATAATTTATTATTCATTTATTCCTTGTTATTTCCCTTTTTGATTGGAAAAAAACATTAAATTAAATAAGGAGAAAAAACAAGAAACAAGTGGGTCTGTCTAGTTTCAGAAGCATTCACATAAATACTGTCCAAATTATATAAACTCAACCTGCTGGCTGTATACATCCAACATTGCACGTAACTTTTTTTTCAAGAAAATAGGAGTAAATATCGTTTGAAATATTACATCTTTCTTCGTACTACTTTACTTATCGTCCTTATTAAAAATAAATTATTCAAAATAATTATTAGTAATATAAAAAATGTAAGTGAAAAACCTAGCTATACACATACTCGAATATTATAATTGCTAAGATTAACTCTCTTCTTATTTACGGTAGAAAGATTAATATTTTAAATAATTAATAAAAATATGATATATAGTCAAACACATAATTTTTTAAGAGGCCTATAATAAAAAAAAAAATGTAACAAGTAAAGTAATAGGAGTACAATTTTGTTGCTGCTTGACAGCTCAATATATGTATGATAAATGCAAAACTTTGTTTTAAATGAGTAACCTGACTTCAAGTGTTAGTAGCAGTACGTTACTATTTGAAATCAACAGCTGCAGAATCCAATTAGGTCTTCTTGTTATTTACAAATTGAAGGTGATGGTAGCATGATGTCCTTAAAAGGTCAAAATTATTAGTACTCAATATTTATAATATACTGAATAAAAATATATATGTATGTATAGATGTAATTTCCGATGGACATTCCATTGTTATGTTGTCGGATATATAAGATTTCCAAGAACTAATTCAAACGAATTTCATCAGAATTTCTTTTGGAGTAATGATATGTATTCGTGTTTCAAGACACATAGTATAACTGAAAAGATTGAAAAGTTACATGTAAAATGTAGAATCTCTCGATGATATGAGATCTTTTGAGAAAAATCATGTGAATTTGATCCAAAGCAAACATTAATACATTAGAACACTATGTTGGAACACGTTAAAGGATAAATTAAGTAAGACTTTAATTTGGATGAAGAAATTATCTGCACAATAGCTTCCACCGGTCAGCTAGAAACAAACTTCTGTATTTACCCCAAAACGAAAATATACATAAACATAACGTAAAAAATATTTAATTACACAAATATTTTTATCATACTTAATAATTTTTTTAACAATTTGAATTAATCATATATTGTCTCACTAATTAATAATTTTATACTAAATTTCAAATCAGATACACCTAGATATATTTATTTTTTCTACGAGATACACTCTGAAATACATATACATAGGGAGTGAGGGAGGCGAGATATGAGAAAGACGAGCTAGAAAACATGTGTATTCCAAATACATATAGATCAAGCTAGATACATTCTAAAATACAGATACACATGGAGAGAGTTGAGTGAGGGAGTCAGATACATACGAATCCACTTGGATACAGTCAGGACTGACTCAATAAGATTGGAAGGCCTAAAGCGAAACTTAAGAGTTATTAGTTAATGTTTTATAATCAATTTATTTTAAATAATTCATTTTCAATTGATAATCCATTCATTCTCTCTTGAGCCATTGTTGATCTTAAATACGATTTAATCAATTTTAATTTCAAAAATCTTCTTTCAGCTGAGGCAATAGTTACATGAACTGTTAACATTATTCTATAAGCAATATGTGTATTTGGAAAAGAATCAAGTCTTTTTATTTGATTGAGTATTTTTATTAGATCATTATCTTCCATTTGTATTATTTATCTTAACACTTTTAATTCAAAAAATAAATTTAAACCATCAATATCATAATAACTATTATGTGTTAAATAAAGTTCAATGTTAAGACTGTTTTTTTAAAAATTCTCATCATCTAAAGGTCTCAATTTTACCACTAAATAAGAAACCAAAAATATTTCCATATTCTTCAATTGGTTCGAATCTATTTTGAAGTGAAAAAATAGCTTCATCTACTATAAGTAATCAACTCTAATTTCAAGGGATTTTGTGATTTCATTATCAATATTTTCATTAAATTGTTTCTTACGAAATTCAGGTTGTAAATTCATCTCATATCCAATTTCCTTAGTAGAAATCATAGCACTCGTAGTAAATATTTTTTTTAAAAAAATAACATTTATAAGTATTTTTTTTAAAAAATGGGCCCCCCAAAATTATAGGTCTCCAATCGATGACTTTAGTGGCCTAGGGGTTAAGACGGCCCTGGATACAATGTATCTCTCTTGTATCCAAAATACATCTATTTGGACGTGACTGATACATGTATCTAGGGATCGAAAACTAGAACAAACGATAATTTATAAACTCATGAGAAGTCACATAATTTGACTCTAAACTAGTGAAATTTATGTTGTTTATCCTAACTTGATTGCATGAGTTATATAAATGGGTTGATTTTTTATTTTTATCTTCACAAATTGAATTTATGACTAACGGAGCATAAAATCTTTAAGAGTACAAAACATAACTTATCAACATATATTGTGTATTGTGTTTTGATTATCACACTATTTGTGTACTATTATGCTTACTTCGTTGTTTTTTTCTTCTTTTACTTGAGTTTGATGCACTTGGACGGGGGTCATTTAGAAACAATTTCTCTATCTTCACAGGGTAATAGTAAGGTGTCAGTACACTCTATCCTCCTTATAACCCACTAGAGGTTTCCCTTGATATGTTATTGTTATTTTTCAATAAAAAATATCCTCCAAACCAAATAGCTAAAAAGTACTCTTTCTACTTTCGATTGCTCCAAAGTAAATTAGTTTTATTCTTAAAGTATTAGAAATGAGACAATTATTTGCCAACTACTCCTCCATTCACTCTGAATTTTCTGGATTTCTGATATATTAATTTTCATATTTAAATTATTGTGATAAAATTTTTAACTCTATCATTACTATTACTCTCTCCGTTTATTTTTACTTATCACTTATTCCTAAAATAAGCTTTCATTTTTACTTGTCACTTTTGACATATTAAGAAAAGACAATAATTTGTTTTCATTTGTTTTCATGTTTTACCCTCAACATTAAATACTTATTTTTCAAATCATTTTTCAAGACATCAATTAATAGGGGATAGTTTGGTAAAATACCTATATCATAAATTATTTTCTTAATGGATGTGTCAAGTCAAACTATGACAAGTAAAAGTGAACGGAGGGAGTATTGTTTAGTACTCCCTTTGTCCAATAATACTAGTTCACTATTGACTTCGTACATTTCTTAAGAAACTATAAATGCAAGGATAAATTTACTATATTAATTTGAATTTACTCGAACAAATACAATTGTCTTGAAAATGTAATAGAGAAATAATTATAATTAATGATAAGAATAAATTAGGAGCTAAGTATAAAATTATCCATTGATTTCATAAAGTGGACAAATATTGTTGGACATCCCAAAATAATAATAATAATAATAATAATAATAATAATAATAATAATATAGTGGATAACTATTGTTGGACGGAGGGAGTATTCATTAATTTTAGTCATTTTTCTATTATATTTTTTAAGATACTGTATTTATTATATTCAAAAGGTGATATAGTAAAATTACTTTTCTATTTATAATTTTTTAAAAAGAGCTATTAAATTACCTTGTTTGTTGGAAGGAGATATAATTGAATATATGAAAACAAGTCCCAAGGAAGTTGGTGTTAGCAGAGTGTGTCAGACAGTAGGTTTTGAATTCTCTGAGAGTTTATTTATGCTCTACAGCTACTCTTTAGATTCTCATTTCTGATTTATTGTAGTCAGAATCTATCATTGGCCTTCTCTTTTTTTGTCATCCAAAATACACTCTCTAGATTTCCCTAGCCTGTTATCTTTCACAAATTATTTTTGGTGTGATTTAAAGGTTACGAATGGAATCAGAACAGAAACATTATTAGTATTTATATTAGGATAAATATTCTTTATATCACATCTTTTAAAGTATAATTACTTTCGGCTTTTCAAACCTTGCATAAACACAAAGTACTATGTGCATTGAATAGTCTAGAATCTACGAGGATATTTTTTTAGGGTCCAAAAGACGTATGACGTAATTTGAATAACAATCATTATGTCTTAACTGAAACTTTGTCATGCACAACATTAGTTTAATTTTTCTTCCTTTGAATCTCAAGAGTGGATGGTTGATCGTTATCTCCTTGTCCTGAGGCTCTCCGACCGGGAGAGTTAATGCAAAAACTATGAAGCAAGAAACAGAACTCAAAGCCAACATCTGCACAATGGGCTTTATTTCATGCAATGGCCCAAACCCTTTCACATATTTCAGTAAATAGACTTCAGAGGCAAGTGCACAAATACCTGCTTTTGATATCGTCACTTAACTTGTGTCTATTTTGAATATTCTCATCCTAATGACACATAAAATTTTCAAGCTAGTTCACTATACCCTGAAAAATAGCAGGTCGTCGGAAATTTCTATTTCTAGGACATTTTTGTCCAAAATTGATTAGACTTTTTCTTTAAATACTTTTCTCCATTTTTTTTTTTTGTGGGTGTGGTTGAAATTGATTGATAATACTAAATGAGGCTATATAAAAAGTTTTAGGAAGATTGGAGGTGATTTGGAGTCAAAACTCAAAGATGAAATCAACTTAAAAAATGTCATTGCAATGAGTATAGTAAAATATAGGGAAAATTATATATAATAGCAAACTATTAATTCAAATTAAATGTTGTAACCAAAGTTTGATTTAATTGTACCCCGTAGCAAACTGTTGTCATTTGCCTCTCCCTGAAATTCTTGCTCGCCAGTCTCTCCCTCGCCTCTCTCACTTTATACAAACACAAATACACAAATGTATAAATTGTGTTTCTGTTTGTATAAAGCGAGAGAAAATTGTATATACACATGCAAATATATATATCTTCGTGCTATACACTTAAAATTATACAAGACAAATCTTCCCTTGCCCAGTTCTCTTTTGCCTTTCTCTCTTTCTCGCTTTATACAAACACAGATTATACAAAATACAATGTATAATTTGTGTTTGTATAAAGCGAGAGAGAGAGAGATATTTGATATACAAACGTTTTATTTCGATTCAATTGTATACAAATTCAAATTTTATGCAGATATACAGATACATAAAATTGAATTAAGAGGCTGCCAGCGATTTATACAAACGAGAGGCTGTCAGCGATTTTATACAAATCTGATGCCCCCAGCGATTTATACAATCTGATGCTCCATAGCAAACATAAAGTTTGTTATGAAATGCAATTATACAAACTATAACTATAACATACTAATATGATTTTTATGTTTGCTATAAATGCGAAAGTTGCTCTAAAATATAACTATACAACAATATTCTGAAGTTTCACGCATAGAACTTAAAATTATAAGATAATAGCGCGACGAACCCTTTTTTAATTACAAGATCAAAAAATGGATATTTGTTGGAGAAAAAACATATTTTTCTTTCTTTCAATCATTCATCCAAGTCTATTAATTCGAACTCGTACACCATAAGGTATAATAGCGCTATGAACCCTTTCAAAAATTACGACAATAAAAAAAAGATTCATCTTACTTGTATATATATACACTACTCTTTTATTTGGTATATTTGTGAAAGTTTTTTATGATATGATCATTCTTATGCTGTCTATATTTAAAAAAGTCCACTTAATATAAGTATCTAACTTGTATTTCGTCCACATACATACAACAAAAGAGTGAAGAATTATCTATCAAAATTGGGAGAATATTTCCACTTAATTATTCTATATCATTACATGCTAATCTCTTTAATTATGCTGTTTAGAGTACCTTTTAATCACTTTAATACAACTCACAAGGGTATATAATTTGCATAAATATAAAGGAATTAGGTTGTTGATGACAGCTTATTACTTTAATTACTTGTCAATCTTTCTTGGTGATACCTCTCATCATTGGACAGTTTGGCTAGTGTAATCTGTCACAAACAATAAATCCAACAAGTGGGGAAATATAAATCATAAAGTTCAATTTTCTTATAAAAAGTATGAAGCTACATTTTATAAAAAGAATTATTACATACAAATAGTCAATCAAATTCAATGTTTACTCTTGCTAGACGGTTAACTCAAGTAAAATATATCAAAAATCAAATATGTAAAGTAAATACAACAATAAAAAAGTCATATTGAAAACACTGGAAAGAAGAACCGTAGCAAATGCAAATAATATAATAATTGTAGCCAAGGAGATAATATGTAATACTAAAATTAATTGTATACTAAGACATATAGGAGAGTAATCATAACAATATCCATAGGTTAGAAAACTACACAACACTTGACTACTTGTTAACCTTTCTATCCTAATCCTCAACCTCCGTATTTTTCTATTTAGGGTCATGTCCTTAGTAAGTTGTTGATGTCATGTCATGTCCCGTCAAATCACTTCATCATAATACTTCTTTGGCTTACATCTACCTCTCCTTATAGACTCATATCTACCATGGTTAATCTCTCACACCTCCTTACTAGGGTATTTGTGCATTTAATTTCCTCTTCCTATGCCCGAACCGACCATCTGAGTCTCAACTCCCTCATCTTATCTACCACAGTGGTCACTCCCACCTTATCTCTGATATCTTCATTCCTTATCCCATCTCTCCTAGTATGCTGACAATCCATCTCCACACCCTCACTTCCGTTACTTTCATCTACTAGATATGCGACGACTTCTTGACTAACTAACAATCCGCCCCATACAATATAGTCGGTAATTTGACTACCACTTTATAAGACTTGTCTTCAAGGCATGAATATGACACATTCTTATCACCCAAAATATATATTGAATGCAAATTTTTATTTCATTTATCCACTCCAATACAATATGTAATATCTTTATCAATCTTCCTATTTTCTTAAAAATTATTGTGTATCAATTCTCACTTCCACGTTATTTATCATGTGAGTTGGTCACTAAACTTTGCAATTCAAATATTCAATGTCTTGACGAGGCTTGGTTTCCGTTCTTTATTTACATTTATAAACTTCATTAAATAAAGAACAAATAGCTGCAGAATCAATGCCTTCCCCAATATTTTATATCAAAAAACTGACCAATCATATCCTTGAAGTGAAAGTCATACCAAATAAAATAAAATTAAGAGAGTTGGGAACTTATCAAAGCATATATTATAACAAGTGAATGTATTGATTAGTGCATGGTAGGGAATCAGTGCAACATGCATAATAATAATAATACAATATTTGTTCACTATAGTGAATTGGTCTAATGTCACCATCACACAGCAACATGGTGTGTTAATCAATCAAAACAAATATATATAAGATATTTTGCACGATGTACAAGATTTGAGGGGTCATCTGATACAAGTTGAACTTAAAGTAACCTGTTATGATAAATTAAATTATTGAACAATATAACACACACATTCTTTATAATATATATATATATATATATATATATATATATACTAGTTTTACGACATGTACGCCGCACGTGTATCATATATATAATATATGATGTCGTAAAATAGAATTAATATTACTAAATTAAAAACTTTTTAATAAATAATTATAATTGAAAGAACATAGTACAAGTGTTTTTAAATTATTAATACATATTGTCATAGAGTTACTTGTATTTTGAGATCAAAATGACCGGACATCATTAAAACGTTTCAAAATACATTCAAAGTTTAAATATGGGAGAAAGTGACATTTCTTTAATAACATTATCTCTTACTTCAGTCAATTTTGTAAACAAATCCAATCAACAACAATTAGAAAACAAAATATCCATTCAAAAAATGTCACCAATAGTCTTTTCTCTTGAGGTTATGAACATAAATGATGTACACCATTTAAGTACAAATTTTGTCTTAAATATTCATACTTGAAATTTAGTATGTGCATGACACTAATAAGGATCACTATAAGTATTTAAATATTTTATCTTTATATGTAACATATCTTTTACAAAATATTATTACTCAATTAATATTTGAGTAAGGCTATCATAGAGAGGTAACTTTACCAAAAAAATGTACTTGGTTGTTATCATGAATGATGGTTATATATATTTTAGTAGAATAATTTAATTTTGATATATAAATAACATCACATATGGTGAAAAATATTTCATTTCATTAAGTTTAATTTCTACCTTATCTTTGTGGAATTGTAGTCTTCTCCTTTTTACATATCATATAGTTGTTGTCTAATGAAAGTATCTAGTATCTTATAAAAGTTGTATCATGATATAAAATATTTAAATTTTTCAATAAAAAAAATTAATAGATGAATAAAATTTAAAGTATTATTTATAGTTACATTAATTTGATTTAAGATCATTTTACAATCAATCAATATTTTCTTATCTATTTTTATATAGCTAGTAAGGAGTGTCTCTTGTGACATAAAGAAAAAATATATGGAACAATACATAGCCAATGAAGAAGAAAGACGAAAATATATGTTCATGCTATATTCACTCTAGTGTTTCATTCGATTTAAATCTCTTGTCACCAACACTTTACTTTCTCCGTTCATTTTTACATACATATCTATTAAAAATAATTATTATTATCATGGCTATGTTATCATATTATAAATAAAAGTGAAAATCAATTTTTGAAATAGTGAATTTACCATCAAAACTAATAATTCAATGGACCACGTTGATACCCATTGTTTTAGCAAAATTAGGAAGAAACTCTTTCGTTTGATGGAAAAGAATAAAAAATAAAAAAATTAAGAAGAAATATCTTACCCAAATCATATGCCTCTTTTCTATATATTTATTATTATTGTCTCTCCCAAAACTTTTCGTCACTGTTAACTCTTGAAAATGGTAAGAAAAAAATACAAGTGTATGAACTGATAAATGATTTGCTACAATTTTTTCACCAACTATTTCTTATGAGGTACCTCAAATTTCGTTGAATTTTGAACTTGATCAATTTTTACAAATAACACTTGAGATTTTTTAGAAGAAGAGTAGAGAACTTAAAAAAAATTATAGTTTAAAAGTGTGAGAAAATTCCTCTATTTATAGCTACCAAATAGTAGTACAAATAGGTGTGAGTTGTGCTTTATCCGAAAAGTCACAACCTTTCTAAAAAGTCACTGCTTCTTGGAAAAGTCGCAACCCTTTGAAAAAGGCACAACTCATCAGAAAAGGCACAATCCTTTAGAAAAGTCACAACCCTTCGAAAAAATCACAACCCTTAGAAAAAAGTCAAAACTCATAGAAAAAGTCACAACCCATCAAAAAAATCACAATCCTTTGAAAAAGTCACAATCCTTTAATTTAAAAAGGTATCTACTTTTAACATGATAAAATTAATTTAACTAATAAATAAAATAAATTGAATATTTTTAATTGAAGAGTATTATAGTAATTCAACATTCAAGTTTGAGAGTTCATGTTTTTAAGAGTGTGTGTATATATATATATATATATATATATATATATATATATTACTCTTGCGTCATTGGGCAGAAATTAACCATAGAATTCAAATATTTACGGCTACATAATTCAAAGGCTGCTCGCAAAAGTGGGACAAAGTTGTAGCTTGAAGATACTAGCTACCAACTAGTGATATACTTTTTTTAGATTTAAATTTTTATATGATATGTTTAAGATTTTAAGATTTTTTTATATTTAATATATTTTAATTTAAAATTATAAAAAAAATTCTTAAATTTTGTATTAAATAAATAAATAGAAATGGAGAGAATACTGCTATTTATATTTACTAAACTTTTCATTGAATTAATTTGGAAGCTGTCAAATGCGGCCAAAATAAATTTTCTATTACCTACCTTATGTCAACATCATTTTCATTTGAATATTCTTGGTTAGTTTGTTTTACTTGTAGGTTGTGTTTGTACTAAGAAAAAAAATATTTTTTGAAAAAATATTTTTAAATATTTTTTTGAGAAATGTTTTCTTAATAAAAATAAATATTTTTTTATTTATTCTTTGTGTTTGATATTTAAATTAAAAATTTATTTTTAAATATATTTATTTATAATTTAGATAAATATTAAAGAAAGTGGGATTGGAGAGCGGGGGGAGGGATTGAAATAAAGTCATAAAGTGTATTAAAGCGGGAATATGATACCATCAACGTAGGATGTCATTTGTAGGATTTTGATTTTTTTTATTCTAAGTAGGAAAATTAGTTTTATCATTTTTAAAAAAACTTATTTTTCTAAATAAAATATTGTTAAAAGTTTGATCAATTGAATATGAAAAAGTTGAACTTTTTAGTACTTTCTTATAACATTGCGAAATTTATCTTTAGATTCTATTGGTTTATTACGAAGATAAAGTTTAATCATTTTCCCATATTTTCAAAAAATTAAGCTGGATCCAGATCAACGAATTGTATTCACTTTTTAAGAGGTAGAATAATACTGTGTCATATTCCATGTTTCAATTAACTTTTTCCTTTTTTAAATAATCACAGTGTTTACGTTAGGTTGTGTGTACCTAAATTAATTTCATATGATATTTATTATTTTTTATCAGTATTAGATATTGGATAATTTCATTTAACATGGCTAAAATAAACGAGAATAAATCATTCAATATTTTTTTATATCTTTGTTAAAATTTAAATTTAAAACTTCATAACTCTCGACTAGCTTAATTGACGACTAAATCACAATCATAGCTACAAATTGACTTCTTAATTTTAGGCAATCTTTGAACTGATGAATTGTTTCTAAAAAAAAATTATTGAAGATTTTCTACATATTCCGGGACAACTCTCCCAATATAAATTGTTTATGCCTAAAATTTCAAATTTAAGACCTCTAGTTAAGAATAGCGGATTTTCAATCATCCATATTTGTGTGTTCTACTAAATGTTATGTAGTAAAGTTTATCAGATTCTCTTACTCAGTATTTTTTTTCTTTTTCGTTACACCTTATTTAGATGGTTGTTACTCATTGTATTATATTGTATTGTTAGTTTAAATATAATGATATTTTGATTGTTATCATTTCAATGTTAGGTAATGACGAATAGTTTCAGTTTGTGTAATGACACTTATTATCCTTTATTATCCAGGGGTGATATTGCCAAATCTAAAACATAAAGGATGTGAATGTAATTAACCTATTTCCTGAACGCGTCGGTTTGTAGTGAATTTTACTGAATTACCAAAAATGGTAGAAGAAGAAGTAAGAAGCATCGCTTTACAAATCATTAGATTTTTCTTCCTGTAAAGATTCACGTTAAACTTTCCAGTTTGATCTCTGCTTCTTTTTTTTTTTTCTACTTTTCTTTCAACGTCAAGCAATTTATAGCACCCAAGAAACAAACAAGTTTTTCATTGATTCATCTTCTCTGATTCTTTTATTTTCTCATATTTCCATTTCTTGAAACTTTTCTAAGAAATTCCCAAAAAAATATGATCCATTTCTGAAATCAATCACTTTGTTTTCTTGGTTATTTGGGTATTGAGGGATTCGAATTTTCCACTTCCTTTTCCAAAGTTGCAATCTTTTCAGTGTATTGCTATATGGAGTTTTTCTTGATTTGGGTTGAAAAAAGGGGGTGAATCAAAAAGTTGGTTTTTGAGATTTTCTTGGATTTAGGTGTTGTGGGTATTGGTTAAAATTCAGTCTTTTGTTCTTTTAAGTTTTTGATCTGTTGGCGTATTCTTGGAAGTTTGTGGTTGTTGTTTGGTGGATTGATGAGAGTTTGAAGTGGATTGGTGATTGTGAGAGATTGTTTGAATGGCTTTAAAAGAGTTGATTGAGATCAAGTTCAGGCTTGCTGATGGCAGTGATATTGGACCCAACAAGTATACACCTGCCACCACAGTGGGTTCTCTTAAAGAAAAGATAATTGCACAGTGGCCCAAAGGTTTTCATTTTCTCTAAATTTTACTGATTATGTGAATTCAGGGTAGTTAGGTTCATATTAAAGATATTTGTTTTTTTAGTATTTTTATCCAGCTCTTGTTTGGGTGCATAATTTGTTTGCTTGTTGGATATTTTGGTGTTTGGATTTAAAATTTAGTTCTTCTGCTTCAGAATGAACATAATTTGTTCTGATGACAATCGTTCTTGTACTAGTCTTGTATTTTCGTATTCTTAGATTTCTGTTTGGTTGATTATCTAGCCTTGATTATTGTATTTTCTTCTTGTTGTCCTGCTTCTTCTTGTTGTTGTCGTTGTCCTTTTCATCTGTTTTGAGCTGAGGGTCTATCGAAACAGGCCTATCTATCTTTTTAAGGCAGGGGTAAGGTTTGTGTACATTGTACACACTACCCTCCCCAGATTCTACCTGTGGGGTTACACTAGGTAGGTTGTTGTTGACAATCATTCTTGTACTTTCTTGTTGCTGTTCTCTCTTGGACCAAGGGGGAGGGGGTATGCTTGGATGAATATATAAAAGGAATCTATCACTATAATTGAAATGGAACAGTTAATTGTTGTGTTGACTGTAGTTTCTGCCTCATGAAAATATACATAAAGCTTGGCTTTTCAATTATAAGGATAGATTTCTTTTTATCTTTTTTCTGTCATGATGCAAGATTGTAAACAAGGCATATATACATGGTATGGCATCATAGATTTCCATTTGGCTTACCATTAAATAATTTTGATGCATTTTGCTATGCGAATGAATAAAGCTTTGCATTTGATTACTCTTTATAGTTCCTCTTTTCCTCCTTTGGCCAGCATATCCTGTACTATATATAGGTTAAAAGGTCAATGTTTTGTGCACAAACACTACACAGTGCAAACTTGCTGCATGTTTATTAACAAAAGGTGACCTACTTAACACACATGTAAGGCCTCTATCTTTATACTGATCTTGAATAATTATTGCAGAGGCAATTGTCTCATATCCACAAGGATTTGTTATATTGGTCATCAATTTGTTGAGTTTATTTGATACTCTTATGTACTTCTGGCCCTTAGTTACATAATCTATGCTACTATTATTAGTGTTGAGTCATCTCCTGATTGGTTTTAGATATCCCTGTGTTTGATGTGCCATGTTCTGTGAATATTTGTCTTAACCTGTTAAATTCACTTGTAGTTAGTGCTTCAAGATGATGGTGTGTGCCTAATTGCTTGATATTTGTAACTTCTGTCTATTTGTAAGACTGCTAGGTTTAGTCACTGGCAAGTACAATTGAATAATTGAAAGAAAATCTTAAGTTTATTCGCAATATTGGTAAATTAAGCTTAGATTGTTTTACAATACATTAGAACTCTTACTTGTGGACTTCACCACCTCTTTTGCAAGAGTAGTTAACTTCATTTTAGCAAATCTAACCCTTCGATCATCTGACAAGTCATACAAGTCAAAATATTCCTCCATAGCTGATAGCCAATCAGCAAATATTGTTGGATTGAGCTTTCCATTAAAAACTGGTAACTCCATTTTGACTTTCTTTCTGATGTTCCCTGTTGAACCTTGATTTTCATAGAGGGTTCTGTTTAGGAGAGTTCTACTCAGTGGTTGTTGAGGCATCTGCAGAGGCCTTTTCGCCACAACTCCTCTTTTTTCAGTTGGATTAGTTGGTTGGTCAAGCTGTTGAACATCTTCTCCGGTCTCTAGTCCTTCATGCGAAACAACTCGGACAGATTCTTTTTTTCCTTTCACTGGTAAATTAGTTGGCGGCTGTGAGTACTGCAACTCAAGAGCTCTCACACGAGTTTTTATATTCTGAACCTCTTCAATTAACTTCAGTAGCAACTCATCCCTTTGAATATCGGTTAGCTTCCCGCAACTAGGCTTTTCCACGTGATTTGACATGATACTGATGACCTCTCAAATACGAATTAAGCAAAAATGAAGAGATGAATGAAGAGAAGAAGAGAGAGAGAGATTTACAAATATTTCTGAAACATCTTTGGTCTAATGTTTGCTACAATCTGAGGGTAAAGATGCATTTTATGAGGACAGTGACTTGGGCACCAAGCAAGGATGAAAGCTGTTTGTAGACTTGCTTCCTCATGATTCCATAGACTTGCTGCCCAAGTTTAGACTATTGAAGCATTTAAAATACAAATACTGCATAATATTGAAACATCTAAAAGATACTATAAAACTCTAAAATACGAATTTCTGTGTCTCACTGGTGAACCTTTGAGCATAATGCACCAGATTCAGCTGAGGCAGATCCCTTTAACAACGTATATGTGAATGCACTTGCTCAGAAAATGAACTTAAACAACTTTAAGGTCTAAATATTTCCCATGAGAACATGAGCTCTTGAATTTGAATCTCTTTGGTCTTTTCCGGATCTTTTTTATTTTACATTACTGTTGTCTGTTGGCAAGTAATTGCATTGATGAATAGGGATATCCTCTCATCATCCCTCATATTGCTTTGAAGCCAATTAAAAAGTGTTCTATATTTGTTAGACTAATGGCAAGGCTCTGATAACGGTAAAGTAAACTAGGATGTTATCATTCGTTCATCTGATTGTCATACGCTTAATTTTGAAAACCAGCTCAGAAAGGTACAACAGGAGCACGCAATATAGTTATAGGTGTTTTCTCCTTCTCCACATGTTTGGTTTTAGAGGAAATTTGAATCGGAAATCACAAATGTGGTGCTCTTAGTTTATCTATTCTTTTAGTCACCTATAATCGTCTTGCTGACGGAGGATCTTTTTCATGGCAGATAAAGATTCTGGGCCAAAGACAATAAATGATGTGAAGCTTATTAATGCTGGAAGAATACTTGAGAACAATAAAACACTTGGTGAATCAAGACTTCCAGTTGCTGAAGTTCCAGGAGGTGTCATCACTATGCATGTTGTTGTACGCCCACCTATGAATGAAAAAGCCCGTGGTAAGTTCACAATTTGTTGTAATCATAGAAACTCAGATCATGATAAATGTGTATTAGATAGATGCTTCAATGTATCGTGTTGTCGTTTTTGTAGTACATGACAATTATAGGACAGCCTTCCGTCACAAATCACCGGTAGCTCGTATTGGATATTTTTACGTAACCAAAGTGTCAATCAGTAGAAGTGATGAGATTACCTTTTCCTGTTTTCAATTTTCCTTGATGTATCTTCTTGTAGATTCTTGTTGATACAAAAAAACAAATTGTTCGGTACAACTAGTACTTTTGGTACTCTATGCATATTTTGCTTGTGTCAAAACTCATCATCGCCTTGTTAACCTCTGAACCCTAAAGAATTGGGGTGGAGGAGGTAATTTTTAGGTTGTAAAGAAAAAATTAGTTTGTCAAGTGTCGGATGATAGCTCCAATTCAACTTCGCAGCTATGATGCACTTTCTCTGAGGGTCTTCATTTCTGTTTATGATTGTTAATTGTGCTGTTCAATAAGAGTTCAAACTTCATTGAAGACTGAGAAATTTATATGTTGATGTATGTTAAAGATATTTATGATTTCTCTGGAGACTCTTTAAATTATTTTGTTCTGTAGTGATTCCTTGTTATAGGGATCACTCCCATGTGCAATGTACATGAAGCTTTGAGTCTTTGGGAATTTTTTATGAGCTTCTGCATTTCCATCCATAATCTATTTATTTGATTCTTCTTTTTAGTTCTATCTTTACTTAAGCCTTCTGCTGAATGAAGATTCGATGCATTTGTTACAGATAAACTACAGGATGATTCCCTGAACAAAGGCGGGTGCGCATGCACAATCTTGTAATCCGTCTAACCATATAACAGAATTATTCCAGTTCAGTAATATTCCGTAGCTCATGGATTTTTCAGTAGTGGATCTTTGGATGCACCCAAGAAGTATCAAATAGCAAAATTTGAAGTTCAATTATCATTCAAGCTCTTTGCTTTTACCTTTAGATTTCAGCTTGACAAACTTGCTTAGAAGGCTAAAAGGGATTTGGTGCACTGCTGTATAGGAACTTTTGTGGGAAGTACGAAAATTTCTCTTCCTTTGTTCAGGTGGGTAAACAAGGGAACAAGAAGAACAAAAGAATTGTTCAAGATTATAGTTGGTTTGATTTCTTTAAATTTGCAATCATATAACTACTATGAAGACTTACAAATTCAGGCATGTGTACTTTGTTGTTGTTACACAATTTCTTTTGTCATTGATGATCCAATGTCTATGGAATTAAATTCACCATAACAATTTATATTGTTTATGTTATTTCCCAAGTTACTTGAGCTGAGAGTCTATCAAAAACTTCTCTACCATGTTAAGGGTAAGGTCTGCATGCTTACACATTATCCTCCATGTGAAATTACGTTGGGTATGTTATTTCCGAAGTAGGATATGGTCCTACTTCCATCTCCAGCAATATGATGTATGTCAAATTCCAGCATCCATTACATCTTAAAGCTGTGCCACAGGGGGGCACCCAAATTGAAAACTTAAAAAGGACAGAGCAATTAGTATACAACAATTTTTTATACCTCTTGAGTGGCTTAAAGTAGGAGAAGCTGAGCTAATTACAGGATAATCTAATTTCTATACATAATATTACAGCCAAATACAGGTATAAAATGGAAAAATGAGGCTATAATATATGGGATATCTAGATCTACACATAACTTAAATGGGTTACAAAACCTAACAGCCACAATTTAGCATTTACAAAGAGCAAGGCAGCTTGCAGGGTTGGTTCCTCCATATTTGGAACTTATCTTGGCATGCTTGTCCATAAAAGTGAACCAACTTTTAGAGCTGACATGCAAGACAAGGTGTGGAAGTCTTGCACGTTGACACTCTTCGCGAAATGAGCAAATCAAGAAATGGATTGAAAGAGTGCCTATGAAGGACTGTCTACAATGGAGGATGAGGAGCGATTTAGTTGCATGAGCTTGGTCCTAGATGCTCTGACATTCTTGAGTGTCATCTTCAGTTTTTGCCTTTCGCCTTCAACCTCAGCAAACTGGAGGCTTAACTGAGAGTACCGATCGTGCATTTCCCTCAGTTCATTCTCCTTAGCTACTTGCTTTTCTTTGATTTCCAACATTTCCTTGATCAATTCATTGATGTCTCTGAAGCTTTTGAAGATTGCTTCGTCATCACTATGTTGTTTCAGAAACGAACTGAAGCATAAATAAATTACTTGTCACTTCTATAGTATTTTATCCTCGCAATAAATATCATCACATTGACGAAAACAACACATTTTCACTCTGAAAACAGCAAAACACTTCTAGATAGTTACTTCTCCAGTAAGCTTCCTAGCGAAAGACAGAAGCTACTGATATGGCAATAGCCTTGGATACTGCTTATTGCCACAAAAGCAGATTAAAAGAAAATATTCGTCTTTTAATGTCTTCATAGATAGACATAGGAAATGCTTCAAGGAATACCTTCTAGAACATGATTTACAGATTCTACATATGCAGTTCAGTATATGAATTATGTGAACTTCATTTGTAATTCTTAGTATAATTGAGAAGCTAGGCAAAAAGTGTTCAGAAAACCATTTTGATGCATCACCTGTCAATCAGCTACATGTAAAATACTATTATTTCTATAAATATTTTCCAGAATAAAGTAATATGTCCGAGGAAAACATAATCGATGTTGGCATAGATTTACAGCAACAGATCAAACATGGACAGTAATATCAATTGTTAGCACTGGAAGACTCAATTTAGTAACATGAGAAATTAAGCAGGGCTGGCCAATGTTCTTGAGATTGTTGATTAAGTGCATGAAAAATAAATGAAAAGATTTACTATAATTAACTAAAAGAAATGGAAGAATGAAGTATCTGCCAGGGCCAATTAAGCAGAAGGCAAAGATGAAAGAAGTAATTGCATCATCTTACCTCTGGAACATACTCGGTTTATTTTTTGCCTTCAATGCTTCAGCAAGCTCAATTTCCAGGGCAAGTACCCTCTCCAATGCATTACCAGTACTAGCTATATCCTTGAATGTTGGGAACATGCTTCGGAGCTCTTCATTTGCCTTGCAGATTAAGAACCATGATAAATAGTGATCAGCACACAATGACATATTCAACTACAATATATACAAGTTATCTCAGTATACCTTGTGTAATTGCACGAGTTCACTCTGAAAAATTTCAAAGCCTTGATCGGAATAATGGTCCTCAGGAATGAGAGAGTTTTCACGTTTCATCCTTTCCAACTGCAAGTCAAGTAAAAGAAAAAAATTGATATGGCACCACCATATATCTCACTTGTAATCTGATTGTTGACTCAAAGTTGGATCAACAAATACCTCTTCATGTAGATGTTCCATGCTAGACCTCAAATTCCTGCTTCCAAACTGTTCACTGCTGAAATCCATATGCCTTCCATTGCTGGGTGGTGAGTAACCTTCAAGAGGTGCATCTCCAGTTGTTGCATGCACACCTACAGATGCAGCATCCTGTAAATGATTGAAAAAGAAGAAAAAACTAAGTACTTCAAAAACCAAAGGACTCCATGAAGTAAAAAACAAAAGCAATCTGCGCAATCACAGACATTGATTAACCATATTTACTTCATCACATCAATTAATTAGGAAAGTGTAGGGTTATATTTACTATTTATTTTATGTTACTACATTTCATCATGCGATTTCTGTAGCCTTTTACTGTGTAGTCCAAAAAATGAATATTTAAATAAGGCCTTCAAGAAAACAATGACAGCACTACGACATTAGTAGTTCTTGTCAGAGAGCTTACCGGACTGAGTAGAAGTTTCACTGGTGAGCTTGATTCTTCACTTCTATCATCCATGAATAAGATTGTTTCCTTCACATTCCAAGCATCAGATGAATCCTCTCGAGGTGTGGCATCAGGAGAAGGATTTACATTTGTCTCGTTAGGCGCAAGTTCAACTTTGCTCATCTGACCGTTTTCTCTCTTAGATACAACAGAAGATGTGACGTTCATCAGCTCTTCTCTAGTCGAAGTAAGTTCAGCTGCAATTCTGGAGTATTCTCTCGCTCGTTCTTGCAAAGTTATTTCGAGTTTTTCTTTTTCTTCCTTGCAACACTCTAGACTTAGCAGAGCACACTCCAATTCTGCCTTTATTCTGTCATGATCTTTCATTATTTCACGCTTATCAGAAAGCAGAGATTGTAACTCAGATTCCAAAGACAAGATTTTGAGAGCTAGGTCTTCATTTTTCCACAAGTGCAAAGCTTCAGATCTCTTCCTGCTTTCAATTTCATCTAATGCATCCTGTAACTTCAAAAGCATATCTTCTCCGTGCTTTTTGGAGATAGAAACTTGTTGCTTCAACTCTTGGAATTTTGATTCATATTGCTCTTTTATAAAGACTATTCGTAAGGATTCTTGCATAGCAACAGGTGGTCCTTCCGATTCTCTTTTCTCGCGAACCTGGAGACATTCTGCATCAGCCTTATCCTTAAGCTCCTTCAAATGGATGGATAAGTTTCTGAACTCTTCGGTTTTCAAGGCCTGCTCAGAGAGCTTGTGAGTTAGCTCATTACACTTGTGGGTGAGCTTATTACATTGCAACTGCAAGGTGACCATTTCATCTTTGTTGTTCTCCTGTAAGATCCTGTAGGGGTGCAGTTCATCTAATTTGCCTCGGAGCACAATCACCATGATCTCCAGTTCCTCCTTGCAAAGTGACAAGTAATTAAGTTCTTCTTCATTATTTGCCAGCTCGTTCTTCAACTTCTCCACTTCAAGAGCATGATGATTATTAGTTTCGAGGAGAGAATCCTCCAATATTGTCATCTCCTTCTTGCATTCCTCAAGTTTCACTGTGTTAACATACTTGGCATCTGAAAGAACATTATTTTGAGCAATAGAAGCTTCTAAGTCAGATCTAACAGAAGGAAGAGATCTTAGCAACTCCTTGTTTTCTTTAATTGAACAAGCCTCACTTGCAAGGCATTGATTCAAGTTGGCCTGTAAATCATGACATCTCTTCTGAAGCTCGGCAGTGGACCCATCCGATGATTTAAGCTGCCGCACCAATTCCAGATTAAGTGTTTCACAGTGGCACATGGCAACTGTTAACTTAACATCAGAAGCTATGGCATACTCTTGTATTTCTAGCATGTGCCTTTTAAGATCAGAAATATAGGAAACCTCTAGCTGAAGTTTTTCCATTTGCTTACTACGCTGCAGCAAAAGATGATCAAATCTAGATTTCTCCGTTCCTAACTCTGATGCCAACTGCCTGAAATGCACCAGATCAGCATTTTGCTTTTCCAAATCCAGCAACTTCTCATTCTTCTCGTCCAATTGAGAAGTAAGATCTCGCACTGAGCTCTCTAAACCAGAAACACAGGACAAATCATTCTGAAGATTAGCCACATGCTCATCACGCTGCAGCACAAGTTGGTCAAGTCTACATTTCTCCACTTCAAAATCTGCTACCAGCTGCCTAAAACTTAACAGTTCAGCATGTTGCTTTTCCAAGTCCAGTAACCTGTCATGCTTCTCATTCAATTGAGAAGTAAGATCTCTGACTGAGCACTCTAAACCAGAAACACAGGACAACTCTTCCTGAAGCTTTGCCACATGCTCATCACGCTGCTGCAAGAGCTGATCAACTCTACATTTCTCCACTCCTAACTCTGATGCCAGCTGCCTGAAATGCACCAGCTCAGACAGCTCAGCATTTTGCTTTTCCAAATCCAGCAACTTCTCATTCTTCTCGTTCAATTGAGAAGCAAGATCTTGCACTGAGCTCTCTAAACCAGAAACACAGGACAAATCATTCTGAAGATTAGCCACATGCTCATCACGCTGCAGCACAAGTTGGTCAAGTCTACATTTCTCCACTTCAAAATCTGCTACCAGCTGCCTAAAACTTGCCAGTTCAGCATGTTGCTTTTCCAAGTCCAGTAACCTGTCATGCTTCTCATTCAATTGAGAAGTAAGATCTCTGACTGAGGACTCTAAACCAGAAACACAGGACAAATCTTCCTGAAGCTTTGCCACATGCTCATCACGCTGCTGCAAGAGCTGATCAACTCTAGATTTCTCCACTCCTAACTCTGAAGCCAGCTGCCTGAAATGCACCAGCTCAGCATTTTGCTTTTCCAAATCCAGTAACCTGTCATTCTTCTCGTTCAGTTGAGAAGTAAGTCCTTGCACTGAGTCCTCTAAACCAGAAAGACAGGACATCTCTTCCTGAAGCTTAATGATATGTTCACCGCGCTGCTGCAAAAGCTGATCAAGTCTAGATTTTTCCACTTCTAAATCTGATGCCAGTTGCCTGAAATGCACCATTTCAGCATTTTGCTTTTCCAAATCCCGTAACCTGTCATGCTTCTCATTCAATTGAGAAGTGAGATTTCTTACAGAACCCTCTAGACCGGACACACAGGATAACTCCTGCTGCAGCTTTGCTGCATGCTCATCATGCTTCTGCAAAAGATGACTAAGTCGAGATTTCTCAATCTCTAACTCTGATGCCAGCTGCCTGAAATGCACTAGTTCAGCAATTTGCTTTTCCAAATCCAGTAACCTGTCATCCTTCTCACTCAACTGAAAAGTAAGATTTTGCACTGAACCCTCTAGTTTATCCTTAAGACCTCTCTCAAGTTGCAATTCATCTTGCAACTTGTCTCTCAGATGACTAACTTCCGACGTAAGCTTGGCAAATTCCTCAGACTTGTCATGTAGAGAGGTCATGAGATCCTCCTTCTCTTGTACTAGTTCAGAAATGGTTAAGTCATTCTGCTCAAGCTCAGTAGCTATAGAGTCCAAACCAAAGATCTCTCGAGAAATATGCCCGTTCTTTGAGACTAAATTTTGTAGCTCGACTTCAAACGCAGCAAGATCATCCAGAAGCTCCCTGTTCTGTTGTGCATATTTTTCTTCAACTTCAGAGTTAAGGTGAAGTTTGTTGGTCACAGATTCAAGTTCAACCTGAAGTTTCTCTACGAGGGCAGTTGACACATCAAATTTAGCTACCATACTCTGTATATCTTTTTTATACTTTTGCTTCACGCAAATTATTTCTGATCTACTAGCATTCAAAGACACCTCAGCAACTGATTTTTCACTTTCTAGATTTTGCTTCTCCTGTATAAGATGAAGGATCTTGCTAGACACACTATAGTGCACCTCTTCCAGTTGCATGGTGAGACCTCTTATATCCCTGAGCTCCAACTCATGGGAAGAGGAATTGCATAGAAGAGATAGTTCCTTCTCATAAGAAACCAACATACCAGCCAACTTACCCTGCACAAAGCTAATATCTTCATGAAGATTTTCATTTGAGGAAGCCAAGTCATCTGAGTTGGCTCTGACAGTTAGCAAATCATCCTTCAGAAGTGAATTCTCATCTTGAAGCCTACTGTTGTTCAACAATTCCTGCTTCAATGAAGTGGAGAGTGCTATATTTTCTTCCACACAAGCTTCGTATCTATTCTGAGTTTCTGTATGTTGCACCATGATTGCTTCCAATTCCACGACCTTCTCAGTGAGGAGACAGTTTGCCTTCGAAAGACGCACGAGTTCAGCTTCCAAAGATTGATTCTGCAGAACAAGATCGCTGCATCTGAGGATGCAACTTGCTTTCTCCTCATGCAAAATGTGAACATCTTCCAAAGCAGCCTGCAATCTTATAGCCATCTGCTCCTTGTTGAAATTTGAAGCCTCCAAGTGCTGAGCAAGTTCATACATATCTCTTTTCATCATTCCAGCATTAACATTAGCTTCAAACACAGTTTCAAGTAATACTCTGGAGAATATATCCAAATGCAAGTTAACTGAATGCATTTCACCAAGTTCTTCTTCAACCTTCCTGTAAAGCTCCTCCTGCAAGCATAGTGATCTTTTCAAGTCATCAGTAAGGACATCTCCACTGAGTGTTAATTTCCTTGCAATCACATGTTGATCCTTAGACCGCAACTGCTCAGTATTATCATATTCTTCTAAATTCTGAACAACATCTGCATACCCAAGGAATTGTGATTGTGAAGGTTCTGGGATCGCTTGCTTGATGAGGTTCTCATTAGTCTCAAACATGGACACAACCTGTGAGGAAAGAAGCTCCAAATCCTTTTGCAGCTTATCTACTGCAATAGAATAATTCAAGCGGGCTCTTTTCAGAGCTGCTTCTGAAGTAGTGGCTCTTCTCTCAAGCTCCTTATTAAGTGCATCCAAATCACGTCTCTCATCAGCAAGCTGTAACACACGTTGACTCATATCTTGTTGTATTAATTCCATTTCAGCTTTGCTACTCGATATGGTATAAAGGCAAGTTGAATGTTCATTCCTTAGATTCTGCAACTCTGCCAGCATTTGCTTCTGATTTTCCTCGAGCTCTTGGACAAGAGCTTCATAGTAACACTCCATCTGATCCATTTTTCTCAACAGATTTTCCCTTTCAACCTTCGCCTCATCCACTTCTCTTACCAGATCAAAAATTTTGGCTTTCATTGCATCAATAGCAACAGTGGAGTCAGTTCCTTGAGAAACCAGTGGAGGTATGCCAATATGATGAAGCAAATTTTCTGGTGTACAAAGATCCAATTCCAACCCAAGCCCTGGCAACGGCAGTTCGATATTGGGTAAATCCGTTGCTCTAGTCTCCTTTACATCCACTGATGTTACTTTATTTAGCAATGGCATCTCATCTCTTGCTCCTAGTTTGACTTCCTGTACAATTTGAAGCAATTCCTCCAATTCCGTATGAAGAAACCTGTAGTCTCTTTCATAGAATCCAAGACAAACTTTATTTTGAAGTTCTTTGATTCTATCTTCAACTACTGAAATTCCTTTCATCCATCTAAGCTGTAGATCTTGAACTAAGCGGCCAGAATCAGCACCACAACTTTCACCACCAAGATTTTGACAGCTTGATTTCAAAGTTCTTAGTCTTTCAATACAATCTTTGAAATTTGAACATTCTGATTTAAGGACAGAAACCTCTTTTGCCAACTCTTCACTAGAGGATATCTCAGCAGTAAGTAGCTGAGAAAACTTTTCTGTTTCAGAGCCCAATTCGTTAGCTTGACTCTGCAGAGTGCTTACCTCAAGCTTAAGCTCAAGAATTGATGATTCTGCCAATTCCAGGCTTGCTCTAAGTCTATTATTCTCCTCATAAGCAATTGCCAATTCATTATCCATTGAACAGTCTGACGCCCATCCATGAACTGAACTACTACTCTGGGCCATTGCTTGACTGTCAGATTTATTACCTTTGTCCGACTGCATGCCTTGACTATCAGTTTCATGTGCACTTGATGAATCATGCTTTTCGGCATATAGACTCTCTGAAGTATTGGAAGAGCCATCAAATCCAGCTGTCAAGTCAGCATATTCATTTAGTTCCACTTCCTCCTCAACAGAAGAGAGTTCTTTAGCCTCTGGTCTGAATCTGACCCTTGAACTAACCTACATCAGAACAAATGGAACCAGAATCAGCAAATGAGATAGACGCAAATCAAGAAATTTGCAAATCGAACAAAGACAAAAAAAAAAAAAAGATCTAATTTCTCATTGTCGTGAATGACCAGTAAATTTATTCTATTTTTCTAGAACATTTATCCAAATCGCCAAATTGGCATGGTCAAGTAACAGGCTAAATAAAGCTGGTACTTGCGATTCAGGAGTTTGGCAACTGCACAGAAATTCATGATAATGATCAAAGGCAAGGAAACAATAAGATCATATAGGAAGTCACAGAAGCTTATTTGACCAACAGCAATGTGTTAGGAACTAACAGTTAGGTGGTTCACAAACCATCACAACATTTATATTTTCGTTTGAAAGATCAAAAAACTCAATCACATCTTCATGCTTGGCTGCTGATAACTGCCTACTCGAAAACTAGAATTGACACTCTAGATCACCAAATGAAATACAAAGGGAATCCATCATCAACTGTGTATCAAGAAGACTTTACTGGTGCTAACAATAATCAGACCTTATCGATGTGATCATGGCCAATCTCTCCTGAAAATAGGACTTTCCCACTATCATCATTTTTGTTCTCTCCTGACTGCAAACCTCTCTCCCTATGTTCCCTTTGCTGCTCAAATTCTCTGCAAGCAAATGCATCTTCTGTCACTTTCTCATAAGAAAAATCATGTGGCTTTAGATGTTAAGATGTGCTACCTGAATCCTGTTTTAGATGTTAGCAACTGAACTGTGACCTGGAGCAATAACATGCAATTAAACAACAAATTTAACAAAAGTGAGAAAAATAAATAACAGAAGACATGTAAATGAATAACTATAAATTCAGAACTAATATGTACAGAGAAAAGTAATCATCAAATAGATTTGTGAGGGGCAAAGATTGACTGGTAGATCAGATATCCTACATTCATGCTGTTATAATATTATCCTAATATAATGATGTTTATTTTGCAGCCTAATGAGTAGTGAGTGTCAAACTGATGAAGATTAAGTTTGACTAGCTTGACATAGCCGATGATAGGAGTTCTCTTAGGTATGTTACTGGTTCAGCAAGAAAGAAGAAGTAAAGGTTACTGATCCATAGATCCCTATCAAGTTCCATGAGCATCCAAACTGCTCATGTAAAAAGGTATACAGCAATCCAAAAGCAGAAATGTACTTAGAGCAGAAGCTCAATATATAGTTTCCAAGCAGGTGTTCAGGTAGAGTAAGCTACAAAACGTAATATAACTGCAGCTGCTTGAGAGGCATTGGTTTTGCCTAAGAGCAGTTCTTGAATTCTATTGGAAATGTTGAAAACAAAAAGGATGTCACTGCAACTAACACAATTAAGGGTGATTATTAATTTCAGGTAGTAAACATGCCAATTGTTATAGCACATCGTTATGACTTAAAACACAAATCTAGACATATGCTGAAGGTGATCAAGTAGAAGTGCTAGAAGGAGCAATATTTGCCTCACATGTAATATGGTTCCCGCATTGCATCCTTGAAGAGGTAAAGCAACAGCAGAAGGTTTCGATGCTTCAGCATAATCAGCAAGATTAATTGTTGCCTCACCCAGGATACTAGACCGTGAAGAACCCTGAGAGTAGTATCAGATTCAAAGAGAAAACTATTAACAGCATCGAAGAGGAAAATTAATTCACTCAGTACCAAGAGACAGGTTTAAGATTTTAAAATCTGCATTCATCAGAATTCAGCTGTCAGGAGAGTCAACCAGGAATTCAACTATAAGCTATCTAGAAAATTTTTCTTCCACTTTTGGTGATAAGGTAAAGCAATATAGAAGCTAAACAGAAAGAAAATATACCATGGAAACCACAAGTTTGTATAGCTTCTCATCAAATTGTTTGGTTTTGACATCTTGAAGAAGCCTTGTCGTTTCATAAATTGGATCAGCCCATTTGCATGTTCCATTTCTTACATTGGCTTTGGTTGTCTTGGCAATTGTTTTTCCAGAGTCAGCAGGGCTAAAAGATATGAATAACTTGTCCCATCCAGTTTGTGGTATCTGTAACACAAAAAGGCAACTTTCAGTCAATGCTTGTTTTAATGGTAATGTATACGGGACGTTGGCTTCTGGTTTTAATTTAATCCATCACCAAAAGTACAAGACAGCACAGTGAACTTCGCATCAATTATATGGTTTTCCCGATGGATATATTAGAAAAATATACGTATTAAATATTAAACACTTTCTTCTAGCAAATGTTTTTGTCCATCGACTAGGTAACTAATACTAGTTACTAAAAAGATAATGATAGGAAGGATTTTGAAGGTTCTGCATCAGCACTAGATAAGTCCAAAGTTATACATAGAATAGCATACAAGAGCAATCAGGTTATTATTGCTATAATCCTAAGAAATTGGTAAACTCAAGGAGTTGCAGTATGTTCCTCTATCTTGATAAAAGAATCTTTAGGCATTATTGAAATTTGATTTTATCTTGTCTTCAGCAAGCATTTAGCAGCCGAGTGCAAAAGCAAACTGCTTCCCATCAACTGAAACAGTCATCACATTCTATACTTAGTACATCTGTCCATCAGGCATTACTAACTTGAAATAAAAAGAGTTCAATCTTACATGAGTAGCATTAAATTGCAGCCGAAAGACCACTTTCACTTTATTCTTCTCAAGCTTCCACTTAGTGATCCTTGACATTGTTGCATATCCAGTTTAGCATCAGCTACAAACCATCATTTCCCCAAATCCAGATCTCAGTTCACCTGAACAACTTGCCACAGAAAGTAGAAATATCAGAAAAGAAAGCATAACCAATACTCATTCACAGAAAGAAGACGAATGAATTATTCATAAACCAATTAAACCTTGAAATGATTTCTGAACATATGATATACATGATCCTCCAGATTATAAAACAAAATATAACCGTCTAGCTTCTACTCCCATTATCTTTAAGCATATTTCTACTGGAATAGAGAAGCCATGGCATTTGAAGGACTCCACATAAGAACTCATTTTAAAATCAAGCTACCTACTTAAAGCCACAATGACATTCATGCTATGTAAGGTAAGGCAAAGTTAAACTAAGTCAAAAGCATGTAAACATTTCCAGTTATTGCATAGTGCACGTATGACATACAGGGAGATAAGATTTAGCATGGAAGAACCTAGAGGTAAAATTAGGCTGGGAAGAAGCTAGGAAGAATTTAGGCCGGGAAGAACCTACACTGAAACCTGTAAGCTGATTAAGCTGTTAGAGAACTTATTGTAACAACAACCCAATGTAATCTCCACAAGTGAGGTCTGGGGAGGGTAGAGTGTACGCAGTACGAGATAAAGAGGTTGTTTTCGATAGGCCATCATCTTAAACAAAGCAGTTTGAGAACCCATTGTGACATAAGATACTGAACTTTAATAGGACACTAACATTGATCCAAGCAGACAGTCAATTAAATACTAAACAAGTCTCAAGCTCATAACAATTCCAAAAAAGATCAGATCTTGAAATTTGCAGCTGAACCTAAGTACAACAATCTCAAGATTGAGCTAAAACCCAGAAATACCTCTTCAAGTTTTGCAGAATGACTTAAAGATCCGGAAGCTTCTTCTGATCCAGACCCCTAAATTCTCCACCAAGTATCTCAAAACTTCAAACAATGCAAACTTAAATACCCAACTTTAAACCCCACAAAATGAAACAAGATATTCTTGGACCCAAGAAGGACAAAGAAAACCTTAAAAACTTCCCAAAGTGGAAAAAGATGAGATCTTTTTCAACAAGAAAGCAAGAATGACTACCATCTCAAAAGTCCAAGAAAACAAAGCTAAGAATAGATAAAATGAAAACAGTGAAGTACTAGTACAGAACCTTTTTTTTTTTTTTTTCACTACAGAAACAAACACTTCACAGTTACAGCAGAGAAATCACACGTCAGCTTCACAGAACAGTAGATTTCATTATTCAAAAGCTCAAACATCACATTCAAGAAAAATAAAAAACACCCAATTTCATAAAAATGGAATCTTGAAAAAACAGTGTTAATAGAATTGTCTATTACCTAATTGTAAGATCTGGGGGGAACTTAGAAAACAAGGAAAAACCTTGAGAATCTTTAGAAAGAAGAGAAAGGGGAGACAGAAAAGACAATGGTTTTAGCGTAAAAGAGCAGTAAAATATGGGGGTTTAAAGTTTTTGAGTTTTCACCATTGAAATGAGCAGAGATAGAGAAATGGTGGGGTTGAAATTTGAAATATAATGAAAATGAGGGGGTTTAAGATTAAAGAAAGAGATATCCCGCCAAAGTATGTAATTTTCAGTAATTAATTTTGTATTTAGTTAACTAATTAAGTATATAGGATTATTATAGGGTGCTTTTTTTATCTTGGTCTAAAAAATTAAAGTGTATGGAAAGTACTAAATTACCCTTAGTCAACACAGTCACTCTCGCACTTTTTTTCCTTTATTTTAATTTTTTGTAGACAGAAAAAAAACAAAAAATAAATAAAAAGGGACTTCGAGTCTTCGACAACACATAGTTTTTTTCAGTATTTTATTCACTTTCCATTATATGACTTAACATATGGGAAACAAATGATCGCCCGATAAAATAATAGTCGATAAATATATATTTTGTTTATATTAATATTTAATATAAAGAAAATATATTGTGATATTGATACATAATAATATTTATTTTATATGTTTAATTAGTGAATGTAATTATTTTTCAATGAATAGTCAAATATGTAATTTTTTCTTGAAAAAATATCTCAGATTGATAGAATGGTATCAACTCAAAATAAGTTTAAATTTATATTGTTAAATTTTCTTAACCTAATTTAGATAATTTGTGATGAATTTTTTCCGTAAAAACTCATTAAAATTGAGGATAAGATATTAAGAATAACTTTCAAGTTTTAGTAAATATACAAACGTGTAATTTGTAAAGGTTTTACAAGTCGTATATTTATTTCCAAATTCTAACATAATTAATGTGATTTGTTTATTCTAGTTGTCATTTATAGAAATTACCGAATGTTTTGATGTATTTGTTAGTTTCATCTACATTCCCTCATAAAGGAAAAAATTTAATTTCATGATCTTTAAAAGTTGATATCAGGAGTGGAGCCAAGGTATCGTAAGGGGTTCATCACTTCTTTTGTTTTATTAGTTAAAAAATTATATTATATATACATTAACATAGCTATATGTAATGAAATCCAAATTATACTATATATAAGGTGAAAATTATTTTTTAGTTATATATAGTAAATATTGAATTTCCTTAATTTCTTCATATATTTATCTCTTTATATTTTGAAGTGAAATTTTTTATTCTGCCACTATTATTTATTATGGATCATATTCATTTAATTCTAGCAAATTAACATCAATTTACACTTTTTATTTTACATTTTATATCGTCAATTGTATATTTACTATATCTCAATTTTTCTTAATTTTTTCATAAGTTTATATTTTTATATTTTAACACTTCTTAGTAAAAAAATCCAATTTTATTATATGGTATCATTTTTCTAGACTCGAGTAAATTAAAAAAAAAAACACATGATATTCTAATATATTGTCCTACAAAAAGTAGGTGTAATATTATGTGACAAATTAAACACATAGGTCAAACAATAAGTTGATATGTCTTTGTTGCTAAATTAGTGCTCTCTGAGAGGTTGCTTGTAATATTTAGTTTCAGATACACACAGATTACTGCATAATCCCTTCCTTAATTAATCTTCCAAGAGGATGAAAAGAGAATTAATTAATCTTCTAAAAAAATGTAGACACTAGGAAATAATTAGGGAAAAGGGTCTAAAAAATACTTCAACCTTGGCCGAAATTGTTGTTACGATACCAAACTTTATGGAGGACCTTTTACCCCTGCACTATTTAATAGTGTATTTTATATATGTGTCCAC
This sequence comes from Solanum bulbocastanum, assembly GCA_037074985.1. Classification (NCBI taxonomy): domain Eukaryota; kingdom Viridiplantae; phylum Streptophyta; class Magnoliopsida; order Solanales; family Solanaceae; genus Solanum; species Solanum bulbocastanum. The sequence goes on along the minus strand of CM073600.1, from coordinate 53,056,562 downwards.
GTGAACACGTTACTATTTATAATTGTGCAATATTTATAATGTCCACGTGGGGACCATATATACCAAAATACACTATTAAATAGTGCAAGGGTAAAATGTCATTTCCAAAGTTCGGTATTGTTACAGCAATTTCGGCCAAAATTCGGATATATTTCAAACTTTTTTCCCAAATAATTATATTAATTGTTCAACTTACTATACACTCAAAGGATGGATCTAACTGATTTAATTATTTTCAATTTGAATTTTGTACTAATATGAATTTTTCACAATTTCTAGTTGATGAAAAATGTCGATTTAAGCCTCTCGAGAAGGAACTTGGTGTGTTAATTTAGGAAAATAATAAGGGTAACATCATTTATTTGTGTAAGATTTTCATAGTATAAAATGTTTGTGTGTATAAATGATCGATTTTAGACTAACTAGTAATGTAACTACAATTGAATCATATTATAAGGATATTGTTGTTAGTACTATAATTTACTAAAAAATAAGAATAATAAATTATTGCAATACTTAGCTTGTTACTAGTACCTGGGTAAATGGCAATCATTTGTTGACAATTTGGTAGTATAATCATAAATTAATCCCTTTAATTAAATACTCGATGAAGAAGACAAAGTAACGAACTCAATAATCATTTTTCTAACTACCAAGTGTTGGAATTATTTTCTTTTTGTCCAAGGAAGTACACTTTAATTTCAATTTCGATGGTGAAAAATTGTTTGATTTTTTTCTTCTCATTTTGTTTCCAAAAGTGAAAATATCGTACAAAAATTTCTTCAACTATTCCACCTCATATATATTGCAACAAACTCCGAAGCTTGCTACTTTTATAATATATACATGTAAAAATACAACAAATTAAATAAAATCACAGAATTAGTATTTTAATTCAAATTTTATATTAATATAAAAAAGATTATTTAATATGTATGAATAATTTGTCAAAACCCAAGAAACAAGATAAATTATGATCCAGAAATCATAAGTTAAAAGTTAAAAATTATAAATTATGATCCAGAAATCAGAAGTTAAAAATTTTTGACTCTGTCCTATGTCTCTATATATAAAAAAAGGTTGTAGTTAATTGATTTGGATATCAATCCATTTGTATTTTTACTTTTCCAATATTAATTTGGAATATTTCTTACAATAAATAAAATAATAATTTTGTTATATCATTCTTTAAATATAATAAATTTATTGAGAAATATATCAAAAAATGATTGTAATAATTAATAATAAAGATAAATTAAGAATTGAATGATAACTTATCACTTGATTTTCTAAATTAGACAAGTAAAAATATATGAAGGATACACATAGGAGTTTGATTAATTAAGAATTATAGGAGCTTATAAAGTACATACATCCTCCTACCCCATAATAATTGTTCGCTTTCTATTTACTCGCCCTTTAAGAAGCTATAAATTTCACCCCTTTAACTTTTTTTAGTCCAGTTGTGTTTTTCTTTTTCTTTTTTTGTTGGTTATTTGAGATGCGTTCTTTAATTTTAAACTACTACTTGGCACTATAAGAAGTCTACGTAGATTATTTATGATACTATAAATAATATTTGTCAGTTTTAGTTTTTCTGGTGTGTAGCATACAATTGGAATTTGACATAATAGAAAAAAGTCACATGAACATAATTAGTAGTTTAAATAAAATCGATGGTACGAGAAAGAAACATAAATATATTAAAATATAATATATAGATGTATGTAACGTATTTAATTAATTAACCCACACCCACTCCACCAAACACGAGTGCAATAATTATTCCAAGCAAACTAATGTCGATAAATCATTATTATACAGTTTTGAAAGTTTTAGCTTAAGTGTACTACACTTTTTGTTAGTGACCCACGTTGGTTGAAGGCACGATTTCTAGTTTCTTTTTACTATATGATTTTAGATAATTTTAATTTCGTGAATTAGCTTTGGAGTTTTAGTTCGACTCAATTAAAGTTAATTTTCTGAGTTCAATGTTAGTGTCAAACTCATTTGCGATACCTAATATTGGAATATTATAATACATGATTCACATGTTTGATATGCAACTTACTGGGAAGGGGAGAATTAAAAAAAAACCCTATATCAATAGAGATTTGTGAGTATTAGTTACTCTCTTTTATTTTTACTTGTCTACTATATTAAAAATAATTATCTAACAATAATAATATATACTTGTCCAGTTTGAAAAATCAAAAAATAATTTACCCATTTTTATCTATTTTACTCTTACTATTAAATGGTATTATTCAATATCTAATACATTTTTCCAAACATTAAATTTAATATACTTAAAGTGTACTATAGCAATATTATCCTATTATTTATTATTTTTTCAACGATGTGTACCAAATTAGTTAGTACAATGATTTATTTATGTGATTTTAGGGTTTCACGCAATATTTTCATTTTGTTGTTGTTGAGTAAATAGAGGAGTTGAGGACGAATAAATGAGACAAATTTTGGTAGTGAGAAAGTCTTAAACCTACAAGGCTACAACCATTGTGGAGCCTACCAATTTAAATTCCATTTCTCTATGTGATTGGAGTTTTAAATATTATATAGTCATAAATGTAAAGAATATCAATCAATGCAGTGAAATCAATTATATTATCTTGTTTTAGTCAGTCACATTTTTGCTTTTTGAAAGTTAACTCAATTAACCTTCGTAACTAAATTGCATTAGATCAACTTGAGTTTTCACAACAAAAGAATAGATATTTGAAAATTAATATATTAATCAAAGTTCAAATAGTTTAATTTATGAGAATCATCACATAACAACTAACATGAAACAAAAGGAGTAGCAGACTCATGCGGTTAATACTTGATAGTTAATTAATAGTATGGAAAAAGGCCTAAAATACCCTTAAACTATTGGAAATGGTACAAAATTATCCTCCATCCATCTATTGGCTCCCAAATACCTCTGTCATACACATATTGACTCTCACATACCCTTATCATCCATTTTTGGATCCAATATTGACCACTTTTATAACGGATTATCATTTATATATTTTTTTTCAAATATGTGGCGACCAACTATTGGATATATACAATTTAATTACTTAAACTAATTTACAAACTCACTCATTACTAATTATACACGACCCAAATTAATCACACCAACCCAAATTAATTAATTACACACGTCCCAAATTATATTTACCCACCTATTAAAACAAATACACCCTTCATTCTCAACATTTCATTTCATCTATCAACCTTCTTCCCCAATATATTCGACTAGAATCTCGAAAAACAATGCATAAATACACACATGTATCACCATAAGAAATTACCAATACAGTCATAATTTTTTATGGTGATACATGAGTGTATTTAGGTAGTGTTTTTGAGATTGTAAGTGAATATATTGGGGAAGTACGGTTGAAAGAGGAAATGAAATATTGGGAATAAAGGGTGTATTTGTTTTAAGTGGTGGGGTAAATATAATTTGGGCCGGGTGTAGTTAATTTGGGTCGGGTATAATTAACTTGAGTCAAGTGCAGTCAATTTGGATCGAGTAAAATGAATGAGTTTGTAAATTAATTTAAGTAATTAAATTGTAGTCAATAGATGATTGCCAGGGATTTAAAAAAATTATTTAAATGATAATCTGCTATAAAAGTGGTCAATATTGGACCCAAAGGTGGATGAAAGGGTATTTGAAAGCCAATAGGTGGATGTTAGGGTATTTGGGAGCCAATAGATAGTTGAGAGCCAATAGGTGGATGAAGGATAGTTTTGTACCATTTTCAATAGTTCAAATTATTTTAGGCCCTTTCCGTTAATAGTATTACTTTTGATATGAACATTATAATTTTTCAACGAAAGATGTTGGAGTGACCACCACCTTCGATTCAATATAACTACATGTCACCGCTTGGTCCCATTTCCATTATATTATGGAATGGTACCTTAAAAAAAGGATGGATGAGGGGAACAGCACAGACTACAGCTGTGGTCACCTCTATTCCATAGTTGAGTGGAAAACAATATGTATAACTTTGCACATGGAGAAGAGGATATAAAGAAGTGATAAGACCATTCTCCAAATTTTATTCATATAGTGAGTGAGTCATGCTTCAATTAATAACTTTACATGTTTCTTTCTCATGTGACTCAACAATCACGTGAACCCCAATTAGCCTTTTGGTGTGAGGATTCATTACAACACCTATTTCAAGTGCATGCCCTTTACTTCAAGGGGAGATCCCTATAAATTATTAGGACCACATCACTTTTCTTTTAGTTTGAGCGTGCGGAATTACAGTTCTGCTTACGGGTTTAAGAATATTTAGTTTTAGCTTAAATCTAATGTGTATTTATCAATACACTTAAATGTGCATGAATAGTTTATCTTAAAAAATCTGGTAAAATATATTTTCTAAGATTTTGAATCTATAAAGTCTGCTTGATTTTACTTTCAGCGACTCACTTCTTTAGTTTATCAAACATAGGGTCATATATTAACAAAATTTACGATAATTTTGAAGAAGAAAAAAAAGAAGACAATTACCTAGTACAACACTATGAATAAATAAATATATCAATGTATACAATTTACAACACATACCAAACAAAATTAAATTTGCTTCACATCACAACGGGGACTCAACATACGATACAATATACATATTGTCATACTTTATCGTGCATGTTTGATTGTCTTGTTTTTTTTATAACACATACCAAAAAAATGAAATTTCACATTACAAGGGGACTCAACATATAATAAAGTTTGTTATACTTTATCACGCATGTTTGATTGTCTTGTTTTCTTCATCATTTTAACTTGAAATATTTAGACGTGTGGGCTAAGAAGAACATAGGTAAAGTCTATTGATCTTAACAAGGACTTAGAGATCAAGTAGTTTTTTATAAGTAGCCCAAAGTGAAGTATTTGTCAACTAGCCAAAGTTGGATAAGAATGTTCTTCATTTGGGCCTAATTAAACTGTCAATTATGGATCCAGTTTTCTAAAGGCTTAGTTGATAAGGCCCATGAGTAAATAATGATGGGTAAGAGTGTTGTCATTGGAGATCTTTCAAGTTTAAAGTTTGGTCGAATATATTGACAATCCTTAAATTTATTGTAATTTTCATTTAAACATATAAATTAAGATTATTTTTTACCTATTGAGTAGTATTTAATATAAATTGAAAATGTGCTTAATTAATTGTACTACCTAATTGACGTTCCCTCACAACAACACAAGTACACCAGTCTCACACATAGTGAAATGACCAAAATAATTTCAATCTCACCTCAAATTCTTAAAATGACAATACATAATACGTGACGTGAAAAAAGCTTTGGATTTTAATGACGGCATAAGCTAACTACTTGATACTCTTGAATGCTTTTTTATTCTTCTACTCACTTTTTTGGATTCACACGGTATAAGTAGGTGATTTATTTAAAAAAAATTCTCAATCAAAGTTTTTTTTTTTTTTTTTTTCTTTCTATTCAAGACTTGAAATAGAAACCTCTAACAAAGATAGAATTATTATTAAGATTTGATAATTGTAACCTTTTAATCGACTAATAACTAAAATGCGATAATAACATAAAGAATTTGAGGACATTAGTTACTTTGAATAAAAAGATTTGTTTCTTTTCTTTTCTCATTATTTGTTTAGATACCAAAACAAGAACAAAAGATATATACTCCATCAATTAAACAATACTTGTTTACTATATTAAAAATAGTTATCCAACAATACTTGTTCAATTTAAAAAATCAAGAGATAATTTAATTTTTGTGTCTATTTTACCATTACTATTAAATACTAATATTTATCATTTAACACATTTTTCAAATTATTAAATTTAATAAAGTATAAACTAACAATATTACCCCTATTGTTTATTTATTGTTTTTTAATTGGTGTGTCAAAACAATAGTAATACGTGTAGTTGGGCAGAGTATCAAATTATGAAATGTAGAATTAAATTCTTTAAACATATTTCATCATATCAGTCTGGTTGAATTTGAATACATATATATAATTCCAAAGACATGATAAAATAAAATAAAACAGAAATAAATAAATACAGTTTTGGCTTCAGAAATATCCCTAGATAGAAGAGACTCTACCGGCCGTAACTGTTAGGGCTCATCGGATGACGGCGCAGCCGCCGTAGTGTTAGGATGGACTCTCTTGAATATTAGTTTCATCGGAGAAAAACAACTACCACCTGAAGAAGACGAAGAAGAAGATGAATTTTTCAGCTTCTTAATATCCGCATCTTCATTATTACTGTCCATTTTCTTCATCGCCTTTTCCTTGAATTGTTTCCTTGTGACATAAGCTTCCGCAAGACAAGCACTAGCACTCGCCATTATATTCAACAAGTTTGCTTAGAAAAGATTGTTAATAAGGTTAAAAGTTTGGAGAAGATTGAAGAGGAGGAGTATTGTTAATGGGGAATATAGTAATACTAATGAAGGTGTATTTATAGATAGATATTGTTCATTTATTTCATAGGATTGGGGAATACGTAAAGAGTGACCCAATTTTTCGAGTCTATGAAAGCAACAGATGAATGAATGATACACGTTACTAATTACTTGTTCACTTTTAAATTGACGTACCTATTAAGAAAATAATTATTGACTGAGTTTATCATTTTAATTATGAAGTGGGTGAATTAAGAATTTAAGAGTTTCAAGAAATTTTACCTTTTCCAAAGTAATTAATTGAAGACATAATAAGTAGTTTTTTTTTTTTTTTGTTATTTCTTGATTTGTTAAAATAGACAAGTAAAGGAAAAATGGGACAAGTAATTAGGGAGAGTACTCATCTAATGTATATTAAATGAATTTTGTAAGGCAATGCATATATATTAAGAAAACATTTAAGTACATAATTTAGATCATAATTTTTATTATTGTTCTTTGTAAAATCATAAATATAATTTTTTAAGGAAAAATCTTTTTGGCCAGAATGATAAAATAACATATTTCACACTATGTTATTTTACCTTTTTTGAACATTTTATCTTTTAACTTTAATACCTTTTAATTAAAAAATGAAAAAAGATCAGTTTATTTTAAAATAAAAGATATTATAGAGTTTTTAAATTTCTGGCCATTTAGCATTGCCCATTTTATGAATAGTGTAATTTGTTTTCTAGAAAATACAAAACTTCAATAAATAAAAGGAAAAATATTGAGAGAGAAAATTAAACATTCTTTTTAAACTTTGAACAATTCAATTATTTTGAAGAACGAAAAAACCTCGAAAACAAAGATAATATGGAATAGAGTAAGTAAATTTTGACTTGGCCTTCCGCTCATTTTCTTTTACTTTTTGTTCAGAATTATGCCGTCAACAATGACGTCTCAACGCATTTCCAAAACAAGGAGTTATTTTTTTAATTCTTATTATATATAATACAAGATAGAATTTATTTAATTCCCTGAGTGTAATTTGAATATTGCATTAAAAGTCAAAGTTAAATCTTAAGGCCGAAAGCTATTTTAATATGAAATTAAAGTAGTGATTTCAGTTTTGGTTGTATTTGCTAAGGAAGTGATCTCATTTTCGTTTGTTTGCAAATGTTACTTAGAAATTGCTCTATTTAATAAAAATAACGATAGAAAAGAAAGATAACAACAAAAATATTCTGCTTTAGTGGTTGAACATTTCCGTAATTAATTAAAGAGTTTTTAGGTAACACTCACTCTATTATTTTGGCCTATATGATCCTTCTATTTTTAGGTATCTAGAGAGTTCATTGCACAAGAAATTACTTATTAACTTTTAATAGGTCAAGATTAATGGATTTACTTCCTATAGTAATGAGTTTCCTTAGATTAATTTCCTTTCATGGTCAGGATAGGTTAAAGATATTATTTATATATCATATTGACGGTTGACGATAAATATAATTTTCGAATTGATTGAGAAATATAAAATTTAAACATAGTGTAACTGATAAGCTCATCAATATATAATGCTGAAATTTCTGATAGTACGTGTTATTAATTAATCAAATCCCATATACACGAGAGAGAAAAGTAAAAAAAAAATAAAAAATTTTGTCATGTAAATGAATCTCGAGTGTAACTCAACAAAAATAAATTAAATCATTAATTAATTAAGTGAATATTATTCATGATGAGATAACAATTTGTTTTCTCCATCAATGTAAGACTTTCCATAATTATGTCTAGCTAGAAGCTAGAACGTTATCGATTTTGTAGCAGAATCCGAGGAGGGAATGATAACGGGATGTACTTTCTTGAACATCTTAGTAAACCAAGAAGAAGAAGAGGAGGATGATGATGATGATTTTTTCGATTGATTACAATTTTCATGTGTTGTAGCTTCTTTCTTTTCGAGATTCTTCATCTTTTCCTTGTGAAGCTTTTTCATGACATAAGCCTCAACAAGACCACTAGCTATCGACATTTTTTCAAAGAATTTTTGAAGCAACAATTAATATTTCAGATTTTAGCAAGAAACTTAAAATGTAGATGATAATATTGGTTCATGAAAATTATTATGGTATTTAAACACACAAAAGGGAATGAGCTAAGAAATTTCGTGGTATTGAATTGTTCATTAGATTTGGCTATTTTTGTTGAATGACTATTAGATAGATACAACTTATGCTTTGTTTGACAAACTTCGAGCCAAAGTTATAAAAATAATTGACTAATTAACTTTCTTGTGGCCAACGATTATAGGAATTATTTCTCCATATTTTCTTGGAAATTCTTCGATTGTATTTAGAGATCGTGTTTCTTGTCAAAGTTTAGCAAATTAAGGAATGCCTTTTTGTAAAAAAAAAATTCCTTGTCAACACGTAGACCTTTAATTTTGTCTACGCGCAACTAGAATGGCAGTATTTGGAGACAAATTTGGCTGCAGGGACCAGCTTGTTACCTTAGGCACCAAGTTCAATTTTTCTCGAAGGCATGCAGCATGGTGATGGAATCAAGATTTTTATTGATGGATTCAAAATATATAAAATAGACGCAAAAAGAAGTCAAAGGTTCAACAGGTATCATATTTATATATTATATATAAAAAATGTAATTTTTCGTCAAAAGAATTTGAATGAATCTCTTGTACTTTATAAATTGTCTCCGTAGGAATTAGGATTATTCTTTTAACTTGATGTCACGCCCCGAGCCTACACCCCAGACGTGACCGGCACTTGAAGACCATCGCTGGCCCCCAAGCGAACCCTTGGCCTGGGTTTCTTAACTCAACGGAAACTTAACTCAACAGGATAACTCAATGCAATGAAAAGTTATAAAACAACTCAACTGAAAGTAATTTGCCAACAAGGCATCTCGAGTCTCAAAATAGGATATTTAAATATATACATGCATGAGAGACTCCAAATTAACTGACTGACTGTCTGACTGTCTATGAAGCCTCTAAATACTGAGATGGATATTGGGACAGACCCCGCAACATCCTAATAAAACAAAAACTAAGAACACAAAATAATTGAGTCCTCCGGAATGCAAGGAGGCTCACCACTGACTCTGGAGTGCTCAGCTGGATCAACGACGTGCAGGATGCTGATCCGAGGTACCTGTATCTGCATCATAAGACGATGCAGGCCAACTGGCCTCAGTACATGGAAGGTACTAGTATGCGAGCTGGAAAACTAAGCAACAAGGGCTAGAAGGAAAATTGAAAGAAACTGAAAAGTTTACCTTGTTCAACTCAACTCAACCTGACTGACTTCTTTCAATATAAGGCAATTTAAAACAAATGTGATATAAAGAAAGACTGTTTAAAACATGCTATAAAACTCTGTGTGTATACAAGGATACAATAAACCTGAGATGTATATAGAAATACAATTAAACTGATGTATATAAAATACAATAATTTCCGTGTATAAAAATACAATAACTGCTGTGGGAGTTTCTCTAACCGACAACCATCACATAAGAGCTAAAGTGATGATACAGCGATCAACCTCACGCTGCCAGAGCATCCTATACCCGGCCAAAGGTATAAGACCTGAACTGCCTAATGGATCCACTAGTCTAATATGAAAATGATTCATCTAAAGAGCATGATCCTTTTCTACCCATGGTGGCTAACATGGTTCTATGGGGGCTGTGGGTTCTTTGAACGCTCCCCCAATTCGGTGCTCGATACTACTCCCAAAAATGTACTGGCTCTTATGTTTTTAAAACACATTTCTTCCTGCTGTCATGAGATAATTACTCAAAAAAATTACTATCCCGAAGGCTCTTGGAATTTTCAATTTCCAACCTTATTTAAATGTAAAGACATTTCTTTAAAACTTCTTTGGGAATACATAGTTCCCTAATAACTTTGAGAAAATGAACTCAACTTGAAACTCTAAGCTCTTTGCTTGAATTGACGCTTGAGTCAAAAAAAATAAAGTTAAAACGTTCAATAAAGACTCTTGAACAACTTTACAACTAGCTTGACTTGCTTAACTTCTAAGCTTAACTCTTAATTCCTAACTTCACTTGACTTCTAACTAACTCTCCTTAAAATGGAATTTTTGAATTCAAGGTGATTGCTCATATGTTACGGATAAGTTCTTGACTTTTAGAAGTACCTTGAAGTGTTGGAAACAACTAGGAAACATAGGTATAATACCTAGGAACCAAAATAAAATACAATAAAATAAAAATGGGACTGCTGGCCAGCTTCAGCAGGGGCTGCTGGGCACTCTGCATTCTGCCCAGTTGCCAGCCCTATCCCCAGAAAAAAACCAATTTTTCTCCCTTTTTTTCTTCAACTCTAAACCACCCTTACTTCAATGGATTTAACCCCAAACACTAAGGATCATCAATCTCCCAACATACAATAAATTACAACTCAAATACACAAACCAATCATGTCCCACAACCAACAATAACTTCAACAACACAACTAACAACATCAACAACAACTAACAACTTCAACAACTACTAACAACTTCAACAACTTCAACAACTACTAACAACTTCAACAACTTCAACACCAATCCAATCCTTTCTCAAATCATAAAAAAAAGAGCTTGGTGTGTGGGAGAAAGGATCAGACCACACAAAAAAACTCACATACCTTGATAGGGATCACCCCCGACGAAAATCCACAATGGAAACTTGTTGATCCTTTCTCCTCTTCTTCTCTTCTTCTTCTCTTCTTCTTCTCTCAAGAACCCTAACTCTTTCTCTTTTAGAATAGGATAAAAATGATCCAAAAACAGCCTAACACACAATATAACCTCAAAAGAAATGGCTAGGGAAAAGACCAAAATGCCCTTAAAATTTCCGGGACGGATTCCCTGCCAACTGCCCAACTTTCAATGGCCATAACTCACTCATACGAACTCGAAATCGAGCAATCTCAGTGGCGTTGGAAAGATCATTCCACAAGCTTCGCAACCATAACTGGAACTACTCCTAACTCATCGTGATCTAGGAGTTACGACTGCTCAAAGTTGGCCAAAAATCACTGATTTCCACACTTAGCCAAATTTTTCCAGATTCTAATTTTCCAGATTCTGTATTTTTTTCCAAAAATAGCTACTTTCAAATTTCAAGCTTCTTCATAGCTATTTAAAATTGTCGGATGTTACAATATCTCCCCCTTGGGAACATTCGTCCTCGAATGAAGTGATTCTTACTAAGCTAAGGGTGCAACAACAACTCAAACACCCAACAAGCAACTATGCAACAACAACAACAACAACAATATGCCCACTATAATTTAAAGAGCAATAAGAAGGAAATTAATACCTTGATGTGCGGATTCAAAGATATATGGATATCTCTTCTTCATGTCTTCTTCGGCTTCCCAAGTAGCTTCCTCAACAAATTGGTTCCTCCAAAGGACCTTGACTGAGGCTACATCTTTAGTTCTCAACCTTCGAACTTCCCGATCTAAAATTTGAACAGGAATCTCCTCATAAGATAAGTTATCCTTGATCTTGATACTTTCAGTCGGTAGGATCAATGAAGGATCGCCTATGCACTTCTTCAACATGGAGATATGAAATACCGGATGGACCGCTGCTAGCTCCTGTGGTAGCTCCAACTCATAAGCTACATTGCCAACTCTCTTGACTATGCGATAAGGTCCAATATATCGGGGGTTAAGTTTCCCTTTCTTACCAAACCTCATAACCCCCTTCATGGGTGAAACCTTCAAATATACCCAATCATCTACTTCAAACTCTAACGCCCTTCTCCTAACATCAGTGTAGGATTTCTGACGACTCTGTGCCGTTTTCAACCTCTCTTGAATCACTTTCACCTTCTCCATAGCTTGGTGAACTAAATCTGGTCCTATCAACTGTGCTTCACCCACTTCAAACCATCCAATAGGAGACCTACATCTTCTCCCATAAAGAGCTTCATATGGGGCCATCTGGATGCTAGAGTGATAACTGTTGTTGTAGGCAAACTCAATGAGAGGTAGGTGATCATCCCAATTACCTTTGAAATCGATCACACAAGCTCTCAGCATATCTTCTAAAGTCTGAATAGTGCGCTCTGCTTGCCCATCAGTCTGAGGATGAAAGGCAGTACTTAAGTTCACATTTGAACCCAAGCCTTTCTGAAAAGATTTCCAGAACTGTGCAGTAAACTGTGCACCTCTATCTGAAATAATGGAGATTGGGACTCCATGAAGTCTCACTATCTCTCGAATATACAACTTGGCATAATCTTCTGCTGAAAGGGTAGTCTTTACCGGTAGAAAATGAGCTGACTTTGTCATTCTGTCGACAATCACCCAAATAGAATCATGCTGTCTGCGAGACCTTGGCAACCCTGTGATGAAATCCATATTGATCATCTCCCACTTCCACTCTGGAAGTTCTATCCTCTGAGCCAAACCACCGGGCCTTTGGTGTTCAACTTTCACTTGTTGGCAATTTGGACACTTAGCAACAAACTCAGCAATGCCCTTCTTCATGCCATTCCACCAATAAACTTCACGCAAATCACGATACATCTTGGTGGAACCCGGATGAATAGAATATCTGGAGCTGTGAGCTTCCGCCATAATTCTCTCTTGGAGTCCATCTACCATAGGTACGCACAATCTACCTTGAAATCTCAAAACACCATCTCCCCCTTGTTCAAAAGCTAATACTCTTTGCTTTTGAACATTTGCCTTCAACTCAAGCAAAATGGGATCTTGATCTTGCTTCTCTTTCACTTCTGACATTAATGATGACTCGGCCCTGCTCGTCACTGCTATTTCTCCTTCTGCGGAATCTGTAATTCTGACTCCCAGGCATGCCAGTCTGTGCACATCTTTTGCTAACTCTCTCCTTCCTTCTTCAATATGGGCGGTGCTACCCATAGACAACCTGCTCAAAGAATCAGCAACAACATTAGCCTTACCTGGGTGGTAAAGAATACTCAGGTCATAATCCTTGAGTAACTCTAACCACCTCCTCTGTCTGAGATTAAGCTCCCTCTGAGTAAGCACATATTGAAGGCTCTTGTGATCAGTGAATATGTCGACATGCACACCATACAAGTAATGACGCCATATCTTCAAAGCAAATACTACAGCAGCTAGCTCTAAATCATGAGTTGGGTAGTTCTTCTCATGAACCTTCAACTGTCTGGAGGCATAAGCTATAACTTTGCCATTCTGCATTAAGACACAACCCAAACCAACTCTAGATGCATCACAATATACCACAAAACCTTGAGTACCTTCTGGTAGCGTCAAAACTGGAGCTGTAATCAATCTCTTTTTCAATTCCTGAAAGCTTTTCTCACAAGCTTCAGACCATTGAAATTTCACCGTCTTCTGAGTCAACTTTGTCAAAGGAGATGCAATAGTCGAGAATCCTTCAACAAACCTTCTATAATATCCAGCCAAACCCAAGAAACTCCTAATTTCAGTTGGAGATGTGGGTCTAGGCCAATTCTGCACTGCCTCAATTTTTCGAGTATCAACTTTAATTCCATCACCGGACACAATGTGGCCTAGGAACGCCACAGACTTAAGCCAAAACTCACATTTAGAGAACTTGGCATACAACTCTTTATCTTTCAAAGTTTGAAGAACTATTCTGAGATGGCTAGCATGATCTTCTTCATTTCTTGAATAGATTAGTATGTCATCAATAAAGACAATAACAAACATATCTAAATAAGGTTTGAAGACTCTATTCATCAAGTCCATGAAAGCTGCCGGTGCATTGGTCAAACCAAAGGACATGACTAAAAACTCATAATGACCATACCTGGTTCTGAAAGCTGTCTTTGGGATATCACATTCCCTTACCCTTAACTGATGATAGCCTGATCGGAGGTCAATCTTTGAAAAACAAGTGGCACCCTGAAGCTGATCAAAAAGATCATCAATCCTCGGAAGAGGGTACTTGTTCTTGATGGTAACCTTATTCAACTGGCGGTAGTCTATACACATTCTAAGGGAACCATCTTTCTTTCTCACAAACAAGACCGGAGCTCCCCAAGGCGAGACACTTGGTCGAATGAAACCCTTATCTAGGAGATCTTTCAACTGCTCTTTCAACTCTTTCAACTCTGCTAGTGCCATTCTATATGGCGGAATAGAGATAGGACGGGTATCTGTAATGAGATCTATGCCGAAATCTATTTCTCTCTCAGGAGGAATTCCGGGTAGATCATCAGGAAAAACTTCTGGAAACTCTCTTACTATAGGAACTGACTGGAAATGAGGTATCTCAACACTAGAGTCATGAACTCGGACTAAGTGATAGATACAACCCTTCGAAACTAACTTTTTCGCCTTAAGGTACGAAATGAATTGACCCTTAGGCACTACTGAGCTACTACTCCACTCTAAGACTGGCTCATTCGGAAACTGAAACTTGACCACTCGAGTTCTACAGTCTATCGATGCATAACAAGCATGAAGCCAATCCATACCTAGAATGACATCGAAATCTATCATGTCTAACTCAACCAAATCAGCCCTGGTGCTCTTGTGACTAATGGAAACAGGACAATCACGATAGACTCTTTCTGCTAGAATAGATTCCCCAACAGGTGTAGAAACACAAAAGGGTTCACAAAGTCTTTCAGGAAGAACCTCAAACTTATTTGCAATATAAGGAGTTACAAAAGATAAACTTGCTCCTGGGTCTAGCAAGGCATACACATCAAAAGTAAAGACTTTGATCATACCAGTGACAACATTTGGAGAATTCTCTTGCTCATGGCGACTGGTGATTGCATAAAGGCGGTTTGCTCCTCCACTGGTACCAGAAGTAGCTCCTCTAGGTGTCGTCCTGTCTGGGGGAACAACTGAAGAAGACTGTGCTTTATTTCCCCCATTACCCTGCATATTCTTTGGACACTCTCGCATGAAATGTCCATTCTGACCACACTTGAAACAACCAACGGAGCCCTCTCGACAAATACCTGAGTGGTTCCTACCACACTTGGCGCAGGCAGGAGGCTTACTACTCCCTTGCGCCACACTACCCGAAGATTGTGCTGGTCTAGCCCTGAAGTCCTTCGAATTCTGAACATTAAATTCACCTCTGTATCTGGGTGCAGGTGCTCTAACAGATGATGGAGCAGGTCCCTTTTGCCTTTGCTGAAAGAAGGAACGGTTTGAATTACCTCTCTGCTGCCCGGACTCGTTCCCGGTCTTTGCTCTCTTATTTCTAAACTCTTCTCTGTCCCTCAGCTTCTCTTCCTCAACCTGCTGCACATAAACCATCAACCTTGATATGTCCATGTCCCCGATAAGCATTGCAGCCCTACCTTCCTTGCTCGACAACCGAGACAACCCAGCAACAAACAAGCTCATTTTATTCCTCATGTCCGCAACCATCTCCGGAGCATAGCGGGATAATTGTGTGAACTTCAGACTGTACTCATGAACACTCAAAGAATCCTGCTTAAGTGTGAGGAACTCACGTACCTTGGCCTCTCTCAACTCTCGAGGAAAGAAATGCCCCAAGAAAGCTTCCTCAAAATCGGCCCAACTCGCAGGTGGTGCATTCTCAGCTCTACTTCTTTTCCACTGGTCGAACCAAGTTCTAGCAACATCCTTCAATTGATATGCAGCTAGTTCAACCCGCTCAATATCTGCTACATGCATCACATCAAAAATCTTCTTCAACTCCTCAGTGAAGTTTTCTGGATCCTCAGTAGTACTTGAACCCATGAAACTCGGAGGATTCATCCCTAAGAACTCACGAATCCTTGAAGTGTCAGCTCCTTCATGTCGAGCTCCTCTTTGCTGACCAATTTGATTAGTCACAGCTTGACTCAGAATTCTAATTGCCTCTCTAAACTCGGCATTAGAAACTTCCCCTTGATCTTGCACTCCCGGGGCATAAGGTAACTCTTGCTCATCAACATAACGTCTAGGAAGACGCCCTCTACCAACTCTTCGTGGAGGCATGATTATCTGAAAACACGTGCAAGCACGGATTAGAAAGAAACTTTTTAGAGGTCAACTCTAACGCATGAAATGAGTGTGAAAGAAATGAGAAATCTTCCTAAATGTTGCAGCCTCCCAATTATAGATGTGGCGCGCTTCACACCGATAACTAGGACTCTACAGACACGGCTTCATAGATTCCCTAGGACTCTTGAACTCTGTGCTCTGATACCAAGTTTGTCACGCCCCGAGCCTACACCCCAGACGTGACCGGCACTTGAAGACCATCGCTGGCCCCCAAGCGAACCCTTGGCCTGGGTTTCTTAACTCAACGGAAACTTAACTCAACAGGATAACTCAATGCAATGAAAAGTTATAAAACAACTCAACTGAAAGTAATTTGCCAACAAGGCATCTCGAGTCTCAAAATAGGATATTTAAATATATACATGCATGAGAGACTCCAAATTAACTGACTGACTGTCTGACTGTCTATGAAGCCTCTAAATACTGAGATGGATATTGGGACAGACCCCGCAACATCCTAATAAAACAAAAACTAAGAACACAAAATAATTGAGTCCTCCGGAATGCAAGGAGGCTCACCACTGACTCTGGAGTGCTCAGCTGGATCAACGACGTGCAGGATGCTGATCCGAGGTACCTGTATCTGCATCATAAGACGATGCAGGCCAACTGGCCTCAGTACATGGAAGGTACTAGTATGCGAGCTGAAAAACTAAGCAACAAGGGCTAGAAGGAAAATTGAAAGAAACTGAAAAGTTTACCTTGTTCAACTCAACTCAACCTGACTGACTTCTTTCAATATAAGGCAATTTAAAACAAATGTGATATAAAGAAAGACTGTTTAAAACATGCTATAAAACTCTGTGTGTATACAAGGATACAATAAACCTGAGATGTATATAGAAATACAATTAAACTGATGTATATAAAATACAATAATTTCCGTGTATAAAAATACAATAACTGCTGTGGGAGTTTCTCTAACCGACAACCATCACATAAGAGCTAAAGTGATGATACAGCGATCAACCTCACGCTGCCAGAGCATCCTATACCCGGCCAAAGGTATAAGACCTGAACTGCCTAATGGATCCACTAGTCTAATATGAAAATGATTCATCTAAAGAGCATGATCCTTTTCTACCCATGGTGGCTAACATGGTTCTATGGGGGCTGTGGGTTCTTTGAACGCTCCCCCAATTCGGTGCTCGATACTACTCCCAAAAATGTACTGGCTCTTATGTTTTTAAAACACATTTCTTCCTGCTGTCATGAGATAATTACTCAAAAAAATTACTATCCCGAAGGCTCTTGGAATTTTCAATTTCCAACCTTATTTAAATGTAAAGACATTTCTTTAAAACTTCTTTGGGAATACATAGTTCCCTAATAACTTTGAGAAAATGAACTCAACTTGAAACTCTAAGCTCTTTGCTTGAATTGACGCTTGAGTCAAAAAAAATAAAGTTAAAACGTTCAATAAAGACTCTTGAACAACTTTACAACTAGCTTGACTTGCTTAACTTCTAAGCTTAACTCTTAATTCCTAACTTCACTTGACTTCTAACTAACTCTCCTTAAAATGGAATTTTTGAATTCAAGGTGATTGCTCATATGTTACGGATAAGTTCTTGACTTTTAGAAGTACCTTGAAGTGTTGGAAACAACTAGGAAACATAGGTATAATACCTAGGAACCAAAATAAAATACAATAAAATAAAAATGGGACTGCTGGCCAGCTTCAGCAGGGGCTGCTGGGCACTCTGCATTCTGCCCAGTTGCCAGCCCTATCCCCAGAAAAAAACCAATTTTTCTCCCTTTTTTTCTTCAACTCTAAACCACCCTTACTTCAATGGATTTAACCCCAAACACTAAGGATCATCAATCTCCCAACATACAATAAATTACAACTCAAATACACAAACCAATCATGTCCCACAACCAACAATAACTTCAACAACACAACTAACAACATCAACAACAACTAACAACTTCAACAACTACTAACAACTTCAACAACTTCAACAACTACTAACAACTTCAACAACTTCAACACCAATCCAATCCTTTCTCAAATCATAAAAAAAAGAGCTTGGTGTGTGGGAGAAAGGATCAGACCACACAAAAAAACTCACATACCTTGATAGGGATCACCCCCGACGAAAATCCACAATGGAAACTTGTTGATCCTTTCTCCTCTTCTTCTCTTCTTCTTCTCTTCTTCTTCTCTCAAGAACCCTAACTCTTTCTCTTTTAGAATAGGATAAAAATGATCCAAAAACAGCCTAACACACAATATAACCTCAAAAGAAATGGCTAGGGAAAAGACCAAAATGCCCTTAAAATTTCCGGGACGGATTCCCTGCCAACTGCCCAACTTTCAATGGCCATAACTCACTCATACGAACTCGAAATCGAGCAATCTCAGTGGCGTTGGAAAGATCATTCCACAAGCTTCGCAACCATAACTGGAACTACTCCTAACTCATCGTGATCTAGGAGTTACGACTGCTCAAAGTTGGCCAAAAATCACTGATTTCCACACTTAGCCAAATTTTTCCAGATTCTAATTTTCCAGATTCTGTATTTTTTTCCAAAAATAGCTACTTTCAAATTTCAAGCTTCTTCATAGCTATTTAAAATTGTCGGATGTTACAATATCTCCCCCTTGGGAACATTCGTCCTCGAATGAAGTGATTCTTACTAAGCTAAGGGTGCAACAACAACTCAAACACCCAACAAGCAACTATGCAACAACAACAACAACAACAATATGCCCACTATAATTTAAAGAGCAATAAGAAGGAAATTAATACCTTGATGTGCGGATTCAAAGATATATGGATATCTCTTCTTCATGTCTTCTTCGGCTTCCCAAGTAGCTTCCTCAACAAATTGGTTCCTCCAAAGGACCTTGACTGAGGCTACATCTTTAGTTCTCAACCTTCGAACTTCCCGATCTAAAATTTGAACAGGAATCTCCTCATAAGATAAGTTATCCTTGATCTTGATACTTTCAGTCGGTAGGATCAATGAAGGATCGCCTATGCACTTCTTCAACATGGAGATATGAAATACCGGATGGACCGCTGCTAGCTCCTGTGGTAGCTCCAACTCATAAGCTACATTGCCAACTCTCTTGACTATGCGATAAGGTCCAATATATCGGGGGTTAAGTTTCCCTTTCTTACCAAACCTCATAACCCCCTTCATGGGTGAAACCTTCAAATATACCCAATCATCTACTTCAAACTCTAACGCCCTTCTCCTAACATCAGTGTAGGATTTCTGACGACTCTGTGCCGTTTTCAACCTCTCTTGAATCACTTTCACCTTCTCCATAGCTTGGTGAACTAAATCTGGTCCTATCAACTGTGCTTCACCCACTTCAAACCATCCAATAGGAGACCTACATCTTCTCCCATAAAGAGCTTCATATGGGGCCATCTGGATGCTAGAGTGATAACTGTTGTTGTAGGCAAACTCAATGAGAGGTAGGTGATCATCCCAATTACCTTTGAAATCGATCACACAAGCTCTCAGCATATCTTCTAAAGTCTGAATAGTGCGCTCTGCTTGCCCATCAGTCTGAGGATGAAAGGCAGTACTTAAGTTCACATTTGAACCCAAGCCTTTCTGAAAAGATTTCCAGAACTGTGCAGTAAACTGTGCACCTCTATCTGAAATAATGGAGATTGGGACTCCATGAAGTCTCACTATCTCTCGAATATACAACTTGGCATAATCTTCTGCTGAAAGGGTAGTCTTTACCGGTAGAAAATGAGCTGACTTTGTCATTCTGTCGACAATCACCCAAATAGAATCATGCTGTCTGCGAGACCTTGGCAACCCTGTGATGAAATCCATATTGATCATCTCCCACTTCCACTCTGGAAGTTCTATCCTCTGAGCCAAACCACCGGGCCTTTGGTGTTCAACTTTCACTTGTTGGCAATTTGGACACTTAGCAACAAACTCAGCAATGCCCTTCTTCATGCCATTCCACCAATAAACTTCACGCAAATCACGATACATCTTGGTGGAACCCGGATGAATAGAATATCTGGAGCTGTGAGCTTCCGCCATAATTCTCTCTTGGAGTCCATCTACCATAGGTACGCACAATCTACCTTGAAATCTCAAAACACCATCTCCCCCTTGTTCAAAAGCTAATACTCTTTGCTTTTGAACATTTGCCTTCAACTCAAGCAAAATGGGATCTTGATCTTGCTTCTCTTTCACTTCTGACATTAATGATGACTCGGCCCTGCTCGTCACTGCTATTTCTCCTTCTGCGGAATCTGTAATTCTGACTCCCAGGCATGCCAGTCTGTGCACATCTTTTGCTAACTCTCTCCTTCCTTCTTCAATATGGGCGGTGCTACCCATAGACAACCTGCTCAAAGAATCAGCAACAACATTAGCCTTACCTGGGTGGTAAAGAATACTCAGGTCATAATCCTTGAGTAACTCTAACCACCTCCTCTGTCTGAGATTAAGCTCCCTCTGAGTAAGCACATATTGAAGGCTCTTGTGATCAGTGAATATGTCGACATGCACACCATACAAGTAATGACGCCATATCTTCAAAGCAAATACTACAGCAGCTAGCTCTAAATCATGAGTTGGGTAGTTCTTCTCATGAACCTTCAACTGTCTGGAGGCATAAGCTATAACTTTGCCATTCTGCATTAAGACACAACCCAAACCAACTCTAGATGCATCACAATATACCACAAAACCTTGAGTACCTTCTGGTAGCGTCAAAACTGGAGCTGTAATCAATCTCTTTTTCAATTCCTGAAAGCTTTTCTCACAAGCTTCAGACCATTGAAATTTCACCGTCTTCTGAGTCAACTTTGTCAAAGGAGATGCAATAGTCGAGAATCCTTCAACAAACCTTCTATAATATCCAGCCAAACCCAAGAAACTCCTAATTTCAGTTGGAGATGTGGGTCTAGGCCAATTCTGCACTGCCTCAATTTTTCGAGTATCAACTTTAATTCCATCACCGGACACAATGTGGCCTAGGAACGCCACAGACTTAAGCCAAAACTCACATTTAGAGAACTTGGCATACAACTCTTTATCTTTCAAAGTTTGAAGAACTATTCTGAGATGGCTAGCATGATCTTCTTCATTTCTTGAATAGATTAGTATGTCATCAATAAAGACAATAACAAACATATCTAAATAAGGTTTGAAGACTCTATTCATCAAGTCCATGAAAGCTGCCGGTGCATTGGTCAAACCAAAGGACATGACTAAAAACTCATAATGACCATACCTGGTTCTGAAAGCTGTCTTTGGGATATCACATTCCCTTACCCTTAACTGATGATAGCCTGATCGGAGGTCAATCTTTGAAAAACAAGTGGCACCCTGAAGCTGATCAAAAAGATCATCAATCCTCGGAAGAGGGTACTTGTTCTTGATGGTAACCTTATTCAACTGGCGGTAGTCTATACACATTCTAAGGGAACCATCTTTCTTTCTCACAAACAAGACCGGAGCTCCCCAAGGCGAGACACTTGGTCGAATGAAACCCTTATCTAGGAGATCTTTCAACTGCTCTTTCAACTCTTTCAACTCTGCTAGTGCCATTCTATATGGCGGAATAGAGATAGGACGGGTATCTGTAATGAGATCTATGCCGAAATCTATTTCTCTCTCAGGAGGAATTCCGGGTAGATCATCAGGAAAAACTTCTGGAAACTCTCTTACTATAGGAACTGACTGGAAATGAGGTATCTCAACACTAGAGTCATGAACTCGGACTAAGTGATAGATACAACCCTTCGAAACTAACTTTTTCGCCTTAAGGTACGAAATGAATTGACCCTTAGGCACTACTGAGCTACTACTCCACTCTAAGACTGGCTCATTCGGAAACTGAAACTTGACCACTCGAGTTCTACAGTCTATCGATGCATAACAAGCATGAAGCCAATCCATACCTAGAATGACATCGAAATCTATCATGTCTAACTCAACCAAATCAGCCCTGGTGCTCTTGTGACTAATGGAAACAGGACAATCACGATAGACTCTTTCTGCTAGAATAGATTCCCCAACAGGTGTAGAAACACAAAAGGGTTCACAAAGTCTTTCAGGAAGAACCTCAAACTTATTTGCAATATAAGGAGTTACAAAAGATAAACTTGCTCCTGGGTCTAGCAAGGCATACACATCAAAAGTAAAGACTTTGATCATACCAGTGACAACATTTGGAGAATTCTCTTGCTCATGGCGACTGGTGATTGCATAAAGGCGGTTTGCTCCTCCACTGGTACCAGAAGTAGCTCCTCTAGGTGTCGTCCTGTCTGGGGGAACAACTGAAGAAGACTGTGCTTTATTTCCCCCATTACCCTGCATATTCTTTGGACACTCTCGCATGAAATGTCCATTCTGACCACACTTGAAACAACCAACGGAGCCCTCTCGACAAATACCTGAGTGGTTCCTACCACACTTGGCGCAGGCAGGAGGCTTACTACTCCCTTGCGCCACACTACCCGAAGATTGTGCTGGTCTAGCCCTGAAGTCCTTCGAATTCTGAACATTAAATTCACCTCTGTATCTGGGTGCAGGTGCTCTAACAGATGATGGAGCAGGTCCCTTTTGCCTTTGCTGAAAGAAGGAACGGTTTGAATTACCTCTCTGCTGCCCGGACTCGTTCCCGGTCTTTGCTCTCTTATTTCTAAACTCTTCTCTGTCCCTCAGCTTCTCTTCCTCAACCTGCTGCACATAAACCATCAACCTTGATATGTCCATGTCCCCGATAAGCATTGCAGCCCTACCTTCCTTGCTCGACAACCGAGACAACCCAGCAACAAACAAGCTCATTTTATTCCTCATGTCCGCAACCATCTCCGGAGCATAGCGGGATAATTGTGTGAACTTCAGACTGTACTCATGAACACTCAAAGAATCCTGCTTAAGTGTGAGGAACTCACGTACCTTGGCCTCTCTCAACTCTCGAGGAAAGAAATGCCCCAAGAAAGCTTCCTCAAAATCGGCCCAACTCGCAGGTGGTGCATTCTCAGCTCTACTTCTTTTCCACTGGTCGAACCAAGTTCTAGCAACATCCTTCAATTGATATGCAGCTAGTTCAACCCGCTCAATATCTGCTACATGCATCACATCAAAAATCTTCTTCAACTCCTCAGTGAAGTTTTCTGGATCCTCAGTAGTACTTGAACCCATGAAACTCGGAGGATTCATCCCTAAGAACTCACGAATCCTTGAAGTGTCAGCTCCTTCATGTCGAGCTCCTCTTTGCTGACCAATTTGATTAGTCACAGCTTGACTCAGAATTCTAATTGCCTCTCTAAACTCGGCATTAGAAACTTCCCCTTGATCTTGCACTCCCGGGGCATAAGGTAACTCTTGCTCATCAACATAACGTCTAGGAAGACGCCCTCTACCAACTCTTCGTGGAGGCATGATTATCTGAAAACACGTGCAAGCACGGATTAGAAAGAAACTTTTTAGAGGTCAACTCTAACGCATGAAATGAGTGTGAAAGAAATGAGAAATCTTCCTAAATGTTGCAGCCTCCCAATTATAGATGTGGCGCGCTTCACACCGATAACTAGGACTCTACAGACACGGCTTCATAGATTCCCTAGGACTCTTGAACTCTGTGCTCTGATACCAAGTTTGTCACGCCCCGAGCCTACACCCCAGACGTGACCGGCACTTGAAGACCATCGCTGGCCCCCAAGCGAACCCTTGGCCTGGGTTTCTTAACTCAACGGAAACTTAACTCAACAGGATAACTCAATGCAATGAAAAGTTATAAAACAACTCAACTGAAAGTAATTTGCCAACAAGGCATCTCGAGTCTCAAAATAGGATATTTAAATATATACATGCATGAGAGACTCCAAATTAACTGACTGACTGTCTGACTGTCTATGAAGCCTCTAAATACTGAGATGGATATTGGGACAGACCCCGCAACATCCTAATAAAACAAAAACTAAGAACACAAAATAATTGAGTCCTCCGGAATGCAAGGAGGCTCACCACTGACTCTGGAGTGCTCAGCTGGATCAACGACGTGCAGGATGCTGATCCGAGGTACCTGTATCTGCATCATAAGACGATGCAGGCCAACTGGCCTCAGTACATGGAAGGTACTAGTATGCGAGCTGAAAAACTAAGCAACAAGGGCTAGAAGGAAAATTGAAAGAAACTGAAAAGTTTACCTTGTTCAACTCAACTCAACCTGACTGACTTCTTTCAATATAAGGCAATTTAAAACAAATGTGATATAAAGAAAGACTGTTTAAAACATGCTATAAAACTCTGTGTGTATACAAGGATACAATAAACCTGAGATGTATATAGAAATACAATTAAACTGATGTATATAAAATACAATAATTTCCGTGTATAAAAATACAATAACTGCTGTGGGAGTTTCTCTAACCGACAACCATCACATAAGAGCTAAAGTGATGATACAGCGATCAACCTCACGCTGCCAGAGCATCCTATACCCGGCCAAAGGTATAAGACCTGAACTGCCTAATGGATCCACTAGTCTAATATGAAAATGATTCATCTAAAGAGCATGATCCTTTTCTACCCATGGTGGCTAACATGGTTCTATGGGGGCTGTGGGTTCTTTGAACGCTCCCCCAATTCGGTGCTCGATACTACTCCCAAAAATGTACTGGCTCTTATGTTTTTAAAACACATTTCTTCCTGCTGTCATGAGATAATTACTCAAAAAAATTACTATCCCGAAGGCTCTTGGAATTTTCAATTTCCAACCTTATTTAAATGTAAAGACATTTCTTTAAAACTTCTTTGGGAATACATAGTTCCCTAATAACTTTGAGAAAATGAACTCAACTTGAAACTCTAAGCTCTTTGCTTGAATTGACGCTTGAGTCAAAAAAAATAAAGTTAAAACGTTCAATAAAGACTCTTGAACAACTTTACAACTAGCTTGACTTGCTTAACTTCTAAGCTTAACTCTTAATTCCTAACTTCACTTGACTTCTAACTAACTCTCCTTAAAATGGAATTTTTGAATTCAAGGTGATTGCTCATATGTTACGGATAAGTTCTTGACTTTTAGAAGTACCTTGAAGTGTTGGAAACAACTAGGAAACATAGGTATAATACCTAGGAACCAAAATAAAATACAATAAAATAAAAATGGGACTGCTGGCCAGCTTCAGCAGGGGCTGCTGGGCACTCTGCATTCTGCCCAGTTGCCAGCCCTATCCCCAGAAAAAAACCAATTTTTCTCCCTTTTTTTCTTCAACTCTAAACCACCCTTACTTCAATGGATTTAACCCCAAACACTAAGGATCATCAATCTCCCAACATACAATAAATTACAACTCAAATACACAAACCAATCATGTCCCACAACCAACAATAACTTCAACAACACAACTAACAACATCAACAACAACTAACAACTTCAACAACTACTAACAACTTCAACAACTTCAACAACTACTAACAACTTCAACAACTTCAACACCAATCCAATCCTTTCTCAAATCATAAAAAAAAGAGCTTGGTGTGTGGGAGAAAGGATCAGACCACACAAAAAAACTCACATACCTTGATAGGGATCACCCCCGACGAAAATCCACAATGGAAACTTGTTGATCCTTTCTCCTCTTCTTCTCTTCTTCTTCTCTTCTTCTTCTCTCAAGAACCCTAACTCTTTCTCTTTTAGAATAGGATAAAAATGATCCAAAAACAGCCTAACACACAATATAACCTCAAAAGAAATGGCTAGGGAAAAGACCAAAATGCCCTTAAAATTTCCGGGACGGATTCCCTGCCAACTGCCCAACTTTCAATGGCCATAACTCACTCATACGAACTCGAAATCGAGCAATCTCAGTGGCGTTGGAAAGATCATTCCACAAGCTTCGCAACCATAACTGGAACTACTCCTAACTCATCGTGATCTAGGAGTTACGACTGCTCAAAGTTGGCCAAAAATCACTGATTTCCACACTTAGCCAAATTTTTCCAGATTCTAATTTTCCAGATTCTGTATTTTTTTCCAAAAATAGCTACTTTCAAATTTCAAGCTTCTTCATAGCTATTTAAAATTGTCGGATGTTACACTTGACCTCTCGACAACAAGCTAAGGATCGATGCTATCTTAAGAAATCAATTTACATCAAATTACTCAATAATAATTAATAACGTCGTTTAGTTTTGTTTTTTATTAATTATTATAATAAAATAATAATTGTAAAAACAAATAATATGATAAAACATTGAATTCAGTTCAAACGAAAACTATGTTAAAATGAGGTGTATATGAACTATTGTAAACTATGAGTACGTAGAATATAATTGTGACAAATTCGAATTATTATTTTGGCCAAAAATACTAGCGATGACTTTTTCATTATTGTGAATTAATTAATATAACGATATATATAAAAAAAATAATGATGAAGTTGGCTTTAATTAAGGAATGTCTGTTTTAAGTTTTGAAATATACAAAATAAACGCATGGAACAGCACATAATACGTCCAATACCATGACCTAATTAAACAAGTTCCTTCTTTTTCTGAACTGTAATCTTTTCTTTTTTTAAGTTTTCTTCATTATTTGAGTAGGAAAAATCAAATATAAGTTCAGTAATTTTGCTAAAGAATTTCATGTGACCTTTAGAGATATTTTAATACATATTTGTAAGGTACAATATTCCCTCCGTTCTATATTAATTAGTTCATCTTTTTCCTTTTTTTATATGTATATTAATAAATCATATATAAAAAGATAATTTTATTAATACTCCCCTTAAAACACTTCTTCGGAATTTCACAAACAAATGTGTGAACACTTTAAAAAAATTAATTAAATGCTTTCTTGATTTAGTAAGATAGACAATTAATATTTGACAATTATTTTTAGTAAGATGATCAACTAATATGGATCACAGAGAGGATAAAGTAAATACTAAATTATTTAAGCTTATAATTTTATCATCATATCATTGTACGTAGCTGGTTGAATCCAAAATTCCAATTAACACATATTCAAAGCAATACACATTATATTTATTCGAGATGGTAAGTTAATAAGGCTAAAAATTTGGAGAAATATTGAGGAATTTAAGGAGAGAATTAATTAATGGAGTTAAGAAAATAATACTAGGGATATTTTAATGAAAAAATTACAAGAATATACTATTTAAGACCTTAATTTACCTAATATTATTTTAGCCTTTTTATTTACAACATTAACATTTTAATTATAAATATGACATTTTATTATAAATTAAAATTCTACACGATTTTATGTCCTATTTTATTGGTTAGTGGACTAAATTTTTGGGAGTCATACTTTATCTTTTATTTTTATTAATTTTTAGAATCTCAATCACAATTATATTTGGATAGTTTTCTTTAATAAATATCTTACTTTCTCTTTTCCGTTAACCTTACATGGAAGAAATACCATTGATAAATATCATTGATGCACTTTTTTTTTCTTGGTAAACGCATTGATACACACTTTTTTTTTTCCATAAAAAAAGTTTTGAAACTCCTTCTTGAAAATACTTCTCTTTGTTTCTTTTAAAAATCATCTCTTATAACACAATTTTTTTTAATCCTTGAATAAATTAATTATGAGTAAGAAAGTTGCTTTTGATAATGCTCCCAGAAAGAGTCCTCATTTGATGAAGGCTTATATCGATTTCAAGAGCCCGCTTGTTTGTTCAAAATCAAAAATTACAACTGTTAATTTGAAGAAGATCCGCATTGTCATAGTGAATATGATTTGTATCATGTGGTTCATAAATTATCGAAAAAAGTTTTAAACACATTTTTTTTTGTGTACACTTTGGTGGTCAATTTGGTATAATTATTGATGATATGTTATTTTAAATAGTGATATGTATTAAGGAATATACTTTGGTAGCTGATTCGGTATAATAATTGGTGATTTGTTGGTTATTAACTGTAATATGTTTTTGTGTATATATTTTGATGGATGGTGTGACTAATTTTTTGGCGATATATTGATTTAGAACAATAAAAGAAATTGATTTATAATTGATGGTAAGGTTTATTTTAGTTATACAACCTTGCTGTGCATAACACCATAATCTACTCAAGTGTATACCAACTTTTTAGAATCATCAAATTAATTTACATGGTGTACAATGTGGTGTGACCTTTGTGTCAAGTTCAAATTTTAATAACCATAACAACTAAAAATAATTGGTGGATTTGTTGGTTAATAAATAATGGTAATTTGTTGATTTAAAGTTGCAATATGTTATAGTATATACATACTTTGATGTAAAGTATGACTAATTTTTTGGTGATATGTTGGTTTAGAACTATAAAATATATTGATTTATAATTGATGGTAAAGTTGATTTTAGTTATGTTACAACCCTATAATACGTAATACCATAATCTAATCAAGTATATATCAATTTTTAATTAGTATCATTAAATTAATTTACATGGTGTACAAAATGATTTAACTTTGGTGTCAAGTTCAAATAAATCTGATTCAATTTTACCATAATGAATAAATTATACCAAATTAAAATAAATAAATCCATACATTGATGATAAATTTATTATTAGTTATATGTTCCAACTACATTGGTGTAAAAAAGGATTTAAACAAAAAAATCGAAGGGAGAGAATTAAAGAAAAAGAGAGAAATTTTCCAGAAAATAAAATGAGGTAAAAAGAAAAAAAAAGAGAAAGAGACGAGTGAAGAGAGAATTTAGAAAAAAAAAGGGTGGAGAGAAAAAGAGAATCGTTTGCTTAGTATTTTAAGAAGAAGAATAGAAAAGGGGAGAAAAATAAGGAAATAAAAAAATTGAGGGATTAATTATTGAGAAATTTGTGGAAGGTAAATAGCAAAATAAGAAATGAAATCTTATTTAATATAGGAAGGTGTATTGTTGTATTATTTATAATGATTTATTTCTTATTTATTTTTTATTTGTTTTGTTTTTTTTTTAAAAAAAATTATTACTATATAGGTGAAAAGTTAAACTATTGTTATATAAAGGTTATTTAGGTGCTGCAGGAGAGGTTTATATCATATGCTTAAGCAATACGTAAAGAGTCCACTCTATTAATGAAATGTTTTGTGGGGTCTTGTTTGGTAGTGTTCAATTATTGATGAGGTGAGTTTGAAGAACTATTAAAAATATTTATAAATTTGACTCACAATTTTTTTTTAATAATGCATTAGATAATTACTATATTATTCAAAAATTATAATATCATATTTTAATTAAACTACTAATGATACAATTTACTAGCTATTACAAACTTTTAAACTAAAATTAGTTAAAAAAATCATCGATACAAAAATAAATAATAACAATAATAGTAACTAGATATTTTTTAATGTAATATTTTTATTATTCTAGGAACAATCTCTTTAATAAGAGTGTATTTAATTAGGGGCTGAATAAATAACTTATAATTGAATTCATAAGATCTTGTGTTTCTGGCCAAATATTATCGCCAAAAGGCCCAAAACTTTGACAAACTTTATCTACCTGTAGTATCTATGGTCAAATGGCTCCTAAACTTTGAGTTCCCCTTCGTGTGATTTTAATTTGTTTTTTTTCTCTCTAATTTATTAATCGGAAATCAATTAACCAAATCGGATAAATGAAAATTGAAATATTGTTAGAGAATTTTTTAAATTTATTTTAGTTGTGTGTCACCTTTGACTTCGCCTTCGTGTGATTTTAGTTCATTTTTTATTATCTAATTTATTAATCGAAAATCATTTGACTTCGCCTTCGTGTGATTTTGGTTTGCTTTTTATTCTCTAAATTATCAATCGAATATCAATTGACCAAATCGAATAAAAGAAAATTGAAATGTCGGGAGAGATTTTTTAAATTTATTTTAGTTGTGTGTTACCTTTGAATACGGGGCTGCGAAAAGTGATGGAAGAGGCTTTTTAAAAAATATAAAAATAATCTTAGATTAATTCTTAGTGGTTATGTATCATTCTTTTATGAAATGTATTGATCAAATTAATGGGAGTGAAGTCCAAACACTTTATTTTGTTACTAGTTAGTCAAGAATGACTCAAATAATACATGTTAATTTGATATGAGCTAAAGGTTTCTAATTAATGGAACAAGGTCATAATAATATGCCAAGATGAAAAATGAAATCAAATTTGAGGGTATATTTATATTTTTTTGTCTTTTAAAATTGACTATTCTAATGTTTGACTTAAAAAAAAAAGTGTAAAAGTAGGTAAAAACACTTTTTCCATTCTTTTAAAGAGTTTTAGGCTGTCATATATTCTTTGATCACTTTTTGGCATGATATTGAACTTGGAGAGATGGACTTTATGTGATGCATTTTATTCTTAAAGGAGATCTGTTCAATTTTACATTCGCATCTGTTTGAATAATTCAAAGACTCGATAATTATGTCTTAGCTTTTCAGTAAAAAAAAAAGAGGTCGATAAAAGGGTATAGGTGCTCTATTTTGTGGTAGGATTCAAACTCAATAAATTTTATATTCAATTATTCATGAACAATCTTATATTACTGCTAAAATTTCTGATATATTGCTCATAAGATTTAAAAATAAAATGAACGAAAGATTACAAAACCAAATTCAACTGTACGTGATCATTTAATAAATCAAATTCCACATATATACACGAGAGATAAAAATAATTAAATAAGCAAATAATAATTTTCTTTTTGATATAATTAAACTTGGATCTGCTTGAAATATCTAGCAAAAAGCTAGAACGCCGTGTTTGTGGTAGTCACAGCAGAATATATAATAATTTGGAGTCTAATTCGACCTTTTTTAATAAAATTAAATCAATAATTAAGTGAATATTGTCCGTGACACGCAAGATAACAATTTGTTTTCTCGTATGAATATGAGACTCTCTAAACGCTAGAACGTTCTTAATTTTGTAGCAGAATCCGAGGAGGGAGTAGTAACGGGATGCACTTTCTTGAACATTTTAGTGAACCAATTACCACCAGAAGAAGAAAAAGACGACGACGATGACTTTTTCAACTGATCATTACAAATAATTTCATGTTTTGTAGCTTCTTCCTTCTCCTTTATCTTCATATTCTCCTTGTAAAGCATTTTCATGGCATAAGTCTCAACAAGATAAGTACTACCCGACATGCTTGATATATATGTAATTTCTAAGAAAATTATGTCAAGCAAGAATTAATATTTCAGATTTTAGCAAAATATAAGGAAGAAACTTAAAATGGAGATATTGATATTTGGTTCATCAATATTATTATGGTATTTTTATAGGCACAAATAGGAATGAGCTATGAAATTTCGTGGCATTTTTGTTGAATTTTTTGTTATTTTATGTTTGACGACCTTGGAGCCAAAGTAATTTGACTAATTAGCTTTCTTGTAGCCAACACATGAATATATAGGAATTATTATTATTTGTCCATATTTTCGTGGAATTCTATTTAATTTGAGCCATACATCGTATCAGTAGATAATATTGGACAATGACTGTACATTAGGCCTACCATATTGTGACATACCTATAATTAAGGTCCCATTTCCATTTCCTTTCTTGAGTCATCATCATCGGAAATATGTTTTTTTTTTCGGTCATTGAGAAATTTG
The DNA here is from genome assembly GCA_037074985.1 of Solanum bulbocastanum. Lineage (NCBI taxonomy): Eukaryota > Viridiplantae > Streptophyta > Magnoliopsida > Solanales > Solanaceae > Solanum > Solanum bulbocastanum. The sequence goes on along the minus strand of CM073600.1, from coordinate 53,024,532 downwards.
TATTGAATATGATTCTTTTAAAATTTTCCATCAAAAATAGCTCATTAAAAAAATGAATGGCATGAGCAGATTCACACTAAAATAGTGGAGAACTTTCTACCTGTATTTTTACTAATTCAATCTAAAATTTGTGGTAATGTTGGCTCTTAGAGCTAGTATAACCTCTATACGAGGGTTAATTGTAAGTGTACATTGGCCTGTGTGGTAGCATGAGGACTAAGGATTTAGTGTTTGCAAGACAGTGATTAGAGGACTTCAAAATTCATGTTGTAAGTTCAAATTTTAGGCACCACATTTCTATTTTTCAAAGCCCTACATGCAATTTGTGTGGGTAACAATTAATTCCTTCAATATTTTAATTTATGGTAAAAGTTTTTTGTCAAAAATAATTTTATTCTGCAATTTTGAATCCGATGCCTTTACATAACGATGATAAGTATTGAATTATTTAGCCACCCTACTATAACTTTGGTGGTTGTAACCTTTTCATGTGAAAAGATCGACTAACTAAATTGCGATAATACGTAAGAATTTCTGTATTTCCCGTCACATTATTTTGAACAAATAGACTTGTTTATTTTCTCTTTCATATGTTTAGAAATTAAAATAAAACCGACTAAAAGATGAAGAAATATACTCTTTTAGTTTTAATTTATTTGTTTCATTTCAATTTGACATGAAATTTAAGAAAGTAAAAAAAAATAATTTTTGAATTGTAATTTTAAATGGAAAATGTGTAAATATACCAAATATCATTTAATCTTGTTGTTTTAACCATATCACGTGCAAAGACGGGCCCATGTTTGAGGTAGGGGGTGTCCGTGCACTCGTTAGCTTCGAAAAAAGTTATGTATGTATACATGGTTATACCTAAATAATGACCATATAATTAATTGTGCACCCTAAAACATGTAAGCTGAATTGGTACATTGGTCCACCACTGATCGTTGCGCTTCTTCGGAGAAAGAGCTCAAAACTGTCCTCCATCTTTGAGCTTAGAATCAAAGTAATCCTTATGTTTTAACATGAAACACTAATAGTCCTCCATGTTTCAACAATTGGTGCATATTTAGTACTCCCTTAAACAGCCGTCTAATTTTTAACGGCACTTTTTTTTGCACGTGAGAAATGCTTTCTGAACTCAAATCTTTCCCCATCTCTGTTCTCCTTCAAATAGGATCAGTACCTAATTTATCCACCATAGCTCTGTTTTTTCATGTATTTGCATAAATGAAAACTTACCGAGAAGTAATATTCAATATGTCAGCGTTGTTTCAATGATTTTGAGGAATGCCTTTTTTTTTTTTTTTTGTTTGTCTCCCTTCAATGGAAGTCTCAGGCAGAAGAAAAATTCTCAATTTGCAAAGCATTCTTCATCATTATTGATATATGTGCATCTGTAGGCAAGGTTTTTGCACACCAGATACTCGACCAATTGTCTCATTGATCATTTTGATTGTCCCAATTATGACTTATACATGCTAAACATCAGTGAGCTCGAAGACAATTAGAGGCACGCGATAATCTAGAAGAGAAAAGATCAAGGCAGATTCAAGCTCTACCTAGGGGAAGGTTATCAAATGCAAGTTTTGATAGAGAAGCCGAGATAACAGGCGGATAAAATGAGCCAAGGTGTAGTTGAGATCAAATAATTGAAAAACGGGTATTTCGAAATGCGATCACATGGCATAGCATAGAATAATGTATATTTTCATTTTGCAATGGAACGAATATGATGTATGTTTGGTTTCAATTTGTTGAGAAGTTGTGTTTAAAACTTTTAATCTTGTACGTGTGTTGATGGTGCAAATATGTTGTATATTCTATCTCAAGTTGGATTGAGCAAAGCTGAAAGGTCGTCCTTTCACTTCAACTTTCGAAAACATGGCTAGGTCTAGAATATGTGTCATTAATTAACCATTCACCATATCGTCTTATCTGGCAGCTATTCATTCTTTGATCAGTGATATTGAACAATATAATCAAAGATGAAATATAGTACTTTTTCTCATTAAATATAAATAGCATTAAAGCTAGTTGGGACAAATCATATTTCAATTTAGAAAGAGCCAAGTCCCTTGAATCTTCACAAAGGAAATTTCCATATTTCAAATCAGAATTGCATCATATTTGCACTAAAATTGCACCAAAACAGCAGTAGAAAAGAACCCAAACTGCACTAGAAATTCACCACAACATCACCAAAACTGCACTAGTAAAGCACCAAAACAGCACCAGAAATGCACCATACCTGCAGCTCCTAATTTGCACTAAAACAACACTAGAATTGAACCACAAACAGCAGCAGATTCGCACAAAAAACTACACCAGAATTTTTTTTTTAAAAACAATAACAAATTGTAGTTTCTACTTAAAAAACACTAGATGATTTTATTTTTTGTAAAAAAAAAAAAAAAAAAACTTGTTAGATTGGTAGTATTTTTTCTTGTCCAACTTCAACATATCTCGTCCACATGTTGAATTATTTCGTAGTCGATAGAGTTTGTTCAAGGTTGTTATTTTCGTCTCTCTTTTTTTTTTTCTTCCACTCAAACCTGGTTCATTGTAGAAGTGAGAGACGGGGGAAACAGAGATTCAGTTTTGAGGGGAAAACTCTCACGTGGACAGTTGATAAATCTGTTAAATATTATACAGTTGTTTGATTAAGTATTAAAAGTGTACCGATTCTAGAAATATGGAGGACTATTAGTGCTCCATGTTAAAAGATAAAGCTTACTTTGATTCTAAACTCAAAGATAAAGGATAATTTTGAGACTTTATTCAATTCTTGATTGCTGCGTTTTCTTGTTGTCATTTTTTTTTTTTTAATTTTTAAAAAAGGGCATATAGAAAGCTCAAGCAAGATTCAAACTAGCAACTCTTACTCGGGTAGGTGGTGCCGGTTTCCGACAACTTGCTAAATTCCACCATGCTGCGGCCATCGCGTATCCTAGTGCTCCTGTTCCGGACCTTACTGCTGGCTTTGCTTTGAGCTTTCTTGCTTGCTATGTGCCAGCTAGGGGAATGCTTTACCGAATGCGCCAACCAACCTCTGCTATGGGACATACGTGTGCCAACTCCAACTAGGAAACTACTGCCGCTTGGGCCTAAGCTCCTGAATCGACGGGTTAAGATCATCAATCATATATACAATGAACTATTTGTATTTTTGTTTAATTTATATTTATTTCAATACCTTCAATTTTATACTTGTTTGATATATATATAGTAACATTTTCCAATGAAGCGTCAATGCTTTGACTAACCAGTATCAAGTCTCTAGTAGTGCTCCCGTCGTCTTCATTCCCGGCTTTCGCCTTTGATCACGTGGAAACTGGCCACTGTCCGGTTTCATGATCACGTCGGAATCCGATGAGGGGTAGTGGTAGTACTGTTTAGATGGACTTTCTTGAATATTATTATTTTCATTTTCATGGGAGAAAAGCGAGCAACCACAACCCGAAGAAGACGAAGACGGATTTTCTTGCTTCTTAATATCCGCATCTTCATTGTCCATTTTCTTCTCGACCTTTTCCTTTAATTGTTTCCTTGTGACATAAGCACTAGCACTCGACATTAATTATATCAACAATGCTGAAAATTTGGAGAAATAAATCCTTGAGGAATTTATTTAAGAGTATTGTTAATGGGAAATATATGGATCGAATGATAATAAAAATAATAAAGGGCTATATATAGATCGATTGATATTTTTTTTAATTATTTCATAGGCTTGGGAATACGTAAAGAGTGAACCAGTTTTTATGAAGGCAACAGGTGAATGAATGTTTTTGTTTTCGTTGCCACCCACGATTATCAACTAATTAACACTACCACCTTTGTGTAGTTATCGATTCATTTACGATCATTATTATCAATCATACATCATTAATTACTATTGACAATAACTACTATAGTCACTTTACTCTATATTGTCCATCACTATCAGCATTCATCACTGTTAATATTAACTATCACTATCAGCCATGACCATCAACTTTTAATTTACTGTAAACCACTTTAACCACTAGCTACTATATACCCACGAACTATAACCCTACACATTTTGATCGATCTAATTAAGCCGATAAATTTATAATGTTAAAATTTGAGAGCGAGAATCTACAACCTTTATATGTAATTTTGCTAAAAGCAATACTGGACATATTATGAAATATTATAAAAATATCTTTTTATTAAATACATAATTTTTAAATTAGCGTACAATAATTTAATTTACGTTAAAAATTCAATATTTAGTACTTATCAACTTTACATTACCCATTTTAAAAGCTCATTCTGCTTTTGTTGAATGTTTTGATCACTTTCTGTTATTTTATAGGGTGCTTAAGAAATCATAAATAAGAAGATAATTTTACAAATTCACCCCTTAAAAAACTTTTTGAAATTATACAAATAAATGTGAGCACTTCCGGAAAGAATTAATTGCAAGGGTAATATATATTTATGAAAAAAATTAATTAATGTTTTCTTGATTTAGTCGGATGAACAATTAATATGAGACAACTATTTTAAGGTAATCAACTAATATAAAACGAAGGGAGTATATGTCAGTTCTTCGATAATCTTGGAGCCTAAGTAAATTGAATTTGTAGCCAACATGAATAGGAATTATTTGTCCCATATTTTCTTGGAACTCTTCTCAGTTGAATTTGAGCCAAACATCCAATCAGTAGATAATATTGGACTATGACAGCACATAGGCTGCCCAAAACAAAGCTTTTGAACTCTCCCCTCTCTCTCTCCCTATCTCGATGCTCTCCCGTCTCCTATCGGCCATTCCCCATTCCCCCCTGTATTTCTATATTTTTGCCCCTTTTTTTTTCTGTTGTATTTTTATATTAAAACGAATGAGTAAAAGTGAATTTAAAGCAAATGCGTATGTGGTATCTTTTGTACTTCATATACATCCAGATTGTATTGGTTAGTATAGTCTAAATGTACGTATGAATACAAGTAAAATAAAAGTGAAATTAGAGCAAATGAATACAAATGATACAAGAACAAATAAATACAAATTACATTAGAGCGCAAATAAATAAAGAACATGTATTTGTTGTTACATATGTTTCTATACGGCGAACAACATTCGTCTATACAACCTATATTCACAACCTAAATTATGGATAATATTTTTTTCACTATACTATCAACATCAAATACACTAAAAATATTACTGCAATAAGCGTTCTTGACAAACATCAATACACGGTAAGAAAATTTTTAATATAAAAAAATATTTGTAAAAATTATGAAAATTACTAGTTCAAGAGGAAAAAATTGGAGTTTGATTGAGAAAAAAGAGGAAGAAAGTTTGTAGTTGGCAGACGCATGTTAGCCATCAATACACGAATAAATCAGAAAGGGTAGAAAATACCACTCCCAATCCAAATACTAAAGTTGAGGCCAAAAAACCCAAAAATTAGAAGTTTGCAAAACACAACATTTCATTAGCCTAATTATGAGAAAAAGTGTGGCTAGTCAGTCAATAAGGAAACAAAGAAAAGTTTCATCAGAAACCAAACAGCCATAACATTTGGTATATATGTCACAAGGACAAGATAACAAGAACAAATAGTTATTAGTTACATAGACAAATTCAAGATTTTCACCAACAGTAAATCAAAAACTAAATACAAAGTAACACTTGTGCAATTTAGTCACGGAAAGCTCCTTCCTGGCATATGATCACATAATTGGTTGAGGATCTTGGGCAACTGACCAATTTCGTAGTCAATCGAAGTGAGTATCCAGAAGCATAGTTCATTGAACAGATCCTACAAATTCTTCTCCTTGATATAATTATGAACTTCTCTAAAATTGTTGCATTCTTTAGTAGAAATTCTGAAAGTTTGAACAGATCATCATCATCATCCAATTCAAGATGCTCCATCACACACATATTGGAAGAACTGATAACGTTAACATTCTTAAGGTTGGGAAACTCGATGCTTGACAGGAAATTAATATCATGTTCTTTGGCCAAGTATCCTGACTCAAATGCGCATCGGTCAAGATCCATCTGGAGAGAGAACAGAGTCAAATTATAATAATAATGCACAAATGTTACAAAACAATGATTTCATTGTATGAGGGAACGAAGGGAGTACTTGAGTATGTTTTATTCATATATTTTGAATTTTCTTCTTAGTATGATGTTGTTATAGTGACTTGTTCATTTGTTCACTTCTTTAAATGTAAAACTGCTTACAAAAAATCATGTGTACGACATTGTTTGCATCCATTTTGGAACAGTGTTCATACTGGGGGGGTGGCGTGGGGTGGGGGGGAAGCCCTGTTAAAACTACCTAAAAATGAATGTGCAAATAAACGAGCAAAAGTTGCAGGAAGCACTTACAGAAGTAGTTTCCATATTTATGCTGAATGTCTCCACATGAGGCGAGGCTCCCAATAGGATAGTTGCTCCATCGAAATAGAAAGCTTGTGATAAGCAAATCGAGAGTTAGACATTTGCATTTCAATTCTGGAAGAGACATCTTTTCAATCTGCATCAGTACATAATGTGGTAATCCCAATGAAACTAGTAAACGATCGAGAAACCAAGAACAATAAAAAAAGGATGAAAAATCCTATCTAGACTGATAATGTTAAGCCAAATCTGACCATCTAACAATGTAGCTGGATAGTAGAAGAAGTACCCTACGTTAGAAAGTTGACCGAAAGATTGCAAAAAGTCAAGAGAGTTTTGTATTAACACCAGTAGTGTTTGTATAATGTGTAAAATTCTCAAAATTGTGTTATATTCTGAAGTGGATGCTGTCTCTTTATGTTATCTATATACCAAAAAGAAAATAAGGTCTTCATGACAAACTAAACCTCAGTGAACCAAGTCCCAATCGTTAACTCGGTTGCATTGCTCAACTTTTGAAGATTATCTTCGATGGTCTCCTTAAAACTTGATGTTCTTCAGAACGAAACGTGACACTAGCACTAAAGGTACCACTAAAAGTACCTTAAGCAATCCAAGCACAACTCATTCGGAAAGTAAGCTTAGCACTGACCATAAAGAATACATTTACTAGCCTACACCCGAGATCATACATATCTTCGGAGATCTCCAAATTTTGAATATACAGGGGAAAAATATTCAAAGACAGATCATCGGAGTCATCATCATACGACTTCGAACTTAAGCCTCTTTAAATTTGATGAATTGATTTCCAAATGATGGTATTCGGGGAATTCAGAAAATTCGAGGATTTCCAAAGCAGGACAACCTGAGAGTATGTTTACAATTATGTCATCATCTAAGGTTATGTCATTCAACCATAGGGTCCTTAAAGACTTCCAATCTATGACAATTTTGTTAGAAAATGAGATATTTCTAGATGTTTTTGTTTAATTGTTATTTTCTTAAATATTATGTTAAGTATGTAAAGGAAAGGTAGTCCTTGTTTTATGGAATATGTTTTTTAAGAAAGTCAATAGTGGTTGGATATGTATGGTCCTCTACTAACTTTGGAAAAGCTTATGTAGATATGTGTGTGTGTATGCTTTAAAAGAAATATATGAATGAAAGTTTTTGCTGCTGAACATTATTTTTTTTTCTTCTCTAAAAGTTTCAAATCCTAACAGTGGTATCAAGAGCCCTTCTTCTTGAGGGATCTGTGAAGGCAAGAAGGCTAAAGTTTTTTTTTTCTTCTAAGGTGAGAGTTGAGCAGCAGTAACATGGCATCCAACAGCTTCTTGGGTGCAGGCCCTCCTATGTTTACAGGAGAAAATTATCACATATGGGTGATAAAGATGAAGGCTTATCTCAAAGCTCTTAGTCTATGGGAAACAATTGAAACTGAAGATGATCCTCTTCCACTTGGACCAAATCCAACTGTTGCACAAATGAAGAATCATGAAGATGCAAAGTCAAGGAAACCCAAGGCTCTCACATGTCTTCATTCAGCACTTTCAGATGTGATTTTCACAAGAATAATGGCTTGTGAAACACCTAAAGAAGTATGGGAGAAACTAAAAGAGGAGTTCGATGGAAGTGACAGAGTGAAGGCTGTCAAACTCTTAACTCTCAAAAGAGAATTTGAGATGTTAAGGATGAAAGAAGGTGATACTGTGAAAGAGTATTCTGCCAAACTTATGGAGATTGTAAACAAAGTAAGGTTGTTTGGTGAAACCTTTCCAGATTCAAGGGTGGTGGAGAAGATGATGGTAAGCTTACCAGCAAGGTTTGAGTCCAAGATTTCAGCAATAGAAGAATCTTTTGATTTGAAGACTTTATCTGTGGCAGAACTGATCAGCAAGTTGCAAGCCCAAGAACAAAGATCAAGTATAAGAGATGAAGAAGTAGCAGAAGCGGCGTTTCAAGCACAACATAAAGGCAAACAGCCTATGAAGGACAATAGAAGGATGGAAGGAGATAAATTAGAAAAGGGAAAACCAAGGAAGGAATCTTCAAAGAGAGGGAAGTTTCCACCTTGCAGCCACTGTAAAAGAACCAATCATCAAGAAAAAGACTGTTGGTTCAAAGGAAAGCCACCGATTCAATGTAGATTCTGTAGAAAGATGGGTCATATTGAGAAAAATTGCAGGGCCAGGCAGAATCAACCACAACAAAACCATGTGCAGCAGGCAAATTTTGTTGAAAAATCTGAAAATGAAGAAGAAAGCTTGTTTATGGCTTCTCATGAAGAAAACACAACCAACAAATCCTCATGGTTCATAGATAGTGGATGTACGAGTCATATGTCACACAATGAGCTCATGTTTCATACACTTGACAAGTCAATCAAAACTAAAGTAAGGATGGGAAATGGTGAGACGGTAGATGCACTTGGAAAGGGTTCAGTTGCCTTTCAAACTACACAAGGTACTAAGTTTATACATGATGTGTTGTATGTTCCTTCTTTAGCATGTAACTTGTTAAGTGTGGCTCAAATGATGTCTAAAGGCTATTCCTTATTTTTTAAGGATAAACATTGTTTGATTTTTGACTCCGAAGATAGTTTGATTGTTAAAGTAAGAATGGTGGATAAAACTTTTCCTTTAGATGGGAGGTTTGATAGTGCAAATTTTGCAAGTAAGGATGAGTCATGGTTGTGGCACAAAAGATATGGTCATTTTAACTATGCTACTTTAAAGTCTATGTATGAAAAGGGCTTGACTAAGGATTTACCTGAGATTTCACTGTCTAAAGAAGTTTGTGAGTCATGTCAGATGGGTAAGGTACACAGGAAATCATTTCCTAAAAGTGCTACCTGGAGGGCAACTGAAAAACTTGAACTAGTTCACACTGATGTGTGTGGACCTATGCAGGCATCATCTTTGGGACACAATAAATATTTTGTGCTCTTTATTGATGACTTAACAAGGATGACTTGGGTGTATTTTCTGAGTAACAAGTCTCAAGTATTTTCAGTTTTCAAGAAATTTAGAGCTTTTGCGGAAAGGCAAAGTGGTTGTAAGCTAAGGGCTTTGAGGTCGGACAATGGTGGCGAATACACTTCAAATGAGTTCAACAAGTATTGTGAAGATATGGGGATTGATCACAAGTTGACAGTAAGCTATTCGCCTGAACAAAATGGAGTCTCAGAGAGGAAGAACAGAACAGTAGTTGAAATGGCAAGATGTTTGCTGCTGGAAAAGAAACTGCCACAAAGCTTTTGGGCAGAAGCTGTTCATACTTCAGTGTATTTGTTAAATAGGCTACCAACAAAAGCTGTGGATGAAAAGACTCCTACTGAGGCATGGAGTGGAATACAGCCATCTGCCAAGCATCTAAAAGTTTTTGGTTCGATATGCTATTCTCATGTTCCTTCTGTCAAAAGAAGCAAACTTGAACCAAAAGGTGAATTGGGGATCTTTATTGGTTATTCATCACAAGCCAAGGGTTATAGAGTTTTCAACTTGCAAACAAAAAATATTTCAATCCGAAGAGATGTAGTCGTGGATGAGCATGCTTATTGGAACTGGGATAAGGAGCAAATTGAGAAAGATAATGCAGTTTTTCAGAACTTGAGCCCGCTGCCTGAAATCAAATCATTTGGGTCTGAAACTCTGAAAGAAGACGAAGAATCAGACAGGGAATCCTCACTTGATTCGCCAATTTTGAAGACAAGATCTCTTTCCGAGATATATGAAAGATGTAATGTTGCAATCTTAGAACCAAATAGCTATCAAGAAGCATCAAGACATGAAGTTTGGATTGAAGCCATGAAGGAGGAGATTGGTATGATAGAAAAGAATGATACTTGGAAGTTGGTTGATAAACCCAAAAACAGAAATGTGATCGGGGTGAAGTGGGTTTATAGAACCAAACTTAATCCAGATAGCTCAGTTTATAAATACAAAGCAAGGCTTGTTGTGAAAGGTTATGCGCAAATTGCAGGTCTGGATTATGGGGACACGTTTGCACCTGTTGCACGACATGATACAATAAGGCTGCTATTTGCTTTGGCAGCTCAATCAAATTGGAAGCTGTATCATTTGGATGTGAAATCTGCATTCTTAAATGGACTGTTGCAGGAGGAGATATATGTTGATCAACCAGAAGGCTTTCAAGTTGCAGGAATGGAGGATAAAGTCTACCGACTTCATAAGGCATTGTATGGATTAAAGCAGGCTCCTCGAGCATGGTACAGTAAGATTGATGATCATCTCATTCATTGTGGCTTCAAGAGAAGTGAAAATGAAGTCACTTTATATGTGAAGAAGGCTAAAGGAGGAGATGTGTTTGTGGTGTCACTCTATGTTGATGATCTTCTGGTAACAGGAAGCAATAAAGCAATGGTGAATCAGTTCATGCAAGAAATGGAGACCAAGTTTGAAATGTCAGATTTGGGTGAAATGAGTTACTTTTTGGGAATGGAGATTCATCAAGCTACTGCTGGAACCTTTATTTCTCAGAGAAAATATGCATGGGATATTCTTAAAAGGTTCAAGATGGAGAGATGCAAGTCTGTACCGACTCCACTGCTTCACAATGAAAAAATTTCAAAGTTTGAAGGAGGTGACAGGGCTGATCCAAGAGTTTATAGAAGTCTGATTGGTAGTTTGTTGTATTTGACAGCAACAAGACCCGATCTCATGTTCGCGGCAAGTCTACTGTCGAGGTTTATGCAAGCTCCAAGTCAAGTTCATCTTGGTGTTGCTAAACGAACATTGAGATATATCAAAGGAACTGCTGATTATGGTATTTGGTTTAAAAGGGAAGAGCAAGGGCAACTGATGGGTTATTCAGATAGTGATTGGGCAGGAAGCGTTGATGATATGAAAAGCACTTCTGGATATGCTTTTACACTTGGTTCAGGCATGTTCTCATGGAATTCAAAGAAGCAAGAGGTGGTAGCTCAATCTTCTGCAGAAGCAGAATACATCGCAGCTGCTGGTGCAACTAATCAGGCTTTATGGTTAAGAAAGATTCTACGTGATCTGGAGCAAAATGACATTGAAGCTACTGTCATTAAGGTTGACAACAAGTCAGCAATATCTATGGCCAAAAATCCAGTGCAACATGGTCGTAGCAAGCATATAAATGTGAAGTTTCACGCTATCAGGCAAGCAGAGAAGGATGGCGAAGTTCAGCTTGTTCATTGCAGCTCAGATCAGCAGATTGCAGACATCATGACCAAGGCTCTTCCTAAGGGGAAATTTGAAGTTCTAAGGGCTAAGTTGGGAGTATCCAAGAAAAATCTCAAGGAGGAGTGTTAGAAAATGAGATATTTCTAGATGTTTTTGTTTAATTGTTATTTTCTTAAATATTATGTTAAGTATGTAAAGGAAAGGTAGTCCTTGTTTTATGGAATATGTTTTTTAAGAAAGTCAATAGTGGTTGGATATGTATGGTCCTCTACTAACTTTGGAAAAGCTTATGTAGATATGTGTGTGTGTATGCTTTAAAAGAAATATATGAATGAAAGTTTTTGCTGCTGAACATTATTTTTTTTTCTTCTCTAAAAGTTTCAAATCCTAACAAATTTCCTTATCAAGTGTACAAGACGTGAGATCCAATGTTATCAAGGAAGAACAATTATAGATAGTGTCAGGCAAGTCAATGGAGTTATTCTCAACTGAATCTGACAACAATACAACATTTTCAACATTTTTTTCAACAACAGTAGCAGGCCATCGGGAGATTGGGAACAATAATTTATTTTTATTTCTCCTCTTCAGTAGGAACCCGAAACCTATCGGCTGATTGTGAAATCTACTATGTTATCAACAAATCCAATTTGTTGCTCGTATTTGGACAGGTGGGTGAAATTCAAATGGAAGTTTTTAATTTTGGAACAAGTAGAATGATTTAATACATAATCGACAAAAGGTATAAAGTTTTTCCTTTGCGATTTATCTTTACAATAGATAAAGAAGTTATCAATTGAAGGCCATAGATGCTGAGAGAAAAAAATGCTGTGAAGACATCTTTCATTGGTAAAAGTAGGAGAATCTGAATAAAAAGAGAGTCCAACAACTTACTGATTCGACTTCGATCTTCAATTTTTTTTATTTGCTTATTTGTCTCTTCAACCCTTTTGCAAGGCCTTAGATCCATCTTTTGTGCGCAGAAAGATGCAGACAGAGCAAAAGATGATGTGATCCAACACCAAATATTATTATATCTTTGAATTGTACGTGCACATTGAGATTTTCTCGCGACTCTCTTGTTTTGATGGTGGATGATGTGATCCTAATAATAGTAACTTGTGTTTGGCATAACAATTTTGTGTTATTTTTCTAGTGTTGCATTACCCTCATATTTATCCATTTCGTGTTTTCATCTCTTATGTGTTGGTCTTTAATTTTCCAGCGATAATAGAAGTTCCTTAGAGATTAAAATTATGTTGGGGCATAACTTATACTAGTAGATATTATGATATACAATAATACAAATATGAACTTATACTCTGAGGTATTTTTTTTAGTTGAAAAGGAATAAATTGAAGACCGACATAAAAAAAATGAGCAAAAATGACAAAAATAGTGTTCACTGATTACTTTCCTATTTTTGAAAAGTTATACTAGTAACAATACCATTTTATTTACAAACATGTATTAAAACGTAGTCATTTTTAAAATAAAAATTTACACCTAAAAACTAAAGTCGGATCAGATAAACCAAAATAAAAAAAGATTTGGCCCCAATTTTTTGGGAATTCCTAAAAACCCTTCCCCTCTTAAAATCACGGATTCGCGCCATTCCAGCAAAAATGTCGGCTCTATTGTGAGAGATCCAATGTCGACGAAGGGAGTCCGTGAAGTTGAAAAAACCCTAGATCGTATCAGTAAGTTGCCGGACGCAGTTCTCATACAAATTCTCTCTCTTCTGTCGACGAAAGATGCCGTCGCATCATGTGTTCTCTCAAAAAGGTGGCGTTATCTCTGTAATTCAATTGATAATTTCCATTTCGATGGTTGTAGCTACTACAACAATGTAGAAAATTTCGTACTTCTAGTGGATCATGTTTTATCTCATTGCACTTGTTCCAAAATCAAAAAATTCCAACTCATTTTACCTTACAACTCTGAGTGGAAATTTGATTTGAGTATCAGCCGGTGGATGAATTTTGCTGTGGAAAGAAAAGTGGAAGATGTTGTATTGTGTTTATGTGATGACAATTTCAGTTTCGAATTGCCTATATCTATCTGTACTTGTTCCTCATTGATTACATTGGATTGGAGCTGTTGTGCGATTGATAAAGAATCGGTTATACAGTGGAAGTCGTTGAAGAGCCTAAAGTTGAACTATGTTTTTGTAGATAATGATGATCTAGCGAAGATTTTGTCAGGTTGTCCTGCTTTGGAAACTCTGGAGTTGTCTTTATTTGAAGGTTTTCGCCGTCTAGAAATCACTTCTTCGAATTTAAAGAGACTATCATTAGGAAGCTACTGGTGGTTTTATGGCAGAGCTGATGAACCTTTGGAAATTATTGCCCCGTATCTTCAACATTTGGAAATTTCAGGAGACCTTGATTATCTCAAGTGTAAGCTAGTAAATGTCTCCTCTTTGGTTACTGCTACACTTACTTTTAACATTACATGTATCACTGAGATCGAGGGGTTTGCTGAGGAAGATGGTTGTAGTGATTATCATCAAGGTTTTAGAAATCTCGTTCTGGACTATCTTCAAAAATTAAGTTATGCAACTGAGCTAACAATTGGACGTTGGTTTGCAGAGGTTTGTTTTCATGTCAAAAGACCTTATTCTTTATTTAAGTTCAAGTGAAAATTGCAGAATGTAAACTTGTGAAAGAGAAGAGCCTTCAGAATCTAATAAAATTATGAACTTCTGTATACACGAAAAATTTAGTGAGACTATTTTTTGAACGACTAACTGAATTTTTTATCCATATAAAATGATCTTTCTCTTCGCCTTTTGTGATCTTCCTATCTACTCGTTGAAGTTGGGATATTTTTAGAAACTAGATTTTCTGCATTGCTATTCGTTAAAGTGGTTAGATGGTTAGATTAACAATTATAAAGTACATAAATTTGTCATAGCACTATTTTTTTTTGTGGATTATTTTCTTTCCCGGCACTTCTTTTCTCTATCCTTAACTAATTTCTTTGAAATTATTTCACCAGGTCGTGTTCATGTTGCGACTCGAAGGTGTTTCACTACCAAAATTGAGATGCAAGTGTCTAACTTTAGAGATGTATGTGACAAAGAATAATTTGCATGAAGTAGCCAGCCTTTTGCAGAACTCGCCTCTTTTGGAGACACTCAACATACACTTGAGAGCCAGAGCTGTAATTTCTCGCAATTTATGCTTTGTTTTTAAATCTTTGATTTTTTAAAGTTTTAAGAACTCCCCAGCCCCAACCTCGCCAGTTCACACCAGTTCAAATATTTTCTTAAGGAGGATGGAAACATATCTTTAATTATCAGTAAGAATTTTTTTTGTCACTATAGAGCTTTAAATCGATTTGGCGAGGTAGTTGCTTTCTATCTGGTAAATGGACTTAGAAAGCAATGGTGACAAACTAAGCCTTGTTTTACTTTTCATCTACTGCTTGAGCATATCTGGTAGGGATAAAATATTGTAATCAATTGCTGACAACTGTTCAAGGTTTGTGGCTGCTGAAATTTTTTCTATAATAGACAATATTGCAAATGCACTCCCTTTTTGTCTTACGTGGTATATTCCCATTTCTGTTGTAAATCTCCATTTGATTCTGATTATATTATCTACTACAGTTTAATGATTTCCGCTGCCAACTTGAGCTACGTTATTTGGCCAAAGAACGTTACATCAATTTGCAGAGTTGGATTTCAAACACTGTGTTTCCCAATCTCAAGAATGTTACGATTGATGCCTGCATATATGAATGTAGAAAAAAGTGGTTTGGAGGGGGCAATGATAAGCTTTTCGAACTTTCAGTTTTTCTACTAAAGAATGCAACGGCTTTGAAGAAGTTTGTCATTGTATCAAAGAGGAGAATCTGCAGGGAATGTTCAGAGAGCTGTGTGTCCCAATATTTATCAGGATTGGCTAAGACATTGTTAGGCAGCCCAAGATCATCTAAGAAGTTTGTGATTATTTACCAAGAGTCTGCTTTGGATTGACTAGACGAGAAGTTTTGTTTGGCCATACTAGAAATGTCACTGTATATTGTAGCTTTTGATTTACTGCAGCTGTAAATTATGAACTTGTGGCATTATAGTCGTTGCATATATGTATGTGCTTGTAATTTTCTTTCGACTGTCAAGATCGGCAAACCTACAAGACACATGTTTATTAACTCATGGATATTAGTGGGGATTTTGTACATAACTTCATGAAACTGTGGCCTGCAACATTATTTCAGTGTTACCTAGCCAAGAAGAGATGTCAGCTGTAGATGATGTTTACTTCATATTTCCTCTGTTTTTTGATCAGTTTATTCTGTCTTGTTTTCTTTCACTAAAGGCAACCATCACAGGGGACCTGAATGACAACAAGGCGGGGCTGGTTTGTCTTTGTGTGTGTGGTGCGGATTGAAGCAATTTTTGAAAATCATATGCGGGGTGGGGTGGGGTAGTTTGTGGGTAGAAAAGTGTAAGTTTAAGACTCATTTCTTTAATCTTTTGACTATATGTGGTTGTATTCAATGGAGAAATATTGTGAGTGAGGACTCATGTAGCTAATCCTTGTAGAAATCTCACGTCTAGGATTAGAGAAATTAAGGATTGTATTGATGATTAAAATTGTTGAGTACATACTCCTTATATAGGGAGAGAATTGTAGAGTTCTAAATTAATTATACTTAGAGTCCTACTACAATACCTATTACTACTATAATAATAATATAATTATAAATACTCTAATCATAGTTGTACCATAATCCTAATCGTAATCTAATCCTAGTCATAGTATAATTCTAATTAATATAAGTAGTTTAATTCTAGTGCGACTCTAATTCCACAGCAATGTTGTAAACTCGTCAATCAACTTCGTTGGACATGTTCCAATTCTCAGCTTTCTTCTTCATCAACACTTGATGTAGATATGTCAGTCAGCTTCGTTGGACCTATTCCTTTGACATGTTCCAATCGTCAGCTTCCTTCTTTTTCAACACTCTCCCTCAAGCTAGTGAGTAGAGGAACGATTACTCCTAGCTTGCTTCGAATGCCCAGCAAAAAAAAAACTTTGAATACCCAGCAAAAGCTTGTTTTGTCAATACTTCGGTATGAATGTGATGTCTAGTCGTTGCTTGTGATAGTTCATCTGGTCCGTATTGACTGTTCTGAGAACCTATTCCCTGTCCAGCAGGCTTGAAACCTGTTTCTCTGGAGTTGATGTTGTTGTTTCCTCTTCCCTTGCCTTTTTGGGCAGAGAATACTATGTTATGGTTTTTTTGTGACACATCTTCTTTATCTTCCCTTATATTAGAACTCGTGAGAGCATAAAAAAATTTGATTAAGGGTGGGATATGATGCCTTACCTAATATGACAGTCCTAAAGGTCTTGTATTTAAGACATAAACCTTTAGCAAAATTAATTATTTTTGTTGCTTGAATATAAGCTTTTTCCAAGCATTCCCATATCTCCTCAACAGTTGAGCAGCCCACAATTAGGTATATGCTTTTGTCACGCCCCGAGCATACACCCCGGACGTGGCTGACACTCGAGAACCATTGCTGGCCCCAAGCGAACCCTTGGCCTGACTTACTTACTCAGCAGAAGACTTAACTCAACACAGATACATATATGAAATAAACTGGAATTTTATAAAGGAAACATTCAACTGGCCATTAAGACAAACTTAAGTCTCAACATAAGATAATGACAATGAAAAGACTAAAGAACTAACATCTGACTGTCTATGGAGCCTCTAAAACAAATGAGATGGATGTCGGGACAAATCCCACGACATCCTAATGAACTAATAAAATAACTGAAAGCAATGAAAAGGAGTCCTCCGGAATGCAAGGAGGCTCACCAACTGACTCTGGAGTGCTCACTGGATCAACGATGTGTTGGATGCCGATCCTAGTTACATCTGTCTGCATCATAATAAGATGCAGGCCAACTGGCATCAGTACATTGAATGTACGAGTATGCGAGTTGGAATGCTAAACACAACATAGGCTTGAAAAGAATCGGAATAACTAACCTGACTCAATTCAACTTAACATAACTTAACTCATTTCAATATAAAACAGTTTAAAACAAGTGCAATATAAAGAAAAATTATTTAAAACATTATGTCAACTATGTGTGTATGCAAAGACACATATAACTCTGAAATGTATGTAAATATACAATAAACTGTGTATATAAGAATACAATTACTTCTGTGGGAGTTTTTTTAACCGACAACCATCACGTAAGAGCTATTATGGTGATACAACGTTTTGCCTCACGCTTCCAGGGCCGTCCTATACCTTGTCGGGGGTATAGAACCTAAACTACTAAGTGGGTCCACTAGTCTAGCTAAAAAGCACTAAAGGAATCATCTAAAAAGTATAACCCTTTTATACTCATGATGGCTACATGGTTTATGGGGGGTGTGAGTTGTCTGAACTCTCCCCCATATCAGTGCTCAATACTACTCCCAAAAATGATATTAGCTCTTATATTTAAAACATACTTCTTTTTGTGATTTGAGATTAGTGCTCAAAAACTTAGCTCAAAGACTATCTTGGAAATCAAAGTTTCCTCTCTTGCTTCACTTAGAAAGCGATTACTTTTTTCTGCAAACTAGCCCGAAGGCTCTTTGGAAATCGAGGTTTCCTTTCTTGTTTAAATGTGAAAACATTTTAAACCCTTTGGGAATACATAGTCCCCATATACTTTTGAAGAAATGAACTTCAAACTTTACTCTTTAATCTTTACTTAACTTGAACTTTAAGTCTTAAAACAAAGTTAAAACATTTGAAAAAGACTTTTTGAAAACTTAAAGAACTTCTCTTGACTTGCTTATTAACTTCTAACTTGGCTCTTAACTTTCCTTGAATTGAATTATGGATTCAAGGATTGTGATTTGTGATAGGAAAGATATCATGATGTTTATGAATGATTTTAGATAATTAAACATGAGAAAAGATCAAGAAATCACTATTTGAGGGTGGGTCTGCGACGCGGAGAAGTATTTAACTTTTTGGTTCGAAAATAACTTTTGAGGCAGAACGGTTCGTGACCGCTTTGCAACACGAAATAATTTTTCCCAAATATGGGGAGTTGGTCCGCGACGCGGAGGCACTGCCTAGATTTGCCTGACGAAATTTCTTTTTTGTTTTTCCGCTCTAAACCCTCTAAACTCAATTGGTTCTTCCCCCAAACACTTAGAATCATCTATATCCTCAAATAACATCAGATTCCATTTGAAAACACAACTAAAAACGTGAATCAATCTCAAGAAAACTCCAACAACACAATTCACAAGGATTCAAACGAACTTCATCAAGTATTCAAGGGATTTACTTTCAAATCAATATACTTTGCTGAAATTGAATCAAGTTGGGCACGTGGGTGAACTAACCCAACGCTATGTGATCTCACATACCTTGTAGGAATCACCCCCGATGAAATCTACAAGCTAAACTCGACGATCTTGACGAATCTTGCTTTTCTTCTCCTTTCTCCTCTTCTTTTCTCTTTTCTCCAAGCCCTAGTGTATTTTGGGAAAAGCGTACACTGATCTAATTCTGATTATACCCTAACTTAATTATCAAAAATGAAATAAAATAATTGGGCAAGGAAAAGACCAAACTACCCTTTCAAAATCCAGATTGGACTTTTCTTATTCCAACAGCCCAACTTCCAAGGGCATAACTCACTCATACGAATTTGGAATCATGCAACTCAGCGACGTTAGAAAGATCAGTCCAAGATCTTTCCTACCATATCTAAAAGTACTTCTAAATCATCCTGAGCTAGAAGTTATGGCCGTCAACTTATTCTAACTTAACAAAATTTCCAGATTTTCATTTTTTCTAAAAATGACTATTTCCAATTATTAGCTTCTTCCTAGTTATTTCAAATTGCAAGATGTTACAACTTTCTTCGGTCAAGGTGCCTGAGATCCAACTCCTTAGAAACACATCTTTCTCCTTCCAATCATCAATGGTGTTACTATTTTTTGCATCAGTCTCAACCGCTACAACTTTCCCAGCAGTCTGTCTAGTGGAACAACTACTTTTGCTTGGTTCATAAATGAGGTACGTTAGTTTCATCACCTGAATCAATCAGGATATTTGTGTCCTCCCTATGAGGTAATTTACTGGTTTAAGTTTAATGGAGCAAGTGGCAATGAGTTGGTGAAGTGAGGAGGTCGACATAGTACTCGTAGAAGGGGCCATTGCAGTTAACATATGGTTTTGTTTTTTTTATATCAATACTCAGAGAGCGGAAGAGCTTTTATGCTCTGATACCATGTAGAGATCTCACGTCTAGGATTAGAGAAATCAAGGATTGTATTGATGATTAAAATTGTTGAGTACATACTCCTTATATAGGGAGAGAATTGTAGAGTTCTAAGTTAATTATACTTAGAGTCCTACTACAATACCTATTACTACTATAATAATAATATAATTATAAATAATCTAATCATTGTTGTAGTATAATCCTAATCGTAATTTAATCCTAGTATAATATAATCCTAATTAATATAAATAGTTTAACACTAGTGCGACTCTAATTCTACAGCAGTGTTGTAAACTCGTCAGTCAGCTTCATTGGACATGTTTCAATCGTCAGCTTTTTTCTTTATCAACACTTGTTGTAGACACGTTAGTCAGCTTCGTTGGACTTGTTCCTTTGACATGTTCCAATCGTCAGCTTCTTTCTTCTTCAACAATCCTAACTTATTTTGAACTTGAGCATTGTTGTTGTATTACGAACCTTAATATTTTATGAAGCCATTAATTAAGTAAACGAAACACACTCCATGGAAGGTAGAGAAACATCTAAAATATCCATACTTAGACCTCATTTGTTTTCATTAAGATTAATCTTTTCTCAAAACATATATTTAAAAGTAGAGGCGGTTGAATTTAGGATTCAGAATGAAATATACTTGCCTATGGTAAAATATCTACTTTGAGGGCTCTTCTTTTCTCTTTACTTTATTTGGCTTAAGCGGTAGACATCTTGTTGGTCTTTTTAAACTCTAATTTCAAAACTAAAAACTAGCATTAAAAATAAAATTAAGATGGAGAATTGAATTCAAGAATGCTCAAACGATTTTGATAATTTATTAGTTCGAAAAAAATAAATTAAATTGATTGATTGATAGTTTAAAGGTGAGTTTGAGAGACTGAGTTTCAAAGTCTGAATGGTATTAATAAACCTTTCACAGATCTGATTCGGTTAGATGTATTGAGACTATTAAAGGATACTCTATTTTAAAAAAGAAAATTTAGTAGGCGTTTGACCATGCGATACCATATCACGATATGTAATCGTGAGATGGAATCAGCGTTTGGACATGCGATTTTATGCTGATTCCATCTCATGATTCCATATTATGAGATGTGATTCCATATTCTCCAAAAGCCATGATATAAGAATTTCATATCATGTTTTGAGATATTGTTAATACAAAAATTGATCCACAAGTTTACATTTTGTTAAAACAACCCCACATTTATATCTACTAAACATTTATTTACATGTAAATAAAATTTATAATCACATCATTACTTTTTAAAATTTATTATTTTCACCGACATAAAATTTATTTTTCTCACCATCATATAGTTACTTTAATTCACACCAACCGATTGTTGAGTAATAAGTTTGTTCTCTTCATTTACTCCAATGCCTAATTTATTACTTCTACAGTTTTGTATTTATTACAACTAAAAGTAACAATGTTGGTTCGTCGTCACATGGTCGAGAAATTAAAGTTCAACATGAGAAATTGTCCGTAATATGTGGGAGAATTATATTAAAGACTAGTACACTAGAATATATGTTCAATTTTTTTTTATTGAATTAAAGCTTGATTAATTAAAGTTAGATGAAACAATTATTTAAGTAGAGAACAAATAGTTTGGAAATAATTTATTATGAGATTTTATAAATTTTTGTTTATTTGGTAAGATTGAATAAAAAATTGGGGTTATTTTAATAATTTTATAACTTACGAGATTTTTATGTTTATTAAAAAAGATACAATACAAAAATTTCTTGTTGCATATCCAAATAAAGCTTCAACTTTATCTCATAATTTCATATTATGATATCAGATCGCATGGCTAAAATAAGGCCTAGAGGCTTAAATAGGTTTAGTAACTCAAAGCAAAACAATGGATTCTGACGATTCCAGCAGTAATTGCCCGGCATAAAAGAAACAAAAGAAGAGTGTTGCCGGTGTTGAAGAAACTGTCGAACGAATGAGTGATTTACAAAAGAAGAGTGTCGCCGGAGTCGAAGAAACCGTTGACCGAATCAGTGATTTATAAAAGAAGAGTGTCATCGGAGTTGAAGAAACCGTTGACCGAATCAGTGATTTGCCAGACTCTCTTCTTATTCAGATTCTCTCTCTTTTGCCAACAAAGGATGCCTTCACAACCTCTATTCTCTCGAAAAGGTGACAGTATCTCTGGACTTCAATTGATAACTTCGTTTTTAATCGTAGCAATTATGGAGAAAAGTTCGTACCCTTTGTTGATTATGTATTAGCTCATTCCGATTCTCCCAAAATTAGAAAATTTGAACTCGACTACACAAATGTACGACTCCCAATCTCAAATCAGCCAATGGCTTAGTTTTGTTGTTAAAAGAAAAGTGGAACATGTTGTACTCTAGTCCACTGATTTAATGCCGGGTGAATGCATATTGACTCAATCTTTCTGTGAATGTTTGTCGTTGATATCATTAGTTTTGGGTCGAATTAAGTGTGATGTTGATGTGGTCATAGCATAGAAGTCTCTAACGAGCATAAAGTTGGGGAATTTGTCTTTAGAGAATGACAAAATTGCAAACTTATTGTCAGGATGTCCTGCATTGGAAACTATGGAATTATATGATTTAGTTTTGCTTAAGGGTCTTTGTCGCATGGAAATTTCGTCTTCAAAATTAAAGACATTGAAGCTGAAAGTGTGAGATATGTTCAATCAACTGTGTGTCCACATGTTTTGTTGGTTAACATTTTAATATTAATATTTTATATATTAATTTGTTACAAGTTTTCTCAAACGGTTGGAAATTTATTTGGAGCACTTACTCCAAATGTTACTGACTGTTTCTCTTCTGCAACGTTAGTGGCATCTTGGCCATTAGTTCTCCATATTATTTCTCCATTATTTCACTCTTTATTCCACCATTATACCTTGTAACCTATGTAACTCCTATGCCATTTATCTTCACTATTTACTACCCCATTATCTTCCTATTCATTGCTAGGAAGACATCCCCAACTATAAATAGTGGTAGTCTTCATTTGGTTTGAAACACATAACATACAAGAAAAGATAGAGTGCATAAAAGTTAGTCAAAAAAGAGAGTTCTTATTAGTTGAAGGGAGATGTTCTTTTTGTGGAGCTTTGGACTCAACTCTTGTCCGGAGTTGTTGAGTTATATTTTGTGTGAAGGCTGTTATATCTTGGAGGGGACAAGTCAAGAAGAACTACTGTTGGATCGGTGAAAACATTTGCTGCAGTGGGCTTGAATCTCCTTAAAGAGAGCGAGATATCCGCACCTCAGCCTGAGGAAATTTTGTTTCTTCATTTTCTTTTCAATTGTAATCTTATTTTTTGTTATCTTGTAAGGTTTTCACTAACAATTTTAAGGAGATTCAAGATGGCTACAATTGAAAAAACCGTGGATGTCAAGATGAGAGACCTTAACAAGCCATTTCGGTTCAATGGTAACCATTTCAAGAGATGGAAGGGTAAAGTACTTTTCTACTTAAGTCTTCTCAATGTTTCTTATGTGTTAACTGAGAAAAATCCTAATAAAGTTGATGACACCTCGATGGATGATGATGAACTTATTTCTCATCATGAGAAAGCGGAAAAGTACGATGGTGATTCCTATAAGTGTCGGTATTATCTTCTTAATTGTCTATCTGATAATTTTTATGATTATTATGATAGAACTTACTCTAGTGCAAAGAAAATTTGGAAAGCATTGCAGAGTAAGTATGATACCGAGGAGGCGGGAGCGAAAAAATATGCGGCTAGTAGATTTTTTCGTTTCCAAATGGTGGACAATAAATCAGTGGTAGACCAAGCTCAAGACTTTATAATGATTGTTGGAGAGCTTAGGTCCGAGGAGGTGAAAATTGGAGATAACATTATTGTTTGTGGCATAGTAGATAAACTTCCACCTTCTTGGAAGGAATTTCAAAAAACTATGCGCCACAAACAAAAGGAAACCTCCCTTGAATCCTTGATAATGAAAATCCGTATGGAAGAAGAAGCAAGAGGCCAAGATGCACTTTTACAAACAAAAGAGAACAACATCACAACAAAGGTAAATTTAATTACTTCAAATAATGCAATTCCTGAAACTCACAAAAATACTTCTTTGAAGCCTAAGAAGAAAAAGTTCAAGAAAAATAATGGTAGACCTCCCAAGAAAAATAGTGGTGAAAACAATCAAGCACAAAATCAACAAGTTCAAGATAAGGGACCGTGCTTTTTTTGTGGCAAGAGTGGGCATATTGCTCAATTTTGCAGATTCCGGAAACGTGGTCCTAATCCTCAGGAAAACGTTACCGAAGAACCTTTTGTGGCGGTGATTACCGACATAAACATGGTTGAGAGTGTTGATGGATGGTGGGCTAATTCTGGTGCAAACCGTCATGTCTATTATGACAAAGACTGG
Organism: Solanum bulbocastanum; assembly: GCA_037074985.1. Taxonomy (NCBI): domain Eukaryota; kingdom Viridiplantae; phylum Streptophyta; class Magnoliopsida; order Solanales; family Solanaceae; genus Solanum; species Solanum bulbocastanum. Next base: position 53,000,287 of record CM073600.1, on the reverse strand, counting down.
TTTAAAAAATATACTCATTTTGAGGAGCCCAAAACCATCATGCTTGGTGATTCACATACTACTCAAGTGCTTGGAACGGAAGATGTCGAATTGTGTTTTATTTCTGGAAGGGTATTAACTTTGAAAGATGTACTTTATACACCTTCTATGAGGAAAAACTTGATGTCTAGTTTTCTTCTTAATAAAGCAGACTTTAAACAAATTATTGAATCTGATCAATATGTAATTGTGAAGAAGGGTATTTTTGTGGGAAAGGGGTATGCATGTGATGGGATGTTCAAATTGAATGTTGAAATGAATAAAGTTTCTACTTTTGTTTATATGCTTTCTTCTACTAATTTTTGGCATGCTCGTTTGTGTCATATTAATGATCGTTATGTTGGAATCATGAGTAGTTTAGGATTAATCCCAATGATTAAAAAGAATTTTGAAAAATGTGAGGTTTGTAGTAAAGCCAAAATCACTAAAAGGCCTCATTTTCAAGTTGAAAGAAAAACTGATTTGTTAGAATTAGTTCATACTGATATTTGTGAACTTGGTGGAATTTTAACTCGTGGAGGTAATAGATATTTTATCACTTTCATTGATGATTTTTCTAAGTTTACATATGTTTACTTGATGAAAAATAAAACTAATGCTTTTGAAAATTTCAAAACTTATCTCCATGAGGTTGAAAATCAGTTTGAAAGAAAAATAAAAAGAATTAGAAGTGATAGAGGCTGTGAATATGAGTCAAATGAGTTTAATTCTTTTGTTAGATCATTGGAAATAATTCATGAAACTACTCCTCCTTACTCTCCTTCATCTAATGGAGTAGCGGAAAGGAAAAATAGAACTTTGGTTGAATTGACTAATGTCATGCTTATTGAGTCACATGCACCTTTAAATTTTTGGGGTGAAGCTATTTTAACTGCTTGTTATGTGTTGAATCGTGTGCCTCATAAAAAGTCTAAATTGACACCTTTTGAATTGTGGAAAGGTTACAAGCCAAGTTTGGGATATCTAAGAGTTTGGGGTTGTCTAGCCTTTGTGAGGCTAATGGATCCCAAGATTACAAAATTAGGTAAGAAAGTTACTACTTGTGCTTTTCTTGGTTATGCTTCAAATAGTACAGCCTATAGATTTTTTAATCTTGAAGATAATATTGTGATAGAATCGGGCGATGCTATTTTTCATGAAAATAAATTTCCTTTTGATTTTAAAAATAGTGGGGGTCAAAGGATTGAACAAAATATTTTTTCACTACCTAGTTCTTCTACTTCTACTTTAAAAAATAAAGAAATTGATGATTTTGAGTTAAGAAGAAGTAAAAGAACTAGAGTAGAAAAAGATTTTGGTCCTGATTTTTATGTGTTTAATGTTGGAGATGACCCTCTTACTTTGGAAGAAGCATTATCTTCACATGATTCTATATTTTGGAAAGAGGTTGTAAATGATGAAATGGAATCACTGATTTCTAATAAAATTTGGAAGTTAGTTGATTTACCACCGGGTTGTAAAACTATTGGTTGCAAATGGGTCTTAAGGAAAAAGTTGAAACCGGATGGATCTATCGATAAATATAAGGTTAGACTAGTTGCAAAAGGTTTTAAACAACTAGAAGGCCTAGAATTTTTTGATACTTTTTCACCGGTAACAAGAATTACATCCATAAGACTTTTAATTGCTATGGCTGCAATTGTTGATTTGCAAATTCATCAAATGGATGTAAAAACTGCTTTTTTAAATGGAGACCTAAATGAGGAAATTTATATGGAACAACCCGAGTCTTTTGTTGAAGCAGGCCAAGAAAGCAAAGTGTGTAAACTTTCAAAATCCTTATATGGCTTGAAACAGGCACCAAAGCAATGACATGAAAAATTTGATTCCTGCATGATTGAAAATGGTTTTAAAACAAATGAGTGTGATAAGTGCATATATCATAAGTCTTGGAATAATTCACATGTGATTATTTGCCTATATGTTGATGATTTGTTGATCTTTGGCTCTAACATGAATGTTATTGATGAAACTAAGAATATTCTTAGAAGCCATTTTGATATGAAAGATCTTGGTGGGGCAAATTTTATTCTTGGAATAAAAATAACAAGAACATGTGATGGAGTTTTCCTTGACTAGTCACATTATATTGAGAAAATTTTGAAAAAATATAACTTTCCTGATTGCAAGCATGTTGCTACTCCTTTTGATTCAAGTGTTCACTTATTTTCTGTTGAAAGTGAAAAAGATGTAATAAATCAAAAGAAATATGCTAGCATAATCGGAAGTTTGAGATATGTGACTGATTGCACTAGACCTGATATTGCATATGCAGTAGGAGTACTTGGCAGGTTTACAAGCAAGCCAGGTAATGAACATTCGCATGCTATAACAAGAGTTATGAGATATCTAATTGGAACGAAAAATTGTGGTTTGTTCTATAAAAAATATCCTGCTGTACTTGAAGGCTTTTGTGATGCAGATTGGAACACTTTATCAAGTGATTCGTGTTCTACCACTGGTTATGTCTTTACTTTAGGTGGTGGTGCTATTTGTTGGAGATCAAAAAAGCAAACTATAATTGCTAACTCTACCATGGAGGCTGAACTAATTGCTTTAGCTTCAGCTAGTGAGGAAGCAAATTGGTTAAAAGATTTACTATTTCAAATACCTTATTTTGAAAAACCAATTCCTCCTATTTTAATACATTGTGATAGCACCGCTGCGATTGGTAGAGTACAAAACCGTTATTACAACGGTAAATCCAGACCTATAAGGAGGAAACACAGTAATGTAAGATCGTATTTGACAAATGGTACCATTAATGTTGATTATGTCAAATCTTGTGATAATCTTGCAGATCCTCTTACTAAGGCCTTAACGAGAGAGAAGGTCTAGAGCACATCGAGGGGGATGGGATTGAAGCCTATAAATCCTTGAGTCATATATGAGGAAACCCAACCTGGGGACTAGAGATCCTATAACCAGGTTCAAAGGGAAAAACTAATCATATGATGACTTGTTGTGAAAAAAATGCACTATCTTTTTATTCCCTCCCTATGATGTGAGCGCATTGTTTCCTGTAGTGATTTGTGAAGGTTGAGTTGATAAAACTCTTAATGAATATTTGTAGCCCGTATGGGTGGAGTGTTAAACTTACAGGAGCACTCTTGACAGATTTCACCTATGTGAGTGTGGAAGTAGGTCGCTTCCTATGAGAATTTGGCTTATTCTCAAAAGCACTCATGAAACCGGGATAGCACATGGCCATAACGTGCTGGCTTTTAAAGCTCATGTCAACACCTTGATTATTATGTGTGAGCAGTAATATTTTATTTCTCTTAAGCAGTCATAGTTCTGTTATGGAATTGAAGAAACTAGAAAGAGAAATTAAAGAGAGAATGAATGATAACTCTTTGTATTGATTCTTTCATTAATTCAAATAGAAGAGTACATCCCTATTTATAAATAATTAAGGAGAATCCTTCCTAAAGAAGAATCCTTACTCAAGGAGAATCCTTCTAGATACTAAACTAAAATAAAACTAAATATTTTGCAATTAATGTAAATCCTAAACTTGAAAGGAAATTAAATACTATAAAGTATTTTTAGACTAAAAAGAAAAAAAAATTCTACCAAATTTCAACATTCCCCCTCAAACTCAAGTTGGTGTATCTAACTTGAGTTTGAACACTTAATTATTCTTCAAAAATATCTTCTACTTATTTTTGTTGTGGCAATTAATATAATTCATCCTCACATTCTTCTTCTACTAATAATGCTTGTGATTTATCTTGAGTGTCTTTGAACTTGCACACTTTTGTAACATGACCCGTTTGTTTGCAACTTTCACACAATGCATCAGATCTCCACCAACAGAATTTTTCCAAGTGTGTTTTCTTTTTGCAATATTTGCAAGGAGGATAATCAACTTTTCTTTTTTGATAGTTTCCATAAAAGATACCTTCAACAATTTTATCTTGTCTAAAAGCTCTTCTTTGTTCTTGTGCTTGAAGAGCAGTTATCAATTCCACAAGAGAGATGGTAGAGAGATCTTTAGACTCTTCCAAAGCAGAGATTTTAGACTCAAATCTCTCGGGAATAGTTACAAGAATCTTTTCAACTATTCTATTATCCTTAAAATCCTCACCAAGCAATCTGATTATGTTGACAATCAAAGAAATTCTGTCAGAATAATTAGTGATAGTCTCACCCTCTTGCATCCTAAGAGATTCAAAATCTCTTTTCAAATTCAGAATTTCATTTTGTCTGCCTCGTTCACTTCCCCGGTACTCATTCTCAAGTTTTTCCCAAGCTTCTTTTGCTGTCTCACATGCAATGATTTTAGAAAAGATTGAATCTGCAACTGAATTTTGAATTACAATTTTGGCTTTGTATTTTTTGACTTTCTCTTCTGAGTGAAGTTTGATTTCAGCATCTGACGGTTTTTCAGAGAGTTGTTATAAGGGTTTGTCTTCTATTACAGCTTCCCACAAATCATAAGCCTCAAGATAAGACTTCATCTTAACGGCCCAAATTTGATAATTTTCACCATTGAAGGTTTGTGGGGCATTAAAAGAGAGAGTATTGCTTGTCATGGTTTTAAAATAAGATTTAAAATAATATAGATTAAAAATTGATTAAAAGTAGCCCTGCGTTAAAAATAAATGCACGGGTTAAAATTGGATTAAAAATAGATATGAATTAAAAGTGGTTGAAAGTTCTTCTTCAATGAACTCACAGATCCATTAAGATCAATGTAAGGCTCTGATACCACTGTTATGGAATTGAAGAAACTAGAAAGAGAAATTAAAGAGAGAATGAATGATAACTCTTTGTATTGATTCTTTCATTAATTCAAATAGAAGAGTACATCCCTATTTATAAATAATTAAGGAGAATCCTTCCTAAAGAAGAATCCTTACTAAAGGAGAATCCTTCTAGATACTAAACTAAAATAAAACTAAATATTTTGCAATTAATGTAAATCCTAAACTTGAAAGGAAATTAAATACTATAAACTATTTTTAGACTAAAAAGAAAAAAAAATTCTACCAAATTTCAACAAGTTCAAGTCTGAGACCACTACGACTTTGGAGTAAAAAATTATTGTTTCACTAAGTGGAGGTCCAATGCAGAACACACCTTTATTATGCATAATAGTCTTCCTTCAGCTTATATACTCTCTTTTCTAATATTAAAATAAGTGGGGGATTGTTGGTTAACATTTTAATATTAATATTTTATATATTAATTTGTTACAAGTTTTCTCAAACGGCTGGAAATTTATTTGGAGCACTTACTCCAAATGTTACTGACTGTTTCTCTTCTGCAACGTTAGTGGCATCTTGGCCATTAGTTCTCCATATTATTTCTCCATTATCTCACTCTTTATTCCACCATTATACCTTGTAACCTATGTAACTCCTATGCCATTTATCTTCACTATTTACTACCCCATTATCTTCCTATTCATTGCTAGGAAGACATCCCCAACTATAAATAGTGGTAGTCTTCATTTGGTTTGAAACACATAACATACAAGAAAAGATAGAGTGCATAAAAGTTAGTCAAAAAAGAGAGTTCTTATTAGTTGAAGGGAGGTGTTTTTTTTTGTGGAGCTTTGGACTCAACTCTTGTCCGGAGTTGTTGAGTTATATTTTGTGTGAAGGCTGTTATATCCTGGAGGGGACAAGTCAAGAAGAACTATTGCTGGATCGGTGAAAACATTTGCTGCAGTTGTCACGCCCCGAGCCTACACCTCAGACGTGACCGGCACTTGAAGACCATCGCTGGCCCCTAAGCGAACCCTTGGCCTGGCTTTCTTAACTTAGCGGAAACTTAACTCAACAGGATAACTCAATGCAATGAAAGGTTATAAAACAACTCAACTGAAAGTAATTTGCCAACAAGGCATCTCGAGTCTCAAAATAGGATATTTAAATATATACATGCATGAGAGACTCCAAACTAACTGACTGACTATCTGACTGTCTATGAAGCCTCTAAATACTGAGATGGATGTTGGGACAGACTCCGCAACATCCTAATAAAACAAAAACTAAGAACACAAAATAATTGAGTCCTCCGGAATGCAAGGAGGCTCACCACTGACTCTGGAGTGCTCAGCTGGATCAACGACGTGCAGGATGCTGATTCGGGGTACCTGTATCTGCATCATAAGATGATGCAGGCCCACTGGCATCAGTACATGGAAGGTACTAGTATGCGAGTTGGAAAACTAAGCAACATAGGCTAGAAGGAAATTTGGAAGAAATTGAAAAGTTTACCTTGTTCAACTCAACTCAACCTGACTGACTTCTTTCAATATAAGGCAATTTAAAACAAGTGTGATATAAAGAAAGACTGTTTAAAACATGCTATAAACTCTGTGTGTATACAAGGATACAATAAGCCTGAGATGTATATAGAAATACAATCGAACTAATGTATATAAAATACAATAATTTGCGTGTATAAAAATACAATAACTGCTGTGGGAGTTTCTCTAACCGACAACCATCACATAAGAGCTAAAGTGATGATACAGCGATCAACCTCACGCTGCCAGGGCATCCTATACCCGGCCAAAGGTATAAGACCTGAACTGCCTAATAGATCCACTAGTCTAATATGAAAAGGATTCATCTAAAGAGTATGATCCTTTTCTACCCATGGTGGCTAACATGGTTCTATGGGGGCTGTAGGTTCTTTGAACGCTCCCCCAATTCGGTGCTCGATACTACTCCCAAAAAAATATACTGGCTCTTATGTTTTTAAAACACATTTCTTCCTGCTGACATGAGATAATTACTCAAAAAAAACTATCCTGAAGGCTCTTTGGAAATTTCAGTTTCCAACCTTGTTTAAATGTAAAGACATTTCTTTAAAACTTCTTTGGGGAATACATAGTTCCCTAATAACTTTGAGAAAATGAACTCAACTTGAAACTTGAGACTCTTTACTTAGCTTGAAACTCTAAGCTCTTTGCTTGACTTGACACTTGAATCTAAAAAAATAAAGTTAAAACGTTCAATAAAGACTCTTGAACAACTTTACAACTAGCTTGACTTGCTTAACTTCTAAGCTTAACTCTTAATTTCTAACTTCAATTGACTTCTAACTAACTCTCCTTGAATTGGAATTTTGGATTCAAGGTGATTGCTCATATGATACGGATGAGTTCTTGACTTTTAGAAGTACCTTGGAGTGTTGGAAACAACTAGGAAACATAGGTATAATACCTAGGAACAAAAATAAAATAAAATGGGGAATTAAGGTAACGGGAAGGACTGGCGTCCTTGGCGCTCTAAGAGGCGCGGGGCGCCAGCCCTCAACTTCAAACGGGGCTGCTGGCCATTCTGCCAGGCACCAGCCCTCAGCTTCAAAGGGGACTGCTGGAACCGGCTTTTCTCCCTCTTTTCTTCAACTCTAAACCACCCTTACTTCAATGGATTTAACCCCAAACACTAGGGATCATCAATCTCTCAACATACAATAAATTACAACTCAAATACACAACCCAATCATGTCCCACAACCAACAATAACTTCAACAACACAACTAACAACATCAACAACAACTAACAACTTCAACACCAATCCAATCTTTTCTCAAATCATAAAAAAAAAAAGAGCTTGGTGTGTGGGGGAAAGGATCAAACCACACAAAGAACTCACATACCTTGATAGGGATCACCCCCGACGAAAATCCACGACGGGAACTTGTTGATCTCCTTTCTCCTCTTCTTCTCCTCTTCTTCTCCTCTTCTTCTCTTCTTCTTCTCTTCTTCACTCTCAAGAACCCTAACTCTTTCTCTTTTAAAATAGGATAAAAATGATCCAGAATCAGCCTAACACACAATATAACCTCAAAAGAAATGGCTAGGGAAAAGACCAAAATGCCCTTAAAATTTCCGGACGGATTCCCTGCCAACTGCCCAACTTTCAATGACCATAACTCGCTCATACAAACTCGAAATCGAGTAATCTCAGTGGCGTTGGAAAGATCATTCCACAAGCTTCGCAACCATAACTAGAACTACTCCTCACTCATCCTGATCTAGGAGTTACGACTACTCAAAGTTGGCCAAAAATCACTGATTTCCACACTTAGCCAAATTTTCCAGATTCTGTATTTTTTTCCAAAAATGGCTACTTCCAATTTCAAGCTTCTTCATAGCTATTTCAAATTGATGGATGTTACAGCAGTGGGCTTGAATCTCCTTAAAGAGAGCGAGATATCCGCGCCTCAGCCTGAGGAAATTTTGTTTCTTCATTTTCTTTTCAATTGTAATCTTATTTTTTGTTATCTTGTAAGGTTTTCACTAACATGTTTATCTCAAATGGCTGAGAAATTGTTAGGTTGCCCAAGATCCTCCACGAATTGTATGATTATCTACTAGGAGTGAGCTTTTCATGACCAGACTGCAAGTAGTTTTCTATCTTAGGATACAAGAGATGTTACCTTGTATTGAGTTTTTGATAAAGACTTCATGCAATCATGAAACTTTATGGTATGTAGTGTACGTTTTGCTACCTTGCTTTGTCAATAGCATTGTGGTCTATGATTGTGTAAAGATTCCGATTTTGGTTTTCTTTTTCTTGGAAAGGAGGTTTGCGGTATTTGTTTATTTCAAATAATTTTTAGCAGTTGTGATTGAGGCATTCAGTTCTATTGAACCATTATATTTGGCTTTAAGTCATATAGGAACCTATGATTAGATCTCTCTGTCTGATTCGCCTGAAATCTCCATTCTTCAGGCAGAATTTCGAAAATTTATGTAACATGTGAGAAATAGTTTCTGTTTTGTCTTTTTTTTTTTGTTTTGTTAACAGCATATAGACTAATTTAGTGAACTTTGCAAAAGTGCCAGGTGATACTGGAATCCTTGACACAGGCTATTCGAAAATTTTGCATTAAGCGTCACTAGTATACATAAATAGCCTAGCTGCAAGGTATTTTTAAAAAACATGAGGCAAATGGCTGCAAGTTAAAATGCAATGTACTATACAAATCTGAAATATAATGAACGAAAATGTTGGATTATTGGCTTTGTTCAGTAAAACGATTTTTATTGAAAACTGCATAAAATTTGTTGAGATTACACAAGTGTAGGATTCTCTCACAAATTAGCAAACTACTGTTTACTGTTCAAAAAGTTAGTAATTAGCAAGTATTTGTTTCTCCATCTGATAATTGAGTAGGCGGTTCTTCATTCTTGTTTGCTTCAATTATATCGACTCTGGTTGTCAAGAAGCTAGGTTGATTTGTTTCTCCATCTGATAAGTGGTTCTTCGTCCTTGTTTGCACAAGAAGCTAGGTTGATTTGTTGAAGACAGAAGTCGTGCCCACATCATATCGGTAATGCCTACCTTGTTTTGTTTATCAATGATTCTATTAAAAGGTATGTAAGCATGTACGTTGTTGACAGGACCAACAGTAAAGCCTGTATGGCCAGCCATTGCTCCATGTACAGCGCTTTGAGCAAGAAGAGTGCAATACACATTGTCTGATGCATTACTTGGAGAAAATCCTCATTAAGATTCTTTGTGTTGATTTACAATTTTATCATAGCCCCAATTCTTTATTTTTATCTCCAAATATACAGAGTTTCTATATTTGGAGAAAATCAACTCCAACGCAAATTTCTATTTTTTCACTCCAAAAAAACAGTTTTCTTATCTCCTTAATATTATATTTTTATTTTTATTTCTATTTCATAAAGTAAATCACTTCTTCTTTGTTTCAAATAATCATCACATATAATTCATATTCTCTTCTAATTTACTTTTTCTTTTTTCCATTTTAACTATTGCATCATCTATTCTCATACTAATTAAAAAGTGTAGTATAAAATAAAAATAAATTGTTGATTTATTCTAAATTTTGAGCATTTTTCATAGTTAAAAACAATTATAACTATACTCTGATCCACTGATTTAATGACGGGCGAATGCACCTTGACTCAATCTTTCCGCGCATGTTCGTCGTTGATATCATTAGTTTTGGGTGGAAGATAGTTATGATGATTATCATCAAGCTTTTAGGAGTAGAATTAACAATTAATTTTTATTTAGGGCAGAATGGATTGCAAGCTCTTGACAATTTACATGTTTACTAATTGTCATTAATGCTTAAGGTTGGATTCAGTAATATCTTCAACAAGTGAAAGGGTTTATCTGAATACACATCTGAATATTAAGATTTTCATTAAGATCTAAGTGTTTAGATCTGAATACACATTTGAATATTAAGATTTGGTCATTAAATCTAAACTCTCAATGATTAAGAATATTTGTTTTCAATATCTGAATGTGCATATGAAATCAGACATTATATTAATAAAATGTTATAAAAATTTCATTTCAACAAAAAATATTACTTTTTGATTAAAAAAAACATCATAATCATCCAACATAACATAAAAAAAAAATTCACGCATAAAAAATATTCTATAGGTACAATATAATATCAAAAAGTTCAATAAGTATAATAGGTACTAGTTGAAAAATAATAAATAAGGTATCACATTATCAGCGCCTAACATATATTTTAGCTAATTAGAAACTCTAAAGAATTCCTATCTTTTTTCTCCAATAACCTTAATCCCTTTCTCTAACTTGTGAATCTCTAATGTCGTGTATGCTTTTTTGTAGCTGTCACTTTCCCAAAATATACTAACACATGTACTATATAATGATGATTCTTCTCATCCAAGTCAATCTTATTTTTCCATATATTCTTCAAATGTAGGTACACTATTTTTTTTAATCAATAACACCAAAGCAGTAATCATCTTTTCATCAATTTCCAATTGAGACGAATACATTTTTCTTTTCTTCCCCAAAACTTTTTTTTTTCAGCTGAAACTGAAGATTGAGATGGAGAATTATTAGGAGCTCCATTATTTTTTTGTCACCATCTCGTTCAACAACAATAATATATTAGTGTTATCTCACAAATAGGTTTGATTATCAGAGTCTCAATAAAATTATTGGCCTAAGACAAAATTTTAATAAGAGACCTCGAATATGTAAACATAGTTATTATTTTTAATCATGGATACTATTTTTTTCACTATACTATCAACATCAAATACACTAAAAATATTATTGCAATAAGTGTTCTTGACAAACATCAATACATTGTAAGAAAATTTTTAATATAAAAAAATATTTTTAATAAGAGACCTCGAATATGTAAACATAGTTATTATTTTTAATCATGGATACTATTTTTTTCACTATACTATCAACATCAAATACACTAAAAATATTATTGCAATAAGTGTTCTTGACAAACATCAATATATTGTAAGAAAATTTTTAATATAAAAAAATATTTGTAAAGATTATGAAAATTACCAATTCAAGAGGAAAAAATTGGTGTTTGATTGAGAAAAAGGAGGAAGAAAGTTTGTAGTTGGCAGACGCATGTTAGCCATCAATACACGAATAAATCAGAAAGGGTAGAAAATACCACTCCCAATCCAAATACTAAACTTGAGGCCAAAAACCCCAAAAATTAGAAGTTTGCAAAACACAACATTTCATTAGCCTAATTATGAGAAAAAGTGTGGCTAGTCAGTCAATAAGGAAACAAAGAAAAGTTTCATGAGAAACCAAACAACCATAACATTTGGTATATATGTCACAAGGACAAGATAACAAGAACAGATAGTTATTAGTTACATAGACAAATTCAAGATTTTCACCAACAGTGGATCAAATATTAAATACAAAGTAACACTTGTGCAATTTATTCACGGAAAGCTCCTTCCTCGCAAATGATCACAGAATTGATTGAGGATCTTGGGCAACCTACCAATTTCTCAGCCAATCGAAGTGAATATCCAGAAGCACAGTTCATTAAACATTAAACAGATCCTACAAATTCTTCTCCTTGATATAATTACGAACTTCTCTAAAATTGTTGCATTCTTTAGTAGAAATTCTGAAAGTTTGAACAGATCATCATCATCATCCCATTCAAGATGCTCCATCACACACATATTGGAAGAACTAATAACGTTAACATTCTTGAGGTTGGGAAACTCGATGCTTGACAGGAAATGAATATCATGTTCTTTGGCCAAGTATCCTAACTCAAATGCGCATCGCTCAAATCCACCTGGAGAGAGAATACAGTCAAATTACAATCATAATGCACAAACGTTACAAAATAGTGATTTCATTGTATGAGGGAAAGAAGGGATTACTTGAATATGTTTTATTTATATAATTTGAATTTTCTTCTTAGTATGATGTTGTTATAGTGACTTGTTCATTTGTCCACTTTTTTAAATGTAAAACTGCTTACAAAAAATCATGTGTACGACAACACTGTTCATAAGGGGGGGGGGGGGGGGGGGAGCCCTGTTAAAACTATCCTAAAAATGAATGTGCAAATAAAAGAGCAAAAGTTGCAAGAAGCACTTACAAAAGTAGTTTCCATATTTATGTTGAGTGTATCCACATGAGGTGAGGCTCCCAACAGGATAGCTGCTCCACAGAAATAAAAAGTTTGTGATAAGCAAATTCAGAGTTAGACATTTGCATCTTAATTCAGGAAGCGACATCTCTTCAAACTGCATCAGTACATGATGTAATAATCCCAATGAAACTAGTGAACGATCGAGAAACCAAGACCAATCCAAAAGGAAGAAAAATTCTATCTAGACTGATAATGTTAAGCCAAATCTAACCATCTAACAATGTAGCTGGATAGTAGAAGAAGTACCCGACTTTTGAAAGTTGATTGAAAGACTGCAAAAAGTCAAGAGAGTTTTGTATTAACACCAGTCGTCTTTGTATAATGTGTAAAATTTGTCGAAATTGTGTTATATTCTAAAGGGGAAGCTGTCTCTTTATGTTATCTATATACCAAAAAGAAATAAGGTCTTCATGACAAAACAAACCTTAGTGAACCAAGTCCCAATCATTAACTCGGTTGCATTGCTCAACTTTTGAAGATTATCTTCGATGGTCTCCTTATAACTTGATGTTCTTCAGAACGAAACGTGGCACTAGCACTAAAGGTACCACTAAAAGTACCTTAACCAATCCAAGCACAACTCATTCGGAAAGTAAGCTTAGCACTGACCATAGAGGATACATTTACTTGCCTACACCCGAGATCATGCATATCTTCGGAGATCTCCAAATGTTGAATATGTGGGCCAAAAAATATTCAAAGACAGATCATCGGAGTCATCATTATACGACTTCGTACTAAAGCCTCTTTAAATTTAAAGAATTGATTTCCAAATGATGGAATCCGGAGAATTCAGAAAATTCGAGGATATCCAAAGCAGGACAACCTGAGAGTATGTTTACAATTATGTCATCATCTAAGGTTATGTCATTCAACCGTAGGGTCCTTAAAGACTTCCAATCTATGACAAATTCCTTATCAAGTGTACAACACGTGAGATCCAATGTTATCAAGGAAGAACACTTGTAGATAGTGTCGGGTAAGTCAATGGAGTAATTATCATATGAATTTGACAACAATACAACATTCTTTTCAACAACAGTAGCAAGCCATCGGGAGATTGGGAACAATAATTTATTTTTATTTTCTCCTCTTCAGTGGGAACCCATCGGCTGATTGTGAAATCTACTATGTTATCAACAAATCCAATTTGTTGCTCGTATTTGGACATGTGGGTGAAATTCAAATGAAAGTCTTTAATTTTGGAACAAGTAGAACGATCTAATACATAATCGACAAATGCTATAAAGTTTTTCCTTTGCGATTTATCTTTACAACAGAAAAAGAAGTTATCAATTGAAGGTCATAAATGCTCCCATCTTTTTGAGAGAAAATGTTGTGAAGGCATCTTTCATTGGCAAAAGTGAGAGAATCTGAATAAGAAGAGAATCCAGCAACTTACTATTTGACTTCGATCTTCAACTTTTTTCATTTGCTTTTTTGTCTCTTCAACCCTTTTGCAAGGCCGTAGATCCATCTTTTGGGTGCAGAAAGGTACAGACAAAGCATAAGATGGATCCACGGCCTTGCAAAAGAGTTGAAGAGACAAATAAGCAAGTAAAAAAAGTTGAAGATCGAAGTTGAATCAGTAAGATGCCGGATTCTCTTCTTATTCAGATTCTCTCACTTTTGCCAATGAAAGATGCCTTCACAACATCTGTTCTCTCAAAAAGGTGGGAGCATCTATGGCCGTATATTGATAACTTCTTTTTCTCTTGTAAAGTTAAATCGCAAAGGAAAAACTTTATATCCTTTGTCGATTATGTATTAGATCATTCTACTTGTTCCAAAATTAAAAACTTCCATTTGAATTTCACCCACCTGTCCAAATACGAGCAACAAATTGGATTTGTTGATAACATAGTAGATTTCACAATCAGCCGATGGGTTCCTACTTAAGAGGAGAAAATAAAAATAAATTATTGTTCCCAATCTCCCGATGGCTTGCTACTGTTGTTGAAAAGAATGTTGAAAATGTTGTATTGTTGTCATATTCATATGAGAATGACTCCATTGACTTGCCTTACACTATCTACAAATGTTCTTCCTTGATAACATTGGATCTCACGTGTTGTACACTTGATACGGAAATTGTCATAGATTGGAAGTCTTTAAAGCCCCTACGGTTGAATGACATAACCTTAGATGATGACAGGTTGTTTCTTTAGATTGACTAGCCATACTTTTTCTCATAATTAGGGTTATGAGATGCTGTCTTTTGCAAACTTTGTTGATGACATCAATGTATTATTATGGGAAGGTGATACCTTTTAGGCATTTTCTAGGATGGAAGAGGTTTGAACTGTTTGTTTATCACAAAGATTTTGTAGCCAATTATGATTGAGGCTTGCAATGCGGTCAAATGCTAATTTTTTAACTTAAGGTCGTATTATAAGAGGGTTGGTTATGATACATATGTTTGATTCACCTAAAATCTTATTATATTAGGTAGATCTGAGTTGGGCTTAACTAGCTTACTAGAGGTTGTAAAATATTTGTGGAACAATAGCTTATTGCATCAAAGATAAGAGAGTGCTAGAGATGTTCAATGAAGTATGAACTGTGAAAATCGATATTATTTTTGGTTGAATGAGAAATTGTTAGGTTGCTCAAGATCCCCCCCAAGTTCTGTGATTATCAGATCAAGGTGTGAGATTTCCATGACTAATAACTGTAAACAGTGTGCCATGTCAGGATGCGGTAAATGTCATTTTATGTTGAGTTTTTGATAAACTGCTCATGCAATCATGAAACTACTCTTCAATATAGTCCTCCCATATAGTACGAACAATCTCATCACGTCGGACATGAATTTCCCTATTAGATGATCGAGAAGACGAAACAACATTATTACTTCGAGCCGGCTGTTAGTCAATGTCATTAGCAACCGTATCATCGTGTTCATATTCCATGAATATTTCATCAATGGTATAAAATTATGCAACACTGCACAAGTTATGACAATGATTCTTCTTTTAAGCCGAGGGTCTATCGAAAATAACTTTTCTCCCCCACAAACGTAGGAGTAAGATCCTACCCTCACGTATATTGTTGTTGCTATCTGATATTAAGGATATTGTTACTGCGTTATCTGCATCACCTGATCCAGTTTCATACTCCAAGCTTCATTGTCTATTGGTGAACCGTAAGTTTTTGTGGCTCATCCATGTCCTCCGAAGCTATCCCTTACTGCAGGCGATCACCTGCGGCTAGTATTGCTCAGTGTTCATTTCATAGTGATAAACAAAACCCTGGTCTGATGAATAACAACTCTCTAAGAGGCCATGGTAGATCGTACACTGGTCGAGGTTTCCGAAACAACTATGGTAATAACTACTCTCCCATGGGTCAAGCTTGTAGTGCAAATAATGATGGAAAAGTAATTGGTGTCAAATCAGTAATGGTACTAATCATCAAGTTGTGACCTGTTTTCAATGCTACAATCCTTCAGCTTATCTCACTCATCAGGCACAGATTCCATTGACTGAAAACTGTTTTCCCAACACAGGCGCAACTCATCTATTGCACCTGATTTATCAAGCTTTGCTCATGTTGAGGAGTACAAAGGCCCGAATCAACTAGGTGTTGGTAATGGACAAGGTTTGCCAATCCAAAACACTGGTAATTCCTCTTTGTCAAATCTCTCCCTTCTCTCTGTTCAAATATTTGCTTGTGACGCTTTCTTTTAATTCCATCTGCTTCTTGTCGGTCAGAGCAGTAATGCTCTTTACACCGTGTCCATCAAGCCATAGTTTCCGGTCATCCTTCAGCTTTCACAGCCACAAAAGTCTCATCCTCTTGTTGGCTTCTTCGGTTGGGTCATTCGCATCAGAAAGCTCTTAGCCAAATGTTGTCTAGACATCAGCTTTCTAGTTCTAGTTTTAGATTACAAAATTTGTGTACGGCTTGCCAACTTGCAAGTCCATAATAAAAGTACTACATTTTTGCAACTCAATTTCCCCTTTTTCTGTCATCTCAAGGTCATCATTCCTCTAAAGTCTTCTAATACCGAGCAAGTTAGAGTCGGCTCTATGAATCCTTTGGTTTATTTTCTAAATAAACAACTGAAATGGCAGCAAAAGAACATCCATCATAGAACCACTCTGTGATAATCCTTCATATGAAATTAACACCAACTTATGAACTTTTTTGTCTAAATTAAGGCCAACTTCTGTTATTTCCCATCTGCTTGGCTCCTCCGAGAACCATAGTTTGTCTCACTACTGCCACAGCCGTGTTCCTCACACACGTCGGGAAAAGTTCCAATGTGTAGATTAACAGAATGCTAAACACTGTTCACGCACTGAAATATGAAATCAATTCGACCCCTATTTGCAATACTTTAAATTTTCCTCTCTCAACTACAACACAACCTATGCTACAAATTCCACTAAGAATAGAAACTCCTTGTAGGAACCTTTCCTACAAAGATTTCCATTAAATAAAAGAATCAAGATGGGTATTGGAAATTCGGAAAAGCCATTTAGTGTAATGCTTAGGTAGAGATTGAAATTTAAACTTCCAACGCTTAATGACATACCATAGTAAACCATGCCAATACCAATCATCAGAGCCCCCACTCATGACTCCTCACTAGAATCATGAGTCTTTAAATCAAAGCAACCTTGTAAGACAACTAACATATGCCAGATGAATGGAGATCTCAAAGGATCAAACATTCTCATTGTGATGTGACCAAACGGGCAACAAATATGAAGAGATCTCAGAAGACTTAACAAATAATCACTTACAACACATGCATGCTTTAACAGGTAGATCTCATCAAGCATGCTTTCACAGGTAGATCAACCAACTCACTATTTTAAGCTCCAGGAAGTTGATGTAAATACAACACACCAAGATGCAATAGAAGGTTTAATGTCAATATAAAAGATTTTCACTGAATTTGATACCTTAAAATAAGTTGGATAGGAAGCAACCAATTTTTTTGCTCCAAGTTCAGTGGCCTAAGAGTAGCAGCATTGTACGAAAGTTGTTCAGAATGTAGTGCTTCAGAGTCGGGTTCATTAAATAAATCTCCAAAACCATCCAAGAGCAGCTGAGGACCTTATTTCAACATGTTTCCAGCAGTTAAGGTTACTTCTTTGTAAGGAAGTAAAAGAATCTCTGTATCTTCAAGTTGTAACGGGGCTTCATCTTCCGATAGCGTTGTATATGAATCTGTTCCAAGATTCGAATCCATAGCGAGGACCTATTAAAAGTCATGTTAAGCTGAGATCAGATAATTAATTAAGACGTTTGGCCAGAATTGACAACATTTCTGAATACTATTTTGACCAAAAGAAAGAATAAGGACTATTGCCCAGAAAACTAACAAATTGCAGCGAGCATGAATAAATTTTTAAGTTCATCTAAGAACTTAGCAATGATAAGTTACAATTATCAAGTCTGAATAGAGGTCATGTAAATTAGTGATAGTTCTTATGCATTTGAGAATGGAAATGGCAGATAATTTGTGTGAAGATTTACCGAATATGGCATCATTTGACAATTTCTCTGCGTGTTCCAACGATACAAAGACATAAGAGAATTTGTGTGTTGAAACGTCATAGTCGGTCTCTGTTATGATCGTCTGGTCGGTAAAGAACAGTTCAACTTCTTTGTGCACCGAAGAGAAGTTGGGGTTGACCCTATCTAACCGGCCATTATTAATAAAGTAACTCTTATTTGGCATCAAGAAGTTTTCCATGGTTCGATATTCTTATTCAATAGTGTTGCTTGAATCTTTGTCCCCGAGTATTGATTTAAGTGACGGGTGATATGACTATGATATCACCTCTTGGTCAACTAATATTAGCGTTCAGAAAGTGCCTTCATGCCCTGAATTATTCTTGTAAGGTATTACTGAAACCTACTCTCATCACCCATTCAACGGAGCATTTTGGTATCTTGTTAATCGGTATACTCTGTTTTAATAGTTCAGTTTCAGTCACCATGTGTGCTGAATCTGGATGCTTAGAGGTACAAAGGGGAAAGTGAATATCAATGTTAATTCCAGGGGGTTGTGTGTATAAGGAAAAGTCATTGAAAACACAAAGTAGAGGATAGATGTGTGAACAGATGTAAATTGTACATAAAAATGGGCATTTAAAAGTTAGTTTGGAACTTTCAACTCGTTATGGTGGCGAGCAATTTCAACAAAGGCCAATTCAAATATTTGAGATTGCGTTTG
This sequence comes from Solanum bulbocastanum, assembly GCA_037074985.1. Taxonomy (NCBI): domain Eukaryota; kingdom Viridiplantae; phylum Streptophyta; class Magnoliopsida; order Solanales; family Solanaceae; genus Solanum; species Solanum bulbocastanum. Next base: position 52,981,620 of record CM073600.1, on the reverse strand, counting down.
TGTTCGAATAACAGGTCATACCTCTTCAGTTTTTGCAGAAGCTGCATATTTCATAGGAGATTGCCTTCATTCTGTGGTTGTTTAAAAGAGAGCTCTTTTTAGTTGGGTTTTTTTTTCATAAGTACTCTGTCATTGTGTGAGGACTGAATATGCCTTCCGTTATTATTTTGGTCCAAAAATGTTCTTTCAATACTCTAATAAAAAAATGATCTTATGCCACATGATATTTTCAAATTTTAAAAACTCAATTTTCCCTTTTGGGGTTGTAACTTTATTTCCTCGCTTGTTAGGAGACAAATATAATGTCTTACAATTTAGATGGGTTTATTTGTCTTTCAAGGTAATGTTATGCTTCTTTGTAGTTAACTATGAAATTTTAACGAAATAACGATTGTTTTGTATGTGTTTGAATATATGTGTGCTTGAATTCATATGAAAAAAACAAGTATTATTTCAAGAGATGAAAAGTTAACAAGAAATTAGAGAATCTAGTAGCTAAAATCAATTATAGTGACCGGATTTGTTATCGACATAAAGGATTTTAACGACCGGAATAATAATCTACAAAGGAAAAATTTGATAACTAAAAATGGAATATGACAATCGAAATTTATATCGTCCCTAACAAATCTGACAACCAAATCCAATCGTCAATTCTTAACTGCAAAGCTTATTGATTATGCATTAGCTCATTCCCTCTCTTCCAAATTTAAAAAGTTCCAACTCGAATTCCATTAGACTACGATCTCTTGTTTGACTACAACTCCTTAGTCAATCGCTGCTTTAGTTTTGCTGTTGAGAGGAAAGTGGAAAATGTTGTATTGTGGTCATATTACGACAAGATCTCATTTCTTGAATCTCTCTACAGACTACATATGTTCATCCTTGATATCTTTAGATGTTCAATCTTGTCCTTTTGATCTTCCAACGGTCATATCGTGGAACTCTCTAAAGAGCATGAAGTTGGGGATTATGGTGTTAGACGATAACCAAATTGTGAAAATATTGTCAGGTTTCCCTGCATTGGAAACTTGAAACATTATTGGTTTGATTGGCGGGAAGATGGAGTCTTGTAGATGTATCCTCCGTTGAAAGCACCAAGCTTACTTGATTGACGTTCAATGGTAATATCTGGTAAAATGTCCAATTTGCCTCTTACTTTGCTAAATAACACCAAAACTCACACCCGATGTCGCTTTAAGAAACAGAATGGTAATGGGTCCATTACATGTTGTAGAATGTTAGGCTAATGAACAGTCCGGCAAGAAAATGTAGCTAACTCACTGCTAGTCTGCAGCCAAAGAGAACAAATACTAGCAATGCTTAATGCAAAAAATTTCAAATAGCCTGTGTCAAGGATTAAAAACTAGAAAGTTGTAACCTTAAATCGACAGAAATATACTTCGACTTCAATGACAATTTTGCAAAGTTCATTAAAATCCTGTTCAGCAAAACAGAACAGTAGCTCTATTGCAACTAAGGTAAAACAGAAACTATATCTCAAAACCCCTTATCGTCATCTAAATTTTGCCTGAAGAATGGATATTTCAGATGAATCAAACAAAGAGATCTAACCATACATTCTTATATGACTTAAATATAATGATTCATCAGAACTGAAAGCTTCAAGCATATTGAGAAACTAAGACATTATAACATTTGGTATGCCATAAGATAAGTAATTAGTTGCATAGACAAGTTCAAGTTTCATGATTGCATGAGTATTCACCAAAACTCAATATAAGGCGACATCTCATGTATCCTAAGATAGAAAACTACTTGCAGTCTAATCATCACAAGCTCACAACTAGTAGATAATCACACCATTCGTAGAGGATCTTGGGCAACATAACAATTTCTCAGCCAATTGAGATAAAAATGTGGACACACAGTTGGTTGAACACATCTTGCACATTATTCCCTTTGATATCACGAACTTTTCCAAAACTGTTGCATTCTTTAACAGAAATTCTGAAAGTTTCAAAAGTTTGTCAAAGCCCTGTTTGAAATGATCCTTAAAGCACCGCTCTAACAGGGGTGTTGATAATCTTAACATTGTTGAGGTTGGGAAACCCAAACTTTAAAATCCACTTTTGCAAATCAATATCATCTCCTTTGACCAAATCTGATAACTCTAAGTGGTAGTGGGTATCTTCAAGCTGGAGAAAGAGAATATATTCAGGACTAAATTCAGGTTAGCCTCATGGATATTGCACAAAAGTGGGAAAAAATGATTTCAGATCCAACAAATCTTAATGGTACTTTTTAAACAGATTTTGATGATTGTTCCTATCTTAAAGATTTATGGCCTACGTAACCCAAGCAAAGAGTGGGTGGCACCCAACCCTTTCCGTTTCAGACCTCATTTGCCTCAAAGAAAGCAACAACACCAACCAATTAATGTTAAGCTTTGCAGTGACAAAAGAAAAATTCTCAGTAGGGGTGGTTAAACTCATAAAATGAATGGATTTAAAAGAAGAGAGGAAGTTACAGATTTTGTTGATAAATCTATGTCATATCCCTCATTGTCTAGTGCCTCTGTATATATATTTATGTTGAGTGTCTCTACATGACTTGATGCTCGCAGAAGACCAGCTACTCCATACAAATTAAACCTCTTCACATGCAACTCCAGCGTCAGATATTTGCATTTCATTTCTGGAAGTACAGTCCCTTTGAACAGCAACATGCACAGAACCTGTTGCCATAATCCCAATGAAACTAGTAATATAAAGAATGGAGAAAGTAGTAAGTACAAAAAGAAAGTACTCTATGGCAACACAAGTTATGTGACTAATCTATTGAATTTCTTTAACAGTATATGCAACACGAAAGTAATCAGCAGACATCTTTATACAAGAAAATGTGGGTAACATACAAGAAATAAAGTCAAATACAATAATAACAAAAATTGGCACAACAAAACAATTTTCTTCAAACCTATGAGCTAAACCAGTTCATCTCCTGCAAAGGAGCTCAAAGCATTGGATGAGTTATCTGAGCCTCAAGCAAAACTTATTTGGATTGGATCATCATCTCGGTGTGGTTTTACGTAAGTCTCAATTCATATTCACCAGCCATGGTAATATACTGCACCCAAGGAAGAGCCTGATATCCACTTTTTTCGATTATCTTCAAGTAGCGAACCTAATCATCTAAACACTTTAAGCAACAATCGCCACAGAAGAATCCGTGTTTTCAGATATATGTCTTGCAGATATGACAAGAAAAATACCCGACATTAGAAAGTTGACAAAAAAAAACACAAAAATGCCACAAGTTTATGCAACTAATCCAGTTGAGTTTGTGAAATTTGTACAAAGGTTAATTCTCAACTGTCTGCTAAAAAAACCCAAGGAAAAGTACAATAAAAACAAACCTCTGTGAACCAAGTTCCAATTGTTAACTCCTTTACATTATGGAACATTAGAAGGTAACACTGGGCGAGCGACCTAAAGAATTGATGATAGCCACTACAACTGTCTTCCTCAGGATCAACATGTAGACCATAATCATCGTTGATGTCTTTGATACACATAATGTTGAAAGTAAGCTTCGCAGTAACCACAGCAGACACATCTACGAGAATACACTTGAGATCATAAAGACCTCCTGAAATTTCCAAATGCTGAATGTACAGGGCAAAAAATTCCACACAATCAACCATTAATCAACCATTGACCATTCAGCTTCAGTGTCTTTAACTTTGAAGACATAAATTCCAAGCGATTACCATTAAGCACAACTAAATCATGTAATTCCATATCTTCCATTGCAGGACAGCCTGACAATATTTTTGCAATTTTGTAATCATCTATAATAAAATTCCCCAATTTTAGGCTCTTTAAAGACTTCCAGGCTATGACTGTGTCATCAAAGTTAAAACGACCCAAAACTATTGCTAATGTTATCAACGAGAAACATTCGCAGAAAGATTGAGGCAATGGGAAAGGGGAAGTGATTAAATCAGTAGACCAGAGTAGAAGATGTTCCACTTTTCTAGTAGCAGCAAAATTAAGCCATTCGGTGATTTGCCAGCGGCTTTCAACATTGCAATAACTGTAGTCGAGTTCGAATTTTTGTATTTTGGGAGAAACAGAAGGAGATAATATATAGTTAACAAAAGATGTGAAATTTTCTCGGTAATTTGTATTAGCAAAACTGAAGTTACGAATGGAAGTCCAGAGATAACGCCACCTTTTAGAGAGAATGTTGTGTATGCATCCTTTGTTGCCGAACAAGACGGAATTTTGATCAGAAGTTCATCCGGCAACGAACTGATACAATCCTCAGGGTTTCTCCAACTCCACTCATTCCAATTTCGAATTGTTTTCTCAAGCAAAGCAAGGATTTAGAAACAAGGCATAATACATTTAACTTGTTTTAGCTCACATTTACATTTATGCGCTTCAATTTTTAGATAAATAGAGACTTTATATAAAGTTGAACAAATAGATATGTGCGTTTAAGGCACATGCTAATATCAACAGAAACATACTTGGACTCCAATAGCACCTGTCACTTTTGCAAATTTCTCTACATTGCTCCATAATCATGTTTAAAAAAAACCCAGAACGGTAGCTCTATTGAATCAAAGGCAAAATAGAAACTATTTCTCACCAAATGGTACATTAATTTTTGAAACCCCTCATCGTTCGTCATTGTCTCAGCCATCTAAATTATGCTTCATGTATAGATATTTCAGACGAATCAAACAAAAAGATGTAATCATACATTCTTTCCTCCGTTATAACCACACTCTTGCAAATTAAAGTGGGATTGCTTTTCTATTCCCCTGCATTAACTACATCTTTCATGGAAGATATGCAAACAAGTTTGCAGTGGGTGATATATTGATAAATTCAGACTTGACTAAGCTTAAAATATGAAGCACACATTTCCAGGTTATAAGGTATTTTACAAACATGAGGCAATGGATGCAAGTTTTATGCAATGTACTATACAAATCTGATATATAAATGTTGTATTATTGGCTTCGTTCAGTAAAGCAATTTTATTGAGATTACACAAGTGTAGGATTGTCTCACAAATTGTCAAACTACTGTTACATGGGACCATATATTTATAAATGTATAATGTTCAAAAAGTTACAAATTAGCAAGGATTTGTTTCTCCATCTGATAATTGAGTAGGTGGTTCTTCGTTCTTGCTTGCTTCAATTATATCAACTCTGGTTGTCAAGAAGCTAGGTTGATTTGTTTCTCCATCTGATAATGAAATAGGTGGTTCTTCATCCTTGTTAGCTTCAATTATATCGGCTGATCTCGTTGTTGACAAGAAGCTAGGTTGATTGGTTGAAGATAGAAGTTGCGCCCACATCATGTCGGTAATGTCAACCCTGTTTTGTTTCTCAGTGATTCTATAAAAGGGTATGTAAGCATGTGTGTTGTTGACAGGACCAACCGTAAAGCCTGTGTACCCAGCCATTGCTCCATGTACCGCGCTTTGAGCAAGAAGAGTGCAATACACATTGTCTGATGCATTACTTGCAATAGCCCGAATCATGTATGTCGGATCTATATATTTAAGATTGATCATCATCTTTTTTTCTTTCGAAAAATGCTCCTTTATCTTTTTCGATATCCATAAACCAACATCAACTTGCTCATCATCTTGTCCGGCACCTTCAGCTACGACTATAACCATATGTCCATTCTCCTTGAGCCTTTGTTCTATGTACTCAAACACTCCACCACGTCCTTCAAGATAGTAATGAGATTCTGGAATCAAACAACAATCAACATCTCCACCAGCAAGACTAGCATACATCGCTATGAAACCACTATTCCGTCCCATTAACTTCACAACCCCAATTCCATTCTCAAAACTCATAGCTTCAACATGAGCAGCACTAATAGCACGTTGAGCTTCCTCAACTGCAGAATCAAAACCAAAAGACTTGTCAATAACTGGTATGTCATTATCGATTGTCTTGGGGATTCCAACAACTGCAATATTCAGACCACGCCTTGTAATTTCCTCAAATAACACCGATGCTCCTTTCTGTGTTCCATCTCCTCCAATTATATAAACCTGATTGATACCACGGTCCTCAATGCTATCAACTATTTTCTTCGTAACATGACCTCCTCGAGATGACCCAAGAATAGTTCCACCACGTTTATGGATATCATTCACAACCTTAGGTGTCAAAGGAATCGTGTTTTTGGAATAGAAACCTCGATATCCTCCATCTATCCCCATGACTCTTGTTACACCATAAATAGAGTATAAGGCACATACTATTTCCCTGATAACTGTATTGAGACCAGGACATAAACCTCCACATGTTACAATACATGCATTAACATCATCCGGCTTAAAATAAACGTTTTGGGAAGGACCAGCTCGACGAAAATGTATCCCTCTTGGACTATTCTTGCGGACAACAATATTTTGAGCAACTGTATCATCTTCATCAACAAAATACTGATTGACGACTGAATATGAAGGATTTTTCTTCAATGGATTAGGATATGTATGAAGACTAGAAATATAATCAGACAAATGAGGAACGTCTTCAAGAATATAACCATCGTCACCCATCACAATTTTCTCTGTCAAATTATGCACTGCAACACTATCAACCAATGATCCCATAATTCAATTTGAAGGAAAATATTTTGTTTATAAACTCAAAAACTCTAATTTCACTATAAGAAACTAGGTGACAAAGCATGCCTATTTCTAATATTAATAAACCAAATTAATGTAGGATTAGAAAACGTATTCCAATATGAAAACAAATTACCAAATAATAAATCCTAAATAAACTAGAATTCCTAGTCTAACTTTGAATTATTATTTTCAACATCCATTATGGTAAGTTACCTAATGTTTTTTTATGCACGGTAGAATGGCATATAAGTGCATATTTTCCATGTCGTCACCTAAAGAATGTTGTTGCAAAAAAAATAATCTCATCTATCTTATTCATGTAGGGGTTCAATTCGTCAAAAATTATACTTACATATTATATTCTTTTAGAATTCCTTGATATAAGAGAATTACATATTCAAACCCCAAGTATATTTTTTTGTATTTTATTAAATATCGTTCATAAATTTTTTTTATTGCGCTACTATCTAGTTAGGGTCACTATCTATGTCCTTCAAATTTGTTTTTTTATCGACCATTTGTTAGAATAGAAACAAATAAGTCTATTTAGCATGTAGCCAATCTCATGTAAAAAGATCTACTCTATGAGTAGTCAAAACCAACCATATAAACTTGAAGCTGTAGTACATCACTAAAACTTGTAAACAATTAGGAGAGGCTGTTGTTAGTTGGTTTAACAATTAGGAAAACAATTTTTCAGATTATTTTTTTTCAACTTTTTTATATTTAGTGAGTCGAAATATTTTTCACCAGAAAAAATAAGTTTCTTAGAAATTAAAATAATATTCTCTCCATTTCAAAATAATTGAATTATTGAGGTGTTTCACACTCTTTAAGAAAACAAGATTAGGACATAAATTAGACATTACTTTCCATTTTTGCCTTTACTGATTATTATCAAATTAATCTTGAGAATAATTAATTTTCAAAGCAATTAAAGCTTCTTGAACTCATTACATAGAAAATCCAAATGAAGGGTAAAAATAATAGAATATTTTAAAGGGAAAAAGGACGGATTTACCCCCAAATTTTAATAAATGGTACGTATATGCCCTCCGTTATACTTTCCGTCCGCATAAGCCCCTGCCGTCCAATTATAGGTACACATATACCCCTCTCAATAGGATTAAGACACGTGTAAGAAATTAGGGGTCCGTTAGTGAGAGGGGTATATGTGTACCTGTAATTGGACGGCAGGGGCTTATGCGGATGGAAAGTATAACGGAGGGCATATACGTACCATTTATTAAAATTCGGGGGTAAATCCGTCCCTTATCCCTATTTTAAAAGTAGTTTTGAAAATTGAACAATTAAGTTAATTTAAAGTATGAAAAATATCTAAATAATTCAATTCTTTTCAAACCCGGGAGTAACTTCCTAATGAGAAAAAAAACACGTTCCTTAAATGAATTTAATTTCCATGTTGATTATCTCCCTCCATTCCCAACACCCCACCTGGCCACCCCAACCCTCCCACCCCTACCCCTAGCACCTCCAAAACTAGCCCAATTTCTATTTTTATCGGTCTTTCACTTGATATTTGGTATTTGTATTAGAGCTTGATTATATATATTTGAACCCCGCGTATTGCAAGACCTATTTTGGAGGCAACGCAATGTTCTTGAGAAAATTATATACTTCCCAAAAATAATAATACTAATAATAAGAAGAAAATCACTTAATATTTTTTTAAAAAAAAAAAAGATATATTCAAGGCATTCTTCTTCGTACCAAATACACTCTAATAGGCAAACACTTTCTAAAGACCTGCCTAAGCAAATCATAATTTATATTATTTTACACTAGAATAAGCAGAATTTTGTTAGTTTATTGGTAAAGTTCCAAAAAAATACAAAATAGAATATAGAAAAAGGAAAAACCATAAGGAAAGCTAATTAGATGTTATTTATATGATGTATATCAAGTGGTTATAATATGATTGCCCTAGCTAGGCATAATAATGACAGAAAATACAAGTAGTAATAATCAAAGTCACTTGGACCCTTTTGAAATGTAGAGAAACATCAAACATAGACAATTAAAAGATTCCCCATTACATAATTATATGTCAACTTCCCGTGGTCATCATTTTTCCACATTCATTCATATCTTTTGAAGAAGAATATGGATGATACTGGTTCTAACAAAAAGAAAGGCTAATTAATATTCCCTCTGTTTCATCTTAATAGCGATTTTAACTCTTTTCACGTTCATTAAATTTTTTTTAATATTTTCACACGAAAAAATAAAAAAAAAATCAATATTATGATGAGAATATGTTTTTCAACGTGCATTTTCTGATAGAAGAGGCATATGTTTATAATAGTGGAGTAGAATCATCCAATTTTATTTTATTTTTATGGTGTTTGAAGCCTTCATTGGAGAGCCGACTTAATTCGAATCACACACTACATAACTTATTCAGGAGTGGTGCTTCCAACAAAATTTTCTTTATAGTCATCGCTTGAACCCAAAATCTTTGTTGAACAGTGAAATAATTCCACCTCTACATCATGTTATTATTTTATTTTGTGTTGTTTATGCTTTTTGTGAAAATAATAGAAGTCTTATCAGTAAGTTTGAAAACTGAACACTACTATGGTCAACATTTTCTCCTCTTTAAATAGGGAAATTTAAATGATTGTTATTGTTATTGCATTTGCCTTCTCTCTCCACATGCTACCATTAAAGTTTTCAAAGACAATTGAGAAGAAATTTTGGGCCTGACTTTCATTTATAAAAGTTACAAGTAATAATGTGACGGGGTTCAAATTTGGTTTGATTGCAATTCCTTCTCTTTTTTCCCCTTTTCACTCTGGTTTTCATTTTTTGAAATGGCACAGGAAAAATACATTAATCATTGAAGAAAAGTACACAGCCCAAGATATCGAAAACATGATTAAAAAATCTTAAATGTAAAAATACATGTAAACAACAATATATCCATCATTAGATTCTAAAGTTTTGGTTGTGTTTACCTATAAAACGATATAATTGAATTTATAGACCTAATTTAAGAATATATGAATTTAAATTAAAATATGTGGTTTGTATATTGTAACTTGTATAATCAAAAAATATCTATGAATAACACAAAGAAATAACAAACGTGGAATTGACATGAAATAATAAGTTACATAAATAGAATGAGCCTGAGTTTCAATGCTAGAAGGTGGTAACGTCACCGAGCAAGTTTGACTTTATTGGTAATGAACAAAACAATGAATAATATAGCTTATGAGTTGAAGACAACAATGTATTGCACGCTAATGAGTGAATGAGTCTCGAATTAGAATATGATCAGATGGCTTATAATGAGTAGATAGAATACTATTTTATAGCTTAACTTTGGGGAGCAATTTTCGTTGTTCCCGTCCTCACTAAGTCCACTAACTCACATTTACTTCAGTTATGTAACGATTGATAGTGGAGATCTCGAATTCTTGCATAACAATTAGACCCCAACTTATCTCAATCTTGTCATATTTGGTCATAGTTTGGTGTTTGATCCTATTTTTTGGAGGTTAGACAAATTTAGTCAATATGTCACTAATCATAATTGTCTTGACTTTGGGTCTTTCATGGTCAGGTTTACCCTTACCAACAAATATATCATTTAATGTTATCCCAACTGATTTTAACTTATTCTTCCTGTGAAGTATCACTTCTTTGATTTTCTCAGTCTCAAGTCTAATTTTTACCCTATATGAATAATCTCCCTACTTTTTTGGATATTATTGAAACTGAAACGAGGAGTAATTTATCTTTTTCTTGGTGGAAAAGCATAGAATCACCCTAATACATTTTAAGTAATTGCATGGTTAAATACCTAGCTAGAAAAATCTATTTGAAATAAAAATTGAGTAATGAAAGAAATAAAGTGAAAGAATTTGAATGACAAAGTCATCCCAGATTGTGCTACCAATTAAGAAGAATTATAATATTTGGAGTTTTCGAAAAAAGACTCTAGTGGGTGTCCAGAACGATTTTGAGGACTCAGATGATTGTTCCTTTCAAAGGATATTTCTTCTATAGAGAGACGTTAATTCAAATGTAGTGTAATCATAGTAGTATATGTGGATGACCTATTAATAACAATGGATTGATGAAAGAGATCCTAAATACACTTTATACAATAATTTCAAAGTAAAAAACTTAGAAAAAGCTACTTAGGTATTTATTTATTTTTTACCATAAAGATAAGCAAGTATATAATGAAATTGCAAAAAGAGGTCCATTCCATTGCCTTGTGGTCATTGACCTTAACCAACTCCAATTTCAAAAAGAGGAACTTGAAAAAAGCCATGATGTTGATTATGTTTCACTAGTCATAAATCACGAAAATCATCCAAAAGGCAAAAAGACAAATCAAAATGCCAAAACCAAGATAAACAAAAATAAATAAATAATCAAATAGCATAAATACAATACTGTACCTATACAAAACAAAAGAACGTAGGACTACTACAATAATATGTTGTCTTCTATTTGGGCCAAAAATGAAAAAAATTGATAACAAAATTGTCCCGTTCCGTAATTGTTCTCAAAACGGAATATTGACTAGGTTTGGACTATCAAATTTAATTGAAAATAAAAGAACCAACTGGATGAGATTGTTTTTTTTCTTAATTAAAGATTTAAATTCGAGTTTTGAATATGAGAAAACTCCTGAATAGAAATAATTTTCTCCCAAAAGAAGTTCTTACATAATATAAATTCGAATTAATCGAATTTCAATATAAATATCAAACTCGATTGAAAATAAAAAAGAAAACAAAAGAAACTATGGACCTACAAATATTAGGGGTCCTTTTTTAAGCTCACACTGTCCTGTCACTTTCCCATGATTTCATTTTTGGATATTTGATGTAAATTCCCCACAAACCAAATATCTTTCTTTTTCTCAACAAATTAATAAAGGTCACTTTCCAACTAAGTAGCAACATTTTTATATTTGGGGAAAAATATTCTTTATCTTTTCTTGTTGGGGGGTAAGGTACACAAGAGTTAATTTAATTGCTAAAGATGTCTTTGTTGTATTTTAAAAAAATGTAATTAGACCACTTAAAACTATTTAAAATTAACCACACGTGCAAGCTTACTTTAAATTTTCATTTTTGGGTCAAAATTAATCTTACTTTAGTGTTTAAAAAAATTCTGAATTTGCACTTTTTCAGCGACCCACTTTGTATACAAAACAAAAGAGGTAATTATACAAGAATATGTAGCATGCATTAAAAGAGGATGTTTGTTTTCAAGGAACAGATAATGATGTCAAAGCAAAATTTAAATAAAGGGCTTCAAAAGGAAAACTTCTTTATAATGCTCATTTAATGAGTAAACAATTTCCGATATTTATAAATCACAAACATACTAAGTTCAATATAATTTCACGAGTAAAATATGAATATGAAGAGATTAGTGTGTGTATGAATTTTGTCACTTTCTGATAAAAGTAGAAAACATGAACATAATCATGTTGTTGGTGATGACTTTGGTGAATTTATTGTGTGTTTTTTATAGATTCCTAACTCAGATTAAAAAATATATTTTAAAATAATTTTGAATAAATATAATTTGGAAGTAAAGAAACCATTTTACATAATTATCTTTTCCAGTTTGTTTAGGATAATTATTTCTTAATTTTACTGTATTTGCCATATTTGACTTGATCAAATAACGAATATATATGACTCGGAAAATGATTGTCGATAGATACGCTTTTAATTTAGCCATGATGAAGATTTCTTGTTTCTTTATCATGAGATATTTATATACAACATATATGAATCCCTTTTATAAAAACACACACAAAAAAACAATATGTATCCCCAAAAAAGAGAATAATTATGTGATTATAGAAAAATATGTAAAAGTCTTGAATAATTATACCACAAATATATACCCATGTTTAAGATTATAAAAAGTCTTAAAATTTGTTTTTAAATTTCGTGTCCTATTAAATTATGCTCTATATATATTAAAAATGAAGGGGATTAAATTATTATGCTCTAAAAAAAACAAAGGCTTAACAAGTTATAAAAAAAACACGAAAATTAAAGATAAGTTTATGTATTCTTTATTAACATAATGCTAGTGGGTATTAAGGAGAATGTTGAATACACCGATAAATTTATTGGTAAATTTTATATAGATATTTAATTACAATTTACTTTAAATGATCAACTCAATATAAAATATTTTTTAGCTATTAGATATTTTCAATTCATATTTTATTTTTTGTGCTTGACCTATTCCATCGATAGTTCATTATATTTTTACGTCTGTTTATTTAATTATACACATCAATATTAATTAAAACATAAATAATATTTATTTTCTTAGCGTCAGTTACTTTTTTTTTAATTTTTTTGTTAAGTGTCTATTAAAAATAATCTCCTTAACTCACAAAAAATATTAAAATAAGACATGTGTACATTCTATCATTTTTTAAATGTCATATATAAAATTAAACTAAATATATTATTATTATTATTACTTAGTTTTGGTTAAGGGTTGTTGATATTAATGTATTTTGCCATTTATAAAAAAGCAAGAACATATAAATTTCATTTTAGATTTTATGTTACTTTTTATTAATAATTTGAAAAAAGTGTCAAAAGTTGACAGGAGTCAAAGATAGCGCGAAGCCGTTTTAGAGTTTTAAGGTTACGGGCAGACGGGCAAAGCACCGTTCGGGCAGCTTAACACGCCCAAAAAGAGATGATAATAATTTCTCTCACTTACTTTTTTTTTTTTCTCTCTGCGCACACACAACTCAGTAGAGAGAGAAAGAGAAGCAGTACAAAAATGTGAAAAGTTGCAGCAGATTAAAAAAAAAAAAAAAGGGGTTCATCAGAAGAAGGAGAAGAACTAGACTGAACTGAGATATACAAAAAAGGGTTGTTCAGTGAAGATTTAAAGGGGTAGCAAAATCTTGGAAAATAAGTGTAAAAATTTGATCTTTTTTTTGTTGGGTTATGAGATGAGATCGATTCTTGGGTTTTGAGCTTGGTGGGGTGTTTATCTTGGTTCATGGTAATGAGGGGTAGGGTTTTCTTGAATTTTTGGGTAAATGCTGGGTTTTTTGAGTTTGCTTTACTTGGATCTACGAGATTGTTTAGTCAGCTGGCTGCTTGATTTGTAAAAAAAATAAAATATTTTGATGGTGAAGGTGATGGAGAAGGATGCTGTGGTGGTGTCACTGGTGGTATGGCTAATCTTGGTTGTACATCATCTTAAGCTCATTTATGCTAATATGGAAGGTGTGTGGGCCCATCATCCTCATTTAGTTGATTTTTAGGTCTATATTTGTTGTTCTATTTTGCGAGATGAGTTTCAAATGTTGTAACTTGTCGTACTAGAAATTGAATATTAGCTGAAGTGAAACGAGTATGTGCACAAATTGGATTTTGAATTTGACTAATGTGTGAGTTGTTGGATTTGCCCAAAAGGGTAAGCAAGGTGTGCAATGAGCTCCCTGCATTGTTACAGGGGCAAGCAGTTTAGTTTTAATGTCAGTTATATGTGAAAGTTTTTAGTTATCATTGACATTCAACCTTAGTGCATTATGTTTCCTATACAAGCTTGAATAATTTGATGTGATTTAATTTGGTTGTTGCCAGAATCTTGATAAACTGTTTTGTTCGGTGAATGGATTAAATTTTTATGTGCATTTTGGTGGATTGAATATCGTCTGTGTTTTCCTAAATGGATACACGAACAGGTGATGCATTGCATAGTCTACGCGTCAATTTACAAGATCCTAACAATGTGCTACAGAGCTGGGACCCTACCCTTGTTAATCCTTGCACATGGTTTCATGTTACCTGCAACAATGACAACAGTGTTATAAGAGTGTAAGAATCTTTTGTCTGCTTTATCTCCGTTTTAATGGATTTGCAATTCCACTCTCTTGTGGTTGTGAGCAAATCTTATTGCAGTTTGCGCTTCCATAACACTTGTTATATGATCTACCTTTCCAGTGATTTAGGAAATGCAGCTTTGTCTGGTCTGTTAGTCCCACAGCTTGGCCTTTTGAAGAATTTGCAGTACTTGTAAGTCTCACTTTATGAACTATATTTGCTAGTTTGGAATTATTTTACAAATGTAGACTTGGAAAATTGGCATTAGAAATGTTCGTTTTCCAGATGTTGAAGATTTTGCATGTTACCTCTGGAATTTGCTGCATAGAAATACCATGGATATCTTGCATATTAACTTTCGCGTAAAAACAAAGCTGCTGGAAGTGGCAAAAGCAAGCAGAGAACACTTTCTCCTTTCCGTCTCTTGTTTCACTTGGTGTTGTTGTCGATGGCATAGTTGTTAATGTGTTCCCTGTAACTACAAATTTTTTAATGTGTACATAAAAAAAGATTTAAATTTCACATTGCATACTAGTGAATTAAGAAACTCGGATACTTGGATTAGACTAGCAATGAATTAACTTATGTGGCAAAGTAGTGTCTGTAATTACTATTGAAAATATTGTAGTTGAACTTAAATTTCTGTCATACCCTCCCCTATCAAAAGATAAGAAGAGAAGTTAAACTTTTTTTACCTAACGCTTAACATAGTTTTGTAGTCGTAATATCATTATTAATGCCATGCCCTAAGCACTCTTAGTTTGGAATGACAAACTTCAACTCCTACCAAATCTGTTATTCCCTCTTTCCTTGTCCCAGGTAGTGTCTAATCATGATTTAGGATGATGGAATAGGATAAAGCAAACAAGAGAAACAAGTCCAGTGGAAAAGTAAAGCAAAACTTAGATTTAGAAAGAGGAAATATGGCTTGAGGGTTGGTTGATATCTTGGAGGGAAAGATCTGAAGTTTTTTTGGTCATACAACAGATGCTAATGTGGTTTTCACCAAAAGTTCGAATCATGATTCAATTAAGCATAGATTTTGTATAAGTGCTAAGTTTAGTTTGGAGTTTGAGATATACCACACACTTAAAATTGTTGACGTGCCATAGTCATATTCTGTCTCAAACTGGTTTTCAGAGTTCTCATTGTAATCCATGCTCTTTTGAAGATGCAACTGTATGGAAGTTCACAGAGACAGTAAGTGCATGTGCACACGGTGAAGCTGGGCATTACGTGATGTATACCCATGCATCAGACAATGTTTTAATGATGGGTATAATTATTACCTAGTGATTGCTCCATTCTGCTCACACAATCATATATTCCTATGGATGCCTAGACTTGCTTGAGGCTTGTGTAGTACATGTATAAAGTATTTTCCAAGTATATGCAAGTGACAATCACATCAAGAAGGAAACAATATAAAAAGAAGATCAAGAATGCTGATGGAATTTAATGATCGCTGGGTATACACACTGACACTGTTTACATGAAGTTTGAAATTAACATATGACAGACATTAAATTTTTATTGATGAGGTATAAAGATTGTATAAAATGTTTGACTAGGTGATCATTTGCAGCACATGGAATGACAGGTTCTTATTTAGCAAAATGCTTGTAACCAAAAATTAGAAAGTTCATCCATGACATATACATATTGGTAACTAGTTATAATTGTTAGCTTGGAACTCCTATTCCTTTCTCATTTGTTGACTTTTAACTGTAGCTTGATTTCAGTTTTGATGAATGTGAGGATTCTGCATCATTATCTTGGTTGTCCCATTAACCTAGGGATGTCATTGGTATGATATGTGGAATTGACTCACGCTCTGGTTTTCTTGTCACAGGGAGCTTTACAGTAATAACATAAGTGGTCTAATACCGAGTGATCTTGGAAATTTGACTAATCTGGTCAGCTTGGATCTCTACTTGAACAACTTTGTCGGTCCCATCCCAGATTCCTTGGGCAAGCTATCGAAATTGAGATTCCTGTATGTATTTTTATTCTATATTAGATTTCTGTGGATATTGTGATGCTAAATGTGTGTCATTAACCAAGATAGACCTACTCTTGCTGGCATGTTGAGAAAGTAAAGGAAGCCTGAATTCTTTTCTAGGTTTCACACAAGATGACCTCTATTGGTATTAGGTCTCACACTTTGTTTTGATGGTAGAAGGTATTGAGGACTTTATGGGTCTGATATCATTCATAAAACAGATATTACATGTAAGTCTTTATTTTCCTTATCTAAAGGAAAAGAATATAATCCTATGCTTTTTTCTGATAGAGCTATTTGGCATAAATAAAGGGGGTAAAGTCTTTTGGAACACTAATTGGTATCTTTATCACATTAGCCAAAACTTAATTGTATTTGTTCATTCCTATGGCAAAAAGATGGCCTTTACCGAGGCTGTGGTCCTGATATTATAAATTAAGCAGAGTTCAGTAATTGGTGATTTATTTTTCTCCCGTTGTGATCCTTGTCTAGAAGAGAAAAGAAGTTTAGAAGCCCATGCTTCATCTTGCATCTCTCACTGCTGAAGTTTCTCTTGCTTAGTGATCCACAAGCTTCTTTCTTTTGGCTGGACTTTTTAAGAAGTGTTCCAAATTGGTTCTGTTATGCAGAGTGAGCTTGAAACATCATTAACTGCATCTTGGGACTGACTATAGAACTATTGCAGTACTGCCAATGTCGACCGATATGATTTAGTCCAAAAGGTGTTTTGAAGTTTCTGTTTGTCAGGGGGGAAATGTTTTGAGGCTTTTTATTGTGGTTCTGAACTGACAACCTCATTTCCAGCTGAAGTGCCGGTTCTGGCTTGAAGTTCCCATATGTTTTATATCCACATAAATGATATATTATGATGATTCTCCTTGTCAAAAATAAAATTTTATATATATATATATATATATATATATATATATTTAGATGATTCAGTCATCAGCCTTCTTCTGCTTTGTTCTCCAATTATTTATTTATACCAAAAATGAAGCTCATTCCTGTACACCTTTGTAATTTTCTTGCAAGGATAGTCGGCTCAACAATAATAGCTTGACTGGTAACATCCCAATGTCACTGACTAATATCTCATCACTACAAGTGTTGTAAGTACACTAGTTATTTTGTGACTCAAACTTAGATCATTATTTCTGTCTTCCATATCTTTTCCTTCATTCCTTTTCCTTCTTATGCATATACAGATAATACTCATGCTCAATTCTCGTCTCATCTGTGTCTAGGGATCTGTCAAACAACCGTCTCTCAGGTGCTGTTCCAGACAATGGTTCCTTTTCTCTATTCACGCCCATCAGGTATATTTCATTTTAGGTGGTTCACCATCCAACTGGCTGTGGTTTTAGCACGCTACTATTTGCTAATATATTTTGCTTGAATTTACAGTTTTGCAAATAATTTAGATCTTTGCGGGCCTGTAACTGGACGCCCTTGCCCAGGATCTCCTCCATTCTCTCCTCCGCCTCCATTTGTTCCACCACCACCAATTTCTGCTCCAGGTGGTTCTCTAGATTGGTGTAGATAAATTGTTTTCCTTTTTTTGCTTGTTTGAGTTTGGTGATTTTAGTTGGTCCAACCATCTTGCCTCTCTTAGTTTTTCCTAACCTAGGTGAGAAATTGTGCTATAAAAGTACTGAAAAGAGAGGGGCAGAAGAGGAAAAGCCATCTTTGCTAGCCAGGCATTTTGGTTACGTAATTGTCATGGGAAGCTGGGATGCACGAGACTACATTTAGTCTCTAAGCATTCTGGTCTTTATACAAATTAAGTTCAACATCGCGGACATCTTTTCCCTGGTCCCCTTGTAAATTATTATCTGTGGTATTTGACACCGAGTATGTCTGAAAGAAATTTCATCATACTTATGCCAGAACTTGTGAAGATTTTCTTTGCTTCGTAAAAACTGTTCTGGAAATCAGATCCGAATGATAGATCCAATTTTTTGTTTACTTTGTTTTTTGAAGTGATTTAAATGATGATGGCCAAAATTGTGTGTTAAATATAGTCCGGATCATATGAAGGAAATTAATCAAATTTATGGTACTTCAGGAGGAAATGGTGCAACTGGAGCAGTTGCCGGAGGTGTAGCTGCTGGTGCTGCTCTACTATTTGCTGCTCCTGCCATTGCATTTGCCTGGTGGCGCCGTAGAAAGCCACAAGAATATTTCTTTGATGTACCAGGTTAGCAGTATACACAATTTCCAACCATAAGTGCATAACTCCTGCTTACTCCCGCATGTGTTTGTGGTTTTTCTTGCATGCTTTATCTTTTGGCTCCATAATTACCAACTTTGCTTCTTATTGCAGCTGAAGAAGATCCTGAAGTTCACTTAGGTCAACTGAAAAGGTTCTCCCTCCGAGAGCTACAAGTTGCAACCGACAGTTTTAGCAATAAAAATATTCTGGGTCGAGGTGGATTTGGTAAGGTATACAAAGGACGCTTAGCAGATGGATCATTGGTGGCTGTTAAGCGGCTAAAGGAGGAGCGTACTCCTGGAGGGGAGTTGCAATTTCAAACAGAAGTTGAGATGATTAGCATGGCAGTGCATAGGAATCTTCTACGATTGCGTGGTTTCTGTATGACACCAACTGAAAGACTGCTTGTCTACCCTTACATGGCGAATGGAAGTGTTGCGTCATGCCTGAGAGGTGACGCCTTCTGAAATCTCACTCCATAATATATTTGGATGCTCTCACCTTTAATTCGGAGGGTATTATTATTTATTACATAATGCAAGAAAATCTTTCGCTGGTTAATGTTCTATCTGGCATAGCTTACTCTTTATAATAAAACATATTCTTGTATGTTATTCCTGTAACTTGGTAAAAGGTAGAAATATAATTTATTTTGTATTCTCTTGACAAAATTTATTTTATCAGAACGACCGCCTTCTGAACCGCCACTTGATTGGCCAACCCGTAAACGCATTGCTTTGGGGTCTGCCAGGGGATTATCATATTTGCATGATCATTGTGACCCTAAGATTATCCATCGTGATGTGAAGGCTGCAAATATATTGCTAGATGAAGAATTTGAGGCTGTTGTTGGAGACTTTGGTTTGGCTAAACTTATGGACTACAAGGATACACATGTCACAACTGCTGTGCGTGGTACAATTGGGCATATAGCTCCAGAATACCTGTCCACAGGGAAGTCTTCAGAAAAGACTGATGTTTTTGGGTATGGGATCATGCTTCTGGAGCTAATCACCGGCCAACGTGCTTTTGATCTTGCTCGGCTTGCAAATGATGACGATGTCATGTTGCTTGACTGGGTATGTTGTCATGCCTGCTTTACATGTAACATGACACGAGTACCATAATGTGCTCGTTTTTTACTCTGTACATCACAACACTAGCTGATTAATAAGTGTTTCTGCCTTTTAGCAGGAATCTTTATGTCTATGACTAAACTTGTTGAGGTTCTTGTTTCAGGTGAAAGGACTCCTCAAAGAGAAGAAATTGGAAATGCTGGTTGACCCTGATCTTCAGAACAAGTATGTGGAGGCTGAGGTGGAGCAACTGATCCAAGTAGCATTGCTTTGTACACAAAGCAACCCAATGGATCGGCCTAAGATGTCGGAAGTGGTGAGAATGCTTGAAGGTGATGGTTTGGCTGAAAGATGGGATGAGTGGCAGAAGGTAGAAGTTCTCCGGCAGGAAGTGGAACTTGCCCCACATCCTGGTTCTGATTGGCTTGTTGACTCAACAGAGAATTTACACGCAGTTGAATTATCGGGTCCAAGGTGACCGACCTCGTACTACCCCAAGTAAAGAAAATCAAATCATTAGGAACTCTTTATTTTTGTTGACCTTATGAAAGTTTTTCTCTGTGAAATTTAATGAAAATCTCCAGTTGTAAGCCCATGAAGTGTGTCTGTTACATTGTGCATACAAATTTGTACTGACAGGAAATTCCAAATCCATGCCCTGACAAATTGCACATAGGCGTAGTAGTTAAGTGCTTTAAAATTGTCCAACACAGTACACTACTGTCAAGTAGACTCTTGTTTTCAGTGACATTGAAAATGCTATCAATTTGTTAAGGTTATTTACAAGATTTTGGAGTTTACAATCGAAGAATAGTGCTTCACATTCTCTTAGCGGTTTTTATCATAATCTCGTGCTACAAGATAATGGCAAATACTTCATCAATAGGCCACTTGCAGAGTTTGTTTTGCCACTCTATGCCCAAGTTTTGGGCTCTTTCTGACAATTCAGATTAGATCCAGACGCTGTGATACTAGTACAAGATCTGCTCAGTGATACTTTTGATCATTTCTGTCATTATTTTTTACTCCAAAGAAAATTCCTTACATGCAAATTTTTTGAACTACATACTCTTTAACATACAACGATCCATTGAATGTACTACAGACCAAAGGGGAATAGAATAAACAGAAGAATCTCAAAACTCACAATCAACATACAAACCAGAGCCTGCAGAAGGTAGACAAATACACTTCACTTATCATGGCTGGACCTGATATTATCTTTGAATGACTGTGAACGATAACCGGGATTAGAGCCATTTGTTGCATTAAACAGGTTTGGATATGAATAATATGTTTCATCGTCCATGGAAGGCAATCTCTGTGGTTGGTGAAGACCCTGATCAGGATGATGAATATGGGAGATGGGAGACTCAACTCCTACTGTTGAATCATCGTGCGAAGGAATATTCGACACCTGATGTTCCAGTGGACTGCCATGAAGTGGGCTGGGGATACCATCAGAGTTAGGCGATTGGTGTTGGAAGTCTAAGTGAGGCTTTTCTAGGATGTGAGATTCTTGTTTCTCAGCATAAAAGGGGTTCTCACTGGGGCTTACAGGCACCTCTTCGCTCCTTTTCCTGGTAAGCTCGCTGATTCTAACCTGAGCAAGGCTAGCTGCTGAGCGAGCAGCAGCAGCCGCACGTTCGGCTGAATCAGCAGCTGCTTGGGCAGCAGCCAATACATCTTGCAAATCTACATCAGTCTCAACTTTGGTCTTTGTAGTAGAAGGTGGTTGAGTATTTTGGGTTGTGGTTCTTTCTGTTGAGGAGAATGGAGGTGATTTTGGCGGTGGAACCATGAATGGCAAAAACTGCTTCTCTTCTTCCGGTGCAGATAAACTATCAGCTGATCCAAAATCTTTTGAAACTACCTTCTCTTGCAAAAGTTCATCTCGCTCCACATCTTGTTTGTGAGATTTGAGCTCACCGTCTGCAGAAGGTGCTACCTCCTCATCGGAGTCAGATAGTGCAGAGGCTGGGAAAGGAAGCATTTCAGGGGCTGAAACTCCACCGGTGCTAGGTCGTAGTGGCTGCTTAGGGACTTCTGGAAAATCTAAGTCAAAATCAGCCTCAGATTCTGTTTGTTTATCGAAGACTTGACCTGATGCAGAGTGCTGCACCTCATCCAACCTTTCTTTGGGAAGTGGCACCTTAGACCCACTGACAAATTGTGTGGGCCCATTCTGCAAAGCAAAGGGAAGAAATCATGATGATTGAAAAGAGGACAAAATCAACGCCAGTACAGACTGAAATATACCAGCAAGTCCTCATGTGACTTCAACAGCTCAGTTTCAGAAGCACTTGGATCCCAATCTAGCTGATGCTCCTCCGCAATTTCCTTTAGCAGCTTCATTTTCACATCAGGAGCAGGAGCTCGAATAGACAGCAACTCTATCAACTGTCAGAGACAAGAAAAAAGAGAGAAAAATCAGAAACAAGAAACAGTTCCTCTTTCTAGTTTAGCTATGGCATAAAGGAGAACTAAGGTAACCTGGCGATTGACTCCGCATTCTGGCATGAGCTCTGTAGCAGCAGCAATGAATTCCTTCCCATATTTACCAGCAAACATCATCTGAACCTGCAGCAATTCCGGAAGATCTGCACATCTTGGTGCAGCAAAACAAACACTTGAAATAGCTTCTTTCAGATCTAGAGGGCATTCCCTGGACATTATAGAGTTTGGGGGTTCAGCTCTTTCCAGATATTCAAGTTAAGAAAAATTATCAACAAAATTCAACTAGAAGTCTAGAATATTAAGAATTGGAAAGAAAACCTCCACATTGCAGGACAGTCAAGTTCAAGAGTATCAGTTTGCTTTAAAACAAATATTGAAGATGAAGCGCTTTGGATCCATCTTGGTACTAGAGATCCACATTTATGGTCTCATGTAGATGATCAAATTATTTTAAGGTTTCACACTCCCATAACACAAACAAGAATGTATTGTTCATTCTATGCCCTAGATACTTCTAGGCCATATAAGCAGAAAGTTAAACGTAGTTAATCCTTGTTTGGCTAAAATTGACTTTATGCAAAAGGATCAAACATGCTGCTGCTCAGATACATGCACATACTTCCATTTAATCGACTTACAACCTAGACATTTCAAAGTTGGTAACTTTTTTTCAGAATACATGAAATTTAGCAAATTAAAGGATTGTGATTCATTAATTGAACTAGAGTCGCTCCATGAAAAAGTATCCATAATTGGTGCAGATAATTCTCGCAAAACAACAGCTAAGGTTGGTATTGAAGGAGATATGGAACTAAATGTTACAGCAGCATAGACAGCAAAGGCCAGAGGCAAGCAAGGAAGACAGAGAGGAACATTTGGTATCCCATACTATTTTTATTAGGAAAAAAAATGCCAAAGAAGCCCCCTCCCTGACTTGTAGCTTTTTAGTTAGTGAGCACCTAAACTATCGCTTGTATTAAATACCTCTGGAATTTGTTGAAACAACCATAGCGTACACCTATGACGTTTAGATCCCTCAATCGTGTATACACGCACGTGACACGGTGAAAGTATGACAAATGGGGATGTCCATGTAGATAAATAATGTCCCCCACCCTCTCTAATATTAACCCTTTTTCAAAACCTTTTTATATAATCCCCCAATTCACACAAATTAACCCTAATTACCCGATCTTCTCTCTTTCACACAAATACTCTCTAAATAATCAAATCCTTAGAAGTTTAACAGTCGGAGTTAAGGGTAGATTTTGAATATTTCTGGCTCTGCTATTTGAATGTTTTCTCCTCAAATAGTACAGTCCATTTGGGTGAAGCTTTTTATTTGAGTAGATTTTTCTCCGATCTTGCCTGAAATTCTTATCAAGTAAATGATTATCCATTCTTAAAATGTATTTTTGTTTGTTTTTCCTCGAATAGCCGTGGTCAGTTACAATCCAGTTACATCCGGGGTAGTCATATGACCATGAAATTATCACAATCAGAGGAAACCCACATGCACAAACAAGCATCCTATTATAATTCATGGATTCATCAATTGCAACTTTAGAAAGATGGAGGAGAGATAAACTATAGGCAAAGAAAGAAAATGATGGCAAACATAGGAATTTCAGAAAATTGAAAGCAACGGAGAAGAAGGGTTTAGGGAGAATAAATAGGAAGAGAATGAAGAGAGATGCTGTGCAAAAAAGCAAAAAAATAAAGAGAAACAAGAATTTTTAATGTTTTTCACCATTGAAGTAATATGATGCGGCAAAAAATTTACTCCCTCACACGCCTAGCTGAGCTTGTTGTCAGTTTCTATGCCAGGTGGACGTTGTAGGTGTATGCGACAGTTGAAAAAACAAGTTCCAGGGGTATTTCATATGAGTGATAGTTTAGGTATTCACTGAATAAAAAGCTACAAGGTCGGGGGGTCTCTATCATTTCTTCCTTTTTAGTATTATTAAACTGGTGTATGCGACGGTTAAAAAAAAAAGTTCCGGGGATATTTCATATGACTGATAGTTTAGGTATTCACTAAATAAAAAGCTACAAGATCAGGAGGTCTCTAGCATTTCTGCCTTTTTATAATTATTAAATGGAGCTATTGTTTTAGAGCACAATACAGCTATAAAGATACACATGACCAGCATAATTACACAAGATGACAATATACTTATGAAAACAGAAGAAGAAAAATAAGCTAAAAGGCAATACTACAAGTAGGCCAACCTTACAGCTGGGATTTACATCTGCTAACGGTGTCAAAAAAATAATATAACCACGAAAACCAAAAATTTGCTGTTCTATAGGCACTTCGCCAAAACATCACAGGTGATCATCTAATGCATCATAAAGGAACCCTTTTATATTCTTTGCCATTCGCCCCATACATTCTTTATCCTAAGAGCAACTAAAAGCATATTCAGTTGCTCATCAATAAACTGAAGAACCATCTTACGATACTGTAAATGTTCACACCATATAGAATATCAAGAACGTTAACACAACAGACATAACTCATTACCTTTGTGCTTCAATAATTGGAAGACGAACCGATATAAGCTCGCAGAATAGCTCAACAATCTCCTGCGCTGCCATCATTTTCTCTTCTCTTATGATATGCTCTACCTAAATAAGCAAACATCAGAGTCAAGCTCATTACTCTGTAAAACCATCTATCAAAATACATAATAACCTTTCAGTATTCAAATGCGAAGAACACACAGCCTAGCACAAATTATATCAGCATGAATTGATGAATTTAAGCAAAATAAGATTCAGTTTATACCCGAATTCGAGCAGTAGCTTCCTGACCAGTCTCTAGTAGCTTAGCTATTTCTTTCCTCATCTGCTTCAGCTGAAACTCCCTACGATTCCTCAGTAGTTTGATCCGAGGAATTGTCAATTTTAACATGGTTTTACTGCAAATTGATAGACACCATCAGCAAATTTCTATATAAAAAAGACATCATTTTTCTCTCAAATTTTCTCCAAAATTTGAAAAATTCAAGACCCCATGATTTCAACAATACAAAATTTCAAATCTGCATCATAAGAATGATTAACTAAAAAGATCCAAATCATAAAATCTGACAAGAACCTTTAATAAAAGACAGGAAAGTAGGAAATTGAGGATTACCATTTGGCAGCTTTGAAACCTTTGCTGAAGAAAGAATCCATTATAGACTTGATTCAGATCTTCAATATCCGTGTACCCTTTAAAATTCTTGCAACAAAACCTTATGAATTATCACTTACCTAAAACCACAAAATAATTAATCAAGCTTGGTAGTATTTCAGATTAAAGCAAAGAATACCTTCTTATTTTTCAAAAAAAGAAAAGAAAAAGAGATCAAAGATCAAAACTGATGACGAAGTAGTAAAGAAAATATAGTATGTTGTTTTTGTGGAAAGCACAGAAAGTGAACCTGCTCCGCTATGCATATAAAGACAAATGGAACGCGGACAAAGCTTTCAATGTCTACGACAACAAGCAGTTTCCTTAAGCTCTAAGCATTATTGGATTTCAACTTTCAACGAGTATTATTTTTGGGATTAAAATTCGGTATATCTTCTCAATTTTACAACTCTAGAAGATGATGAATTTGGGTCGGGTTTGGGCCAATTTCTGATGATGGAAGAAGATTTTTTTTATTAGTATAATCTATATCTATATAAATATAATAGGAGAGGTCCTACGTGTGAGCGCCACAATTAATCTCTTATTTTTAAATTTTAAATTATTAATTAATCAAATATAATAATTTGTTTTTAAATAAATTACTATTTTAGAAGATAAAAATGTTTAAACTTTAAATGAGTGGTTACATTCTTGAATTTTAAGTTTTTTAAAAAATAATTAAATATAGATAATTAAAAATTGATTAACAAAAATAATAACAACCCACGTCCTTTAAAAAAAATATTCTTATATATATATATATATATATTATAATAGAATTAAATATTAAAATAGTATTTTATTTTATAATTAAAACGTTTTTTTAAAAAAAAATTATTCTAAAAAGTTTAGAGTGTGTTATTCCTTTTTTTTTTTTTTTGGGGGGTGGGGGGGTTAATCATATTTTTACTAATAAATAATAATAATATTAATTATTATAATAATCTTTTCTTTTTAAAGTCTTTTATGTAATTATTTAAAAATTTTGAATTGAAGAAAATAACTTTAAAAAAACTGTTTTTTCTTTCAAAAGATAAAAAATACTCTTCATAGAAAAAACTATCCACGTTTTCTGGAAAACACATATAATAATAATAATAATAATAATAATAATAATAATAATAATAATAATAATAATAATATACTAGTAAATTACTATTTTATTTTACAACTACATTTTTTTTCTCAATTTAAAACAGTTCTAAAAGATAGGGGATGTGTGATTCCTAATTTAGTGGAAGTTATCATATTTTTATTAATTTGAATAATAATAAAAAATTATTATTATTATTATTTATTAATAAAAATATGAAAACTTACAAAAAAAAGAATATGTTAAATTCGAAACTAAAAATATTTTTATTTATTAGAGAATTATTAGTATTATTATTAATAATAATAAGATCCACCAAAAAGTTACAAAAATATTAAAAATATACAAAAATAATAATATCTTTTTAATTTTTAATTTCTAATTTTTAGTTTGAATTGATTTTAATCTTTATCTGATTGATGTTTTTGAATTTCAAATTAATGACAAAATAATAATTTATTAACTTTTCATAATGAATAACGTTTTATTGCATTACAATTATCCTATAAATATACCTACTATTCCCACTTTCCCATTTCCTTTCCTCCGCACAATCACATCCCCACTCACTATCACATTTTTTCAAAGTCTCACATTAATGAAGCAATGGATTTTTTATTTTCAAAAGTACTGTCTTCGTCATGAATAGCACAATATTCAAAGGAATAAAAATGGTAACATTGAGTTGATGCATATTATTTTTATATATTTATTTTTATCTCAAAATTATAGTACTAATTTGTAATTTGTATTATCGTTTGTCTTTATTTATCTATCTTTTTTAATTATACATAGCATTAACTTCTATATTTGTATTGATGTTGATTATTTAGATGGAGATCAAACACATGCCATGATTAAAAGGTTTGTGAAATCATGTATTATATCTAATAACATTTAATTTAATAGTTAAGCATTTCTATATTAAGAGTCTTTAATTATCTTATATGTCTGATTACAATGACGGATAAGTCATTTTTTAAATAGTATTTGGAAAGTGAGGTTGTGAAAATATGTATTTATGTCTTTTCTGTAAATATTAAACTATTATTTGAATTACTAAATTGGATATTACAATAAATTTTGTTCTTTATTAGTTTCAAATCATTAATTTGTATTTAACGTCTAAATGTTATGAGCATTTTTTAAGAAGCCAAAAAAATCTTCAAATCTCGAATGAAGTATGGGTGTTTATGTAGACTGTAGCGGCAGTAAATGATTATATCCATGTATATCATATCATACAATGTGAGATAGTTCTTTCATTTTAATTTATATGAATAAATATCTATTATACTATTTGTTTTGTGAGCATATGTTTTATAAATTATATTCAAATTTTAGATCTAAACTCTATTTTTTTGCGAAAATAAAAAGTAATTACTATATGTACATTGTGAAATCATGAAAATGCTTGATCTTCTTTTGTTTATGTGTTCAAGGCTCATAATTTAAGATAATACAAAATTTTATCAAATATGATTTTGTTTGATTAATTATTTTTCCATGAAATATTCTCAACTTTTTGTTAAAGTTATCTAAGATTTTATATTATCTTTCTAGAGGTTAAAAAGATAAAATGTGAAGATTTAGTGGGAGTTTAAAGAAATCCAAAAGAACTAA
Source organism: Solanum bulbocastanum (assembly GCA_037074985.1). NCBI lineage: Eukaryota > Viridiplantae > Streptophyta > Magnoliopsida > Solanales > Solanaceae > Solanum > Solanum bulbocastanum. The sequence continues at coordinate 52,953,469 of CM073600.1, read as the reverse complement.
CTAGCAATCACCTTCATTAAAAGAGAAACAAAACACTCCGAGCTTTTCAAATACCATCATTTTAAAATTCTAAATACCCTTTTTAAAAATTTGATAAATAATTATGTCAAAATCTATCGAATGCAACTACCATAAACACCATGTAATATTTATATATATTACTAATTTGCATATTTTTTCAAAAAATTGAACTTATTAATGAAAAAAATACTAACAAATTACAAAATACTTTAAATTACTATATAAGTTTATCTCCTACATGGGTTAAATTAAATTTGTGTAATTGTAGTTATTTTTTTTTTTCAAATAGAATTGCAGGTCTAAAATTTAGGTAACTGATCAAGATTTGTTTTTTCTTTTTTAAAACTTTATAATTCAAATTATTTTAATTTGTAAATTGAATTTTAACAAAAACATTTAAGTGATAATTTTAACAACGACTTTAGAGCAAGGCAAAAACAAAAGAAAAGTAATAATAAACAACAATTAACTATTTGATTAGAAAATAAATTAAAAAATGTCATGATACAAAATAAGTTTAAAACAAAACATGTAACTGGAAAAAAGAAGAAGAAAAGGTAAACATTAATAAAGAAATAGCTTAAAATCTGTAGGTAAACATAAAAAAAAAACGACAATTATCTAAATCATCTCCTAAAATCTCTCACCCACATACTTAACTATCGTAATCTCTTAAAATTCACCTATAAGCCAAAAGTGCTACGTATCAATTTAAAGTTTAAGTTTATATAAAGATGACTTTAAATATTTCAAATCTCTATTTTGTAAAAAAAAAAAAAAAAAAAACATGTTATCAAAAGAACGATTTTCGAATTAGCATTTCTTAGAAAGGATAAATTTAAAATACTATAAATTCATATTTTGCAAATAAATCCACATGTCTCATCAAAATAATTAACAATTTTTTTCGTTTGAATTTTTTTTTTTTTTTTTTTAAAAAAACTATCTCCAGAAAAACATAATTTTAATTTGATAAATAATTATGTTAAAATTTGTCAAATAAAACTGCCAAAACACAAAATTGATAGTTATAATTATTTTAATAATTTGGAGATTTTCTCAAAAATAATTTTATCAATTAAAAAAACACTAACAAATGTTCTTATTTAAAAAGGCTAAACAAATCTAAAAATACATAAATAAAAGAAGATGCTCCATTTTTTTATCTTTCAATTTTTTCTTTGCACGAAAAATATATTAATTTGATAATTTATTTTATGTGGGATATAACAATTTGATTAATAATGGTATCTTTTTTTAATTGATCATTGAAAGTCCTTCTATTATACATTTTTATTTTATGAAAAGATATTTGATTAAATAAAGGTGATCTTATTTTGCAAGATTGAACGAGAGAGGAGTGTGCTAAAGAGGTTGTAACATGCTTTGGAAATTATATATTTAGTATTTGCTAAAATATTATAAATATTTTTAATACTAAGTTTATATTGATCTATGAATTTAAATTTTAATTATACAACAAATATCACTTCAACACACACCACATATGCTATTAATCTTCATTATACTAGAAGAAGAAAAAGTTGTTAGAATAATGTTTAGTGATTTTAAAGAATATACCCATATTTCACATAAATTATGCTAAAATTTTATTAGCATGAAGTGTATATTATAAAACTAAAACATTATATATGATTATATATGCATTTTTGTTACTCAATAATAATTTGTATTAGTTATTTTTTAAGTTTAAAAATATTATATTTTTAAATATCCGCACAACACGCTGGTACGTATAATAGTAAATTATAATTTTTATAGATAAAAAATTAAATATTTGAAAGAACTTTTTTTTTTTTTTTTTTTGGTTTAGATATTTGAAACAGTTGAAAAAAAAAAAGATAAAATGCAAAATTGAGTAACTTTCATGACCAAATTACTACAAGTTAAAATGAGATTTGACGTTAACAAAGAAGACGTTTGGTCACAAATAATGTATTGCATTTTCCAATAAAACAAAAACTAATTACTACTACGCTGGACGTAGTTTTAGGCTTGTTAGTACATGTCGTAGCACTGTTCGTACCTTTGTAGTTTTTGTTGTATGTGGTGTATTGTGTTTTTAATTACCATACTATTTTGTTGTTATTGTTCTCTCTTTTAGACGGTACCTTTTTTTATTAACAATTATGATTTTTTCATTCTTTTCTTTTTTTTACTTGAATTTGATGCACTTGAGCTGATGATTTTTTGGAAGAACCTCTATACCTATTTGAGGTAGTAATAAGATTTGCGTACATTCTATCCTCTGTAGTCCCCACTTAGTGGGATTTCACTAGGTATGTTGTTTTTGTATGTTCAATTTATGTGGCATAATTAAAATTTTAAAATTCAAACTATTAAATTTTGATCATGAATTTGAACATAAAAGTGTTATTTTTTTGAAATAAATTTTTTATACTTGGAAACTATGTAAAAACTATTATAAATTACAAGAATTAACAACATAAAAGACGTAAAGAAATTTCGATTAGAGAAAAACTTGAGCGACTCTCAAAATTTCAATTGTGTCAAAGTAAATTAGAAGGGAGGGAGTATTAAGGCTATAAGCTGCCTACTAGTACTGCTACTTGAGAAAGGAGTAGCAAAAGGTAGAAGGGAACTAGTCCGACTAGTAGATCTGCTTTCTTTTTCCGGGAAGGTGTTGGATTTTTTTATTTTTTTTTTATTTTTTTTTTTTTTAGGAACAGGTAACTGTGTATTCACAAAATTCCATCATCCAATCAATGATAAGAGCGAACATTTACATCCCATAGGGTAAAAAATAGAAGGCCATAAGAACTAGTCTATGGAGCTTTACAATTTCCCTATAAAATCAAGAAAAAATTCTATATCCCCCACCATATCCTGTTTACACCAAAAATATAGAAGACTAAGGCAATTCATTCTTATTTTTTGAATGTTGTTGCTTTTGTCTTCAAAGCCTCTTGCATTCCTTTCCTTCCACAATGTCCACCAGATGCTTGCAGGGATTAATTCCCACCAGTCCTCTTCTAACTCTTCTTTCAATCTCTTTCCAGTAGTCCATCATACTTTTAGTAGTTTTGGGAACCACCCAACTCACTCCAAGTATACACAAGAACATGTTCCACAAATTCGCAGTTGTTTTACAGTGTAGAAATAGATGGCTATTTATTTCAGCATCCTGGTCACACATAAAACATCTTAAGCAAATCTGTTTACCTCTTCTTTGTAGTACTTCATGAGTCAAACAAGCTTTTCTGTAAACTAACCACACGAAGCAAGAAACTTTTAAGGGGACTTTGACTTTCCAGATTAGTTTCCAATGCCAATTCCTAATCTACAGTTGGCCAATATTTCTCCTCCAATAGCATGACTTCACAGTGAACTCACCCTTGTTGTGAAGTTTCCATACTGGTCTGTCAGGCGCATTGGTAGTTCCATTGAAATCATTTATCACCATAAGAAAATCTGCAACTCTTTGAACCTCCCAATCATTTAGGGCCCTTTTGAAGTTGAAATTCCAACCTTGTATGCTCCACATATGAGCAATAGTGGCCTTAGTCTGTTGGCTGAAGAGGAACATATTAGGAAGAGAGATTTCAAGCTCCTTTCACCTATCCAAAGTTCTTTTCAGAACTCAATCTTCACGCCATTACCCACCTTGAGTTGAATATTTTTTTGAAACTGGGCCAGAGTCTCCGAATAGTCTTCCAGACACTACAACCAAAAGTTCTAAGGATGTCTTCAGTGTTCCAGTGGCTTTGAAGTCCATATTTCTCAAATGATGATTTTTTTCCATAAAGGCATATCCTCAGCACAGAACCTCCATAACCATTTTTGCAAAAGACAAGAGTTTTGGAGGCTTAGTTTCTTGATACCTAATGCCCCCTGCTTATTGTGAAGTGTTACAGTATCCCATTTTACAAGGTTGTAACCTTTCTACTCCTTGTTTCCATTCCACAAAAAAGTTCTTCTGAGCAAATTTATTCTCTTCACAATACTCATTGGTATAGGAAATAGGCTCATCATATAGGAAGGAACGGAATCCAACACAGATTTGACTAGTGTTAATCTCCTAAGGACAAATACTAACTCTTCCATCTTGCCACTCTCCTGCCACATCTCTCCAGACCTCCATCTCTTTGTTATTTGCACCAAGGGGCATCCCTAGGTACTTTGTGGGTAAGGCAGCTACTTGGCATCCAAGATGTGTTAGATGTTAAGTCTCAATGTAAGGTTAGCTGCAAATTTGAAACAATTTACGAGCCAACTTGCATGCATCTCGATGAGTAAAATACCAGTGTGTAGCATTGGCCAATTTTTATCTTTTTGAATGCTATTTTATTGTTACAGAATTGATCTACCTGCAGTCCAACTGATAGTAAAACTGATTTGTTGAGAGCAGCAGCTTGTGAGGGAGTGTATAAGGCTGGATAAACAAGAAACTTATACAAGGTCTCCAATATGGTAAACAATTTATTTTCAAGCAATCCATTCTAAGTGAAATAAGACGAAACCTACTAGATTTATCAAACTACAACAGGTTAGAATGATTAACACAATTAGTTTGGCTCTACTTCAGCCGCAACCATAGGTTTGAACAAGAACAACAAGGTTGCATTTATCCCGAAGCTATAAGCTCAAATCGTTCCTATGCCTAAACCATAAGCAAGCATATGAGGATACATGAATGTGCCTTAAATTGAGCAACATAAAAATTCTGGCCAAACTGTGCATGTCTGGACGATCAACATACTTGAGCAGTCATAATCAGTATTAAATTTGGTCCAGCGAGTTCCAATTTCAGTCCATCTCAGGACCTTCATTTCTCCAAAAAGGATCTTGGTCTTCACTTGGAACCTCCCATGGCTTTAAATAACATCTCTTCAATATGAGCCTTGGTGTGAATGCCTTAGCTGGATCCCTATAAGAGAATAACATGACTTAATGAACTTAGTTGATGCCTCCTAAACTAAATGGATAAGAAACGGGGAAACACATTTTAGGATCAGAAGAGTGTTAATAGTTAATACTTTGTCCTGAGATAATGAAATAGGATAACGTAACCAAGAAACACATGTTTTATTTTCAAACTGCATGCTGCTTAGTAGAAAACAAAAAGAAGCATAGGGACTTCTGCATCCCGACGTCATTTGCATTTGTTACGCAATAGAAGAACCTGCATTATTTTACGCACTGATTTTTATATCACAACTATGCATAGCACAACTGACATCCTTTTCTCACAATACTTCTTTCATGTAGCATGTTTCATAAGATGAGTTGTGAAAGTTAACGATAGGCTGGAAGTTTGGAGACAAGTCCTAGAGTCTAAAGGCTTCAGGTTCAACAGGACTAAAACAAATTACTAGGAGTGCAAGTTTAGTGACATAGCGCATAAGGCGGAGGTGGAAGTGAAGATCAATGCACAAGTCATACCCAAGAGAGGAAGTTTCAAGTAGCTTGGGTCAACAATCCAAGGAGACGGGGAGATTGACAAGATGTCCCACATATTGGAGCGGATGAAAAGAAAATGCCGTCAAGGCTTAAAGATAAGTTCTACAAAGTGGAGGTTAGACCAACATTTTTGCATGGAGAAGAGTATTTGCTAGTCAAGAACACAAACGTTCAGTACATGAAGGTAGCGGATATGAGAATGCTCAAATGGATGTGTGAACATACTAAGAGAGATATGATTAGAAACGAAGTTATATGGGTCAAAGTCGGAATGGCTTTTGTGGTGGACAAAATGAGGAAGTGAAACTGAGATTGTTCGGGCATGCGAAGAGGAGGGGCACAGATGTGCCAGTAAGGAGGTGTGAGAGATTGGATATAATAGGAGTTAGGATAGGTAGAGATAGGCCGAAAAAGAACCGGCGGAGGTGATTAGATAGAACATGACACAAGTTTAGCTTACTGAGTACATGACTCTAGATAGGAAGGTCTGGAGGTCGAGGATTTGAGCAGAAGGCAAGTAAGTACCTGAGTATTATCGCACTTTATGTGGGAATGCTAGGGGGCTATTTAGTAGTAGCATAGTATCTTGTTCTTCAATGTATATTACTATTTGTTGCTTCATTTGCTTTGTTATCTCGCTATTTTGGTTGTCATATTTTCTTGATACCCTGCTTCAGGAACTTCTCTTTTGAGTCTAGCGGATACAACCTCTCTACCTCACAAAGGATAGGGCTAAGGTCTGCGTATATGCTACCCTCTCTAGACCCCAATTGTAGGATTACACTGAATTTGTTGTTGTTGTAGCATCTTTCATCACAAATGAATCTTATGGGATTCCTTAGCATCTCTAGTTTTATCTGACCATGCCAGAAAGAATGGTGTAAAACAAGCTTAGCTTTTGACTACAACAAGCCACAATTATCTATACAGAATCAACAATCAGCAATCCCAACCAAAATTAAAACTAAAAAAAAAAAAGACAAAAAGAAAAATCTTGTTTGAAGGTTATGGGTTCGGGATGTGAAACAACCTCTTGCAGAAATGTCAGATAAGGTTGCGGACAATAGACCCCTATGGTTTGGCCCTTCCCTTGACCCCACACATAGTAGCTATGTTGCTCAAACTCTTCAAAAATGTCAATGGGTGCGACTATTTCGCCAAAAGTAGTGTATTTTGGAGAATCCATGACGGGTGAGACATCAAAAGTGGAGAGTCCGCGCAACTAAGCATAGTAGGAGCTTAGTGCACCAAACTGTTCTTTTTATGCTTCACATAATTTGAAAAGCAACAATACGATATCTCATCTAAAAGCAAAATAACATTCATACTATCATGCATTTTCAAAAGAAACACAAGGATCTTCACTTTCTAGGTGAAATTTCTCGACTTGATTCATACTATCAGGCATTTTCAAAAGCAATACAAAAAACTCAAAAAAATATTTGTTATCTACTCTCAACCCATGCCTCATTGGTCCTTGAGGATTTCTCTCGAGTCTCGACTATAAATGAAAAAAAAAAAAAAAAACAGGAGGCTCTATAAAAGGAAGAGAAAGTCAAGATCCTTTTGGGTAACGCGAGATTGAAATACACCTCAATGAATTCTACTAGTGCAGGCTTTTTGTCAATATGGGTAGAGTGGCAGACTACCTTACTTACCAATGACTTCAGCAAAGAATACTTTTTCGTTTCGAATTGCACTATCAGATAATGGCAATACAGCATCAAGTCAATCAGTGACATAGTCCCTAATTTTAAAAAGGAACCAAGAAAATAAAATTACAGCAATAACAAAAATGGAATAAGAATACTAGATAACAGCCATAAAGAAATTGTTTACCTCAACAAGTGGAAACTGATAATATCTATTTCATCCGACACTTTTCATGTATGCTTCATATGCAATGGGTATTTTATCCTTGTAAGGCAGCAAAATTGCTTCCATAAACTTTGATGGCGTCATGCTAGCAGCAGTGAATAACCCCACACCTTTTCTGAGATGTTTTTCATTTAAAATTTTCAGGACCCTATATCTTGGAATCACTCTCTTCTCTAAACTATGCGTTAACAGACGAGAATGAGATGCTAAATACTCTGACGTGCAGCCAACTTCATTCATGAGAAAAGTTAACTGTTTACAGATTCTTACCTCTGAGGAACTCAAACAAGAAGGATAATTTCTGGTCATGGTTCTTATATGTCCATCAGACCAACCAAAACTTTTATAAACATCAATCTTCTTTGCCAAAGTTGACTGACGGAACGTAACAATGGCAGCAATTCCATTGAAGAATGTACGTGATTCTCGAGGGATTCCAAGTTCTTTCTCCACTCTATGAATAACACCCTTAAGACATCCAATATTCCGCGTTATACGCTTTGGGTTCTGCAATATAAACTTCCTAATTTTCTCATCTGAAAGCCCGACATCATGTAACAATACCACATTAGGTGCTATTGTCTTGGTAACATGACATCTAAGCAACCAAGAACTCTTTTTTATAATCTTAACAACATTTTCATCACTACCCAATAAATTTCTAAGATAATCAAGGGAAGGTCTAATAAAAGTATCCAAACCTTTGCTGAAAAACAAATCATTCTCAATTATAAATTTATATAAGTCAGTCCCAGAAAGGCCAATTTCTTGTAAAATCTCGAGTTTTGGTTTAAGGGTTTTGTCTACATTAGAGAATAGTACTTTAGGGGATTTGGAGACAATGTTCTTGATTTGGGTATTATCAAAATCATTTTTTTGAAAGAAATCGACTACAAATTGAGGATTTTTTGAGGGTTTCAAGCGGATTACCTTGCTGCTTGTTGTAGCTGCTTCTTCTTTTGAAAACCCAAGAGAATCAACAAGAAGGTCCACCAAGAAATTAGTTGGTGCAGCACTGGTGGAGCAGTGAAGGACAAATCTGAAGTTGTCGATGGAGAAAAGGAGTGGATTCTTGACTCCATTAGTATGAATCCCACAACGAGTTATTCGAGTTAGCATAGTTAACAATGGAGACTGGAGAGTAGTAAACAACTAGAAATTGAACGGGCCAAACAAACTTCAAAGTAGCACTACAGTGCACTGTCTATTTGACTTCAATCTTCACCATCTATTTTTATTTGTGCAGTAACATTTTCCAATTTGACCTAGATTATTAATTTCATTCTTGAATTATTGGCCGTCTTAAAATAATTAAATTTAAATACACTGTGATTTACTATATGACATTGCAAGAAATTTCAAACTCTGATAGGACTAAGAGTATGGGACTCTTAATAAAAAGTGTAGGGTTAAAAACACTCCACTTGGAGAGAATTTAAGGGGTGTTACCACTCATGTTTCAATATTGGGGTGTATATAAGTTCAGCTAGTCAAATAAAGATACAGTCAATAGTTCGAGAATGAAGCTAATAATTTGCGTCAAATTTAAAAATGTTTTCAATAATTCTGTATAAACAAATAAAGAAAGAGTGATAATTTTATTATATATATTTTTTTTATTATAATAAGAATTCATATTTTGAGAAATGATAAGAAAAGATTAAAAATAAAGTGATAAATTATCTTTCAATTTTGTATTTATTTTGGCAAAATAAGTCATAGTTATAAAAGTTCATTTGTTAAAGTTTACCTATTTATGAGTTCACTTAAATATGACTTTGATAATTTGTATAGTCAGCTATTCATAATTATAAGATGTGTTTGATTGGACATATAGTTAAAAAATAAAAGAAGAGAGATTTGTTTAATTTACTATTTATTAAGAACTGAAATTGAAACAGTTAAAATTAAGTCATTGCTATTTAATTGTAAAAAGGAATCCATCAAAAAGAAAAACACATTAATTGAAACAGAAGGGTATATCATTTCGGTATTTCAAAATTACAAAAGAAATATAAAAAAGAAAGGAGAGTTTTTTTTTCAGGCTAAAAAACAAGCTCAAAATAAATTATAAAAATGTTTTGTTCTTAGTTAAACAAATATATTTACTCTTTCTAGAAAAATAATAAATTACATGAGTATTTCATCTTAGAAGGTTATAAAATGTATACAACTGTCACAATTTTCTAGTATTAAAGATATTAGATGTGGTGCTCTGTCAAACTTCAACCATTAGGTTATACATGAGAATTCATCCAAAACAAATCCTAATACCATCTCATTGTATTGAGTGCAATATTATTCTAGCATTCTCGACGTAAAAACAAATTTAGTCAGAACCCAATGTAGGTACCGGATTCAAGGTGTGAAGCCAAAAAGGAACTTAAAGAATCTGTGTCCCTCTATTACCTAGCTGTTGCTAAGTCCTGTAATGCAAAAGAATTGTGCAACTCCATCTTCAACTAAGAGTAATGCAGACTCAGTTGCTACAATAAACCTCTTTACATGCTGCAACTAGTTGTTGAATCTGCAGTCTAGGTAGAGTCCATAAACAAGCAGTCTGCCCAGAAGAAAAGTTTAGAAAAAACGCAGAGCAAACAATGACCAGAAGATTCAATGAGTCATATATAGCGAGAACAAGATTGTTCAATTCATGCTTAGTCCGGAGCTCAAAAGGATCAAACACATATAAGCAGGATGGACAGAGAAAATGAAATTACCACACTGTAGGGGAACTAATAGTTGTAACTTCAATACAAAACAGGAAAGACCTGAAGAAACAAAATTCATTTGACTGAAAGATCATGAGTATGAACCATAAAGATGAAAATCGCACCTCATTTGACTGATCATCATGACTCTAACGTCTCACACATGTCACATATGACTCATATAGATTAGGTATCTCATCCTTGTAAGGAAGCACAAATTCTGAACGAAACATAGGTTCAGATATATACATAGCTCGAGAAAAAGATACTTTCTGCTTCAGCTTCTTCTCCTCTAAAACTTTCAGTACTTGATTTCTAGGAATCACTCTCTTGTCCAGGCTAAGCATTAGAAGCGCAGGATTACTAATCAAGTATTCTGGTTTGCATCCGAGTACCCTCGTGAAAACGTCCAATGCTCGCAGAATTCTAGCTTCTGACATAGCCAAACAGAGGGGTTGCTTTCTGAACACAGTCATTATATCCTGATCACACCATCCACAACTCCTGAAAACTCCCATTTTGTTTTCCACTGTTGACTTACCTAGTGCGATAACTGCAAGAACTCCGTACATGAGCATTCCAGATGTGGGAGAAATCTGTAAATCCTTTTCAGCTTTGTGCAATATCTCCTCTAGCCACTCAAATTTGTGCAGAAGTATACGTGGTTTCTGAAGTATAAGTTTCTCGATTTGGGCATTTGATAAACCAAATTTTTGCAACAACAATATTTTGGGCTCAAATCTTTTTGGACCATTGACAGCAAGTAAATAAGGTGACCTCTTTATAAGTTTAACCAAAGTTTCCTCATTACTAACTAGTTTCCTAAGAAGATCCAAATTAGACCTCAAATGAGAACCTACTGCATTATACAAAGCTTTTCCGTCTGCTAGGAAGAGATCAACTAGGTCAGATCCAGATACCCTCACTTCTCGCAGACACTGAAACTTGGGTTTAAGGTTTCTGTTCACATCCGAAAAAAGCAGTCTCGGTGTAATAGAAACTAATTTCTTGATCTCTGTCCGTTCTAAACCCATCTCTTGGAAGAATTTGATTACCATATCAGGATTCTTAGGTACTTTCACGCTGTTCAACTTGGCAGCTACAACATTTGCTTCATATCTGGAGAATCCCAGTGATTTGATGAGGTAGTTCGACAAGAGAGGGTTCTGAGAGTGAGCAGTCGCATTTGTTGAGTAGTAAAACTGAGACCATGATCCACTAATGAAAAAAAGCTGCCAAATGCCAATGTACCAAAACTTAAGCATTTAAGAAGTACAGTTTCATTAGACAACATTGCACAAACATTGATAAATGACAATGACAATGACAATAATATAATATAAACAAGCTGTTTTAGACCATGAAACAAGGGATAATGTATTCGAACATCACTTTTTACTTGGAGAGAAAAAACATGCATCTCCTTGAACCATATTTACGGGAGATCAAACTTCACAACAAGAAAGGTTTCATGAGCAATAAATAATACGGAATTTATATCAATCAAAAAATAATAATATATATAGTTTATTCAAAGGGAAATTGAAACCATTGGGAAAAAAATTCTGAACACAAAATTGATGAAACATTTAAAATGAAGACGTAAAATGTACAAATTGCATTACAAAGTGATGAAGCATAAGAGATGCATGGCAGTTCAAGAACATCGATGGCTTACTCTCAGAAATTAACTTGTGCAAGCTTTTGAGAGTCAATTACGCTGAATTCCTCTCTAGATCGAAAATATTCCAGGGACCTCCCTTTAAAGAATTACAAGAGCCCCCACATGAATTAGAGTGTTAAACAACAAAGTATCGTATTACTTACAAAAGATTAACCTCCCTTTCTTTTACTTTTAAACTCTTCTGTTTACTGAAATAAGAAGCATTTTAAGTCAACATGTTACAAGAGCCCCCACATGAATTAGAGTGTTAAACAACAAAGTATCATATTACTTACAAAAGATTAACCTCCCTTTCTTTTACTTTTAAACTCTTCTGTTTACTGAAATAAGAAGCATTTTAAGTCAACATGTTACAAGGAGTATTTAAATGACAGGCAAATATTACTAAAAACAAATCATTTAAAGTTGTGAAATTACAATGAGTATATGAAGTATTATTCCACAACAGAGAACTCAAAGTCAATTTCGGATAATTTGACTTTCCATTCTCTTATATATTTTTCTTTTACATTTGTAGTCTGTCTAAGAATTTCTAGTGCTATTCTTCTTATACAAAAAAAGTAATTCAGGAACTATAAATTCTTAGACATGAACAGTAAATGTTAAAATAGTTCTTGATAATAACAAAAGCAATAGAACACACAAAACAAGAAGAAAACAGAAAACAAAAAAAGGGGGACAATGGAAGGCACTGACAGGCTCACTATCCACGTAGTTCAAACGGTGCACAACTAGCCCCTGATGGTTTCTCTGTTATGGAAAAAGTATAGTTTAAAATTACTCATCAACTTATTGTTGATATGGTTTCTACTAATATATTCAATTAGAGGACTTTTCCTAATCTAGAGGAAAGTAGTATAACTAACCCAACATAGCTTGCTTTGAATGATTTACTTGAAGTCTGGCAGGCACAAAATGTCAACATGAAGCTGACGATAGAGTATGTAAATTCATTCCTCTATGCATCATTTGGAAAGTATGGCTTGAAAGGAATAGAAGATGTATTTTAGGGAAAAAAAGCTTATATTTTTTGTCAAATATATATGCATCAGAATTTATTATGTTGGTACAAAATGAATTTTGTAACTAACTGGACCGAGTTTATGGACTTGTTAGACTACTTTATTATGTAGATTTACACAAGTCATACTTTTTGTACTCTTTACGTACCTCCTTCGCACTCTGATATTTATAAAATCACCATACCATTTTTTCTTAAAAAAGAAGTAATACCAAAGGCCAAGTTGTAAAAGCATTTAAACAAATTATACACCACTTAAACGTCTATGCATAGAAGTAGCCAAGAAAAGCTGAGTGTTCCAATATATTACAACAATGGAGGCAAAGCAATAAAGGGTCCTAGGTTCCACAACAAAGACTCCAGCTTTAGAACAGTTGCTCACATTTTAATTTGATAATGACCAAGCGGTGAACCAGGAAGGTTGTGTTCTAACATCATAATGAATGAAAAGGTGAATTCTACAGAGAAGCAACAATGAGGTGTACCACACTGTGTGTAGGAAGTCACAAACAAAACATTTAATCACTTTTTCCTTGAATTATTCATACATATAGTACAGAAAGGCAGGGTAAATCCTGTATAAATCTGATTCTGTCAACCATATGACTTCTTTTCTTGTTCACCTCCTTTACACTCAATATTTTCAGCACTCTTTTGACTCAAATTTATACTGAGTTTGATTCTTTTGGTATCATAGGATGAAAACATTTCAAGACTTCTTTTCCTTAAAAGCTGAGAATTCTCTTAGGTCAATAGACGCATAGTTCTCGTAACATCTCAAATTTCTTCAGTACAGGGTGGTTAGACAACTTTGGAACTTGTTTACCAGCTTCAGAGGCATAAGTAGGACCATGCCAGAAAGGGCAAGTCAGGCAATAGAAAGCTGGAATAATGAAGGTAGTGGCAGTACAGACAAAAACAGATGGAGAATTGTCCCAGTGATTTGGTGGACCATATGGAAGGAGAAAAATTTGAGATGTTATGAGAGCATTGGTAGTCCTTTACATGGGATTAAAATGAACTGCATTATCACTTCTTGCTATTGGTGCAGTTCTGAGTATGCAGATGATCCTATAGCTATTATGGATATTCTAGGTTCTTTGTAAGATGAACTAGGATCAAGTTTAAATTTGTTGAGTATACTCAACTGTATGTAGCTCCATGATGTAAATTTGGGATCCCAGTGCTGAAGATTTATACACAAAACTGCTACCTTTGTCAAAAAAAAAAATAGACACATAGTTCCAAAATCCGTGGAAAATCGGCCCATCCCTCAACCCAACTCGACTAAAATACCAGACTTTGACCACTGCCAAAGCACAGGGGGCACATTTATTTCGCTCTAGCTTTAACCACATTTTCTATCACCACTAAATACTTGTCAAAGAAAATCTAACTTAGGCATCACATTAGAATATAAAGATAACACCTTTCACAAGTCAAATCTTGATATCAGGGTTACCGTACTGAGAATAGCAGCAAAAAAGTATACTGAGTTTGATTATTTTGGTATAATAGAATGAAAACTGAGAATTCCCACTCCGGTGGAAAATAGGCCTATCCCTCTACCCTTCTCGACTTAAATACCAGACATTGACCTCTGCCAAGGGGGCACATTTGAGGGCATTTCACTCTAGCTGTAACCACATTTTCTATCACAAATAAATACTTGTCTAAGAAAATCTAATTTAAGCATCACATTAGAATCTAAAGATTACACCTTTTACAAGTCAAATCTTGATTTCAGGGTTACTGTACTGGGCAAAGCAGCAAAAGTTACATATAAATGAATTTCTTGATACCAAAATAAGAAATTTTCAAAGATTTCAAAGTGAGGTTACCTTGGTAGCAGTAGAAATTGCTTCATCATTTTTAGAAAATCCAACTGAACCAAAGAGAAAGTTTTCAGATAAATGAGGCCCGGAAACAGCTACTGGTAACAGAGAAGGTAAGCCACAGCTGCCAGTATGTCGAAACCTAGAGATTCGAGGAAGCATGGTTTTCAGAAGAAGAAGAAATTGCAAAACGTTAAAGCACCGTCGCCTACTTTTATTTTGTCATATGGAAAAAGGGGCAAATATATGTTTTTAACTATGTGAGACCCGTTTGGTAGGTCGTATTACATAGAATAATTCATGGATTAAAATTTAATCCATCTAAGGGCATTTCTAATTCATCCTCTATTTTATTCTTTAAATATATAATTCTTTATTTTTTTAGATAGCTAACTCCAATCCGATTTTTTATTTTATTCTCTAAAAAAGAATCTTCTTCTCTCTCTCCTTAATATTATATTATTATTATTTCTATTTCATTCTTATTTTCTTATTTCATAATATAAATCACTTTTTTTTTTTCAAATAATCAATTTATAATCTTTATGTAATACAAAATTTTATTTTATTTTCAAATACTTCATTTAATATAAAATTATTTTTTATTCTATATTTCTAAATAGCATAAATTGCAATAAATATTATATATAATACATATTAAGGAACAATTCAAATAAAAGTGAAATCATTGATGAAATATAATAGCATCATAAATTATAAAATTTATTTTAAATTTTACATAAATATTTAACTTTCAAGATTATTACGTTACTCTCATAAATGTTCTACTAATGTATTACGAAGTTCAAAATGAGCATTTTTTGTCCTCATTTTTATGTGTAGCTAAAAATTGTTTAAATTAACAATTTCATCTTGTATCCAATTATTTCGTGTACTAATTTACTTCCCCTATTTCATTTTGAACTATTGCATCAAATATTTTCATGCTCTTTAAAAAGTGTAGTTTAATAGTTTATCACTATAAAATAAAAGTCGATTGTTTGAATTATCATGTAAATTTGTCCATACTTCATAATGAAAAATAATTATAATCTAAATTACATATTTAAAATGACAAAAAAATTTAAAAAATTAAATTAGAAAAATTGTTAATTAGGGATGGAAGTAGTATACTTATCAATAATATGTTTTAGATGTTACATTACTTAGAAAATAATTACAAATATTAGAGACTTAATTAATAATCTTATATAATATAAATAATATTAAAATAACTTTAAATTACATATTTAAAGTGACCATTTCTTTTAAAAAATAAAATAGAAAAATTATTTATTTGCAGAAATAGAAACTTATTAATAATATATTTTTAAATGTTATATTGCATTAGAAAATAAAGACTCAATTAATAATATAATAGAAATAATATTATAATAATCAAAAAGTAAAATAGAGAGGTGAATAGAGTGTGGTTGGAGATGGTCTAATACATTGTTTGGTTACTTCATTTAATTTAATTCATGGATTGCTTATCCACTATATATGGTCTTATCTTATCCCTTGAAAATGGAGGAATAATTAATCCAAGGTTTGTTAAACCTTGGATAAGACCCCTAAATAACTAAACTAACCCCTTATTCCTTTTTCTAAATTTCTTTTGTAATTTAATTTTCTTTTTATTTATATTGGAATGTTTATAAATGTTCTTTTTTAATTTTCCAAATCCGTTTAGTGTAATTTAATGAGTTCACTAATATTTTTTTCTCCATTTTTTCTTGAATTTTTTTTTAATTCAAGATAGTTTGTCGATTATCCACTTGAACTATTTGTTTTGTTTTTTTTTTTTAAAAAAAATAAGCTTTTGGTATTGAACAATTTAAGTAGTCTTAAATCTATATTAAGTTTAAGATATACTTGACCAACAAAAAATTAGAAATACACTGTGCCATCAATGATCTTCTTAGTGATACATCACACCTTAAAATTAATAACAATTATATATATATATATATATATATATATATATATATATATATATATATTTGATTTAACTAATTAAATGGAATAGAAATTCCTACAAAAAAAATTGTCCGGGTCCAACAGTTATCTACATTGACCCAATTACATGAAATAAACACTCATAATAACACAAGGGTATAATAGGAAAGAAATTTTTTGTAGAGTTTTAAATCAAACACAAAATTAAGTGAAAAGTAGTGAACCAAACACTTGACAAAAAATAATCCCTGCACTACTAATCACTACGTTACTAATCACTGCATTACTAATCCATGCATTACTAATTCCTGCATTATCAATGTTTGTACCAAACGACTAAACTTCAATATACTTCCACCTAAATGTTTGTAGCACGTCACGTAGAACCCGTATGTCATTTATTCAACTTTATATAAGTTGAATATACCTTTATGCAGGATGTGAATTGCCAGCAGTAGTACTAGGGGTGGGGAAACTTCGATATGGTAATTTTGGTATTTGGTTTTTAAACCTATTATATCATTATCATATCAATTTAATTATGTATGATTTGCTATTTTTTTAAAGTTCGATTTCAGTATTTTGGGGTATGGTAAATCAGTAACTATAGTTTATTCAACTTCGACTAATGTATATTCGTTTAATAAAGTATTATGACTTTGACAATTTAAAAAAAGTCTCAATTGTATCATACTAACACATTACACGTGTAAAAATATATATTTTAAAAAAGTACAAACATCTCTTTTTGTTAATCAATTACATTTCAATCGAAATAGAGTAGTTAACTTCAGTCTTGTATACTCTATATATTATTAAATACTAACAAATATGCAACCTCCTATATTAGATCAAAGCTGAACTGCCTGACTGTATGATTTGTACATCAAAAGGATAGGAAATTAGATGCTTTTCAATTTTCTTACCTCTTTTGGCTGACATGCAAGAATTGTTAGTTTCATATGGGAAAAATGGATTTCCTTAATCATATTGACATTGTTGTTGGTTCAGGTTTTGCTGTTATCCACTATTTGGTGAAATAGAAATAAAAAGGTCATCTTTTATGATAAATAATGGAAATAGAAATGAAGAAAAAGAAAGGCAAAAAGGCACAACACCTACTATAGCCCACCTTTCCCAAACCGTACATGTGAGATCATACTGAATATGTTGTTGGGTCTGTTTTCTCTCTGATGGATGAGAGGAGGATGTATGATTCCTCTTCGAGAAATTCTTCTACCTCGTGACAATTCGATCAAGTTTAATTTGAGTTAGGAGAATCATAACCTGATTGATTCGAGGTATGTCTCTTCGTAATGGAGATTAGAAATTATTCCTTTTTGTAACTGCCAAAGGAATCAGTTATCAACAAGATCAGTTGAATCCAAACAGCTTCAAATGGAAACCTTGATTTGCCATATAGCTCACAAGAATTCAGACTTGTAAATATGAGGGAGGTCTTTCAATAAACTACGCCTCAACTCCATAAATGACTTTTGGCAACACCGATCCTGTTTTTCAGAATTCAATATGAAAAGAAAAGGGCCAAGAAATCTACCAAAGGAGCATAATTTTCTTGAGTGGTTCATACAGATCAGGTATCTTATCCTTGTAGGGCAGCACAAAATACTCCATGAACTTTAACTCTGTTAACCTGACAACAGTATAGAGCATCAACTCTCTCCTCTTAAGCTTCTTTTCGTCCAAAATTTTCAAGACTTGCATCCGAGGTACCACTCTTTTTTCCAAACTATGCATCAAAAGTGTAGGGTAAGAAACCAAGTAAGCAGATTTAACACAAGTTCCTTTATGAAAAGATTCAGTGCTTTCTGAATTCTAACTTCCGAGAGGGAAAGACAATAAGGTAGCTTTCGGAACATGTGGAGTATATCATCATCAGACCATCCAAAACTCTTGAAAATTCCAATCTTTCTACCCAACATAGACTTCTTTTGGGAGGATACCACTCGAAATCCATACTGAAATATAGGGGAATAACGCGGAACTCGAAAAATCATTCTCCACTCTATGCAAGAAATCCCTAATCCTTGCAGGCTTTTGTATAAGAGGGCAACAGGAGGTTCATGTGGTCTCGTGGTAGAAGCAAATTGAACTGCCTCCTTGATCAGAGCTTCAGAGTTCATGTGTTTTGAGGTGCTCCAGCCGTGGGAGTTGGGTTGTTTTTCTCCAGATTTCCCTGCGGTTGCCTTGTGGTTGAGGCTCACTAAACTAGAATGGCTCATCTCCAAGGCCTTCAGGTTGCACAGCCCTAGCAGTACTCCACACTGCAAGAGTTCCTGTTTCTTCTAATTGTTTAGATTCGGTCCAAAACCATCCTGACTTGTTACATCACCCATAAAAAATCACAAGCTAAGGCCAATTGGATTTTACAGCTCAAGGACAGTAAAAATAGAATACAATTGATACTAAGCATTAGATAAATATGGCAAATATCAAGTGCACATTCAGAGGGCAAAATAGTCTATCGACATTTCGTGTTGCAATTTGACGCTTTTATAAAAGTAAAGATGTTGATAAAAGGGAATCCAAATGGAAATGAGAAGCTAATTCATCCCCAGACACTGTCTACTTGGAACCTGGATGGGAAAAAATAATGCTTTACAATCACCAAAAGGGTAGAAGCTATGTTTTCTTTCGACAAATGTAGATTGAGCATTATGTTAATTAAATGCCTGGAGAGTGTATTCTGTGTCACCAAACATGAACGCGCAGCTATGACCGACTAATTTTCGAAGAGTTTATACGAAAATTCTACATCCTACAACTCCATTCCCGATGGGCATATCTTTCACAAAGCACCAAATCATCGGAATTTTGTTTACATCACAGAGTAATTGTAGAATAGATGGAGTACCAAATTATTTCGAGTAACAAGTACGAAATGAAAGAGACTCTTCAACTTCACATTAAGGACAAGACAAATACAAAAGCTCAGGTGGCAATAAAATGGATTAATTAGCAAACAGCTCGTAATCAGAACAGGATAGAAGAATTTCCAAATGGGAAGCAAATAAATACTCGACTATTTCTCAAACCTCCAATGATATTTTTCCTTTGTAAGGACAGAAATGACACCCCAACTGTAATTTTCAGAATACAAACTGAAAAAATGAAACGCAAATATATATCGGCCTACAAAATATAATTTTAAAAAGGTTAAACTAAAACGGCAAGGGAGCCACAGTTTTCTCAAGTAATTCATACAAATCAGGTATCTGATCCTTGTAGGGCAGCACAAAATAATCAATGAACTTTGTCTCTGATAAGCTCACAACAGTATAAAGAGCCAACTTTCTCCTCTCAAGCTTATTTTCATCCAAAATTTTCAAGACTTGCATCCGAGGTACCACCCTTTTTTCCAGACTATAGATCAAAACTGATGGGTGAGAAGCCAAGTAAGCAGGTTCAGAACCAAGCTCATTAATGTAAAGATTCAATGCTTTCTGAATTTTGACCTCTGACTGAGCAATACAATAAGGGAACTTCCTAAACATCTCAAGTATCTCATTATCGGACCATCCAAAACTCTTGAAAATTCCAATCTTCCTATCCACAGTACACTGCTTTTGCGAGGCTAATGTATGAAATCCATAAGGAAACATAGGAGAGTCAAGCGGAACTCGAAAATCATTCTCCACCCTATGCAACAAACCCTTAATCCACTCAGGATTTTGTGCAAAATACCTAGGATTTCTAAGCAGGATTGTTTTCATTCCCTCATCAGGAACACCACAGTTTTTCAACACCAATAGATTAGTCTCCATAATATTATGAGCACCAAAAGTAAGCAACCAAGGAGCTCTCTTTAACGCCTTAATTACATTTTCATCACTACCCAAAGTTCTCCTAAGACAATCAATGGTAGGTCTCAAATGAGTATCTAAACCTCTTTCAACAATTTTTGAATCCTTAGCAATTACATTCACCAAGTCCGACCCGGATAACCCGATATCCATAAGGCACTGGAATTTGGGTTTTAGGGTTTTGGAAACATCAGATAATAGCATTTTGGGTGCAAAAGAAACCATTTTTTTCATCTGGGTATTGTCCAAACCGATTTGTTTCAAGAAATTGATGACTAAATCAGGATTCTTTAAGGTTTTCAATGAAGTTACCTTGGAGGATGTAGAGGCAGCTTCTTCATCGGAGAATCCGAGAGAATCAACAAGGTATTTCACCAAGAAATGGGTCGGGGCAGGTGTAGAGGTTGATGAGTAGAGATATTGAGATCTGAAACGGAAGTCTCTATAGCCATTGCAATGATATATGGAACACCGAGTTGATACAACAACTTTGCCTCTGAATCTGATGTGCATTTCCCTTACAAAACCTCTCTGCAGTAATGGGGATTAGGGTTTATAGTCCCCCTTCCTATGCTTGATGGATTGCAAGTAATTCACTGTATATATTCAAATTTGATCAAAATTTCGCTTGCGTTTAGAATTCACCATTTCAAATTAGTGTTTACATATTCGGGATCATAATTTTGAATTATCCCAATTCTCGGAAAAATATGATTTAATTTTCAATCATAATTTTATTTTTTAAAATATACAGCTTAATTCATAAATTGTTCCTACCATTCGAAAAGATTTTACTGTTTTCCTTTTGGTAAGTAATATTTTTTAATATGTTTTAAAAAGAATATTTTTTTCAACTTTTACCAGTTCTTTGCCGAATGAGATTCTACCTTTTCCTTGTCGTCCACAAGATTTTACTTTGAGAAAGTTCATTTCTTGGATGGATCGTAATTCATAACTGATACAATGGACAGTTTCTACCAGATCAAAGTGGACTGAAATATTTATCACTTTATCATAACTTTTATCAATATTTTTGCCAAACTAAGATAATATCCATATGTGTATACATGAGATTTAAATAATTAAGATTAAAATCTTCGTCCAGTTCAAACAGGCCCAAGAGAAGGACCGAATGTTAAACAATAATTTGAGTTGAGTAAAATGACAGTAGACACTGCATTATGTAAACTAGTCATAGGAATGCTGGGACCAACTGCAATGGAACAGATAAACTTGCTAAATTATTTTGTTTTTTTTTTCTATAGGATTTCTTGAGATTCTATTAAGTATAAGTAAACGGAGAGAGTACATGATTAATTCGTAAAACTTCCTTCTTATTTATGATTTCTTAAGTGACTTGTGGGAAGCAAGTGGACAGATAATATGGAACAACGCTATATATATATATATATATATATTCGATTAGGGCTTGTGCACCAAAATTAAGCAACCAAAATAGATTTGTCTCCATAATGTTTCGAGCACCAAAATTAAGCAACCAAAAACTTCTCTCTAATGCTTAAACTATATTCTCATCACTACCCAAAATTCTCCCAAGGCAATCAATGGTAGGTTTCAAATAATTATCTACACCTCTATCACCATTTTGTGGATCTTTAGCAATTACATTCCATATTTTGATTTGATTTTGGATCATAGTTTTTTTAAAAAAAATAATAGAAAACTCAATTCATAAATTTATATCCATCATTTTAAATATTGTAAAAAGAACACATGTCCAACGTAAAAAAAATAGTTTGTACCACATGAAATGATTTTACTATTTTCGTTTCAATTTTACTTTCCTTTGTAGTTTGTTTCAAAAGGAATGCCTCTTTCGTTTTTTTACCAAACTCTTTGTCAAGCAAGAATCTATCTTTTCCTTGTAATCTACAGGATTTTACTTGGAAACGCTCATTTCTTAGATGGATCATAACTTATATAAAGGATGATACATTGGAATATTTATCACTCTATCATGACCCTTATTAGTATTTTTGCGAAATTACGATAATATCCATGTGTATATATGAGATTTGAAAAATAAATGCACTTAATAATTAAGATCTCAATGATAAAAGATTAAAAAATCTTCATCAAGTGCAAATAAACAGATAGTTAAACAACAATGTTGAGCTGAGTAAACTGGCATTATGTAAACTATTATAGCCATAGGAAGTCTGGACAAACTGCAATGAAACTGATAAAAACTTGCAAGAAAATTTCCAGGCTGAAAGACTGAGATACAACTTTCAGCATCTAATAAAATAAATGTTCCTCAAAGTACTACTAATTTTTCATTATTTTCTTGTGTGAGATCCACATCCGGAATTTGAACCTTGGCAGCACAAACTGCTCAACACAACCGACTCACTTAACTGGATTACTTGATAATGATAATGTTCTCTTGAACTCAATCTTCTAACCGAAAAGGGAAGAAGAAACCAACATCTCTGGTTTTAATCCCAATTCCTTTCAGAAGAAAATCTATCTTCCTCTTGATTGTAGCCTCTGATAAGAGTTAAAAGACAAGGCACATTTCGAACCATGATATCCTAGTTAACTCCTGAAAACTGCAAACTTCTTCTCTAAAAGAGTCTCACTGATCTAAACAAAGGCATAAACTTTAAACTCCACAGAAGAAGAACATGCCTGATAATATACGACTTCCTGTCTTTGTGGCTTCTCATTTTTTTCAGAATTAAAGGTATGCTATAGAGTTATCCAAATGTGTACGTACTGAAAGCAACAAGACATAAAGAGAGAAATGATCTTTGGCAACACTGGAAAACATGCAAGTAGGTCACTAGAAAGCAAAACAAGTTTGAAATGAAAACAATACTTCAATGTAGTGCCAAAATTAAACAAAATGTACTAAGGAGCCACAATTTTGTTGAGCTGTTCATACAAATCAGGTATCTGATCCTTGTAGGGTAGCACAAAGTAATCCATGAACTTTGTCTCTGTTATGCTCAGAGCATAATAGAAACCCAACTTTCTCCTCTCAACCTTCTTTTCGTCCAAAATTTTCAAGACTTGCACTCGAGGTACCACCCTTTTTTCCAAACTAAAGACCAAAATTGAAGGATGAGAAGCCAAGTAAGCAGGTTCACAACCAAGCCTTTTCATGTAAAAACTCAATGCTTTCTGAATTTTATCCTCAGAGAGAGCAATACAATATGGTAACTTCCTGAACATCATGAGTACATAATCATTAGACCATCCAAAACTCTTGAAAATTTCAATCTTGTTTTCATAGTTGGACTTCTTTTGCGCAGCTAATGTATGAAATCCATAAGGAAACATAGGAGAGTGGAGCGGAATTTGAAAATCTTTCTCCAACCTATGCAACAAATCCTTAACCCACTCAGGCTTTTGTGTAAGATAACTAGGACATATAAGCACAAGTTTTCTTATTTTCACATCAGAAACACCAGAGTTTCTCAACAACACTACATTATTCTTCATAATTTGATGAGCACTAAAAGAAAGCAACCAAGAACTTTTCTTTATTGCCTTAACTACATCTTCATCACTACCCAAAATTTTCCTAAGGAAATCAATGGTAGGTCTCAAATGAGTAACTAAACCTCTTTCAACAATTGTTCTATCTTTAGTCATTAATTTCGCCAGGTCCGACCCGGATAACCCGATATCCATAAGGCACTGGAATTTGGGTTGTAGGGTTTTGTTAACATCATGGAATAGCAATTTGGGTGCTATGAAAACCAGTTTTTTCACCTGGGTGTTGTCGAAACCAGTTTGTTTCAAGAAATTGATGACTAAATCGGGATTATTTAAGTGTTTCCGTGAAGTTACCTTGGAAGATGCCAACGATGCTTCCTGTTTGGAGAATCCGAGAGAATCAACCAGGTATTTCACCAATGCAGAGGTTGTGCTTGTTGAGTAGAGACATTGAGATTTGATACTATTCAAGGAAAGGAAGTCTGTAAAACCGTGAAATCTGGCAGCAGCCGCAGCGCGGCCTCTGAATCGGAGGAACATATCGTTGAGCTCCTTTCTATTAACTTAGCAAGAGTAGAAAGCACTTCTGCTTAGGGAGAAATGTTGCTTCAGTGGTTAAAACCCCTTTTTGAATTGTTATATTTTTGGGAGTTTCATATTTTAATTTGAGTGAATAGGGTTGATGCTCCAAAACGTATTCGTAGTTTTTAAAATTTTAATTAATGAATCATGAAAATCAATTAACATTTTGAATTTTAAAAATATTTTTGTTTTCGTGTGCAAGTGTAACATAAAAAAATATAAAACATAATTTTATGTGTTATTGGCAATAATAGTTAAAGTAAGTATAAACGTTAAATGTTAATATACGTAAAGCAACGATAATTTATTATAGCAATCATAAAATTTTTAAGAAAAATATTGTCACCACAAAAAAGTGATTGTAGTTCTCACTCAAGCTACTCTTTCGCAACATCATCAATAATGACGATACTTCCGTTCAAAATAAGTTCAAAATTTGTATTGTGAAAATTTATGAAAAATTAACTAGTTTTATGTAACTTGTAACCTAACACGATCCTCCTTTGTAAATTGCACTAAATTTTGGAAATAAACATAGACCAACTTCTCATTGTTCACAAAAGTTCTTCCTCCCATCAATGGCGAAGCCGAAAAATTTAATAAGGGAGTTCAAAATCTGAGAAGTAAACACACGAACTAGTGGAAGGGGGTTCGAATAATTTTAACCATATATAAATAGTAATATTTTTCGCCCATGGGGATCGGATGACCCCCTCATTATATGCTGCCTCCGCCCCTGCCTCCCATGACTCATAACATTAGAACTTCCTTTCCCCTCCATCCCAACAAATAGGGGTGTACAAGTCAAATCGTAAAGTCAAATCGAATCAACGAACCAAATTAAATCGAAAAAAAAAAAACCAATTTTTGGTTTGGTTTGGTTTGGTTGGTTTGGCTGTTGAAAAAAAAAATCCAACCACTCTTGGTTTGGTTTGGTATTAAAAGAAAAAAGGTCAAACCGAACTCAAACCAAACCGACATAATATATATATATAAAATTTTATTTTATTTATAGAAATAAAATATTTTTAGTTAGTTTATAGTTTTCAATGTTTATATATATTATTTCAAATTTAGGCTTGTAAAATTTGTAAATATTTAATTTTGTATTTAGATTTGAAGTTACAATTATATTGTTATAGTTTTTCAAATTCAAAGTTAACAATTTACTTTGTAAATATTTTGTTTTGTATTCAGTTTTCATGTAGCCTTTAATCTTATTAATTTAACATAATGAGCGTTGATATTTCAAAAAAGATATTTTGTACTCATGTGAATTTTATCGTCTTTTCAAAAATTTCTATTCATTTAACATTTTTTAAGTTTAGATTATCACACAGGTAAGTGAAAATATATTTGATCTTTTTTTCAAACACCGTATAGTTGTAAAAAAAAACAAAAAAAATCGAAATAACCAACTAAAGCCAAACCGAAAAAACCGACTTTATGTGGTTTGACTTGACTTTTAGATTCAATAAACTGACATAATTGGTTTAGGTTTGTTTTAATGAAAAACCAAATCAAACCGACCTATGTACATCCCTATCAACAACAATATACCCATACCCACGGTAATTCCATAAATGAGGTATGGAGAGGATGATGTGTATGTAGAAAGATTGTTTGCGATAGACCATTAGCTCAAGTAAACATATGAAAACTCAAATATACAAAGCAAATACAATAGCTAAGAAGTCATGTTGAAAACAATGAAGAGAACAGTGGTACAACAAATAATATGATAATTGAAACAAAGGAAACATGTAATACTAAAATCAAAAAATAATATAGTTGGAGACTAATAGAAACAATACTAATAGCAAACAGAACCAGATAACACTCGACTACCTACTAACTTTGTACCCTAATCCTCGCCCTCCCACCCTCATAAAAAATTTGAACTCCCCTGACGATGTTCCTATAATAGGATGAAGACATCTCTCCTTCAAAGAGGTAGCAAGAATTCGATTTCCCCTAGGGTATGGTACTAGAACAATACATTTTATTTACGTACCAAACACAAGACAATAATTAAAAAACCATATACTTTCCTAGAAAAGTTTTTCCATGAAAAACAATTCCCTTCATACCGAACACACCCTTTTGTGTCATCATTTGAGCGTCATGAATGACACTCTCTTTTCCTGTGGCTTCTGCTACCTAACTGAAATTCTGAGAAATATCAAAAGCATGTACTTAACTACAAGGCTAAATGTAGGTCAGGATTTAGACACAAAATTGCCAGCCATTGCTATTTGGCCAGCTTGAGAGCTATTGGCATTAAAGTTTATCCAACTTAGAGAGTTAAAACTAGTAAAATTATGCATCACCGGCTCTGCTTCAGCTTGTTTGACAGAATGTTGTGTGTTTGCTACCTGCAATCTGTATGAATGCATGCTTGAGATGACTTCCAATTACAGATCAAGTCCTTTAATCAACCAGCAATGAGTCATCTAGAAAGCTGTTGCCATCACCGCCCTTCTCTGATCGAATGCCACAACGGTTGTCATTCTCGCATGCCTCATCCAGCACAACATAGGAAGTTGCTATTGAGCTAAAATACTGCACAAGAAATTCAAAGATTAAGATGGCGCATAGTTCCTGGGAACCATTCGTTAAAGAAAGCACTCCTTTTTTTTTTTAAACTGGTAACTTATTAAAGAAAGCACTCTTAGAATCAGATTCTTCCTAACAATCCAAACAATATCAGCAAAATCTATTTGTCAACATGATGTTGTTCCTCACATTTTCTGTATAGAACATGAAATTACAAGAATGGTCTTTTTCCTAAAAATAATAATAGTAAAGGGGTGTATCTAAACCTGCTCCATCAGCAAGGAGCAAGAGACCCATGTTTTATGTAGTGATGTCGGCATTGAACTTATTTGTATCTATTTAGTGATTTAAATACACCTCGACTGATTCAACTGGTACCTGTTATATTCTACCACAAATCATTATATGCACCGCATAACTTTATCTACCAACCCAGGTGTGTGTCCTGGTGGTTAATAAAGTGGGTAGGAGAACCATGATATCTCAAGTTCAAATCCCAACATCCCAACAGAGACAGAAACTACTAGGTGATTTCTTCCTATTTATCCTAGCCTTAAAAGACAAAGTTACAGAGTACCTATTGCCGGTGGGAGGTATCTCGTGGAATTAGTCAAAGTGTGTGGAAGCTGATCCAAACACCACGGTTATCAAAAAATAACTTTGTCTACCAAGGTTAGATAAGTAGGAAGAAATCACCTAATGCTTCAAGAAACCATCTTATTAGCCAATCCTCAAAGGATTTGACATACTCTAGTGGTAAAGTGAAAACCCAATCTTCATATTCTCCATCCTAAATTGATTAATATTTATCATCGCATGCTAGGTTTAGATATATTACAGTCTTTTCTCAATATCTATGTGTTTTAGCTGCAAAATAATGAACTTATGAATGGAGAAGTGTGTTTTAGTAAGGAATAATTTCAGAAGTCCACTACTTTTTACCATCGTGGTGTCTGGGTTAGCTTTCGCACACCTCGACCAATTTCTCGGGATACTTGCTATTTCCCCACCAGCACAGGTTGTTGTACCAATGAATAACTCTGCTCATCAAGGCTTAAAAAGATAGAAAGAAATCATCTAAGCGTTTTTACTTCCGCTTGAATTTGAACCAAAGACCTCATGGGTCTCAACTTTCTTCATTGACCACTAAGCAACAACCTAGGGTGCAATTTCAGAAGTCCACTATTGGATGAATTTTGTACCGCGTGTTTTTGTGTTGAGCTTTATAAATTCAAAATGAAGACTATTAAAGGTATAATACTAACACGATAAAATAAATAAACTACTTCACCTCCCCTCCAAAAAAGATATAAATAATAAATGTAGAGAAAGAGAAGAGTTAGCCACGAGGGAGGAGGGCGGTGGGGTAGTAAAAGTTGATAAACATCTTCACTCTCTTGTGTGACTCCTTGGAAAGAAAAGAAGAAATTAGTCACATAACAAAGCATGGATAATCCACAACACAACCCTGAGGTACTAGTGACAATCACAACAAAAAATCACTGTGCGACTGGTGGAAGATTCCAAACATCTAAATTCTAATATGTGACTAAGATAAAATGAATAAACAGGGGGGTTAGCTGAACCCGAAAGCTTTCAAAGTAGAAGCAACATTGCAGCTAGAGTGTGAACAGGTAACAAACATCATCAGAGGTCCATTCTTGTTGTTTTGGTGCTCCAAGCTCCTTAATTGGGAAGATGGAAGCCTAGTACATCGAACTCAAACTTGGCAAATAATTCCTCACTCATACTCAATTAATCAAACATATGCAACTTGTCAAATTAGTTGCATTGTACAGGTTTAACTAGTCATAGACGATTGTTCTTTTTTAGAAAAAGAAAGGTTCATTGGACAGCAGATAAATCCCAAACTGATTGTTTTGATCGGTATAAAGCCCAAACTACTTCTTCTTCCCCTTTCTTTTCAGGAAACTAAAAGCTTGATAGATGCCTAGTGCCTACTATGATATTTACCTAGAGGACACACAGGAATGAAAACACCTTTTTCACCTTTTTGAGAGATAGGAGGAGGGCAGGGAAACAATGCAAAAAAAAACAATGTCTTAGTCACGTAATCTCAGCAAGGAGATTTTATCATCACCGAACTATCGGCAAATGAGAAACAAAATTCAGGGGATAGGTTTTCAGAAAGCATTACATTGTCAAGAACTCAAAATGATTTTTTCTGAACATTCTCCAACAAGCTCTGTGTTAAGTGTAGGACTGTTGAAATTTCACCCTTGAGTATAACCTAGGGGTTGATAATGAAATGGGCCTAACTATATGGAATGGATATGATACAGCTAAGGCTGACTAGTTTGGAATCTACGCATTGATGGATAGATACAAATAGCCTAAAGGCTGATAAGATAAAATAACAATCTTAATCAATCACAATCTGCTGTAAACAAGCACAGATCACGAGTTCAAACTGTTGCCGGTGAACCAAATCTTCTGTTTAAATGGAGAATGGCAGAGGATAGAATTTTGAGAATAGGAGCAGAAACAGATTTCTCACTTTCTTATTCTCAAGAGCCTCTACTGGAGTTTCTTCCCTTTAGTTCAAAGTTATACATATGATTTTCGCAAGAGTTATAATCTCACTATGGTAGAAATTGCAAAAGACTAGATCGGGAAAATGAAATGGAGTATCAAACCTCTGGCGAGCAAGAATATCACTTTTTGTCTTTTCCATGCTGCTGAATTTTGTTGTATAGTTCACACACATCAGGCATCTTATGGGCAAGCACATAAGCCTGATAAAACTTCTGTTCTGATGGCAACAGAACAGTATACAGATTGTAATCTTCATCACATAGTTTCTTCTCAACTAAACTTCTCATGAATTCCAACCGGGGCAAAACTCTCTTTTTCATACTGAACATAAGCAGTGTTGGGTGAGAAGCCAAGTAGGCAGCTTTCAAACCAAGTTGCACCATGTAGAAGTCTAGCGCTGCTCCCAATTTCTCCTCTGACATCCTCAAACAATAAGGCAAAAGCTGAACCAATTTGATTATGTCCCATTTAGACCAACCATAATCCCTTAAAATGCCAAGTTTTTTGTCTACGGTCGACTCTTTCATCGAAATAAACACATCAACTCCATGGATAAACAATCCTGATGCTCGAGAAATATTAAATTCATTTTCAAGTCTGTGCACTTTTTCCTCTACAACCTCAGGTCTTGCCAAAAGAGTATATGGGTTTTGAAGTAAGAATTTTTTGATATCATCATCTGTAAACCCAATGCTCTGAAAGAACAACATATTGATTCTCACTCTTTCACATGCTTTAACAGACAGTAAACATGCTCTTTTCTTGATAGCTTTCACTACATACTCATCACTACCCAAAATTTTTCTAAGATAACTAATGCAAAATTCCAAATCAGAAACTTCAAGGCTTTTCAAAATAGACACACTCCCTGTAATGACCTTGACCAAATCAGATCCAAATAAACCAAGCTGTTGAAGAATGTCAAGTTTGGGCTTAAGGGTTTTGTCAACATCACACACAAGCAACTTTGGAACGGCAGAAACAATTTTACCGATATGGGTTTTGTCCAAACCACTTTTTTCGAAGAAATTTAACACAGATTGAGGATTTCCAGTGAATTTCGAACGAGTTACCTTAGTGCTTGTTGAAATGGCTTCTCCTCTAGAAAATCCAAGCGAGTTCACGAGATAGTTCACCAAGAAATGTGTCTGGTCACATGCAGTTTTATCTGCAATTGTTGAATATTGAAACAAGAATTTGGAGTTGTAGATGAAAAAAAGCTGCCCTACGGCGGCGCCATGACCGTGCGGTCGGAATAAGCGAGCCGCCATAGTTTCCAGTTTTCATCAATCTGAAAAGAAAGGGACCAAATTGGCCTAAGAATACTAATTATGGAGGACTTATAAATAAATTAATTAAAATTTGTTTAATGACAGACATTAAAAATGAAATTTGTTTGTTTAAATTTGATTCAGCAAATTTAAGAAAATAAAAAATATTTTTGGATTTTATGATTAATTCTATAAAAAAAAATGTGCTTAATGCATCAAAATCTTTTTGATTTTTGTGGTCTTGGTTATAATAAATTAGCTGATAGGTGTAAAGATTTATTACCAAACATAAAAGATGATTTTTTTTAATCGATTAAAAAGAAAAGAAGGATAAACAATTTAAAATAGAGGAAATATATGTACATATTTTAATTAAATTAAACGGTATGGTCCTAAGACGTTTTAGAAATACTCCTCGGTTAATTTTTACTTGTCAATGTTTGACTTGACACATTTATAAAGAAAACAATTATTAATATACTAGGTAATTTACCCGCGATTCGCGCGGGCATAAATAATCTTTCTAAGCTTTTGAACAACCTTTCCAATAATCAACTTATATAAGAAAAAAAAAATTTAGTAGGTTTTTAGAACATTTCAATAGAAATAAATGATTGGATTATCACATATCTCAAGAATTGTAAATATATAATTAATGATTAAAATATCTTGATATCTTATCATTTTTATCTTTTACATATTTTATCATAATATATGTTTGATGATATAATTGTCTTGTTAAAATTGAGTGATGTTCGAATGTAGCGATTAAACATCACTTGTTCTTTTTTAACATTGAAGATATAGAATATGATAACTTTATAGTTAGAATAACTCTGTGACAAAAAATTTATGTGAAAGTTTTCGATAATCAATATTAGTTATAAATAAGTTAAGATCGTTAAAAAGTGTACACCACAACAATATAAATAAATTTTTTTAGAGACAATCTACTTGCAAACGTTCACCACTTTTTGTTATTGTTATTTTGTTATTCTAACAAAATTTATAGAAGGAGAAAAATAAATTTGAAACAACAACAAAATAATATTGTTGACCCTTTTATAAATTCATTCTTCAATAAAATGTTGCTCTGAAGGCCTTTCTAGATGCTTCATCAATGCAACTTTACGACTTGTTCAGAAATATGTATGTATAATTGTTTCATTACGAAAGTACAAGTAGATAAAAATTTTGGTTTGTAGACTCATTTTGAAGAGATATTCTTGAACAGTAAAAAGTTAAAAATAAGTCTAACCTAGATAACTCAAACGCTTGGCAATGACTTGGGACATGAAGGACAACAAATCTATGTTTATAGACATATATTTTGTAGTTTAAGACATTACTTTTATTTAGAGTAGGTTTTGTTTCATATTCTTCAAATGAAGTTTACCGAAAATAGTCATAACTCACACTAAAAATATTTAGAAGAGACAGAAGGAAAAAAAAGAAAAACATTTAAAGGGCGAATTTTTTTTTTTCCAAGTGAGGTAATATACATACCAAACGAAAAATAATCAATAAAATTTTAAGGGAACAACAAAACAACGAGAAAAAACATACACTAAAGGGAGTAAACTATGAGATATCCAATGATGATAATAAATTATTTTAACTAGAAAAGTTCCTATGCTTTGGAATAACATACCACAAAAAATTGACTAACACTTCAATCAACTTTCAATCCTTAAAGTGCTCATAATATCCATTGATAAAATTTAATAAAAATAGATAACAACAACATAAAAACCAAAAGATATGGGCATGCAAAGTTATTAACTCTAAGAGAATTTTTTAAAGAACACAAAATCGCATCCTTGTATGTGAAGGAATGACGTTGATGATGAAAAAATTATAGATTTGTAAGGTTTTTTATTTTATTTTATTTTACCTTCTACAATTTTAGTAGAGAAAACTTGCTTGAATACCCAAATAATGTTTGTTATTTAATCTGTAGTAACTAATACTTATAACAATAATTTTGCATAAACATAAGCAACAAAAATTAAAGCATGTACTAAAAAACAACAATTAATAATATAAGCATAAATTAATGAATGTAAAAAACATACTAGGATCTTCAAAAATAGAATGAAACAAGATGGAAAAAATGGAGCCCATTGAATGCACAATGTCCCCTTAAGGAAATTATTCCCCTCTAGTACCCGATGTTTAAAGTAATAGATCATCTCAAGATAGAACGATTCTATTCACTAGTGTATTGATACAAAAACAATGGTGTCAGTGAGTCATTCAACAGGAGCAAAGTACACAAATATTTAATTGTCCAGAAGAAGAAGAAGTAGTTCAAAATTTTCATTGTTTTAAAATGAGGGGAAAGTCCTCTATGTATAGACAACAAAATGTAGTGTGAACAAATGATTATTGTGTCTTATCAGAAAGGTTACAACTCTTTGAAAAAGTTAAAACCCTTCATAAAGGTCACAACCTTTCATAAAAGTCACAACTTTTCATAAAAGTGACAACTCTTCATAAAAGTCACAACTTTTCGAAAATATTACAATTCTTTGAAAAAGTTACAACCCTTCAGAAAGGTCACAACCTTTTATAAAAGGCACAACTTTTCATAAAAGTGGTAACTCTTCATAAAAGTCACAACTTTTCATGAATGGAGAAGGTTAGTTTTGGGAATAAAATAAATTAAAAGGGAGTACTGATTTGTGGTGGCGCTACGAAGGTGGGCTTAGAGTTCTCTTATATATATATATATATATATATATATATATATATAATTTAAATAATGTATTTTAATGATGTATTTTTCATGATGTATTTTACCAAACTATCCCTATTAAATAATGTTAGTATTAAGTCTTGAAAAATAATTTAAAGAATTAGTATTTAATGATGAGGGTTAAAATATGAAAAAACATAATTATTTGTTCTTAATATGTCTTTTTTTATATTAATCAATTCTTAATATGTTAAAAGTGATAAGTAAAAATATATATATTTTTTTTTATTGTGGATGAGATATGAAAAAAAAATGCATTTTGAATAGCAAAAAGACACCTTTAGATTAACATAATTTATTTTGCAATTTTCAAGGTGGTTTTGAAGTGTCTAAAAGACAATATTCTCTTCGTTCACTTTTATTTTTCAAAGTTAAATTAGATTATATTAATTTGATATTTTAAATAAATAGTTAAATATTCAAAAATTATAACGAAATTATTATATTATAATTTTTTGAATATCAATATAATAAAAAAATACATCATAAAATGTTAGTTAAAATTTTTATCATTTAACTTTTAAAAAGGAAAATGATAATTAAAAACGAACGAAAGTGGGAGTATAAAAGACAGCACGGTGTGGTTAAGATCAAATCATTTTTTAAAAGCAAAGTTCTTTATCATTTTTCCTAATAAGTTCAAAAAATAACAAAAATGAAGTTGATTCACATCCTTGCTCTTCTATGCTTCCTTCACCTCAGTGCTACATCTTCTGGTATGTACCTTTAATCTGCACATCACTTAATAATTATCTTGGACAAAGTATAACTTTCTTTTTATTGATTTAAAAATTATAGAATTACACTAAATATATTATTATTGTTGTTGATTAAAAATCAAGGGATGCAACAACAACAATAATTATAATTTAGATCTCAACAACAACAACAATTGTAATTTAGATCTCAATTTCAAATAAATTGTGGTCAAGTGTTGTGTGGCCATAAAAAGTTTAATTGGAATTTTCAAGATTTTGGCTTTAAATTACTTACAAAAGGTAAAAATAACTGCATTTTTTTTTTTCAAATTTTAAAATGAAACACGATCAAATGTCCATTCTGTCTTTTTTAAAAAAATTTATGTGTGTGTGAACAGGGAGGAATTTGGAGATGAAATGCAGTCAAACGTTGGTTTATGTGCCAATAAGAATGGAGAATTGTGATATAGGGAAATGCATGGTCACTTGTGGAAAGACTTATGAAGACACTGTTTTTGGAGAGTGCCCAAATCCTGATACTTGCTTTTGTGGTATTTATAGATGTATTCTTGTTTAATTTGTATTAACAAAAAAAATTCTCAATCAAAACAAGAAATTAATCTCACTTTGACATGTTCTTGACTCCTCTTTTATTATGTGTAAATATTTGAAGTCCATAGTGAAAAAACTAAAAAGTATTCTACAGGATTTTTTTTGGTGGAGCTGTAAGTATTCTTTCATCATTAATTAAAGCATACACCCTCGGGATACGGAGTCCTCTTTGTTAGGAAGTGTTTTACCCCCAATCAATGGTGGAGGCATAATTTTCATTGAAGGGTTCAAAAGAACAAATAAGCACGCTAACAGTATCCACATATAAACAAATCAGGTCAGATAAAAGTAACTAGATAAAATTCAACTCTACGTCAACAAGAACAATAAAACATAGGAAGAAGCAGCAAGCTAAAATGTCCAAAGGACTCGAACTCCCGAAGCTAAGAAGATTTGGCGGAATCTTGAACCCACTTTATCACTGAACCAAGCCTTTAACCTATTCTAAGGAGGTTCATTATTAAATATATACACGTAAATCAATAAATCAATCTTATATATATAATGTAATTTTTCGAAGAAGGATGAACCCCATGAGCACCATGTAGCTCCACCCCTGCCCCCAATATAGGACTTCCCAAAAAACCCCTCCAAAAAAAAAAACTAAAAAGTAAAAAGTAAACATGTAATTAAGTTGCAAAATCATTTAGAAAACTCTTAATTATCATCTAATAATCTAGAATTAATCATGATAAAGTTGGTGAAGTTCGTTTTATTACCTTAAACAATATCGATGGATGGGAGAAATAATTCATTTTAGATCGTAATGGCCTAGTGATTTTTCAAGACATTATACTTAGGCCATTATAAAGTTTGCTTTAATTAATTGTTAAATCTCAATGTCTCTTCTTTATGCAAAAATAAAATAAAAATAAAAAGTCAAGATTTGCTGTCCTAATTGTCTTGGAATGATAATAAAGAACAATTAATTTTCAGTTGTTAATTCTTACTATTATCATTATTGTGGTTGTAGCAATCTATATATATATAAAGTAGAATATGAAAACCGTGATGTGGCACATCTCAATGGCCACTATTAATATTTAAATGATATTTATCTATTTTATCTAATTTTTGAGCTTTTATCTCATTTTTCTAAAATATATTCATAATTAGAAAACACATTAAACCCCTGTCGAATTTAAACAGACACGTTCTAATTTCACTAAATTACTCCAGCCTTGCATTTATCTTCTTTTAGTACGTTTCGTTTGACCTTTTGTCTTTCTTTTGATAACAAATTTAATAGAATTAAAAGAAATCACATCTATTTATGCATTTATATGAATCATTCTAACTTCTTTCATCACTTTACCATACTATAAATGAATGAATAAATAGTGTTTGCAAACAAAATGTGCATGCTTTCTCTCAAGAACACACAACTGCATATGCTCGATAATGTTTGCATATGAAATCATATATGCATCTGCATACAAAATATGGAATGAATCTATGTATTTTGATGTTTTCTTTAGAGAAAAGACATAAAGTCACCACGAAAGTTATTTCTTATTTGTATAAAGACATCTTAATTTTAAAAGTGTTCTATCACCCCACAAAACTTTTTAATATCTTTGTGCTATTGAAAACACTTTTACTGTTTGGCAATTAATCCATATAAAAACACTTTTACTGATTTGGCAAATACATTATTTTTCAATAAAAAATATTGTTTATCTAAATAGGTGTTTCTGGCCTCCCAACAACAATGTCAAATAGGCTTTCAGAGCCTGTCTGACATCGTTGATAAAAACTATTTATTTTTAGAATAGAAAAGGGTCATATTTGCTCCTGTACACTTAGAAAAGGGTTATATTTGTCCTTCATTATACCTTTTTTATATTTTTACCTTACCATCCAACTTTAGACACATATTTATCCTCGAACGGTTAAGTCTCATATATCTATCTTTTATCATCTTATGTGACATCTACATGTATGCCTACATGGATATATATTTATTCCACTTAATATTTCATCCTAATTTAATTATTATAATTTATATCCAATTTCAAATATTTTACCCACTCATTTAACTCATAAAACCCCAATCCTAAAATTGGGGTTTCTGATATTCAATCTATATTACTTAGATTTGAATCTCATGATAATTGTTTTTGAAGGTGGCAATATATTAAGAGCTCTGTTGTTACTTTTGTTGAGTCCTCTGTTATTCGTTCTTGATTTCGAAGCTAAATTGAGAGTTATGGTGTTCATAACTTTCTTTGGGATGAAAATTAAGGATGTTAAGAGCTGTGTTTTACCTAAAAAACAAATTAAAAATTTGAATGTTTGTGTTTATGAGGTGATGAAATCAGCCGGGGAAAGAATGGTGTTTACTTGTATGCTTAGATTTATGGTGGAAGGTTTTTTGAAGGAATATTTGAGTGTTGATTGTGTTAAAGGGACTGGATTACATTGTGTTGGGATTTATTTGAGTGTTGATTGGGTATAAATTATAATAATTAAATTAAGATGAAGTATTAAGTGAAATGATATATATCCGGCATGCCAAGTAGATGCTATATGTGATGATAAAAGTGGAGATATGAGACTTAACCATTCACGGTAAATATGTGCCTAAAATTAGATGGTAGGGTAAATATATCAAAAAAGTATAACGGAGGACAAATATAACCTTTTTTTAAGAGTATAGAGGCAAATATGACAAAGGGTACATATAAAAATAAAAAATAAAATTCTTCAATAAAAATCAACCAAACTTATGAGATATGTTGATTAATTAATAAGTGATATATTGGTAAATATGTATATACTAGTTTTTCGACACATGCGTTGCAACTTGCATGTGATTATCAATTCAGAAAAAATATGTTATAGTAAATGTATTGCTTATTTAAGTGAAGATTTAAATAATAAGCTTTGCACAAAAAATATTATCGATTTTCTTGTGAATGTTCAATGTAGATCATCATATATATCTCTTATTCATGCGAATCTATGAAGATGGTCAATGAAATTTTTTATTAGTTAAATGCAATAATGCATATATTCATTTCAATTTGCTGAGGTTCAATCATGTAATTGGTCGTATCTCAAAAATTATTGGTCCACAGTTAAGATAAAAAAGATGAAAGAAATAGTTAATGTAATAACTATGAGAATTCATAATCATATAACTAAAGAATCTAAAAGAGTGTGAATAACATTTTTAAATGATTCATATATATTCACATATTTTCACATTTGTTGGGAGTTTTTTTTTTTTTTAAAAGAACTCGAAAGAATTTAAAATAATATATTTTGAAGTTAGAAGATCTTGTTAACTTGATAATACTTTTGTGATATATATATATATATATATATATATATATATATATATATGAGTCATATGATCTTTCTTCGTTTAAAATACTGTAATATTAAGAAATAGTAAATAAGTAAAACAAAATGGTGTTTATATAGTAATAACTAATTTAAAGCAAACTTCCTAACATTCTAAATCACATAAGTAACATTGATAAATAAAGTCATTATGTTGTCTTGAGCATCCAAAAAACAAATTGTGACAATTTTCTAACTCTTGAAAAGTTTAATAATTTTGAAAAAAGATGTTCAGAAGTATATATTTACATCACAAGAGAAATTATAAAAAAAAATGAATTTATACTAAATCATGTTAACGTCACATATTAGAACATTACATACTAATGTATATATTAGGTAAATTGATGACCTTTCTGTAGTACCAATTGAGAGGTTCATCAGTCAACAACTCCGACGAAAAAAAATTAAGGCAGTTCACTCAAACATTAAAGATCACTATCAAAGGGGAGGTAAAAACAATCGTATTTTGACAATAATAATGACGGTGTGTTCCTTCACAAACTGTTAAAAAATAAGAGAGAAGGTGAAGTACAAAATGCAACGTAGAGACACCCGAGAAATATTGAGTGAAGGAAGGACATATGTGTTTCATGTAATCCTCAATATAAAATTTCTTCTCTTTTTGCTTAATTCTTTTATTGTTGGTAGAACAATGAAGCATATCATCAAAGGGGAGTTAACACCGCAACCATTTACTTAGTAAGTTACAAATGGACTACTATTAGCAACTGATTTAATTTTGATATGATAAAATTATTGTAGAAAAGATAGAAATTGTGGTTGAAAAATGAGAGAAAACCCCTCTATTTATAGTCAATAAAGGATAGTATGAACAAATATTTTTTGTGTCTTATCTGAAAAGTCATGATCTTTTCGAAAAGTCACAATCCCTTAGAAAAGTCACAACTCATAGAAAAATCACAACCCTTTGAAAATAGTCACAACTTATCGAAAAAGTCACAACTCATCGAATAATCACGACCCTTTGAAAAAAGTCACAACTCATCGAAAAAGTCACAGCCTAACTTAGAAATATTATAATAATTTAATATTCAAATTAGGAGTTCATACTTTTAAAGTAATATAGATAGATAGATGAAAGAAATATTTTAGTATTTCAAAAACTAATTTTTTATTAATTTTTTTTAAGAAGCAAATTTTTTTAGCTTTCTCCTATTTATTCAATTATTTTAAATAATGAAAAGCCTCAAAGATTATTAATATTGAATAAAAGGAGTATCACTATTTTAATTTCAAAAGCTAATGAATGAGCTTCAACCTTCAGAAGAAATGAGAGCATAAACCCTTGAAGGTCTTGCCCAGTTTTGGGTTTCTGCCAGGATGCTTGTCAAAGCTCGAGCTATATTATTCAACTTTGAGGGTAATGGGTTTATCTTTCGATACTCAACGGCTGTGGCAACTGTGGCTACCGATTTCACAGAGAAGTACCTCATCAACTCACTCGGATTCTCCAAACAAGAAGCTATTTCAGCATCCGCAAAGGTAACACGCACTAATTCCTCCAAGAATCCAGCTTTATGCGTCAATTTCTTGAAACAAATAGGTTTTAACGACACCCAAATCAAAATCTTGGTTTTCAAGTTCCCAGACTTGCTATTCTATGATGTTGAAAAAACCCTTAAACCCAAATTACACTGTCTTTCTGAAATAGGGTTATCTGGTCCCGAGTTAGTCAAAGTCCTTTTCAGAGATTGGGCATTTTTTCAGAGAGGATTAGATAACAGTATAAAACCCCTTTTAAGTTCACTTAAAAAGGTATTGGATAGTGATGAAAATGTGGTTAGGGTTATAAAGAGATGTTCTTGGTTGATTAGTTACTATAAAGGTGGAACTATGGAAGCCAATCTGAATTTGTTGACATCATTTGGCTGTTCAAATGATAAGATCAAGCATATTGTGCTTAGGAATCCCAGCATTCTTAAACATAGTACTAAGAAGCTTGAGGAATTGCTGCATAGGGTGGAAAAAGAAGTTGGCGTTTCTCCTGACTCAGCAGTGTTTCTCCACATTGTTAGTGTGCTTGCTAACTTGAGTCAAGAGAAAGTAGACACTAAAGTTGGAGTCTTCAAGAGTTTTGGGTGGTCTGACACCAATATTCTCACCATGTTGCAAAAGCTACCTTACTGTGTAGCCCTATCAGAGGCACGAATTCAAACTGCATTGACATTTTTGATGAAAGAAGTCCGATTCAAGTCTATTTACATAGCTTCTCGCCCTTCGCTTTTAACATACAGTTTGGAGAAGAGACTAATGCCCAGGTATGAAATCTGGAAATTTGTCAATGAAAAGAATCTCATAAAGAGAAGGCTGGAGTTTTACACAGTTATGACATGGCCTGAATCAAAGTTTTTGGACAAGTATGTGTTGCCTGTCAAAGCTGAAATGCCTAACTTATATGATTTGTACCTCAAGAGGATAGGAAAATAGATACTACTTAATCTTGTTATTTCTTTTGATGGACGTCACAGTGATCTTTGTTATCAGCAAGGCAAAGTGAATTTAATTTGATCAGATTACCTTTCAAATCTACATTACTGTTAGTTCACTTGTTGCTAGTTATCCACTCTTTGGTGCTATGGAAAGTAGGAAAAAAAATCAGACGGCTATATTTTTGAAGTTCAGTTGGTGCTTTTGGCAAGTACAAATGACGCAGTTGTTTTCTCTTTTCCTGTTGTATGCCTCTTAAGGATTCACCAGTGACATCTCAATATAGAGAATAAAGTCAACTGCTATAGTTCTCTTCCTTTTTTATGTGCTATAGTTGCTAGTTGCTACCAGTTTACCGTTTGCTCATTTGACCGTGGCTAGGATGCTATATGGAAAAATATTGACTTTAAGTAAGTGAAATGTTGTCCTGGCTTTTTTAAGCTTATAATATGAGAAACTATACAGCAACAACTAAGCCTTAATCCCAAACAAGTTGAGATCGGCTACATGAATCCTCAATGACCATGTTTCTCCATTTAAGCTCAACTCATGTCATCATCTTGCCAAATAAAAATAAAGGTGAAAGATAAGTTTAACATATATAAACAGTAGTTATAATAATAATAACAAATATTAAAATTTCTCTATGTTTAATTGGTAAATAAATACATGATAACGTGAAAATACTCAGAATGACAATATATTCATAGATTTTATGTATTTCAATTTGGAAGAAGTAAAGAAGAATACTTTCCTCCTCTTTGTCTTCGAAAGAAAATGATTAATATAGAATGCTGTTCTTCCTCCTCGAATTTTCACTTAGCTTCTCATCCTTTAATTTTGGTCTATAGTCTGGAAAAAAGGTGGAGCCTCAGATGCAAGTCTTTATACTGTTCTGTGCTTAATAGAGTCTAAGTTCATAGAGTATTTTGTGCTTTCCTACAAGGATCAGATGCCTGATCTGGATGAATCACACAAGAAAACTGTGGCTCCTTAATAGTTTTAATTTACTTTTGGCACTAAGGGTGTGCGACTTTCTTAAAAATTTATCCAGATATTTTGTTGCTTTTCATTTTTCAGTTGGTATTTCGAATAATATCGTCTGTGTTGCCAAAAGTCATTGTTTTCCTGATAAAGCAGAATATCATTGGAGTGTTTTTGCCACTCAAACTTAATTTGCTTTCCAGTGACCTACATCTTTTCCCAAAAAAAGCACCAATCATTCAACAAGTATCTCTAGTATTTGATAAACATGTTGCTAGCTAATAAATGTCTCACCTGACGTCTTGTTGTTTTCTGGAAAATGATGAACCACAAAGTGGCAGGTTCTATATCTTCCATTAGAAAAGCAAGTGAATTAACTACTCTAGAATTGCTGTTATACCATGAGGATATATTGCTTTTAACACATTATACAATAATTTTGTGGGGTATATATAGCTTATACTGAAGTAAGTTTGGGTGCCTAAAATTACTTCTTATGTGGCAATAGACTCTAGTCTTAGTCATATGCTTGGCAAGCTAGTTTTCATCATAGTATGGTGCTTCGCATATAAATTATGTTTCTGCAAATGATAGTAACTAATTAGCTTGTTCTTAGTGGAACTGCCATACCTTTTTCCTTTTTGGGGGGTGGGGCAGGGTGATTTAACGGTTCTAAGTAAAATTTTGAGCTACTAATCAGAGCTGAAAGAACCCTTAAGTAGTTGGTTGATGTTCATTTGTTACATTAGAGCTACTAATCAGAGCTTGCAGACTGTAAGTAATTTTTTTTAAATCATGTAGCCGTCCAGCTAATATTCCTATTGGTGCTACACTTTTCTGCCTTGAATACTGAATGATATTTGTCCATCATTATAAATTTCTTTCAAAAATGTATGTGGTACAAGTTCTCCAATAGCTAACAGTTCATGATAGCTTAAAATTGTACTGAATTTACCAGTACTCGCGAGCTGTATAGTTGTAGGAATATCAAGTGAATATGTGTCTACAATTTTCACATCTAGATTCATTGTATTTGAATAATGAAATTCATTTAGAATATCCTATAGGAAACCTCAGGATATTCTGTGATTAGTTACCTACCATATTGTACATAGTTACGGACTCCAAGCAACTCTAGGACATTGTTGATCAAGTCAATGAGAAGCCTTTCTATTCTCACAATATTTAATTTAGCTTCACTTGATCACAAGATAGCTCTTTTGTTGAATTTTATAATGTACTGTTAGTTACTTTGCGGAATTACTATTTCATCTTACCATTTGTTGGTCTTGGTTCAGATTTGGTCGACTGGTTTGTTCCCTTATGTATAACGTAATGTAGTACGTTAGTAACTGAAATTTGGTGTGAGATGAGTGGAAGTGTTTTCAATCAACCATCATCTTTTCCCCAATTCCTAACTAAATTGTTATTCAAACTTGGAAGTTTGTGCTCTTGTTTTGCTTCTCCATGTTGATCAAAGTGCAAGGCGGTGAATTGCCTCATCTGTTATGCATGTAAACTAAATTAAGATGCCAATGGCCCAATGGTGTGGCCAGTATGGAACATGAGGGTAGTAATTCTCTATGGTATTGAGAACCGTTTGCGTTCATCCCAATTCCCAACTATTGCAACCTCCCATTAAACATGTTTGTACTTTGTAGTTTCTTCTAATTGTTATTGTAATTGGAATACTATTTTGGTTACTTCAGTGCAAGGAGGTCCCAAGTTGAAGCAATGTCTGCAAATGAACCTTTTTTCCCATTTGAAGCTGAATGTGTGAAACTCAATCCACATTGGGATGGCTCTTTTCATTCTGGCTAGAGTATACTCCGTCCGTTCCATATTAGTTGTCCACTTTTTCTTTACTTGCCTTTCAAAAAATCAATGTTATAAATTTCAAATGATATAAAAAAGTATTGGGAATATATGACCAAACACCTACTTGGTTTATCTATATGTAAACATTTTGACGTTGCAAACGGTTGATTCTCACACCTTTTTAATTGAAAAGTGTTTTTTTTTTGTAACTAATATGAATATTGCCATAACCAACAAGAACAAGGAACCAATACACCTACCTAATCTCGTAACCATCTACCAAGAAAGGTATTATGAGAAGTTAGGCCTTCAGAATCAGACTAGTTACAAATAATCCTATGAATAAAATTGCTATAATTACAAGCTATGCTACTAATTTTAACATCTCTAGTCTTTCTACAATGTCCTTCTTTATCAATGTCAAAACTGTTTTAGTCTGAATACTTTGATACTTGAAAGTAGTTTCAATTTTTCACTTTCAAAGTATAGTTGCTGCAATCTCCTTTTTAAAATGCTTCTAGTGCTTCCTTTTAATTCTCTCCTACACAAGTTGTATGCCCAACCAATTTTATATACCAGATCTCAACTGCTTGTCAAAGCACAATCTGCAAGAAGGTAGAGGGGTGTTTCTGTAGTCTTCATGTCACATAAGCAGCATTCATCACTATCTGTAGATATGTTCCAAGTGTACTTTGGTAAGTAGCCTCCATGTACTTGTACAGCTAACCAAAGAACAAATCTATGTCTAGGTTGCCCATACAAGATTGTTTACTCTCCATCTGATGTGAGCGCCAATAAGTTTATCATAACTATTTGTTATAGAATAGTTTTGAATCATTCGCGATAGAAAATGATAACTAAATGCAGAAGTTGTTAAAAGTAAAAGTAGGTTGCCAATGTTAATTATTGCAAATTATATCTATATTACCTTATTAACTAGTATATGTTTGTTTATCCAAGTAATTTTCACATTTTGTATGCAATAAGCTTCAAAAGTACTTTCATTTTTAACATTCAAAAGTTAT
The DNA here is from genome assembly GCA_037074985.1 of Solanum bulbocastanum. Lineage (NCBI taxonomy): Eukaryota > Viridiplantae > Streptophyta > Magnoliopsida > Solanales > Solanaceae > Solanum > Solanum bulbocastanum. The sequence continues at coordinate 52,908,970 of CM073600.1, read as the reverse complement.
AGCTGCTCTTGCTATGTTAGACGATATGCTTATCATACTCAAAGGCACTCACACTTCCATATTTCACTGCAATGGCGTCGGTTTGTGTAGCTTCAGGTCTCGATTTCTCTACTCATCAACCTCTACTCCTGCCCCAACCCATTTCTTGGTTAAATACCTTGTTGATTCTCTCGGATTCTCCAATGAAGAAGCTGCATCTACATCCTCCAAGGTAACTTCACGTAAAAACTTAAAGAATCCTGATTTAGTTATCAATTTCTTGAAACAAAATGGTTTCGACAACACCCAGATGAAAATAATGGTTTCTAGGGTTCCCCAATTACTATTCCGTGATGTTTCCAAAACCCTTAAACCCAAATTGCAGTGCCTTATGGATCTCGGGTTATCCGGGTTGGACCTAGTGAATGTAATTGCTAAAGATGTACAAATTATTGATAGAGGTTTAGTTACTCATTTGAGACCTACCATTGATTTTCTTAGGAGAATTTTGGGTAGTGATGAAAATGTAGTTAAGGCATTAAAGAGAGCTCCTTGGTTGCTTACTTTTGGTCCTCATCATACCATGGAAGCTAATCAATTATTGTTGAGAAACTTTGGGTTTTCTGATGAGAAAATAAGAAAACTTGTGGTTATATATCCTAATTATCTTACACAAAAGCCTGAGAGGGTTAAGGATTTGTTGCATAGAGTGGAGAATGATTTTCAAGTTCTGCGTGACTCCCCTTTTTTTCGTTATGGATTTCAAGTGTTATCCACGCAAAAGAAATCTATGTTGGATAGAAAGATTGGAATTTTCAAGAGTTTTGAATGGTATGATGATGATATACTCGAGATGTTCCGAAAGTTACCTTATTGTATTGGGCTTTCAGAAGTTGGAATTCAGGAAAAACTGAATCTTTTCATGAAGGAGCTTGGTCTTGGACCGGCTTACTTGGTTTCTCATCTAGGTGTTTTGATATATAGTTTGGAAAAAAGGGTGGTACCTCGGATGCAAGTACTGAAAATTTTGGACGAAAAGAAGCTTGAGAGAAGAAACTTGGCCCTTTCTAGTGTTCTGAGCATATCTGAGTCAAGATTCATAAGGTATTTTGTGCTTCCCTACAAGGATCAGATACCTGATCTGTTTGAACCACTCCAGAAAACGGTGGCACCTTAGTTGTTTTTGGTTTACATTTGGTACTAAGGGTGCTGAGATCTTTCTGAAATTTTTATTTGTAATTCAATACATTTTGACAGGTAACAACTAAAACATCATTTGTGTAGTCAGGATATAGTTTATTGAAACGCCTTCTTCATATTTACAAGTCTGAACTGCTGTAAGCGGTACAGTTTCAATACACCTTGTTGTTAAGCTGATTCCCTTGGGCAGTTACAGTAGAGTTTGTTCCAGAAGACAGAAGTCGGATATTTTTTCTGCTTACTGCACTGGTCATCTGATATAAGGAATCGATGTTGTTGACATCTAAAATATTTTTTTTATACCTTACTGTAGACTCTTTTAGTCTCTGTCTTATCTTTGATGTGAAGTTGAAGTGTTGAACATTCTTTTTTATCGTACCAATATATGTTAGTTTCTTCCAATTGTTATTGAATCCAACATGTGGTAATTGCTTCCAATTGTTATTGAAATTTCAATACTACTACGGTTATTTCATGAATCCATATTGGTGGGATTTCATTGAGTAGGACAACCTCTTGTTCCTGCTCCTCTTTCTTCGCTTCGGGCACAAAGGTCCTACGGTAGGTAACAACCGGCACAAGCAAGTTGACCGAAGGGAACCAGCACTTCTACTCCTCCACCGAGAAGACGTTCCTACGAGAAAGCGATAGGCGAATGGAGATAGGCGCGGAAAAGGCATTTCCCCTTAGACGACTAATATGACCACTAGCCTTCAGGTCCATTCCCTCAGACAGGACTTCGACCGCTCTTTGTTGTTGATGCCTATGTTTTGTCAAACAAGTTAGGCTTTAGGCTCTCCTAGGCTTTTCATTAACTTTAATGGTGAATCTCCCTTTCTTACATAAAAAAGAAGATTAATATATTGAAGTTATAGATATATTTATATGATTATTCATTATTATTTCATTAAAGATAAAAAAGTTCAAATCCCTTTGTCCCGATTTATTTGGCACATACTTTTTGTTTTAGTTTGTTCAAAAAAAGGTGTCACGCTTTCCCTAATTGGAAAAATTTAACTTTGAAATTACACATTTATTTTTAATGAAATGATTTATAACCACAGAAATGATCAATAATTATTTCCGACCAAAAATTTCAAAAATCTTAATTTTTTAAGGAAAAAAAAACTTAATGTTAAATCAAAGTGTGTCAGGTAAATTGAAACGAGTGGAGTAACTAAATATAAAAATGGGTTGAGCTTGTCGCATCGGACTTGGGTAGTGCGGGTTACCTCTCCTATGTGATTATTGCATAGGAGCGGAGGTTTTACTCTGTGCGTACCCAAAGGATAGTGATTGCGAGTTTCCTTGTCATAAAATATATACATGACAAGCATAATATATCAATATGCTCTTTAAATTAGCTTCAATTGATATCTATGTCTTCCAACTTTAGGTGTCCACAACTAGGAGGGTATAAATATCAGAGAGAGCATAGATAACTTTGGGTATGCACAACTAGGAGGGCATAAATATCAGATGAGATCATCTTAAAGGACACGTTAATAGCCTTAAAAATACTCATCTACTTGACTAAGTGATTTCAAGCTCTTATAGAAGTATGAAACTCTTAATAAAAAATCAAAAAAAGTGTTGAAAAACACTCCTAAATTTGGTGAGAATTTAAGTACATGTTTCGCTCATGGTACAAGATGGCCTGTATATCAATAGTTCAAGCGTGTTTTCATTTTTTGTTTCTTTTTTTACAAAGTATACATAGCTTCCGTAGGACTTGGGAGTATACCCTTCAAATTGCAAAAGAAATGCTTATCAGATTCAGAGGCAATGCTGTAGCTGTATCAACTCACAGCTCCATATTTCATTGCAATGGTTTTGGAAACTTCCTTTCCTCCTACAATTTCAGATCTCAGTATCTCTACTCATCAACCGCAACTCCTGCCCCAACCCATTTCTTGGTTAAATACCTTGTTGATTCTCTCGGATTCTCCAATGAAGAAGCTGCATCTACATCCTCCAAGGTAACTTCACGTAAAAACTTAAAGAATCCTGATTTAGTTATCAATTTCTTGAAACAAAATGGTTTCGACAACACCCAGATGAAAATAATGGTTTCTAGGGTTCCCCAATTACTATTCCGTGATGTTTCCAAAACCCTAAAACCCAAATTTCAGTGCCTTATGGATCTCGGGTTATCCGGGTCGGACCTAGTGAATGTAATTGCTAAAGATGTACAAATTATTGATAGAGGTTTAGTTACTCATTTGAGACCTACCATTGACTTTCTTAGGAGAATTTTGGGTAGTGATGAAAATGTAGTTAAGGCATTAAAGAGAGCTCCTTGGTTGCTTACTTTTGGTCCTCATCATACTATGGAGGCTAATCGATTATTGTTGAGAAACTTTGGGTTTTCTGATGAGAAAATAAGAAAACTTGTGGTTATATATCCTAATTATCTTACACAAAAGCCTGAGAGGATTAAGGATTTGTTGCATAGAGTGGAGAATGATTTTCAAGTTCCGCGTGACTCCCCTTTTTTTCATTATGGATTTCAAGTGTTATCCACGCAAAAGAAATCTATGTTGGATAGAAAGATTGGAATTTTCAAGAGTTTTGGATGGTCTGATGATGATATACTCGAGATGTTCCGGAAGTTTCCTTATTGTATTGGGCTTTCAGAAGTTAGAATTCAGGAAAAACTGAATCTTTTCATGAAGGAGCTTGGTCTTGGACCGGCTTACTTGGTTTCTCATCTAGGTGTTTTGATCTATAGTCTGGAAAAAAGGGTGGTACCTCGGATGCAAGTGTTGAAAATTTTGGACGAAAAGAAGCTTGAGAGAAGAAACTTGGCCCTTTCTAGTGTTCTGAGCATATCTGAGTCAAGATTCATAAGGTATTTTGTGCTTCCCTACAAGGATCAGATACCTGATCTGTATGAACCACTCCAGAAAACGGTGGCTCCTTAGTAGTTTTTGGTTTACATTTGGTACTAAGGGTGCTGAGATTTTTCTGAAATTTTCATTTGTAATTCAATACATTTTGACAGGTAACAACTAAAACATCATTGTGTAGTCAGGATATAGTTTATTGAAACGCCTTCTTCATATTTACAAGTCTGAACTGCTGTAAGCGGTACAGTTTCAATACACCTTGTTGTTAAGCTGATTCCCTTGGGCAGTTACAGCAGCGTTTGTTCCAGAAGACAGAAATCGGATATTTTTTCTGCTTACTACCTTGGTCATCTGATATAAGGAATCGATGTTGTTGACATCTAAAGTATTTTTTTTTATACCTTACTGTGGACTCTTTTAGTCTCTGTCTTATCTTTTATGTGAAGTTGAAGTGTTGAACCTTCTTTTTCATCGTGCCAACATATGTTAGTTTCTTCTAATTGTTACTGAATCCAACATGTGGTAATTGCTTCCAATTGTTATTGAAATTTCAATACTACTACGGTTATTTCATGAATCCATATTGGTGGGATTTCATTGAGTAGGACAACCTCTTGTTCCTGCTTCTCTTTTTTTGCTTCGGGGACAGAGGTCCTACGGTAGGTAACAGCAGGCACAAGCAAGTTGACCGAAGGGGACCAACGCTTCTACTCCTCCGCCGAGGACAGTGGCGAATTTATGTACTAATTTTGGGTCACTCGAACCCGTAGTCATCCGACTAAACTCGATATATTACTTCTATAATTATTAAAGAATATATTAAATTAAAAGTTGTTGAACCCGTTTTCAAGATGGCTTATCTTTAAAGCAATGGTGCACCCGTTTTTTTGAAATCCTGAATTCGCCTCTGGCCGAGGAGCCGTTTTTGCGAGAAAGCGCAAGGCACGGAATAGGCATTTCCCCTTTGACGACTAATATGATCTCTAGCCTTCAAGCCTATTCCCTGAGACAGGACTTTGACCGCTCTGTGTTGATGCCTATGTTTTGTCAAACAAGTTAGGCTCTACTAGGCTTTTCATTAACTTTAATTGTGAATCTCCCTTTCTTACATAAAAAAGAAGATTAATCTATTGAAGTTATAGAAATATTTATATGATTATTCATTATTATTTCATTAAAAATAAAAAAGTTCAAATCCCTTTGTCCCGATTTATTTGGTACATACTTTTTGTTTTAGTTTGTTCAAAAAAAAGTGTCACGCTTTCCCTAATTGGAAAAATTTAACTTTGAAATTACATATTTATTTTTAATGAAATGATTTATAGTCACAGAAATGATCAATAATTATTTCCCACCAAAAATTTCAAAAACCTTAATTTTTTAAGGAAAAAAAATCTTAATGTTAAATCAAAGTGTGTCAGGTAAATTGAATTAACAAAGTGTGTCAGGTAAATTGAAACGATGGAGTAACTAAATATAAAAATGGGTTGAGCTCGTCGCATCGGACTTGGGTAGTGCGGTTACCTCTCCTGTGTGGTTATTGCATAGGAGCGGAGGTTTTACTCTGTGCGTACCCAAAGGGTAGTGATTGCGAGTTTCCTTGTCATAAAATATATATATGACAAGCATAATATATCAATATGCTCTTTAAATTAGCTTCAATTGATATTTATGTCCTCCAATTTTATGTGTGCACAACTAAGAGGGTATAAATATCAGAGAGAGCATAAATAACTTTGGGTATGTACAATTAGGAGGGCATAAATATTAGATGAGATCAACTTAAAAGACACGTTGATAGCCTTAAAAATACTCATCTACTTGATTAACTAAACTTAGATACACTTCTAATTTACCACACGACACAATAAGTGATTTCAAGCTCTTATAGAAATTCAAAACTCTTAATAAAAAATCAAGAAAAGTGTTAAAAAACACTCCTAAATTTTGGTGAGAATTTAAGGATATGTTTTGCTTATGTTACGAGATTGGCGTGTATATCAATAGTTCAAGCGTGTTTTCATTTTTTTTTTTTTTTTTTTTACAAAGTAAAGTATACATAGCTTCCGTAGGACCTGGGAGTATACCCTTCAAATTGCAAAAGAAATGCTTATCAGATTCAGAGGCAAAGCTGTAGTTGTATCAACTCACAGTTCCATATTTCATTGCAATGGCTTTGGAGACCTCCTTTCCTCCTTCAGTTTCAGATCTCAGTATCTCTACTCATCAACCGCAACCCCTGCCCCGACCCATGTGTTGGTGAAGTACCTGGTTGATTCTCTCGGATTCTCCAACGAAGAAGCTGCATCTACATCCTCCAAGGTAACTTCACGTAAAAACTTGAAAAATCCTGATTTAGTCATCAATTTCTTGAAACAAACTGGTTTCGACAACACCCAGATGAAAATAATTGTTTCTAGGGTTCCCAAATTACTATTCCGTGATGTTTCCAAAACCCTAAAACCCAAATTCCAGTGCCTTATGGGTCTCGGGTTATCCGGGTCGGACCTGGTGGATGTAATTGCTAAAGATTCACAAATTGTTGATAGAGGTTTAGATACTCATTTGAGACCTACCATTGATCTCCTGAGGAGAATTTTGGGTAGTGATGAAAATGTAGTTAAGGCGTTAAAGAGATTTCCTTGGTTGCTTTCTTTTCGTGCTCATCATATTATGGAGACTAATCTATTGTTGTTGAAAAACTATGGTGTTCCTGATGAGAAAATTAAAAAACTCATGCTTAGAAATCCGAGTTATATTGCCCAAAATCCTGAGAGGATTAAAGGTTTGTTGCATAGGATGGAGAACGATTTTCTAGTTCCACGTGATTCCCCTAGTTTTATTTATGGATGTCAAGTGTTAAACTCACAAAACAAGTCTAAGTTGGAAAAGAAGTTTGGAATTTTTAAGAGTTTTGGATGGTCTGACGATGATATACTCGAGATGTTCCGGAAGCTACCCTTTTGTGTTGGCCTCTCAGAAGTTAGAATTCAGAAAGCACTGAATCTTTTCATGAAGGAGCTTGGTTTGGGAACTGCTTATTTGGTTTCTCATCCTGCAATTTTGGTCTTTAGTATGGAAAAAAGGGTGGTACCTCGGATGCAAGTTTTGAAAATCTTGGACGAAAAGAAGGTTGAGAGGAGAAAGTTGGATCTCTATTATGCTCTGAGCTTAACAGAGACAAAGTTCATAGATTATTTTGTGCAGCCCTACAAGGATCAGATGCCTGATTTGTATGAACAGCTCAACAAAATTGTGGCTCCTTAATAGATTTTGGTTATTTTGACACCAAAAGGTGCTGAAATCTTTCTCAGTTTTCAGTTATAGTTCATTACATTTTTTTGCTTTTCTGTTTTCAGTTTGTATTCTGAAAACAGTCAGTGTAGCCAAGAAGTCTGAAATGCTGTAGGCTATATGTAAAAATCAATCTTGCAATTTGAAGCTGATTGAATTCGACAGATCTTGTTGATACCTAATTCCCTTTGGCAGTTACCAGCAAGTTTGTTCCATAAGACAGTAAGTCAAATACTTCCTCTGCTATAACATTGGTTTATCTGATGTAATGTTCTGATGTTTTTCTATTCTGTCTGAGTTTGATCCTATAAAATTTTGCATCGAATTATTCGCTAATCTATCCATTTATAAGGACTTGATGGTTAGTTAGTTCGTTAAGTCCTATCTTTTACTATTAATTAACATCTAAAGAAATTTTTCTTGTACCTTATCCTATATGTTAAAGCTTCAGTCTTTGTCTTATAAAGGATGTGAAGTTGAACATTCTTTTTCCCTTTATACTTTCCTAGTCCTTGAAATGATACAGTAAACTCTTATTTAGTCTTGGAAGCTAATTACTTGGAAGTTTAATTTGAGTCGGGAGAATTACAACCTCAATGAGGTATCTATCTGAAATGGAGATCAAAATCAGGGAGAAAATAGTGTTTTTTCATGACAATGGTGTTTAAGCAAGCTTCCTATAGTGTTTTCCCGAGCTGAAGATCTATTGAAGAACAATCTCACTCTGCGTATGTTGTTGTTGGTGTTTAGGCAAGCTTGCCATAACTTCAACTGTTTCGTCAATCAGTTTGTTTTCACTATAGCGCAGATATCAAGTAACTCTCCCCAAGTATATGGAAAGAAATCATCTAACCTGTCCAATTATAGGGTAATTCTGCTCATAAAAGCTTTAAGGATATAGGAAGAAGTCCTGTATTTTTCTTAAGCAATAGTTCCAATTCTTTTTCCAAATCGAAAGAACACTTAATCAAGCCAAACGAATTCATGAACAAACAAGTATACTTTGGTATATTTAACTAGCGATTATAATTATTGTTGACGAGCAGCCAAATATGCAAGTCCTATTCAAATCCAGACTGAGTGAGGTGGATACTGGACTCAGTTGATTTGGACCAAATTGCTTCAAATGATATATGGAGTCCAAGGAATCTCCATTTTTTTTTTTTTTGGGTCTTGGCCCTTACCTTACTATAATGGTTCAAGTTAATGGGTTTGATATCAGGATCCTCATTTAAGTCAAGCTAAACTTTTTCATTTTTTTGCTAGTTTAGTCGCTTTGAAATCGACTTTAATGGGTTTGACATACGTGTATGCAGTTTGACTTGTTTTACCGAACTTCACACAACTTGGAAGGAAGGAAGCAATTTCGACCATTTTTACATGAATTTCAGGTCATATATGATTGTACTTTAGTCATTTTTCCATGAATTTTTGGCCAAAATATAATTGGACTTCAACCATTTTACATAAATTTCATACGTTTATATCTGTAGTATTGCACATGACTTGGTACTGTTGCTACAGAAACCGGTAATCTTTCATCTGTATTTGTTTATCCAAAAGGCCCAAAAATCGTTCCATTAAACAATACATGCACTTGATTAATTTGATGACGGGCTTAAGATTAGGGGTGTCAAATAAACGGCTTGGGATGAATTTGAGAATGTCAAAACGTGTTGAGTTTATGAATCACGACTCGCTTAAATGTTATTTGGGTTGAATTGGGTTGGGCTGAAATGAGCCAAAAATCAGATAATAACTCAATTCGTGCTATTCTTATTATGTTTTAAATTCAATTTTTATTTTATTATAATTTGTTTGAGTATCTAATAAACGTTTCCTTGTATATCATAACTATAAAAAAAAAACATATCAAACTAGAAAGTCAAAAGAAGACAAAAAATTTCATGGGTTACCTTGAATTACATATCTGCACGATTATAAAATCGGTTGAATTAAGCCAATTAAAATGAGCTAAATTAATAAAATAAGTGACTCTTAATCCCCATCCGTGCAAACAAAAACAGATTAAATGGGTCATGAATTTATTCATTGATTCTAACTCCCCTATTTAAGATGCAACCCCTCCACCATATTTCAACCTCTTGTTGGAATCAGGATTAGAAGTTTACCAGTCTATTGCTTATGTGCCACTCTTTTTTTATATGTCATTCTTACTAAAAATAGATGATCTTTAATATTCGTCATTTTATAAAATCAATGTATAAATAATATTAGTCTTCCTATTTTACCCTTTGAAAGTTATTAGCCTTGTAACTATACATTTGTCCAACATAGACAAATTAAATAATTAATTCATTTTCATTGGTCAAATTAGTTAATCAAAGTAAATTAATTCATGTTCATTTATTGAAACTTGACTTCAAGAAAACACTAAATAAAGATACAAAAGTAAACACACCTAGTTTTTTAAGGTACGTGAAACCTAAAATGATGACATATATATATATATATATATAGGAACGAAGAGAATTACGGCGAATGTTCATAACTTCTAAGAGATTATTTATTATGCGATTATTAACTTTCACATCATTTAACTTTTTCCATGATCTTTTATAAATACAAGTATTGAAAATTACGTTATGGATACTTTATATTTTTACTTGAAGAAAAAAAAACTTGTCTCTCTACATTTGTTGTTTTACGTTATTACTTTTAGCTACATTTTATAATATTATGAGCTTAATTTTGTCAAATTAATTGATACTTAACTCGACTTGTTTTGCATTTTTTTTTTCTCTTGTAATATAGTAATCTCAAAGAGGTTTAAAATTGAAAAATTGTACTTGGTATAGATTTATGGCAGAGTATTCCTGCAGGTGCAGTAAATTAATAAGACATGAAACATGGGAGGAGGGAAAATATACATTAATTAAAGGCATGCATGAAAAGGAAATTTATAAATGCTCAAATTTCATTTATTCCAAAGTTCAGACCTTCACGTTTTACCAGACCCTCTCTTCAATGATCTTCTTTTTGCGTCTTTTGCGGTATAATTTCACGAATTTTTGAACATAAAAATTGTAAAAAAGAATAAGAAGGTATTTATTTAATTTTAAAGTTGAAGATAATATTTGAAAATTTGAATTGGTTTTGAATATAACTACAAGTTAGTCATTTTTCGAATTGAAAATGGTAACGATTCTATGCTTAAACACTATCAATATATACAAACTAAATCCATACAAATAACATAAAAGTCAGTAGTGTTTTCTAAAAAACGTTTTTGGGGCAAATCTTGGGGCGAGGCGTATCGAAAATGCATCGAGGTGCAAATTGAAGGCATGGATCCATATGATGTAAGTCCTAAAATTTGGTGCATAAGCTCCAAGATTAAAAACATAAGTTCTTGGCGTAAAAACGTACGCTTTGGGTGTTATTTTTTTTTGAATTTTTTTGCTTTAAATCATATTTTTTATTATTGGTGTAATGATATTTCTCAAATAGTAATTATAATACTTTTTTTTTTCATTATTGGTTATTATTATATTTCTCAAATAAAAATCATAATATTTTTTTTCTATATATTACAGGTTATTTATTAAAATTTATTTGTAAAATAAATAAAAGCTTTACTTTTACTTATTTTCTTAGTAATAAAATTATAAAATTGAATATAGATGAGCTATGCCCCGTAAATCCGTAAGACTTATGCGCCTTGATACAAGGCTTACATCTTGCCCCATACTGCATAAAATGTCTCGCCTCACGCCTTTTAAAACACTAAAAGTCAGATTTCCTAAAAAGTAGCATCTCATAAGTTTTCGAAAGAAAATAGATATTAGTAAAGGAAAAGATCTCGTTCTGTAGTAATTAAGAACCAATCTTATCTTTAGATTAGACTTTACTTTGCTTTTTCTTTGTTTATCACTAATTTCATCTATTTGTTTAACAATATGGTACACTTGATAATTATATCACACATATGTACGTGTTCTACTAAACAACTGAAATTAATGCATATTGCCACTCATGTTAATTTGTCTTATAGCCATTTTTTAATACTGGCATTTTCTTGTCCTTGAATAATATACATTCAAATTTTAAAAATAAGAATAAAAATCATAATCGGCTCATTCATAAATAAAAACTCCAGGCTGGGATGACGTTGGATTTTGAAATCTTGGACTAGGACAAATTACATATATTTCAAAACGTTCAATTATTTTCTTGGTAAAGCTCATGTTTTGATTCGAACCTGCATAAAGCGAGCCTTTCATAAAGACAGTAGAGTCAAGTAAAGTTGGTGATCCATATAATGAGTAACTCTATCTCTTATGATTCAAAGAAAATTTACCCCTTTAATTTTAAATGAACCTTTTCATACTGTTTTTATTTGCACTCTACATTTGTTGATATAATAGTTAGGAAAATTATTAGTAAGAAATAAACAATTATAGTATCGTATTATATCATATGAATTTAAAAGTTACAATAAAATTAAATATAATAAAGGTCAAGTTTAAAAAAAGTAACATTTGAATTTAAAGTCTTCAACTAAAAAGGACAAGTTTTTTAAAAAGACCAATTGTTTTGGTCAAATAAATTAAAGTTATAAGAAGCACAATTTCTATTTTTACCTTAGCTGATTTCAAACTATATACACAATTTTTTTTTATGCTATTAATTCACTACTAAAAGTAAATTTGGGAGGCAAATGAAAATGCACCCTGATTAAGAAAAATATTTAAGGATATAATTTAAATTATATTTTTCACTGTTATTTTTTGTGAAATCATAAATATAATTTTGCAAATAGTGCAATTTATCTCTTAGAAAATATCAAACTCATTAAAGGAAAGGATAAATATGAAAAAAAATTCAAAAATCCATCTTAAATTTTGAACAATTCACTTATTTTGAATAATGTAAAAAACTCCAAAAATTCAATTAATATAGAATAGAGGGAGTAGTAACTGTTTTTTCACTAAAAAAAATTCAATGACTATTTTCAATTTCCACAAATATTTTGATCAAATAAGTGAAAAAAAATAATAGTGTTTTCACATGTAAAAATCAAGAAGCTTCTTATATTTCAATGATAATTGTTTTTCACCATTCGTTTTTTCGGTGAGCTAGCTTGATAAAAAATTAGTGGAAAAATCATATATTATTGCATAAATTTCCCATTAATTTGTGATAATTTTTCTTTTAAAAAAAATGTTTTTAGTAGTAGTTTTCGAGAATACAAGCAAAGGATAAAAATGTGTTATTTCTAACATCTTCAACTTTTAAATGAGATGATTACATACTTTAACATGATATCAAAATTCAAATAAGATAAAAATCCTGAGTCCAAATCTCATTGCCACCATATAAAAAAAAATAAAAATTAAAGTCTGCTACTTAAAATTTATTCTTCTTTAGAAATCCCTTTTTATCCTTTTCTTTGCTATCATAAAATTTTCATACTTTGGGTCTTTTTTTTTTTTTTTAAAAATATTTTTATTTGTAAACCTAGTGGGATTAGTTTAAAGAAGAGAAGAAAACCTGTGAATTTTTGAAAAAAAATAAAATGGGCGTGTATCATGTGAAGTTCATCAGGTGTACAATATCCTACATTAATTAAAATCACCCCTCTTTCATTTCAAATTTCATTATATTTTCTCTTATATATATTCCACAATTTAGTCCCATATTTTCCTTCACACATCCATCTTCCAACTATATTTTAGTTAAAAAAAATTTTAAAAAATTGTTTGCACCAAATTTTCAAGATTCTTAAAAGAAGATGGTGAATACAATTGGAATTTTGAGCGTGTCATTAGTTACTCTTGCTTTAATGTTGTTGGTTGACCCTAGCAAAAGCCTACGTCCATATCATTGTAAGTGCCAACCTTTGCTTTATCCTGTCTTATTTTCAAATATAATAAAAAAACAATGAGAGACAAGAGATAAAAAAAAATGTATGCGTGTATATAATATGTGTTTTTTCATATGTATACATAGTTTGAGCCGAAAGTAACACTAGGCATGAGCTTTCTTGTGAAAAGTCCCACATCGGTGGTTAATTTAAGGGATGAGTGGTCTCTTTAATATGACTTAAACAATTCTGTCTATATGAGCTAACTTTTGAGGTTGAGTTAAGTCCATTTTTTTCCCTTTATATGTTATTAAAGTAGGATTCATCTCAATTCCGATTTCTCGATATTGGGGTCTCATTTAAATTGCTCATGTACTAGATGTTCAGCTCTAGCTGTGACATAGTTTGTAGGATCAAAATTGGCGACCCAAGAATCAAATCTCATCAACAAAGTAAAAATCTCCGATAGTCAATCAACTAAACTATTAAGTTTTTCGATAAGCATATATCATTCATTTGTAAAATAAATTATATAATAAAAGTGTATATATGTATCTCAATTTAGTTTTTTTTTTTTTTTTTAAAGCATAGAGACAATTGCTAGTACTTTCACAAAAAAAACATTAATGTTGCAATTGATGCCTTTTGCTATGTGCATAAATAATTGTTGTCTCCTTACACAAATTTCAGTTTCCTATCATGGCAAAGGAACAAACAAGGACAATCAAAACCATGTCCACCTTAAGGTAATTTATTACTTTCCCTCACGCTGTTTCAAAATAAGTGGTGTTTTTAACTTGTCACTCAATTATGAAATTCACAATATGTATATCTTTTCCCCTGTTAACAATTGGTAAAATAAAAAATTGAATTTCAGGAAGAAAAAAAAGGAGATCATGATGTGTTAGGAATGGAGATGTATCCAACAGGATCAAGTTTACCAGATTGTTCCCATGCTTGTGGACCTTGTTTCCCTTGTAAGAGAGTAATGGTGAGCTTTGCATGCTCCATTGCTGAATCTTGTCCAATTGTCTACAGATGTATGTGTAGAGGCAAATACTACCATGTCCCTTCCAATTGATCCGTCCCATACAATCAGATCAGAGTCGCCACTCAAAATTTAGTTTTATTTAATTTCGACCACTAGTCATGACATGTATGTTTATTAATTATGGAGTACTAGCTAGTATTATGCAATGTTGCATTTGGATTATTGTGCCTCATTTAATTTCCTTCAAGATTTTGGTAGTGTCATTGTAAATAGGAGGAATTGTAAGAGTTTTGTAGGTTTAGTTGTCAGTGAAGTAATTTAGAATGTTCTCTTTGCTTAATCACTTCTTCCAAGACTTTTTTTTTACTTCATTTACTTTCATGAGATATAATGCTATTACTTTCGTGACATTTTTCGAATTTCGAAATTCAAACAATTTTTTTTATTGTAAGTTTTTCATAAATCTTTTAAACATTTCGAATTATTAATTATTGTGACTTATAATACTTTTTGCTTAATTTACAAATATATAAATTTCATTGCGCAATGTGCGCAAATTCTCGATCAAACTTAAACTGTTTGACTCTCACATAAATTGAAACAAAGGAAGTACTAAATTTCGTTTGGTATGGTTCGTGATATGGAACGAATAAGAATATTTCACCATGAAAGAAATAAAATAATCTCAAAATTAATTAATATCTATTATTAAATATGAAATAAAATAATCTCGCTTATATTTGACACCTTTAAACTGTCTGCATAGTTTTGCCGTCATATATTTTCCAGCAGCCGTTTAATTATGTTAACCTTAAAAGGAATTTTTTTTTTCTTTTAAAAAATTGATTAGAATGAGCAGCCAAAATTAATCTTTTTTAACTGAATAATAAATGTTTCTAAACTATATCAGCTGTGGATCCGTGGCGCAATGGTAGCGCGTCTGACTCCAGATCAGAAGGTTGCGTGTTCGATTCACGTCGGGTTCAAACTCCCTGATCCATTACGGTTCCTTTTTTTTTTTTTTAATTATTATTTTGTAATTTTTGTTTGATTTACTTAATTTAATTTTTTTTATCTTTTGGTTTAAAATTATTTGTCTACTACCTATTTACACCTTTAATAACAAAGAGCATATCGCCGGCGACGAAAGCTGACCAAACGGGCTGCCGGAAGCTGGCGTTTCTTAATTATTAGTAATTATAAAAAAATTAAAAATTAGATATAAAAACTGAATATTTTTGGTACTACTATTTATTTATGCCACCAAATTCTCCATAGACAGAAATTCTTCTCAACTATCTTTCGGGCAGGTAACAATTTTTGAACTGAGTTTTTTTTTTTCTTGCATGTTTGCTAACGATGGGGAATATTAAGATTTTGGGTATTCAATTTTTAGAAATTTAGGGCTTGTTTGTTGCGAGGGATAAATGATAGCTGATTAAAGGATTAATTTTAGGATGAGTTTATCCATGTTTTGGTTAGTAATAAAATTAATCCTAATTTATTTTTTTTTTCAAAATTTCCCTTTAGGATTAATTTTGAGAAAACTTATCAAAGTGTTGTTAAATCTCAATCCTTTGATCTAAGCCTCGGTTAGTGGGTGAGTTAGGATTTTCACTAAGGAGGTTATATAATATAAAGAAGTAAACACACCATTGGTTATATGGCGGTTCTCAAGTTTAATCATGTAGAAATAAAGTAATTTTCCACTAAAGGGAATTCAGATGAACATTGGTCCTACCTGGTTCCGCCCTTGGCCTTGGTCTACTTGATGTTCGAAGTGCAGCAGATGACCTGTTAAAGGATATTTTTGGTGACTGATGATTGTATATATGACAGGTTCTCAAGTTTTGTGTGTAATCTAATTGAATGACTAAATAAACCATTTTTGTCAAGTTTCGGAATGGATGCAATTGATGATGCTAATCAGTTACGAGAAACACCAAAAAATGAAGTTATGTCCTCCTTCGAATCAGCTCCACTGCTAATGGATGGTGCCGAAATTGAGAAAAGCTTGAAGGAGTTCGTTGATCGCAATACTTCATCATCAGGCAATTGTTATTTCTTTAATTATCAACGTCTCATAGATTTTAACCTCTTAATTATCTGTTCTTCGAATATAGATGCCACTTGACTTTATTTTGTGTCTCCATGTTCATGTAAACAAAAGCAAGATAATGAAATAGACAGTAAACAAAAACAGAGAAAACGAGTCGAAACATTGAGAAGAAAGGGAACTACTTTGCTCCACTTTTTTTAGTGCTCTGCAACTGTAGATTTTATATGACAAATAACATTTGAAACTAAAAAAAGCTGGAGTCACTAACTCCTAAAAAATAGGAAGTAAAGCCATGATAAACTACTCCCCTAAAGACTAGGACAAAGCTGGAATAACTTGACTCTATTTGCTAATAGGACTCTACATAACGGACTATTTCTCTAACACCCTCCCTTAAACTGAAAGCATGTAAGCTTCAGTTTAACTTCAGTTTCTTGAAATCTTCCATAGTGCCGATACCCATCGACCTCCTCAGATTTTGAAAAGGGAGAAATCTAAGAGGTTTGGTAAAAATGTCCGCCAACTTCACTTCGGCAGTACTGCAGCTTCACTGTTCCTTCATTAATGTGATCGCGCAGGAAATAATACTTCACATCAATGTGCTTGCTTCTTCCATGGTTCACAGGATTCTTTGACAACTTAATAGCAGAGTTGTTGTCGCAAAATATTGTAGTGGCTCTTCCTGTCTTGATCTGCAACTCTTCAAGGATTCTCCTAACCCAAATAGCTTGACAAGCACAAGCTACTGCAGCAACAAATTCAGCTTCTGTGCTTGATAATGCGACAATTGTTTGCTTTTTAGAGGACCACGACACTGCCCTTGTGCCTAGCATAAAGACATAACCTAAAGTGCTCTTTCTATCATCTTGATCTCCTGCATAATCACTATCAGTAAAGCCAATCAAATCTGACTTTTCTCCCTTCTTGTAGAAAATTCCAAAGTCCTTGGTTCCCTGCAAGTAACGGAGAATTCTCTTTGCAGCTAAGAGATGCATTTCAGTTGGGCACTCCATATATCTACTTACAAGACTAACAACATACATAATGTTTGGTCTTGTTGCAGTTAGATACAATAAACTACCCACAATTTGCTTGTAAAATGTGCTATCCACCTGCTTTCTGCTCTCAGCTTTGTTAAGTTTCAAGCCAAACTCAACTGGAATGTTGGTTGGATTGCAATTTTGCACCTTAAACCTGTTTAAAATTTCTCGAACATACTTCTTTTGAGAAACAAATATGCCATCATCAAATTGAACCACTTCTAAACCAAGAAAATAATGCATCTTACTAAGATCAGACATCTCGAATTCATCCATCATGCATTTCTTGAATTCAGCAAACATGACACTACTATTCCCAGTGAATATAAGATTGTCAACATATAAGCACACAATGAGAATTTTTCCATTCTCTCCAATTTTCACAAAAAGAGTATGCTCATATGGGCACTTTTGAAAACCCATTTTCTGAAAATAAGTGTCAATGCGACTATACCAAGCTCACGGAGCTTGTTTTAGTCCATAAAGAGCTTTCTTTAATCGATAAACTTTGTGCTCATTTCCAATCTTAACATAACCAGGGGGTTGTTCGATAAATACCTCTTCATCCAAGTATCCATGTAAGAATGTTGATTTGACATTCAATTGGAATATAGGCCATGAACTTTGTGCTGCCAAGGCAATTAACATTCTAATAGTGTCATGCCTTGCAACTGGAGCAAAAACTTCAACATAGTCCACACCATACTCTTGCTTGTAGCCCTTAACCACCAATCGCGCTTTATACTTGTCGATTTAGCCATTTTCTTTCAGCTTCGTCTTATAGACCCACTTGACACAATTGTTTTATGCTTATCAAGAAGATCAATAAGCTCCCATGTATCATTCCTTTCAATAGCTTCTATTTCAGCATCTATTGCCTTTCTCCATTTTTCTTCTCTAATAACACTCTCAAAGCTTGTAGGATCACAGTCTGCAAATAATGCAAAATGAGTAATTACATCATCACTAACATTAATTCCTTTTACCTCATAATCCACCATCCGCATGGGCTTTCTGTGAGCACGACGAAGACACTGAGCTGCTGCATCAGTTTCTTCTAAAGCTGCTGGTAAAGAGTCAGCAGTTGGTGAAATTTCAGCAGGAACTAATGGAATTTCAGCTGCTGCAGGAGCTGAGTTCTCTGTAATTTCGAGCATAGCAACTACTTCTTCATCTCCAGTATCAAACACAATTGGAGTAGACTAATGCGTACTCCAGTCCTAAGTGTTTTCTTCATAAAAAACAATATCTCTACTGATTACAATCTTCTTCGTCCGTGGATTGAACAATTTATATGCCTTTGATGCTTCGCTAACACCGAGAAAAATACACTTTTTGCTTTTATCATCAAGCTTCTTCCTCTTCACGTCTGTTGGTTTTCTTCCACTCCAAGCCTCCTCTGGAGTCATGTTTTGAACAACAAATGTTGGACTTCTATTCAGTACATGAATGCTCCAATTTATAGTTTCTGGCAAGAAAGTCTTTTTCATTCTCCCTCTTCCTAGCAAACTTCGAACCATATTGAGAATGGTTCTGTTCTTTCTCTCAGATACACTATTTTGTTGCGGTGTATAAGCAGTGGTGGCTCTCTTCGAATTCCATTGGATTCACAAAAATCTTCAAAGGCTTTTGAGCAATACTCTCTACCACGATCAGTTCGAAGAGTCTTTATAGTCCTTCCAGTTTCATTTTCTACATGGGCCTTAAAGCTTTTAAATGCTGCAAAAGCTTCTGATTTTTCCTGTAAGAAATACACCAAAGTCTTTCGAGAATAATCATCTGTAAAGGTAATGAAATACCTTTTTCCTCTATTAGAAATTGGTGTGATTGGGCCACAAATATCGGAATGCACCAGCTCCAAAATACCCTTTGCTCTCCATGACTTTCCTTTTGGAAATTCAAAACGATGTTATTTGCCAACAACACATTTTTCACAAACTTTGGAGGGAATGATAATTTCAGGAAGGCCAATTACCATATTTTTCTGTTGGAGAGTTTTTAATCCACCAAAACCCAAGTGACCATATCTAAAATGCCACAACCATGATGGATCTGTTACTTATGCCTTTAAACAAGATTGAACACTCTCAATGTTCAAATGAAATAACCTCTTTGAGTTCATTTTCACAACAGCAATGGCTCCTCTAGTAGGACTATATATCTCACAAACACCTTCCCCAATGAGAATAAAATATCCTTTGTCTTGTAGTTGTCCAACACTTAGTAAGTTACTTTTTAAAGCAAAGACATACAACACATTTGATATTATTTCTTCAATGCCATTCTTGGCTTTAATTTTAATATCACCTTTTCCCATTGCATCCACAGTAGAGCAATCACCAAAACTAACTTTAGAACGAAAGTCTTCATTTAAATAAGAAAAACAAGACTTACTCCCAGTCATATGATTACTGCAGCTTGTGTCCAGATACCAAACATCTTGCAAAGGTTCTTCTTGTGCTTGTATTGCCATCAACAAGGTCTCAGTTTCCTTGCTTTCAACAAAATTTAACTTTTCATCCTTATCATTAGGCAGCCTAGTATAGCACTCAGACTGATAATGACCAAACTTATGACATCGATAGCATTCTACCTTTGATTTGTCAAAATTCTTCCCTCTGCCTTTTCCATAGTCATCATTGGATCTAAAGTTTCTGCCGCCATATTTGTTGCCTCCATCTCTATTTCCTCGATCTGCTTTTCCTCTTCCTCTACCTCTACCTCTACCCCTTCCTCTTGAATGGGAAGAAATAAAAGTAGAAGCCTTCAAGGCCTGCTCCTCAGAAGTTGAGCTGCGGTTCATCTTCTGTTCATGCACCAATAAGGAGCTTTGCAATTCATCCAGCGACAACTCATCTATATTTTTGACTCCTCAATGGAGCAAACAACATAATCGTACTTTGGCGTCAAAGAGCGCAATATCTTTTCAACAATTATGACATCATTCATCTTCTTGCCGTGGAACCGCATTTTGTTACTGATTTCCATTGTTCTTGCGCAGTAACTCAGTACACACTCTCCTTCCTTCATTTGCAAAGTCTCAAAATCCCTTCTAAAGGCTTGAAGTTGTGCGCGCTTCACTCTAGCAGTGCCTTGATATTTCTTTTTCATGGAGTCCCATATGTCTTTGGAAGTTTCTTTGCAAAGAATAGTTTCCAAGATAGGACGCTCAATAGCCTGAAAAAATAATTTTTTGCCTTCAAATCTTTCAGTTTTCTTGCTTCGAACTCTGCCTTTTGAGCATTCGTTAAGGTTTAACCTTCCGCCGGAGCACCTATGCCATCCTCGACAATTGGCCAATACTCCTTTGACCTTAAAAAGTTTTCCATCAGCATACTCCAATTGTCATAGTGACCATCAAAACGTGGAATAGCTGCCTACACATAGTTACTCTCTGAAGCCATGAGTTAAAACGAAAAAAGAGGAAAAAGAAGGTTTAGCTGTTGTTATTTTGTTTTCACTCTAGAATCGCTGCTTCTTTCGTATTACTGCAGAATCTCAACCTCGCTCTGATACTACTGTAAACAAAAGCAAGATAATGAAACAGACAGTAAACAAAAACAGAGAAAACGAGTCGAAACGTTGAGAAGAAAAGGAACTACTTTGCTGCACTTTTTTTAGTGCTCTGCAACTACAGATTTTATATGACAAATAACATTTGAAACTGAAAAAAACTGGAGCCACTAACTCCTAAAAAATAGGAAGTAAAGCCATGATAAACTACTCCTCTAAAGACTAGGACAAAGCTGAAATAACTTGACTCTATTTGCTAATAGGACTCTATGTAACGGACTATTTCTCTAACAGTTCAGTGAGTGGAAAAGCAAACAGGGTGGTGTGTATTACTTCAGGTGGTACAACTGTTCCTCTGGAAAAATCAATGTGTTCGTTATATCGACAACTTTAGCTCCGGTCATAGAGGGGCTGCATCCACAGAGTATATCGCGAATACTATGCTTAGATGCTTTGCACACACTTGAATTCACATACATTTGATGTTCAAAATGAAAATGTAACTGCAGATACTTTCTGAAGGCCGGTTATTCAGAAGTCTTTCTTTACTGAAGGTTTGTTCTTCAAGTACCAAGTTAATTTATTTGATCATTGTGATTTGATTTTAGACTAGTAACGCCATGAAATATGCAGAGGGTCATGCCAGCCATTTTGTAGTTCTCTGCCTGATGATCCGCTGCTAGAGTGCTTTAGTGTTGCTGATGATTCAAGTTTTGAAGGTCTATAGTTCTTATATTTTGACGCTCAATATTGATGCATGTGCTACATTTCTATCAACCAAGTCGTTCTAGACGACCTTATCTTATTTTATTCTTTATTCTCTGTAAGTGCTACTTGTACACTCTGTCAGTTATGGTCATTTATTATGATGTTCCATCTTTACATCTACATCTCTACGATACTGATCTTGTGAAGATCTTAAACTTTAAACGCCTATGTTACATATATCCTTCAATTAACACCAATGACGTGTATCGACCCGAAATTACACCACTGTCAGTGACACCAATAACACCAAGATCTTAAACTTCAAATCCTAAGTAGTTTCGTTGATTATCACCATATTATCCGCAAATAGCATGTACCATGAGATTATCTATTATTAGTAGCTCATTCATACGTAGGGTAAGCAAGAATGTGATCAATTCGAAATCCCAGTGTAAATCAACGGAAATGGGAATGAATAAGCACATATTGCCAAAGCTTGACCTTGAGTTTTTCTGGCCGCGTTTTTAGTTTCTATCTTAGTTTTTACTCGTTAAAGGCTTATCCATCTTCTGATATTTGGTAACTTTATATATTAATCACTTAGAAGAGATCTTTACTGTTCCGAGTATTTTGTATCACAATTGATTTGTTGAGCAATTCACACTTTTCCAATCTAATGAGCATTTTTCTGTTGCACTATCTTTTAGTGGATGCATTGCATGCTGAAACAGTGAAGAGAGCCATTACTGAAGATCGCGCAGTATGGATTATTACTGATTTTTTATTTTCTTCCTATTTTTTTGTTCGAGATGTTATCCTTATTAATCTTTAACAGGAAGAATTTACTATTTGCAGGCAGTTGCTGAGGGCATCCTGTTGAAACTTCCATTTACAACAATTTTTGATTATTTGCAGGTTTTAGTTAAATAAATCAGTGAAATCTGTTTTACTGTTAAATCAATGTCGTATGAGCATTTTATTACGCTTTGTGGAGGCGGGTAGCACTTCGATTAATGTTATTTTGGTCACTGGCAGATTTTACAGCTAATTTCTGTGTCTTTGAGGGACGTCAGGCCTAGTACTATTTTTTTTCTGGCAGCTGCAGTTTCTGATTTTTATGTTCCGTGGGAAAGCATGGTAATAATCTATGTTCTTGAATTTATCTCTCTTCTTTTCTTATTGCTTCTCGTGAATTATACTTTTCCTTCTTTCCTATCTTCGATTGCCCTGGATCATTATGTTGCAACTGATAGTTATATAACATGTCATCTTATCTTAATCAACTTATAAAAGAGAGTTGTATCTACTGTTTCCTCTAAATCTTCTCTATGTGTTTTGTGTTGCCTCTTCTTCACAGGCTTTGCATAAAATTCAGTCAGCATCTGGTACTTTGGATATACGACTCGCCCAAGTACCAAAGATGCTTTCCGTGCTTAGGAATGAATGGGCACCAATGGCCTTCCACATATCTTTTAAAGTTAGTGATCATCTTGTATTGTTTGGTAAAGTTACGAAATTTAATAATGTTGTACTCTGTCTTCGGGAAAAATATGCTCTACTTGTTAAGAAGTAGTGACTTGAATTTCTCTATCGATGAGATATGTCTCTTTCTGCTATGGATGTCAAAGATTCATTTGTTAGGAAGTATATCATATGGTTCCGTGACTAAAATAACAACATAGGTATCCGTATCCAATATAATCTCACAAGTGGAGTCGGGGTATAGTTTCATTACTGATTTCCAATATCTACTGTTTGACAGCTAGAAACAGACACAGATATCCTTTTAACAAAGGCTAATATGGCCCTCAAAAAATACAAGATGCATATGGTGATAGCTAACGAACTATCAACCCGTAAAGAGGAAATTATAGTTGTCACTGAGCAGGAAAAAGTCACAGTTCGCAGGGACTGCACTCGGGCAGGGGCTGAAGTCAAGTCTCCGTTGGTTGAGCTTCTTGTTGATAGACACTCAACATATGTCAAGAAGTTTGATGCATAACAAGTATGGATTTGGATCATGCATTTTATCGTCCAAATGTGGAGTTACACCTTACACGAACATTTCAGTAAGCAAATGTAGTGCAACCAATTTTCCTGTAAAAGAGAAAAGAAAAGAGTTTTTTTTTTAGCTTGTTTTATTTTAGATTGGCAATGTGTTGGATTGCACTAAGTATGTTGTTGTCGTCGTCCCCGAAGGGACATGAAGAAAATTCATGTAGTAAATGCACATATGCACAAATATATGTAATGTACTCTCAGTAGTGATGATTTTACCCCCTCATATTGAGAAACACTATTCAACCCAAAAGTTACAAATACAAAAACAAAAATAAAGTTTGGATTAAAGCGGTGATATACAGGGCCGAACCTTCGCCCCTATTACAACTCACACTCACTAACAATAGTTGAGATCTTAAGCTTATCTCTTTGAAAAAATCTTGACATCCACATGGATAAAATATTTCATATTGATAAAAATTAAATAATAAATTATTAATATTAATTAAAAATTAAAGTATTACTATCCCAAATTTTTTTTTTTTTTAAAAATAAAGCTTAAATTATTTTTCTTACCCCCCGCCCCCACAATTCCCCTTCCTTTTTAAAAACAAATTATTTTATAAAATATTTTTTACTTCACCCTCCCCCCCCCCAAAAAAAAAAAAAAAAACCACCCACTCATTCCCAAAAAAATTATATTATTTTTTTTAAAAAAAAAATAATCTACCCCATCCTATTTAACCCTCCACTCCAAATTTATTTATTTATTTTGCATTTTTCTCATTTTGTGTTATATATGTACATATATTTTTAGGAAGTTTTTTTCTACTTGTGTACCGTATATAACATAAATAAAATTTTTATTTTAAAAAAGTGTATATATGTATATATCTAACACAAAATAAGAAAAAGAATTTAGAAAGCAAAGGGTTATGTGGACTAGTGGATAAAATTATTTTTTAAAAAATAAAATAATAGCTAAATTAGTATTGAAAAGGCGAGGAGGGGGGATGATATAAAATAATAGCTAAATTTGTACTTATTTCTATTGATTTTTTTTTTTATGTTTATTATTAATAAAAATCCACTAGACCACAGTCTAGTGGTATAAATTTGCTTAAAAAGAAGAAGACATTAGAAGTAAATGTTAGCTAGCTTAAAGCTGAATGCAAAGTGGTCTTTAAGAAAATTATTCTCGTTAAATATCTGAAATATATCCTTTTCGGATAGAATAGTTTTAAAAATATTAAATCCAAAATCAAAATCAAAATCAAGAAAAAATTGAGTTCATTTGACATTTGAATTGATTTGTAATTGTCACGACCTAACCCACCGGGCCGTGCGAGCACCTACATACTAAAACCTAAGTAGGAGAACCCTCATATCCCAATAGTCAAAACATGCGGAAAGTTAAGAAAGCGGAAAAATAAAAGAAAATTATGTAATATATTTATAAAATAAGAGTTTTTAAAACGCGTAATTAACACTCACAGTGATCTAGTTTAAGTTGTTACAAGAGCTACTAAGAGTACAATATGACATAAAAATGCAAAGACACAGCTCCCACCCTATGAAGAGAAAAATAGAAGCTGCTGGAGATTTTTTCGTCTTCACCCAATGAAACATCACCGACCCTGCATTCAGACTATTTTAAAAAGGCATAGCAAGAGTAGTATCAGTACAAAATCACATATACTGGTAGGCATCATCGGTCATCCCAACACCCACCGCATAATATAAGAATTCAACTAGCAAGAACATGCAATAAGACCACTCGCTTCTCCATCTTTAACCTCTCTCAAATATCTCAGAATTACACTAGTACCCTTACTACCAACCACCGCCTCAGTCTACCTACTTACTAGATTCTTGATCATAATCTAACCGTTCTAACTTATAGAAAGGTCCACCATTTCAACTACCCACATTCCGACTAACCACACAGGATATACCCTTGCTTTCTCTTCATCTTACCAGTCCCTGCCATATGACACCTTTTATCATGGCCTCTCAACTACCAACCACAAATTCCTTTCTTTCACAGTGAAATCTGCTTAAGTATTTTCATTATGTACACTACCCCCACTTCTCACCCTTACAGCACACGGACAACCTTTTTTCTCAACATTAGCACTCTTGAACCCTTGGCCCTTCCCTGTTGTTTCAACAACGAGATACCTAATGAGTTAAATTAGCATAGTAGAACAACAAATATAGGTCATCATAATCATTTAACCCTTCAAGAGAAATACCATTTCAATTATGACTTATTCTTAAGATATACAATTATGTCAAGTCATTGGTCTTCTCATGAAACCCACACCCAAACTGTTAGTGTATAGGTATGTGGTACTGGTTCCAAGTTAGCGTGTCGGATCGTGACACCCGTTCCAATATTTATGTCGGTACGTGGCAACCGATCCCAGTTAGTGTGTCGGAACGCAACACCCGATCCAATCAACAATTCATAATCAAAATCATAATGTATATTCCCACCTTCATACAATCAAGTCATGATTCATAGCATACCTCATTTAATTATCCTCATATACGATTAGTGTGATCAATAATGCAACATTCACATACATACAAACATTATAATGAAATAATTACTACCTACATCACACTAATATGGATTCACAACATCACAATGAAACATTCATCAACGCATATTATCGAAACAATAACTCGACCATATCTAGCCCTAGTTCATCGTCTAAGGCTTCTTCCTATGCTCTAAGTCACCTTCTACTCAGTGCACGAAGGCCTACGCATAATTCTTGCCATTGATTAACATCATACTACGCTGTGAGCACAGATTTATAACTACTCAATTAATAAACCTAGCCTACCTAGCGCCAAGCTGCTGCACGGAATTATAACTCTAATTCGGGTTTTCGGGCGACAAGACGGTGAAATTGGCTAAGAATCCGCAAGTCATCGATCTCCTTACGCCAGAACTCTCTTCCTCCTTATTTCCCCAGCCTAGGGTAGCTTTTTTTTGGAGGGTTTCTGGGGTGATTTATGTCTAATTTAAGTGTTTTTGGAAAAAGGATAAAATAAGATTTCGCGTTATTTACATTCTGCCTCACCCAACCCGCTTTAGCGGCAACTTACCCCGCCGTGGCGCTGCCGCCCTAGCGGCATCTGGCCCGCCTTGGCGGGACAGTGGCCCAGTATTTTCCCAAAGTTTTTCTTTTCCTAAGTAACAACGGTTCGAATCGTTACAATAATCAAATAAAACACCCGTGAAGTTGGAGTATGTAGTTTGAATTTTGAGTATAGGTTGAGAGGGCTTTAGACCATTTTCTCTTTTCTATACACCAAAGTTATAATATAGTTAACCATTTTTCAATATTGTTGACATGAATATCCAAAATTATAATGTTTGTTTTAGTTTTACTTATTTTTAAATATAAATAATTAAAAGAAATAAATATACTTCTTATTATTACATAAAGTATTGGAAATTTACTTCGAAAAATAATATAAATAACTAAAGCTGTCAAAAAAGACTGGTCCAGCCCACCCGACCCAAGCCTCGTGGGCCAACAAATTTGAAGGGCTAGGGCAGGCTGGCCCTTCATTCGGAAGGGCCTGAAAATTCTCAACCCAACCCAGCCCTAGAAGGGACGAGGGTTGGGGCGGGCCAACCCTTCTTTTTTTCATTT
Source organism: Solanum bulbocastanum (assembly GCA_037074985.1). Lineage (NCBI taxonomy): Eukaryota > Viridiplantae > Streptophyta > Magnoliopsida > Solanales > Solanaceae > Solanum > Solanum bulbocastanum. The sequence goes on along the minus strand of CM073600.1, from coordinate 52,881,835 downwards.
TTTTTCTTTTCAGACTTATAATTCTATAACATCAAGAAAATGAGAAGATTTTCAAATCAAATATGGTAAACAATGGTGTTGTTTTAATAACACTAGCAAAAAGTCTAGTGTAATTAGCATGTATCTCGCATATCAGATACACGAGCGAGATAAAAGAGTGACAAGCAAGATTGGAGGGAGGCGAGGGCACGAGATTTGTCTATGCATCCTAGATAGATGCGAATCTACTTGGATAGAGTGTATCTAGAACAGATTAACCTAACTTTGAGACCATATATTCTGAGATACATGGCGTGTATTTAAGTAATAGATTCATAATATTATAACATAGCGTGTATTTAAGTAATTAGATTATATACTAGTGAGATTATTGTAAGTTACCCTTAAATAAAAAGTTTTGGCCCATGGGCCGACCCCGATCCGCCCCGATCAAGCCTCAATTGTCAATGGCTTATATGGGTAGGACTTATAAGCCCTAGTGTTAAATGGGTTTGAAAAATTATATCCCAATCCTACCCTAATAACGGGTTGGATTGGGCCGGCCCCATGGGCAAAGCCCATTTTGGCAACTCTATAAATAACAATCTAATCCGCATTACCTCTTCAAATTTATGGATAATCAATCAAATTATTCATATAATTCGTTGTTTTAATTGTGATTCAATCTTTTGCAGAGTTCAATGAATTTTGAAGCTTGCATAACAAAAAAGAGAAATATTAACAATTTTAGACAATATGAAATTTTTTTAACGTCATCCCCCAATCTATCTAAATACAATAAAATACAACATATTATACGTTAAGATTGAGAGAAAGTCAAGTCAGTAGTCAAGGTATGAGGGAGTAGTTAGTAATCAAGGTATGAGGGAGTAAATGTGACTTTATCACTAATGGCGGAGAGAAACATCAGAAGTTAACTTCCACCAAATTATAAGTCAGATAAAATAGAAAGAAATTATAGAATTTTAGTACACGATTTCAATGTATTTTTCTATTGTAAAATGAATGAATGCACGAATCTGTTATCACAATTTTCAATAATTCTGTGCACTTTTTAACAATATTTTGATGTTCAATTTTTTTTTTTTACGGTGCATCATATACTGAGCTATTTACTTGATTTTATGCTACTATGTCTCAGTCCAATTGTTTCTGCTTAAAGGAAAACATATTTAAAAAAAGCTAGGCTTCTAACATTATTAACTAGTTATGCTAACGTTTTAATTGTTAGTCTAAATTTGGGATACTAGACTTTCAATATATGGTTTGCCTGCTATTTTTACCAGTATGGATTCAACTAAGTCTTGAATATTTTAAATGTATTTTGTCAATTCCATTTGTCAATATTGGTAGTAATTTAATAGGGCAAAATTAAACCTAATCCGTCCAACTCGTCCAACTCAATTAAGTTGAACGGGTTACGGATCCGCCCACTTATGAGTTCAATCCATTTCAACCCATTAAAAGTTGGGTTTGATTTGTAATCCGAATTGGTTCAATTTGATATGTTACATATAACCATATTAAAAGGAGAACTTTTATATATAGCCACTCAAAAATAACTTAACTATGCATCATAGCTCTATTTGTTAATTACGATTCGTAGCTTATATGTTAGGGCATCTCCAACCTTGCCCTCTATTTTACACTCCAAATATAGAGTTCTATATTTTTTCAGACAACCAACTCCAATCCAATTTTCTATTTTACTTTCTAAAAAAAAAATCTTCTTCTCTCTCCTTAATATATTATTATTTCTATATCATTTGCATTTCCTTATTTCATAATATAAATCCTTTCTCCTTCTTTTTCTTTTTCAAATAATCACTTTATATAATTTTTACGTAATATAAATTTTTTTTTTTCAAATTCATTATTTAATATAAAAAATTATTTTATTCTAAATTTCTAAATAACATAAATTGCAAGTTATTAGATAATATACAAATTAATAGACAATTCAAATAAAAGTGAATTCATCAATGAAATACAATTACATAAATATTACATAAATCAATGAGCACAACCGTAATCACAACCACGTTAATTCTCTGGATCATACACTAATTTTTTTCGAATATTGTTAAATCTGGAAACGACCTACCGGATTACTGAATTATTGTTGCGATAAAATTATTATGTATTGTTATCTTATATTTAAATTATTATGTTATGTATTATATTTTTAAATTAAAATTTCCATCTTATCATTTTACTTTTGTGCATTCTTCATAGTGAAAATTAATAATAATATCAAATTATATTAAAGTGATGAAAATTTTAAAAAATTGAAATATTTTTAATTCGAGATGAAAGTAGTGTGTGTCAAATAATATATTTTTTAAAATTTCATATTACATTTAAAAAGAATTACGAATGTTAGATATTTAATTAATGACCTTATATTAAAAATAATGTGTTAATTACAAAATAATAAAAATATAATAAAATAATGAAAAAGTGAAATAGAGAGCGTGAATAGTAGTTCTCCAAATTTGGAGAACTACCATTCACCTCTCTATAAATGAAGAATAGAGAGTTAATTAAAGAGTGGTTGGAGAGCCCACTCTCTATTTTACTCTCCAAATATAGAGAATGGAGAGTAAAATAGAGGTGGGTTGGAGATGGTCTTAGAGGGTGGAGAGAGGCGAGCGAGATTGGGAGAGAGAGAAGAGAGATGAGCGAGAGAGGACAGAGAGTTAGACAAATTGTATATGTATATCTGTCAAATAATTATATATATGTAACTGATATCTCTACAACAAAAACAACTTTTAGCATCAAGAAATAGACATTAATAAAGAGTGCTAAAGTCTTTACCACCATTAGTTAAGTGTCATTAAATCCAATGTCACTAAAGGCTTTAGGAGGAACATACACAAAGAGTGTTAATTAATTGCCGCTAAATTCATTTTTGATGTAGTGTATACATATGTACTTGTATATATGTAACTTATATATCTGGCGAGTGAGATTGGGAGAGGGAGGAGAGAGGCGAGCGAGAAAGGCAGAGAGTGGAGAGAGGTGAACTATATATGTATACTGTTAGATAATTGTATATATGTAAGTGATATACATATGTATTGAGTTGGATTGGATTTTGACCCGTTATGTAACTCATTACCTAATTCATTTTGATTCAATCCGTTTTGACCAAAGCAAATTTGAATTGAGTTGGATTTTGACCCAATTGTTATCCTAACCCATTATAACTCACCTAAATTTGGTTCAACCTGCCCAATTGTCATCCCTACAATTTACCTAAGTAGTAAATTTCTTTTCTCTCTGCGGTTTAGATATGAATTGACGAAAGCTTGACAAAATATACTCAAAGTAGTAAATTCCGTGGGGAAAAAAAGAAGAACGGAATTGTGTTCAACCTATATCTATATTTGTATTACCTTGTGATATTATTGACATACGGGTGGTATAACACTAGATAATATACATTTTTTTTATTTTTTTTGGAACTAGTATTAAACTTTTTTTTATAAAGATAATATTCGAATCAATTTGTATATTATTTAGCTATTTCACTAATTACATATTATCTTTCATTATCATAGTTGTTGAGTATCTCTATCATCAAGACTAGAATAAACGATGTTAACCATTTTCCAATGATCATATAATGTAAAAAATTGCCCTATAATTGAATTGAAAGGAGTATTAACTTATACAATTTGTTGAACATATATAGAACAACAATTCATATTAGGAGACAATTTAGTTTCAACGTTATCACCTATATATATTCTTAATAATAGTTCTTGTCGTTATTGAAAAATGAATCTTCGAGGGAGGGGTGGTATAATTAGGAGAAAATTTTAGAAATAGTAAAGATAATAAATATAATAAGACTTTTGAGCAATAATTTTGGTAATTGTGCTTTATAACAATAATTTTGTTTGCTATGGAGGTAGTGGCGGAACTAGAATTTTTAATAATGAGATTCAAAATCTGAAGAACTAAACACACGAACTAACCAAGGGGGTACATCTATTATATATATATAAAGAATAATTTTAACCATGTATAAATAGTCATATTTTCCGCTGAAGGGAGTTCAGATGAACCCCCTAATGGAAGGCTGGCTCCGCCCCGGTATGGAGGTTGTGGTTTATATATTTCGCTTACCCCTTGCAATATATAAATGGGATAAGTATATACAAATGGAGGCTGCAATTTATATATGGAAGGATATATTTCACTTGCCCATTTGTATATTTCGCTTGCGAATATACAAACATGATAAGTATATATAAATTCTGTATTTATACATTTTGTTGTTTTTCAGAACTCCATCTGTATATTTCGCTTGCCAATATATAAACATGATAATTTATCGTGAATTTTTCATAAATCGTATACAAATAGTTAGGATAAACATATACAAATTCCGAATTTATACAATCATGAATTTTCCTGAATTATACAAATTCAAGATTTATACAATCATGGACGACTGAATTATACAAATCCTTAATTTGTATAATTAGGAAATCGAATAACAAAATTTCACAAAATTATATCCACATATTTATAAAAATAATCAAAATTATAGCTATATTACATAATATACTTTAAATGTTTGTCATTTTAGAGATATGCATGAATAATGAAGTAAAAAAGGGTTATTAGTTTAAATAGATTATAAATTACGATTTTTTTTTTAATTTATAAAACAGGGTAATATTATAAAATGGATTCGTATACATGAGTTATTGACAATTAAAGTTGAGCTCAAATCCAAATTAAGTCCACTACTATTCTAATACTTTAGAGAAGTTTCACAAACATTCACTAAATTGAACAAAAAATAAATGTAGATAAGACCACCGATGGAAGAATTTAATAAATTGATAAATTAAAATGTCATAAAAGACACGTGTCTCACAATTGTTACTCCTAAACATACTAAGCATCACCTTTTGTCCCTATAAATATTCCTTCACTTTCCACTTATAACCACAAAACACTAAACACTACTAACCAAAAAAATTAAAAATGAAGCATTTTCCTACTGTTGCTGTCCTACTCTTCTTAATGCTTCTTCTCTCAACAAATGGTAAGTTAAATAGTACTAGGAGTGTTGTTAATTTTTTAGTGATTATTAAGTTATTATTATTAATTGTTTAATGGCTTTTAAGATAATTATTGATGTAGTAATAGCAGGGGTGGATTTAGGTATAGGGCCGGTGTGTCATGGGACACGGTTTCGTCGAATTTTTTTACAAAATATACTTATATTTAAAAAAATAAATAAAATGAAAGGAAAAATAATTATAAAGGACACATTTGATGCCTTACGTCCCGGGTTCGATTCACAACAGACTACTTTTTTTTCTACCTTTTTTATTTTTATTTTTACCCCTTTTTTTCTCTTAAATTTTTATTTTAAATTCAAAATAGTAGGTCCCATTCATTTAAAATTTTATAGCCCACTTTAATTCATTCAAATCTTACTTACTCTTTCTATTTTCTTTTAAGAATTAAAATAAACTCAAAATTTGTGAGTCCTTTATCCATTAAAATTATAGTACATAAAAATAGTATTGACTCCTTAATTCCTTATATTTGTATATTTGTGATTTGTGAGTTTCTTCAAATTTTTTTCGTTCTTATTTATTAATCATCGTTGTTTGGCATCTCAAATCATGTAAGTATTTTTTGCTATTTTATTTTAAATTATTACGTGCTTGAATTTTTATTTTTGTTTGTTCATAATAATAATTTTATTTTTTTCTATTGGTTTGTTACAGTGAAACAATATAGAATTTATTAAATTGATTACAATTGTCTGCAATGATCTATTATTTAATCCTCAATTACTAACAGATCACATCATATTAATGTAAATTTAATGTAGAGGTATTATTCTAAAAAAATCATAAACGATCAAAGTCAATCTTAACAACTTAAGAGTAAAAGAGCGAAAAGCTTACTTTTAGGTAGTGGCCTGAGCGCTAAGAAGTGAAAGCCAATTGATGGCAAGGAAAGGAGCTCTAAGTTGGAATTCAATAGTGACTCTCTCTTCTTATTCATATATTACCTTCCATTATAAAAAAAAAATAAAAAAATGCAAAATATTAAGATATTCTTAATGATATTCGGGCCTCTACCCAGCAGAGTCTTCCATAACTGACCGACCGACTTGGTAGAACAAGCCAATTAGTCAAAACAATATCAATGTAGTAAAGGAATTGATTTAAGTTCATTGCTGATTGATATTAATTTATTAAATGATGTTAATCGTATTTATTTGCAATACAATCTGTTGAATAATGTTAGTATAAAATTTTATTTAATAATATGAAAGATGTGAGTGTTTAATTTAAAATTTTGAAATATTATCTAATTTAAAGAGTAGGTAATTTTTTTTAAATTTAATTAAAATTTTATCATTTAAAAAAAAAAATTCATAAAGTTCACTATTGATGGATCCTTAAATTTTTGGAGGCCTAAAGCAAAAGTTTTATTGATTTTTTTTTAGTCATTCTTATCCTTTAAATGGTAACACCGCCTAGAAAAATCCTGCGTATGGCCACTGAGTGAGAGTAATGATGTTTGTCTAATTTAAGATAATTAATTAGCTATGGCAGCGAAGTGTTTTATATTTATGGTTATTACAGTGAAGTCTTGGTTAAAGAAGTCTAGATTATTACAGTGAAGTGTGTGTTTTTATATATTTTGATGTTTAAATTTATTTAGGTAAAAAATTTTTAAAAAAAATATATGATTTTGATAGTTAAAGTGTTGTAAAGTATGCATGTTGATATTTGATGTTTAAATTTCATTTGAATGCCATGTTATAGATAGAATTCAATATGAAAAACTGAAAAAGTATATAATATGAAAAATCAATTGGGGGGATTAACAAAGTTTATGTATGATATCATACATACTTCCATGTAAATAATTTTGTTTAATCAATGGACGTTTTTTATGGATGATTTTAGAAGAAATAGGGGGTGGAATTAGAAAGACGGAGGCAAAACTATGTCAATACCATAGCGAAACGTTCCACGGGGCGTGTGTGACGGGTCACCATTGCAACCAACACTGCCAGAAAGAAAACTTTGAGGGTGGCCGCTGCCATGGCGTTCGCCATTATCGTTGCGTCTGCTACAGGACTTGCTAGTTTCTTTTATTACTTTTTATGCGTTCTAAATAATGTAATGTTATTGTAATGATGCAATAAATAAGTGATTGAATCTTTGGTTCAATATTACTTGACTTCACGTAAGTATATTTTCTATCTCATGAAAACACCTTTAGTTGCTTCTTCTACATTTATAACTTTGAAAAATAGGTTAATTATGTTCTAAAGCTTATAACGATATTTCATAATTTATGCTACTTTTGGTCAATTAAAGCAGTACGTATAAATAATTTATGCTACTTTTGGTCAATTAAAGCAACAACGCCTGTACGTGTTGATTGTTTTAAAAATTATTCTAGATATATTTATTAGAAAACAATACTAAGAAAATTTTATTACTAAATTTATTTTATCAATATTTATGGAAATAATATCTCATATGCGTATGCGATTTTTTCACAAAAAGTCATTCAATAATTATTCTTTCTTTTCATAGAAATCATTCAATTTTGATTAAGTCACCCTCCTAGTATGAGTCTTTTTGAAAGTCACTTAATCATATATATTTTACATACAAAAGTTACTCAATCTATTTAATTAATTTTAAAATTTTGAAAAATAAAAAGATATTATTGAAATTGTCTAATTATTAAATGATTAAATAAGACACTAAATCGGCTCTTTAAAATGATATTTTTTTAATTTAAATTATTTAAGATATCGCTTAAATTAGTAGTCCATATGTATCTCATTAGTTTCAAATGGTGTGCCATTAATCTTTAAAAGTTTTAGGTTGTAAATTTTTTTTTAAAAAAAAATAAAGAGAGAAAGAAACTGGAACAGTGTACACATATGATCTACTAATTGAAACTAGATACATTATACATATGAGCTATTATAATTTAAACTATATCATTAAATAATTTAAATACATTTGAGCTATTGTAGTTTAACCTCTATCATTAAATAATTTAAACGGTATCTTTAAGCGAAGTGATTCTTTTTATTTTTAAAAATTTTAGTTTTAAATAAAAATTTCATGTTACCAAATTTTATGGAAAAAAATTAATAAAATAGATAAAGTGACTTTGTAAGTAAAACACTTATAATTATGTATTTTTTTTCTATAAAAAAAATTCACAGTTAAATAACTTTTGAATTAAAAAATTAAAGTTAAATAACTTTACGTAAAAAAAACACATAGTTGATTCACTCATTTTCAGAACTGCCGCTCAATTTAAGAGTAAATTTACTCACTTTTAATTCCATTTAATCTGCTTTCATTTCTTCACTCACTATTCTTTCCAAAATCATCTCTTCTTTCAATTCTTCATTGTTCACCGCGAAGGTAGAAAGAGTTGAGTGGTTCATTTGAAACTCCGGAAAATTGCATTACTTATATAAAAATTAATTTTTTTTAAAAACAAAATTTAAAATATTTTTCTCACCCCACTCCACCAACTTCTACCCTCCCCCCAACACCGCTTTATCTAATCCTCTGCTCCTATTTTTTTCAACTTAGTTTCAAATATAAAAGAAATAAATTTTATTTTAAAAAAGTTTTGCATCTAGTAAAAGAATACTTTTCTATATATATATATATATATATATATATATATATATATATATATATATATATATATATATATATATATATATATATAAAACGAGAGAGAAAAAATGGAAGCGTAAGGTTTTGTGGGGGCGGGATAGAAATTTTTTTCAAAGTTAAAAATAAAAAAAAAATGGGGTGGGGATTACGGTGATAAGAAGTGGTAGAGTGGGGTAAGAAAAATATTTACATTTTATTTTATAATTTTTTGGGGGGAATAGTAATACTTAAATCTTTAACTTTAACTCTATCTAATATTAATAATTGATTAAATTTTTGTTAAGGTGAAATGTTTTGTTCATGATGTGGAATGTGATGTTACAATTTTTTTTTAAAATAAAAGAGAGAGTGTAAGAGAGGTGTGCTTCTCAAAATAAAAAAAATGATAATTTAGGTATGAAATTCAAATTCTCAATAGTTTAGATAATAGATATGAAACTAAAAAAAAAAATAGTTGTGTGTGTGTGTGTGTTTTTTTTTTTTTTTTTAGTCTTTATCTCTAACTTTTAATTATTCTTCTTTTACTCTTTAATTGTGGTACATGAGTATTACTTTTGCTAAGATCATGTAATACTGGAATAATTTTAAGTGATGAAAATCCTCCATTATAATCTATGGGAGGGAGAAAAATTCTTGATTAAACAAATGCAACATCCTGAAATTGTTCCCGTAATAAAATTTGTTAGGAAAAATCCTTTTAGCCAGAATGGTAAAATAACATATTTCACACTATGTTATTTTACCTTTTTGAATATTTTTACCATTTTAACTTTAATACTTTTTAATTAAAAAATAAAAAAATCAATTTATTTTAAAATAACAATAATATAATAGACTTTCTAAATTTCTGGCCAAATTTTCTGACCATTTAGTATTGTCCAATTTATAATTCGCTAATGGAGCTATGCTTCATTTGGCGTCAGAAAAATCATAACTATTCTACTAAAGCTTGATTCTCATCTAGGAGTTTCAATTATACATCTCAGTCAATTATTTATATCTGAGATATATATCTGTCTATACACATAGATAAATGCATATTGTGTACAGCTGCACACGCAACATTAAAATCTTAAGTTATTGGATCCATGCTGGCACGGACAGATCTAGTATCAAAGAAGTATGCTCACCAGCATTATTAAGGTAAAGGATCTAATTCCGAAGTGAACAAGTACATCAAAACCAAGGTCAGGCAGCAAACATGAAATTCAAGTAGACACACACATATATATTCGAAAAAATTAGACAAAATATCCATTGGATCAAAATTTTGTATCCAAAACAACTCAATTAGCATTAGTTATATAAAATGACTATTCGATCACTTCCAAATTCAAGCATAATGAATTTTCGCTACTGTTTTTTCCTTCTTTCTTCCTTCCTCTTTTTTCTTCTTCTTCCATGTTCAAAATTTGTTCAAAGTTCGACTTTTAAAATTTGACGTGCTGCAAATGTAAATAATATTGAAAGACTTGAAACATTGAAAGGACCTCGTATCAAGATTTTGGAGTAGTTTAGACAAGATTTGAGTTGGTTGAAATTGAAAAAAAATCAGTCTGGAATATATACTTTATCGTATCAATAGTATATATACTTCTTTGATACGTAATTATACATCATGTATACGTGATTATGCACTATTTATACAATATTGATACATTATATATATATATATATATATATATATATATATATATATAATGTATTGATACATTAAATCTATATACAGTTATTTTGTAGAAAAAATATTTTTGATTGTCTATACTTATTGGTAAATAACCTTATAAATTCATGCAACTTCTATTGGGAATTAATGGAACTTATAGTATATGATGCAAGGTAGCTCAAGGATAAGGCTAGTAAAGGTCATTTTGGGCCTCCAAAATTTTGTACCATAAAAAAGTTTTAATAGCAAATGTTATAATTTTAATTTCATTGAATTCCCAATATTATATTAGAGATTATTAAAAAAGAAAAACATTATGTAAAAAGGAAAGAAAGACAAATATCTATTTTTTTACAAAAAACATTTTAAATCTTTGAATTAAACAATCCAAACTTCATATTAATAAATAAAGTTTTTATAACAATATTCAAGATAATATATTCTAGATAAATGACTAATATAATATAATATTTTAAGAAATATGTTATTTGATATATACTATTTTCATCTCAAATTGATAGTATTCTTTTTAATTTTTACACTAATATACTTTGAAAATCTATGATTTGAACAATTTTTAGTGAAACATAAAAAAATTAAGGACAAAAATGCTCATTTCTAACTCCGTAATGCATTAATAGAGCATTTATGGGAGCAACGTTGTATTCTTGAAAGTTAATTATTTATGTAATTGTATTTCATTAATGATTTCTTTTATTGGAATTGTCCATTAATTTGTATATTATAGAATATTTGCTTGCATTTTATGTTATTAAAAAATTTAGAATAAAATATAATTTTATATTAAATAAAGAATTTGAAAAATAAAATATTATATCACATGAAAATTATATAAAATGATTATTTGGAAAAAGAAGAAGAACAAACGATACTATATATTATGAAATAAGAAAATAATAATGAAATAGAAATAATAATATAATATTGAGTAGAGAGAAAAAAATTCCTTTTTAGAGAGTAAAATAGAGAATTGAATTGGAGTTGATTGTCTGAAAAAATAGAGAACTCTATATTTGGAGAGTAAAATAGAGAGTAGGATTGGAGATGCCCTACCATTTGATTTACTAATTTTATTTTTTTATATAAATAACAATAATATTACTATGACAAGTTAAATGTTTTATTTTTTTTCAAAAAGACTACATTAAAGATAAGTAATATATAGAAACAAAAAAAGTACTTCTTCTTCTTCTTCTTATTGAGATCTTTTATGAAATTTTGGAAATTTTGGCTCTAATTTTATTGAACCGTCCTTATACGGATGATATTGCTTTGAGATAATCATGTGTGGATTTCATTCTAGCTTAGGAACTCAACTATCTTGGGAAATATGAATTGAAATATAGTAGTACTTTACGGTTCATCTCATGAGAAAAGTAATTGGAATTAGCGGAATTTTTAAATTATGATAACTTAATTAATTTAATCAATTTGTAGGATTCTTAATTAAGAAACTCGAATATAAATATATACTCCCTCCGTTCCTTTTTATATGACATTTTTATTATAAATTATTAGTCCATAATACTTGTCATTTCATAAAATTAATGCATAAATTATAATATTTTTCCTATTATACCCTTGATAGTTAATTAGTCTTGAAAATAGATATTTAACCAACCTAGGAAAACTAATAAGTAATTAATGTTCATTGTAATTACTTCTTACTTTGATTTGGCACATTTCTTTTTAGGGATAACATTTGCGTATTATTCTAGGTATGTTATTGGTATTTAGACAAGCTTGCCATAACTTTAATTGTTTCATCAATTAGTTAGTTCTCACTAGCGTAGATATCAAATAATGTTAGTGAGGTGGATTTGGATCAAATTGCTTCAATTGATATATGCGGTCCAAGGAATCTACATCTTTTTTTCTTTTGGTATTGCCATTACCTTACTATTGTGGTTCAAGTTAATGGACTTGATTTCAAGAACCTTATTTAAGTCGTAGCTAAAGTTTCTCATTTTTGCAAGTTTAGTCGCTTTTAAATCTACTGTACATGTGCGATGAAGTTCACACATACGTGTATACTGTTTGACTTGTTTTACCCAACTTCACACAACTTGGAAGGAAGCAAGCAATTTCGACCATTTTTACATGAATTTTAGGTCATGTATGATTGAATTTTTGGCCGTAATATAATTGGACTTCAACCATTTTACATAAATTTCATATGTTTATATCTGCAGTATTGCATATAACTAAGTGCAGTTGCTACAGAAACTGGGAAGCTTTCATCTGTATTTGTTTATCCAAAAGGCCAAAAAATGTTTATATTAAAGATGCCCTTGATTACTTTGATGACATGCTTAAGATTTGGGGTATAAAATAAATGACTTGGGATGAATTTGAGAATGTCAAAATGTGTTGAGTTAATAAATGGATAGATCATTAACTCGCTTAAATGTTATTTGGATTAAAGCAGATTGAATTGAAATGAGCTAAAAATCCGATAATAATTCAAGGAAAAACTACATAACTAGACATACATTATTATCATATATACTAGATTTATCTCTACTTTCAAACAACTACATTATATCATATATTTTAAAAGATATAATTAGATACACACATCCCTTAAAACTAGAATTGATTAATTATCTTTATATTTAAATACCATAATGAATAGTCCAATTGACATTAATTTCTTTCTCTCTCATAATCTGTTCCATTCAGCCAATAGTATCTCTCCTCCCCCAACCCTCAACAGCCATTTCAATGTCCGTAAGAACAAAAAGCCCAGCAAGAATGGAGAAAAGCTTACTTATTCATCCTTCTTTCACAATTTTGCACTTTTACTATCACCTCTCTTTGTAGAGTATGCTCCTTATACACAATCCTGGTTGAAAATTTGAAAGTTCTGGTCTGCTACATCTCACAAGAAATTTCCTTGGGGAGTTCTCAATTTACTCATAATAAAGGTACATCTAAAACTAAGAAACGGAGAGCATCAATCTTGAAACTATGAAATTGAGCCTTTTCGATTGGATACCAGATACATAAAAAACAGTTTAGAGACATAACATAGACAGATCACATACATAGAACAACAGTTTAGATACACAAAATGGACAGTTAAAATACATTTCATCGTTAAGTGCATTTATCTATCGTGATAACGCCGTTGAGTGTTCATTTGATCCATCGCCAGCAAAAGCATAAAGTATCAAGTACAAGAGATACACAAAAGAAACTATATCACATTAGTAGAAGAATAGTTCAGATACATAGAATGAACAAATTAGATACATCTAATTATATATATATACATAGAATAATAATTTAGTTACATAGAATGAACATATCAGATACACATAAATTTGATTTTTTAAAATTTTCTGAAGTTTTCAAACGTATGATTTTCTCCTTAATTTATGTCTTTTATTTACATTCCTTATTTAAATAACTTAATTATATGTATTTAATTAATATATATCTGAGATTTATGTATCTAAATGAGACAGATGCATGTATCCAAGGTGCGAATTATGGTAGGATTAGTAATATTGCAAACTCATGGGAAAAGAGATAATTAGCTTCTAAACTAGTGAAATTTGTGTTGTTTACTCATAATTTAATTCGTTCAATTCTTACTATGTTATGAATTCAAATTTTATTTTCTTATAATTTATTTGAGTATCTAATAAAACGTTTCGTTGTATATCAAATCTATATATAAAAAACATATCAAACTAGAAAGTCCTTTTAAAAAGAAAAAAGAAAAATTAGACAAAAGATTTCATGGGTTCAATCTGAATTGCACATCTGCGCAATTTTAAAATCGGCTGAACTGAGCTGATCAAAATGAGCCAAATTAATAAAAATAATCTGTTTACTAATGCGTGCAAACATGAATTTATTGTCTGATTCTGACTCCCTTGCTTAAGATGCAATCCCTCCACTAACGCCATCTTTCAACCTCTTGCAGGCAGAGTTCGAATCAATGATTAAAAGTTTATTAATTTAAAATTCTAACTATTTTCATTTACTAGATTTTGAATTAAAAATTATTACATATTAAATGAATTTCTTATCATTAGTCCATCACACTTTGTCCAACAGTTTTTCTAGCATTTAATTAATTGCACAATTTACATTTTAAATAGGTTGATACCATTTGACTTGACATAAAGTTTTAAAAAATAAACAAAGACTTTTGAATTTTATGCTCTAAATCACTCTTTCATTACTTGTGTGACTATATATTAAGGGCCTGTTTGGAAGGGCACTCTGATAATTGAATTTGATGTAATTGGGTGTAATTACATTGTCTGTCCTGTTTGGTTGGACAGGTAATTACTTAGTTATCAGGTAATTGGTGTAAATTGGCAAGGGTAATTACACTCTCCATTTCACAGCTAGAGGCTGTGAATTTGTTACGCCCCGAGCCTACACCCTGGGGGGACTGGCACTCGAGAACCATTGTTTGCCTTAAGCGAACCCTTGTCTGGCTTACTTACTCAGCGGAAGACTTGACTTAACAAGATAAACCCAAAAAAAAACTTAGAATGTTATAAAGAAAACATTCAACTAGCCAATAAGGCAAACTCAAGTCTCAACATGATAGAGTGAAAATGAAAAGACTAAAGAACTGACATATAACTGTCTATGAAACCTCTAAACAACTGAGATGGATGTCGGGACAAGCCTCACGACATCCTAATGAACTAATAATAAAACTGAAAGTAATAAAAAGGATCCTCCGGAAAGCAAGGAGGCTCACCACAAACCTCTGAGTGCTCAACTGAATTAACGATACGCTGGATGCTGATCCTGGTTACTTGTGTTTGCATCATAATAAGATGCAGGCCAAATGACATCAGTACATTGAATGTACGAGTAAGCGAGGGGAATTCTAAAACAAGACATAAGCTTGAAAGGAACTGAAGAACTTACCTATCTCAACTCAACTCAACTTAATTGAATTCATTTCAATATAAAACAGTATAAAACAAGTGCAATATAAAGATAATTTTTTTTTGAAAACATGGATGTCAACTCTGTGTATTTTGGAAATACAATGATAATCTGTATGTACGTAAAGATACAATATAACTCTGAAATGTATATAAAAATACAAATAAATTGTGTATATAATAATACAAATAAATTGTGTATATAATAATACAAATACTTTTGTGGGAGTTTCTCTAACCGACAACCATCACTTAAGAACTATTGTGATGATACATCGTTTTGCCTTTCGTTGCCAGAGCCATCCTATACCTTGCCGAGGGTATATAACCTGAACTACTAAGTGGATCCATTAGTCTATGCTAAAAAGCACTAAAGAATCATCTAAAAAGTATGACCCTTTTCTACCCATGGTGGCTACATGGTTTATGGGGGGTTGTGAGTTGTCTAAACTCCCCTCCATATCGGTGCTCAATACTACTCCCAAAATATAATGCTAGCTCTTATGTTTAAAAACATATTTCTTTTTGTGATTTGAGATAATTGCTCAAAAACTTAGCTCAAAGACTATCTTGGAAATCAAAGGTTCCTCTCTTGCTTAATTGTGAAAGCGTTTTCTCTTTTCTGAAAACTAGCTCATAGGCTCTTTGGAATCAAGGTTTCCGTTTCTTGTTTAAATGTGAAAACATGTTAACTTTTTGGGAATACATAGTCCCTATATACTTTGAATAAATGAACTTCAATCTTTAATATTTACTCAATTTGAACTTTAAGTCTTAAAACAACGTTAAAACATTTGGAAAAGACTTTTGGAAAACTCTAAAAATTCCTTTTGACTTGACTATTACTTCTCTTGACTTTGATCTTAACTTTCCTTGAATTAGATTATGGATTCAAGGTTCATGATCTCTTGTTTATGATGATTTCATGATTCTTAGATGTAACTTAGAGTATAGAAATCGATTGGGAAACATAGGTACATTACCAAGGAACTAGTACGGAAAGAAGGGAGGAAATGGGGTGAACTGGTATCCCTGGATCTCTAAGAGGCGCGGGGTGCCAGAGCCCAAAGTTCAGAGAGTCCTGCTTGGGGCTCTGAGAGGGGCGACGCCCAAAGCCCAAAGTTCAAAGAGCTCTGCTTGGGCCTCTGAGCGGGGCAACGCCCCAAGCCCCTATCTAGGTGCCTCCGACTTTTCTTCTTCATTTTTCAACTTTAAACCCCCTATTTCGACTTGGTTCTTTCCTCAAATACTTAGAATCAACTATACCATCAATATATGAAAGATTCTAATCGAATTCACACCTAAAATCATGGATTCAGATCAAACAACTCCTCAACAATTTCAACAAATCAAGAATTCAAAGTAACTTCAATAAATCCATCAAGAACTCAATTTCTAAGCTTTCAAGAACTTAAATTTGCTGAAATAAATCATGATTGGCGCGTGGGTGAACTAACCCAACGCTATGTGATCTCACATACCTCGTAGGGATCACCCCTTGACAAAATCCACAAGCGATTCTTGAAGAACTCATCGAATCTTGCTTCTTCTCCTCTTTTCTCCTCTTCTCTTCTCTTCTCTCAAAACCCTAACTTAGTTTTCAAAAGTGTAAACCAAATCCTACCAGTTTAGACCCCAATTAATTACAAAAAAAACGAAATTAAGTCATGGGCTATGGAAAAGACCATAATGCCCTTCAAAAATCCGGATTAGACTTTCCTTATTCGAACAACCCAACTTCAAATGGGCATATTTCACTCATACGAACTCAGAATCGCGCAAACTCGGGGGCGTTGGAAAGATTATTCCAAGATCTTTCTACCATATCTGGAAGCATACCTAACCCATCTTGAGCTAGGAGTTATGGTCGTTTGAAGTTGACCAAAAACCCAAACTTAACCAATTTTCCAAATTTTTATTCTTTCCAAAAAGACTTTTTCTAATTCTAGTTCTTTCTAGTTACGGGGTGTTACAGAATTGCTGGTAATTACATGGTGTAATTACCAGCTAATTACTTTTTAATTTCTATTTTTTATTTTTATGTTTTTATTTTATTACTTATATTATTTTAAGTTATTTTTTTATTCTAAAAGTTTATTTTTTATTTTATATTATTATATTTTATTTTCTTCTCATTCTCAACCTTACTTCATGTGATTCTATGTAATTTTTTCGTATTATCTATTTCTTTATGCCATGCTTATTTTATCATTAGCATAATTTTTTAGTATTCTAATTTTTAAATTAAAATAGAATTTATTGTTAAGTAAGGTTATAGACTTACATTATATTTTTTTTAAAAAAAAATCATATTTATGTATCCTATGTTGAAATTTGCGATAAGAGTATTATGTTAAACTTTTTGTTTTGAATTTACAACTTATGTTATATTTTCAGTTTCATTTGTTTTAGTAATATTGGATTCACACTGCAAGCCATTTTTTAATTAGACCTGGTAGATTATCTTTTTGTCAAACATTTTAATAATTTATTACATTTTATTTATATATTAATCTTTTTATCAAACATGCATTTCATGATGTTAGTAGAAACTTCATACTTTTAGTTTTTATGATCAAGTCAATAGAAATATATTAATTTGAAAAAATATAAATCAACTATTTTTTCATAACATTAGTTAAGAACATATGTTTATTAATTAATATATTTTCAAAAAATAATATATATCTTAAATATTTAATTTAATATCATTTATATAGTTTCTTATTTGTCTAGTATAAATTTTAAATAATTAATTTCGCTATTGTGCATCCAAACAAAACATGTGTAATTACACTGTGGCATCTAAACAGGACATGTGTAGTTACAGTGCAATTACACTATGGCAACCAAACAAGTCAGTGTAATTACTAGATTGTGTAATTCTAGGCTGGTAATTACTATCCTAGTAATTACACCGATTCCAATTACCAGGTAGCTTTCCAAATAGACCCTAAATTAATAACAATTTTAAACATAACAATCTTTTTAGGACAAACTAAAAAAGAAAGCGTGTAACTTGAATTGAATAGAAAGAGTAATAGCATTTGTCCTAAAATTCCCCTAGAGTCAACACACTTGTGCACTTTTTATACCAAAAACTGAAGTTTCAGCATTCATAATAAGTTTTCTAGCCTCACATAAATATTCAAAAACAATCAACCAAATTATTCCATTGCTATATAGCCTATATACAACATCCAAATTTATATACACAAATTTTGTTTCCTCGAAAATATGTATTTCAAATACTAGTAAATAGCTAAATCCGCCTAAGCAAGGTAAATTATGATAACGTACATTCCCATTTACAGCTCGAGCATTACCAACAACATCAAACATAATCTAGTTAAGTTCATCCCAGTTGTGTCTGATGAACAGATCATTTAAGTAGGTTCACGAGGACGGGCTGCCCAGAGTGAACTCAGAGCACGAAGACGTTGAACATACTCCCCGAAAGCAAGTAAGCCTCTAGCTGCTTGGTGCGTTGTCAAAATAATAGACATTTGTTGTAGTGCTTGCTGTCGAAGGTGATCCGCCTGTTTACAAATAAAAGCAACAACATTACATTATCATTCAAGAATACAGTATCATTGTTGAGACACTTCATTTTGTAATGACCATATATAGAAGCATATCTGGCGTACGTGTTAGACCTTTCTGTAACAATCATTTTCTATACAAACATTTCAGTACAATGACCAAGTTTTCTTTAGAACTCGATTTTCATGTTATGTTATATAGAATATATAACATCATTTCAATATGATAGAGGTTTGACGATTATAGAGGTTTCAAACCTTAGCAGTTTTTTGTTGTAATTGAAGGACCATGTGAAGAATCTATACTTAATTAATGTATACTAGTTGAACATACGCATCAGTTTCTTTCAGGATTAGTCATCTTTATACTCGATTTTAGACGATATTGAATGACCATTGAACGCGTTGAGATACAGAACGACAATGAAAGTGAGACAAACCTGGTTGACAAAGCTCTCCAATGCTTCTAAATTTTCCATAGAAGAAACCATTTGGGAAGTGTAATTTCCAGCTCCTGTGTTCATATTTAGGATGCTCTGAGCCAGAGTCTGCTGAAGTTTATCCATTCCCTGTGTGAGAGCATCTTCAGCTTGCTGGCAACAGTGTCGCAGATTACACACTTTAATGATTTGCTGATCGGCCAAGGGCTCGAGTTGTGGCATCACCACCTGTGTAAACTTGATATACAATTAGAAATCTCGCATTCATAAATGTTTTGCCTTCCATTTGGTGACAAATGAAGTAACATAAACTATTTGGTGTCAAATGACCTATACATCAGATAGGATTTGTGCCTAGTTCAGGAAATTTATGCATGAAAAACGCTACGAGAAACTCCAAAGCAAATGAAGGTAAAATAGTTCAAAAAAAACAGTAAAGTGCACCAGGGACTACATTTATGAGTTCTGATGGCTTGAATCCTCCAATCCAGAGGAAAAAGCGCTCGACGGAAGTTCTCCACATCCCAGACATTAAGTAAAACACGTCAGCTTTGGCGGCATCAGCTTTCATGCGAAAGAGATTGAAATAGTGGCTTAAGACATTTTCTACTAGCAACTGAAGCTCTATATCGCTTACAGGAGACTGCAAAATACTCCGCAATTCTGCATTCTTTTTTTGTTGCTCTTCCACCCAGTGGCTGTATTCTATCTCGAATGCAGCTATTCCTGCTTAGGCAGCATTACTTAATTATGAACAAAATCTCTGTATACACTTTAATAGCATCAAACAGTCAAAGTAAATGGGCTAATATTCTACTCTAATAGCAGCTAATGAAATGCCAATGATTTAGAGCACACGTGGATGCGCTCGTCTTGTTAGTAAAAGGACAATATGAAACACAACCTAATGAAACATTGTAAGTAGTCGATACTTTCACATAACACAACGTGAGTGTCTCCCTTAAAAGGATGGTTTTAGTATACTTTTACAATTTTAATGTAGAAATATCCATAGCCTAATAGCCTTACACTTTTGATTACATTTAGATCTCTTAAAGAACAGCTTCATGTAAATGGACATAAATGTTCAAAGAAATAACTTAAACTCTGCACCTATAAACTATTTGCATATTATCATAATCACTAATCCAGCTTGGCGACTAGTTTCAACGTCAAATTGGTACATCACTCAACACAGATCAATAGTTAAGCTAGTAATGATGCCAAGATAAAATGCAAAGGAAACTATCGAGTGACAACTCCTCTATTCATATACCTGGATTAATTGTTCCTAATAGTCCCATATTGCTATTTGAACCTAACATGTGTAATCCCTGCAATAAGCCGTTTCATAATGTTAAAGACCGTGATGGAATATAAAATTGGATCACAGATACATATACTTGTTAGTAAGAAATGCGCAAGGAATGATTCCTCTGACCTGCTGTCTAGCTCTCTCGAGCTCCAATTCGAGTTGTGCCAGCTTCAAACGGCTGGTTTCCAGCTGCTGTACATAGGCCTGTGAAAAGGGTGAAGAAAGGAATCAAGAGGAATTTTATGACTGACAGAATTTCCTAAAACATCTACATGTGCAAGGAAAATTATGAGAAAAACTTCATTTACCTTTTTCCGCATACGACTTTTACGAGCAGCTTCACGATTTTGAGCTAAACGTCGTTGTACCTGTCATTCATTTGATATGAAAAGGTATTAGTATTTACATCAGAGGTTAATCTTTTTACTTATGTATCCTGTGATAGGATACATAAACCAAAAAGGAGATAGTCAGGGCACACACCTTGTCTGAAGAACTCCTCGGTGCTTGATTATCTCCAGAGCCAGAGGGCATATGTTGTTCACCGGACGTATACCCCGACTACAATAAGCACAGGTAGATATTAGCCTGACAACTCTACTACTAACTTGAATTTTATTAGCTAGAACTAGGAAATATGTTGTTTTACCTTGTCATCTGGCCTGTCATTTGGGTGTGAAACCATACATGCATCAGCACTAGGCATAATGTCACCTCTAAATGCGTCTTCCCACACGCTCATCTGGTGAAATGGTTCATATATGCCCATCCTTCTTGTGGGGGCAAATTGAGTTGTTGGAGAAGTCATGTTCATTGCCTGTAAATCAGAATTTCTGCCTGAAATGAATTTAATTTCCATCCAGTATGTACTAAGAAAAATGTTATTGCATAACAAGATGGAAAGGGAATAGAACGGAGCATGTATGTTTGTTTATCCATTCATCAAAGCAAGATCTTTTGAAATTGCAGACTAATTTCCAAAGTTCAGTGGGCTACTTTTAAGTGTTCATGACATGTAAAGCATATGGCTTTTAAACTACATATACACCTTTTCTTTAAGGGAATCATGGACTACTTCTCTCTGACATGGAAAGGGTAACGCGGAAGAAATATACGACAGGTAATCAATCGAAAGAGAAACAAGGAAATCAACAGAACTGATAAAATGATGGATAGATTGAATTATCTTATGCATATGTATACTGGGAGTGGGGAACATTCTTCTTCACATACAAACACATAGACACACAACAGCAACATGACGATTTACTTGGACTTTCGCCTTTTTTTCCTTCCTTTTGAACTCTCAACTCTTCCGGAATTGTCAACTATTGCATATACCAAACGGTAAATGCATCATATGGAAAATTATTCTTTTTCAACTTTAAGCTAAGTAAAAATTATGACAAACTACAAAAACACTACTCCGTTCTCTTGGCATCTGTCCTAACCTAGGTAAACAGAGTTACTTGTACATGTTACTAGTGCAAAGTGGCACGTATCCCATGGAATTAGCCAAGGTGCGCCAAAGCCAGCCTGGACAGTACAGTTATCAAGGAAACTAAAAATTGTGGTAAACTACTTTCTTACACATCCATATTCTAAGGCAAAATGAAAATTCTGATCTACCTACAAACACAATAAAATGGAATTACAGAGTGGATTATCAATGTTATCATTAAATTTAGAAGATCATGTTTTGACTCAATAGTAGAAATTGCCTCAAATTACTACACATGTAATCAAGTGAACACAAAAATGTTATGAATTTTTTTCAAGTAAAACAAGAAATTGAGCAAGAACAGAACAATAGGAATTTATATTTAATTAAGAGACTAACCTGTTCATTAGTATTGTGAAGATACTCTTCTTGTAAATTAGAAGCAATAACTGACCTTCTTAGGTATTTAAAGAAACCTTTAAACTAAAACAGTAAAGATAATTAAAAAAATAATCTCCATGGCTATTAAGAAGGAACGCAAGTGTATTTAGAGGCAAATTCAAACCCCTATAGTAGAATAAAGGCAGAGAAGCAAAATGACAAAAGAAATACAACTAAGTACTCAAAGAAGTTGACTGCCTGCTGTCAACTGTTGTTGATGCCTTTTATATTATGACTAAAAATGTGTTAGGGTTTTGGCCTGATTTTTTTTATCTTATTTGAAATTTATTTTTTTCAATATTACCATAAATATTTTTACTTTTTCGAAAAGGAAAATATAATATTCTTTCATATTTGGTTTATATTTTCTTTAGAGAAAAAATTTGGAGATCTACAAATTGAAGATCTCTATTCTCATAGCATAACACAACAACTTCCACAACGTAGAGATTTAAGAGTTTAGTTTATGGGGAGATTTATTCTCTCAACTTTTTCTTTTAAATTAGTTTTCACATTAATAATATTATGTTTTAGTATCACTTTATTTGTCATCTAATTTATCACCGTCTTAATTGCAATGGTAAGCATGACACTCTAATCACCCTGATAACCGAACAAAATGTACACACAAACAACATAGAAAAAAGCATTACGCACTCACACACTTTTATATATATATATATATATATTATGAATCAAGATCTTATTGTAGGCTTAATACATTACAACACCTTAAATTTATGAGTGGTGAGCATTTGAATACATGATAAAGTGTTTCTAATAGATATTTTTGAAAAATAAGCTATTCGCATAAAAATATGTCATTTCATTTAATTACACGCATCTATTTTAATTGAAATATGTTTAAGATTTTACGACTTACAAAAGCTAATGTATATAATTAAGGGAAGCGACATTTTTTAAATGGTTTAATTTATTTATTAGTTAACACTTGAGAAACACACAAGAAAAATAATTCAAATTTTGAATTGAGAGTACTTAATAGGAACACTTTATCATGTGTTCATGTGTTTAATTTAAATATTTAAATAAAATTTATTGACAAATTTATGAAATTATTGATATATTAAGCTTTTATTGTATACTATGCATAGCTTTGGAAATACCAAACAACTTGATACGAATATTCTGCACCACCCATGACCATGGCAACCCTTTTTCTTTTTTATTATTCAATATTCAAATTCTATCAAATTAACATTCTCAAAGCTCGAATTCAAGTCCATTTAACGATATCCTTGGTGAAAGCAACACTTATTTTCGATGGGCCATCCACATGAGTCATTTGGGTTAATGCCATGTTCTTTTTATCTTTAAGTGATTTTTAATGTGAGAAAAGGAGAAATGACATTTGGCATGTTGACATATCGTCCTAGCTTTTTTCCAAAGGAGAGTACACTATTTAGGCAATTGGTGGCATGGCACTATTTGTCTTTAAACTTTTAATTGTATTCTTAAAAAATATGTATGTATAGATTTATAAAGTAGATGTCCGCAAAACTATCTTTGTTCGAGAAGAGTCAATTGAGACTTTGTGAGAAAATTATACTACATAAATACAAGTCAATTTTTATGGAAAAATTCTGTAATGAAGTGTAGAATATGATAAATACAATACTCATATGGAGTTCCATATAGATTCCTAGAATTTAATTAACTACTAGTATTAACTTTGATAGGGTTACAAATGTTTTTTAAAACTTTATTAACAAGTTAAATCTAGGCTTGGTGTAGATTGACACATGTTCTGTGGATATCAACTTTATGTGACAATTTTTATATGTTTATTTCACATAATTACTTTTGATATAGTATTAATAAAGTTGCTACTTGCTAGGTAATTGGCCAGCATGTTCATCAAGTGTATCATACCTAACCAAAAATCGTGTGCATATCCAATAAAATACCTAAAGAAAATCTTTTTTTTTTTAACCCCGGGGATAACTTGCAGCCACTACATAGCCTCTGTTACGGCCTGTCTTTGGGTGAGCACTTTGTGCGAACTGGGTAAATTCGTCACTGTGTAATAGCTAGTAAACCACACAAAAAATGTAAACCGGGTGAGCACTTTGTGCGAACTGGGTAAATTCTTCACTGCGTAATAGCTTGTAAACCACACAAAAAATGTAAATCGCACTAAAAAAGCCATGTATGATAGGCTCGACTCAAAAGAGGGGGATCAATACCGGGTTATTCATATGAATAAGTACCTTCCAAACCAATTGAGTAAAAAAATAATATTGATGGGATAAAAGATTAAAGATTTGTTGTGCAACATTATAATAAAGTTGTAACTAACTTTGTTACCTTTAACTAAAAGAAGAAAAAGTAAGGAGAAAAAAAAATAATTAATCGAATATCTTTCGGCTTAATAACATGTCAAACGTTACTAATTAAAAGTTGTATCTCTGACATTCTGTTAATATAAGATTACTATAATATAATATAAAAAAAAAAATTGGCAATCTATATATTCAGGATAATTACTATATTAATGTGAGATTAATGTTATTGGATTAGGGAACTAACGTGTTAACTTTTTTTTTTTTAATAAATCCCACTTGTTAACTAAAGTTATCAACTGCTGCATTCACAGGGATAAGGAGACAAAAGCAAAGGCAAAATAAGGTGGACTTTACAACATAAAATCACCATGAAATGTCTTTGATTTAGTTTTTTTAAAAAAAAAAAAACTAAAATTACTTTTAATCTAGTCTTGCTTTGAAATGTTTTACTCTAGTCGAACATTTATTAGAAACAATTTCTCTATTTTCGTGAGATATGAGTAATGTTTGCATACACTATTTTTTCCAGACCTCTAAATATTTAGTCTATAATCGATGTTTGATTATTGTAATTAGAAAAAGGCTAGGATCACATTCCAATGTTCGTTCCAACTGCATGTTGATTACCTGTCTCCTCTATTCTTTAGTCCATAATTGCTTTTGATCTTGATTTGAATTCTATATTAGTGCTTCATTTATTAAAAATGCACTAATCACAATGTTTTTCCTTTCACTGGCAAAAAGGTGAAAAAAATATAAAGAAGAAAATAATGGAACTCCAGTTAGGGTGTGTATCAGTCGGTTCGATTTGGTTTTAAGTATTATTGATTCGGTTTATCGATTTTCGGTTTTTAAATATGCTAACCCGACAATCAAATCAATAAGATATTTATTATCGATTTTCGGTTTATTGATTTTGGTCTTTAACGGTTCGATTTTCGATTTAACCAATAAGAAAATGATTTCAAACAAATATATGACTTGTCCAACAATTTAACGCGAAATAAAAACAAGAGAAATCTAATTACTCATTGAGTGCAAAAAATTTGCTTAGTGTACGTAGTAAAAGTATAGCAAATACTCATAATTAACAACCCTAGTCGTTGCCTAACCTTTGTCGTCGTCGTTATTAGTTCTTTAGGTTATTGACGTTGTGAACTTAAAGAATAAAGCAATACTAAAACCTAAAGGATTAATGCAAAGAGTAGAGTTAATTAAGTAATATTAATTGTATAGGGTCCTTATAGTTATAGTCTAATATAGTGATTATATTAATACTAGGGAATTTGACCGCGCTTTGTGTAGTTAAGAAATATATATGAAAATTTATGTTAAAAAATAATTATGATACCAAAAATAAAAAATCAATTATAGAAATAAGAAAAATAATAAAATCACAATATAAATATTTTTGTAGAATTAGAGCTTGAGTGAATTACATTTTTATTATCAAATATTTTTCAAAATTAAAAGACTAATTTATTAAGAAAAAAAATTCATATATTATGATGTTAATAAATAAAATTCGGATAAACATATTTAAGGACTTGATTTGTTTTTCTTATTTTTGTCAAATGATAAATTTACTATCCGATGAATCTTCCTTTAATTCGAAAAAATAAATGATGAAACTAAAAATAGGAGGAAAAAGAGATAAATATTTATATTTCATTTCTACTTTGATATTTGATCATTTCGTTGTCCTTGTTTTTTCTCTTATTCATCATCATCTAAATAATTATTTTTCTCTGTTTTTCATTATCATCTAAATAAACCTCTATTGCTATTTTTCATATATATCTTATATTATTCTGTAATTCTTTAGAAGTAGAAGAAATGAACAAATTTAAATGGTTCTTCATCATAAGAAATGTCTAAGAATTGCGTATTTCAATACTTAATATGCATTTCTTTTGAGTCATGAGTAATAAAATTTGAACGTTTGTTGGCGTAGTTAGTTGTGTTCTGACAAAGTTACAAATAACTAATTTGAGACTAAATGAAAATGTAATTTACTACAATTAAAAAATTTATAAGAGCCTAAATTTTAAAAAAATAAATATAGAGAGAACATATGAAAAAGTAAGAAAAAAGAGAAAAATAACAACACAAGTTTGTCAAGTCCTTAATCACAAAAACAAAGATGATAAAAGATCAAATAATCAATACAAGTCTTTTTGAGCTTTTATCAGGCACCCCTTCCATTTATATCCAAGAGTCTTTTCATGGAGTCAAACTAAAGTCCAAACATGATATACAACAATAATATAGAATATGACTATTTTAATTATAGAATAAAAATAATAATCTTGAGTAGGAATTTAATGAAACAAAAAATATGAATTTATATAGACAAAATTGAAGAAATTAATATCATAAGATATCTTAAATTTTGAAATTAAATAGTTGGGAGTTATGAATATTAAAATTTAAAGAAAAGAGTTAATAATATTAATTAAAGTAAAAGTTCAATTAGGTATAAGTTATGGAGATAAGAATTTTAAAATAAATAAAAAAAGGAAAAAATAAAATAATGAAGACCAAAAAACTCATGTACTATTCAACATTTGTTGGGTGTTTAAGTTTTAATTGGAAAGCAAGCAAATAAACCTCTTCTCTTGTTGTACTATTCAACATTTGTTGGGTGTTTAAGTTTTAATTGGAAAGCAAGCAAATAAACCTCTTCTTTTTTTGTACTACTCCATTGTGTTTAACAAAATTAAAAGAGGAAAAAAAATACAATAAAAAAGAGATAAATATCTTGAAATATTAAAGTAGTAAATATTGAGACTTCTAATTTTTTGTAACAAAGAATAATAATGAGTGTATATAATTTTTCTCACATTAAGTATAACAATAAATAGAGGAGTAGTAATTGAAATATTTATTTTTTGTACAATAATAAGTAGAAAAATTTGGAAAATTGTCAAAAAAAATGAGGAAAAAAGATAAATAGAATCTTTGGCCAAAGAGAGGTGCAACTTCACTTCTCTAACATCTAGTTTATATTATATGTAATAGCTATGAGAAATGTACCATAGATAATATACCTTTCAAGCATGGCAAAATTTTAGAATATTGAAATCAAAACAATACATTAATGAATCTTTAAAATATTGAAACATTCAACCTTTATACTAATATGATCATCTCTCTTGATAAATCTTTCAACATAATTAAACTTCCTTCTTCATTTTGATGATCTAGTACTAAATTAATGTCATCTCTTTATAATAACTTTGAAGAATATATCTTTGATCTTCATCAAAGTGAAGAACATATCATGTCACTATCTTTTCTAGGATTTCTTATGGAAAACATGAAGAATAATTTATTTTTATTTTTTAAAAAAAAAAGAGAAAAAAAACTACATTATTAGAAAGAAAGAACTAATAGAAAGAAAGAATGAGAAAAAAACTATACTAATCAAAAGAAAGAATGAGAAAATGAAAAATTAATATTCAAAATCTCCATGGATGATTGTAATTTATAGATTTGATAATCCATAAGAATAAGTTGAAGAGACATGTTATTTAAGTAGAGAATATGAATAGATGGAGGTTTTTTATAACTCATTAGATATAATTAGAATAGTAAATATGATTAGTTTTTTATTTAATAAATAAAATATTCAATGAAAAG
The DNA here is from genome assembly GCA_037074985.1 of Solanum bulbocastanum. Lineage (NCBI taxonomy): Eukaryota > Viridiplantae > Streptophyta > Magnoliopsida > Solanales > Solanaceae > Solanum > Solanum bulbocastanum. Next base: position 52,853,385 of record CM073600.1, on the reverse strand, counting down.
AATTAAGAAAAAAATCTCAAAAAAAGGAGAAAAAAAAGATAAATATGAATGGAGGTCATAGAGGGTTATTACTGCTACATCACCTTTTCTACGTTTCTCCTTTACATTATATATAGATTTTTTGTTTGATATTAATATATGACTAAAAATTAAAATAGTAAATTATTATATTCTTAATGGGTTAGCGGTTAACCCAATAACCCAATATTAAAAAACCATTATCGAATCGATAACCCAATATTTTTTTTTTATAAAACCATTAAATAACCAATAACCCAATAACAATAAATTAATAACACTTTTTTCGATTCGATTTATCGATTGGTTCGATTTTTGCACACCCCTACTTAGGCCCCCAAGATTATTGATCAAACTTTATAAGTGCCTAGCTAGGGTGGAACAATTAAAGTATGAAAAAAACTTACTTTTATTCGATATTTATATTACATTAAATAATGTAAGCATGTGCCAAGGATAAATATGTTGGGATTTGCAAATTGTAATTTTTTTTGTCATATATATAAATAGCGATTGACCTGATACTCATAGTATATAACAATTCATGTCCTGTTATTCTCAATGTGAACTCGATATAATTGAATTCTCCGTAGTTGTGCTGCATAGTATAGAGTCAAAAAGTTAATATTATGTACGTTCTTGAACGAATAATTGTGAAAACGATAATCGATCCCCTCTGAAAAAAGGATAAATAGAATCTTGTACAGTTTAATCTGTAAAGTGACCTACCTAGCTAGCAAGCTCCAATGGAACAGTTTAATTTTATTTGTTTTCTTTCAAAAAAGTATATATATATGTGTCGATGAAAATACACATCTCTCTTTTTGTAACTACTTATTAGAGTCATTTATTTTATTTGTCATGTTTTTTTTATATGTTTTTAAGAAAGGTATGAGTATTATTTTCTTTGTTCATTTTTACTTGTCTATTTTAAAATATGTGTGTCTTTTAAAATAATGAGTATGAATATTTTACTATAGTACTCATATTAATAGCTTTTTCTATGTTTTTGAAATAGTTACTTAACAATAAAGAATAAAAACTTAAATAAAAAAATATCGTAATTTGTTAAACCTTTTTAAAGGAAAAGCATAATTGAGAGGTAAATTCTAAATTTGAAGTATCTGAGTTTCTACCGTAATTTTAAATTAATATATATAGTAATTCCATAAATTACAAGTTAGATTTGCCTCTTTAACTAGGTTCTCTTTTTTTTTTTCTTCGATTTATAAAATGATTTTAAATGTCCAAATGAAATGAAGTGAATGTAATGTCTTGTTCTAATTAATTAAAGTATGGGTTAGAATATTCTTGATGACTTGATTTCTTTATGGAACAACCCTAATGCCACTTGAAAACTATATAGTAAAAAGGGTTTCAATTATATGTGTAACATTATTGATCCACCTTTATTGTTACTTTTCCTCCTCTTTGGATCACTTTTTCTTTTTTCTTTGTTTTTTCTTTCTACCTTTGTCATTTTCCTTCTCCTCTAAGGCACTAACTATTCGAATTATTGGCAAACGTCCTCATTACCAACTTTACTTCTATCAATTGGTTTTGCCATTCTTGCATGAGCTTTTCATCCACTGATGTGACTACTATTTGACACGTATCGAAAATTTAAATTTTATAAATTTAAATTAAAATTTTTATTATAGTTTATTTAACTTATTAGATTCGAAATTTGTTATTTATATTTATTTAGCAGATTAGTCATATATAAATATAAATAAAGTTTGAGTCAAAATTTAGTATCCTCTTTGTCTCAATTTATGTGACATATTTTATTTTTTGAGAGTCAAAGTTTGACAGAGAATTTGCTCTTGAAATCTTCAAATTTTTTAAAATGAAATTTATATATTTGTAAACTACGTATTATAAGTCACAATAATTGACAATTAAAAATATTTAAAAGATATATAAAAAATTTACAGTCAAAAATAAATTTATTTGAATCTTGAAATCTAAAATGTCACATAAATTGAAACAAAGACAGTATTAAGTTTGGAGGAATTCATAGCGTGTTTGTACACTAAAAGGGTGTTTCCCTAAATTGATCAAATTAATTACTTATAAATACTTTTTGATTTATTTATGCATTTGAACCAGTAAAAAGTAAAGAGCAACTTTCACATATAGCAAACATAAAAGTTATATGTATATATTATAGTTATAGTTTGCATAATTGCGCTTCATAGCAAACTTTATATTTGCTATGGCTATTAATATGTATATTTCACTATACATATACAAAAGAAGCAATTGTATAATTTGTTTCGGTATACATATGTAAAAGAATTAATCGTATAATTTATGTTTGTATAAAGTGAGAAAAAGAGAAAGACAAAAGAAAACTAGGCAGGGGAAGATCTGTATTTGTATAATCATAAGTGTATAGGACGAAATATATGTATTTGTATTTGTATATACAATTTTCTCTCGCTTTATACAAACACAAATGCAATTAATACATTTGTGTTTGTATAAAGTGAGAGAGGCGAGTGAGAGTGGAGAGCGAGATCTGGGAGAGGGGAGAGAGGGGAACGAAAAGATATGTATATATACAATTTTCTCTCGTTTTATACAAACACAAACACATTTAATACATTTGTGTTTGTATGAAGTGAGAGAGACGAGGAGAGACTGCCCAATAAGAAATTCAGGGAGAGAGACGAAATGACAACAATTTGCTACGAATTACAATTAAATCAAACTGTGGTTATAGTATTTAATTTGAATTAATAATTTGATATTTTATACCATTTTCCCAAAATTAAATGCTTATAAGCATGATAGACCTAAACTCATAAATTGATCACTCCAACTTGTGGTTTTTCGACTTAGAAGCAATATTTTTAGTTTGACCAAGACTTTTACAATTTTATTCCTTCCAAATATACTAAATACTTATTAGCTTCAACTTCAATATAACGTGATTTCCATCTTGCTTACTTTTGTAATCAGTTTCACTACCTAAAAATAAATTTTCAGCACATAAATGTTTATCAACTACATTTAATTAACTAATCCAAACAAGTCTTAATCCACCCTCCCGAAAGGAAAAAGAAAAAAGTAAAAAAGAAGAGTTCAAAGTATACCTAAGTCTCGTGTTAATAAATTAGATGACTACAATTTTTTTCAAATTCATTAACATTATAAAATTAGCTGATAAAAATATAACTCGGTCAATTTGCTCAATTATATTCGCTCAGGTTGGTTTGGTTATTAATCTGCTTATTTATTCTCGAAGCCTATTTCAATTCAACCAATTTCAATCCATCAAAAACGGATTTGATAATTAATATATAGCCCAAGTAACTTTTGGGTACGCCAATTTTCCATCTATTTATTTAGCTCATTTTATAATTAATCCGTCCAAATTCTGTTCAATCAGTCCATTTAACACCTCTAATATAAATTTTTAAAATAGGAATTTGAAATGAAACTTTAATTTAGGAAAATGACAAGTTTGATATGGACTTAAGAGACACCATGATTAGTGGTGTAGACTAAAATGTAACTACAAATAGTTTATTTTGTCCCTTGACAATATTAATGGTGACTCTTTCTATACGAGAAGGTCGCGTAATTAAGTGTGGATCCATTATAACTACCTTTTAAAGCCAATTTTTAGTTAACCAAGCTTTTAGAAAGATTATACATGAATGATAAAAGCATAATATACATATATTTATTGTATCTTCCATGGTCCAAAAAGTCATTCACTGAAAATGATCCTCCACCATAAAACAAACTTATACCATAGTATTTTCAAGATTCAAAATTTTCTCTAACAAATATATATATGATCAGTGATGGATGATAGATCATATATATAACAGACCTAAACTTGTTTGAAATTAAGGCACAATTATTATAGTTATAGTTGTAGGGTAGGCTGAATATGATTCAAATAATATGTATAAATTTTAGGAATCACATAGTTTTAATATGAAATTACAATTTATCTCTATTCAGTTTGTAATTACATTGATTCCTGAAAAAGTAAAAAAAACCGAATACATAAAAACTAGCTTGGATACATTATAAAATAATTTAGAATTAGGAGAGAAATAAAGGATTTTAGAGGTTTTTAGTAATAGAAGGGAATATGAGAAATAAGGGAAACATAAGACATGCATTTCAGTAATTTTTTGCTAATTAATATGGTAATCTAGCGTGTTTAAGATTTTAAAATACAAACTGAGTTATAAAATAGAGTAGTGCTGTATGATTAAGTAAAAGTTTGGTCTCTTTAATAGCTTAAGTTTTTAGATGAGATGATCACATACTTAAATATAATATATATCATAGCACAAACAGAAGTCATACGTTTGAGTCTCATCACCACCCATTATAAAAATAAATATAAAAATGAAATTTTTTTTTTACGTGTTTGTCCCAAGAAAAAAGAATCATATATATATATGTGTGTGTGTGTGTGTTTTTGCTTTCATGATGCAAGGATCCAACCTAAGTTTTAAATAATTACACAAAAATAATATGAGAAACGAACCTACTTATTTAGAAGTGATGCTACTCATTATTATACGTCTATAATATGGCATGTATATTCTTTCACAGGTATATATCCGAATTATAAGCTTTTAAACTTTTGGACTCTTTTGGCGTTTAGAGAATTGATTTCTCAGAGGATTGCTCAACTAATAGTTACTATCTTACAAAGTCACTCCTTTTGTTGGAAGAAAGTTGGAATCAAGAAAAGAAGAACAATTTTTTGAAATAATAATTATCAGTTGACTGACCATCTAAGAAATCAACTCCGTAATTGCATTGTCAAAAGGTGCTTTGATGTAAAGTTTTTTGCATCAGATTAGCAACAACATGTATCAAAAGAAAAGGGCAAGATAACAAAGATCAGGGTTAAAAAGGAGAAAAGAAGAAATGCCAAAAATTGTCATGTCTGAATATATATAAAATACACTATGCTTACTATAATTGAGTAATGCAATAACTAATTTATATATATATATATATTGCTTTTTGGGGGGGTGCATGATCTCCAGTTCTCCACTCAAAAGAGTTGGCCACTTATGTGTTGATAATAGAAGATATATAGTAAGAAAACTGACTGTTCAGTGAAATATCTGACTATATATATATATATATATATATATATATATATATATATATATATATATATATATATATATATATATATATATATGTATAATATAGTATATAGTAACAAAAAGTTGACCATGTAACAATTAAATAATATAAATGTAGCAAAACATTAAGGGAAATTAATTAGGAAAAATCAATAGTATAATTAAAGTCAGATAATATATCGTGGAAAGTTTTGGAAATAAACAGAAGTTAATTAATTTGAGTTGCCTTCACATTCCATCAACTAGATTTAGTGGTTCCCTAGATGTTTGAATATACATAGCTAGTCTCTCTTTCTTTTTTCTTTTTTTTTTTAGAAACTTTGCATCTAAAAAACCTTGTTTTTTCTAAACTATTTTATACCTATTTCATTATTTGGATTTTTGATGTATTTAAGTCGAAAGTCTTTCAGAAATAATTTTTTTATTTTATGAGGTACAGATAAAGTTTACTCCAGAACTCATGTTGAGATTTCATTAGGTATGTTTTTATTATTTTAAACCTATTCCAAATGTAAGATGAGAGATATTTTTGTTATTTTCTCCTCTTTATGGTGGGGTAGCTTCCCTTATCTTCCTCTCGATCACCTCCCGGCTACTCTCACATTGACACGAATAAAATTAATTCCGCTAGAAGATAACATAAGGTATATATATATATATATATATCAAAAAGCTACCAATCTTTTGGGTAAAAATTAAGATACCTACTAGATCTACTTCATATATTATATGTATATGTATGTATATTAAGGTAGGTTGGAGGGATTTTCTTTGACTAGCTTTCTCCAAATAATAAGTTAGGTATACGTGAAAGTACAAAAATGTAAGTAGCATAGTGGGCATTCCTAAATTTTATTAAATTAATAATATGTGAATATTCTATGAATCTTAATTAAAATAAATATAATATTTGATTTAAAGTTACTTGATTCGACCAAATTCATGGCAGATCCCAAGCACACCTCCCAACCATCATATTTAGACGTTGCATTTGTTATTTATACAATTTTTTTCTGAATAATTAATTGTTTAGTTGTAGGATGAGTCTAATGTTTGATTTACTAGAATATGCATCTTCTTAGTTGTATTTATATCTCAATCAATAGATATGCATGATATATGTTTGCAAATATATCTTTTTTCTCAAATTAAATATTGTTTTAGCTCATTTCACGCTCATGAAAGAAAAAAAAATATAATTTACTAAATTACTCCTATTTATTAGATGTTTCTTGAAAATTTAATTATCACGATAAAAAATAGCTCTTTAATATGAAGGTATAGTTGAAAATAATTACTATTTTTATCTTGAATTTCTAAAGTGATACTAAATTTTGGACAATTTTCTTCACTAAAGTAACACTTATTTTGGGACGGATGGAGTTGGTTTTTTATCATTTATTCATGGTTAATTAACATGCATTCTCACCTTATTAAATTAACTGACATAAATTTATACGATTTGATGTAAACATCTAATGCGAATAAGTATTTATCTTTTCATTCATATTCTTAATCTTTTTGTTGCTTGCATATTTTTTAAAAAAGAAATACTAACAATGGTATCAGAGCCTCCAATTAGATACTTTTATGTCAAATATTGATATTTCTTTTGCGTATGTTCTCATTCGTTAATTATATAGTTAAGTTAATCACATAATGTTATTTCCTTTAATTTTACACATTCACCTCAATAAGCCATAAAACTGCAAACATTTTCTAACTTAGAATTTTTATTTTGGTTCTTAAATTAAAAAATTATTAAGGATGTGATGTTAATTACATATGATTTTGTTACGTTAAATAATATTTTAAAAATCTTAATTCTATCTACTTCTTTTTCTTTTTTCACAAAAAAAGGACTAGATTTATGAGTTATAAGTTTTGCTTATGTTTTTAATGGGAAATTTGAAAAGCTAAACTTTATTTCTGATTTAGTTTTTTTATTTGATTCCATGTTTATTAGTAGTGATTCTTTTCTCTTTTTTTCTTTTTTTCTTTTTTTGGCTATATTTGACACATAAGAATTGTGATAGATATTTACCCCCTCTGTTTGAAAATTAGAAAAAGGAATAAAATTGAAAACGCCAACACAAATGACGGCATTTTGTGCCGTTTAAAATAAACGAATAAGTGGGCAATCTCAAATAGTGTAAATTAAATTGTCCATGTTAGGGAGCGCTTTATCCGAACTTTTCGACGCGAATCCGTATTTAGTCGGGCTCCAATATGGATATCAGACACTGGATGGGAAACAAAAAAAAAAAAGAGTAAAAAATTGAATTTTGAGCTTTGGATTCTGGATTCTCCACTAAAAGTTTCTATTATCTTATTTGGTTGGCTTAAATATTATTAAATGTTTTTTAGATGGACTTATTTCTTCAATTTAAGAAAAATGTCTTTCTTTACATAAAGTAACAAAAACATTTTTCAAAACTCTTTTTCAACCCCATCACCTGACCTAGGTCATATCCTGACTCGGACTCATGACTTGCCTATCAACACCATATATATATATATATATATATATATACCGATCCAGAAATCTATCGTGATCTCGACCCAACTACCGACCTGACTACCAACCTCATCTCGACCACTGGGAATAACCGTCAACCTCGACATCAACTCAGACCCGACACTGACACATGAATCTAACTCTGAAATCAAGACCATATATACTCCCGACCACGATCAAGGAGCCAACTCTCTACGTAGATCTGACTTTCGACTCTCAAATTCTGACTAGGATCTAGGACCCAACTACTCACCCCGACTGGAAACCCGAACTAAACCTAGACACTGACACAAGACTGACTCCTGACCCCAACCCTCAACCAAAGACCTAACTCCCACTCAGGACTCGAGACCTTATCCTTACCTCAACCATGACTTAAGACTTGACTCCTGACCAAACTTAGGACTCGAGTATGGTCAATTTTTTAGTCAAGTATAAGGTCAGGTCTTGAGTGGCATTTGGGTCGAGAGTTGGATATCGGGTCTAGGTCTGGATCCTTGGTAGGGATTATGTCGGTGTAAAAATTAAATCTCAGGTTAGGGTTGGAAGTTGATTCTCGAGTTGAGGTTTGGAGTTTGGTCCTAGTCGAAAGTTGGGTCCTAGGAAGGGGTTAGGGTTAGGTCTCAAGTCGGCATCGGGTTGTAGGTTGTGAGGGGATTGGTTGGTGAGTCATAGGTTAGGGTTAGGCCAAGGTGATTAACACGACCCAAACCGTCGTGATTGACACCCACATTAACAATTCGATGGGAGAATCATTATTACAACCCAGACTAAACAACTTAACCAAAATTATGCATTTAAAGATACGGAAGTAGGTTTAAATGACCAAAAGAAATACAGAGTTCCCGTAAACTCCAAAGGTTTAAACAAACTAGCCAAACTAATGCAGAAGAACAACCCCCTAGAACTTGAAAGTCATTGTACCAAAACTCTACTAACGACAAGTCTAAGAACAAGGGGTACAATCCCGAAAATAAACCAATACCTTAAACAAATAGTCTGAGACCGAAAAGACTAGACTAAAACAAGAAAAATCCATGGCAGCCTGAAAGAACTGGCTCACCCTTGAATCTGGTTACGCTCAATAGTCACCTAGCTAAGGTTTATCAATAGTCGCTTGAAGATGTCATGTTCTCAATAAAGAACAAGCAAGTGCAGTATTAGTACACAACCACAATGTACTGGTAGGATCACGCGTCTATTCCAATAAGTGAAACACATGCAAGTAACCACAACATTATAAAATAGGTATATATCGAACATATACAATATTAGTCATCTTTTCAGGATTAATGTAGCATTTCATGTTCTCAATAATATACGTTGGTTATCATTTTAGAGCAACAAACAGTCTTTCAACCTCAATCACTATTAGATATGATCGTAATCATCACAAGTAGATACACAACACAATTCAATAGTCCTCTCATGGAACCCATACCCAAACTGTTAGTGTACCGATACGTGGTACCGAATCCAAGTTAGTATGTAGGATCGTGACACTCGTTCCAATGCTTATGCCGGTACGTGGCAATCGATCCCAGTTAGTGTGTCGGAACGTAACACTCGTTTTAATGTTTATGCCGGTATATGGCAACCGATCCCAGTTAATGTGTCGAAACGTAACACCCGATCCATTCAACAAGCCACAATCACAATCACAAGTACATTCTTATAATCATACAATCAAGTCATGATTCATGACATTCAATTATTCAATTATCCTCATTCACAATTAGTGTGATCAATAATCCAACATTCGTATACATTTATGCATTATAATGAAGCAAGTACAAATATATATCACACAACATGAAATCATAACAACCACCTACCTCGAACAAAACTTAAATCCCCTAAGAAACTTGATTCTTCCCTTTTTGGATTCTTTTCGCTTGTTCTTGGTCTACAAACAATCAATATAATGTTAGGATCAATAAATAAGACTTAATCACCCAAAATATAATCAACACTATCAACCGTAGATCAAACTCATGATCCCAATATCCAAATTATGGCTTCTGCCACCATCCAAACAGTTCTAAAACCATTCCCTAACAATAATTACCCAAGAAACTAAGTTCTACGGATCGAAAAAGGGATTTGGAGAGTGAAAACCTTACCTCTAGCCTCAAGAATGGTAAAAAACTGTCAAGAAAACCCCTGGGATCGTTCTTTAGCTCTCAAAGTCGAAAAGTGCAAAATAAAATATTTTTAGGGTTTATTTTCGACTTAAATCGCGATTGTCCCGCCACAGCGGGACCCAACCCGTTAGGCCCCGCCTTGCGGGATAAATCCAGCCCAGCGGCTTGCACAGAACCAGTGAGCTAAATTAAGAGTTTCAAACCCTATTTCACAACACACATTCATCTCATGACACTCAGAAACTACCAGCTCACGCTAAGATCAGTTTCGGGAGTTTTACTCGCCCGAATTCGATTCTGTAAAGTCGTACGGGTTCCTTAACATCTTAGCTATTTATTCATGTGATCAAAATAATAGCTATATCACCTAATTGTTACTAGATTTCCCTAGACATTACTGACTCCGATTTCGTCCAAATCTGGACTAAGTTGGGAAATTCCAAGTTACTACCAAAAAGTTTTCCGGCCCAAAATTTTTTCACCGTTGGCTTTTCCATAGAGACAGAATCGGGTCATTACAGTGATTAATATCTGAGTCGGGGTCTAGGTGAGGGGTCTTGGGTTGGAGTTAATATTATAAGGTTAGGTCTCGAATCGGAGAGTCGAGCCAAGGGTTCGGACAAAGGGTGGGACTCCGGGTCCGATGTCGTAATAATATTTCAGATGATATCTAAGAAACAATTTTTTCTTTCTTACTAACAAAATATAAAAAATAAATAAGAAAAATACTTATTTTCCAAGCCAAACATACCCAAAGTCTATGATTCCATAGGGATGGTGTCCCTCAAAACTAAAATGGATGGATTCTAAGGTGCCATTCACAGTGCTAATAAATTATTCCTTTGTTTTTTGAAAATTTTCAAGAAACCCACCCATTGGAAACCTTGATCATACACTTGTCAATCCTATTAGAATATCCCATGCATATATTTTTTCAAAAAAAAATGAAGTGTTCTTTAAAAGTTAGGAGCATAGAGGATTAATTAAGTGGTTGTCATTTTCAGCTGATCAAATAATTTTAATTAACATTTTGAAAGTTAAGTGATATCAGGATGAAGGCAATGAGGGACCTAGTGAATCTTTTTAGCACTTACTAAACACTAAACTTTTATGATGATGGGGATATACTGCTTTAAATGTTGTGATTACATATATATAGTTTCTAGATCTTCAAAGTTAGTTGTAATATTCAAATACCTCTTTAGAAATTATTTTATTTTGGGTTAAAGCAACTTAGAAAGTTACTCTTCATTGGAAGAGGTGTATCAAGATTTTAGGTACAAGGGCACTCATGGTATATATATAGAGAGAGAGAGACGAATTTTGGTTCTAATTCTATTTAGTGATGAATTAGCAGTAAAATATTAAAAGATGATAAAGTTACGGTTCAAAACCTTAGGAAATAAGATATGTAGGTAGTGTATAAGTAGTATATATGTTACTACATATACATATATTATATGATAAAATATACATACATATACAGTTGAAGTATATAAGTAGTTTATTCTTCGACTATGATGATAAACCAGATGATGTAAGTATATATACATTTTCGTAAGTTTTACTTAAGAAATTATGTTATCTCCGAACAATTTAGCAGTAAATTAGAGGTCGACAAAGTGTAATAATTGTACTTGTTATTTCTTTGTATTATTGCAAATTTGGTATTGAAATATAATTATTTATTCATTTTACGAATAAACATCTATCCGTGATTGAACTACTATATAAGTTACAATGTTACACGTAACTTGATTAACATAAAATAATTGTACTCACTATCAAACGATATAAAGTTAAAATGAGTACATGACACGCATTTCAATAATTTGAGACAAGATTTGATTTTGCTTATGGAAGATAAATCTTTGGAATTCAAAAGCAAAAGAAAAGCTAGAAGAACTTTGTTAAAATGGTTGTGCCCATATTTATTTATATCTTTCTATTTTGGTACATCATTTTTTGTCTTAATTTTTTCCTTTATTATGTCAGTTTATTTTTAGTGCGACAAAGGGATAAGAAAGTGAAAGTTGTAGCTAGTTTGGTAAAAAATCTACCAAGTTAGTAGCAAGACTAGCTACTATGGAGTAGGGACAATCGAAAAAAGATTAAAGGAAACGTGTATCCTTCGGTCATCTAGTTTATCATTATGAAAAAAAATAAATATACATTATTTATACACGTTGATTGTATATGTTTTGTGTGTGTGTGTGTGTATATATATATATATATATATATAATGTAGGCGTACTTAGTATAAAGTATAAACTATGTATATATTTTGTAAGCTAGATGGTTCAAACAATATTTTTCCAAAATTAAATGTCAATCTTTTGAGCTCTAGCTAAGCTACTGTAAAAAGTAATGCGAGTAACACTATGTAATAAACTCTCTCTTTTATAAATGGATACTAGTAATACCGGTATCATTGGGATATCAAAGTTATAGAACTACAACTTAGTGAATAGATCAAGATACCTAAAATATCAGCACGCTCATGTTGGTTCAATATGTAACGGAATACAATATTGTTGGGCTCATAATAATAGTTAAATCTAATGTATTGGGGCACTTAATAAGTGTATCCGTGTGTATACAATTATCTCTGTAGTGAAATGCACTATATTTGTGGGCGTAATGATAGTGAAATACAGTGTATTTGTGCGGTTAATAAGTATATTCACGCATATACAAAATGTTGGACTAAGAAATTGGATTATGACAGATTGGAGAAGAAAATTTCAGGATCATTCAGAACGCAGCCCAAAGTTTTATAATTGGGCTCCATCGGCCCAATAGTCCTTAACTTCTCTTTTTTAGCATTCCCAATTCTGGTTTAGGGTTTGTTTGGTATAAAATTTTACAAATTTCGTAGAAAAAATTTCTTAGACCATTTTCTAGTGTTAGTATTAGGTGACTTGTGCTATAGTAGAATATAGTGGATGAGATATATATAGTTAATGATGATTAGGGTTTTAATAATAATTTAGGAAGGAGTAAGATTGAACAATTGTGTGGGAATATATCTTTTTGTAGTGTTGATCTAGGTAATTCTTGAACATATTTCGATTATATTTAACTATTCAATATCTGAAATTGATTGGTTCGACTAATCTAGATTAATATTGCGTAAATCATTAAAAGCTCTTTTAAGAGTTTCTCCATTTGGAAAGTTTAAACTCAAAACCTCTAATCGAAGTAGATGGATTAAATTCATTCACCAAACCGATAATTCTTTTTTTCTTCTAGTAATATATGGTGTAACCCTTTGGACATGTCTTTATCTGTTGTAATGAATAATTTTCTTGACACACTGGATAAGTTTCAATTCTGTATGGGCCTTTAGTTGTTCCTTGGTTGGGCCTCAGTGAAAAGATGCAGCCCAATATGCATGATCTTTTATAAGCCCAATATGTTTGATTCAAAGACAAGTTTAGTGCGTAAAGATGGTAATGTAGAAATTCAGGGCCGGCTCTTGCCTTTGTAGAATAAGGCTTATGCCTTAGGCCCCAAATTTTGGGGCCCTAAATTATTATCAAGAATAAATTATGTGTTAAATTTTTTTAGAAAAATTGATTAATTATGATAAAAAATATATTATTTTACCCACTTTAACATCTTTTATACTTTGTTAAAAATAAGAATTAATAGTGAAAAGTGTTGAACAAAGTGAATTACAAATTATTTTTTATTTCTTTTTTAATTTTAGTTTCAAACATTACAAGCATATTAAAATGGTGTATATCAAGTCATCAACTTCTTGAATCATATTCTGTGGTTCTAACTCTTATCTTTATTTAATATTTGTCAACTTATTACTTATAAAATTATGTTAACAATTCATATAATAATTGTCTCACTGAAAGGATATTTTCAATGTTGAGTTGATAAAATCTTATCTAAAATCAATAACTTAAAAACACTATTAAATACTAATAATTTTCATCTAAATAGTGTAAGAAAAATAAATTTTGAATAAAATGTATACAAAGTTTGTTTATATTTTAGGCCTCAAATTGAAATTTCGCTTTAGGCCCCCAATTACGTTGAGCCACCCCTGTAGAAATTATTTCTGTATAAATGTCGATATCAATGAAAAAGAGGATATACATTTGATGAGTGTGAGGCGGAGCTAGGTGGGGGTTCATGGGTTCGAACGAACCCACTAGCTTTTTCGTAGACCCTATATTTGTATTAGAAAATTAAATAAATATATGTATATTAACATGTGAACCCCAAAACAAAATTGATTCAGAACGCCCATACTTCTAATTTTGGCTCCGCCTCCAAGTGTGAGGAATTTTCTATCCCTTTTTTTTGTTTGGTTTTAATCCATGATATAAGTATTAATATTAGTATTCTCATTTTACTAATCTTGCTGAAATAATACATAGATTCCACCAAAATTTATGAGTATCATTTATTCTGAAAACAAAAGAAACAACAATCAAATGTATTGATAAAATCAAGTATGATGTCAAGGACGAATGCGGTGCATATGTTATAGCCTTATTTTTTATTTGAACTCAATAGCTTTGATTAAAAACTTCAAATCATGTATACGTATTAAAGATTTCACAAAAAGTACAAATAATAAATTTCAATTTAAGCAAGGACTATGGTAGAATCTCGAACTCAAGCTCGAAAAATATTTGCTCTAACAAGCTAGTGTGTGAATGTCTATTTTGTTGTTTATCATGTCTATCTTTAGTCTAAAGTTTTGTGCTTCACTTTAATCAATTTCCCATGTGTGTGGGGTAAAGAAATTTATGCTTTTGTTACAGGATTACATTGGCTAGTTGAAGTAGAATTCTGAAAAGAGTAAAAGCAAATTGCATCTTTAAAAGTTTTATTGTAAAGTTTATAAAGAATACATTCTTGAGGAATCTTTTTCTGTACTCATTCTTTAAGCTGCAAAATTAACCCCTCACCATAAAAGCAATCTCATTGATTGCTTAAGTGGCTAGGATTTAGTCTCTTAGGTTATAATTAAGGGAAAATTCTATAAAATAGCAAACTATTACTTCAAATCAAATGTTATAACCACAGTTTGCTTTAATTGTAACCTGTAGCAAAAAAACAATTGTCATTTGCCTCTCTTCCTGAATTTTTCACTCGCCACTCTCGATTTCTCGTTGGGCATTCTCTCCCTCGCCTCTCTCACTTTATACAAACACAAATGTATAAAATGCGTTTGTGTTTGTATAAAGCGAGAAAAAACTGTATTTATACATATTTTTTAGTTCGCCTCTCCCCAGAGAATCTCGCTCGCCATTCTCCCAGATCTCACTCGCCACTCTCACAATCACAAATGTATAACTTGTGTTTGTGTTTGTAAAAAGCGAAAGAAAATTGTATATACAAATCCAAATACATATATTTTCGTCCTATACATTTATAATTATACAAATACAAATTTTTCCCTACCCAATTTGCTTTTGTCTGTCTCTCTTTCTCACTTTATACAAACACAAATTATACAATTGATTTTTTTGTATATGTATACCAAAATATACATATTAATAGTCATAGCAAACATAAAGTTTTCTATAGAGTACAATTATACAAACTATAGCTATAACATACAAATATAATTTTTATATTTGCTAAACCTAAAATTTAGTCAATTAATTGTTTTGTATCCTAAAATTGCTCATTCTTTTAGTAAACTATTTAACATGATTTTTAATAGGTCGAAAATCTATTAGTTTACCAGTACCACCTCCCCATCGTCTAATATCTACAACCCCCCCCCCCCCCCTCCCCCCGGTGAATATCTAAGTATTGTACCAAACTTACTCAATTTATAGATTTCACTAGTTTATGAGTTAATAACTTGTATATTATTCAAGTTCGTAATTTTACAAATTTTACTAGATTTTGATGCGTCAAGTTACATTCGTATATATGTATCTCGAGATACATGAGTCAAAATTAGGTGTAATTTATTTTAGAGACATCGTATCCAAGTGGATTCGTTCGCCTCTCTCATATATCACTCGCTATTCTCATATGTATTTGCGATTCACCAGATACATGTATATTGTGTGATTCACATGTATATGAGATACATGACTATTTCACTTCTCTCTCCCTATTTTAGAGTATTGATTAGTAAAAATACACATATATATGTAGGTGTATCTTGCTCAATATATAATAAGAAATTCTGAATTAGTGATAAGATACAAAATTATTTAAAAATATAAATAGAATTAATATATATATATATATATATATATATGTCTAATAAGGTAGTTTCTTATAAAATCAGCCATGGGCTTCAAAGGAAAAATGGAAAACTGATAGGCCAACCAACTATTGGATCCAAATGCCTCCAATTTGGGAAACAAAAGAGTTGAGCCCAAAGTTTAGTTTTTTTTTTTTTTTTTCATCGTACTTTTTCTAAAGGGAATAAAAGCAATTTTTTCACAAAAAAAAAACATGTTAAATGACTTTGAGTTTGAGTGGTATACTATATTAGATCGAATTGTTAGTTCAAAGTTCAAACAGTTTACCCATAATAAATTTCAAGTCAAATTAAGAGAGCAAATATATATATTCATCAAAATTCGTTTATCAATACGTTTATTTAGAATGACAAAATTGACAATAAATGTGCTTATATTCTAACTTATGAACTGGTAGTATAAAAAAAACTGATATCAATGTAACTTAATTGCTCATAACAAGTTAATTTACCTCAATTTTTGGATTGAAGACTCACACTATCAGAAATATAAGAGTTTTTTTCTTCGAGAAACGATGAAAGTTGATTTTTCTATTCATTTTCCTCTAAATCAATTCACTGAAAAAATACATGGTGGAAACATATTTTCAATGAAATAATGAAAAACTTCATAATTTTTTCATATAAAAACATTGTTACTATTTTTTTCATTTCTCACAAGTTCAATTAAAATATTCGTGGGAATAACACTGAACATTTTTTAGTGAGATTCTTTTTAAATGTTCTTTCTTATATTGTTTTCCCTTTGTCATGTGGTTTGGCCGGGGGCCCTTTTGTACGGGACCCTTATCAATTCCAACGGCTAGTTGAAATAATGATCGGGCTCAACGCATAAGTAAGAACGCGATAGGAAGAATGTAATTATAGAGAGGTTAATTTTAGCGGATTGAGAATATAAGTAAGGATTACATATCGGACAATTGAGATTCAATAGATGAAAGAAGAGATATTTTAAACCCGAAAATCAACGTTAAGTCAATTATGATCAAATAGGTAGGAGGGTAAATTCACACTACTTTCAAATCACCCTTCTAACAAAATAATCTTTGCATGTATGATGGATTTTGTTAGGAATTTTCTCAGAAATACATATTATTTTTTCTAAAGTCTCTTAGGTCTGTACTCTATCTTCATTCTTAAGCTCACTTTAGTAGTAGTTTATAGTAAGAATTTTTTAATGTCTCATCATTTCCATGATCTTTCTTCTTGGACTGAATCATACATATAACTTATGGTATAGTATAATAATTTACTAACATATTCTGAGTCAAAATATAGTATCTCACTAAATTTCAGCATAGACGGAACGAAAAACACTAGATATTTCTTCTCTTTTGTATAGCCTTAGTAGATCAAGTTATCTGATACTTATTGTTTATAGCCTTAGTAGATCAAGTTATCTGATACTTATTGTTAATGAGTAACATGTAATTCATGAAAATACGTACAAACTTACTCGAACACTATAATTATAAATTAAAATTAGAAATGAAATAGTATCTTAGTGGGTACACAAATCTCCATACCTTCAACTAACCCATAGAAAAAGATCCATGCCAAGAAATATGATTAAATTAGAAAAACCACAATTCAAATTTCTAACAACTTTCTACAATTGGGATACAACTTGTATTATAAGATACCTCAAGTACCAATATATAACTATTTCAAAAATTAAAGGGTAGAGAAGTGGGACCCATGCATTTCACCAATGGTAGCAGCAGTAGTAGGAACAAAGCATTAGATTCTGCTCCTTATTTCCTCCGTTTAATCTAACTTTGCGTAATACTCTCTAATCAATTCCCATTTTTTCTCTCTCATCTTTCTCAGGTAACAATTTTCTCACTCATTTCACTTTTCTAAGCCTCCATTTTCCCGGAAAACGTTCTCTCTAGTATTTATTCAACCGGAATTTTCTATTTTCTCGCCGGAATTCTCCATTTCCTTTTGCAGTAACTACTTTTTTCGCAAAAAAAGAAAGAAAAAGAAGTAATAGTAGTTTTCTTCCTCCTTCGTAGTAGATCTTCAAGTTTAGAGTTCTGTGACTTTCATTTTAGAAAAAACTGACTGTAGTGCGTTGTATGAGAGGTTAAATTTTGCTTCATTCACCGGTTTTTCGACTGTTCTCCGGCTATATATTTATGTAATTGTGAAAATTATGGATAATGTTTTCAGAAGAGTCTGTTTGAGAAGATGTTAACTGTCAGGTCGATATGATTTGTTCTTGGGTGCGCAGGTGTCGAGTGGAAAATTAACAGGCAGTACTAATGGAGATCATGCTTAACAACACTGTGCTAACGTGCGCTTCCACGCTTTTACCCTCCACTCAGGTTCGTACTTCAGTTAAAAATTGCCAGTTTTAACCTAGAAAAAACTTATATCCTGTGTTTTATATTTTTTTAAAAACTATACTATTGTTTTACCATGATGAGTGGAAATTCAACTCAAAATCTTATTAGTAATTAAATAAATTAATAGTGTATATAAAATATTGAAACACAGATTTCTAATTGTGAATAAATATTTTCGGATCAGTATCAAGTTTTTTAGTGAAAGAAATTAAAAATATAAAATTAGTAAACCTAAGGAAGAAGTCTCTTTTTTTGTTTTTCTCAGAAATCCAGTGCTTTTCTTCTCTCTTTCTATTTTTTTTTTTTTAGTTTTGGATTTAACCCCCTTAGTAAAAATGAATCTGCAGAAACTTAGTTTTCCATATGTAATTTTCAGAATTTAAGGCCCGTTTAGGTCCAAAGTCGAAGTCAAAATTAAGAGTTTGAGGAATTTTGTTAGGGCTACATAAATTAATTTACATATATCTTTAATTATTTTTTTATTATAAATGTAAAATTTACGAAAAAACTACTGAATTCGTTCGAATTCATGAATCCCACCATAAAAATTATGAATTTTAAAAAGGAAAAAGATCATGTGAGTTTAAAATGATGTTTGAATATTGAAGTTACGGTTGGACATGAATACAGATTACTATTTTTTTTACGAGTAATTTGAAGTAAAAATTATTTTGAAGTTTTTAAAATATCTATCCACCGCCAAAGTAACTGACATGAAAAACTCAAGAAGATAATGTGAAGGAAGTATATCTAAATATAGAATTGCGTAGCATTAATTTCCTCATTACTTTTTCGACGTGTGCAGTTACTAACGTGCGCCTAAACGGTACGGGTTTATTCTCGTGTTCGGAACTGAAACGGAATGTTAATTTGGCTTATATATGCCATTTTGGGTTCCGGGTTTAGTTGATGAATGAGGAGGGGCCCACTAAATATTATATAGTCTCCACTGCCAATTATGTTAACTCTTCAAAATAGATGCTGCAAGTTCTGACTCTTTGCAGTGGACTAATTTTAGTAGTTTTTTTAATTACTAATTTGGTATTTTTGAGGAAATAATTAAATTCTTGATGAAATTTTTTAATCCTGGAAAGGTCAAGTTTCCCTTTATATTAAAAAGGATGTTAGAGTAAAATGTTGAATTATAAAAACATATTTTTCTAGGTTGACTCAGTCTTAAGAGAATATTATATGGGAATATTCTATCAAGAGATGATTAATTTTATGTTTCCTTATTAGGCTGGCCTCACACAAATAACATAGCAATAAATACATGTACTGCAAATAGTAGGGGATGGTCCAAGTTTTGGGCTCATACTTTTTAGCTGTGGACTTGGGCTTAACATTGTCCCATCTGTCCAGGCCCAATTTGTAATAAGCCCAAGTATGCAATATGGGCTCATTTCAGTTATGTTAATATGAGGTGTTGAGTGCGAGTCGCGTTGGACTCTAGGTATGAGGGTCACCTTTGTTAGGGCGCGTTTTACTACACAAGGTGGAATTTTCTGGCATGAATCTATATTTAGTCGGGCTCAATACGAATATCAGAGGAAATAAATAAAAAACATTGATGCACTTGGGCTTATGTAATGAGATTGACTGCCATGTATAGTATGAGTGATGAATATCTATGGGCTTGAACAAACTACTTTACTAAAGGGGGTAGAGAAGAGGAATTATAAGGTGGGAACTGAAGCGCTAATAAGGTGAAAAATCAAGTAGTCAACCAACTGAGCAACTAAGATCCCGTACATAAATATTTCATTATATTCCTAGAATATTCATATACAATGATGTCTTTAAATAATTCCAGGATGGTGTGCCACTGTTGGCAATTGAGACCAAAGTCAAGGGAGATCAGAACACAAATGATGAGCAAACCAAAGTAGTTGATGCTGATGAGGAAGGCGGAGATGGAGACGACAATGATGAGAATGGAAATGAAGGATTTGAGGAGGGCGAAGAAGAGTATTCTGATGAAGGAGTTCATGGAAACAATCCCAACAAAAGCAAAGGCAATGCCAAGAAAAGCAATGGAGAAGGTGAGGAGAATGGAGATGCAGAAGATGAAGAGGATGGTGGTGAAGAAGGTCATGATGATGATGGTGACGATGATAATGATGATGAAGGAGATAATGATGACGATGATGGTGGAGAAGAAGAGGGTGAAGAAGAAGAAGTCGTGGAGGACGATCCAGAAGATGATGATGAAGAGGATGAAGAAGAAGAAACTATCCAACCTCCAAAGAAGAGGAAGAAGTGAACAAATGACCACCTGAAGTTAGTTTAACTTGAGAGGGAGAATCATCCATTATGCTTTTTAATTACCTTTCGTTTGAAGTTATTAAGAACTTTGGAGCTTTTATTTGAGCAAACAAGATTCTCCCTTCAATTTTTCACATGTCTTTCTACTTAACAAGTCAATTATCACCAATAGTTTCTACTTGCACACAAGATCAAGAAAATCTACAATCATTGATATAATACTCAGTTCTGAATATCATCAATTGATTTATGGATAAATTAATCAATAGTTTCTGAGTATCATCGTTCAAATTATGTTGTTGAAAGGTATTCGATTCTTCATTTCAAATTAAAATAGGTCCGACTTTTGATTAAAGCTAGACAAGAACAGCACTTTTGATGTTTGACAATTGAAGCAAAAACTATTTTATTCTATTTGGATGTTAGTTGTTTACTCGTGTGCAGCAACTTTTATAGCCATAATAACTAGAACGATTATTATTGTTTTAAATAAAGTACAATGATGAAAGCTTTTTCAACTATACATTTAAACTAAAAGGCCACATGTATTTGACCGTGGCCTGAGGCTGCTGTTTTACTTAATTTGTTAAGGTGAAGACTCAAATAAATTCATCTCCTCCGCCAATCCTTTTTGGTCGCATTCTAAACCAACTGACACCATCCTGGGCAATTACTTTTGCCTACCACAACAGCCAAGGAAAGTACAAAGTGGTTACATAAAAAAGCTTGTTCCAGGAGTAGCAGTTCTATTAGCATGACTCGAGAATCTTCGGCTAACAGTCATACAAGACTTCATCAGGGCATCAAGATTTTCGATTTTGTAACCAGGGGAGGGGGGCCCTTCAAACCATGGGTGTTTGCTTGGGTGCAACACTGTCACACTTTCTATAAAGCTGTATGAGAATATGGTGCTAGTAAAATAAAGATCCTACAGTTCCCATACACGAAGCTATTTACAATTCATGAATGTTGAACTTAGAAGTCTTTTTGCCTCCAGGAGACTGGTGAAGCTCAGAAGCATCTCTCCGTCCTTGGATGTCTATGAAACACGAGAAGAAAAGAAGGGAAGTTATTCTATGATTAAATCTGAAGAGTCAAAAGAAGATCAAACAGGTGAAAAACAAAATGCTTTAGAGATGCACAACATGATGATCACTAATGATTTCCAGCAGTTCGTATTTTGCCTAATACCCATAATCAGTTCTAAACTTCCTACGGTACCAAACAAAAAGACCATCATCAAGAGGTCTAGTATCGAGCAATTTTACATCACCCACACAAACACATTTAATGCCACATCATGAACGTATATTTACAGCTAAACATGAAGAAAGAACCCAGCCACTATGAAAGACCAGAAAATTGAGTATGCAAGCATGCAAACTCAGCAAAGAAGCCTGGATTTGCTAGTATTGTCTATATGTATTACCAAATTACTCAAAAAATCAAGACAATTCAGATATTAGTCAGAATCGAACACTAGGAATGGAATTATATTAACCCCCAAATTATAGAAACCTGAAAGAATCACACACTATCAGGGTTATTAATAAGCATGTTATGTTAACGTGACAAGAAAAGCTCACTTTACCTTCATGAGCTCTGGCACTATATACAATGAAGTAGCCATCCAAGAAGTGGCTTATTTCTTTGTTGCATCAATAAACATGGCTCGGGTCCAATGTTCAACATCTTCTGTATGTGATGGAGGAGGAGGAAAAGGAGGGTGCTCAATAAGATCCCAGTCTTCAATTAAATTTTCATTCCTTCTTACATCAGATACTTCAGTGGCATAAATTAAATTGCCACTAGAACTTGGAAGAGCATTTTCAAATGTATTTCTCTGCAAAGTTATTAATGTAATTAGCTTTGTTGTTAACTACTTTCAAAATTTATTTATACTAGAAAAGCTAAAAAAGTATAGTTGCAACAATAAAACTAATAAGAAAACAAATACGCCAGTTCATAAAGAATTTTATATTGTTATGCCCCAGTTACCATAGTCACTAAAACAAATCCACTAGTAAACTACGCCGACACATCCTGAAAACCACAGCAACAATTCCGAAAGATTTTAAAGAAATTGGAATTGCAGGATTTGTGGATTATCTATACTTTGCAGTCAATTTACCCGGGAGATGCGTACAGCCATTTTTACATACAGCAATATGCAGTTCTTAGAATGAGAAGACTACTTGTCAATAAGAGGAAATATTTGATAAATTAGTTTAAAAGATAATTTTTCTAAAAAGCAAACAGATTAATATTTTTATATTAAAAAAAAAATAATAATCTATATTTTGCCGTTCTTACTAAAAATTATGTTTCCCTAATAAAAAGATTTCATCAAGTTCTGAAAATTATAAGAAAACTGAATTAAAACTAAGATTGCTCAATTGAAGTCGGGGGAAGAAATTATCTTTGCATACATAGCTAACTCAATAGTTACTAAGTATGCATAATCAAGAAAACTCAAATCGAGACTATTAAGAATTGCCTATTAATATTTGAGTTATGTGAGATCCTACTTATCATAGAAGTTCATTGCCACATTATTGAGTTCATCTTTCCCTAGCATAAGGTCCTTTTTTTTAATAAACTACTTCATACTGCAAGAAAGCAAAGGAAAAGATTTGCAGTCATCAAGAGTGGATGATGCATTTCGCTGCTAATGAATATTAGACAGTCATATAATGCTCAACAGAAACAAACATTATATACAGAAAGCCTCATATCTTTTGTAGTTATGAAACCAATACTAAGATCTATGCATCTATACCAAAAATACTGGCGCATGTTCACACAACATACTAGTACCAATGTTTTTAATTCCAATACTATGTTATAGTGAACTGAATCCAAAGATAAAAAACTATACCACTACTGGCACATGTCCACTCTCCATCAAAGTGCTAGATGATCCTGCTGAATCTACATTCCAAACAGATTTGTTCAGTGGTTGGACTTGCTTGGATGCCCTACAAATTATAACATCGAATGACTGAATACAGGCCACTGCTGAATAAATCAGAAGTTCCAATGATATGAGAAGTAAATTTCTTTCATTAAATAGTGTGAGTACAGATCTAGAACTATGATACATAAATGAAAGAAATATGTACCTCGAACCAGACATCTTCAAAGAAAAAACAGATCGAACTTCCTTTGAAGAAGAAAGTGTAGCCAACAATCTAGCAAATGTTTCGAAGGTAGAGGCTTCAGCAGGAACTTCTAAACATAATGTGTTGTAACAATATGCAGTAATGCAAGCTACACTTTTCTTGAGAAGTGCTATGCCTTTCTGCAGATCCTTGTGCGTTTCTATTGAGTGCAGGGAAGCAGAAGCATAGTTGAAACTACTACTACTAGAAGAATCCAACCGAGGTTTTCTATCAGATTCCATCGAGGTAACTCCAAAGTTACTACAAGTTTCAGAATTACTGCTACTTCTGTCGTACCATGAAGCTTCCCCACCTGAAGAGCAAAAGTTTTGGCGTGGAATAAAAAGTGGGTACTCGCCGCTGCATTGCATGAGTAACATCAGTAAGAAAGCTCTCTTTAAATGGGAAAGGAACAATGAATTTCTACATTACAATTAAAGAAATACCTTCTAGACGACGGACGGGCATCCCAGTAAGAATCTCGTTGCCATATTCGAGAACATGAACCCTAGTGTAAAAAACACAGACACATGAGAATTTAAAAAAACTTGTTTCGGATTCAAGATAAAACAAATAGGTTATCCTTTGACCATTATGAGCCATGACTCTGCCAAAAAAGGCAGAAGCATTCACTACGGTCTGAAAGGCATTAGAAAATTGTTTTGCTATACCTCTAGCATAAAATAAAATTGCAACAATTCTCTAAGTAAAGATTTTTGTACTTATTCACCTCTAATAGTCCCATTAATGTACCCTAAAGGCATTTGTGACTCAACTACAAAAGAACTACAGAAGGTTGTCTGAGCATACCGCAAATCCTGAATTATGAAGTGCAGGAGCACAGACGCAACGAACAACAAGGTTCAAAAGTTGCACCATATATCTGCTTTCAATCGTCGAAAATAAAATCATTAGAATATGTTATCAACCAGCCAAAATGGATATTCTACAAGTAGATAGTAAAAACATTGGATAATCATCTCAACCAACTCAACATGTGGATAATAAATAGGTGGTGCTTCATTTCAATGGCAGTACTACGAGCCCGTTTGGATTGGCTTAAACAAAGTAGCTTTTAAGTCGAAAATAAAAAATCAAACAAAAATGACTTTTAAGTCAAAAAATAAAAAGTAGGGGAGACCTACTTTTGATTTTTGACTTATTTTAAGTCATTTAAAACTTATTTTACGTTAAATTTAACCTTGTCAAACACCTCCTAATTATTTTAAGTCATTTTTGACTTATTTTAAGTTTTTTATATTTGTCAAACACTGCCAGAAGTCAAAAAATGACTTAAAAGTAGGTTTGACCAACTTTTAAGCCAATCCAAACACCCTCTACATAACTCAATTTGCTACCGTAAATGATATTTCTTCCATTTCAATTTATATGGCATAGTTTACTTGACATGGAGTTTAAGAAAAAAAGAAAAGATTTTTTGAATTAGTGATCTTAAGCATGCCATGAGATTTGTGTGGCTATAACAGCATGCTATTAAGGGTAAAATGAGAAGTTTAAAGTTATATTTCCAAATATATAAGGTATCATTCTTTATGGAACGGACAAATAAGGAAATAGTGTCACATAAAAATGGAGCAGAGGAAATATAAGATTCTAAAATACACCAGATAAACGACATCCCAAGAAAATGTAAAACAACAACATGCCTAGCGTAATCCCACAAGTGGGATTTGGGCATCCCTAAGAAATGTATGCACATGCATTTCACCTCATGCTTTCGAAATGACTGGATTCATTCTGCGCAACTTAATCAGCAAATAGCACTCTTGGCCTATCTACAACTAACTATTCATTTACTTGCAGCACCAAAAAATGAAGAACTAAATTCAATCCCACTACACATAATAACAAGCCCTTGGAGCATAAGGGGATACACAGTCAGTATGTCATCTTCCAGTGATCATTCCATAACGATAGTGTTTTCCAATTTCTTTTTGATTTTGAGTTCTTGGAAAAGCCTTCTTCAATTCTTGTATAGCATAATGCAACTTAAACCTTAACCGAAGAATCCCCACATCCAGAAAAAAACCTAACAACAATCCTCTCAGGCTTTGATAAACCCTTCCTATATTTTTACAGACATGACCAGGATAAACAACCCTTACCTCCAAGTACATGAATGACACGTGAGAAAATCACAAAATAGCAAGAAGAATGTCAAAACCTGACAGTTTGAAAAGAAAGAAATAGGAGCCTGACAGTAGCACCCAAATCATAATTGCTACCAGGATAGGGATTATCATTATTCTGTCCTATTTGAATGGAAAAAAAAAAAAAGAAACATGAGTGGCCGATGATCTACTTTGATAGAAAATCCATGGCACTCCAAATCAAATAGTCCACAATTACTGGTCAGTAAAGTCAACATTGTTCAAATAAAACAATGCATGATAAATATTGAAACATTCAGATGAGATTATGACGATAAACAGAGGAAACTCATATTGTCACCGTATAATGGCTCTGCATATATTTAGACTCTTGAAAGCCACATTATATGTCAGAAATTTGATAATTATGCAGCTGGAAAAGTGACTTATGTGATAATCAAGCAAAAGAAATTACCCTAAAGAAGCACTCAGCTCGTCAGATGGAACTGAATGAGGATCAAGTCCTTTTGGCAACCTTGCATTACAGATGCTATCATATTGGCCACTAGATCCATCTTTTTTGTCTCCATCAATTGTTACCTGCAACACAAGATTTGTATAAAACCACAAATGAGCCCCAAGTAGATACTCAACACAAAGAGAAAGTTCAAAGTCAAAAAACCTCTTTTTTGGGCCATCGTAAATACCTAACGGCAACATTACTAAGCATACACAGTTCAAGTCTTCTTCCTGAGTGATACCAAAGTTACACCCATATACTAACAAGATGACCCAATACCATATGAAAAACTGTCAACTCCAATTTCTATTTTTCCTAAAACAATCATAACTTCTATATGAGGCAGATGTAAATTTAAAAAAAGAAATGGAGGAATTTATTAGGGCCAAACAAACACTCTGTAAAGCATTTATGGAAGACCAACAAGCTAAGATTCATAATCTCAACAATAGTCAGTGTCAGATACTATGTTTCAAGAAATGAAGGACCCACATGATCAAAACATCTTACCTTGGAGCTGAAATAATCCTTCATTTTTATATAACCAACAAGGAAGCAGGGGGGTTTGAGAGGTGCAATCCCCCTTTGAAGCCTATTTCAGTTATCTTTCCCATATTTTTACTTCAAGTTAAAGAATATCAAGGGTTTGCTGATTGAAGAAAAAGGAGATGAGTGTCTCACCAATTCAAAGGTAGTAAAGCACATATATAATAAGGAAAGCCTCTCGAAATGAGTACCATATTAACACTCATTCATTCACTGTAGTCTTTTATAGGGTTAAGAGAATGTAAATCATTCCATTTTCTGTAATTTGGATAGAATAGTGAGCGCCAATGGTACCAACATATATAATTGCTCAAGACTTACACGACGTTGAGGGAATAACTTGCAAATCTGTTTTACAACCACAGACTGTTTATGAAGAAGCTCAGAGGTAATTGCCATCTGCAGTTTCAATAAAAGAGAGTTAGTAACATGGAAAATTTCAGATTGGAGAGTTTGAAAGAGGAAGAATTCCTCACATGCCCAAGATTTTGAGTGCAGATGAGATTAGGATAAAACTTCTCAAGTTGCTCCGCACGATTTTTTTCCAGCTACGATTTGATTTAGTCTTCAGTGGGCTATTTCATCAAACTATCCACAATAAAATGTAATAAACAAAAGAAAGATTCAATTATACCATCCTTGTAGCTGATCCTAGCAACTCATACTGAACTTTCAGGTCATGAGACATCTTCTCAATTTTTGCCTTCCCTGTAAATACATGTATAAGTCTGCTAGACAATAGGTTAAGATATGCATTAAAATCAAAGTGAACTGCTGCCATTAGTTGACAGGACCAAAGACCTTGTGAAACTTGCTCTTTCTGCTGTCGGAGTTTTTCCCTTAATCTTGCCAATTTTTCATTCCGAGGCACCCTCCAACTAAGTTGATCGTCGGCCTTGCCCTGAATATGATCAAAATGTCGAAATCAAAATAATGAGGAAGTACATGAACAGAAATTTCAGCTACAGGTATACCTCGTAAGAGTTTTCTTTCATAAGTAACTAGTAAAAATACACACAATATAGAATAGAAGGGAACTTACATCAGTTTAGAATATTGAGTATCCATGATAGGTACCATCAACTAGAAGGAAAACACGACAGTAGCTCATTATACCCGAAGTAATCTAAGATAGCCAGGCCTATAGGCAGCAAGTCAAAATACAACAATCCCAACAAATTTTCAGTTGTTTTAACAAGGCTGTGTTAAGCATTTTTGTTATCAAAAAAAGGATCATAGCAACCTGACATGCATCATACTGCTCTCGCATTGCTTAGTACATATCCCTACTTTGGAGAAAAGATTTCAACACTAAATCATTCCTATTCGGGTCTATTTCATTCCAACAGAAAAAAGAAGAATATTAGTCCTCTAGAACTTTTCTTTTTGAGAATGGTAAATAGACTGCGAGTCCTCTAAAACTAGGGTCTTTATTTATATTTACATGGATGTACAAGTCTAAAACTAGGAAAAAGAAAAGCTCTAAGAATATCGGACATGGAACTACACTCATGTGAGACTCATCTGTTTGACTAACATACAACTTTTGATCTTCCTTATACCTTCATTTCAAAGTTGGAACCAAATGAATGTAACAACAACAATTCATTAAATCCAATAGGTAGTTATTGCTCATATGATTTTTTATCTTCCCTACACCTTCATGAATGTTGGGCGTCTAATTTGTTCAAAAGTAAGCCCTTCAGATTACATGGATCCTAAGAGATTATCGGTCTTTTGAGACAACTTTCCTTTGTGTCATTATATATACATCTCATCCCCTTTTTCACCTTTAATCATCATATTGATGCATTACAGGACTGTACATATGGTCTATGTAAAACATGGTGAAACTATCTTAAGCTATCTCATCTCATCCTATCCTCCGTGTACATCGCTTGGACCTTCTATTGAATATGACCATATCTAATCTTATTCAATCTTGTATGACTTTATATACATCTTAACATTTGCATTTATACGACAATCATATTGTGGATATGCTGATCTTAACTGCCCCACATTCACTCCCAGATAAATTAACAGTCTTACAACCGCTCTACAAAACCTTTATTTTATTTTGTTTACCATCTTCCTATTGTATAGCACTCTCATGAGTCATGAAATTTCCTCCATTTGAACAATTCTACATTAATTTTATGTATTATATCTTCAACTACGATTCCATTCTCCTGGATATAACAAACAATTTGATTAAGTTGTCCATTGCCATTTGGAAACTCTTTCAGAAGCAATTACAGATAATTGCATCTTCTTGTAGAAAGTAATAAAAGCACAAGTGATATAAACTGAAGGCATAACAAGAGAGAACTTTTTTCAGGGATAACCTTAGCCAAGAGTATTTCACTTAATTGCCCACATAATGCTTCTCTCCTTCCCTTCAGTGATTTCAACACAGTGCTGTACTCATTCAATCTGCCAAAAACACATCATCGCCACAATTAGAATCTTGCAACCCCCACCCACCAAACTTCCATTACGAGGAACTTAACATTTAAGCTAAATTTTGTAAATCACCTGTAATTGACGCAAAGAGTACAAACGGAAGGTAGATTTGAATTCTCACAAATACCACAACAGCTCGTTTTCCGCGTCATCTCCACTGTTCCAAACCCTAGAACATCTACCTACACATAATAAACCAAAATTCAACAATTCCATACGTAAATTTCGAGCTCAATTGCAGCTATTGTGTCAAACAGATATAATTGAAGATAAAATTAAGGAAAAACTCACCAGGAAATTGGGCAAATCAACTCCATGAAAAAATAAAAATAGCTACAATAATAGCACCCAACCCAATTGTGAAGGGGATATTAATAGATGATTTTTTTCGGATATATAATAACGATGCCTTCGATATGTATTTCTCGCCGGAGCTCCGGTGAGCTAATATATTGTAATTAAAAATTGAAACTGTAGACCTCGTAATAACTTTGATTGCAAGTTTGAAACGAATTGACTCGAAGCTATTGATTGTAATGTAATACTCGTTTGCTTGACTAATTAATTTTCTTACTTTTTAATTAAGTACTTAGAACCGTTTGGCCCCAAAATTATTTGGGAAATAGTGTTTGGTTATATAATTTTGGCAAATATATTTGTCAAGTATGTCAAATTCTCAAATACTAGAAAAAAATAATATTTGGGCCAAGTTCTAACATTTAAAATTTTTTTAAAAATTCAAAAATTACCCCAAATATTTATATTTTATAAAAATAAGTACTCATCATTTATTAATTCCAACTAATATTTGTTACTATCTCCTCCGAAAAAGTTTGAGGTCTAATTTGAGTGATAAAATCGAGAAAGAATAATTTGTGTTTAATGAGTTATAATTATAATTGAATCAATGACAAATTTGAATATGCGATTAATGTATTGTTTTGCCTATATAGTTATGTTGTTGTTGTTGATTATTATCAATTATATTAAAACATATTCGTTATAAAATGATAATATAAATTTATGGGCATATAAAAAAAAATTAGAACTTATGAGTATAAATCTTATTTTTGAAATAGTCAAATATTTTTGGAAAAATTTGAGTCAAACACATAGTGAAACTTCATAAAAAACTTCACTCAAATATAATTTGCCAAGAATATTTGAGAATTTGGGGTCAAATGCTAGCTTAATAATAAGGGAATTATACACAAATAATGACATTGTGGTAAGAACTAATTATATCTTATCTCTACTCTTTTTCAAATTACAAAAATCTCTTAATGTGGTGGAATTCAAATACATTCCAAAATGTCCCAATACATCACGTCCTAATTTCGGATACATCCCTCAATATCTGATACGCTGTGTCTTGATTTCGGATACATCACTCAATGTCTTTCCAATACATCGTTTACGTTTCAATACATCGCGTAAAGTGATGTATTCGAGAATATGAAGTTTTATAATTTTTTTCAAATGATAGGAAATTTTAGAGAATATGATAGAATAAGTTATATAATTAAGTAATTTTTCCAAATAAAAATGATGTAAGATGGTTTTCGTCCTATGTTCGGTATCATAGATTCCACTAAAACAACCCAACTTTACCATTCTTATAATAAAAATGATATAAGATGGTTTTCGTCCTGTGTTCGATATCATAGATCCCACTAAAACAACCCAATTTTACCATTCTTATAATAAAAATGATATAAGATGATTTTCGTCCTGTGTTCAATATCATAGATCCCACTAAAACCACCCAACTTTACCATTCTTAAATTTATTTGTCTCATTCTTTAGGAATGAAACACAATACCATAGCAAATTAAGGGGGAAAATTTAGATTCACGCTTGAATTTGTGAAAAGGTCAATTACATGTTTAAAACATCATGACTATCTATATCAGACATTTTCTTATTAAAAGTATAATTAATATCACTCTAGAATTGATGAAAATAAAATTAAATATAAAAAAATAAAATAAATAAGCGTGTTGGAATCGAAAAGAAAGTCCAAAAACTAATTTTTTTTACCCCCCACCCCCTTTATTCTCCTTCTCCGTGTTCTCACTCAATTTTATTATTATTCGAGAAATTTCCTACTAATTTTTACTCATGCTTAGTGCACATTAAAATTGATCAATATGAAGGTATTTCACTAAAAAGGATAATTTTTTAATCCAAATATCACAACGAACTCATTCAAATAAATTGATATCTAACAAACTCAGAAGAAAAAAAGGTGTTTAGACGGGACTAAGGAGTTGAGAAATAGAGGGTTTAGGTTTAGAATTCATGTCAATGATGATGATAAATGGAGTGAAATCATAATAGATAACAACTTTGGCTTTCTTCATGAACTTTCCTACCATTGTCACTACTTTGTCTTCTTGATCCATTGCAATAGCTTTTTTTATATTCTTACAAATTCAGAAGAGAGGGTCGAAAATGGAGTCATTCAAATAAAGAAGAAGAAAGAAAATAAAGGCAAAAATGAAGTCATATAGATCGACCATGCTACATTCAGTATGGTATATAGTAACAATGAATATGTCTCTAATAACAAAGTAGAAGACAGACCAAATGTAATTGAGAGATATTCCATGATCACTACAATTCTTTCAGCAAAATGGAATTTCTCAAAATTCTTTCACCCATAACTCTTTCATCAAAATCGAATTTCTCTGTTTCTCACAAAATTCTCTCCGCCATAATCGAAGAAGAACAGCACGCCCCATGATAAGACCCAATTCAATCGATCGAAGACTCGAAATGGAAAGTATTCAAGATCACCTAAAGAAACAATGGCTCTTGAAAGTGATGGGAAGAAAGAGAAATATTATTGATTGAGATTTCATCTATGATCGAAAAGAACAACTATTCATACACTGAATTAAGTTATAACTAACTTCTTAGCAGGTCACGTGACCTTTAGTAGACTTGACTTGAGCCTATTTTTTCTAAGAGAAATAGAACTGAAATAGGGACAAATGCTTCCCAGCAGTGTTGAGCCATTTAATCACTAGTTAAGTATATGGTAGAGTGGTAAATATTTCTTTATCCTTAACCAAGTGGTCTTGGGTTCGAATCCCCTTGGATATGAAATCGCCTTTGTTAGGGAGCGCTTTACCTCTAATGTGAAACTTTCTGGCGTGAATTCAAATTTAGTCATGCTCCAATGTGGGTACGACTCCGGATAGGAAACAAAAAAAAATAGCAGCTCTGCCATATTTTTCTTTCCTACTGCTTCAGAAAGAAAGAAAAATCTATGACTTTGTAATAAATGCAATAATAACAGACAGAGCTACTCCTCTTTTCTTTCTTTTGATTGATGAAAAGGTGTGTATGTGACATGCCATGTACTCATGTATAACAAATCTCCTCATTTCATAGCCAAAATGAAAGACACTCAAAATTTGTAAATTTCACCAATTTTATCTACACTCCATTTATTTGTTTAATCGTAATTTGAGCCTTTTTTTTTAAAAAAAAAAAAAACTACATAAAATCACTTTTAAACTTGTGAGTCTGATATATTTTAGCAGCGTCTATTTCTCGTTGGTTAATTTGTCACATTAGATGAATTTGTATTACACATATACAAAAATACTTCTAACTTGTTAGTATTACAAAAATACTTCTAACTTGTTTGTACTACACATACTTCTTACTTTTTTAAAACTAATATGCGTGCATGAGGCTCATAGAGTACCCTCTGAATGGATTTGAAGTGTCTTATGAGTACAAATATAAAAGTTAAAATTTCTAAAGAAAATCTCTTGCCAACTTTAATTGTTCCGTATGTAGTTAACCGCAAATTTTTATTTTCATGCCAAAAACATATACGTCCCCTTAAATTGGTCACAATTTTTCATTAACATTCTAATTAAAGATACAACTTATTGAATCATTAAATTGAAATGTAAACATTATATATATATATATATATATATATATATATATATATATATATATTTATTTTCTTTTGTTTACTAACCAACTAAACAAAATCTAAAGAGAATTTGCAATTCCCAACCCCTTAATTAATTTTAGATCAACTCCCTCATCTCGTAAAGATTAGAATTCAAAATTAAAAAAAAGTGCGTAATAAAAAGGAAACAAATACAAATCCATGGATGGATCACTTACTTATTATTATTCGAAAGTAGAAGTAGGTACTATATACTATTCAAAAAAAAAAAGATCATTATATCATGTACTTGGCATGCATTTTGTTTCATTTATAAAACATTAGAAATAACAAAGAAATTAAACTAGCAAGTCTTGTAGCAAATACAACGATAATGGCGAAAACCGTGGCAGCGCCCACCCTCAAAGTTTTCAGCCTGGCATTTTTGGTTGCAAATATGACCCGTCATACAAATTCCGTGGAAGGTTTCGCTATGGTATTGACATAGTTTTGCCTCTGTTTTCCGAAGTCCAACTCCTATTTCCTCTGCATACACAAAATTATATAATAATCGATCACAATCACATATTAAACGTAAAAAAAGTATAATAAAATTTCAACCAATAGTACCATTACTATACCATTTGTTGAGAGAAAAAGCACTAGGAAGAGAAGGACAACACATGTAGGAAAATGCTTCATTTTTTAATTTTATTTTGGTTATGAAAAGTACTAAGTGAAAAGTGAAGGGGTATATATTATTTATAGGAACATGAATAGGGTGACGAAGGTTAAACTTCAACTCTTCCATCGGTGGTTTTGAGGACTTATCTTTTTTTTTTTGACAACCGTCTAAGGTCTTATCTACACATTTCTTGAACAGTTTGATTTTTCTTTTCAATTTGGTTATTTGGTGGTGGTTGTGTTTGTGAAAGTTCTCTAGAATTACAATAGTTTTTGTTGGCCTTATTTATGATACTATGTGTTTGACACATTGACTATAATATCAAATCAAATATATATTGCTATATTGGTATATATACTATAAACTACGGTTATAAAATGAATAAATAAATATTCAGGCTGCAATACAAATATCTCGCTTGTTCTTTTAAGGAAATTCAAGTCCAGTGTTGCATAATATATATTGATCTAGCAATATAACTCTTAATTTGTACCTTTAGGATATAACAATACAACAACGTCGTATGACTCAAACAACTCCGGATTAGTTGAAGAGTTCAAAGCTCCAAAATAAAAAAATACATTTCTTCAATATATAATTACTGTCGCACCCCGTTTTTTCTCAAAATGGATTTTGGTGCACGACCTAACAACTCTTTTGGGCTTTGAAGTGATTGAAGAGTCGCCACCTAACGAATTAAGATGTGTTAGGGCACCTATCTAAGGTCAATGAACCAGAGATCGGGTAAGGGTTCAAGTTACCTCGAGGGGAAGGTGTTAGGCATCCCTCTATGTGTTTATAATTACATTTGTTTGGGGTAGTTTAAATAAAAAATAAAATTTTATTTGCTTATTTAATTGTATAATTTCTGTCTTCTTGCTCCTCTTTATTAATTGTTATCACCTAGATATGCATGCTTAATTAATTAAAACAACTAAAATAATTTTCAATGTTTATTTATCGTTATCACCTAGTAAACATGTTTAATTAAATAAATAAAAAAAATAATGAAGTGACCTTAATTACTACTTGTAACCCCCACATAAATTGCCTGATCGTGGACCTCGAGAGATGCCTAACACTTCCCCTCGAGGTAACTTGAACCCTTACCCGATCTCTGGTTCGTTAACCTTAGCTAGACTTAGTTAGGTTAGATAGGTGCCCTAACACACCTTAATTCGTTAGGTGGCGACTCTTCAATCACTTCAAAGGCCAAAAGAGTTGTTAGGTCGTGCACCAAAACCCGTTTTGAGAAAAAATGGGACGCGACAGAATGGCGACTCCGCTGAAAATTTTAGGTTCTAACCATTACATGTTTCGTGCTTATTTTGGGGTTTTACTTTACTTGGTTATTTCAGTGTTTGTTTGGTTTAGCATGTTAAACTGTTTTTCTTGTTTCCTTATTTATTGCACATTTACCATGTTTCACCCTTTCCCCTTATTTGTTTAATTTTATGCTTAATCTCATGCCCATTTTCTTATTTGTTTAATCCTCTTATTTCTTATGTGCTTACCTCTCTTATTTATTTATTGCTTTTCTTGAAACTGTTATGTGTTACTACTTTCTATCTACATGCTAAATGTTTACTGCTTTAATAAACTGCCGCTCATACTTCTCCCAATTGGGACCCTCTTCTTTTTTTATTTTGTTACCGTGATATTATGCCTTTGCACCTCTCACAACTACTCCAATTCTCTTCAAACACCAAATTATAGAGAGTCGGCATATGCGTGGACGGAACGGATAGTTTTACTACCAAAAAACCACGAGCCTTCTCACATAGAATCCTTTTCTAGTTCGTGTCAAGCCAGCTCTTAGAAATCGTACTTAGGCCATACATGTTGCATAAGCCCTAGGTGGTTTGACCCTTTGTATCAATCCGCATTATTAGTAGCCACCCTATCATCTAAAGAGCCCCAACACCCTTTAGACAAATTGCATAATTATGTGTCAACGTGGTCATAATAATTAAATTAGGCCAAATTTACCAAAATAAAGTTTAGAATTTATTTGTTGTTTTGTTTGCAAAATCATAGCCTATCCTCACTTCCCCAACACACAAATAGTGGTCAAAGTAAATCATACTCTAAAAGTCTAGTGGAAGGATATTGAAATGAATCAAGTGTTAGAGGCAAACGAACTACTAGGTGGCCTTACTGCCCTAATCTCCGTCGACTCAGACCGTCACTTGATCAAAGCATTGTTGAAGTTTTGGGACTCCGAGAGATTGATTTTCAAATTTAAGGACTTTGAACTAACCCCGACGATTGAAGAGATTAGTGGGTTTCTTGGTCTCCCATATAAAGAACGTGAAATGATTGTGCCACACAAGCCAATACCGAGGTCTTTCTTGAAGAAAATGGGTATGCGTCATAATTCGAGTTTACTTTGTCTGAAAGAGGGATGGATTTCTTTAGAGTTTTTATATTCACGTTTTGGAGACGAAGAAGGCCATGAAAATTTTCATAGAGAATTTGCTTGTTCTCCGGCAAAATGGAAAAGATACCGTCTTAATGCATTCGCTGTCGCACTCTTAGGCTCATTAGTTTTCCCTATGGAAAGGGGAAAAATACACACTAGCCTAAGTTATATGGTCCAAATGTTGGCTCGAGACGGGAAGACCATAGTTCCCATGATACTGGCAGAAATCATAAGGGCACTAGAGTCAGAAGATATTTCGAGGGGTGTAATTTTCTATTGCAACTCTGGGCTGTTGAGCATTTCTACTAAAAGGCTAATATGGTAGACATTATTAGAGGGAGTATGGGGAATAAAATCAACAATCATACCTCGAGGATGAAATATTTTGTTTCCCCTGTAGGAACAGAGGACTGGTTTGTGTACTTGAGAGAGTGTTCAGCCACCAAAATTCAATGGAAGTATTACCAGTTGAAACCTCGTCGTGCCATTATAAGGGGTACTGAACTTTACTTTATTGGGCTTATTGATTTAAATGAAGTACAATCATACGCGCCACTTTTCGAGTCCTCCGACAGTTTAGACAAATACAGATGATACCTCTGCGATCCCATATGAGCCATTATGGGTATAACTTTGGGCCAGAAATATCACAAGTAGGCACCATACTGCAAAGGTGGGAAAAAGTAGTGACTATTGATGTTCAAGAGCATCGACCCTTCTCCACGCCTGAGTATTATGTATGGCTTTTGGAGGATGCAGAGCATGCAGATTTGAGCAAGGAGGGCATTCCAGGCTTTGGTGATGAGAGAGAAAGAAGATGGGCTTGCAACCTTCTCAACAACAACCATGAGATCACTTCTGAAATGAGGCAATAGATCGTGCCCAACATTGGAGACCAGTATTGATTTTTCTTAGGATTTTTTATTTTCCCATGTTATCCCTAGCCCTTTAGTTTATTTTTAGTCTGATGAAATAAGTTGAAACTATTATTTCTCTAACTCTAAACTCCAATTGGCAAATAAGGCTTAAATTAATCATTGTGCATCACTTATATGTCGTCTTAGGCCTACCTCTGGCTCAACGAGGTCCTTTGCATTTAGGGTGTTCATTTCAAACAATGTGTTATTATTATTTACTCTAACCTCCTAACACTATTTTCTATTGATTTATTGTTTTCCCCATTCCTAAGGTTGATCTGTTCGTCATTCTGGCACATACACGATCAAAAGGGACTCCTCCTTCTCTTAAGAGAATAGACTATAGAAGCAAGGGTAAAATGGTTGACAACAACAGCAGCAACGAAAGAGGAGAAAATTCTAAGGGAGAGCAACTTTCAAATGATCTTGTCCTTAGACTTGAGCGCAAGATTTTGGAGTTGGAAGAAGAAGTGGCGCATATGCGTGATTTGGCCAAGTTGTCTATTTCTCTTGGAACCCATTTTGAGGAAAATATAGACAATCCTCCTCACTCTAACCAAACAACCCTCCAATCAATATATTCCGACCTGAATCCACTCATCCAAATATACTCTCACCACTTCACGCCCAAAATACCCGAATCCCTTTTTACCACTACCACCAACAAACTAAGTCAACTGTTCCAGAACCAATTCCAAACCCTTTATATGCTCCTGGAAATAATAGCCTCAACCCCATATATGTGGAGATTGCTCCCGTGACTCATAACTACCATGAATCAGAGTCCTCCCAAAAGGACATTCTGATAAAAAACTTGATCGAGAGATTAGATAGCTTGGCCAACAGGGTGCAACATGTGAAAGGAAGTAAGAGGTTGGGAGGACTGAGCTACGAGGATTTGTGTATGCACCCCGATGTAGAACTGCCTGAAGGATACATCCTTCCAAAGTTTGAAATGTTCAATGGCATTGGAGATCCCAAAGCTCACCTACTAATGTACTGTGACAAACTAGTATGGATAGGAAAAGATGAGAGGATACTCATGAAGTTGTTTATGAGGAGTCTCACTGGGGAGGCTCTATCATGGTATATTGAACAAGATCCTCGAAAATGAATTGAGTGGGTGGACATGGCAACAGACTTCATGAACAAGTTTGGATTTAATGTAGAAAATGCACCTAACTGGTTCTACATCCAAAACCTGAGGAAAAGGCCCAATGAATCTTTCAGGGACTATGCCATAAAATGGAGGTTTGAGGCGGCCAGAGCCAGACCTCATATGGAAGAATCTCAGACGAAAGACTACTTCATCCATGCCCAGGAGCCACAATATTATGACAGGATGATGCTTGTAGCTGAGAAGAGTTTCGCTGAAATTATCAAATTAGGCGAAAGAATTGAAGAAGGCATAAAAAATGGGACTATCATCAATCTAGAGACTCTACAAGCTACTAACAAAGCTCTGCAATCCGGTGGAATGACAGAAAATCGAAAGAAAACAGGTTCCGTCATGATGGCTCAGGGAACAAGATCTCCTTATAAATACCAAGCAACAACCCCACCTCCATATCCTCAAACCCCATATCCTTCGATTATGAGAAGATATAGGTGGTTGAGCTAAAGGATATAGGGTTTGAAGATATGGAGATGGAGGTGGGGTTGTTGCGTGGTACTTATAAGGAGTTCTGGTTCCATGAGCCATCATGACCGAACCTGTTTTCTTTCGATTTTCTGTCATTCTACCGGATTGCAGAGCTTTGTTAGTAGCTTGTAGAGCCTCTAGGTTCCCATTTTTTATGCCTTATTCAATTCTTTCGCCTAATTTGATAGTTTCAGCGAAACTCTTCTCAGCTACAAGCATCATCCTGTCATAATATTGTGGTTCCTTGGCACGGATGAAGTAGTCTTTCGTCTAAGATTCTTCTATATGAGGTCTGGCTCTGGCCGCCTCATACCTCCATCTTATGACGTAGTCCCTGAAAGATTTATTGGGCCTTTTCCACAGATTTTGGATGTAGAACCAGTCAGGTGGATTTTCTATATTAAATCCAAACCTGTTCATGAAGTCTGTTGCCATGTCCACCCACTCAATCCATTTTCGAGGACCTTGTTCAATATACCATGATAGAGCCTTCCCAGTGAAACTCCTCA
Source organism: Solanum bulbocastanum (assembly GCA_037074985.1). Lineage (NCBI taxonomy): Eukaryota > Viridiplantae > Streptophyta > Magnoliopsida > Solanales > Solanaceae > Solanum > Solanum bulbocastanum. Next base: position 52,813,806 of record CM073600.1, on the reverse strand, counting down.
TAAACAACTTCATGAGTATCCTCTTATCTCTTCCTATCCCCACCAGTTTGTCACAGTACATTCGTAGGTGAGCTTTGGGATCTCCAATGCCATTGAACATTTCAAACTTTGGAAGGTTGTATCCTTCAGGCAGTTCTACATCGGGGTGCATACACAAATCCTCGTAGCTCAGTCCTCCCAACCTCTTGCTTCCTTCCACATGTTGCACCCTGTTCGCCAAGCTATCTAATCTCTCGTTCAGGTTTTTTATCAGAATGTCCTTTTGAGAGGACTCTGATTCATGATAGTTATGAGTCACGGGAGCAGTCTCCACATATATGGGGTTGAGGTTGTTATTTCAGGAGTATATAAAGGTTTTGCATTTGGAATTGGTTCTGAAACAGTTGGCTTAGTTTGTTAGTGGTAGTGGTAAAAAGGGATTCGGGTATTTTGGGCGTGAAATGGTGGGAGTATATTTGGATGAGTGGGTTCAGGTCGGGATATATTGATTGGAGGGTTGTTTAGTAAGGTTGTTTGGTTAGAATGAGTAAGATTGTCTATATTTTCCCCAAAATAGGTTTTGAGAGAAATAAACAACCTGGCTAAATCACGCATATACGCCACTTCTTCTTCCAACTCCAAAATCTTGAGCTCAAGTCTAAGGACAAGATCATTCGAAAGTTACTCTCCCTTAGAATTTTCTCCTCTTTCATTGCAGCTGTTTTTGTCAACCATTTTACCCTTGCTTCTGTAGTCTGTTCTCTGAAGAGGAGGAGAAGGGGGAGTCCCTTTTGATCGTGTATGTGCCAGAATGACGGACAAAAATCAACTTTAGGGATGGGGAAAACAATAAATCAACAGAAAATAGTGTTAAAAGATTAGAGTAAATAAGAATAGTAGTAGCAGATTGTTTGAAATGAACGTCCTAAATGCAAAGGACCTCGTTGAGCCAGATGTAGGCCTAAGATGACATATAAGTGATGCACAACGATTAATTTAAGTCTTATTTGCCAATTAGAGTTTAGAGTTAGAGAAATAAAAGCTTCATATATTGAATAGTTTCAACTTATTACATCAGACTAAAAATAAACTAAAGGGCTAGGGATAACATGGGAAAATAAAAAATCCTAAGAAAAATCAATGTTGGTCTCCAATGTTAGGCACGATCTGCTGCCTCATTTCAGGAGTGATCTCATAATTGTTGTTGAGAAGGTTGCGAGCCTATCTTCTTTCTCTCTCATCACCAAAGCTTGGAATGCCATCATCACTTAAATCTACATGCTCCGCATCCTCCAAAAGCCATACATAATACTCAGGCGTGCAGAAAGGTCGATGCTCTTGAACATCAATAGTCACTACTTTTTCCCACCTTTGCAGTATGGTGCCTACTTGTGATATTTTTGGCCCAAAGACATACCCATAATGGCCCATATGGGATCGCAAAGGTATTATCGGTATTTGTCTAAACTGTCGGAGGACTCGGAGTGGCGCTTATAGTTGTGCGCCATTTAAATCAATAAGCTCAATAAAGTAAAGTTCAATACCCCTTATAATGGCACGACGAGGTTTCAACCAATAATACTTCTATTGAATTTTGGTGGCTAAACGCTCTCTCAAGTACACAAACCAGTTCTCTGTTCCTACAGGGGAAACAAAATATTTCATCCTCGAGGTATGATTGTTGATTTTATTCCCCATACTCCCTCTAATAATGTCTACCATATTAGCCTTTTAGTAGAAATGCTCAACAGCCCAGTGTTGCAATAGAAAATTACACCCCTCGAAATATCTTCTGCCTCTAGTGCACTTGGTCAGTGCCCTTATGATTTCTGCCAGTATCATGGGAACTATAGTCTTCCCGCCTCGAGCCAACATTCGGACCACATAACTTAGGCTAATGTGTATTTTTCTCCTTTCCACAGGAAAAACTAATGAGCCTAAGAGTGCGACAGCGAATGCATTAAGACGGTATCTTTTCCATTTTGCCGGAGAACAAGCAAATTCTCTATGAAAATTTTCATAGCCTTCTTCGTCTCCAAAACGTGAATATAAAAACTCTAAAGAAATCCATCCCTCTTTCAGACAAAGTAAACTCGAATTATGACGCATACCTATTTTCTTTAAGAAAGACCTCGGTATTGGCTTGTGTGGCACAATCATTTCACGTTCTTTATATGGGAGACCAAGAAACCCACCAATCTCTTCAATCGTCGGGGTTAGTTCAAAGTCCTTAAATTTGAAAATCAATCTCTCGGAGTCCCAAAACTTCAACAATGCTTTGATCAAGTGACGGTCTGAGTCGACAGAGATTAGGGTAGTAAGGCCACCTAGTAGTTCGTTTGCCTCTAACACTTGATTCATTTCAATATCCTTCCACTAGACTTTTAGAGTATGATTTACTTTGACCACTATTTGTGTGTTGGGGAAGTGAGGATAGGCCATGACTTTGCAAACAAAACAACAAATAAATTCTAAACTTCATTTTGGCATATTTGGTTTAATTTAATTATTATGATCACATTGACACATAATTATGCAATTTGTCTAAAGGGTGTTGAGGCCCTTTAGACGATAGGGTGGCTACTAATAACGCGGATTGACACCAAGGGTCAAACCACCTAGGGCTTATGCAACATGTATGGCTTAAGTAAGATTTCTAAGAGCTAGCTTGACACGAACTATAAAGAAATTCTATGCGAGAAGACTCGTGGTTTCCCGATAGTAAAACTATCCGTTCCGTCCACGCATATGCCGACTCTCTTTAATTAGGTGTTTGAAGAGAATTGGAGTAGTTCTGAGAGGTGCAAAGACACAACATCACGATACCAAAAAAAAAAAAAAAAAAGATCCCAATTGGGAAAAATATGAGCAAAATGTCAGTTTATTAAAGCAATAAACATTTAGCATGTAGATAAAAAGCAGTAACACATAACAGTTTTAAGGAAAACAATAAATAAATAAGAGAGGTAAGCATAAAAGAAATAAGAGGATTAAACAAATAAGAAAATGGGTATGAGATTAAGCATATAAGTAAAGAAATAAGGGGAAAGGAAAAGGGTGAAACATGGTAAATGCGCAATAAATAAGAATACAAATAAATAAGAAAAACAACTTAACATGCTAAACCAAACAAACACTTCAATAACCAAGTAAAGTAAAACCCCACATAAGCACGAAACACGTAATGATTAGAACCTAAAATCTCCAGCGGAGTCGCCATTCTATCGCGCTCGATTTATTTTCAAAACGAATTTTGGTGCACGATCTAACAACTCTTTTGGCCTTTGAAGTGATTGAAGAGTCGCCACCTAACGAATTAAGGTGCGTTAGGACACCTATCTAACCTAAGTCCAGCTAAGGTCAACGAATCAGAGATCGGGTAAAGATTCAGGTTACCTCGAGGAGAAGGTGTTAGGCATCCTTCGAAGTCCACAAATGTGAATCACAATCGCATCTCATGCAATTTATGTGGAAATTACATGTAGCAATTAAGGTCATTTCATTTTTTTTTATTTAATTAAACATGATTGCTAAGTGATAACGATAAATAAACATTTAAAATTATTTTAGTTGTTTTAATTAATTAATTAAGAATGCATATCTAGGTGATAACAAGTAATAAATAACAATTAACCAATTAATAAAGAGGAGCAAGAAGACAGAAATTATACAATTAAATAAGCAAATAAAATTTTATTTTTTATTTAAACTACCACAAACAAATGTAATTATAAACACATAAAGGGATAAAGGAAATAAAGACTTTGAAGGACTTTACGAATCAACACTCGGCTTATTTAGGAACAAACAAAAACAAATATTTGTCATTTACGGCTCAAGGCAATGTCATCATCTCCGTAGGGCCTAAACTACCCCTACCCCACCTTCCGTATACATTTTGTCCTAAAAGATGTCTAACACCCCCGCTTAATGTCCAAGAGGCATTGAACTACTATTGAAAAGGTTTTAGACAAAATAAAAATTCCTAATAAACCCACCTAGACACCAAGCAAAACACATTGGACAACATTTAGCATGTAAAGTCTTATATTGACCTCTTAAGTTTTAATTAACATGCTAGCAAACACACATAAACTGAAATGTCTCATGCTAAGTGTGTATACATATAAACATGCAGTGTATATATATATATATATATATATATTGAATTTAAAGGGCAAAAAATTATGACATAATGCAAACTTTATTTACTTTATTAATAAAGCACACGGGAAAAATAATTTATTAGTTGATTAAAAGTGGCAAAACAATTATTCATGATGCAGAAACTAAAATATTTCGAGTAGAATATTATTAGAACATCCAATTTAAAGTGACAGATTATGCAGGACATAGCACATTAATGCAGTAGCAGATTAGACTGTTATGTGAAATTTATTTTTAAGTGGCAAGCATTTAAGAATAACAAATTTGCAGAAAATGATTAATTGATTGCACGACAATAAAATTACAATGTAAATTTTAAATTTAAAAGGTACATTTATGACAATATTCTCTTGAATATGTAGAAAACAATAAAATAATTTGATTTTATTTAGCTATAACATGCTAAAAATTATTAGAATGTCTATGAACATGACTTTTATGTGATGGAAAAGTTAAGATGTTGTATAGCTAATAGCACATATAGGCATGCTATTTTAAATAAATAAAAGCATGATTTCTAAGTGATTAGCATGCTACAAATTTATTAGCGATTTAAGATTAATTAAAACTTGATTAATTAACATGATCAAGTTATTAAAAACATGTCAATATTATTTAAATGAATTAATTAACCCTGACTTTATTAGTTAAGTCATATGAGCATGATTTCTAAGTATAAACATGCTGAAACTATTATCAAACTTATAAGCATGGTATCTTTTCAAATGATATATTAAGCAATATTTAAATCCTACAGACATGTCATTTAAATAACATGTAACAAGATTTTAAATCTACATGCATAATTTATAAACCTAAAAACAAGTTGAAAATTATTCAAATCTTATAGGCATGTTTTCTATATATTTTATACAAATAGATTATTTGAATAGTACTTATTTATTCAATTTTTTTAAATTTATAATAAGAGTGATTGAACCAAGCAAGAGACAATTAATTTACTACATTATTATATGTCAAAGGTGATTACACGAAATAGAGATTTATTTAAAATGTACTTAATGAACATCGAGGATGAGTAACCTATCATGCTTATACATAAACGACAATTAAATATCAACAAGATCAAACTATATTTTATTTTTTATTAGATTTAGAGTGAGAAATGAGCAAGCAATTAAATGACACTCCGATAGGCATAATTTCTACGTCCAAATGATATATTAAGCAAATTAGATCCTATAGGCATGCTTTTCTAAACGTGATGCGGATATTAACTTCTAAATTTAAGCATACATTATAACTATTTAAACCTACATGCATAAATACTATACTCAAAGATATATTTAGAATTATTTATATCCTATAAGCGTGGCATCTAAAATGACAAAAAATGATATTTCAATATAAAACATATTATGACAATATTCAAAATTTTATTTATTTAAGAAAAGCTTAGTTGAATTAAATGAAACAAAGAGCAAACATATATCGCTATTTTGTTAATAATTAAGAAGGTGGTTAATGCCAATCCAATAACATATTATAATAAGCAATTCAAACATGATCAACTTTTAAACTAATTAAAGATTAAATAAATGATTAATGACAATGACATATTTGCTTTATTTTAATTAGATATAAAATAGATTTGTTAAAATATGAACTATCAAACAAATCAAAATCCTATAGGCATGCTTTCTAAATAAGGTGCGACAAATAAATAAACAAGTAGCACATAAACCCCTCCCCCTAGATGAACCCCCAGATTTATATTATATATAGAGTTAGAGTTGCTACACGATTATTACAAGCCGGAATAAATGATAACTACGAATTAGAAATACAAAAAAAAAAATTAAGTAATCTTGTCTTATGACAATTCTTCAACTTGAACTTCAAGTTCAAAATCTGTTAAACCACAAAGAAAAAGAATACTACAAATACATATAATATAACGAGAATAGATATCATGTAAGAAGATTGATTCATTCAAAAAACAAACACATAGTCATACCAAAGCGCATGAAAGAAGGGGAGATAGGAAACGGAATTGGGTGCTTCCAACATTCATAATAAGATAATGCAAAACGATATCTAAACTAATGAAGAAAGGCTAACCAATTATGCAGAAGGTTTATCAGCAATGAAGACCAAACTTAGATCAGATACTACTAGACCGAACACAGCAAAACCGAGTAGAAGAGCACTTAGAATGTTCACCCAATTTTTAGACTAGAGAGTATTTTTTAGTTCTTATTAGAATATGTAAACATGAGTGAATGAGTCTCAAAATGTGAGAAGGGGTCTAACTTATATAGTAGAAGAGGGGCACAAATAAGGGAAGTAAATATTTTTAGAAATCAATTAATTATCAATCTTCCTTAAATAAGAGGGAGCCAAATTAAAGGAAAGGAATTAATTTTTAGGGATCAATATAATATGTTTTCCTTATTTTAAAAGAGCCAAATTAGATTTATTAATTAAAATTGTTTTGTACCAAATATGAAAACAAATAAGAAAACTTTCTCACTTTTAGTTAAGGTAAACAAAATCAATTAAAATATAAACAAAAAAAGCATAGTTTACAACGATAAATAGACATAACTAAATAAGGAATGTGCAATTACAGACAGATATCCATGCTCATAATTTCCATAGGCATGTTCCACTAAATTAGTCAATCACAAGATTCACTAAGTATGAAGCTATCCATATTATTTTCAAAAATAAGAAATAAATTTACCATGAATAAGAAAGTACCAAATTTCATTAATTAGAGCAAAAATGAAACGATTTAAATGGATTTAAAGATAACTAAATATTCCTAATTATGCATAATACAGGCTATTCCAAATTTACACAAGGAAAACAGATCAAAGAGACATAATACAATACTAACAATCTTTATGGATTAAAAAAAAATCAAACAGGTTCAAATCAACAATCTGAACACAGAGAAATGCTTCTATTCGAATTCTAAGAGGGAATGAATCCTTATCAGCATGCTATTAATCACACATCACACTTAGAGGATTGTTAGAACATCATTTAAACAAAACAAAGGATCAAATATGCAACAAATGATGAAATCAGATCAAACAAAACATGAAGCTTAAATTATCGGGATATTCGTCTCATAACAGCCCGAGATGTAATGAAAAGCTAAAAAAAAAAACTCTTTGATTAAAACTTACTAGGACCGATCCGTCTTTGAACTCGAACGTCGCCGAGAAAATGATGAGAGCGGCACTGTCCTGCTGCTCGGAGCAGCGTCGCTTGATGGTCGGATCTGCTTTCGCCGGCGCTGCTGTTCTCTCGTCCTCGCCGGATGCTTGCCTGAAAAGAGAAGAGAAGAGAGGGGAGAACAGATGGAGGCGGCCACTGTTTCGTGGCGTCTTGCCGGCACCTCGCCGGAGTCAGGGCTGGCTCTTGCTCGCATCGGCTGGCCGGAGATCTTATCGTCGCCGGCTGCTGTCGCTGCTATCGCCGGCTGGAGCTGCTGTTGATGGGCTCGTCGGTTGCTTGCCTGGCCGGGAAAAAGAGGAGAGGAGAGGAGAGGAGAGGACGCGGCAGGGCTGTCGCCGGCTAGAGCCACTGCTCGCCGGTGGCCCCGCCTGGCTGTTCTCGTTTGCCGGAGAAATAAAGGAGACGGAGAGAGGGTGGGGGGTCGGCGGCTGGAGAGAGAGAGGAGAGGAAGAAGAAGAATGAATAGGTCTTTTAGGTGTAAAAATAGGGATATTAGGAGTTAGATCTTGACCGCAAGATTAAAATTAGATGAGCGGTTAGGATTTGATCTAGAATTTAAATTAAAAATAGACGGACGAGATTAAAATAATTTTTTTTAAAAAAAATAGATTGAATTGTGGAGATGAATGGCTAGAATTGAAATGATTTGGCTAGAATTGAAAAGAATTGACTAGAATTGAAATACAATTGGAATTCAATAGGCTAGAATTGTAATGACTTAGAATAAGAATAGGCTATAATTTAAATGATTTGGATGAGGATCAAGGAAATGCTATTCAATTTAATAAAATACTACACCTATTAAAATTATTTTCATACTAGGATTTTAAAATATTTAAGTAAAATAATTATTTCAAATTTAACTATCGATTAAAAAAAATAATTTGATAATAATTACAATAATTTTTGAAATCATGCATACTAAAATATGTAATTTTTAGACAAAATTAATTAGAATTTTAGACCCGAAATATATTTTTTAAAAAATACATATAATTGAATAGCATTCCAAAAAGATTTGACGTCAGTCAAAATTGAGTGTCAACAATTACTCTAGTTTGCATAGTGAATTATTAGTCGAAGACTTAGAATATTTTTCTTGATCTTAATTGTTTCTCTCTTTCACTACATGAACCTTAAAATAAACACAATATAATACTTCTCATTTTTCTTCACTCTATATTTTCTTATACACAAAATAAAGTAAGACCATAACTATTTATAGGTGAATTTTTTTTCTTGCAATGGATTGAAAGGATGTGAACAAGAATGTGGATAAATGGACGGCCTACAAAGTTACATGAGTTATAAGGCGTAATGCTGTAGAACATGATTTATTGGTTATATAAGTTACAAAAAAAACTAATTAAACACATTCTCATCAATTTATATCCATTAAAATAAACATTTCAATATTAAAATGTCATGCTCCAACGCTATCTTTTTTTTCCTCACTATTTCGATCATGTGAAGTGTGAACTAAATTTAATAAAAATATTTTTAAAATGTGATATTTACTATCCCTCATTTTTTTAATATAATTAATTTTAAAAGAAAATCTAATATTCATAACTTTAATTAATTTTAAAATCTAAAAGTTGAAAAAAAATAATACTCAAATTACAATTTTTTTTTATAAAGATTTATGCTTTTATAAATGATTGATGAAAATATTCCAAAATATCGAACGCATTTATACCCTACATTTTTTTTTAAAAAAAATATTGTATACATACAATTACAATAAAAAATAAGTTAATTGGGAATTTTAAATTTATAGTTTAACAAATTACAATCTTCCAAATCTACTTATTTATTTAAGCTCTTAACCTCGGGTCAAAGAGGTGGAAGTGGAAGAGATGGGGAGAGAGGTATCTGAGAGCTGTGTGGAGAGTTTACTAACTGAGATCGTATCTTCTTACTGCAATGGCTTCTACGCCGACAAACCGGAGCTTGCCGCCCGCCGGATCGAAGCCATCGGTTTTCAGGTCGGCCACCAACTTTCCGAGAGGTAACGCCGGCAAAACATTTGAATTTGATTGGTATAGATCATATTATAGTGCTAATTCGGTGTATTTACTGTCTCTAATTTGGGGGATAAAGTTCATAGCTTGAAGTAACATAGATATGGACATCTTCAAGTATCTTAATTTTGTATTTGTAAGTATTTATTTCGAATGTTTACAGATTCACGAAATTATACAGTTCCAAATTGTCCTACTGGTGGAGGAAGAGGCAATTGGTTGTCTGAGTTTTTTGACATTTTTCGGTTCAGTACATTTATACAGTTCCAAAATGCTTAGCCTTAGGCTACTGAATTCTTAATGTCACTGAGTTTATGTCTCAATTCCTTGATCTACAACTTATATCTTCGGTCAAAAGAACTCAAAAATGTCACTGTTGCTAGCTTGACTCGATGTTAAGATGAAACTACTCTCTATTGCTCTGATTATGTGGAGGAACCAAACCAAAATCCTTAGGGTTTCACTTGTAGTTCAGACCCTGCTCCTTATGTTGAGGACATTCTAGATTGGAGAGTCCCATTAGATCCGAGTCACTACCCCATTTATTCTCGGGCAAAGAAATGTTAGCAATGATACTTCTTAACTGTCATTTTCCAAATTCTCTCACTCCCATTTCGATGTGTTTAGTAACTTTTCTTATCTTTATAATCCCAGTAATATGATGCCACCATTGCCTTGCCATAGGATTAGCTAATGAGTACTCCAAAGATGACAAAGAGATGTTAGTTCAACTTGATTAATTCTAGGGATGAGATTGATTGTAGCCTAGGGGGAAACCCATCTCAATGTGCCAATTTGGTAATATATAACAAGTCGAAGTATATATCCACCTGTACCATCATTTACATGAGTAATGGTCTAATGGAAAGTCTATGAAACTTGTAGTTGACAAGATTAATTGTATGGATTGCACATAGAGTTTCAAAAAGAATAAAAATTGTATGGATGACATAGCTAAAGATGCTAGACAGTGCCTAAACTTGATAATAGAGTCTTACCCTAACCTTCAAGGTTGCTTGGTTAATATAATAACCTTACTAGTTACTCAAGGATGTGTTGTCCATTGATTATCTTATCTCCCCACTCCCTCACCCCCACCCCACACACAAAAAAAGAAAAAAAAAAGAAGTGAAGTGTATTGTTATGTGCTCTTCATAAATGTCACCCAACATACTCAATTAGTTGAATACACTACATACTTCCTAAGTCCAATAGTGAGTCGACTGCTCAAAGACCTGTTTCTAAGTGCTAGTGGAGGGTTTTCAATTGAGACTGTATTATGTCTTTACCTTGTTGTAAAGGACCCTTATCTCTCAAGCATTTCTAGTTTACGCTTCACAAAGAGGTAAACCCACACAATTCTGATTTTGTGGATTTAGCATTCAAGCTTCCAAGGATCTTCTAGATGAGCTACCTTATTTTAGGGACATTCAGTATGTTGTTGACTTCATTCATGGCTTTTAAACCTAACTTGCCTTACTATAGGTAATCCTACAAAGCGAGCTGAGCTGAACAAAAAAGGAGTTATTTAACAATTGACTTCGCTTAACATAGCCGCAGTCTTTTGTGCTGTTCAGTCCCTTCTTGCTCCTAGGAAAGACACGTGCAGAATGTGCCTTAATATGATGACTAATAAGTGCAGATTTTTCATCCCCAGACTTGAGGATATATTCTAATATTGACTTGTGTGGTGGTTATCATCAATTCCGAGTCTGCGTAAGACCTAAGTAATGAATGATTTGCATGGATAGTCCTGCCCGTTGGTAGCCTAAAGCTTTGTTGCTCGGACTTTTCAAAAATATCGACGGGTGCGTGTCGGGTACTCCAAAAATATTGTGTAATCCGACACGGGTGTGGCAACATTTTTGGAGAGTCCGAGCATCATAGATCTAAAGCCCTTAGTACCTTCATGCATGTTACTTTTATCCTTTAACCTTGTCTTTGTCAAAATAAATAAATAATCATTCTTACGGAAGCAAAATTTATGTTAATTGTTTTCTGATTAGTGTGTTGAGCAAGCTTGCACACACTTCGGTTGATCTTCTGGGCATATTGTCCGGCCCACTTGCACTGGTTCGCCTAGGTAATCCCTTCGTTGTGAATGTGATGAGTTAGAGTTGTAGAGAATGACGTGAACCCAAAATTATCTCTCAAGTTTGTAGTTTTCATGGGTTGGCCTTATATCGTTGGTTCATTAAGAATTTTTGTACCTTCATGGCTTCTACCACTGATCATTGAAGGAGATGTCTTCAATGGTCTGCTAAAGCTGCCAGAGCTTTCTTGGGTATTGAGGACTAGTTTCAGCTGAACTGGTCCTTGGGCACTTTAGCTTCGATATTGATGGTGTCTAGGCAATCTTGGTTGAACCTCTACTAATCCACCTGGTAGCCCGTCCAACCAACATGCACAGGTTGTCAAGATATCTCTTATACGAGGGATTAAAATCAATGATGATGTAAGCATACATAACTTTGTAGGCTGAAACTCTAGTCTCTATCTTTTCTTTTTGTTATTTCTTTTGCTTTTATTGAGTTAACAAACTTCTGTGGCTTGTTATCAAGTTGCAACCTCAAAGACTGTTCTTGCTCTGAGTTCTAGTTTGATGTGTAATGTAGTCTCTGGATTGTGTTGAACCGTATTTTAAGGGAGTCTGACTTTTAGTTGAGAATATCTTTCACTTCTATCTTGATCTCAGTATGATTATACACTGCACAATATCTTATTACTAAGTTGGACCATGTCTTACCTTTCATGTTTTACTTTCTGTACTATGTCTATATTTTCTTTTTTTGCTAGGTATACCATGGATAGGCCTCGGTTCACTGATCATCTGGAGGCTATCAAATTCATATGCAAGGACTTCTGGTCTGAGGTCTTCAAGAAGCAAATTGATAACCTGAAGACAAATCACAGAGTAAGTTTGAGAATTTGTGCCATTGCTGCTTAAGCATGAGTGATCTCTAATTCCTGTTCATGCAGGGTACCTTTGTGTTGCAAGACAATCGTTTTCGTTGGCTGTCACGGATGTCAGTTGATCCTTCTATAGAAACTCTTGGTTCTATTCAAGATCCTTCAGCGATGGCTGAAAACAAAGCTGCACAAGCCATAGGAATGCATCTCTATTTCCCATGTGGAATCATAAGGGGAGCACTTTCAAACCTTGGAATTCCTTGTGCAGTTTCTGCAGATATATCTAATCTTCCTGCGTGTAAGTCTTTTCATTTTGAGTTCTTTTATTCTGCTAATTCTCTTAACTGAAGAGGAAACTAAGAGCTTCATTTGTATAATATTCATGCCTATTTGAAAAGTGGGTGGGCACGAAATCTCCTATCTGATTGGTAATTCTGCCTAGAAGAACACATTTTGAGCCAAGAGTACATTAAGTTCAAGGCTCTTTTAGGTCATACCTCTGTTATTAATTAGATAAAGATATCTCAAGACCATTTTCACATCACTTTCCTGGCCATTTGAAAGAAGCCTCAAGTGGAAACTGGATGGTGATAGATAAATTAAACTTAGTAGATCTAGATTTCCTGCTCGCTAGGTACTTCTTCGTTAAAATATATGATCACCAGGTAACTGAAATGTCTGACTTTTGTGTAGTTGTGCAAACTACTTCTTGTTCGAATTACTTGTATAGTATATATAAAGACTCCTTTTTCTTTTATAAATCAAAATATTTTCATTGAATTTCAGACCAAGTGGTGTCTATGGTAGAGGTACTATTGTTATTTCAAAAATCCATCTATCTATCTATCTATTAAAAGAAAATATTGTGTTACATAAAAAATGCAAATGACAAAGAAAATCCCTATATCTTTAACCATTCCAATCGTACGGAAAATTTGTTCATAATGACTTGCTTTGTTGGGATTTTGATGTTACAGGTTCATTTGTGATCCGAATAAAGGCATGATGGGCTTTTGCAAGAAGAGTGAATTATGCAAAGGGTTTCATGAGCCATTTCTGTGCTTAGTATGTTCAACTCTCTCACATGAATGTCCTGTATTGTGTTATGATTCTAGACTCTAAAAGAAGTGGAATTTTTCAGAGAAATGTTGGTTTTCACCTATGTGACAAACATTGTATAGGTATTCTGAGTACAAGCTTTCTTCTTCATGATACAACATGGACTCCTCTTACTAGCAAACTTGTTGATACAATTTATCTTCAGGTTTCATGATCCATTTCTATATGCTCAGTATGTTCAATATCTCACATGAATGTCCGGTTTTGTGTTGTGAAGTAAAACGATGGATGTCCGGTTTTGTGTTATGAAGTAAAACGATGGATGTGTTTTATTGTCATATGAGACGAACATTGTATATGTCTTCTAAGCACAAATGTATACGTACTTTAAGATCTGTATAAACAATTTGCCAGTATACACGGCCTCTCAACCTAATCAATGGATTCATACGTTGAGCAAAAAGGTGGACAAATCACCTGATACTGATGCTGGTTCGTACACCACGGCTATAAAAAAAAAAAGAGTACCTTTTCGTGTTGATTGTTGACTAGTGATGAGCTTCATATAAATGATACATTCGTGTATAACTAAAGATGTAACTGAGCATCAAAATGTAACATGTTTCTCTGTAGGAGAAAGACCATCAACTATCATCCCACAACAAATATAGGAAGCCCTATCATACACAAAATTAGCAAATGTTCTGTACAACCAGCGACTGCTAACGACACTTTTGGCAACATCCCAATGCTCCTGAATCGAAGTCTAGAAATATCCAACGGCCTATGCAGATTGAATCCATCAGGCTTTATATTCCATTTTGTGATGCAATCATGTAGTCGCCAGATTAGAGCAGGGATATATTGCATATCGATGATTTATAGCACGAGCATGAATCTGGCACTGGCAGCAAAGCTCGAACCTGCTTACATGAAGTTATCTACGATCAACTTCTTCAACTCCTCCATTTTCTTAATTATTTTAGGGTTCATCAAGTCTCTGGCTTCTTTTATAAGAGTGCCTTCTTTACTGAAATTATATGCATCCAGCACTGTCCCTATCCAGTTGTATAGCTGCTCCGGAGTCCTGTAATGATTAGGCATTTATTAGTCACAGTTAAAAAGTAAAACTATGTTAATGAAACCAAAAATGAGAGAAAAATATAACCTCTAATGGAAAGTAGTATTTAAGACATAGAAAGTACAATTATGTAAAATTTCAGAATGAAACACTGTCGAAGTATTAAATATAAGATTTGATACATACGTGTACAAGCAATCTACATCTTCCCCTTCAAGTTCTTCTCCAGGTGTGAAGGCATCTTTCAAAGCACTCATTCGCTCCTCAGGATCCTTAATCGTGAGTAGATATTTCAGAATTCTGATTTCTTTTGGCATGAGCCTCTGAAGATTTCCTCTTGTTGTCTTATACAAGTGATAAAGAACATCCTTTACCTGAAAAAATGGAGAAGAAAAATAAGACTTCACAGCCCAAACCATTTGCCTATTAGAAAAAAAGGAATAAATTATTTGACACGAGGGGTGAGTAGAGCCAAACACTGTGCTGAGCCAACATACTTTTACAGAACTGCATCTCATGCAAAAGTTTATCATCAGAACACTAGGGTTGAAACATGAAATCATGTAACTTAGATAAGAATGGCCAAATGACTGTTATCTTTTAGCGCTAGCTATGTCTATCTGTCCTGAAATTCTAAAACATAAAAGTACCACCTCTAAGATGGAGACCTGCTATGCTACCTGTAAAATTCCAATAGCAACTTCAACATATAAGCGTACCAAATTTCCAACAATAGGTTCTCTTCAAATGCTAGATGAAAAAAGCAAACGTCACAAGGGCAAAGCAACTTGGTGCATGAACGCACAGAAGCTACCAACTACACACTATTTTAATGGGCATAAGCACTTTTCTCAACATGGAGGATAACAATCACTATTCCAATAGACCAATTCTAGCTTGATAATTTTAGCTTGTGGGCATTAGACTATTTACGTTCATGTCGCTTACAAAAAATCACATGACATTTGCTAATGAGATAAGTTACCAGTTAGTCATAAATACTTTGCCTCATATTCTTCTTCTATAGGCTCAGAAATGGAGAGGTAAGAACAGAGAGAAATATTCTCCAACAAAATCACATCTTAAGGGGCTCCTACAGGAAAAGCAAGAATTATTTGGATATCACTAAGAATTGTGTCTGTTTGAATGCTGTCATTTCAGTAAGCCTCTACTTCTTAATCAAGTTAATGCTAGATGTGACACTGGGAACTTACCTACTACATATCTTGGCTTTTCTCTGGGAACAAACTGCAAAGTAGATAGTAATTGGTAAGAGGTACTTGAAAGATGTGAAAAAAGATATATCTAGTTGGAAAAGTCAATATCTCTCTCTTAGTGGTAAGCTTATTCTTATAAACAGTGTAGTGGATTATTTACTTTGATAAGGTAAAGTTTATCGATGTGAGCAAGCAAGGTGCTATTCAGTTGTACATCCAAAAAGGTATGTGCATTCACAAGTCATGTAAGGAACAGAGAAAGTCCAACATGGCTTTGCACCAAAACTAAGCCAAGATATACAATTGTGTTTGAGTTTGATCCCAATATATTTCTTCCCCTCAAAAATTGGTGGCGCTGCTTTCATTCCAAATAACCCAAAAAATAATGTGTTCCAAGTACCAAAATCTGATTTGGCGACGCCTTACCAATGCCATGCAAGTAGGAGATCTAAAATGGATTTGGACATGCACCATTTGATATTCAAAACCAAAAGCCAAGCCTCACTTGAGACCTTAAGATGGAGGAAAAAGTAATTACTCCATCTTCCTCAGAAGGAATACACCTATTGGATAACTGTAAGCTTCTCTTTTGTAGATTTTCAAGTGTGAGGTATCTATCATTTGGCACAGTCCAAGTGAAGCATTTGACTTTGTTCGGGGTCTTGCTTTTCCAAATTGTTGTCCATGGACAAAAAGGGAAGTGTTCTGGATTCTTCGCTAAGGAGCAAACAGCTTTGGGTGTATCAGAAGCAGAACTTTACCACATGAAATGGGTTCATGGAGAAGCACAAGGACACTTTTCCTTCCCTTCACTGAAAATATTGACTTCAAAGTGGGTAATGAAAGGAGAATATCCTTCTGGAATGATAATTGGATTGGCAATTTCCCTTTGAGAGACCAACTCCCTGCTTAATACAGACTGTCAAAATCAGCCTGATGCCACAGTGGCTAACTACAGAGACCAATGCACTTGAAACTTCATTTTCAGAAGGCATCCCAATGATTAGGAAGTTAGAAAACTTGCAACTTAGCTCAATCTTTTGGAACCTTGCCATTGCTTCAATCGCAACGAGGATGTCTTAACATGAAAGCAACATAGCAAAACATTTTTTACTGTGAAGTCTTGCTACCAGACCTATACTCAGTCACACAACCAACAAAAAGTTCTACTTTTTGGCCTTGTCAACAGATTTGGAAAACAAAAGCACCATACATAGTGGCCTATTTCTCTTGGTCATTACTAAGTAGCCCATAATACTTGACTGACTCATGAAACCTTCAAAGGAGGGGTATCGTTCTACGTTACAGATGTCAAATATGCGGGAGGAGGCAGAACGATAAACCATTTGTTCATTCATTGCAAAGTTACGGCCCTACTCTAGCACATATTTTTCCGAAAATGGGTTATGCGAAGTAACACCACAGAACTGGTACATTGTTGGAACAATGGCAGAAAAAGGAACAAGAAAACAAGGATGAAGAAAAGGTACTAGCTTAGTCTCAGGCTTCCAATATTGTGCTATCATATATCACTTTTACCTGTTCAAAAAAAAGAGGAATAATAAAACATGGTGGTGAGAGACTATCCTAGAATTCATATGGTGGATATGGAGGGAAAGAAACAATAGACGATCGAAGAAAAGGCAAGCAAATCCAGCAGATCAAGTTTAATTGCGTAATTTTGTTCTCTTCTTGATGTGAGGAGTTTGTGAATGATGCAGTATTATTTTTTAAAATATTTTTTTGATAATATGATGCAGTATCAATTCTTAGCCTCTAGGAATCCCTATAAGATTAGAAAGGGACTTTTTTTTTTTTTTTTTTTTTTTGGTTTTTAGCTCAACCTGTAAATAGACCAGCACTCCCTTAGTGATGTTTTTACTTTTTATAATACAATGACCTTCTCTTAACCAAAAATCAAGTTTATGCTAGAATAAAGAAAATACTGGAAGAAGTGAGATGTGGATGTGTATCTGATGGAAAGAATGATCTTGCCTCATCTTTTGTCATGTCCGAGTCCTTGGCTGCTGACCATGCTTTTGTAATCATGAGCATCAGTGCTGAATCAAGTTGATTTTTTTGGGCCAAATCATCTATTTTCTTACAAGCCGCATCCACGGAAGGAGAATTGATTATATCTTGGAATTTCAACTCTGCAGCATTCAACGCTTCCATACTTTCAGTTGCAGTATCATAAGCTTCCACAGCTTCCAAACACATATTCCCTAGTTTTGCCACAGCTAATTATTAAGAAAAAGAAAAATCTTGTCAGTGAAACCGATTGAAAAACAAGGAACTGATTTTTGTGGAGCTCATGGCTTCCAATTTCTGAATTTACAGTTAGAGGTTTACACTCCCAGAGTCAGAGATTCTCCAAAGCTTCTTCTAATTCTCCAAAGCTTCTTCTATCTCATTGACACAACAATATTGTAGCATACTAGCATTTGTTTTTATGTGGCAAGAGGAGAAATTTTTCAGTTGATACCTTTTGACTTCTTCCCCTTGGACCTTAGGAGTGACTTCACATATTGTGAGCTTTGGGGAAGAGTATATGTGTTCATATATGGGAAACAACATTTCTAGAATGTATACATTGCAAAAGGAAATAGCGTCTTAGTGCAGATTACAATGCAAACGTTCATCAGAAGTATGACCCCAAAAGAAGAAGAAAATTCAGGAAGGAGGCATGTTTACCATTTTGTTCCGCTGGATCATCATAATAGGATTCTGCCACAGTGTGAAGATGAGCAAAAAACTCTTTTGTAAAATCTTTACGACGCCTGGCAACAATATCACCAACATCCAATGGTGACCTTCTGATTGCCTCAAGAAGTTCGTTGTGCCTCTGAACATCATCATCAACCTGGAAAAGAAACCTCCAAGTTGAATTTCAACAAAAACAGACTAAGCTCACATGAAAGCTGAATATTTTAAGACAAGAAAATAAGATAAATTTTGCAAGAAAAACTACTAATATAATCCTCAATCCATTGATCTGTAACATGTGATTTGTTAGAATAGGAATAGGTTTATACAATCCTATTAGAATAGGAATAGGAATAGAAATAGAAATAGGAATACTAAATAGTATCCCACTTGGTAAGGGATTGTATTCTAGGGTCTATAAATAGGGTCTCAATGTAATAATGTAGACACAACAACAATTCAATAATATTCTTCCCTTATATTTCTCATATGGTATCAGAGCCTCTACAATCTTGGTAAACAATCAAAGAGTTTCCGTTGCCGTTGGGTGGCTATTATCCACATATGCCGCCCGTCCGGCCAACGATTATGTTAGCAAAAGTTGGTCACCGTGTATCTTTCTGGTGACTATTTTTTCATATCTAATTTGTGTAGCACCGTGCCATCATTCCGGTGACTACTTTTCATATTTAATTTGTGTAGCACCATGCCATCATTCCGGTGACTACTTTTTCATAATTAATTTGTGTAGCACCGTGCCATCATTTCGGTGACTACTTTTTCATATTTAATTTTTGTAGCACCGTG
The DNA here is from genome assembly GCA_037074985.1 of Solanum bulbocastanum. Taxonomy (NCBI): domain Eukaryota; kingdom Viridiplantae; phylum Streptophyta; class Magnoliopsida; order Solanales; family Solanaceae; genus Solanum; species Solanum bulbocastanum. The sequence continues at coordinate 52,794,646 of CM073600.1, read as the reverse complement.
CTATCATTCTGGTGATTACTTTTTCATATATAATTTGTGTAGCACCGTGCCATCCTTCCGGTGACTACCTTTTTTTTTTGCATAATTGATTTGCGTAGCACCGTGCATCTCTCCAGACTACTTTTCATATTTAATTTGTGTAGTACCGTGGATTTTTTCCGAACTATTTTCTCATATCTGAGTTGAATAGCATCATGTGTCTTTTCCGGTGACTCCTCAAATCTGATTTGCATAGGGTTGTGCCATCATTCCAACCCTACCTGTACAATTTTTCTTTTTCAGTAGGGTTGTGCCATCATTCTGACCTACCCATATTATTTCTCTTTTTCAATAGGGTCGTTCCATCAATTCAAACTATCCTATATAATTTCTATTTTCTAGTTGGGTCGTGACATCATTCTGACCTTACCCATATAATTTTATTTCTTAGATTGTAACCACTTTAGCCATCAAATCTAATACTCCGACATATGAGCATGTTTCGGCCAGTTTTTTGGGTGACTTGTTTAATATCGACTTATCTATTGATTCCAACATGATCCATATACTTTATATTAGATTTTGAGCACTTTGTTGCTCAGGGGGAGTTTAGTAGCCTTGTATGTCGATTATGTGAGTCACTCTATAGTTTGAAACAGTCTTTGCAAGTTTGGTTTGGGAAGTTCAACACTGGAATTTTATCACTCTGTGTTTTATCGGCATTATGCATCAAATTCAATATTTTATGAGAAGATTAAGCACATTGAGATTGATTGACACTATGCATCAAATCCAGTATTTAATGAGAAGACAAGCACATTGAGATTGACTGTCAATTTTGTGAAGTCGCCTGTTCTCGTGCTAATTACATTTGTAACAAGCTAGGTACATGAATTGTATGCACTAGCTTGAGGGGGAGTGTTAGAATAGGAATAGGTTTATACAATCCTATTAGAATAGGAATAGGAATAGGAATACTAAATAGTATCCTACTTGGTAAGGGATTGTATTCTAGGGTCTATAAATAGGGTCTCAATGTAATAATGTAGACACAACAACAATTCAATAATATTCTTTTCCTATATTTCTCACATGATTGATCATAAAAATGCATCTCATCCCAATAGAGCACTGCAACTAGCAATAACTAAACATAAATAATTGATTAATTTTAGTATTTATGAGTCAACTGAGGCATTGCTGAAACTTTCTTAAAGAGGAACCTCAACTAAATGCAACGAAATAAGGTTTGATCTTATTCATGGAGATCTGAAACTATTCCAAAATGAGTTTGACATAATTGAGCCTCTTCAGAAATTGAAAGCAAAAACAGTTAGTAATGCATGATTTGGCATATACAGAATGACAACTTCAATGCTCGCTATAGAAATTAGTTACCTCTCTTAGCTTTCTTTGAAGCTTGAGAAACTTGTGCTTCATTCCAGGATCACTTTCACTGTCTGCTCGGTCCTGACATCGCTTGTAGAAATGGGGCCGAATATTGTTCCATTCCTTACTAAATGCTAGCAATCTTCTCCATTCAGTAGGTTTGGGCTTGTCAACCAAGAAGACCTCAATTAACTTGTCGCATACTCGGATCATTTTATTCTCATCCAACCCTTCAGAAGCATCTTTCCTGTCCTCTCCGTTTTCCACACAAGTTTCTTGACTAGTAGCAGAATCAGACAATTTAGTAGTGGACGTTTCCTCGTTAATTGCGCCATCTGACACAGCAGTTGTATCGCCAATTACAGCAGCAAAAGATGACTGTCGCAACCTCACTCCATTTATAGATAAGAGAGAACCTAACATTTTGAGAGACAACATTATTATCCAAACAATTTCACAGAACCAATAGACAAATTATTCTACTCCCCTTATCCCATTTTTATATTGAGCTTCGACTAATCCCAGATGTTAAGATGTTAACTTAACTAAGGTAATATTAAACTAGTGATACTGGATCCAGAAGGAAACTATTAACTCACACAGCTATTCTCATCTTCAAATAATCCTGTCTTCCAACTTCACCATAAATTTTGTCTAAACACATACTAAATTAAGAGTTTCAAAGATTACTTCGACAGAAAATACATCACACCTAAGTTCAATTTTATATTATTTTCTTCTGTGTTAAGCATGTTTAAGTTCAAATTTTGAACTTAACAATCTTGTCTTTGAATTTCACAACAAAATTTGTCCAAACGCATACTACATTAAGAGTTCCAAAGATTACTTTGACAGAAATACATTACAACTACGTTCAATTTCTAATTTCTTTTTTTTATAAACATATCTAAATTCAAATTTTGAACATATTCGAAAATGAATTAGAATTCAGGAAGTGAAAACTATACTAATAAGATAGTATCAGTAATATAATATTTTCATGATACTATCAACGGAAAGAGTGTAATATGAAGAGAGATTGAGGAAAGTGTACTAGCTAGCTGAAACGAATTGACAAATTATTCAAGTTGCAGGAGCATTGAAGAAGTAAGTAATTTTCGATTACATACCTCCGGAATTAGCTCCGGCGAGGTGCGGCTGGCGCTGTTGAATAGGACTTCGGATAAGAGAGAGCGGCGGAAGTAGAGAGAAGTTTCTGGAAGCAGAAGTGGACGGCCGTACAGAAACCGCACAGCATGTTGTTATAGAAGCTGCTAGCACCATTATTTAATGCTATAAAAGAGTTTTTTAGATTTTTTTGAGGGTTTATAAGTGAAGAAGAAAGCAGATGAACCCACCACTCACCCCGGTTTGTTACAACAAAATACCAGGCAGAAGAAAGTCAAATTAAGAAGTAACGGAAACGGGTCGGGTCGGGTCGGGTCGGTTCGCACGAACTATCTCATCGGGTAAATTAACTAGTCCATGAATCAGTTCTCCAGAAATCGAACAAAAGGGTCACCTTTTAACCCCAATAAAAGGTCATGTGCATCATTTTTGCTTTTCGATTTGAGTTCTTGCCGATTTGGGTTCTCAGAGGAGATGGGTTATGGGAGAAGATGATTGTGTGTTTTGTTGATTTATTGGGAAAGTATGTACCTTTGAAGATGGACGAGTTCTTGAGCTTTTGCTTTAGAGATGGAGGTCAAGTAGGTTTGGGTTAAGTTAGTTGGGTCGGGTTTGGGTTAAAATAGATAATTAGGTAATTTCAATTGAAATCAGGTTAATTTGAGTTGATTTGGGATTTCCGTCAACATAGGGACACAAATGATGAAATTAATAACAACATAGGTAAGAATAACTTCGTTTTAACTAAAAAGCATAATCAACTACTAAATCAAAATTGTGGGATATTTTTGACTCTTTTCCGCACTACTATATTATGAAAATTCTACATCATTCCATCAATCTCCTATTGATGTTCTTGTGCTTACTTGCAGTCCATCTTTACTCCTAGACTCCTAGTTATATTCTCTTGGTAATTTTAATATACTTACACATCAATTATATTATGAAAATTCTACATCATTCTATCAAATCTCCTATTGATGTTCTTTGTGCTTACTTTTTCGTTTCAATAATAAAAGTGATTAAATTAACTTATGTGCACCTCAATTTTGATCTCCCACCAATCGCACAAAAAAAAACTTCAATGGGACTAAAGATTGGACTAGAAGTGCTACATTGCATACTTCAAGAATATTTTTTGATTAGTGTAATATTTTAGGAGTGAGTTTAATCCAACCTGTTAACTTAAGGGATGGTTTACGATTCAATTTTGAACTTAGAGACGCGCTGTGAAATGTATTCAGTACCATAAAAAACACAGCCATAAATTTATTCAAGAAAATGCTATCTCCCAAAACTGAAGTAACTTGGATATCAAACCCTTGTTCTCAGGTCTGTCCCCAAAGTCAAAAATAATTGCATTTTACAAGACAGTGTCATACATAACAAGAGAAGGCAGGTGATCACATGAGGATGAGAGATACACGCAACCAGGCGAGCAGCGGAGAATGAAGGACTAGATGTGTATTTCTGTGCCTCCATAATCTGTAGCAATATGCTCCTTGCATGAAAGACTATACCACCCTTTCACAACTAGGGTTGTTGACTTTATATACTAGATTTCACTTTGCAAATGGAAGTACAAGAATCTTCTGAAAAGTTCAACACCATCACAATGTTTTCTCAAGAATGATGCACCAATTTGATTTATCATAGAATCTATCAACAAGAATGGCATTGTCTAGACCAGACACCAACCTGTAGAAGAACAGAACATGTTGATTAGTGTAGCTCATTGTTACATATTGGTCAAACTTCTAATTTGGTGAAACTGCATAACAGAGAAGTACCACCTCATCTTGCCCACTCCTCACCCCAACTACTCGAAAGCCTCCCACCCCCAAACAGAAAAGGTGGGAGGGGGTATGAAAGAAACAACTAAAGAACAAATTAGAGACACACAAGTACAAGCCCTCCGATAATGGGAAACAATAACTAAACTTTACTTATCAACAGAAACTTATCAGCTGGAAGCAGAGGCTCTTTTGTTTGGTTTCATTCATACATCTATATGCAGGCACTTTAGTATATGGGGAGGAACAGTAAAGTTGTCAGTATTACTTCCGAACAAGGATGAAAGCGACTCCTACGCATTGCCTACAATGTGATAATCAGAACTCTAAAGCTCATTGGTCTTTTGAGGTCAATACAATTCCAAAGACTCACATGTGACCTCCTGAATATTGATATGTTTTTAGAGATTCAAACTCTATACCATATTATTACGAGAGGATTGATTGTACACTAAATTTCTACTCAAAATCCAATACAAAGTGTTACTGTCTTAGCCAAAGAAGACATAACGGAACACTTATAAGAAGTATAAAGAAAATTTGGTTGTCTATGTTGACTGGAAAAATTACTAACCATGACAAGCATTCGTTAACATATAGCGACTTGACAGAATGATATCAGTCAAAAAAAAAAAAAAATTAGAGATTTCTTTTACTTTTATAAAATAGAAAAGAAATTACCTCTCAAGTTCACCTTCACTAAAAACATGGTAATATCTATTGTATACCACAGAGCCCTTCTTATCATCTTTCTTTGCCAAACCACTAGCCAAGGCAACAGCTGAAGCCCCACTCACTTCAGCTCGATGATAAGGTAAGTGCCAGGGAACGAAAAATTCCTGCTGCTCTGGATAACCTTTTTCAGATCCAGTAGGCAAAGAATGACCTTCATCCAGAGATGTTGGGTGCATAACTTCAGCTGATTTTACTTTAGCAGAGTTTGCATGTAGACCTTTCAACTGCTCCCCAGCACTATTTTCTTCTGCTTCTGGGATGCTTTCAAGGATACGAGGAGATGAAGAGTTGCGAACTCGAGGACTCCCTGGTCCTATCCATTCCTCTACATACCTTTGGTTAAGTGGAGTCCACTTTTCAATTAACGAACTGTCTTCTTGCTCCCTAGCCCAGACAGTAATCAAAACACACCCGCCCTTTTTAACAACACGGACAAGCTCCTCTACCGCTTTCCTCCTCCTACTTTCAGTACTAAGGTGATGCAACACAGCAATAGAAATTGCTGCATCACCATAACCAGTCCTATATGGTAGGTTCACAGCATCTGCAACCAAAACTTCTTGCTCTTTATCTGCACATATATTAATCAGAGCCGCACTAATGTCACAGCCAATGAAGAAACAATCAGGATTTAATCCTAAGTATTTCCCATTTCCACATCCAGCATCTAAGATAAGAGAACCGGGAGATAATGAGCTTAGGAAAGCTGACACTTTAGGCCACTTCGCAAACCGAGTGGAACTGAAATGGGGAGCAATAGCATCATAAACACCATGGACATACTTCTTTTCAATTTCTGGGGTTGATTGAACATTTGAAGAACATTTTGCTCTCACTGACACAGGACGTAGAACAGGAGCCTCTCCCACAGATTCCACTGTATGCAAACTAGAGCCACTATCAATTCCAACTTCATTCATCGTACTAAAACTTCTTTTACTGAAAATACAACCAACTATAACAGTAGATTTAGTATATATTCCTTTAAAACAAAATGACCTTGCCGTTCCAACACCAAAGAGCATCAACTACATGAATGGTACATGAAAAGAATCTGCTCAGACAACAAGGAAAAGCAATAGCAACTCAGATTCACAACAAACTTCTCAACCAAGCAATCTCCCAATAGAAAAACAAAATATTTCTTCACTCCACATGTGATCTTAATTTACAGAAGCTCTTTTCTTTTCTTTTCTAAGTTTTCAACCATACAAAACATTCTAATCCATTACATTATAACATTACCTCAAAAAGGCCTATTGGATACACAAATTAGGATTAGCATTTAACTTAATGACACATTTTGGGTAGCAATAAAACAAATTAAAAACGGTTTTCTCTAACAAATTGACGTAAAATTGTTTAAAAAAAAAAAAAAACGTTTAGTACATTAGTATGATTTGACAGGTGTATTGAAACTTAAGAACTCCCAATACTATAATATGAGTATTTCACTTTTTTATGACGGTGGTATCCAAGCCAGCTTGAGTGAACACAACAAATCCACCAAACAGCCTAACTACAGTCCACAAGCACAGTGCCAATTAAACCCACATATAAATTTTAGCTGGGATTTGAACCTGAGATCTCCGGGCTAATTTACTTCAAATACCTCAAAAATAGGAATTCAACATACAAAAACAATAATAACACAATTAACATGTCCCTATTTATTGGAATTAGAGTCAATATAGAGTGGGAAAAATAGGAACTTACAGATCGATTATCGTCGGAGATATGAAGAGAAGCACGCAGTGGTTGCAGTTCAATCTATTCGCAACTTGGGCTTTAGTCTCAACAGGAGAGTGCTATTTTAAGCATTGTATCTTAATCTAATAGTAGTAACAATGAAAACCCTAATTCATGATTTTACCCAATAAAATTTGAATAATATTTTTTTGTTTACATTAAAAAAAAAAAAAAAATTATATATCATCTTGTGATTTGTGACAATGATTATATAACTTGATTTTCTTTGACGTCGAATTGTTAGGTGGGTTTGAAAACTTGTCTCATTCTCTCTTTAAAATGTTTGAAAAGTAAAACCACTATTCCCCTCGTGGGAAATTTATAGCATTTAAGGAAAAAATCATCACTATTATAACCTAAATATACTATTTCTTGTGTCCAATAATAATTGTTCACTATTGACTTGACACAGTTCTTAAGAAATAATAAATAATATGGATAATATTACTATATTATCCTTTGACTTTATTAAATTTAATATTTTGTACAATGTGTTAGATGATACATAAATCATATAATATTTAATACCATGGTTAAAATAGACACAAAAAGTAAATTATATTTTGATTTTCTAAGTATTGTTGGACAATAACAACTATTGTTGGATAGAGAAAATATCATAATATAATTTTTTTGTAATTTGTAATAGGATTAAATATGTTGTGGTATTTATTTGTGTATGTATAAAAACTTCTTGTCACAAACAAAATGATAAAGATTAAATTCAATTATCTCTGAATTGAAGAAGTTGTTATTGATTTGTTTCTTTTTAATAATAATATTGATAAGTATCTTAACTCTTATTATTCCATATGACATAGCGTGTAACATGTTTGTAAGCTAAACTATACTTAAACGCAACAGCATCATACCTAAATTAATTTAAATACACAATTTTAACAAGACAGTTGTAAAGTTTTTTAATATAATCTACAATGTATACCAAACAAAAATAGTTCTTTAGGCTGTCCCTAACTAATATCAAATAAATGTACATTAAAAAAAAAAGGTTCCAACAGACTAATTGACTGGTTTATAAGAGGAATCCAATTTCTTGAAGGTATGCACATAAAATATTATGTTCACCTAAATGATAATAGTGTCCTTTTTCTTCTATTTTCTTTATGTGGGGAGGGAGGGGGGAGGGGTGCATGGTTGGGTGGGTACAAACACACATTATAAACAACTCACATGATTATAGATAATGGAAAATCAATTGGGAACCAACAGTATAAGATGTGTCTAATCTATATTACTTTTGCTATTTATGAGGGACTTTCACCAAATCCTCATATAACAGTGACAAGAGCCAAGTTGGGTTGAGACCAAAGAAACATGAATTTTATTTTTACATAATATGATGTTGAAATTTCTTGTAATAGCACACAAAGTTGACAGTGACTCTGAGAATGGAGGTGGAGTCCAACGCTAGTTATTCAGTCCCCAGTCGTAAGGTTGGTACACCACCTTCAGCTGACTGTTGGCGAGCAATTCTAGCAAAGCTTGAGATACCGATGAATCCAAGTAATTTGCAGCATGTTTCAATACTTCAACCTCGTTCTTCCCATAATCAACACTAAACCTGAGAATTGACAATAAAAATAGCAATTCTTAGTATGGTGTTATTGAAACTCTATGTTATGCAAGTTAAATCATCAGATATCCATATCATTGCATAGGGTTGTTACTAGAACGGGAGGGAGGACACACCCCTGAGGATTACACAAATGAATTAAGAACTCACCATCTCAAGATTTTACTAACGTATGCAACCTTGGTACTAAGATCAACAATTAGTCCTCCATCTCTTAAGAAATCATGGGCAGATTCCACCAACTCTTTATCTATATTTCCAGGTGAATAACATCGAAGAGCAGGCCCAGATCGCATACCATTAACCAGGGCAAAATGAACAAGAGGCTCTGGATAAGGAAGAGCTACCTGAAAGCCAGAGGTGGATTACAGGGATTAGACAGAGAATGGATCAAGAAACATTACATAATATAAATGAAGAGTTTCAAAATACAACCACGTGGGTCAACACAACCACTAATTACTGCAGCTCCAATTTTATAACCAGATTGTGCTGTCAGCATTTGCACCAGAAGTCATGGAATCAAAAACTTGTACTATTATATATCAAGTCAAATTTATAACCAAGAAAAAGAAGTCAAATTTATAACCAGTCCACTGTTACGGCTTCTTCATGAAAACCCACAAGAACAGAAACAACAACTGGTACTGATGCAACATTACTCTTGAGCAACAATATATGTAGACAGGCAACAGCCCTCTCAAGATGTAGATTGACAATCAGCATAGTTACACTATATTCCTTCCAGAAAAGGGAATGGTTAAAACATAAAAGTGGCAGCAGAAAAAGTTCTATTATTTCTCCATCCTAGAAAAGCTAAAAATATATTACTCAGTGTTTCAACTAGAACAAAATGCTGGCAACTAAAAGTACTTCATCTACTATAAACTTGAACCAAAGAAAACCACAACAAATTATGATAGATTTGCCTATCTTCAAGGATCAAATATATTAATTGTTCCTTCAGATGTGAACCTTGCCATTTGTGCTAGCTACAGTATAGCTCGTAATTAAATGAGAATAGTGCTTGGCAATAAAACAACTGAATAGACTGATATTTTGTCATCTGAACCACATTTGGATATGATCAAATGGATATCTGAAGGTGAAGAAGAGTAAATTACTGCCCAAATGGATGTCTGGTTCCCAAATTCTACATATGTAGGAATCCAAGATATAACTGTGACCATGTAAACAGAGTCTTACCTTAAGTCGCTTGTCTTTAACTCCAAATGGTTTGATTAGATTGTATGGTGGTCTCTGATTGCTCCTTAAGATTCCATTATGGATAGCTGATAGTGAATATGTGCACCCACCAATGACATATTTGAACTCTCCAAACAATTTTCTCCTCTCCATTGGTCCAGAGGGATGTCCCCAAATCAATATTGCATGAATGGCCATCATGTTGTAGAGATTAATAAAAAAGGCAAGCTTCTCCTCCCTGGGCATGTCTTTCAAGTTCACTCTTTGAAGCTCCTCGGTTGTTCTCAAGTACCTAGAAGAGCATCATTCAGTCGATACCAAGAAATACAAGTTCTACAAGCATGTGTACAGTGTACCCAAGTATGAACACACATTGGATACCATCCTGTGATCCTGTCAGCTTATGGAACCCAAGAAACCAACCTTGAAAATTCCTCGCTGCCGTGGATGCTTCTATAATCAACATGTCTTCCATCTTCTGATGCATAAGCTTCAAAAATTGCATGAGACAAAAATTTCAATCTAGATGAAATTTCTATTATGGGTTTGGGCTTCACTTCTGTTAAACCCCTTGGTATGTTCTGACACTGAGATACAAAGGGATCATCATCAAGGAAACGATACAGACTGTTACCATCTTCAAACACATTTTCACTGTAAAAACAAGGAACGGGCACACATATCAGACTGATTAGACATTGAGACAAAAACATGTACACACTATAGAGATGGATGAAAAGAAAAAACAGATACTTACTCTAGTACATGTTGAAAGAAAAGATTGATTGCAAGCTTCCTCCCAAATTCAACAGCCTAAAGGACAAAATCAATTAGTGTTATGATCCACAGCACGAAAGATGTTTCTAAAAGCGAAAAGATCATATAAGAAACAAGGCGGATGGGAATTTTAAGCAAGAAGCAAGAAGTGATACATGTTTTTGACATGAAGTACAATATTTACCAAAAATACACATATTACCTAACAAGTATGCATTTTAGATTTATAGCATAAGATTGCAATTGAAATGCCAAGTCCAACATCTAGTATACAATAATGACAATATTAGTCCAACAACTTAATATATATTATTATATGTAATTTCTACAAGGCCAAGGAGCTCTTTTAAATCTCAGTAAAACGACCATAAAATTAATTGATGCATTCAGTATGGTATTTAATCAATTTAGTAACTATGCATTTGTAATAAGAAAGTAGAAGAGGAATGCAAAAGAGACATCCAAGATCAAAATAGCAGAAAAAGAGAACCCAAACTAGAATAAGAAGAAGGAAGTATTCATTGTTAGAAGATGAAAAATGCAGAGAGAGAAGTGTATCAAAGGAATAGAGAAACTGAATTAGTAGAAAGAGAGGCATAACAAGTTCGAGAAGAAGAAGACAATAGTGATATGGAGAAGGCTGAACACGGTAGAGACTAGAGAGAAAAGTCTTGCTACTTAAATAGATTGTTTCACACATTCTCTCTCTTTCTTTTTCATATTTTAAGGTCATATAATCAGCGTCAATTTTTTGCACCTCATCGTATGAACATACACTTGCTTCACCCATGAAGGGATTACTCCTCGTGTAGCATCTCCCTATCGTTTTAAGTGGTGAAGAGATGATTTGTAATAATACAGCACATAGATATGGTGTGGACTAACTATATGGATTCGTCTTGCTTTCTAGTTCCATATCTTCTAAAGATTATGGAGACTAACTAGATGGATTTCTTCATCTCTTGTGATTCCATTTTTTTCGTCTACCAATAGGCACCAGTGCATAAATATTTGCTGTGGAATCCACATAAACAAATTTAGAGGGCATCCAAACATGAGGCATACTACTACACAGTGATCATTGGTACTCAGTTCACTCCCCATCAAAATTTCTTAAAAATTTTGATTTCAACAGTAAAATCTCCAGTATTCTATCAGGAAAATGTGAACATTGATGCTCTCAGGCCACATACATATTTCGAGTAAACATAATGAAAGGAGACTTTCAGGATTTAAAGAGAAAATAATCACATCAAATATGTGTGTGTTAAGTCAACATACAGTTTTGCAAGGATTAACCATATATCAAACCAATATCTTTTAGTTTTCAGTCCAATAATTGAGGTCATGGAATGAACATGTTCTATATAACAATACTAAAATACAATTCCAAGAACAGTTGATGTATGAAAACTAAATTGCACGTAGAAATAAATATGTAACAATAAGACATAAGAAAAGAAATGAGTTTTAGTCAAGAAAGAAATACTTGAATATAAAACATGAATAATCCTACAGGGGTACTATCTACAATCTACATAATTATTGAGTATTAACCTGGTGACATCAGACATCAGATAATATATATATATAATGATTTCAAGAGGAAGTTTCACTCTGCTGTTTATGAAGAAAATATTAGTAATAGTTACAAACAACAAGACATGGAATACTAAGCATCAAAGCAAAGCCTAACTAGACATGGATTAACAGCCATAATTCACATGTTGCGAAACTTTGCTATGGTTACCATAAGTTGAGGTCAACAAGCAACTTTAGAAGATCCCCTAGGTTTGATTAGTTTGTTCTAGAGGACTCTTGAGCTTTAAAAGAATCAAATTATAGAGTACCGCATCTGTAGATATTATTAGTAGCTGATAGTAATAGAAACAAATATATTGACCATTTTTATGATCACTTATTTTAACCCGGTTAGCATAAGCTAATTCTTTATGCAATTTGAAAACTGACCTCTTCCCTTTCCAAGTACTGATCTTCTGACAGGAAGTCCACAGCTTCTGATCCCAGGAAACAGTTGGTGAATCTGCGCAGCTTATAAAACCGGTCTTTCAAAGCAATAGACTGTTTCATTTTTTTAACTATAACAGCTAGCTCATCGATAGACCCACTACTAGACAAATCATCTTCACCAGAAAGAGGTGGTAGAGGAGCTTCAAATGACGGTGCTTCATCAACAACATATTCAATCTTCTCTGAGAGCTTTCCAGACTCATCCAAGCTCTTTAGCACACTCCATCCCCCTATTAGAACTTCATTAAAGAACACTCTAGGAACAACAGAATCACCAGCAATTTTCTCCAGCTCCATCTTTCTACTAGGATACACATCAATGTTGACCTCAACATATCTGAGTCTTTTCCGGTGTAGAAAAAGTCTTGCCTCTTTACTTTCGTGGCATCCCAACCTTGTATACAATATAATCCTTCCCTTCATGGCTATTGGTAAAACTGCTTCTGGTGAGACCTCTGTCTCCACAAGTCTGTTTCCGGTGTCATCACTTAAAATCCCAATTAAGCTAAGGGGATTCCATCCAGTCCGTTCTGCAGTTTTCTGAGACACGGCTTGCATTTCATGTTCTTGTGATGCAACAGCACTCTTCTCATAGCATTTACTCTTATCTTCTTCAGCTGTAACATCTTGCCCGTCATCACTTTTACCAGAAAGGCGGCGTAGAACAGTACTCACCGCAACTGTACTCTTCGATCTAACAAAGTTTGTAAGAGCCACTGCCTTCTCAGGCCAAACATATCCCTGTGCCTCTGAGTCACCGTGTGCAGAACGGGCTGATAAACTCCTATTAACACCCATCCCAGGTTTTTCTGTTCCATCGAATACAGGTTCTGCTTCCTCCTCATAAACAACTTCGTCGAGATTCTTGTTAGTTTCGCGGAGGCTTTTCAAGTCCACTTTGACACAATCAGTCTTCTTTCCACTCAAACCAGACATCTCTGCTTCGGAGCGTTCCTGTCCACTTTTTAACGATTTTAGTTCCCCTAGGATGAGAACTTGATCTAAGTCAGGTTTATCAATCTCATTTTTATTAGCAAGTGAAGAACTTGACGTGCTTTCACCTAAAGAATTCTCCTTCCCCGGTTCATTAATTGTATCAACCTGACTCTTTTCAGCACCAGAATGTAAAATAGAATTATCAACAGAAATTTTCTTTTCCTGTTCATCCATTCGATCATTCACAGTATTTACCTCCTGCAGAACATCTGGTATACTCCCTAAATTCCTCTGGCTAGAAAGTTTATTTTTTATAGATTCATTGTTAAGAATAGGTTCATTTGCTTCCTTTTCAGCAGCAGGATGATTGACTGAACCTTCCATAATAGCATCTTCTTTTTCCATGGCGCGAGTCTACTATCATGGGAAACTTAACAGCCACAGTGAGTTTCTTAATTTGGCAGCTGCCAAAAACTAACCAAATAAAAAAAAAGTTATAAGTTCCAAGAAATTTATGAACAAAGCAAGAGGCATCTCTCATCTGAGAGAAACACGTTTAAACAAACATCTACTTTTTATTCTACTTCCAATCACAACACAACTATATGAAACTTGTAATTCCTACACTGGAGCAACAACAACAACATACCTAATGGAATCCCACTTGTGGTCTATGGAGGGTAGTGTGTACGCAACCTTGCCCCTACCATATGAAGGTAGAGAGGCAGTCTCCAATAAACCCTATGCTTGGAACCATAGCAACACATTAAGAAAAACTTATTTCCTCCACTGTCTTTTTTATATGACCAGCCAGCTTTCGCGCAACTCTCGACTAATTACACGGGATATTTCCTCCACTATTATTAGCTTACTGTTTTCACTTTTTTCAAGTACACTGTACTAAACATTTCTACGCTACCATCGTCAAAAAAACAAAAATCTTCAATCCACCATTAATCAACATTGAAAACATCAGTTAATCTAAATCTTCTAACATAAGGAATTAATCAAAACCTCCCAAAAAAAGGGAAAAAATAAATAAACAAATAAATAAATAACTATAACAAGAGGATCAATCACCTACAAAATTTAAACTTAATTTGGACCAAAAATAAACTAAACTTTCTGAAAAAAATCAGGAATTCAAAATTCAATTTGAGTGAAGAAGATGAAAAAAGGGTTTAATCAAAAAACACATGCAAGTAACAGGGAAAACGTAAGAAAAAAACTTACAGATCTGAGAGGCGATAAAATAGGGAAACAGAGAGAGAGATGGAGAATATAAGGGGAGAAATTAGGGGGTAATAAATGAGAAATGTAAGAAAAATTAAGGACTTTGAAATGGAAACCGTCGTCGTTACTATTAGTACCAAAGGAAAATATGAGCAACAAGCGGGAACTTGTTTTTTGGGTGATTCACAAGGAATTTTTTTTCATAGGACACCTTCATTTTCTACTTTGGGTGTGTATGGGTTATGAGGAAAATAAGTGATTTTTCATTTATTTTTTAAAATTAAAAACATTTATGTATAATCTAAGCGGATATTATGGAAATTGAAGATGAAAGGTGGGTGTAGGGTGATGGAGATGGAGGCTGTAGCGATGGGTGAAAATGAGATGTGTTGGAGTATAGGCAGAGGTGGATCTATGGGGTGGGAGAGTGTTCAACTGAATTTCGTAAAAAATTATATTGTATATTTAAGGTAATTTTTTTTCTTATAAATAGAGAGAGATTTTGAATTCTTAGAACACAAAATTAGAGATTGATTCAGCGGTTTATAGGTTTGAAACTCATGTCGAGGTTTCATACTAAATATGAAATGTAGTGAAATTTGTTTTTGCTACTTTCATCAAAAGTATTTCTTCTCATTTATAAGCAACTTGTTTTTTAATTGAAAAAACTTTATTGCTTTGACCTTTGCCAATAACCTGAGAATTCGAAACTTGAGATTTTAGAAGGTGCAAAATCAATGAGCGTAGAAGTTGCTATAATTGTTTCTACAAGAGAGACTCAAACAGAATTCGAAAATCCTATTTATGACATACGATTAATACAAAAATTAAAAAGTTGCAGGAATGACAAAAAGAGGGTGCTTTCTAATGTTGCTCTGGAAAAAAAAAAATTGTTCCACCTACGTGGAATGAAAATTAGGAAATAGATATGGAAGACATGAGAATTGATGAATTTTTACTTCTTTTCTTTAATTTGAAATGTATTTGTACTTTAGGTTGTCAAATACTTAATGGAAAAAATTGGATATTTTGTGTATTGTGATTGTCATACTGAATAGCAAACTATATTAACGATATTTTGGAGGTTAAACAATAAACATAGAGTGCTAAAAATTATTAAGTAAAATGGTGCACTTAAATTGTTTAATAAATTGTCTAGATGAATTTTTCAGAGATTTTTGTCAAGTCTAAGTAGCAATTCGATACCCAATGAAAATGTAATGAGTCCCTTAAGTGTGGATCAGAGTTGTTGATTGAGAATCTTCGTACTTAAATTGCATTTGTTTTTTACTTTTTTACAAATGCGTACTCACACCACCTTGCTTATAATAGATATAGGCAAAAAAAAAAAAAAAAAAAAGAGTAAATTTTAGGAATAGCAAACATAAAAATCATATTAGCGCTTTATAGCAACAATCTTGTTATTTCCACTCTATAGCAAATTTAGTTTGCTCTGGAGCATCTGATTTGTATAAAATCGCAATGATTTGTATAAATCAGATGTTTGTGTCTATGAAAATTGCATGTGTATATGCATATGTTATTTGTGTTAAACTAGAGTGGCGAGCAAGATTAGAAGAGGGGCAAGTGAGAGAGGGTAGAGAGTGGAGAGAGGTAATTGTATGTATATATATATATATATATATATATATATATATATATATATATATATATATATATATATCGGCTAGATAATTGTATATATGTAACTACTATGTACATGTATCAATGATTGTGTTTGTATATTTGTATAAAATTTGAATTCGTATACAATTGAATCGAGTTAAACCATTTGTGTTTGTATATCAAATCTCTCTCGTTTTATACAAACGCAAATTTTACATTGTATTTGTATAATTTGTATTTGTATAAAGCGAGAAAGAGAAAGGCAAAAGAGAACTGAGCAGGGGAAAATTTGTATTAGTATAATTATAAGTGTATTGGATGGAGAAATATGTATTTGTTTTTTTATATACAGTCAGTCTCTCTCGCTTTATACAAACGCAAACACAATTTATACATTTGTGTTTGTATAAAAGTGAGAGAGGCGAGGGAGAGAACTGAGAGTGGCGAGAGAGATTCAGGGGAGAGAGGCGAGAATGACAATGTATTTGCTACGAATTGGAATTAAATGAAATTATAGATATAACATTTATTTTGAATTAATAGTTTGCTATAATGCACAATTTTTTCAAAAAAAAAAAAACTACTTCATTATAGTTTTTTTTTTTTTTCACAATAACAAAAAAATAATTAAATGCCACTTGCATTTAGCAATGAGCTGCAAAAATGCAAAATAGAGGGAAAAATTGTTGAAAAAAATTAGAAAGAGAATAAAGTGAGAATTTAATTTTAAAAAATGAAGATATATATTATAAAAATAATTGATCGAGGATATAATTGTTTTTTTCGATGTTTTTTTTTTACTGTTGGGCCCCTTGAAATTTACATCTGACATGCATAGTTTGGATGTATTTCACACATTTGTCAGGTAGGATTTGAGTGTTTTATATTCAAGTTTTGAAAAATTAATATACCTACTTGTGCACTGACGAAGTTAAAGGTCAAAGTTATAATTTGGAATTAAATCAAGGGTCAAATTTATGTATTATGCCTACAAAAATATATGTTGTTGTATTTATAATTAGGTTAACATTCATTGATGGGATAATTTAAAATTTGTTAAGATTATGTAAATGGTGTTAAATAAAGACAAAGTCAATCTCTCAAATTTGGGTTGTGAAAGCTGAAGTCTTAAGTCATGGAAAGATATGACATATTACAAAATTTTATATTAAGTAGGTTACCTAATTGTTTTTGTTCTTAGTTTTATTGTTTTTTATTATATAAAAATGAAAACCTCAAAAGTTAAAGTGGAATTATTAAAATATTCTTCTATAATATAATTCATTTTTATCTTTAATACTAATAATAACCAAGTAAACCAAAAGCTATTAATCAAAAGTGTCAACAAGAAGTTATTTTTTTCATTGCTTATTAAATGTTTTGATTACCTCATGTTCACCTTCGAGAAACAGTTAAAAGGATCTGCTTATAACCTATATAATAAAAGCTCGTGAATTTTACACATGATAAAAATAAAGAATTTAAATTATATATATGGTTTGTGTAAAATTATTAGGTCAATTAAATAATATTTATTGGCAAATTTTCATTAGCACAGTGAGAGAGGGCGAAAAAAAATTCATAAATCCTCACACGCATACCCAACCTGACCAGCTCCACCTCCCACACTCCCATAATTTATTTATTTATTTATTCTTTCTTGTAAGCTAACTATTAAAGACTTCTTTAACAATCTTGATTCGTCAAATAATATCAATTTGAAATTTTCAATTCTAACTCACTATCGTTGATTCAATCTATAGTTTTTAACTTACCCATAGTTTACATAATAAAGTATGCACTGTGGTTTAAGATTAAGACTAGATAATCAATCCATTAATTATGAGATTAAAATTAAAATGTGACTTAGAAATAAGGTTCACCTCACAAATCATACAATTATAACAATTATAAGTATACGCGTTCGATTACCTCAATTATATAATGTTGGGATACTTATTATATGAAGTTTGGCCAACTAATTTATAAAATACGGCTGAAATATGTTAACCGTATTTGTTAATTTATACATATTCAATATAGATATATACATTGTTATTTTTGGTTTAAGATATACACATACTAAATGTACACAGTATATACATTTTATACATATTTTGACCATGTTGGAGTTCTAAAGAATCCACGGACCAGGCAAGATTTCAGTCCAAGCAAGCCTGGTAGTGGAGCCCACTATCTAATATTTTGTATTTGAATCAATTAGAAATTAAAAAATCTTGGAATTATAATATAAAAACCGATTAAACTGATTTGATTTGATTTTGAACTCACTCGTAAACACAGGGTGGAGATAGGTGGGGGTTCATGGGTTTGGACGAACCCAATAATTTTTTCGTAAACCCTATATTTGTACTAAAAAATTAAGTAATAACTTGTGAACCCCTAACAAAACTGATTGACAACTTAAAACCTAAATCTACTAATCTAAACAAACTCATAATTTAACCATAACTAAGATGTGATTACAAAAATAATCTTCAGATCGATGATTTTGAACTTTTGACCTAAAACTTCAAAATCAATAATTTTTGCCTCTTGATTTTGAGGAAGTTTGCTTAGAAACGCAGGGGTCAAAAATGATGGTGCATGTAATTTTCTGGCAATTGACTAAAGTGAACATTACGTTGAAAATTGAAATATAACATTTAGCCTTAGCTTTGAAAAATGAGTATAGTCACATTTGACTCTACTTTGTGAAATATATAAATAACTGCGAGTTACAAAAAATGCTACTCCCTCCTTTTTTAAAAAAAATATTATTTGATCTATTTTTTAGTCCAATTTAAAAAGAAATTTTTTTTCCCTTTTTAATAGTTTTTTAATTTCAACTTTTTTATAACATATGTTAATATTATAGTATTAAATAATATTTTAATACATTTAATGTATTTTTAATTTAAGATCACAAAATTCAAAAAATATATATTTTTTAAACTTAATATTAAATTAAAATATGTAAAATAAATTGAAACAAAGAAACATGAGCATCATTAGAATAGAATAGTCAAAAAAATTGACGAGCCTTGGACCTTCTAGTGACAAATTGAGGGCAACAAAACATTGAATTTGAATGCATTCATGCAGACTCTGTACGTCATCCATATATAGATTATATTAACTTTACATTTTTTTACAAATATTTTTTATTAATTTTATTTATTTGCTTAAAAATTAGAGATCTTAAGATATTTTTTCTTCGTTATCTAAAAAAAATAAAATCATCACAATAAAAAAAAATAATGGGTTATAAGTTGAGAAATAAAAAAAATCTTCATTAATTGTAAAAAAAAAAATTTAACAAATATAATTAAATTTCTTAAAATACAAAAAATTAAATCAAATCAAATCGATAAATATATATGGTAAAATATGTATTGTAGCAATAAGTTGCGGCCTCACGAGAACCTTCTTTGAAAATCCCCAAAAGGCTAACTTTGAAAAGTAGCACGTCATACCAAATATATAAAGATAATTAATTAGTTGGTGCCTGGTGGTATGATTGGAGGAAAAATTACCCCTAACTATCTGTCCACTCTTTTTTTTTTTTTTTTAATTGTCCCTAATTAATTATTTATTTTGACAAATAAAAAAAAGATAATTTTTTTTACCTATTATATCATCAATTAATTACTTTGAAAAAGATAAGACTTCTTGAAAACTTAAGTTTTTAATTCATTCGTTTTATAATTAATAGGATAAAATGATAAATTCACTGTATCAATAATTATATTCTTAATAGGTATGCTAATTTAAAAATGAATAAGTAATTAGAACAGAGGGAATATCTTTTAATATCTTTTAAGAGTGAGATGAATGGTTTTTATAACATGCCAAATCTCATTTGAAGTTGATATAAATAGTAATTGACAATGAATTAAGTACGCGTTTGGTTATGAAATTTCTTATAGAGTGAATAGTTATTTTTAAAAAGAAATATCTTAATAGAATTTCAATTCTATTTTATTTTATAAATATGTATATGAGTTCATTTTATTGTTAACATTAGAGTTGTCAAAAAGATCCAGTCCAGCCTCACCCAGTTCAAGCCTCGAAGGTCAAGGAATTTGAAGGGCTAGGATAGGTCGGCTTTTCATTTTGGAAGGACTTGAAAATGCTCAACCCAACTGAATCCTAGAAAGGCCGAGAGTTGGGGCGGGCTAGCTATTCTTTTTTCTTTTCAGACTTATAGTTCTATAACATCAAGAAAATGAGAAGATTTTCAAATCAAATATGACAAACAATGGTGTTGTTTCAATAACACTAGCAAAAAATCTAGCGTAATTAGCATGTATCTCACATACCAGATATACGAGTGAGATGAGAGAGTGACAAGCAAGATGGAAGGGAAGCGAGGGCGTGAGATTTGTTTATGTATCCTAAGTATATGTAAATCTATTTGAATAGAGTGTATGTAGAATAAATTAACCTAATATTGAGTTAATATATTCCGAGATACATGTATCTAGACGTACCAAAATATGGTAAAATTCATAATATTACAACATAGTGTGTATTTAAATAATTAGATTATATACTAGTGAAATTATTATAACTTACCCTTAAATAAAAAGTTTTGATCCATGGGTCAACCCCGATCAAGTCTTAAGCCAAGGATTTATATGGGCCGAGCTTATAAGCCTTAATTTTAAATAAATTTAAAAAAATTTATTCCAACCTACCCTAATAACAGATTGGGTCGGGCTGGCCCATGGGCTAAACCCCTTTGACGGCTCTAGTTAACGTATAAGCTAAGAGGTTTGAATTTGAAGTAAAAGACTGATCAAATACGTTTACTCCTTTAATGAGTGTTATACTAATTAAGAATCTAAATTAATAAGAGTCAATAATTGATATCAGACATCAAATCAAATGAGAAAATTAAAAAGACTATCCAATGGCAAGAAGCCACGGAATGAAAAAGCCAAAAAGGACTTCGTGACGTGCTTATATTTCACCAATCAATGTGAATTACGTATACGCCTAGGAGGTATACGTAAAAAATATTTAATTTATGTAACATACAATAAGCATTCACCTTCTTTTTTTTTTTTTTTTTTTTTGATTTGTTAAGAGCCTGGTTGGTATTGCAGTTGAGATGTTGGATGTCAAAAGTGTTTCTTTTTTTGCAACAAAAGCTTTTTTGAAGAAAAAAAAATATATTGTTTGACAAATTCTCAAAACTGTTTTAAATAGAAGAAAGCAGTTTTTTTTTTTTGTTGGGAAAAAGTTAAAAAATTTTGCTTCTTAAAAGATGCAGAAGCAAAAAATTATTTTTTTGAAGACTAAAATATCCCTTATATATATATATATATACATATTTATCAATATATCTCTTATAATTAATTAATTAACAGATATCATAAATTTGGTTAAGTTTCATACAAGAATTTTATTTTTATATAATAATTTTTTATTTTATGTTTATATACTATTATTATTTTATATTTCATACATCATTTTACGTCTTATTTTACAGAATTAGAAATAAATGTAACAACAACATTTTTGTAGGATTAAAAATATGAAGGATTTTACTAGGTGAATTTTTTTGTATATAGTGGTTTAATTTGTGGAATAGTTTTTAAATTTATTTTTCTTGATATTTTGAATTATATTTAAGTCATCGTGTTAATATATATTATATTAATATTTAATTTATTATTTATTTATGTATAATATTGATTGAAAATTTGAATATGCATATTTTCATTAAAAAACTTCTAATAGATATTTAAAATAGTTTCTCTCTATAAAATAATTTCAGTATTAAAAGTACATTAATACTTGCCATTTTTCGTAATTTGACTATTAAAAACACTTTTAAAAAATAAGTACTTTTTAGCAGTAATGTCAAACAGCTCTAAATCTTATGGTTGTTGACACTCTCATATAATTGTGATTTGCTAGTTCCATTGAAAAAATTCCTCAGTAACAGTTACCTTACCATCCCAACTTATTGCCTTCTTCTCCATGTCTCTTCCGTTTGCTTTTGTTGCTTCTCCTTCTTTGTTGTCAAGGTAATTTTCATCGTCACTTTATCAAACATCTATTCAATAATATTTCTTTTCCATTCTCATAAAGGAAAACCATTGCCTAAATGATTATCAGGAATTTCTTCTGATTCTTCAAAAGAAAAAAGTTAAAAGAATTTTGTAACAACATGATATCGTTCAACATAAAAATATTATGTCCTATAGCTTAATATATATTGTACAATATTATATTTGGGAGTACACTACACATAAGATGTCAATTTCGTAAAAAAGTGTACAATTATATTAAATTAAAAGCGATGTGTATACATTAATATATGACTTAAACCAGATTGAATATAATAATTTATAATATTTTATGTTGAGTTACACGACACAAATATTTTCTTCGAATAAACAGTATATATTATATTTTCTTAACAAAAAATATTTAAGTAATCATCCTTGAATTAATATAGATACACTACTTTGATAAACTCTATGCTTTCCTATAAAAAAATATGTGAAATAATAAAGAATCTTACCGTCAACCGTTCTAGAAGTCGACAATTATAGTTGATTTTATATTGGGTAACTTTCACATATAATAAACATAAATTATACATAAAATTCGCTGGCTCCTCTTCAGATTTGTATAATTTCGCTGGTAGACCATTTGTATAAATTGTTGTCAGCCTCTCGTTTGTATAAATCGTTGGCAACCTCTTACAATTTTATGTGTTTGTATATTTGCATAAAATTTGAATTTGTATACAATTGAATCGAAATAAAACGTTTGTATATCAAATCTCTCTCTCTCGCTTTATACAAACATAAATTATACATTGTATTTTGTATAATCTGTGTTTGTATAAAGCGAGAAAGAGAGAAAGGCAAAAGAGAACTGGGCAGGGGAATATTTGTATTGTATAATTATAAGTGTATAGGATGAAGATATATGTATTCGCATGTGTATGTACAATTTTTTCTCGCTTTATACAAACAGAAACACAATTTATACATTTATATTTGTATAAAGCAAAAGAGGCGAGGGAGAGAGTGGCAAGCGAGAGAGGGAGACTGGCGAGCGAGAATTTCAGGGAGAGAGGCGACTGACAACAGTTTGCTACGGAGCACAATTAAATCAAACTGTAGTTATAATATTTAATTTGAACTAATTATTTGTCATTATATACAATTTTCCCTTTTATATTTATATAAAAAATATACCATATATGGTCTAAAGACTCTAAACATAAGGAATGTTGCTTTGAATTTGAACGACACTTTCCCCCCGACCTTCTTTCTCTATAATTTTATAATACTGTATCGATGGATACAAAGAAAATAATATTTACATAACCAAATTTTCTTCAAAATAATTATAAATATTACTAATTATTAATTTACGATAAATGATAACTAACATGCTACACTAAAAAAATCAATACAAATGGTATAAATAAAAACTTGTCGGTGTCCGTACACAAGTCAAGCCAATAAATTACAAACCATTTTAAAAAATATTATTAAACATATTAAAATTAAGAATTCTGTAATTAATAATTAGAATTAGATAATATTTTGAATAGTTTTTGTATACACATACACCGGACATATGGCGTTCCGTATATCAGAAAAAAATGTACAATTTCAAATTAATACCAATTTATTTTAATACTAACTCGTTTGGTGTGAGGAATTAAAAATAATAGTAATGGGATAAAAAAAATTATGTTGTTTGGTTGTCATGTTTGGGATAACTTATCCTACCATTTATATCATAGTGATGGAATAAGTTATCTCATATACATGGTGGGATAGATAACTTGTTTCCAACCAAACGACCTCTAAGTATATTACATTAATTTTATAAAATAAATCAGCCGCCACCTCCATGACATTTTTACATATCAAATTTTAAACATAAACTATAAAAGGAAAAGAGTCTCAAATATATTTGAACTTTGATTAAAATTACCGTAACAATTTCAAACTTTTAGCAGGACTTATTATCCCATGCACTACTTAATAGTGGACACTTATATATCTTTATAATATACTCTTAAATATTTTTAAAATACACTATTTAATAGATGTTGCCAAGTATGGATTGTTACGACAATTTTGGTGAAAGTTAGAATCATTTTCCCAACGATAAATAAAGCTCTGTTTTCTCTTCTTTTCACCAAATGCTAAAGCAAAAAAAAAAAAAAAAAAAGAAATGTCATCATTCACTAAATTCTTCTCATATTTCAATCAACTTATCAACATTTTATTCTCCTCATGGATTCCTCAAGCATTAACATTCATAATGCTTTTGTATTTAGTTTCTATGAGTGCATACGAACAAAGACAACAAAATTACAATTGTTGGAAAATTATAAACAAAAAGAGCATTAAATTCGTTTACAAAAAGCGAAAATTACTTGGATTTGTTGCAACTAAACCGATTGATTGCGCGATTTGTTTATCGGATTTCGAGCACGGAGATAAAGGAAGGAAAATTGAAAGGTGCAGTCATATTTTTCATGAAAATTGCTTAGATAAGTGGTTGATGCACGGGAAAGGACAAGCCACGTGTCCGCTTTGCCGGAGCGTAATTGTACCGGAAAATATGGTGGACGATCACCGGAAAGTTGGAGATGAAAGACTTACGTTTGGTATATTTGAGGAAGAACTTGCTCTTCTGTTGCTCTTTTGGTTGACTAGTGGATCTTCTAATACAAGGTGTTTCTAATTATCAAATTTTGTTACATTTTTTATTTTTTATTTTTTTTTAAGTATGGTGTTTTTAATTATTTTTTTAAAAGTACGGTGTTCTTAATTATTTACGCACATCTTAATTAATTTTATAAATATTTGTTTTAGAACTAATTTTATAAATATTTGTTTTAGAAATAATTTGAGGAGGAAAATGTAGTATGATTCAATTGAACTGCATATGTAGTAGGAGTAATTCTTATTATATATATCGACTTAAATACTTAGTAATTTTTGTCAGAGTAACAAGGGAAAATTATGTCGTTAAATATTAATTTATAAGAAAATAAAAATAATGTTTGAATGATGTATTGGACTCGATGTTATAAATTATTTCAATAATATAAAATATTTATCAAAATAAAAATAAGAATCTAAGAAATCGAAAAGAAGGATTATGATGGAATAACAATTCTCTATCATGGTACATCCTTTGATATTTTTAAGTCACGTTTTGTCACAGACTTAGAGTTTTGCTAAAGCTCTGTGTGATACTTGACAATTTACTCACGAATCTTTCACGATCTTGTAAGCTCAAGTAAGCCCTTTGAAACTATACCACTAAGAGAATGAAAGGAAAGACTTAGAAAGATTTAGAGAGTTTTGGAAGAAGGCTTTATATTGTTTGGAAGATTGCTTACAACTTGCTTGGTTGGTTGGTGCCTTACAAATGAATACCCCATCTGTTTATACTACCACCTAGGGGCTAAAGTGCAAATAATATTTACTTTACAAGTTCCTTTAATAATTACACTTTAATCCTATTCTAGAAGTCTCTACTAAGCCTAGAGAATTTTAAGGCCTTCCAAGATATTTTCTAAGTTATTCTAGAAAATTCTAAGGAAAGATCTGGGGAATTCTAGAGTCTTTCACTAACCTTCTCACAACTCTAGATTATTCCCCCTTCTTTCGGTGCTAAAGTTGAACTGTGAAGTAGCGGGATGTGACAGTTTGGTGGTAAAGTTAACAAATACTCACCCCATTTCAATTTAGTAATTTGTTTGAGTTAATATGAAATTTCAAAAAATGAAATAAAAAATAATTTTGAACTTTTAAATTGAAAATCTATAGAGTGAATCTATGAAAATATTTTTAATTTTCTTATAAGATCTTTAATATGTTATATAAAAAATTAAAATTAAAAAATTACTAAAAAAATACATTATTTCTTTAAATTCACCAAAAGAAAAGGTGAAACAAAAAATTGGAAATAGAGCGTAAAAGATATATTTTACGTTAACTTGTGTTATGATAAGACAGTTGTTATTACTCATTTTGTCTTACCTTAAATGGAATGACTTTTGTGTCTCGACTCGAGCCTCCTTATTTGCCCTTTTTTTTTCACTCGCAACTCAATAAATTGGCAAGGCAACACAAAGGACCTTACCATAGTAGTAATCAACTTATTAAATCAGAGAGATCAATAAACTTCATAGTAATCAACTTCGGATTTTTATGAACTTTGTTTGTTCTTCGTAGTAATCATAATCAACAAGTCATTAAACGCTAATTAGTTTTCACGGAGTAATTTTTCAATTTTGTTTGTTGGTTTTCCATCTGACGTCTAGAGTCTGTATTTAAGAGATGATTAAATTCAGATCACACGCTACATGGCTCATTCGGAAGTGATGCTCTCGATGAGATTTTCTCCATACGTAAGACTCTAACCCAAGACCTCAATAAAGAAGGAAAACACAAGACCAAAGGATTTCGAACTTGAGACCTCCACTATGAAAATCTCAAATCCAAACCAATGGGCATCCGGGTGGCTTTATGGTCAAATTCATGAACTCAATTAATTTTTCAGAAAGGTAATGTAGCTTTGGCGTGAAAAATAACTAATTGTCTTTGTTCAAAGAATGTCGCGAAAAATAAATTCTACTAATAATGTACGTTTGTTTAAACATCTATCAGTGATTTTAAATTTAAAAATATTAGTAATCCAAACAATGTGCTCTAAGATAAACTTAAAATATTAAGAGTAAAATCGTGCTTGAGTTGAATTAGAATCCAAGTCTCGCAGGTGGTTCCTCTTGCTTGTACCAACAATATAATTACACTTCTATATTTCTTGTGGATGCATTGTTAATTATATTCTAATTTATGCTAGTTTATCAAGATAAATATACATATATACATATGATTTTTTTCGAAGTTAATGGGTGCATGACTCTATTAAGAAAAAAAAGTAAAAGTAAAAGTAAAACATGATTAGTGAATGGAAGCTTTAATTAAACAATAGCTGTAATTAGGTGGCTAACAAGAACCTTCTTTGAAAACCCCAAAATAATTTCAAATAAATACAGTTTAGTGAATGGAGACTTTAATTAAAAAAATAATAATACAAGGAAAATTTTGAAAAAGTGAAATGCTCCAATGATGATTAATAGTCCATAATATTATTACTTATTAGTTTTTAGTATATTGGAGAAAAATTACCCAATTTTTAATATAAAATTACTATTTCACTGAAAAGTCAAGGGTGGCTAACAAGCAAGAATGGTTATTTCGTCATACAACAATGTTCATCTAACAAAATTTTATAAGAGAAGATTACATGAAAATATTAATTAAAGGTAGAGTCATAATTTAAATTTTAAAAGTTTAAGATCAAAGTAAATATATATTTTTTACTTTTAGTATTCGTTTTTTTTTTAATTATAAACATCTTAAGATGATGCATAAATAAAATCTATAAAGCGAAATTATATCTTAAGATACATTAAAAAACTAAATTAAAATAATCAAAATACCTCTTCTTCATTAGTAAAAAAAATAAATACAATAGATAATTTGATACGGAAAAATAACCTTATCCAATAGCATGCCATACAAACTCTAGGTCTTAATTAATTAATAAATATATAGGTTAAAAAGAATTCAAACAAAACACCTTGAATAAGTCCAGGGGAAAAAAAATCATGATCTGACAAAGGAAGCTTATGAGAAACCTTTATTAACCGTATCAGAATCATGCATGCACCTTCTAATATGTTACAATAAGGGATGATATAAATAAATATACATAAATAAGAGGCTTAATATATAATCAATTCTTTAAATCTCGTTTCAATCAAATATTTCAACTCATAATTATAAAGTATTTAAATTAGATATTTTTGGTTCAAAAATTATTTTTGTGTGTGTTCTCATTCATATATTAGGTAGATACTTTTAATTATATTCGTTGCCTCACTAAATCATAAAATCTCAGACATTTTTTACTTGAGGTTAATACATATAATTAAAAAATATGACATATTTTATATAGTTAATTTAGCTATGTAATAGATGATTCTAGTCGTCAAAATAATTAAACTGTCAATATCAATGTGTGATTTTTCTCATTGCTTTCTTTTTCTTCTTTATTGAAATTTCTCTGCCCCCTTCCAAACTTTGATTAGGGGTTGACTCAAGACAAAAATAGTTTACTTGGGTCTTTGGGTGGGCATTTAGAATTTTAATTTGTCCGTTGAGGTGGAGCGATCAAATGGTGTCAAGGTAATTTTAAAAAATTACATTATATATATATTTAGGTTAAATATCATTTTACATTCATATATATAATATTTTGAACACTTTTTAACACAATAAAAAATATATAGTGGCTTAACGATTAATCATGATATATACAGAGCTCCTAAACTTACAATACTCAAGTTCGATTATATTCTTTGCATCCACACATAGTTATATTATTTTGTATCCTTCCAAATAATAAACATGAAGAAATTTATTTGTATACCCTAATTGACGCTACAAAATTCCAAATGCGCACCCAAGAGCAAGTAAACTTATTCGGTCAATCCCTAATAAAAATTTGGAAGGGGGCAGAGGAATTTTCATAAAGGAGAAAAATAAAGCAACAATGAGAAAAATCATACATCGATATATATTAACCACATAATTAATTTGAATAATATTTTTGGTTCATAGCTTATTTTTGTGTGTGTTTTTATTCGTATATTAGATAGTTAAATTTGAAATATTTTTATTGAAATTGACATATATATATATTAAAAAATATATATTTTTTATATAGTTAATTTAACTAGTAATAGATGATTCCATTCTTCAAATTAATAATGCAGTCTATATCAATGTGTGATTTTTCTCATTGTTGCTTTCTTTTTCTTCTTTATGAAAACTTCTCTGCCCCTTCCAAATTTTGACTAGGGTTGACTGATCAATAGTTACTTGGGTCTTTGGGTGGGGCAATTGGAGTTTGAATTTGTCCATCATAACCTAGAGTAGGGGTGTCAAATATGAAACCAAACATAGGTAATTCGTTCACGCTCAAAATTTTAAGGGTTGGACTCAAGATAATTTGAATTGGGTTTAATCTCAACTCATTCAAGCCTAGCCCGTTTTAAGAGAATCCTCAATTGATCCCAATTCAATCTCCAATTTCAATTTGTTTTAAAACTCTTTACTAAGATATGCTCATATACTAAAAGTATGAATTATTATTTATTTAACATCTTGTAGGATTTATCTATCTATTGGTTACTATTTTTTAAAAAAAATCTTGAGCTGAAATTTGAATTGTGATTATAAAAATTAAATATCACTATGTTAAAATTATTAAAATTAGTAAGGTCAAATTGGGCGGGTCAAGACCCAACCCGTTTTTAGCCCATTTGAACCCAATCCATTTGAGCCAAAAGTGAACTTGGGCGGGTCAAGACCCAACCCAATTTTTATTTCAAACATTTTAATAGCTCTAATTTCAACTAAACCTGCCCATTAACACCCCTAACCTAGAGGTTTTATGGAAGGGCGGAGGAGCAGAGCTCCGATAGTGTCAGGGTGGTCAGTCAAAAAATTTTCTCTAAAAAATTACGAACTCTTTAAAATAGAAAAAAATAACAACTTAACGGTTAATTAAGGTATGCACAAAGCTCCTAGATACACGATGCTCATATTTAATTCGTCACATTTGCACATAATTATATTATTTTGTAGGCTTTCAAATTTCAAATTAATAAACATGAAGATATTTATTTGTATACCCTAATTAACGCTACAAAATTCCAAATTCCCACCCTAAGACCAAGTAAACTATTGAGTCAACCACTAATAGAATTTTGGAAGGGGCAGAGAAATTTTATTGTCCTTAAAGAAATTATTTTATATACTTTGAGAATGCAAATAAGTTTCTTCAGGATTCTTTAAACTCAAATATTAATGCAAAATGATTAGTGAAATAATGTGTTTATACATTAAAAAAATTAAAATTTTCTAGCTCTTAAAAAATTGAGAAAGATAATCTTACTCTGATGCCGGTATGGTTACTTAACTTGTCTTTAAATTTGAATATGATCAAATTACATAAAACATAAAAAAAATTATTTTATTTTTAAAATATTAAAATTAAAATTATGTTTGATCATACTTTTTATAAAAAATATTTAGAAATTTAATGTACTTTTTAAAAAACCACAAAACATGATTTAACCATGAGAAATATAATTCAAACGGGGTTATTTTATAAAAATTAAAAATTTAGTATAAATTTGAAAATAAAAAAATTCAAAGAGTGATAAACAAGATTTTGAGTTTTTTCCAAATTTCTTTTTTTATGGCCAAACAAAAAATTTTAAAATAGAGTAAGTAATTGAAAAATTCTCATGACCAAATCGATCTTATATATTTTTTGACCATTTTTTTAATTTATTAATATTATTCACATAAATTTTAATATTCCAAACAAAATCGATCTCTATAAAGTAAGAAAGAAAAGTAAAGCATAATTTTTCTTTAGAATAAAATAGTCAACCAAATTGATTTAGCCTCGGACTTAGCTAGTGACAAATAGTTGTAACTTTTCCTCACATAACCCCCAATCAAATTCTATAATCAAAAGTGACACCACATAAAATTTAGTATTTTATCGGATTATTTTTACTTATTTATTCATTTTTACTTGACTAACATTACCATGACCCACATTAAGGTGAGATAAAATAAAATAATAATTTTATTATATTATTCTTTAAATATAATAAAACCAATGTTCTAGGATATGAATTGTGAAATAATTATCGTTAATAATAAGGATAAATTAGGAAATTAGTGATAGAGTATTTCTTAACATCTGAATCTGGACAAGTAAAAATAAATATATATTTTTAATATAAAGGATAAATAAAAGTGGACGAAGGGAGTATATACTTAATACTCCTTAGTTTTTCCACCTCAAAATAAGTGTCGCTTTATCTCATTTTTCATCTATTACGAAATATAAAGTTTAATTTACTAAATTATCTCTATTTATGAAATATTTATGAAAATGAACACTATTTTTTAAAAAATAAATAAAAGATATTCCGTTGCCAGGACTTTACAAAAAAAATGAACACTATCAAAAAATAGTAATCTTTTTTTTTTATCGTTGAAAATAATAACTATTTTTGTTTTGAAGTAAAAAGCAAACACTTATTTTGAAATAATATTTTATTCGAATATAGCAAATATAATATAACAATATAATCAATAAGTTTTTATAAATGTTGTTAAAGATTTTAATGAGTTTCAATGCAATGACATTAATTCGTTGCTAAATATTTTTAAAGCAACACTGCTAATTTCCTTTATTAAATTAATTAAATATTTCTTTTATTATATTATCGGACCTATCTAGCTAGCTAGTGGCAAATTAAAAGCAATAAAATATTAAATTATTGCGAGTGCATGCATATACACTATGCACTATACACTATACATCGTACTTCTAGCAATCAAATTTTATTTCCACGACATGACACAAGAACATTTATTAATTCGTTGCTAAATATTTTTAAAGCAACACTGCTAATTTCCTTTATTAAATTAATTAAATATTTCTTTTATTATATTATCGGACCTATCTAGCTAGCTAGTGGCAAATTAAAAGCAATAAAATATTAAATTATTGCGAGTGCATGCATATACACTATACACTATACACTATACATCGTACTACTAGCAATCAAATTTTATTTCCACGACATGACACAAGAACATTTATTTGAAAAACACCAAAAATGGACACTTTTGTCAAAAACAATGTCTCATAAGCTTGTAATCGCATAAATTTATAATTGAATAAAGTTGTAATCAAACAGACATTCATAAATTTGTGATTGAATAAACTTGTGATCAAAGAGACATTTTATAAACATCTTACAAAGCATCATCTGCTCTTTATTCTTACTCCCTGTAGCTAGTTTATGTTATGTGAATTATTAGAATATAACACACGTATAAGAAAAATATGCAATGACATACATCATATGCTATTTTTCACTATTATTTTTTTGGTTATTTCAAATTATTTGTCGAAAAAATGTAATATGATTAAGAACCTTTGAAGGATAAATATAAAAAAAAGAAAAATTCTTGAACTTTAAATAATTACTTATTTTAAACTATAAAAAATATTTCGACAATTCATTTAATATATGGACTTGATGAAGTATATAAATTATACTCCTCCTGATTAATATTAAATGAATTATTAAGATATGACATATATATATATATATATATATATATATATATATATATATATATATATATATATATATATGTGTGTGCGTGTGTGTGTGTGTGTGTGTGTGTGTGTGAATAGTACTTCCACTAATCAAATTAAGAACTTGTTTGACATTGCTGTTAAAATCTGTTTATTTTTAGAAACAGTTTTTTAAAATGACTTTTTAGAAAGGTGCTTCTGGAAATTTTTTTTTGTGTTTGACTAATTCATTTGAAAAGTGCTTTTAATAAGCAAATGATGTTCCGCTAAGCATTTTTATTAAATTATGAAAAAAGGTAAGTATCAATGTACATTTAATATTAAGATTATGCTATAGAGAAAAACTATTTTAAATATCTATTACAATTTTTTAATTAAATTAAAATGCATATATTCAAATTTCAATCAATATTATAAATAAATTAAATAAATATTAATATAATATTAACTTGATGATTGAAATATAATTAAAAATATCAAGCAAAATAAATTTAAAATTTATCCAAAAAATTAAATCATTACATACGAAAAATTCACCACAAAAATAAATAAAGTCCTTCATATTTTTAATCCTACAAAAATATTGTTGTTACCTTTATTTCTAATGTTGTAAATAAAACGTAAAATAGTATATCAAATATAAAATAATAATATATAAAAAATTTTATAATAAAAAAATAATAATAATAAAAAATCTTAAATGAAACTTAACCAAACTTATAAGATATGCTATAAGGGATATATTGATGAATATGTATATATGGAAGGGATATTTTAGTATTTAAAAAAATAATTTTCTGTTTCTACTTTTGTTAAAAAGCTGAAATTTTTATCTAATTTTAGCTTCTTCGCAATAGCAGAAAAATTACTTCTACTTACATTTAAAAGCACTTTTAAATATTTGTCAAACATTTAAATTTTTTTTAAAAAAATATTTTTTTCTTTAAAAAAAAAAAACTTTTGACCTCACAACAATGCGAAACAAGCTCTAAGTCTATCCAATTTATTTTCTTTTCTCTTTTTACATATATAACAAATTAACAATTATAAATCCTTCTCTCTCCTCAATAATTTTCTTTGATTATATCTTTTATTTTCTTGATATTTTTATTTTTATTAATACTTCATAATAACTTCTAATATATGTGGCAACAGGGATACTTTATTGTTATCATATATCGTTAGTTAGAGCATCTCTGACCCTACACTCTAATTTATTTCTAAATATAGAGTTCTTTATTTTTTCAAACAACCAACTCTAACTAAATTCTCTATTATATTCTCTAAAAAGGAATATTCTTCTCTCTCTTCAATATTATATTATTATTTCCATTTTTTTTTATTCCCTTATTTTGATAATATAAATCTTTTCTTTTCTTTTATAACTTCTAATATACGTAGCAACGGGGATACTTTGAAAAGTAACACACTATATACCGACAAACAATTGTCATAGCATATATGGTTAGTTACGGCAGCTCCAATTCTACTCTCTATTTTACTCTCTAAATATAGAGTTCTCTATTTTTTCAGACAACTAACTCTAATCCAATTCTCTATTTTACTCTTTAAAAAATAATCTTCTTTTCTCTATTCAATATTGTATTATTATTTTCATTTCATTTTTATTCCCTTATTTCATAATATAAATCTTTTCTTTTCTTTTATAACTTCTAATATATGTGGCAACGGGGATACTATGAAAAGTAACACACTATATACCGATAAACCATTGTCATAGCATATATTCTTAGTTGGAGAGGGATTGGAGAGATCATTCTCTATTTTACTCTCCAAATATAGAGAATGAATAATAAAATAGAGATAGGTTGAAGATGGTCTAATTATAGTGGTTTAATAGTACTTTGGAGAAAAAAAAATCAATTTTTAGAATAAAATTAATACTCTCTTCATTTATTTTTATTTGTTCTGTTTCGTTTTGAAATTAATCAAACTATTTAAATTAATAATTTAAGTTCAAAGATTAATCATATTGATTCTCGTAAAATAAAATATGACAAGTAAAAATGAACAAAAACATGAATAAGTGATATTAATTGGAATAGTTCATAGATAAAATTTTAATCCATCTAATACATTGTTTGATTATTTTATTTAATTTAATCCATGAATCGCTTATATATACATCATATGTGGTCTTATTTTATCCCTTGAAAATGGAGGGTTAATTAATTCAAGGTTTAGCAATTTTTGGATAAGACTCCTAAATTACTAAACTAATCCCCCTATTCTTTTTCCTAAATTTCTTTTGTAATTTGATTTCCTTTTTTTTTATATTGGAATGGTTATAAATGTTCTTTTTAATTCTCCCAATCCATTTAGTGTAATTTGATGATTTCACTAATATTTTTTTCTTCATTTTTAAAATTTTTTTTTAATTCAATATAGTTCGTTGATTAACCACTTGAACTATTTTTTTTTTTAAATAAGCTTTAGGTATTGGAAAATTTAAGTAGCCTTAAAGCTATGTTAAATTTAAGATATATTTGACCAACAAAAAATTATAAATACACGTGTCATCAAAGATCTCCTTAGTGGTACATCACACCTCAAAATTGATGACAATTTATTTTAACTTATATATATATATATATATATATATATATATATATATATATATATATATATATATATATATATATATGTATTTAACTCAACTAGTTAAATGAAATAGAATTTTTTTTTAAAAATAAAATATTGTCCGATGGTTATCTATATTGACTCAATTATATAAAATAAACAATCTCATAATAACACAATGGTATAATAGGAAACATTTTTTTCGCAGAGTTTTAAATCAACACAAGATTAAGTGAGAAGCAACGAATCAAATATTTAATAAAAAATAATCTCAACATTACTAATTCCTACATTGCTAATCCCCGTATTGTTAATCCATGAATTAGTGATTCCTGCATTATCAACGTATCAAACGACCCCGAAAAGTCAAGAGTGGCTAACAAGCTCTCTACTCGACATTTTGGACTAATATATAACTCTTATCCAATATCACGCCGTACCAACTCTAGGTCCTAATTAATTACTAGCAAATAGGTTAAAAAGAATTCATAGGAAGCTTACGAGAAACTTAATTAATTGTATAAAAATTATGGATGCGGCCTCCTTATAACATGTTTCAATTGAGGATATTATAAGTATATACATCAATAAGATAAAACATATTTTTATATCATCAATAAAATTTAGTTTATGATAACATATAGGTTATCATCTTTACTGTGTACGGTACTAATGAACACTTTTAAAGAGATTTACTTATAACTATATAATTATAAGTGATATAATTTTACAACTATTAATACATAAAATTTGAATTTAATTTAACAAGGTGCCATAATGTTTTTATAATGATAAATAGAACTTCAGTTTAAATTTAATTAGGTGCCATACATGTTTTTATATCAATATAATATTATAATATAAAGTGTTTACCTACGACTCTTCAATAATTTTGTGTTTTGATATGTGATTCATGTATTAATTAATCCATACGTACAATAATTCCATGTCATATTAGATCATAATTAATTAGTAGTGTGAATAAGAATATAATATGGTGGATACAACTTCTTTTCCTAAGTTCTTTCAAAATAATACGCCAGCTGGTGGATTATATTTTATATTAGAATTGGTAAAGTAGGATTTAAAAGACAAATTAAATAATACTATGAAATTTTATATCATAATTATTTTATTCAAATCATCAAAGTTTATTGTGAGGCTCCCCTCCCTTTCTCTATTATATTAGTGACGTACGTGTTGTATTATTCTGAAGAAGATTGTCAGCATTTTTTTTCAAATTTGTATATATATATATATAATTCTTTTTTCTAAGGAAGGTCAAATGAGACGATTTTTATTTTCGATTTATTAAAGTTTCTAACACTGAGCCATTCATATGGGTTGTTAAAATTTTGGACTTGATATTGATGATGACACGTGTCTTTTTCATCATAAATATATGTAAGGTATTTCTTTTTAAAATTTCAGGACCATCTCAAACATATTGAAAGAAGCAATTTTAACAAGAAATGAATTGTCGATTCATAAATACAATAAAAATAATGATCTTGAACTTCATCTATAAAAAAAAAAAAAAATTAATGTCATGATAATGACATTTTTTTTATTTACAAAAAATTACTAGTTGTAACTTTACCCTTTAATGTTGTTGATGCATGCTGAGTTATGGGCTGTTTATGAATTTTGCTTTTTACATATTGGGGAAAAAGTTTTTGTTAAATTGTGTTGCTAATCACAAATTAAAATAACAAACAGTAGGCTGCACGGTAATGTTTGGAATTCTGATAAACTAATTAGATTCTTTGTATGACAAATTTTGCCACTTATCTTAATTATATAAGTTGCAAAAGATATAATAATATAAAGTTTTTAAATGCACGTGTTTTTTTTCCTTTTAAGTAGTAGTAATAAATTCTAGACTTCCCTATAAAAAAAATTGGGAATAATATTTTAGTATGCAAAGTTCTAGTAGTTGTTTAAAAACACTAAAATTTATATTAAAAAAATGTACCACCATCCGTAATTTAATTAATTACCAACTCTATCAAGTTTTCCTTTAATTAATTACCAACTCTATCAAGTTTTTCCTTTGGATTTGATCGCCACCGTTGCTCCTAATTTCATGCAATAACAATGAAAAAGGATATAATTACAGTATATATCTTCTATATTACTTCCAAAAATAATTAATATCAAGGATAAAATAAGAAAATATGCATTCAATTATATCTTAATTTTTTAAAATGATAACTATTATAGATAGTCTATTTTTAATAAAGATAACAATTGAAATAAGAATTTTAGTCTTTATATAAGAAAATTGATTCTTAAATTCCTTTCACGTGTTTTAATCTTATCTTTTCCGTAGGTATTCCATACAACTACTAAGTTATCGACATGTTAAAATTTCAAACAATGACATTAAATAATTTGAAAAATAAATAAACGTTTCGAAAAAGGAAATTTTAAAAATGTAATATACTCTCTTTCACTAATTATTAATTTGATACATTATAATTTTCTAAAACCACTAGACGCCATTATACAATTTCACAACTATAAACTATAAATAGAGCTCTGTTTTCTCTTCTTTCAAGCAAATTCAAAAAATAAAAGTAAAAAATGTCTGCATTCACTAAATTCTTCTCATATTTCAATCAACGTGTCAATATTTTCTTCTTTTCATGGCTTCCTCAAGCATTAAGATTCCTAATCCTTGTGTTTTTTGTTTCGATCAGTGTATTCTTACATAGACGAGAAAAACACAATTGCAGGAAAATTATAAACAAAAAGAGCACTAAATTTGTCTACAAAAAGCGGAAATTACTTGGATTTGTTGCTACTGAATCGCTTGATTGCTCGATTTGTTTATCAGATTTCGAGCACGGAGATAAAGGGAGGAAAATTGTAAACTGCAGTCATATTTTCCATGAAAACTGCTTAGATAAGTGGCTGATGCACGGGAAGGGACAAGCCACGTGTCCACTTTGCCGGAGCGTGATTATACCGGAAAATATGGTGGATGTTCACCGGAAAGTTAAAGATGAAGGACTGAGGTTTACTATGTTTGAAGAAGAACTTGCTTTGATATTACTCTCTGGTTTGACTAGTGGATGTTCAAATTAGTTATCATAAAAAAAAAATTGGTACATTTTTCTTAATTTTATTCAAAAGGAAAAATATTCTTTTGTAGTACTCAAAAGTTGGTAGTTTTGTCTAGCTTATTTTTGAGTTTATGCTTTATATATTGTTAGTGCAATTAATTTTGTAAACTATTAGATTATTGGAAAGATATGGAATTTGTTTACTTAGAAAATGAAATGTGTTATATAAATATTTAGCCTAACGATATATATTACTTAGATAATTTTTTTGTTCATGTCATTATTTAGTACTCATGTACTAAAAATCACAGATATCCTAATCCACGGAAGAATTTTAAAAAATGGCATTCGATTAGTGGCAGAGTTAGATTTAAACCCAAAACGTCATGATTCGAATGGACATTCATTATCACTATATTAAAGACATAACTTTTTTTAAAGGTGTCCAATTTTAAATAGAACAACTTCCACATATAGCAAACATAAAAATCATATTTATATGTTATAGCTATAATTTGTATAATTGTGCTCCATAACAAATTTTATGTTTGCTATGAAACTTTTGATTTGTATAATTCACTAGATACATCCAATTTTATACAAATTGTTCAGTTTTGTATAAATTCATTTATACATTGTGATTTATATAATAAGATCTATATTTATATAATTATAAGTGTATAGGACGAAAATATATGTATTTGTATTTACATTTTTCTTTCGCTTTATACAAACATAAATGCGTTTTATACATTTGTATACCGAATGGGTAATTGTATACCGAAATGGCTAATTGTATACCGAATCAGATGGCAAAAAAATGTGATGTTTACTGTGAATTATAAATAGAATAAACTATGGCTATAACATTTAATTTGAATAAATGATTTGCTATTTTATACAATTTTTTCTTTTAAATATATATCCTTTAAATATATAATTTGACCTATATATATAACGTAATTTTTTTATGCTATAGCTCCGCCCCAGCCTCCAATAACTAGGTCAACAATTCAGTCAAAATCTATACAAAATTTGGAAGAGGCAGAAAAACTTCAGTAACAAATTAATAAGAAAGTGAAAGCAAGAGTGAGAAAAAATAAACATTAATATCGACCACATAACTAAACTGAAGAATGACCCTATCCTTGGAAGCTGCATAGACAGCAAGCTTCTTATCACATAAAGTTAAGAAATTATACATATGACTAAGATATAGTGCAGACATTTTTGAATTTTAGTCAACATGATATAAAGAATGTTCTGGGCATATTAGTAATGCGCATATTAACTATGTTTGTATTTATTATGTTGAAATTATTTTTTATATAGTATTTGCTATGGTGTATTAAGAATAAAATGTATTGCAATAGTTTTTTTAAAAAATTATTTGTTTATAAAATACCATCCATAAATATGATGAAAAAAATTGAGGGACAATTGTGTCTTTAATTATTCTAATGACATATACATTAAAATGCTTTATATTATTAATATCATAGATTTTCATGTATTCGTTATACACACTTTAATACTAAATATAATTTATACATAATGTTAAAAAAAGTATACTAATAAAATATTAACAATACATAAAATTAGTGCATGTATTTTTTTTTTCTAATGCGCTCTGCCAAACAAGTGAATTAACTTTCGATAGCACTAGCTAGTCTTGCAGAAAAGGACACAATTTCAAAGTTTCCCTCACTCGACATGTTTCATTGATTAGAACTCTTTGGTTTATTGTCATTACAACAACTACTAACTACAGAGTATGGTCCCATAAAGTAGAATCTAGAAATATAGAATATACACAAATTTTGCTCACTTTTAGAGACAGACCTACACTTTAGAAAGGGGTGTACGTGCATCTATTAACTTTCGAAAAAATCATATATATATATATATATATATTTATTTTAAAAAAAAAAAAAAAAAACTGGCAAAAATTAATGTCAATGTGTATATGTACAAATTACAATAAACAAAAGCTTCATGAGAAACCAAGCTACCTAACATTAATAAGGGTACGTTCATAATAATAGAGTAGTAATTATAGTTACATAATTATCAAATAAGGTGACACTTTCCGTATCCTGAGACAAAAAACTATATTTGCAGTCGAGTTATGGAGAGCTCACTCCTGGAAGATAATCATAAAATTGGCGGAGGATCTGGTGCAATCTGACAATTTTTCAGACCATCTCCAATTCACATCAAATTTTACATTAAATTCTAAACTTGATGTAAAATTTAATATTTTTGAGCTCCAACCCACACCAATTTTTACACCAAATTTGGTGTGTGAATAGTGTTACACCAAATTTGATGTAACACTATTCATCACACCAATTCACTTTTTGAATATTTTAATATTATTTCAGTATACAAACTTTTAATTAAACATTATATAAATTGTATGTTTTAATTAAATCTTTTGTATATTTAATTATTTTTTATGTAATATTTTTATAATATTAATTTTAGATATAAAATTTAGTTTTTTTATAAATTAATTTTTCTATATATGACTTTTTTAAAAAAATTAAATTTATGTTAATTCTACTATAAATTATAATTGAATATAACTATAATTAACCTTCACATAAATTAAAAATGCAAACATATAAATTTGAACTACGTAATGCATTAATAGAGCATTTATGGGAGCAGCTAGTGATCTTGAAAGTTGAATATTTATGTAGAATTTTAAAATAGATTTTTTCAATTATGTAATATTTATTTAATTGTATTTCATTAATGATTTCACTTTTATTTGTATTATCCATTATTATGTATAATGTATAATATTTGCTAGCAATTTATATTATTTAAAAAATTATGGTACAAAATAAATTTATATTAAACGATTATAAAAGGAAATAATATGAATTATATATGGTGAATGTTAGAATTTGTTTTATGAAATAAGAAAATATAAATGAAATAAGAAATAATATAATAATAATGATGAGAGAGAAAATTATTCTTTTTTGGTGTAAAATTTGATGCAATAGGTTGGAGTTGATTATACAAAAAATAGTGTTGACACCAAATTTAATGTAAAATTTGGTGTTTGGGTTGGAGATGCCCTCAACCAATTGAAATAAATTTATTCAGGATGAAATAAGGCCATCAATTGCCCATAAAATATTCTAAGAATAAGCTAAGAAGAACTTTTTTTGGTTGGTGTTTAGTGTTCACAAATGGCACCACTTATATAGAATATTTCAAAAGAAATTATTCAAAAGTCAAGAGTTAATTTTGATAACGGCATTATGAATGTTAATGGCATTAAAATTTAAAGCCCATTACATCACATTCTACAGAACTTCTTTTGTTTTGATTATTCTCTTTATAACTTATTTTACGTTGTGTTCTTTGCATTACACAAAATAAATAAAGGTAAAATTAACATCACAGAAGGATCATCAGGTTTTGGACAAGCTTTTTAAACTTTCAGAATTTCTATTAAAGAATGAAAATGTTATCATATCAAAGAGAACAGTGCGGGTTGTGGCAGAGCTATTGTGCATTCAAATATTTATTTCAACTGGCGAAGAAATTGATAGATTGCTCAACATCCTCTGCCAATTCTGTAACTAGTTTTGCAGAAGTGAGCTTTCTATGATTAGATTGCCAATTCTGTAATTAGTTTTGCAGAAATAAACTTTCTATGATTAGATTGCAAGTAGACTAAAAAAAAGATTGCGAGTAGATTTCTGTTCAGTTTACCTTATATTTTAACTTGTCAATGTAACTAATAACTTTTTGTCCTTGTTATGTTACCCTAATGACATACCAATTGCTATAGTTTGTATTCCTTTATTAGATCTACAATTTTTACGTATTGCTTCATAATGTATCGTATTGTATTATATTGTATATTGTCTTGTTCTCTGTCATTATGTAATGTCACACTCCAACAATTTAAATGATAAATCTTCAAAAAAAGGTTTCTCACGAAGCATTTCTATGTTGCAGTTTAGATGTTGTACATATATATTAACATTTCTTGCAACTCTTGTTTTCCTCGACCTAATAAGATGAGAAGTAATCCACATTTTTAATGATAATTAGCTGTATGATATAGCATCGAAGTCTATGATTTTGTAATAGTTCTCATTTTATGTTTTTTCTTAAAAGGAGGAGGTCTGCATTTTTTGTTTACATCAGATAATTTTTAGCAGTTATGCTTGAGGCTTTCATTTCTGAAGAATCATTATATTTAAGTCATATAAGAATGTATGGTTAGATCTGTTTGTTTGATTCGCCTGAAATATCCGTTTTTGAGGCAAAATTTAGATGGCTTAGACAGTAATAAGGGGTTTCGAGAATTTGTTTCTGTTTTGCTTTTAAAAAAAATAGAGATATTGTTCTGTTTTGTTGCAATAGAGCTACTGTATTGGACAAGGCAAAGATTTTCTAAATTTTTGCCTTGTAAATGAGATACTACACAATTAAAGCGTGTCTTGTGAAATTAGGCCATAGTTAGAGGTACTTAGGCTTACACATTTTCATTAAATGAAAAGCAAGTGCAAAAATTAAAAATCATCGATTTGAGGGATGAAAATTAAAGTCCATCTTGAAATAAGAGCAATTTGTCTATCAAATTTAACTTTTGAACAAAAATCAAAACTTTTTATGCATGTATGAATATGACTATTTATTCCGTGGATGAAAGATGTGAAATTATTGTTGTCCTTCATTGGAAACTATGAAATTATGTCACTTGAAAATTAATGTTTCTTTTTTTAAAATTAAAGACACTAAAGCTGAAAGTTTATTGATTTTCAGAAGCTGGAGATGCCTTCTTAGAAATTTTTGGCCAAAATTTTCAATATCTTGGGACTGTTATGATCCCAAGCGTAGACTTGTAGATCTGTTCTCTGTGGTTAATGCTAAGCTTTCTTTCAACAATACATGTATCAAATACATCAAGGTTTAGTGTTAACCATTCAACCTTGATGTCATTGATACACGTAATGTTAAATGAAAACTTTGCGTTAACCATAGAGGATAAATCTACAAGTCTATGGGGCAAAAATTTACAAGGCATATCCAACTTCTAAAACCAATCATCTTTTAGCTTCAATATCTTTAATTTTAAAGAATTAATTTCAAGGTGACAGAAACCTCAAACTTATATAATTTTCATAAAAAGGATAACCTGACAGTAATTTCCCAATTTGGTCATCGCCTAAGACAACCGAAGAGCTACTCTGTATTCATCACATGAGAAAAGGACCAGATAAAAGTTGTCATTTTTTTTTAGTTTTTTAGTAACAAAAACCCTCATAAGCTATATTAAACCATAAACTTTGAATTAAATTAAATTCTTCTATTGAAATTTATATTTAGCAAACCCATGAAGGAGGAGAATTACTCATCCAACTGCAGAAAATTACAAAACTTGCAAATTTTAGTTCAATCTCCATAACTAACGCAGATTTTATGTAAAGACCAAGCAAACTAAAATATAAAAATTGCAAAAGAATAAACATTCAAAAATTTCATTTTTTTCTTATGGAAAAACATATAAAAGATCTATAGAAAAATCATAAGAAAAAAAAAAAAGAAAAACAAAGTATTTCTCCTAGTGGATATAGTGAAGAACTAGATGAAGGAAAAAAAAAGATTAGAAAGACTATATTTTACTAGTATAAAAATGGACAATGAAATGACTATTTATAATAAAAAAAAAGGGTGAGAGTTTTGGAAAGTGATTTATTTATTAGGTGAGAATCTAATTACTTAATTGAAATTAAATAATAAAAATATATGTTTTTTTATTAATTTGGCATAAATAAGTAAATCTTTTCACATTACACGCCAAAAGCAAATGAAAGTAAAGTCAAGGAAATCTTCCCACCATAAAATATTTAGTAAGTAAATAGCAAAGGTAAGACTATAACTATTTCACTGAAAAATCTTGGCTCTCTAAAATTTTTAGTTAGTAAATAGTACAAGTAAAAATATAATTCTTTTTATATAAATCTTTACTTCTCCATATTTTGGGTCTATTATCTTAAATTAAAATAGAAAATTACAAATTGAAATATCAAATTGTCATTGTCTAAGAAACATGCATGTTGACAAACACCTGTTTTCTAGACTTTTTATTTATATATTAGTATAATTAGTAATTCTTTAAAGCTATTACTTTTATAGGCATGGAGTTCAGGCCTTCATGATAAGTAGATTTCAAGAAAGATTGTACTCGTGTTGTAAAGTCGTGTTTTAATAAATTCATAAAATTTGTGATGTCGACTGCATGAATTGAAAATATATGTCCAAATCTTAAGGTTGACAATGGTTCAGACACAATCAAATCGATTTTATCAGTATCAGAATCGATTTTGCTATACTGGGCAAAATTACCAAAACCAATACTATTGGAACCGGGTTTACCAAAACTTTTCCAAAGTTTCGATCTGGTCCTATAGGTACTAGTTTAGAACCAGATCGGATCAGTACCGAAATTGGGTCGTCATACTGGATTTTTTTTCTATAAACATATATTATTATACATTATTATTATTAAATTATATATTTTATATATGTATATTATATATGTGAGTCCTATGTGATATAATACATGTAAGACTCAAATTATCAGATAAGATGTCATGCAGAACATGTATT
Source organism: Solanum bulbocastanum (assembly GCA_037074985.1). Taxonomy (NCBI): domain Eukaryota; kingdom Viridiplantae; phylum Streptophyta; class Magnoliopsida; order Solanales; family Solanaceae; genus Solanum; species Solanum bulbocastanum. The sequence goes on along the minus strand of CM073600.1, from coordinate 52,749,887 downwards.
TGTTTGTTTAAATTTATACAAATTTAATGGTCTAATTATCTAAAAATTGAAGGACATAAACGTAAATGTGAACTAAAACCCAATTCCATATATTATGCCTTCTTTTCAAAACCCTTACTTTTCTTGAGGAAACAATTCGAAATTAGATCCAATTCCAATGACCGGAGTTAGAGAAACCCTAGAGGACCGTATCAGTTTGTTGCCGGATGAACTTCTGATCAAAATTCTGTCTTGTTTGGCGACAAAGGAGGCATACACAATATGTATTCTCTCTAAAAGGTGGCGTTATCTCTGGGCTTCCATTCGTAACTTCAGTTTTTCTAATACAAATTACCGAGAAAATTTCACATCTTTTGTTAACTATATATTACGGAGTATCTCGTTCTGTTTCTCCCAAAATACAAAAATTCAAAATCGACTACAGTTATTGCAATGTTGAAAGCCACTGGCAAATCACCGAATGGCTTAATTTTGCTGCTATTAGAAAAGTGGAACATCTTCTGCTCTGGTCTACTGATTTAATCACTTCCCCTTTCCCATTGCCTCAATCTTTCTGCGAATGTTCGTCATTGATAACATTAGCAATAGTTGTTGGTCGTTTTAACTTTGATGACACAGTCATAGCCTGGAAGTCTTTAAAGAGCCTAAACTTAGGGAATTTTATTATAGATGATTACAAAATTGCAAAAATATTGTCAGGCTGTCTTGTATTTGAAGATATGGAATTATATGATTTAGTTGTGATTAATGGTCCTCATCGCTTGGAATTTATGTCTTCAAAGTTAAAGACACTGACGCTGAATGGTCAATGGTTGATTAATGATGGAAGTCTTCGTTGTGTGGAAATTTTTGCCCCGTACATTCAATATTTAGAAATTTCAGGAGGTCTTTATGATCTCAAGTGTATTCTTGTAGAGGTGTCTGTTGTTGTTATTGCTGTAACACCCCAATTTTTTTTTAAAAACGTCTAAATCAACTTTTATCTTTGTGGAAAGACAAGGAAGATGGGTAATAAATTAAGAATGATGTGGTATGTCATATTTTAAGTGTCCGAGGGTTGTATCTCAATTTTTGAAGTTAAGTAAGTGGCAAAATAAAAGTTGGCGAAAGTTATCGTAAGTTCCTTTTTAAAGATTTCTCTGAAATTTGGGTCAAATATATTGGATGTTTTCTCCCAATATATAAAGAGTTAGAAGGTCTATTACCCATTAAATCGAAGGCCTACGAGTCTAGTTTGCAATGCACAAAACCCGTATCAAACCGACATCAGAGTAAAAAATTGTGAGGGTTTTACTAGGGACTGCCGGGGCAGAATTCAGGTCGAATCTGGGTCGGGTCAAAAATATGGTATGTCAGCTTATTTAACGTTTTAAGCCATAAAAACATTTCATTTCAGTTCCAAAATAGAGAGAAAGCTTAAGAGGGTTCCTATGGAGTTCTAGCATGATGAAGGTTAGTTTTTGACGATTTCTACCATTTAACATTGCCCTCGTGCCTAGAAACGTAATCCCAACATGTGGCAATCGTTTTTTCCTTTTATTAGCTGCATTTGGAGCTGATTTTTGAGGATATAGATTTGTAGTTATTGATGTTTCTTCAAGGTTTAAACTTGGTTAACTAAGGTAATCATCTTGGGACTCTTTTATGATTGTTTTTATGAATTTCTACGGACATTTCGACAAGTTGGAGCAATATGACAAATCTGCCGATTTAAGATTATTTATGAAATGTTTATAGGTGCGTTCCAGCTGTGTATATATATTGTTTGCGAAGCTTAGGAGACAAGGAACAACTTTCGTGAAGGAACTATGGTATTTCGAGTGTTTATTGGAAAGGTATGTTAAGGTTATTCCCTTCGTCGACATGTTTCCTTAGAGGTAGTTTACGTTGGCGATTTTGTAGATGTAATTGTGAGTGGTTGGCTGATTGAGTGGTTATAAACCCTTATTTTAGGGACTCATAATTTGTTAAGAACGACCCTAAGTTAGGAACGACTTGGATATTATTCATATAAATTGTTTATAGCTAAATTGCTCGCCTTTAGCCTATTCAATTGTTTGTTGCCGCCCTTGGGGCTATTGTGGTTAATTGTAGGACTGTTATTTTCAAAGAGGGATATGTGTTGCCCACGGGGCTATATTAATGCCAAAGAGTGTTATGTGTTGCCTATGGGGCTATTTTGACGCCAAAGAGGGTTATGTGTTGCCTGAAGGGCTATGTTGATGCAAAAAAGGGCTATATGCAGCCCATAGAGCTATGATGTTGCCTACGAGGGCTATGTGCTGCCTACGGGGCTATATCATTGCCAAAAAAGGGCTATGTGACTTCTTACAAAGACAAGGGGCAGCCGATAGGGGTATGTAGATTGATTTGGCACCTTTTGGGCTTATGGGGGCCTAGGTAGGTGGTATGTTGTTTGTACCTGCCAAGCTTATGGGGGATTGGTTAGGTTGATGTTTGATCATTTTTGTATTTTTAGATTCAGTAGCGGGTTAGCATGCTTATCCAAAATTTGATTTCCTTACGTGATTGCTTTTGGTATATTATAATACTTGCTCACTAAGTTTATAACATTTCATATTGTGTACATTATTTTGTACTGAAGCCCCATTGCTTTGGGGGCACTGCATTCATGCATGCAGGTCCCGACAGACAACTCAGTAGACCTCTTCAACAGCAGGATTGACTTCTATCCGATTGGCTAGCACCTTTCCTCCGGAGCTGCCAGAGTTGGGAGGTTTGTTACTTTTTGTTGTATATATCTTTATGGGTAGGGTTGGGCCCTGTACTGCCAATCTTTACTACTCTTAGAGGCTTGCAGACTAGTGTGTGGGGTGTATAGCTACGTTATAGCCATACTGGCCTAGGTTGTTGCTTTGCTGAAGCTTATGTGTTGTTTGATGTATTGTCTTGATATATACATGCTTTTAGTTTTGATATAGATATCATGGTGGCCTCGACGGCCCAATCAGGACTTCTGTGCTAGTTGGCTATTTATTTATATGATTTCATGGGAGTAGTTGTTTCTTTTATAGATCAATTGACAGGGGCCTTGCCGGCCAATGGCTTATTTTTAAGCCAAGATATACTTGTTTGTTTCCTTGATTGCGTGTGGCTGTCATGCGTTAGTAGCAAATGGTTCAGTAGGGTCGACTCGGGCCTGAGTTTTGGTATTAAAAGCAGTTGCACCCCTTGAGTTTGGGGCATGACAACTGCTAAGCTTGCTTACAAGATTTTGTGTATCAAAGACTGTTAAATATATTGTGGGTAATTACCTTGTAGTATTATCAATTAGTTAGTAGTCTATATTTATTCCTAAATTGGAGTCTTTGACTCATATTTTGTAGCCTTATTTGTTGCTATCTTTGTGTATATAACAATCAGTCAAATAAAGAGATTGAGATTGAGGAAAATATTCTTTCATGGTATCAACTGCTTAGGGCTCTTCTTCCGCATACGCCCTTAATTCCGCCTTTTTTCTTCTTCATTTCTTCTGTTTTTTCGCCGGCAATCTCACAATGTCGGACAAATCCTTTCATCTGGCTTTAGCCGTATCTAATATCAAGAACCATATTCCCATCACTTTTGAGATGGAAAACGTTCAATACTCTACGTGGTCGGAATTATTCAAAATTCATGCTCGTTCTCACAGAGTACTAGCCCATATGATCCCTCCGAAAGAAGGTCCGTCCAAACCACCTTCCACTGATCAAGAGAAGGAACTGTGGACTACTCTAGATGCCACGGTTCTTTCATGGATATATGCCACTATCTCTAGTGATCTCCTGCAGACTATCATTGAGCCTGATTCGACTGTTATGGAGGCCTGGGATAGGTTTCGAGACATATTCCAGGACAACCAACATTTCCGTGCCGTTGCTCTTGAACAAGAATTCTCCACCACGTCTATGGAGAATTTTCCCAATGCATCCTCTTACTGTTAGCATCTCAAGTCTCTCGCTGATCAGTTGAAGAATGTCGGAGCGCCGATTTTTGAAAGCCGAATTGTGTTATAGTTGGTTGGTGGCCTTACCCAAGCCTACTGTGGTGTGGGCACGCTTATTCGTCAAAGCAATCCGCTTTCTCCCTTTTACAAGGCTCGCTCCATGCTTATTCTTGAGGAAACCGAAATGGCAAAAGAGGCGACAACCGAATCTGCCATGGTTGTAGCCTCGTCAGATGACTCCTCTGGTCAATTGACAAACACGGGTCAGTTGAAGAGCAAATATTCCAGTTCGTCTAACAACAAGCGCAACTCTGGTAGCCGAAAAAATGGTGGTCCTGCCTCCGATGGTGGCTCCGGCGGTGGTAAAGAAAATAGTGGTCGGAGTCCATCGGCTGCTGGGCGGGGCTCCGGTGCGACTCAAGCTTCGAATATGTCCCCTGCGTTTTGGCAGCACGTGTATCCTTGGGGATATGGTTGGCCCATTCCTCCTTGCCCTTACCCAACTCAAGGATGGACCAGGTCGGGTACTCCCAACCAACAGGCTGGACTATTGGGCCCAAGGCCACGAAATCAATAGGCCTACATGGCATCTGGACAGCAGCAACAGTTCGGTTCGATGGCTCCTACCGATATTTAGGCTGCAATGCATACTATGTCCCTTAATCCGCCTGATCCGTCTTGGTACATGGACACCGGGGCTACTTCTCATATGACTTCCTCTTCAGGTAACTTCTCATCTTATTTTAATTTGAGCACTCATCCAAATAATAATATAATTGTTGGTAATGGTCATAAAATTCCTATTCTTGGCTACGGTCACACTTGTTTGCCTTCATCTAGCCCGACCATTTCTTTAAATAATGTCCTTCATGCTCCTAAAATCATAAAAATCTCATCTTTGTTAGAAAATTCACTACTGATAATTTCGTAACTGTTGAATTTGATCCTTTTGGTTTTTTTGTAAAGGATTTTCAGACGGGGAAGTCAATTCTGAGGTGTGATAGCCGGGGCGACCTTTACCCAATTACTACTCCAATCAACAATCAAGCTAGCTCTACTTTTGCCGCAATTTCTCCTAAACTTTGGCATGATTGGTTGGGTTATCCGGGTGCTCCAATTTTAGATGCTCTTAGGCACAATAAAAATATTGATTGTAATAGACTTTCAAGTTCTAGTATTTGTGGTTCATGTGTTTTGGGGAAACATGTGAAGTTGCCGTTTGTTCATTTGATTTCTAGTACGACTTTGCCATTTGATATAATACATAGTGATCTTTGGTCATCTCCCATTTTGAGTTCTACAGGACATCGTTACTATGTTTGATTACTTGATGATTTTTCTAATTTTTTGTAGACTTTTCCTTTAGCCCGAAAATCTGATGTATATGACACATTCTTGGTTTTTAGGAATCACATTCTCACCCAATTTGAACGTAATGTTAAAACCGTACAATGTGATAATGGGAGGGAGTTTGATAATGGTCCATTTTGGGAATTCTGTCGGAAACATGGCATGTCTTTCTGTCTCTCTTGTCCTCATACTTCTTCACAAAATGGGAAAGCTGAAAGAAAAAGTCGTACTATCAATAACATTAGCCGTACTCTTCTTGCCCATGCCTCACTTCCACCATCTTTTTGGCATCATTCCTTACAAATGGCAACATACCTTCTAAATATTCTTCCGAGCAAATTGTTGGGTAATAAATCTCCTTTGGAAATTCTTTATAAAAGGGAGCCTTCTTATTCTCATTTACGAGTTTTTGGGTGTTTGTGTTAACCCCTTTTTCCATTTACTACTATTAATAAATTGCAACCCCGATCTACTCCGTGTGTATTTTTGGAATTTACCCCGAATCACCGTGGATACAAATGCTATGATTTATCCTCTCATAAAATTATCATTTGTAGACATGTTCTGTTTGATGAGAATTTCTTTCCCTTTTCAAAGTTACATACTCCTTCTTCTCGACAATATGATTTTTTGGACTCTGGACTAAATCCTTATGTTATTCAACATTTTAGAAATTCTAATGTTGCGTCCAACGACCCTCCACATCCTCTAAATCCTCCTAACCAGCCCATTCCAAGGCCCACATCACCTACACCCCATTCCCCGATCCAAACCATATCTCCTGCGGCCCATTCCCTGGCCCAATCTACTCCACCTAGCATCCCCTCTTCTCAGCAAGCACAACCCACTTCTCCCCCTCTCCAGCGGCCAAGAGTTGTGACCCGTAGCCAAAATGGGATAGTTAAACCAAATACGAAATATTCTTTTGTTTTCGAGATTACAAGGTCACCTTTGCCTCGTAATCCGATTGCGGCACTTCGTGATCCAAATTGGAAAATGGCCATGGATGATGAATATGATGCTTTTATTAAAACTAAGACGTGGGAGTTAGTGCCCCGTCCACCTAATATGAATGTGATTCAGTCTATGTGAATTTTTACTCAAAAAGTCAAATCTAATGGTGCTTTTGAGAGGCATAAAGCACGTCTTGTAGCTGATGGCAAAACTCAGCAGGTGGGAATTGATTGTGGTTAGACATTTAGTCCGGTGGTTAAACCGGCAACAATCCGAACTGTTCTTAGTCTCTCTCTGTCCAAGGCATGGCCAATTCATCAATTGGATGTCAAAAATGCTTTCCTTCATGGTGAGCTTCAGGAAACCGTTTATATGCATCAATCCTTGGGGTACAGGGATCGTACTCATCCTGATTATGTTTGTCTGTTACGTAAGTCTTAAGCAAGCTCCTCGGGCTTGGTATAAGCGTTTTGCTGATTATGTTTTGTCTATTGGTTTCACTAATAGCCGGTGTGACAATTCTTTATTCATCTACAGCAAGGGTCTAGATATGGCTTACATTTTATTATATGTTGATGATATTATTCTTACTTCTTCTTCTGATGTTTTTCGGTGTTCTATCATGGCTCTTCTCAGTTCTGAATTTCCTATGAAAGATTTGGGTCTGTTAAATTATTTTCTTAGTATTGTTGTCACTAGACATAAGGGTGGCATGGTTCTTTCACAACAGAAATATGCTGAAGAAATAATTGAACGAGCCGGCATGTCCTCATGTAAATCGAATCTTACTCCGGTTGACTCCAAACCGAAGGTTAGTGCTAATTCTAGTGCTCCTTATGCTGATCCCACTCTTTACAGAAGCCTTGCAGGGGCCCTTCAATATCTCACTTTTACCCGTTCGGATATATCTTATGTTGTTCAACAAATTTGTCTCCATATGCATAATCCGCGTATTGATCATTTTAATGCTCTCAAATGGATAATCCGGTATGTTAAGGGTACTTTGGATCATGGACTTCACCTTTATCCCTCTTCTTTCTCCACTCTTGTCTCCTACACTGATGCAGATTGGAGAGGGTTCTCGGACACCCGACGGTCTACATCCAGGTATTGTGTGTTTTTGGGAGACAACCTGGTCTCATGGTCATCAAAACGACAACCCACATTGTCTCGTTCTAGTGCCGAGGTCAAATATCGTGGGGTGGCCAATGTCGTCTCCGAATCATGTTAGATTCGTAATCTTCTCTTAGAGCTGCATTGTCCGATTAAGAAAGCCACACTTGTCTATTGTGACAATGTAAGTGCTATTTATTTATCGGGTAATCCTGTACAACATCAGCGTACAAAACATATTGAAATGGATATCCACTTTGTTCGAGAAAAGGTTGGTCGTGGACAGGTTCATGTTTTACATGTTCCATCCCGTTATCAAATAGCGGACATTTTCATAAAAGGTCTTCCACGTGTCTTGTTTGAAGAATTTCGGGACAATCTTAGCGTCCGCAAACCTCCCGCTTCGATTGTGGGGGTGTGTTAAATATATTGTAGGTAATTACCTTGTAGTATTGTCAATTAGTTAGGAGTCTATATTCATTCCTAAATTGGAGTCTTTGACTCCTATTTTGTAGTCTTATTTGTTGCTATCTTTGTGTATATAACAATCAGTCAAATGAAGAGATTGGGATTGAGGAAAATATTCTTTCAAAGACATCAACTATGATTATGGTCTACATTTTGATCCCGAGGAAAACAGTTAGAGTGACTATCATCAATTCTTTAGGTCCCTCGTCCACGGTTACCTTCTAACGTTCTGTAATGTAAAGGAGTTAACAATTGGAACTTGGTTAACAGAGGTTTGTTTTTATCTCAGAGTAATAGAACCTTAGTACAGTATAGGTGTGTATCTAAGATTTCGAACATAAATTGGGGATACTTATGCATTTTCTCTGAATTATTTAAAAAGAAAAAATTACACACAATATTATTCTATAGTCTGCTTCAGAAATGACTATAGATGAGATAAGACAAGACTTAATAATATAATTCATCTTTTTTCATACCATCAAATTAAGAAGACATACAAATCTAACTATGTAGCTAATAATCTTAATATCGTGACATGCTTATAACAATGTTAAAATACACTGATAATCCAATTTTTGAAATAATATTATAATCAGTTTAACAAAACTGAGTAACTGACGGTAAGGCATGTAAAACCCAAGCATTCTTCAGTTTTGCTAAAGTATCGTCTTCATATATATGGCACCTAGCTATGTTAAAAGAATATTACATTATCTTATCTTTGAGAATCATTCTAGCTAAGTTTGGAGCACTATAATATATACTTTATTTGTATTATTACGATATACATTTCGAAACGTATCATATTTAAAATATGTCACTTCCTATTTACATGAACTATTTCGTTTAGATTATTATAATGACAACAAGGAGTTATTAATGCAGTTTGATATAAATATTTATTTTGTAAGAAAACAAACAAGTAACAACTCAATTTATCAGCTCAAAATTAAAACTTTTTAGAATAATTAATTAAATTGAACTTAAGAAATTGATCAAATCAAACTTGCTCACATTCAATCAAAATCATAATTTTCTAAATTCAAAAATTAAATTTTTCATATCCTATCCGAACGATTATAATACCTATCTTCTAACCCACTTACGATTTGGACGTATGTTAATAACATTTTGTTTGTGTCTTCTAGTTGGGACTTGAATATTGGAGAAAAAAAAAGGATCACAATGTCAGGTTAGATCATATTGTTATTATATTATTATATGATTTAAAACTTAAAAAATATTCATATAATACTAAGATTGAAGTGATGAGTCTGAGAATATCTGAGTTGTGAATTAATTTACTTTAATATATGGAAATTAGGTGTGGTTTTGTACTATTCCAAGAAAGTAAAGACAAACTCCATGAGTTAAAATTACATGTCTGTCTGCTGACTGATATCTTTCTTCTTAAAGCAGGTAGGGCACCTGCCATGCTAACTTCTTTATATTTAATTATTTTCCACCTTCAATTTATTGTGCATTTAATATTACTATGTACATATCATATTTTATGAAATTAGTGTGTGATGGCATTATTAACCCTAAGCAGAAATAGCAATATAATTGATTATACATGCATGAATTATAATCTTTGTACAAGATAGTGTACATACACGTATACATGGTAAATGTTTCTAAAGAAGGGTTTATATCTCATCGATAATCATTACCGTAAAAATAAATTTTAACGATAATATATATATACATATTAATAAAAAATGTATTTATCCACGTTAATTGTTATTAAATTTGATGTCTTTGTAAACATTTGAGATATTTATAAAGAGTGTTAATCGCAGCTAAAAAACGTTTTTATGTAGTGTATTTATCAATGGTATTTATACAATTAGGTAATATTTATGATAAATATATACTTTATATGTATGATAATATAATTAGTAATTTAACCATTTTTGCTCTCTTCCGGCAATTTATATATACTTATATTTAAAATCCTTTTTAAGTAAACAAAGGGTGGTTTAGTCAAAGGAGACATTAATTTAAATGAGGTGATATTGATGTGTAACGAAGACATGCGGCCACTCGTCTACTCCCTGAGTACTCAGCATATGATAATGTTGAATTGTTGGTAGCAAAATATTACTTTGTCATTAAATTTTGAGATTTAAACGAACAAAAAAAATTAACATGATTTTTTATATCGATAAGATACGGCATCTGGACCTAACTCAACTCTAAAAGCTAGTTCATGAGGGGAGGTTTAATTTGTCTAAATCCATATAGGGAGACCAAATTCTCATCCCTTTTATCGATGTGAGACTTCTTAACACGCCCCCGTACACCTAGACCTCAACTGGAGCGTGAACACTTCTAAATGGGGTCCAATATTGGTGACCAACAAATTGGGATGAGTCTGACTCTGATACCATGTTAAGATACGACACGTGGACCTAACTCAATCCCAAAAGATAGCTCATGAGGGGAGGTTTGTCTAAGTCTATATAAGGAGACCAAATTCTCATCCCTTTACCGATGTGGGGCTTCTTAACATATATATCTTTTAATTATATCTTGAATTATCAATTATTATGATTGATAATAGTTTTTACATAGTTTTTACCAATAAATATTATTTCACCAACATAGATTGTGGTGCAATATCTAAATTGTTCTACCTTACTTAAAAGTCTTGAATTGGAGTTTAGCGTATGAAGAAACTTTTGTTGAGAGCGTCACTCCAAATAAGTCCTATAATGTGCAATACAAATTTAATTAGTTATTACTCTAATACGGACACCGAACATCGAGTGGTTCGAATTTAATTAGTTAGTACTCTAATACGGATATTGAATATCGCGCAAAAAACCTAATAAATAAATAAATTTTATTTCAAAATAATCCACTATGTTTTAAACTATTTGACTCTCAAAATCTGAACGATTCACATATATTTGTATATGTTGAAATGTGTGACCGTCTCATCTAAATTAAAGCTTAAACTGTTAGAAAGAGATGCACTCTTTTATTAGTTAATTGCATTCTCAACACTCCCTCTCATATGCGGCTCTGGTCTTTTTTTATGAATCAAGCACGTGGAAATTCTTTTTAATATAGGTAATGATGATCGATTTTTTTCATGAACCAAGCATGTAAAAATTCTTTTTAATATGAATGACGGTGAAATTCGATTACAAAATATCTACCTGCTCTGTTACAATATTAAAATATGTAACCGTACTACGTTTAGTAATAGTGTAGAAGGATTACTACAAACATATTGAATGTGTCAAATATTTTCTCTTAACATATAAAGGGACAAAGCTAGGTTCATTAAAGAACCTCACACCAAACTATTCAGTAAAAACATTAAAGAGACCCTTGCTAGCTAGCTACTCATCTTCCTGTTTACTTGCAATAATAAATAAGAACTGCAGAAATATTATTTATTAAGCAATTGTAAGAAAAGAAAGGAATTATTAAGATGGAAGAGAAAAAAGAGAGTAGATCAATTTATGATGAAGTTATCACCAAGAATCCAATGTTTTACTTACTAGAAGGCATTAAAGCTATTCTAAAATGTCTTGGTTTTGAATCTCCAAAACTTGTTCATCAAGCAGCATCGCCATCGTCATCGTCATCGTCTTCGTCTTCTTCAAGTATTGCAGATACTAATAAAAGAGAAGAAGAGAGTGAAAAACAAGAACAAGAGTGTGTGTTATTCCATGAAGATGGTAATAAGCAAGGTTCAGATTCAACAAATGATAATTACAAGAATGAACCTCCAGTTGAAAATGAAGATCCACCTCAATCAGAGACACTTGTAAGTTGATCTACTGCTTTTCACCTTTTATTAAATCAGAAACAGTTTTTCTACTTTCAAAAAGTACGAACAAGATTGTGCACACATTATTCTTTACAAATTTACTTGTGAATTTACACTGAGTGCCCCACCCATGAGTAAATATTTCATAGTAGTATAAACTGAAATATTCTGAGGCTACAAAGATAGTTATTAACGCGTTTGCACGAAATAAAAACATTCCCCTAGAGTAGTTCTTAATACAAATAAGAGAAATTATGTTTTAGCCATTTCTGTACATTCAATATAGTCTACGGATAGAAGAATACATAGAATTGAACATAATAAAATAAGAAATTGAAAAATTTTGTTGAAATTGTTTCGTTTGAAAATTTCTATTGTTGTTAATTCACATTAAATTTTCTCTTTAAAATTAGTATTTTCATCAAGAAAAATTAAAATATAAAAAATAAAAAACTAATCTCTTTGTTATTACTTATTACAAATAAAACTCAAGAAGATTTGATATCGTGTAATAAATAATTTTCTACCAAATATTACGTTACTCTTAGCCGATGTTTGACCGTATCTTATTATGAAATTTGAAAGAAAAAAAAGTAATTTTTATTTTTGAGGAACAAAATGATATTTGAAATTGTATTTAGTTATAAAAATAAAATTATAAATTAAAGATGTTTTTAACTTCTGTGTGTGATTTAGAGCAAAAAAAAAACTGAAATATCTTTTTATTATTTTTCAATTTTTTGTAAATTTTAAAGTAATTGAATTCCAAATTTTATGACAAAAAAAGTTTTCCGAAGTTCAATTAAAAAAATATGATTTATTAATTCACATTCAGAAATTAAAGTCATTATGATTTGTTTTTTTTTGGTCATGTACGCAGATAGTAGCAACATATCTTATTATCAAATTTGAAAGAGAAAAAGAAGTAATTTTATTTTTGAGGTACAAAATGATATTTGAAATTGTATTTAGTTATAAATATAAAAATATAAATTAAAGATATTTTTAATTTTTGTGTGTGATTTAGAGCTGAAAAAAAAGTGAAAATATCTTTTTATTATTATTTAATTTTTGTAAATTTTCCAAATTCAATTAAAAAAGTAAAAATTTTTCATGATCAAATGCCTCTCACTATTAAGATTGTTCGAATAAGAGTTTCAGACCGCAAAATATATATTTTTTGGTATGGAATGTTAATAGAGTAGATGAACAAATCCGATTTTAAATTATTTTTTTTAAAAAAAAAGGTCATAATTTCTATTATTAAACAAAAAGAAATTGAAATTCTCTAGAATATGTCGGTTGTTGAATAGTATTCTGATGAAAATAATAGCTGCTTCTCTCTCTCTCTCCGAGTTTCAAGAAATATGTCTTTTTTTACAGAAAAAGAAAATATAAAATATGATAGAGCATGCAGTTTCTATATTTATCTTTCTCATTTTATTAGAATTATTTCCAATTATTAAGTACTTATTTTAGCAAAAAAATGAGATATAGGGACATACAAAACCAAAGTCTTACACATATTTCTTTTTTTAAAAAAAAATAATGGATCAAAACCCTCCTAATTTATTTTATTTTTTTGTATGTTTCATATTTAAATTATGTCTTATTTATGTGACCTCATAGACTATAACTTTCAGATCAACCCTTTCAAACTATCACATTTTTATTTGTTTCATATTTAAATCATGTCTTATTTATTTGTTTCAAACTATCACATTTTTATTTATGCCAAGGAAGTGTTAACACTTGACACACATTTAACATTTTGTCATCTACCAAAGTTAGGGGGTTTTAACACTTGTTATATATACTTCCTCTTAATTTAGGTGATATAGTTCAAATTTTGAAAATTGATTCATATGTCTCAATTTATATAACATTATTCGAATTTTGAGAGTCGAACCTATTTATTAATCCATGTTCACATATTAAAGTCATTATGATTTGTTTTATTTTGGTTGTGTACGCAGATATTACCAACAGAAAGGAGGGGAAGACCACCATCAAGACCTAAAGTTGGCAGTGGACCTCCTCCTCAGAACAATTAATTATTTAGTTGACAATATATCAACACTTAATTTAGTTGATGGTCATTTTAATCGGTAAATTATTTAGAATTTCAAAAGATAATCTTGTTTATTTCCAAGCCATGTCACTAGATAGACATATATAGTCGTAGTAATCGGCCCAAAATGTCTCTACTCTTATCATATGGTCAATTTTTATATCAAGACTTAGGTCTAGTCGTAATGCTCTTTTATCTTGGTTTGATTTCCGTGTTTAATTGTATTAGGTCCTTTTATTTTTTATTTTTTTATATACATATAGTGTAAGATATTATACGGATTTTTCATATTTGCAAGCTAATTACTAGTACATAATTAAATCTACAAGTTGAGTATTTGTCGAACTTTGATCTCTAATTCTGTATTGATTAAGTGGATGCAATCTTCTTCTACTGCTCTTCAAAATTTGATTGAACTCAATAACTTTATTTAATCAAGTTCAAATGATTTTCAATTAGGGAATGATACTATCTTCGATACAAAGTCTCTTAAGGGACCATCTTAAACTTCTAAACCATAACAATAACTCTAAAGAGGATAAAATATACATATAAATCTTACTCTAATTACCTATGAGAAGGTAAGAAAACAATTTTTATTACTCTCAGGGGTCGTTTGGTTTGAATATGAATTATGATGGGATAAGTTATGTTGGGATTAGTTATGATGGAATAAGTTGTTCTGGGATTATTTCTTATTGAGTGTTTGGTTTGTTATATTCAAAATAATATATATTGATAAATTTTAAGAAAAAATTGTTTGTTTACAAAATTACCCTTCACTTTATTTAAACTTTTTAAATTCTTCTTTGTGAGCTTTAGTTATTTATTTTTTAAAATAAATATTTTATTTAACTTAAATATTTTTGTTTATGTATTCCATCGATAAGTACTATGTGTATTTAAAAATATATTTTTTTTCTTATTTAGCTTAAAAATAGAACTTCCCTCTTAAATTTATTAAAGAGAAGAAAATTTATGAGAAATCAAAATAAAATAAACATAAGAATTAGTCAAATAAATTCATAAATAAAAATTATATTTATATAGTACAATTTTTTAATAGAAAAATATGTATAATTATCATAAAAATAAGGAGTAGTAAATATTATTATACATGATATTAAAAAAAAATGTAAATATACATAAGTGTGAAAAATGATATATAAAAAGGATTTAAAGGGACATATTTGTCATTTACCTATTTTATCTCGGGATAAGTTATCCCGGGATTACTATACCATCCATGGGGAGGAATAACTTATCCCGGTACTAATTATTAATCCCGGGATAAGTTATCCCGGACTTGTCAACCAAACAACATAACTCTTTTTTTATCCCATCACTATTTCCTTATCCCATAACTATTTCTTCTAATCCCTCACACCAAACGACCCCTGAATGAATAATATCTACAATAATAAGCAAACAATTTTTATTAGACTCTCAATGAATAATATCTACAATAATAAACAATTTGAGATAATTATGTTTATACTCTAATTACCTATGAGAAGGTGAAAAAATAACTTTTGTTAGACTCTCAACTGAATAATATTTATAATAATAAATAATTTGAGATAATTATTTTGAAATGAAGGAGTAAAAAATATGAATTATATAGATGAGATTATTATTGAAAAAGCATGAATATTTAGGTCATTAGTCATTCATATGACTAGCAACAATAACTGCAGGGTCCCTCAAAAGATTGAATATCTTCAAAAACATTAATACAATATGACCCATCCACATTTATTTTGTCAGACATAAAATAGTGGCATTTTTGGTTTATTTGACTCTTCTTTCAGTTGACTGTTGAAACTTGAGTAGACTGTATATCAGATCATGTGTTGAACACAATAAGGGGTCGTTTGGTTTGAATACAAGTTATGATGAGATTAGTTATGCTGGGATTAGTTATGTTGGGATAAGTTATGCTGGGATTAGTTATGCTGAGATTGTTTTTTATTGATTGTTTGGTTTGTTGTATTAAAACTAATATGCATGACATACTTTTTAAGAATAAGTTGTTTGTTTATAAAAATACCCTTCATCTTATTTAGGCTTTTTATATGTATTTTTTATGGAGCTTTATCTATTCACTTTTAAAAATAAATTACGTGAATATGTTTAAATTTGTATTTCATATGAATTGAAATAGGCCCGTGGAAGCCTCTCCTCTTCACTATCATAAGTAAAATATTAATTAAAAACAAATCAATCATAATTTGAAGTAAAAACGGTAACCGTTTGATTGTTACGATTTTTTTCCTGATGAAATGTGCTATGTGGTATGTTCTTTCCTTTATGTAACAGGAGTGCATGGCAAAAGAAAAAGAAGATAGGAAAGTAACTTGTAAGGTGCCTCGAGAACAAAATGACATTTCGTTGTTCTACTTAGATGTCATGCCGCTCCTTGTATCAAAATAACCAAAAATATTGAATCAAAACTCCAAAAATGCTTCAAGAAAACAACAATAAAGTGATCAAAATTACCCTTCGTTTTATTTAGTTAATATTTTCTTTGCAAACTTTAATTATTTATTTTTAAAAATAAAACTCCAAAAATGCTTCAAGAAAACAACAATAAAGTGACCAAAATTACCCTTCGTTTTATTTAGTTAATATATTCTTTGCAAACTTTAATTATTTATTTTTAAAAATAAAACATTTATTTTATTTAGCTTAAATATTTTTGTTTATGCATTCTCATGATAAGTACCATATGTATTTAAAAATATAACTTTTTTCTTATTTAGCTTAAAAATAGAATTTCCCTCTTTAAGTTTTATTAAAGTGAAAGAAGATTTATGGGAAATCAAAATATAAATAAACATAAGAATTAGCCAAATAAATTCATAAATAAAAGTTATATTTATATAGTGTAATTTTTTAATAGAAAAATATAAATAATTATCCTAAAAATAAGAAGTAATGAATATTAGCATACTTGATATTAAAAATAATATAAATATACATAAAGGGATATAGTTGTCATTTTCCTATTCTATCCCGGGATAAATTATCCCGGTATTACTATACCACCAAATGGGAGGGATAACTTATCCCGGTACTAATTATTAATCCCGGGATAAGTTATCCCAAGCTTTCCAACCAAACAACATAATTTTTTTTTTATCCCATCACTATTATTTCTAATACCTCACACCAAACGACCCCTAAATGCTTTATTATTCTTCCAAATTTTAGAGTGGAAAATAGTCATTTCTGGTTTTGTAATTGAAGAATAGTTATGGTTGTGAAGCTTGTAATTTTACGAGTGAAATTTCATAAAAGTAATTAATTTATAAAGATATAATCGAAAAGTGGCTAGTGAACACTATATCTATATAACAAGTGTTGATTTGATTAAAATTATTATTTTATGTTCAAACTCTATACAAATATATAAAAACAAGTGTAAAGATCACACTTTCAATTTAAGACAAACGATGTTTAAATTTTGAATATGTCAATACCTTAGATCAGGGGCAAAGCTAAAGCCTAGAGGTGTATAAAGGGGTCATTTGAATCCCCTTTTACAAGAAAATCAAAATGCATATACACGAATGTTGAGATTTTTTTTGTATATATGATAGATGATGAACTCATTTAGTGAAAATTTTGTTTACGTCACTGCCTCCCATAGTGATTTTTTTTTGTTTGTTTGTGGTGGTGTTATAACCAAGGTTACAAATAATTCGTTAAAATTGTTGTAGCTTTGTTAATAAAAGGACGAAAAGAATAAATCTCAACTGATTTAAAGATCAAATATGTTAAATTAATATTGCATGATCAATGAGGAAAATATCTTTTAATTTTTTTCCCCATTGCATTTTCAACAAATAATATTTTAAAAAAAGTATTCAAAACTGTTGAAGATATAATATCTTAGATATCCTCAAAGAGACAGCTTATCTAATGTGTTTGTGTAACGAAAACTTTGTAAAATAGAAGCAATAACAAGAGACTCATCATCATCATTATCATCAGTCATCTCAATCTTCATGCAATTATTTTCAACCACTTCCAACTCCGGCGTTGACGGTGGTGGCGGTGGTGGTGGGAGAGGTGGTGGTGATGGTGGTGCCGTACAATTATTATAAGGCGAAGGAAAAGACGAAAAAGGGTAGACAAAATTAGTACGTGCATTTTCGATACCACAAAAAGTAATAGAAGAAATATCATAAGCTAGAGCAGCTTCTTCAGCGGTATCAAATGTGCCAAGCCAATGCCTTTGTTTTGTATTTGGATTTCTAATCTCAGCAGCATATCTACCCCATGGCCTTCTTCTTACACCATGATATTTTGTTGAATGTCTTGAACTTCTTCTAACTAAATTTCTAACATGCAATTTAGGAATGTTAGTAATATTTTCCATTTTTTTTCTTTTTAATTAAATAATGAGGGTTGAGTGTGGAAAAAATGAGATGGGGTTTATATAGTGATGAAATGAAATAAGTTTAATGTTTGTTTATAGACAAGATAAGACAGCACTGATTAGCACTAAGATAAGTTAATTAGTAAATTAGTGAGTTAAAATGAGTGTTTTTTGTGTCTTATTTGTGGTTTGGTCAAGTGGAGCAAGTGGGAAGCATTCCCATATGTTATATATTTTAAAATGTGTTGAGTACAAGTAGCATTTTGTTTGTGTTAACTTTATCCCTTTTTTTTCTCAATTTTGACATGATTAGAGCAAGCATAATGCGGAATTTCTGAACTTTCATATTATTTATATGTTAATTCTTTTGATTAAATTTTGTCTCCTTGTCTCTTCTTCGTCTTATCACTTGTTTTCCCTAAATCACATGTTCATTGGCTAGAGCTTTATATTTTTAGAACAACAATGATTACACCTTGATTCTAAATTAGTTGAGATCGACTATATTCATAATTCGTTAAAACAACATTTAAACAATTTTCATTTTCTAGTACAAGCCAAAAGCATCTAAAATCAAGTAATTTAATATTAACGTACGACCGTCTATCACCTAGAGAACTAGTAATGTATCTATCACCTAGAGAACTAGTAATGTTAGCTCAAATAAAGTGGCAAAGCTAAATTAGACGTTAAGTAATCATTTGTATATTTCTCTAAGTTAGAAGGAGTGAAGAATCATCCCATATACGAATTGAGTTTCTAAAAAATATATAAATTTTTTGTGTTTCCATATTTGTAATTCTTAGAACAACGTGGCTAACTAGTTGAACGTCTAATTCAATCCCTTTGAACACATAAAGTTTGCAATACTAACAAATACAACAAAAGGGATCGATTCGTTCATTGTTGAAACATTTCAAGAATCAACACAGAGAAAGAGAGAATGAACTCAGCTGACATATTATTTAACAATCATTACAAGTAGAACTGGAGCTAGTACGCTGAAACCCTAACGGTTGCAAAATTGTGTAGTAGCTAAAATGATAAAGGAATGAATACATATTTGGCAAAGGCAACTACAATCCGAACAAATAAGCTAAATATATCAAATCATATGAAGACAGAAAATAAAGTCCCAATCTGTACATTTATGACGGAAGGCATGTACAGGAAATATTCAGCGACTGAAACAAATGTGTTGCAGCAGCTGTCTAGGTGAGCTTTCGCCATATTGAATGTTTTGCCGCTGATAAGGACTTTACCCTAGGGAAAACAAAACCTGTTTTTGGAGGATTTCCATCTACCAGAGAATTTTCATAAATTTCTTTGCATTCTTGAACAACCTATATTCACAAAGAAATCCCCATCAAGAAAGCAATAAAGAGAAACAAACCAAGTTATCTTCTCAAAGGTGATGAACATTCTTTGAAGAGCTCACTTATACATGGGGACGCTGTAAATGCATGAGATTCAAGAGCAATATCACTGTTCTTGCAATAAACGTCGACAAGGGATAGACAAATATTTTGGAGAAATCTGCAAACATGGGTTTTGGGCATAAAGAACACCCACAACTTACAAGTTTCTGCTTTATACATAATGAATACATTTATAGCTAAGAATGGATATTTATCAGAAGTATGGTGAAACAAGAAAAAATAAATGATGTATCCCCAAAGCAATGATACACAATCACAACTTACTAAAATAACATGATAACTTCATTTAATGCATTGGCAGGGATTTAATGTAGAAAAGAGCAAACAAATGAACTGCTAATGAGTAGCAACATCTTATTTTTGATAAGTTGATGAGTAGACTTTCTCAAATAGTTCAATTCTATAATAAAATTTTGAACACGTGTGCCAGTTAGATAACACATATATACCTCTTTTGCGTCTTTTCGTGGTATGCCTTCTCGCAGACTCACAATCTTTTCAACTACTTCTGGCTGCAGTTGAGAGTAACAATGCTCAATAACAGGGATCATTAGGAGACAAAAACAATAAATAATGATTTTAACCAGGCAGCTTCCAGGGGAATTTTGGTAGCTCAGTTGGTTGGCTTCCTTGGCTTCCTGAACTCCCACCTTGCTGGTGAGGATTCGATTCCCCACAATGTAATCCCCTCTCCATTTTCTTTCCCCTATCCCCAAATTTATTTATTTTTTAAAAACAAAAACAGCAGCTTCCACACTCTAGATTTCAGTTTTTTATTGAGATGTAGATTCATAATGATTCTTAAGTTTTTGCAATATCTCTGCATGGATGAGAAGAGTCCAAAAAACTTACTGGACAGTCTGGTTGCTGTTCTAAAATATTTGTGTAAACCAGTGTGAAAGTATCAGGGCTCTCAGATGAAGCAAGTTCTCTCAAGTCACTGAGTATCCTTACTCTGCTCTCTACTTTCTGCAGTGGATTGAAAATTTGAGATAAGTTATAAAGATACACATCATGTACTCCTTGTCACACTGACATACAATGTCTTCGCCATAAAAAGACAACTTGGTAGTTGCCCAAAAGTTAAGGCAGCATATATATAAACAGAGACACACACACTGTATGTCTGTTTGATTTGAAGCACCAGTAATGCAGATATATAAATTTCAATTGGAAAAGTAGGATCAACTTATTTTTTTCTATAACTGAGAAATCCCCAAGGGCCAGATGGCGCGTGGTTCAAAACTCTGAGCATAATGAGCCTGTCTATCTATCTATCATTTTCCACTTAAATACTGGGCAATTCTATTATGATTTGAACTAGTGACATGCAGTTAATCCACAAGCATGCATTGCGGTCTCTTTTCTTTTTTATAGGTCATCACGTGCCTGTGTTTGCTCTTATCACCAGACCAAAGCTCTGGGCAGTAGGATCTTTTAAATTATGTCAGGATTTCATTAGAATAGCTTGAGATTGAATTTCTATCATAATGATATATTAGATGTAACCTTATTTTTCAGTTGACATGAAAATCTTTAATTAGATGTAATAGATCTAAAGACTAAAGGGGAGACAACCAACACACATCCATTGTTGGATCGCAAAGAAACTATCCACACAAAACCCTCAATTAATTAGTCCAACGATTAAAAAGACAGCTAGTGGTATGTATTTACTGGATTCAGTAAAGTATATTCCTTTATTTCTTCCTAGTACCATGACTACATAAAATTTCCGATCTCTTCAATTCTCTGGCTAGTTGCTTACTTATTTTGACTCTCCTTTTGCTGTTAATTTCTGTTTTTCATTAACATGTCATAGAGTTTGGTGCCTTATATCTAGGCAACCAACATAAATACATAATACTTCGTGGATCCAATTTCAGAAGTTTAATGTTCCCTCTATCCTTAAGGCTAGAATTTAACACAACACTTCTTGGAACCAATTTCAGAAGTATAATATTCACTCTATCGTTAAGTCTAGGATGAGAGATGATCCCTGCTTGCGTTTTTTGGTGTGTCTGGACAGAAAGAAACAAAAGATGTTTTGAAGGCACTTCTTCCCCAAGCTACATTTTTAAGGCAAGAGTTTTAACACTCTTTGTACCTGGAGCAATTTCTCCCCTGTCAATTCCCCTGAAGCTTCTTTGGACTTTGTTAGCTCCTTAACTTTAGATTAGCCTATAGTATAGAGCTAACAATGTCTTTAACTTTTCTACGCCCTGTAATTTATGCATCTTCTTGATGCCTTCTAGGAAATCCATTATCTTATAAAAAAAAAAAAAAGAATCATTTTATCCTTCAAGTTCTAGAAGATATATTATAAAATATATATGGCCTTTTCATCTCTAAAATGTTGTAACCAAGTTTTCCTTATTTACAATTACATGTTTATCACATGACATTGTAGTATAAAGTTGAAGTTTGATCTCCAAATACCTCGATATGATGGTAAAACATAATAGAGGGATTTAAATCTAGTGGAAACTTACATGAAATAAAGCCCTTATACAAAATAAAATATTTTACAATTGTTTGTTTATACTCTTTAACGTTTCAAACCTTAGTTATAGCGTAGTTTGTGTATCTGAGCAAACATCTTTTCTGCAATTTGGTCTGCATCTTCTTGATGCCTTATAATGAAATTCTCCTTACCTAATAAAAAAGTCTCTCTGTGAAGCCTGATATAACTTTGAGACACGACAAAGCTCTTGGAGCCTCAAGTTGGATTGATTTATTTCAAGTGCTTTTAAGTTGAAATAGCTTTTAAGCACTTCACAAATCACTTTTGTCATTATTTTAAGCAAAGTATTTTCTCTTGTTTGCAAAATGTTTCACAAATCTCTTGCTGGCAAGTTGGTGCTAATTATCCAATGGTCTCCTAGAGTTACAATCTAAAACTGAAAAACAAGAAATTCCATGCAATATATATATTCTTTTTACATGTAGGATTCAGAGTGAATTCAAATCCTGTTTTTATATTTGTTGCACTTGGCCATAACGTTATATTACACAACAAGTCTAGTGTTTTTCATTCTTATTTTCTGTTTAATTGCTACCAAATTGAACTTAGGATGAACGAATTGCACCATTTTAGCCCAAAAATAAAATTAAAAAAAGCCTTAAATTGGCACTGACAATGGTAAATTAAAATAAATAAAACTTAGAAAAAAGTTGATTAAAAAGGCAGTGTTCTTGCACCGAAATTGGAGTTTAAGTTCTACATTAAGCCAAAATAATGATAGAAGAGACTGGTATAGTAATTTGTGACTCTTTTGTAATTTGAAGACATTTAACTCATAAACTAGAACACGAAATTCACACAAAAGGATTTGGCAAGCTTTCTAAAGACAGAAAGGCAATACTTATCCATATATGAAAATGCAGAAGTAAATGGGATAAGGTAAGAACAAAAAGATGCACACATACGCTGAGGTGCATACCTATTTGCCACACTCACCAACGAATTAAGTGCAATATGTGCATGAGTTTCGAAATTCCCCAAAACTTAAAATATATCTCAGGTAATAGTAAGAGCTCAATAAGAAAGTTGCTGGACTTACAGATACGCTAATGTACTCCCGAAAGAAATCCATGAGAACCTCTTCATCAAGCCTCATCCTCTCAATCGTTTCTTCTTTAATATAGTTTTTCTACCATGAGGAGACATATAAAATAGTCAGCGAAATTGTGTTACAGCCCAAAAATAAAACCTGTATCAAATGAATGAACCGTAAGGAACTTTTAATAAACCTGGGTAAGTAGATGATCCACATATACAACAACAGTCTCCTCCAGGCAAGCCTCAACAAAACGCCTAAATGATCTTTCTTCAATGTACCTTTAAAAATTGTGAAACACACAAAAGTTAAGGATATGTGTCACTCATTCTAGGATATCTATCAATTAGAAACTGTTGCTGCAACTGCATATGAACATAAAAGTATTTTAACAGCTCACATGAATAGGAGAAAAAGAATTCCATGGGGGGAGCACAGCAACATGATGATGCCATTCAAAGCTATTATAAGAATTAAGCACAGAAGAAAACTCACATCTTCACATCAGTGAAGTAGTCTCCAAATGTTGCAACTAGGAACTCAGTAACCTGTCCTTCCAGCCAATCTGAGATATAAAACATAGAATATTCAAGTGAAGGCCAGACTTTAAAATTATGACAATTGACAACTTAAATCATTTGCATAATATCTGACTTGGATTAATTCATTGACAGAATGCTTCACATTTTTTTGATAGGCACGAAGATAATAGAAAGCTTTTATTTGGTACAGTACATAATGGTTAGACTCCTTTTATGTGGCTAGAAATATATTGCTTCTAGCGTCCATTGCTAGGTTGCAGAACAGTTTATAACGGTTGCAGATCTTGTTCCTAACGTTAATTGCTTGGCAAATTCCGTAAATTAGTTTCGAATTGGTTACAACCATCTTTTCTAGCAATCCCTTTATCCAAACTCAATATCATAGTTTGACGAATTAAAGTTGATTGTTCATTGAAGTGTACTAGTAAAAAAGCCTTACTTTAAGCTCATTGATGTATATTCCTAGGTTGTGAAGGGAGGACGAAACGGGACTTGAATAAAATGCATAGCATGCCCGCCCAGTTAGCAAGAAAAGGAACTGCTATTGATTGTATGAGGGAATTGGAAAAGGAACCATGATATTTTCTGTCTTTAGAATAGTAGAGGAGTATGGACTTGACACGACTTTTGGTAATCAAACACAAATTCCAAAGGCTCCTCATCACAAAACTGAACATTCACTTTGTGATAACTGAGAATGGAAGAGAGATAATCATGAGAATTGGGATGGGAGGAGATTTTCTTAATCCTCCTAAAGACAGGCAACTAATGTACCACCAAGTATATGAATACAGCTGATGAGGTTTCTACATCGTAAGAGAGCTGAAATTGGACAATATTTGCACCATAGGCGTCCTTTCGCTTCTAACATATTAGTTGTCCGATGGAAAATTGTCATGATACCAAGGAATGAAAATTGTTGTAAGATGTTTACAAAATAATTTATTTTAATACTTTATACATTCTACTATCATATTGCCATAAAATCTCATCAAACTAGAACGAGAAGCAAGCATGTACTGCAGGTCAAAAATAAGTAAAACCACCATGCTATGAGTTAGGGATGACCCTGTTTAAGAGAAGTGTCTAAAATCCTTTCAATAACTTTTGATTGTGACATCCTTCAATAACTTTCCGAGCCACTTAAAGATCCGGAATTAACAAGATGATGGCCAGAGTTATTGACAGCCCCATTCTATGAAAGAAGAAGAAAAAAGATTCTATCGGGTTTTCTTTGGTTATCAAAGAAATGGCCGACGTTTTAAGCCAAGTCACACAACTAATGACTCCACACAGAATTATGAAATTAAATCTCACTAGTAGTATCTTAATGCTTTATCGTTCCATCACAATTACGCGACCAACTTTTCTTGTTTGTTTTTCAAATACCAATTCAAATTACGTAAGTAATATTTATATTATCTTAATCTTGACATGATATATTTTCAAAATAATTATCCTACGAGTAATTTTCAGTTTACATTCTTTGTTACTATAAACACTTCTCTTACTCTAATGTTCAAAATGGAAGTACAAAATAATTATTCTACGAGTAATCTTCCCCTTGTTTAAAATTGGAAGTACAAACTTCTTTTAGAAAAACTGTCTTCCAAAGTAATAATAGAAAAAGGGTTTGTTATGAGGAACAAATGAAAAAATTGTGTTATTTATAACCTTGTGTCATAAATAAACCAGACCTTTATCTTGTTAAGTAAGAACAGTTAGCATTTATATTTTTTGACACAAGAAGAAAAGATGGAGACTTATTTTGGGGATGAAGCCATGAAGGGATAAATGATCAACTCATGCTTTCTTCTCTTCATCTTTGAGCAGATACTTCAATATATGGGTAATCATGATGATAGCATTATCAAAAATATAAAAGAAGCAAATACATGTATACAATCAAAATAATCCAACTGGGGTAACAAAAGAAAATGCTCAACAAAATACAAGCAACTGGAGACACTGTATGATGTAAAATGATTAGAATCTCTTTGTGAACATAGCAAAAAGACAGAGTAGATCCAAAAGTTTACACTGACAGATAGTAACAAATCAGAGATAAATGCTTTCAACAGATGGAGCGAGAGCTCCTTGCAACAGAAAGAAATCTGAGGAACATCTCACCTTTCTGATACAATTTAACGAGCAGTTCCTCTACTCCTGGATCTTCAAAGATAACACTGACAGTTTGATGAACAGCTTCCTGCAATAAGTGAGAGCAGGTCAGATACGAGATATTTGTAAATGGAAACATATGGTCAAGAGTCTACTCCGTGAACTTTAACGCTCCCCATTCTTGCCACGCAAGTGTCAAGTCCACTAGTCTGCCCCTTCTCAAATATCGTCTGTTCAGACAAGACTTGAGACCTCTAAGCAACAAACACTGACAATTACAGGTCATATGCACGAATGCCCCAATTTCGGTGTGGTGTTTAATTTTTCCCTTAGTGGTCTTCAATTTTTTTTCCCTTCAGCACTTTTTTTTATCAAAAGGATTTATATATTATAAAATTAAAGTAGAACTAGTGTCGGCACATCCACTTAAGTGTGCCTCTTTAAGAAACCAAAAAAAGGCCAAAAATACCCGACATCGAAAAATCTAAAGAAATTCACTAGGCATAAGTTTATATTTTGTATCATAATATAACACAAATTATGCTGCTTAATTCCTACCATAAGTTCAGTTTGGTTCAAAACCTACAAGTTATGTCGTAAAAGGCATAACTTTGTTCCTACAAAACTTAAGTTAATAGAGGCATAAGTTCAGTTTCAGAACCCACAAGGTATGTCGTAAGAAGCATAACTTAATTCCAACAGAACTTATGCCAGACAAGGCAATAGTTCTTTATCTTATGCCGAGTGAAATAGATACTACACAACTTATGCAGAATAAGGCAAAAGTTCTCTAAACCTATGACGAGCGAATTAGATACTACAAAACTTACGCTGGATAAGGCAAAAGTTTGCTAAACTTATGACAAGCAAATTAGATACTACACAGCCTGTGCCAGATAAGGCAAAAGTTCTCTAAACTTACGCCAAGCAAAAGTAGACCATCCATAATGGTAATTTGACCCACAAATTTTCATAAAATCAGCAGTAGGGGCAAAAATAAAGATCACCCCGAAATAGCGGCAATCTGTGCAAAAACTTCGACAATCACCTTCGATGGTTGTCCAATTTGGGCTTACCCAAAAAAGGCTTTTGGATTTATGTTGTTGGGTACTTTGCTTCTCAACCAATCCATCAATTATGCCTCAATCCAAAGCTAGGCAGAACAAAAACAAGCCCTCATATCCTAACAATAGGAAAACAAAAAAGCAAGCCCTCCATATCCATTAAGCTCTGGTCCATCTCATTCCAACACTAGCAAATTAACTTGTCTTTTAAGGAGAATTAAGAGTTCCCTAACGCTAAAAGTTCTTTAAATCTCACACTTGTCCCTTATCCCCACACTAGCATGGAAGTCCCAAAACAGACAACAAGGACACCTAGGACACCTGGCAAACACCTAATCTAATATAACTAAAAGAAAATTATTAAGACACAACCTAATATAAATATAATAAACTAAGCCTTAATTTAACTCTTTGGTATTTCCAACATGATATCATTTCCTTCTATTTTCTTGAAACGGCATTAGAGATTTTGGATGGGTTATACAATTTTCATAGGCTACTTCAATTTTCTAATGTTTTGCACCTCAAAGAGTGCCTCCAACGAGTATATGTTCTTTAATATCGTTTCGGGAAAGAAACGTGTCATGGATTTTACGATCCTTGACTTGAGACCTTCAACCTTAAGCAATATTGAACTAATGCACCCATATCTAACTGTAGGTGTTAAAATGGTCTGAGTTAATAAACAACCCGCCAAAAAGTTACTTGGGCTGAAATGGCCAAAAATGCAGGCCATAACCCAATCCGCCCAATTTTTACTAAGTTTTAGTTGCTTTATTTATTCATTTATAATTTTAGTACCTAATAAAACTATTTATTTTCTTTGATATGGCTATATTTTTTGATGACCTTCAACCTAAAGCAATATTTTCTTTGCTATGGCTATATATAACACATCAAATAAAAAAATGTATTTTTTAAAAATATTTTGATGAGATTTCTCATGGGTCAATTTGGACTACATTATAAGCTCATTTTTGATGGGTTGGAATAAGCGGGTCAATAACCCACCCAAACTTAGGGGGTTGAATGGGTTATGTTTCAAGGGCTAATTTTGCCATCTCTACATTTGGCTTATATCTAGTTTCCAGTAGGCCGTCCCTTAAAACTCCTTGATAAAATTGAGTGGGGAATTAACTCTAGAGATTGTCGCAAAAAAAAAAAAAAAAAAGCAATCCTCAAAATGAGATAGGTTGCCCACTTAATTAAATATTGAAGTCACATGCATCGATAAAATGAAGCCTTTATTTAATATACCTTTGCAACCTCTAGAAACCCTTTGCAAGTGTCCTCAAAATTAACCTGAGAAGCAATGAAAGAACCTAATATAAGAGAAGTTAACTTGAGTGCCAGAAATGCAAGTTTTAGCGCAAACAACTTAGGACTTGAAAAATAATCACATTGACAACAGATAGATGTGAGTGCCAGAATGCAATTTCTAGGCCAAATAACTAAGAATTAAACAAATAATCACATTGATAAGAACAGTTGAATGCAGACCTCTCTAACCATATCTGACATCCATATTTCTTTGACAAAGCATTGTTGAAAACCATATATTCAAAATAAATCATAGTCTACAATATCAAAGAATAGAAATACTTGCTGGTCTACATCAGGCAATAGTGGGTCTATGTACTAAATTAGATTATCTTAATTGTAAAATATGGTAGTATCAAGCCATGAAGGTTGTACCACTGCTGCAGCGCAGAATCTCAGCTCTCACCAACAAAGAAGGGGAAATAGCAGGAGTTGCTTGAATGTGGAGGCTTGTGAGAAGGAATCTTTGATCGAACCATACACACACTCCCACACATTCACACGGAGGTATAGAAACGTCATAGATTCTCATATTTCCGCACCCAACTTCTGATTCTTCTATGTTACATTGCCTCATGATTTACTCACATGAAGCGGGCTATTCTGATTGTAGGTCCTTTCTGGATTAGTAGCCTACATCATTACATTTGTTATATTTTATGTGACACTTTCACATTTCTATTTTTCTTTGGCAAGATCTTGTGGCAGAGGTTATCCGACTGTTTGATAAATTTTATGTGCTTCCACTTCATTTATTGAGTCTTTAACTGGAAAACGTTGGGCTTTCATTGCAGAAAAAGGGTGACGTTTTTTCTCTGGAAACATACATAATTGGTTGTCATATTAAGTTTTTGGTTACAGCCCAATGTCAATACTTCTAAGGTAAGTTTCTTTCAGGAAATGTTTTGAATACTATGCTCTCCATTTTCTACATGGTATCCTTTTTATTGATAATTGATTTTTATGATCAGCAAGTATTTATCAACCCTCAGCGAGATCGGATGGTTGATAAATAGTTGTGGACATCAGTCCTCCTGTACACCCTTTCTAGCTTATAAATGAGACACTATTTACACCTATCAAAAGAATGCGACTCTATTTTCCTAACCAAGAAATAAAAAGTAAAAATATAATAACGCCAGCAAGATGCACAAAACCACAGCAATATTATAACAATAATAAGAACTACAGACATTGACATATGAACCACCTTTGTCTATTACCTTTTTAATCAAAATCGACATAAAAAAATAAAATCCTATCAGATTAATCCTAGATGTAAGCTAACGGTCAAGATGAATGAAGACAAAGGGGCAGTAAGCACAGAAGATTTACGCAGCAGTCAAGGAGGAGGGAAAAAACTAATAAAGACCTGCTCAGCATAGTTCTGTGGGAGAGCTTCAAGAGTACTAGAACTTAGCTCCATCGCGAGATCATAACAGCGAAGATTGTTGTTAATCTGCCGAGTGTCCATCTCTTAGCACAGTGGTAAAGCACAGCGTAATTTAAAGATCTTTCTACTTCACAATAAACAGTTCAGATTTCCAAATTTTACAAACCATTGCACATAAGGACTCCAGACCAATTTCAGAAGCAGGTTCCTCCAATCTCTTCCTCTCAGCTGCTTGAAAATCAATCATTACCTGGAAAGCAACATTATCAAGTAATCATTAGAGAGAGCTTCTTTTCAAAAACCTGAAAATCAAGCTGTTGCCAATCAAAAACTCATGAATTCATATGGAGTAGATCACCAGTAGTATATCATAAAGGGGAGAGAAATAAGAATAAGTCCCTTCAGTTTCTGGACAAGATTTTTGATGTCTGATCAAGCAGGATATCTTAAAAACACACATAAAAGAGGGGGAAACCAATTATCATAAAAACAAAAGATTCATCCCTTCTTTTCTCTCGCCTCATCAAAGGATAGAATGGCAACTAAAACTGAATGTTCTTCTTGTGCAAGGATATAGAAGATGAAGCATTTCAGGAGAACTACTTCTCTTAACAAAATTCAAATAATACGTCAGTCCTCATGAAATATTTTCTATAAAACCTAAAAGTACTTGAGAATCACTTGTACAAATTTGTTGAGAAAAACTACTTCAAAAAAAATGCTGACAGAACCATGCACCATCAGGCCCTACTTCAAAGGAAAATTTTAGCAAACAATCCAGAAATTTGAGTTTTTTTTTGGTTCAACACATGCATGATTATGATGTAATAGAATGCAAAGCATTGAAGATTTTCCCTTGTAGATGTATATAATGAACTAGCCAGCTAAATTCACTGTATATAAGTACAAAGACAAGACAATAGATCTTAAAATCTTGAAAAACCAGAAAAATTACTCCAGCTACTAAAACTAGAGAACTAATGGAAGGATCTCTAATAAATAGAAGAAGTCCTCCCACTCTCTGATAATAAAGTGCAAGACAAAAGATCTTAGAATCTTGAAATACCAGAAGAATTGCTCCAGTTGCTAAAACTAGAGCACTAAAAGAAAGATCGCTAATAAATAGAACAAGTCCTCCCACACTCTGATAAAAAGGCAGCCTCGAGTAAAATATCCTCAGTTCAGTATATAGGCAAGACAGTGATGTCTTGAGAAGAAAAGGAGGGAAGAGAGAGACAGAGATGACAGACTGAAGCAGATGATCCAGTAATTGTGAAGACATTTTAGTTCTTAAAATTAACATAATATCTGTCCTCATATAAAATGAAAGCAACAAACTTACCTGAATGAGAGCCAAAGCAATCCTGTATAACATGACATCAGTGCTATTTTCTCGCACAATTTGCACCTGCTCCCCCAGGATCCTAAATAAGTCAACGGCAGCAGGTGTATATAGTTTCCCATCATCAGTCTTTTTAGGTGGCTGTACTTTGTCTGCCTCAAGGATATTCAAGTACCATTTCTATATTACGAAATGACATGAAAGAGTCAGCATTATGTATGTCCTAAAATAATATGAAAAGCAACAATGATAACGAATCGAGTTTAAACCTTTGTTGTAGCTTGCATTCTCTCAACATACGCATTCATGAGAGGATCCATTGCACCACTCTCTGAGCAAACTTGAGCTAAAGAATCATCAACTCCAAGTTCAATTAGACTTTCTTGGTAATCGACCACCCAACCTGTTACCTAGTTCATGGATTCAAAAAACACCTCAATTCTGAATCACAGCAACATCTCTTACAAAGGGGGGAGGGGGAGAGAACCCATTTGCTCACCCATAAAAAAAAGATTATTATGGAAGATGAATATCTTCATGCTGAGATGATGATGGGAAGTGGTTATAGTTAATTATGCATGAGACAGGAAACTGAACTTTGCTTTTGCAGAATTATGTAGCTCATGGACACAACAGCTCAGTTACCAAAAGAATCAGAAAGGGGGATAGGAAACCAAAGTGAAACCCCTAGACTTGACTGTCTTTTTCATGATAGAAATTTATTACTGGTTGAAAGAAGAACCAAAACTGAGCCATCAGCCAATTAGGTGAACTGTTAACATGGAAAAGGAACTTCGGACTACTGCCCCATGGGTCACGATTGGATGCTATAGCACTACCCGTGAAAATTTACGAGAAGGATGGAAGCACAATCCAGTAACATTGAGATTAATTACAAGCACGGATAAGAAGGTAAAAAATTGAACCCCCTAATTTGTATAAAGTCAAAATAAAGAAAGAAGCCCACAAGTAGTAAAAGAAACAATCATATTTGACCAAATTTTGACTCAAAGCTATGACCCCATGACCACAACATAGGGATTAATGTCAAATATTCATTAGATACGGAATAACTGGTTGAAATGCTTTTATTATGACTACCCTATTCTATAGTACATAAAATTCAATATTTTCCAGCTTTTAATTTAGAGAAAACTACCAAATACCCCCTCAATCTATTACTCAATTCTCAACTACACACCAATACTTTACGGAGGTATTATTACCCCCTTGAAGTATTTTAAACAGAGATATTGGCACCCTTAAGTGCTGATGTGGCACAGCAAGTGTGTTCACTTTCCTGAAGGCAAGTGTAAGACAAATAAATAAGTCAAAATTAAATGATTAAACAAGTGTCATTTTTTAATTGAATTCAATATAATTAATAAATAAATTTAATTAATTACAATCACATACTCTCTCTCTCTAACCATTTCCCTCCTTCGACATTTACACCTCTGCAATTAAATTTTGTCATGACTGTCATGGCAAGCACCTATACAACATTTTATTTTCATTTTTTCACTTTTAATCCACAATGAATTATTCCATGACCAACTCCTTCAAAAGAAAGTTAATGAGAATCCGTCAATTTCTTCACCTCAATGGAAAATACTTTCAATCCGACATTGAAAAACGATATTACAGCTTCTGCTAGAGAAATCTTTTCGATTATTGTAGCAACCCGAGTTTCTTGATTGGAACTGAAAGTGGGTTTTAGAATTTGAAATTTGTGAGTTTCTTGATTGAAATTGAAAGTGGTATTAAAATTTGAAATTTGGCAAGAAAAATTTCATCTTCAAATCTATCAAAAAAAAGCAACGGATGCAGAACTAGATCATAATGGCAGTAAAATACCATAGTAAAAAAATTCAACATTCATGTCAAATTTATTGAATTCAACAATAACAACAATATTTTGTGCAAATAAATAATCGAAAAGATAGAAGAAAGGCGGAGGAGGATGGGTGTGATGGAGATGGAGGTGGATTGGAGAAGATGAGACATTTGGGAACAATGGAGAAAAAGGGGATGATTTAGGAAGATGAATGGAATGGTGGAGAAAAAATGAAAAACAACTGATGTATTTTGGTGATGATTTTTTTTAATTTTTTTAGTCTGAAAAAAACAGGTGCGTGTATTACACTTAGCAACAAAGATTTGGGGGTGACATTTTAAGGGTGTCAATATATGTGTTTAAAATACTCTAGGGAGGTAATAGGACCCCGGTAAAGTATAAGTGTGTAATTGAGAATTCGGTAATAGGTTGAGGGGGTATTTGGCTGTTTTCTCTTTAATTTAACAACAAATTCTAATGCCAACATAATCCTCAACTTTTCCAAAAGAAAAGAAAAGAAAATGCTGATATGATTAAAGTTGTATTTTAAAATCTATATACTCATCATATTATTAGCTTGGTCACTCAGCTTTCTCAACCACTGAACAAATCATACCAAACTTTTGGCCTTAAAGTGATGAACTTATGACCACAACATAGGAATTAATACCAAATATTCTTCAGATTAGAGAAACTGACTGAGATGCTTTTTGGTGATTGAGATATTCAATAATTTATAAGATTTCTATATTCTCTAACTTTTTTTTTGATAACCGAGAAATCCGCCTCTGACCTACCCTTTGGGCCAATCACAGCCTTCTAAACTCGGTGGATAATGGACCCGCCCCTCTACCCTTCTCCACTTAAATACCGGGCTTCGTTTTGCATGGTGTGGGGCTTGAACCTGCGACCTAAGCCACAAATCCTCCACCTTTTGTCACTTGAGCTAGGCCTTGGGGGCATATTCTCTAACTTTTAATCAAACAAACATCAGAATCTCATGCCAAAGTAATCCAACAGAAAGAAAATGCCAACATGATTAATGTTGCATTACCTTTAAAATTTCTATATTTGTCATATTATTAGCTTGGTCACTCATCTTTCTCAGCCACTGAACAAATCTCTCTGTATAAAGATTTACCATGAGCTGGAAAACTTCATATCTGAGACCATATAAAGTATAAGTTAGAATAGCATACGGAAAAGAAACAGAAGTAGATCATCTGTTTAGAGATATTAGGGTACAGACTCCTCTGAGTTATTTTTTCCCTTTTTTTGATGCCTCTGAGTTGAAAGTGTTGCATGATAAAGACCAAAATTCAGGCTTATTTAGCACAAGCAGTAGCTTACAGCTAACAAAAGCTTTTGAAGAAAATTGTACCAACGAGATGCATGTGAAACTTCTCTATCAACAAAAATATTAAGAACATCACATCATGTTGATCAACTATATATACTTCAGCAGTCATAGAAAGCAATTAATAGCAATGAGAAGCATTTCAGATTGTGACTAATGTTAGAGATGAGAGTTATTTTGACAAGTAGTTCCAAAATTGAGGAAACACTTCCATCGTAGTCTATAATGGATACAACAGAGCCAAAAAATGACTTTATTTTTTATCCCCTGGAACGACATTTTCCTGATTAAAAAAGAATTATTTTGCCAAGTAATTTCCAAAATTGAGGAGAAACTTCCAACATAGTCTCTGGTGAATACAACAGAGCCAAATTTGAGATAGTGGGAATGTCCTGAGGACAATCTTAAGAGTATTAGTAATGTAGGAGGTTATTCTTTAATCTAGTTGTTCCCGACAAATGGAAAAGCAAATGGCATTACATAGGTGTAAAGAGCATAGGATGAACCTTGGAGGAAAACAAGGAGCCACATAGTCATATATCTCTCCAAGCTCTTCTCCTATCTGAAATTGATGAGATTGCATGTAAATACCAATATAGGAAAGGATAACTGCAATTAGTATGAGAATAAACACATATTACAGCAAAGTTTAATTTTCCTCTACTTGGTCATTTATCTCTGGCAGGAGGATGTATCTCTCACCTTGATTTCTTCTTCCTACTGTTTACAGATGTTCTTTCTTTATCAAGCAAAGAAACAAATGGGGATCAATTCAAAGAAGGCCTTATCTCAACAAATTTATGTGTTAATATAATAGGTTAAAACCCATTATGACATGTCTTACGAAGAAAAGTATCCTGATTTTTTTCAAACCAAAAAGCTTTAAAAAGAAAACCATGGCATGCACCTCCATGGAAAGGGTTCTAATTGTTTGCTATTCGGATAAGAACTCAATTCTCTCAACATGTGTTTTATTTGTATCATCACATCCACCTTGTCTTCAATTGTTTGCAATTTCACTATTTAGGGAGCATAGCCAATCGTGCGTCTTTTCCCAGAGTTCCATTTCTGCTTAGTTTTCTTCTCATTGTTGTGTCCTCCTTTAAGGTGTTCCTGGACCATTTCCTATAACTAATTAGGTGAGACAACAGCCTTTCAATTCAAGCGGTTCTTTTGCATGATGGAAGTTGAACTCGAAAGAGACAAGATAACAAAGGTGGCAAACTTTGCCAAGTTGAGGAGAAATGATAGTATAAGACCTACAGGGACCAAATGTGTCAAATCACTCAATGTCTGCTCCATCAGAAAGCTAGTTGAGTCGTTAAGAAGACAATGGTTAGGAAGGCATGATATCAGCAACAAAAATGGGGCACGTGCTCGGGAAAGCTTGGTATTCTGTCAGAAGATGAAGGAAAATGGGGACAATTCGTGTCGACATGTATGACTATATCTGACAGGCGAGGAGGTCCTTGATAAGCATCAAGAGTTTCATCAAACGGAAAGACTTCATAAAAGATGAACATATGTTTTTTTGACCATAAAAAAGTCTACTTTAGAATCATTGTCTTTCAATTTGTCGATTATAAAAACTGTCTTTGGAGAAGTGAACAGTTTTAAGTTCTAAATGCAGGCAAGTTGAACACGATGACATGTAAAAGCAGATATTCTAACCACTCTAGCTTCCTCTATAGCTCTTTTAAGGTCTTTCTCATCAAGCAATTTGTCAAAACGTGCTTCAACGGACTTCCTTATACTTTCATAACATTTGTCCTTGTAGCCTTTTCCCTGAACCTTCAACTTCTGCTGTGTGAGATTTTTAGAAGAAGTTGTTTTTCTGCAGGCCAAAACGTTAATCAGAATATACATTGATAACTTTGACATGTCTGATGCACACAAGAAGTTAAACAAAGCACAAACCAGGCAAGATAAAGCACCTACTTGGCATTTCTTCGAGGATTTGCGACTGAAGCCATAGCACCACCTCCCTCAGCCTCAGCTGCTTCCTCTGCGAGTTGCTGATCTAGGATTTCTTGCATTTCAACAACCCTGAATAAGGGTGAATAAATTATCAGTTCGTGGATTCATGAAACATGTATTGATGAGCATGAAGGTACTGTACACTGTATATGTGCAATATATGTCAAGATTATTGGCATAATAGGGGCAGCTCCGACACAGTACAAGTATGTTAATTAGAAATGGGAAAAAATGTCTTATTAATCAACTCGCATTGACCATGAAAGTTTCCATTTAAGCTAACATACCTTATAGCACGGACGAGTGTTTGTGGGCTGCAAATTATGCCAAACAAACAAATATCATAATCAGAATTCAAAAAATAAATAAATGAAATTAAAAGATTCAGCACAAACTAGAAGATGTCAATTAACACATGAAGAATAAGTTTACTCATTTTTTCTATAAGGTACATGAAGAGATTAGTTCACTAGGAATTATAAATGACATGCACAAATCATAATATTTCAATAAAAATAGATGGAAAGCAAACTAAATCTATTTAAGTGGTTATAGAGAAAAGATTCATAGTACAGAACCAAGAATTAAAATATGATGGAAAAAATGAGAAGCTTAAAGTGATACTGTAGCTTTTGAGCTAACTGATTGTATGTGGACAAACATGTAGGATTTAGGTAACAGTGCAAACATATTACATGGTGTAGTCTAGCCTAAGATTCCTCGTTGCACTATTAATCTTGCACTTCGTCTCCTACAGATTAAGATATGAGTGACGCAACTACAATATTTCATATATATTTATCATTTGTTCGTTCATTAGATCATTCATCCATCTATGCATTCTTTGTAATCATGAATTATGTACTTTGTAATCATGAATCACGAACTATTAACTCCCACAACGAACAAGATTATCGTAATGCAGGCAGCGTGATTGGACAGGTTGATAAATGATTCTTTAAACAATAAAGAATACCTATCCTTAGCCAGTTTAGAGAAATTTGCAATATGGGCCCACAGTGTCTTCTCAAACGTCTCCCATGTTCTATCCACATCTTCAAAATATTCTCTGACAAATTTCAAAAGTTTCAAATCAAAATGGTCAGATTCCAATGCCAACAAGTAAGAGGTCTTCTAACAATCAGTGGATTAAAGCATTTTTATATGTTTTACTATAATAATTAACAATTCACAGCACACACAGTTTAAGTAGCATATAATTGTTCGGATGCCACTGCAATGTTCTTCCTTTATCTGTTCGTTGGTATGGTATGTTGTTGCAACGTTCCGTCATCATCATAATTTACTACATCAGCTATTGAGAAATTGAAACTAGCACATCTAAGTTGATAGTCACTACTTTTCTCCATAAAGAGAGCTGCAAGCCCTCGACTGCAGTGATTCTTAGTGTGTTTATCCAAATTCCAACATGAATGGTTCAATTAGATTTTCTTGCACTGGATAGATATTATATCAAGAACCAAAAGCAGCACAGGTAAAATGTGAACAGTCAAACAAACTTTAAAATTATGGGATCAGCAAAGAGGAACTTATTCTATGATTCATACCTAAATGAACATGCAGTAAAGTAAAAGAAGATACTGACCTTAGTCTACCAACCTCTTCTTTATGAGACCCTGCAGCAGCTAGTGCGAACCTTCGCTTTCCATCAAGAGCAGTTAACCTCTGTAACCAATTTAAATTAGACGCACCGGACTATCAGCGCAAGACTAGGGAGAGAGTTGATTAAGAAAGTGATAAATCTGAGAAGAACCTACTTCATAGGTGTTAATTAGTTCCTTATCATCTCTAAGAGAATCCCGTGCTTCAGACGCCTCTACCGAAATTGACATCATTCCCTCCACATCCTACGAGAGACGAAGCAATTATATGGATTGAGAATCAGCGAAGCATCATAAAGTTCCAAGCTTTTGGACTAAACTAAGTAGGCGTTTGGACATAAAAATGTGACATTTGAAAAGTAGTATTTGAAGTTAAGTTGAAAAAGTGTATTTGGAAATTGAAGTTGTGTTTGGACATGTAGTTGACTTGAAAAACATTGAAATTTTGTGAGTGGAAAAGATTTTCACTTTAAAACTTGTCAAAATCACGTTTTCAAACTTGAAATTCATTTTCAAAAAATCAGTTCAACCATCAATGTATAACCAAACGCTACTTTGGAAAAAAACAAAAAGAAAAAAGTTCCATGGACAAATGGCTCCTAAGTCACTGTTATAAAGATAGGCACAATGCTTACCTATGAAATAAATAATGTTAGGTGCACAAGCAGAGTTTATAATAGCAGAAGTACTAGAAACCTATATGACATTGTGCAGTTGACTGTGCAGCGACAGTGTAGCATGATTTGATGGAAGATATTATCTTTAAGGAAAAGGTCATATAAAAATTTCACTTACCTGCTTTACCTAAAAGCTAGGAACAAAAAGATATGAGCAAGACAGACCTTCAGAGGTCATATAAAAATTTCACTTACCTGCTTTACCTTAAAGCTAGGAACAAAAAGGTACGAGCAAGACATACCTTCAGAGTAGTGTTCAAGTTATTCCTGGTGTTACTGAGAATTTTTATCTGGTCATGATTTTCGATTAAAGTTTGGCACTCTTGACAAAGCCTGGTTCAAGAAGAAAGAACTCAGCTCAAGCTCAAAACATAATGTCATACGTAACTACAATAGTGAATCATTATAATACTTTTCAATAGAAAGGAAGTTTTCTCGGAGCTGGTTTATAGTCTTCTGAGATAAGGAAAGTGATCGCAGACCACCTTGAGCTTGCTCAACCTGCATTCCAGAAAATTATACAGCAGCTAGAGTTTAGTATCTGGAGACAGATGATGTTTCTCAAATCAAACATTTCTCTCCATGTAAGAAAAAATTACAAGGTGAACATTAGAGCTTCAAAAGCTTTGCAAGTAAAAATACAGCAAAAAACAGAAGAAAATGCAATAACATCATCTAAATATAAGAATGTGTTGTTTAAACATTAAGTCGAAGCATCCCCATACCTGTTCGGCGACCATCGTACTAAGTTGTGCATCATTTGCCTGATCCAACATGAAACAGTACTAGATCATAAGCAATGTAGTGCAGTTCAATTTAAGTACAGACCACTAAGTTGAAACTATGAGGAAACAAGAAGCTTCTCTACAACAAAGCCACAAATAAACATGACCATGTGCAACAACATCAGACAAAATTGGGCCTTCATGTTATTACAATGTGTGATAAACTAAGTGAGGCTAAGAAAGCCTGATAAGATCCATCAACAACTCGTTTATAATCACGAGAAAAAATCTTATTGCTTTTAGCAGGTAATTAAATCACTTTAACAGATTACCACAACATATCAAAAGCTGAAATTTAATCCATCGTATTTATGACATTTTCTACATTACTTTTAGATTTTCAATAAAGAAGCAATGTGAAAAGAAACTGAAATACAGCAATAACGACTTAGTGACCAAAGCCAAACGTTCAAAGCAACACATTTATGTGGCAACGAAAAGAGAAAAAAAAAATGACAAGCCATCTGATACCAGATGCATAAGGTAGCTCTTAAAGAATTTCCTGATCACAATAGATTTTTTCCTCAATTTAAACTTGGATTAAGAAATAATCATGTTTGTCTCCAAAATCCATATTGATCAATCACTATCTACTTCAAAAAGACTGTCAACAACTCAAATGTTTCTTATAACAGTTCCTCTACACAATTGAACTACAAATGACAGTAAATTTCCCTAGACAGAACAAATAAAAACTTCACAACATACTCAAAATTCAACAAAATTTCACCATAAAACAAACAAAAGGAAAAATAAGCAGTGGATCTATGTGAAACCTGTTGACGAGCAATGTAATCGGCTTTGATCGAAGAAATAGACTGTAAAAGCTCAGGTAAAGGCAATAGCTTAGCGACCTCACGAACGGAGGCCTCCTTCGCCTCAACGCCGAGATCATCAGCCAGCATTTTCGCAACTATTTACAAATCTCACAGCTTAATTCACTGAGAAAAATTTGAAGAAGTTTTTGTTTGTTTGAATTGAAATTGGAGATGGAGTATATAGGGATCTCGAAGGAAAAGACCTTCGAAGGGTTGATTCAAAGAGTGTGAACAATCCAGCTCGATTTTTCAATGGAGAAGAAAGAGTTTCTGCAAATCGGGTCGGGTTTCATGGTAATGGGTTTGATATTTTGGACTATTCAAAGATCAACCCATCAGGTGAAAAGATAACCTTTACGTTTGGTAAAAGGTAAAACATGCATGAGTGTCGAAACATTTAATTTTTTTATAAAATGTTTTTTAAGAAATAAATAGGGCTATTAGATATTTTTTTCGTGTTTAGTTTTCGGTATATTAATGAAAAACATTATTTTTAAAATATTTATATATAACTTAGATAAATATTTTTTTCGTCCTTAGAGGCAAATCCAGAATTTGAGAGTCTGATTTACCAATGTTATCTTAATTAATTTGAAAAGTAGCGAAAATCTTAATGACAATTAATGAATAATGTCGTATTTGATTAGTTATTAATAGCTATTGGATGGTCATGAGTTTGAATCCACCTATTTAGAAATTTATAGAAAAAAAAAAACTTAACTACTAACTAGTACTCCCTCCATTCATTTTTACTTGGCACTGTGGTTGTTTAAAATCGAACCGAAACTGATAACTAGAATCGAAAAAAGTTATTGATTTATCGGTAATAGGTTATTAGTTTAGCGGTTTTGATAACGGTTTTTTTTTTTTTGTTTTCTGGTTATCGGTTCTTAACTGTTTGAGGTTTTTTTTAACGGGTTAACCGATAACCCGATAGTAAATTAAATAATTATATTTATACCATTTTGTATATGAAGTCTTTGACTTAGAATTTGGTTTCCTACTTTTATTTTTAGTTGTCTCAAACTCTTGGTTATTCTACAATGTAAAAAGTATTTGTTTTTGAGCAAGATATAACTTGTAAACTCATGAGCATGGTTCATTTTGTTTGTAACCTTGTTTCTAAGTGATTTTCAATGTTTTTTTTTTTGTGTGGAATCTTAACGGTTAAAACGATAACTATCAATAACTAATAAATCAATATTTGATTAGTCAATATCTTAATGGTTTAGCATCTCTACAAATCGATAACCAATAAAACAAACCGATAAACTTCAAAACCGAGTCAAACTGATCGATATGCAGCCCTACGTGGCACACTCATTAAGAAAATAATTAATGATTTAAATGTTTTACCAAACTATCCATATTAAATGATGTATTTGAAAATGATCTGAAAAATAAGTATTTAATGTTGAGGTAACACATGAAAAAAAATTATTGTATATTTTTGGTATGTCAAAAGTGACAATTAAAAATAAAAATCGATTTTAGAAATAAGAGACAAGTAAAAGTGAACCGAGGAAGTAATAAAAAGAGTAAAAAATGGGTGGTTAGTCGGAATCAACCCCAGGTCGCAGGGGTTTCCCTTAATTCTACCAGCGGACCAAATGCAACTCTATACTTTTTGAAGGTGCATCTTTTACTATATTCCATATTTCAGCTAGTTTCTCACAATTTGTATTTGTCCGTTCTAATTTATGTGAGTTAGTTTGATTTGACACATAGTTAAAAGAATATTTGAAACTTTTGATCTAAAATAAGTCATAAATATTTGTGTGACTATAAATCATTTGACTAAAAATAAAATGGTTTTTTAAAGTTTAAATTGTTACTAAATATAAAAATATAACATTTTCTTGAGAACGAACTAAAAAAAAAAAGTAAATCATATAAATTTGAGATAAACAAAGTACTAAAGAAAAAGTGGGTGAAAGTAGATGGGACTAGAGGGGCAGGGGTCAGGCTGGAGATGAGGTATGTAAAAGAGCAGGGAGAACATTACTTATAAAACTTATTTTCTATAGTGTAAAGAATTTTTATTTTATCTATTGATTTATAACTATAATAGCATATAACAAAAGCCTGAGATAATATCTGTTTTAAAAAATCATTTAGTAAACTATCCCTCACAACTCTTTTACATCTCTTTTTAAGCTACATTATTTTCTTGATTCACCTTCCCTTGCAATGAATGAAATTCTCTTTTTTTTGGAATTGCAAATCATATTCTAACAATAGTTGGAATAGATGAAAGCTACATAAAGTCCTTCACAAGAGACTATATTGCAATTAGCCTAGGAAGAGCAATTGATTGCATTTTAGATGCCAACCAAAAGGATGTTTATTACTATTTAGCTACCAGAGCATATATCTATAAATATATCTAAAGTGATTATTTAGACAACAAATATCATAATTTTCTAATCAAGTTTTTAGAATAATCTAGTATAGTTACTTGGATAGTAATATCGTTGAAATATCTAGATATTTGATAGTAGAAGATAATGTAACTAGATTTTTTTTATAGATGTTCTGGAGAATTAGATATTTGTAATGAATCATAGAATAGTCTAGATTTTACAGTATCTAAAACCATCCATGTATTGTACATTTGTAATCAACCAAATCAAAGAGTCTTTTGATATAACAAAGTTCTCTTATTACACATTTTTCCTTCTAGCTTAGTTGAATCATCCAATCTTAGTTAATGATCTTGGGCAACAGAAGATTCCTCCGATTATACTTTTCTTCTATTATTCTCTACCACGTCAATGTCGCCGATGTTGAATTTGATAACACAACAACAGCTACGACAATTTTGATGTACAAAGGGGGAATATTACAATTTCGATCCTCCAAAAATGAACACAATAGTTGTGCTTAAAAATAGTTGGACTGCCATTAAATTCAAAGCAGACTACCCAGATAAGTACAGAAGCATTCTTATTACTATGATTTTTTGTTAGTACTAATTAATTATTGCAATGCTAATTAGGAGTTTGGTTTATGCATTGCCATAATGAGAGTCACATATCATGGGGAATGAAGACAGTGTTTATAGTGCAAGATTTTATTATAATTACGTGATTCATACATAATAGTATATAGTTTAACGATTTAATTTGGAATTAAATCTATAATGTATAAATAAATGAAGTGTGAAATACATGTACGACTGTGGAAGTGTCCATATAATTAGTTTTTATATTCCTCTTTATCATTATTTTATTTATAAATTAATAAGAGTGATTCTTCCTGAATATATAAGATTTTAGCTTTTCATTCGTATAACCTCGTCTAAATCTTTTAAATAATACAATAAAAATGGTTGAAAGAAATCTTTGAGGTAGAACAGAGAGAGGAACACTTAAGATAAAAAGAAATGTATTTGCCGGTTCGATATTTGCATTGAAAGTTGAAGTTCAACTAATTTAAATTTGCGGTGGGTAAGACTTATTTGAAAGTTGTTCTTTCTATCAAAAAAAATATACTCAAAGATCGAAACTGAAATTTCTTAGTAGATACATTAGCTAAGTCGTTCCATAAGAAAATACCTGAATAGAATATATTTTAGAAATGTAAAAATCAATTTTTTACTTAATTTTTTTA
Organism: Solanum bulbocastanum; assembly: GCA_037074985.1. NCBI lineage: Eukaryota > Viridiplantae > Streptophyta > Magnoliopsida > Solanales > Solanaceae > Solanum > Solanum bulbocastanum. The sequence continues at coordinate 52,706,345 of CM073600.1, read as the reverse complement.
ACTAGATCAATATTACATTGGGGTTATTTTCACCCTCTGCTGCAATGTGATCAAGCATATTAACAAATGAAAATATGTATATAACTTTAGGATAGAATTGACATATTTCTAATCTAAGTATTTTATTTAGCAATTAAGCCTAAAAATAATGACACTAAATTTATGAGACATGTCCTAAATAATCTCTAAATTATTAGTGTAGGTCTAAAATAGTTCCTTAATTATATATTTGTCGGATTTAGTCTTTTAATTATTCAAAATCTTACCATGTTTGGTTTTTTAACTATACACTTCTTGATTTTAGTCCTTTAAGTATTAAAAACATATCAGGTTTGGTCTCTATCTAACTATTTTATATAAATAAGTTAGGTTTATATTAATGGAACTCATGCCTCCGTGAAATTAATTTTTTTTACGTATTTTCAATTTTTCTCTCTCCTCGCTATTTTTTTTTCCAAATTACTCTTGTGAAAAGAAATCTAACCTCAATTATTCAAAAAAAAATTAATGAGGAAAGAATATATAAGTCGTGATTTTATTTAATGTAGGATAAAATGAAGCATATTATTATTGCTAATGAGTTGAATTCCCTTCTTTAACAGTTAACTGTTCATAATCAACGTGGTTTTTTTAATTTTATTTTTCATACAAAAGAAAAATAAGAAATTTGACCTTATTACTCAAATTTTTCTACATGAAATAAAATGAATAGAGTAACAAAATTGGTCTCTTTTAAAATATAAAAATCTAAAAAAATTACATGCAAATCTATCATTTTTAAATTTCTAACTTCTAAAAAATTAAACAATTCCCTTCAATAAAGTCGTTAGAGTACAAATTTTGGAATCAAAACCTGTGAGTTAAAAAACTTTTAATTTTATTCTCATGGCAAAAAAATTGTTTTCGTCAAATATAAATAAATCTCTTGCCAGATTTAACAAATAATAACTTTTTTTTTATAATAAGTATTAGCATATTCAAGTCATTAGTAGCGATTATGTTTCATTTTATCCTTCACTGAATAAAATTAGGATTTATATTTACATTTCTAGTAAATTTTATTTTTGAATCATTGAGGTAAAGAATCTTTTCACTAAAGTAATTTGAAGAAAAAATAGCGGGGAGAGAGAAACAATTTTAAAAATGGCTTAAAAAATTTAAGTGAGGCACTAGCCAAAACAATTGAGCATATTTATTTTGAGTATATTTTCTCTCAGGCACGCCTAAAGGAGACACTACTATGGGTGCAAATCAAGCTGACACTACCAAAAATATGGTTAATAATGGCTAAAAGAAAGGACAAACAACTGCGCAAATTATCTTCAGTAGTTCTGAAATTTTAAAGAATGGCCAAATTTTTATTTTTATAAGTCCAAATTGTCTAACTAAAAGTTTGAAATATATTTCTTTTCTACTATATAGAAGCACCAAAAGCAGGACGAGCGCGGCTTAATTTTATTGTACCTTACGCAATAAAAATTGTACTATCCATAATATCAACCAAAAATAAGGTTAGAATATGTTCTTTCTTCTGCACTTTACTTCTCGCTGCTGTTGTTCCAATCCCCTACCCTATCTGCTTAGTTCTTTTTATTTTCATGTTCTTAATTGATTTTAAGATACCTCCTTTACTTTTATTTTTTCAGGTACAAAGGAAAGGCACCTATGCCTTAACTTACAAAATCCTAATCAGGATTTTTAAGAGTTGATAAAAATTCAATCTTGCAAGTCCTACTATTTTTATGATAAAAGAAAGGTAGGTTGTTATCTCACAGTGTAAGTATATAATCTACAATGGTTTGGGAAAACAAGATGGAAAAGGTTCCCAAAAGATGTAATTGCTGCAATTTATGGTGCTATGATATACCACACTTGGCGAGCAAGGAATATGAAGATTTTCAGAAATATACATGTAAATACAAGCTTTGTTATAGCACAAATTCAAAGGGAGGTTAGGGAGAGAATAAATACATTACACTATTTTAAAAGAGTTCATTGATGTTCTAACTTAGTGTCTAGAATTTGTAACTCGATTTGTTGGTGTGGTTTGTTTATTTTTAGTTTTGCTTGAGGTCTAGGTACTTGTTGCGACCATTTACTAGAAGTTTGTAAATGGTTTTTGTAATATTTCATAGTTATTACCAAAAAAAAAAAAAAGATTCATCAGAAAATCTTCTTGCATTTGTAATTGCTATAAAAAAAAATTCACTACTTATATGCTTTATTCATGTGGATTAGTGCAGGTGAAAAACAACACTACATATACTTACCTTCTTCAGACCCCACTTTACACAAATATACAAGATATGTAATTATTTTATTAGTATAGGTGGAATTTTAATTTTTTGAAAGAAGCATGTCTGTCAGGTTCTCATTTTAAGTCATATAAGATTGTTTTATATTTAGAATGTTGAAACCAAAATATCTTACTTTCTTTTGCGATCTTGAGGTCAATTACCTAAGCATATGTGAATTGTGAAGTAAGATCAAACACATCATAATCAATCACACAAGTTTGTGCTTTACAAAGATTAGTTTCTTCTATGATTGTAGTGTTCGGACCACTTGTGTACGCCTCGAACTAATTTTATGAAATACATGTTACCTTCCTTCAACACAAGTTATCGAGTTACCTCTTTTGATTATCAAGATTTAAATTGATTTTTCGATAATCAAACAAGCTTTCCATATGATTTGCTTATTTAGAATAATGATTTCCATGTGAAATATTAATAAAAATGTCTCATCGTGAGGTCTAAACCATAAGAGCTTATTGTGAGCCATAAGCATGTATTTGTGAATTTGATGTTTTTCTTTCAATAAAGTGAAGTACTTTATTTTGTAGAGAAGATGAGCAAAGGCTCTCATAGGGGATGGATTAGAGACATTTACAAAATTATTATTTCGAGTGATATGATGATGGTTTAAGTAGAAAGCTGACACATGGATCTTTGATCTTTGCCTTATTCATGGTGAATTGAGAATAAAATGATCATGTTATCGTCAATGGCTTGATGAATATAAACCTAAAAACTTCTCAATAACTTGAATCCATAGCCTTTTTATTGTTATTCTTGGTAAGCTGATGGAGAGGAATTTACCTAAAGACTAATATTTGTAATTTTTATATTCTACCTATTGGTTTAGAATTGTATATGTGTTCACAATATCACTGACTGAATAAGAAAATGATAAAAAGAGGATAAAATTTGCCTCAAAGTTGAAAAATGAAAGAGACGTGTAGAGGTTGATAAAAATTGACCATATTAATGTCGAAGGAAGTTTGAGTGCTCGACATCTGATTGTACTGAGGAAAAATAATCACATGTAAAGGGGTTTACTCAGGGCCGGCTCTTGCTTTTGTAAAATAAGGCTTATGCCTTAGGCCCCCCAAAATTTGGGGACCCAAATTATTATCAAGAATAAATTATGTGTTAAATTTTTATAAGAAAAAATGATTAATTATGGTTAAAAAATATGTTATTTTACCCACTTTAATATTTTTTATAGTTTGTTAAAAATAAGAATTAATAGTGAAAAGTGTTGAACAAAGTGAATTACAAATTCTTTTTTATTTCTTTTTAAATTTTAGTTTCAAACATTACAACAAGCATATTAAAATGGTGTATACCAAGACATTAACATGAATCAGATTCTATGGTTCTAACTCTTATCTTTATTTAAATTTTTCAACTTATTACTTTTAAAATTATGTTAACAATTCATATAATAATTGCCTCATTGAAAGGATGTTTTTCAACGTTGAGTTGATAAAATCTTACCTAAAATCAATAATTGAAAAAATAATATTAAATACTAATAATTTTCATCTAAATAGTGTAAGAAAAATAAATTTTGAATAAATATGTATTCGAAGTTTGTTTATATTTTAGGCCTCAAATTGAAATTTCGCTTTAGGCCCCCAATTACGTTGAGCCGCCCCTGGGTTTACTTGAAGTATTTTAGATTTGTAAGAAAATGTGCTCTTCTTAATTCCTATATTAGCTTGTGTAGTAGCATTGTTACTCGCAGGAAATACCTAGAATCTGCAGTAAATGAATTATGTTTCTATTTCAGAAAATGCTTTCTTTCAATTATTTGATAAACTTATTTGTAAGAAAATTCTTCAAGTCCACTAAATGAGTTCAATATATATGCTTCATATAATATTCTGCACTTTAAAATGATCAGACAACACTAAGATTTCGAGATCAAATCTAACGGACGTTATATCCTAATTTTGAATTGAAAAACTAATATTCATGACAATGTCATGATATTTTGAAATGATAATCTGGTGTCATTTTCAAAAACTACTCACTTCAAAATGTAAATATTGGACCCGTGCTATCATGGGTCATACCTAGTATTTTGTATAAAAGCCAAATGTTTAAATACTAAACAAAATATTTTAAACAATGCATTTAGGGGTGACATAACATCACATGTAGCACCTTAATAACTTCACAAAAATACTAATAAAACTAGTCTTTCTCATGAATTTTCTTATAGTAAATTTTTCATGAGTATAATTATTTTTATCATTTTGTTTATTATTACATAGGATTAAAATAATTTCGTATCCTTGATCTTTATTTGTGTTTTGAAAAATGTCCTTTCATAAGTTATTTGGATTAAACTTTTATTAAAGAAAATCAACATATTTGAATAGTACTATAGGATAAAAAAAACATGTGTTATAAGTAAGGCACTGGCCAAAACAATTGATCATATTTATTTTGAGTATATTTTCTCTCAGACATGTCTAAAGGAGATACTACCTTTGCAGATCAACCTATAAAGAGGAATATGGTAATAATGGCTAAAAGGGCGCAGGGAAGGACACGCAAATATGCACAATAGACAATAATGTTAACAATAATATACTATTTATATAGGCTAAAAATAAGACTCTTTGAAATCAGAAGGTGCTCAGACCACAGAATATATAGAATAGCTAGTAGTGAAGATTAAACAAGAAAATTGAAGGAATGTGTATATATAGGAAACCCAAATGGAGATAGAAAGTGAATAGAAACCATGATAATGAGAGGAGAAATACAAATTTGAAGGGATTTATTGATAATTAGAAAAGGCACTTAGATAGCTTAGTTGGTTGCTAGTGATATTACCTATTGTAATTACCATGTGTCTTGATTTATTATCAATAAGAAAGTCTTATATTCGATCTTAGTCAACATATTTGAAAAGTTCAAATAATCAATATAGATAATATAAAAGTCGTTGTAGAAATTTGCATATAATTTCTTAAATATTTAATTTTGTTCCTATGATGGAATTAGTATTGTGTCTCTTAAATCTAAACGCTCTTTCGATATTATGTTTTCTAGAACTAATATTGTGTCTCCCAAATCTAAATGCTTCTTTGGTGTTGTTTTTTCTTATTTTTAATGATAAGTAATAAGATTTTCAGAAAACATAAATGTATAGTTATAAAATCTTACAAGTTAAAAGGTGTTTTCATACATTTCCTCAATTTTTATTTCATTAGAAACAAGTTTTATTTACCTTGACGTGATAACTATGAGAAATGAAAAACTTTCAACTTTTATTGTTGACTTTTTATTTCTTTTTACGTTTATTAAGAATTTAAGAGTAACATATGGGTTATACATAACGAGTAGGAGACTTTCAAACTTTGTTTTTTTCCAAATTTTGTGGTCAAAAGTGTAGAGTTTTCTAGAACAACATTCTAAAAAACTCCAAATTTCCTTCACAAAATGTCGAAATCTCTTTTAACTTTTCATGTTTGATTCTTCTATACACAAAATTGAAACATTCATCAAGCTCCTCTTCTTAGACGTTAACAACAATTACATCATCTTATAACGCTACATTTATTATTGTTCATGAAATCCTTCTAATTGGTATTGAGCTTACCTCCACTTTTATTTTGTCGTTGTTTGTTATCGAACGATAATTAAAAAAAAATTACTAAACCCATTGAATATTGTTATTAATTTGATAAATTATGATACATGGACATTTGGACATAAAGTGAGGCATTGACTACATAACAATATATAAAAATTATTGAAATAAAATGGATCAAATGAACGGGTCAAGAGCCAACCCGTTTTTAAGCTCATTGGAGCTCAACTCATTTGAGCCCAAAATAAATTTTAGCGGGTCAGAATTCAACCCAATTTTTATTTCAACCCATTTTAACGTCTTTAATTTTAACTCAACCAGTCCATTTGAACCCTTAATTACGTTATAAAGAATCGCTTGATGCAAGTTGACAGAATGTTATGGCATATCTCATTCCATTTTGGTGCGTGACACTAATTTTATTTAAAAAAACAAAAGAACAAATCTTAATCCTATATATTGCCAGTGTAATTAAACAAAATTTAATATATCCTTATTACCATTACCACCATTTTTTATTTTTTCCCTTTCTAAATAGAAAACCAAACTAATAAGGCAAATTGAATAATACTAAATAACAAAAGAATACACGATTGAACAACGATAAACGAACATGTAATATAAGTAAACGAAGGAAATTGGAAGAGTCAAATACTAACATAAAATCAGATTCACATTATTCTCATATCAAATATAGCTCCAATAAGCTATATAAATATCAATTTTGTTACATATAAGAAAAACAAAAACATAAATATATATATATATATCATAGTAACGAGTTAATGAAATCAATGAGCAAATACATTTTTTTTCTTTCTCCCCTCATTAGAATATGTTCCAAAATTAAAAATAAATTATAGTTAAATGTGAGGTATATTTAAATTCAATACTAGGGCATATCAGGAGGGGGAGGAAGCGATTTCTCTTGACAGACTTTTCCATCTTTCACAATGAATGCCATTTCCATTCCCCAACCTAGGTAACGTTCTAAATGACAATGCATAAACCATACTCCTGTCACATTAAGAAAAATAAAAAATGCATAGTTTTAGATAAAGAGTTTGAATTATATACATTGATGACATAATTTAATTTAATACAATAAGTATTATATAATTAACTTGATCATATTGTAATAAGTTATTTACCATGTTTTGAGAGTTTTCAAGAATACATGCATGATATATTTATATTTAATATAAAATAAAGTTGAGTTTAAGTATTAAAATATAATTATAAAGTTGAGTTTAAGTATTAAAATATAATTTTATATTTACAATTACACAAAAAAGAACTATAAAATCATCTCATATTAATATGGTAACGAAATATATGTTGAAATATTGACTAAAGTTCATGTGATTTAACTTTTAAAAAATGTAACATAGAAATTATTTATATATTTAAAGAAAATCACTACCACACAACATATCATGAAAATTTTATGTTTACACTTTCTATGAGATAATATCCATAACAAAGCATATTAAACGTAGACAAAATTTAAATTATACATACAAAGTTATTATAAATAAATAATTAAAAATATAAATATATTTATAACTTTAATGTGGAAGGAAGTTATAATCAATATTTGATAATATATCTTGTTAGATAGGTGCGGTATTTATTTATCTTTTAATAATTATATTTTAAAATACTTAATTATATATTGGGAAATAAACATCATTTAATAACTCACTATAAAGAAATTTTTATCATTTTTAATGATGGTAAAAAAAAATAATATATCAATTGAATATACAAATAAAAAAATTTCTTTTTCATTTTATATAATTCTATCAACGAGGGGTGAATTAAACTTAACATTAATAAGGTATATAATCGAATTTTTTTCTACTTAAAATAGTGCTTAACTTATTCAATAATACACAATTTACTATTAAATAATATTAAATCAAAATTAATTCTAATTATGATAGTTATTTTTCTATATAATTTCAATTCTTTGTATCTTTCAAATAAAACAATAAAATAAAAAATGATATCATTGGTTTTTGGTGAGATTAAATATTAATTATGTGTTAATTAAAAGATGTTGATCTTGGTATTTGTGGTAATATTCCAACATCATATAAGATTAATATTATTGTATTGTATAATAATTCATTTAATCTAAAAGTATACTAAATATTTAACAATAGAATTTTATTCTAGTGTCATTGTGATTTTTATATTATTATAGTTTTTAATTTTGGTAAATATATTTTTAAGAAAATAATATCGACGACTCAAAATTTTTAAAAAATCCTTAGATTTCAAAAAAAAATCCATTATATTAAAAAAATAAAGTATGCACAGCTCCAAGTAAATCCCTCAAAATATCTCAAAGCAAAGTAACAAAAATAAAATCCCCGAATAACTCTTCAAGTAAGAAAATTCTCAAGTAAATCCCTAAAAAATAAATTTCCAAAAAAATTCGTAGAACATGAATCCCTAGGTAATACAACATATAAAAATTTTCTAGATAAATTTCCAAGTAATTATCCCTAGCTAAATCTGCAAATAAGTTAATTTAGAAATTTTCTTGCAAAAAGATAAAAAGAAAAAACATTTTTTCATTACTTGCGAATTAACCTATAAAAATGATACTTGCAAATTATTTGCCCTAAATAATTTCGCAGGTAATATTTTTGTAAAAATGGGGCCAAATTTACTTACCAATTTTTCTGGGAAAATATTTTCTGCAGGTAAAAAAATCTAGAATTTAGGAATTTAATATTTCCGCATGAAAATTCGTGGAAAATTTCTACGAAAATAATCCCCAAATAAAATTCGCAGTTAATTTACAGTATTCTAGTAGTGTTTATTTTTTTCGTAGACCAAATACATGGAAATTGTTTTTTTTGATTTGGGTACGTAGGGATGAGATTCAATCTCACGACCTTTGTCTACTCTGATATCATGTTAAAGTATGTGACCATCTCACCTAAAAGCTTAAGTTGTTACAGAGAGCACACTTTTTATTATTTAATTATATTCTCAACAATTACCACGTGTATGTTTGAGTTATTATCAATAAGAAAGTGTTATGTCCGACCTAATCAACATATTTGAAAAATTCAAATAATCAATATAGATAATATAAAAGTCGTTTAGGAAATTTGCATATAATTTTCATAAATAGTTAATTCTTTTCCTACGATGGAACTTGTATTATTATGTCTCCCAAATCTAAACTCTCCTTCGATATAATTTTTCTAGGACTAGAATTGTGTCTCCCAACTCTATGCTCCTTTGGTATTGTTTTTTCTAATTTTTAATGACAGGGTAATAGGATCTTCATAAATTTACCCTTGAACCTGTCTCAAAAGTCAGTTACACATTTAAACTATCATGACGATCTATTACATACTTTTACTATTTAAAAATGAATTTTTTTACCCCCTAAAACTGACATGTTAAAAAAAAAAAAAAACGCGTTTGTCAGTAAATCAAGTAAAAAAATAAATTAAAATCTTCTTTTTACTATCACCCTACCCCCACTCTCCACCCCCCACCGAACGGCCCTTGTTCTTTTTCTTCATAGGCAACCATCTTCTTCTTCTTTGTTTTTGTTCATCATTTTTTCATACCCAATTTCCATCCACCCCGCTATACCTCCACCAAAATCCTTTCATTATATTTGATTTTTCTCTTCGGCTTTGTTGGTGGTTGATAAAATTGATGATTAAGTTTAAAAAATAAAATATAATGATGAATTTGTTGGCATGGGGTGACAAAGAAGCGGGAATTGAAGGCGGTGGAGAAGAAAAAATCGATATTGACAATGGTGGTAGTGATATTTGGTGGTGGGTTTGTACCTTTTGATGGTGATGATGTAATTTTGGTGATAGGTTTGTTTATGAGTGTCAAATTTTGTTGTGGATCTTTCTAATTTTTGTGGGGATAATGGTGATCGTATGATTTTGATGGTGAATTTGATCGTAGGTGATGAAATTTATGGTGAGTATTTTGATTTTCATGGTGAAATATATAGATTTTGTAGTAATATGACGACAATAATAGTGGTTTCATGGTGGTGTTCCTTGAAGAAAAAACAATTGAATGATTTGAAGAATTTTAATCAAAATTTGACATGACATCTGATTTGACAGTGATATAACATTGATGTGGCGCAAGTGTAATACAACTCCCATTGTGAGAGTGGTGCTACACTTCTTAGAGGGTAAAAAAAATCCCCTATTTTGTAGCAGAGGCGTGTAATAGGTCACCATATTAGTTTAAGCGTGTAACTTACTTTTTGAGACAAGTTCGAAAGTAAATTTATGCCTTTTCCCTTATAAAAATCAAACAAGTTAAAAGGTGTTTTCATACATTTCTCCCATTTTTATTTCATTAGAAACAAGTTTTATTTACCTTGACGTGATGACTATGAGAAATGAAAAGCTTTTTTTTTTTTTTCAAAAGAAAACACTAAATAATATAATATATTCAACTCGCCCCAAAGTAGGCAACTTTAGTCTTTAAAACATTTAACAAAATAAATGAACAGACTTATGAAACTATACTGTCTATCTATGAAGCCTCTAACTGACAAAGATGGAAGTCGGGACAAGACACATGACATCCTAACAACTGATATAACTGAAAAGTAAATGAAATCCTCCGGAAGCAAGGAGACTCATCATAGCTAGCTCGAACTCCATGTGGTATCAACGAATCTCCTGTTGATGACCCTAAATACCTGTATCTCTTAGGGATCAAACCCATGGCGAAATTTGTAGTAAAACGCAAGACTGTCGACGAACGCTTTGATCCTCTTTTCTTTTCTTCTCTTTTCTTCTCTTTTCTCTTCTTTTCTCTTCTTGAACTCTCAACTAAAACCCTAGACGTATATTAGGATTATAGAAATGAAAAGGTTTCAACCCTTATTGTTGACTTTTTGTTTCTTTTTAAGTATCTTAAGAGTACCATATGGGTTACACATGAGGAGACTCTTTCAAATTTTTTTAATCTAATTTTGGGGTCAAAAAAAGTGTAGAGTTCTCTACAATGGCATTTTGAAAAACTCCAAAATTTCCTTCACAAAATGTCGAAATCTCTTTTAACTTTTTATGTCTAATTTTAATTTTCAATACACAAAATTGAAACATTGACCACGCTCCTCTTCTTAGACCTTAACAACAACAACATCATCTTCTTATAAGGCTATATTGCTCGTTCGTAAAATCCTTCTAATTGGTATTGACGTTATCTCTAAATTACTAAGCCTTCTGATCAATATGAATATTAACTTGATAAATTTATGATACATGGACAATTGGACATAAAGTGAGGCAATGACTACAGTATAAAGAAGCACTTGATGCAATAACTTAATTTAAAAGATAAAAGAACAAATCTTAATAGTATATATTGCCAATGTAACTAAACAAAATCTTATATATCCTTATTACCATTAGTCCATTACCACTATTTTTTACTAACAAAAGAATACACGATCGAATAACAACGATAAAAGAACATGTAATATAAGTAAATGAAGGAAATTGGGAGAGTCAAATACTAACATAAAATCAGATTCACATTATTCTCATATTAAATATAGCTCCAATAAGCTATATAAAATATCAATTTTATTACATATAACAAAAACAAAGACATAAATATATATATATATATATCCAAAGCTATATATGTCATAGTAACGAATTAATAAAATCAATAAGCAAATACATTTTTTCTTTCTCCCCTCATTAGAGTATGTTCCAAAATTAAAAATAAATTATAGTTAAATGTGAGGTATATTTAAATTCAACACTGGGGCATATCAGGAGGGGGAGGAAGCAATTTCTCCTCAGAGCCTTTTCCATCTTTCACAATGAATGCCATTTCCATTCCCCAGGTTACATGACGTTCTAAATGACAATGCATAAACCATACTCCTGTCACATAAAAAAAAATCATAGTATTAGATAAAGAGTTCGAATTATATACATTGATGACATAATTTAATACAATAAGTATTATATAATTATTTTACTTGATCATATTGTAATAAGTTATTTACCATGTTTTGAGGGTTTACAAGAATGCATGCATGATATATTTATATATTTTTTTAATAAAAAAACATATATACTAAAACAAATCAATTAGAAACTAAAACTTGGTAAAAGTTAGACCGATTGGGTTATGACCCGTATTGAATCAACTATCTCAACTCATATAACTTTTGTGCGAGTTAATAATATGTCCATTTATTAACTCGTGTCATATTAACTAGTCAGATGTCGCCCAACACGCCTACTTGACACCATTAAGTATAAAATAACAATAAATGACAATGTATACTAAGAATTTGATCAATTAAAATACCTGGATTATCAGCTTTGAACCTGATGGCAGCCCATCCATTCCTAACAATAGCAATAGTATTCTGAAGAGGTGGATCAACAAGATTATAATTCAAAGGGTCTTTATCTTTGTCAAAATTTCCAAATCCAGCTCCAACAACATAAAAACTATATCCATGTAAATGAATTGGATGATCAACTCCACCCAATAAACTAGTTCCTTGCAACACAATCTCTACATTTGTTCCATATTCAAGAACATGAACCTCCGTTCTTCGATCGGGACGTTGTAATTCCACGGGAAGAGAACCACCGGTAAAATTAAAATTTAAAGGCGGAAAACTAGGAAATTCATCTCCATAAACCCCTTGAATATTTTTATAATAAGCTTCTAATATGTCGATACGAGGTAACACAAAGCTTATATTATTCACACTAGCCGCGAATCGATCCCCGTTAGGTCCACTACACGATTCATCCTCGCAAGGCAAGGTATTTACGGAAAATGTGAATAATAAATTGGTAGTAACGTTTAATGGTACGTTAATAGGGTGTGTTTTATCGGCTAGGCTTTTTAATGACCTAGTGAAATTAAACGATGCGTTTGTATCGTCGAAATTCGGGAGATCGGGGAGGATGGGTGGTGATGAAGCGGTGTAATTTCCACGATACTGAATGATAGCGGTGGTGGTTGTGTTGTCAAATGGAACTCCAACTACGCTATTATATGCCTTTGCACCCATATAATAGTGGTTAGGGTTTTGATTTGCTTCGAGTAAAACATCAATAGTTTCACCTGGTGAAATTGTGATGTAATTTGACTTGAATGGTTTAACATATGCACCATCAGTTCCTACGACGGTGAGTTGGTGATTTGCGACGGAGAAAAACATGAGATTATTCATTACGGCGTTTACAATTCTGAGCAAATATGTCTTGTCTTTCTCCACCGTTAGTTTGAATGTGTCTGTTGAAAAAAAGAAAAAAATTGGTTATGTTCATAAATGATTTTTCAACATAATTTGCATCATCAAAACTATATATTACGTGGTACAAAGGGAAATAAAAACAAACAGATATAATCCATTGACTAGTTTGAATTTTGCAATAAAGTACATATACTTGAATATTATCATGACTTTTCTCATTTCTCCTTTTGAATTATGCTAACGCGGTTAAGCTTTGAAAAGTAACACCCCACCCACTGTCTCAATATACGTGACAAAATTTAAAATTGGTATGAAATTTAAGAAAGAATAAAAAAAGAAATTGAAATTTCTGACAAAATTTAAAATTGGTATGAAATTTAAGAAAGAATAAAAAAAGAAATTGAAATTTCTGACGTAAGTAAGATATTATTTATGTGGTTATAAACCATTTTAGAGGCAAATCTAGCCTTCTAGTTATAGATTCACGTGAACTCAGTAGCTTTTGCTCAAACTTCATAGTTTTATAAAGTAATTCACTAAATGTAATAGTCCAAATTGACTTTCGAAAAGCACAACATGACAATTAAAAGTGGACTAAAGGAATATAACATATAGATTAGTACAAAAATTAGTGTAATTAGCATTAATTAATACTATTTGTTTTACCATTTGTTGAGCAAGGATATAAATCTCCTGGTTGACCATTTATAAGAAAAGCATCAGATTTATTTGCATCCCCTCCACTTGCAAGAAACTCATTTACAACTGCTTGTATATCACTTTTCCACCACTCCCCTGCAATTTAATAATAATTTTAAAAAATTTCAAACTACGTACAAACAAATTAAAACGAAAGGAGCATATGTATATTAATACGTACCTAATATGATGGGAATTTCAGCAGCAGGTCTAGGGAAAGGATAATTAGTTTTATTTGCAGGACGTATAATAAGTGCACCATTAACTGTAGCTCTTGACCAATCACTATGAGCATGCCACCATAAAGTTCCTTCCTCATCTGAAAGGTTAATCCTTTGACTAAAATTTGTTCCTGGTCGAATTGGACATTGAGTAATAAATTCAGGACCATCTGACCATGGATATCGCGGTTGTTTCACTCCATGCCTGAAATTTGTCATTTTTTTTTAGTATACCCGATCGTATAGTATAAAAGTGTCATGAGATGGTTACACAGTTCAATATTTACCAGTGGATTGTTATATTTTGGGTTCCATCATTTTGGACATTAACAACGAGGGTATCTCCCGTATTGGCATATATAACTGGACCTGGAAATTGGCCATTCACAGTCAAAATATTCTTTGAGCTGCAAAGCTTTGAGTATGGTGCTTCTTTAATCTGCATGAATTAAAATATATTTGGCATGACAAATTAAAAATGCTAATTTATTATTAACCAAACTATATGTTATATTAAATCATTTTTTAAAGAAGGTAAAGAGGCTACTTACGATAAATCGATGATGATGAACAAAAGCATGGGCAGGTAAAAGGCCAAGTAAAAAAAGAAATACAATAATTTGTTGAATGAAGATCTTCACTTTCAATCTCATGATTTTTCTTTTTGTGCAAACAAATACTACTAATAATATGATATGAAAATGTGTAAAGGGTGTTAATGTATTTATAGAGACCATGAAGTTATTAAACGAGAAAAAGATGACAATATTGTCGTAGCAAACTTCAAAACAACTATCATTACCATTAATTAGCGTACAAAAATAGCTAAGTTGTTTTTCATTATAATGTGTAAGGTTTTTTACTTTTCAAGATTTTGAATAACTTTTCTGTTAAAAAGTCAATTTTGCAAATAAAGTCAACCCCACTCTCGTATTCATATAATGAAGTATACTCGCATTAAATTAGATGGTCAATGGTTTAAGCCCATAATTATAGTTCCACCTATATTTTAAATATTCCTTTAAGTTACCTTATAGACGGAGAAAATATTTTAAATTAAAAATGTATATAACTTAAACTCAGATTATTATTTTTTGGATTGTTACACTCAAATTATTATATTTGGTAAATCCTTCCTTTATAGGAGTAATTTCGAGAATGGTAATCTAACTTTTGTCTTTCTTCTATTAAAGTTAATTACTTAGCTATCTTTTAGGATTAAGAAAATGATCACTTAATTAACTTTAATGATCTAAGTATCACAAAAAAGTCACTAAATAATATTACCTATATATCTTCCTCGTAGAATATTGTATACAGTTTACAATTTTTGAAAATATCACTAGCTACCCATTGTTTAGATCTGAGATTGAAAAAAAATAAAAAAAATAAAGTATTTCTTTGTACAGTTTTGAAAATTCAATAGTGTCATCATAAGTCATAAATCATAATACGCGTAAATTCTATTCTTCAAAATGTTTTATTAGTCAAATATTTTTTCTTAATCAGAGGGTTAATTTATACTAAAACTAATCTATTAAATCGCTAAAAGTCGATTTCTAGAATTAGGTAAATTTCAATTGTTAAATCTTTTATGTACGTACTTATTTCAATATAATTTTCTTCTGGTCTGACTTTTTTCTTGAAATTAAAATTAATAACTAAAATATTTGTGGCTGCTTTATTAATTTACTCGTTTCCTTTTACACCTAATTTTGACTGGAAAATATTGCATGCCAAGAAGATATATATATATCCTTAGAAGAAGAAGAAAAGAAAGAAACTAATACTTGCCTCTTAATTACTTTGCTTGATGAAATAGTAAACAATATAATGATAATTAACCTAACAACAAATATGTTGTCAGTTGATCTTTTCCCTTTGCTCATAAATGATATAAAGAAAATTAAATTTGAGTAACTACAACTCCTTAACAAAACGATTCGAATATGAGATCTTAGGTTAAGGATTAAAAAACATACTTATCATTTAATCACAATCCTTGTTAATTTAATTAATTATTCAATTATATGTTGAAGAGTCAAAAAAAGTTCTACATGAGTTGTTAATAAAATGATTGGTCTCTTTATATGGTCTTTGGCGATTCTCCCTGTTGGGAAAAATACTACAATATTGATATTGGATTGGAATTACAAAGTAGTAAATAGCTTATCACAAACACTGTGTCGTGGCAAGCCACTACCTTGAAAGCGATTTCTGCCCGACTCCGGTGCAAATCGTAGTAGTCGGTCGCTCCCCAAGGTTCCACTGTTACTCTCAAACACGTGCACTCGTGGTTAAAAGTTTGGAGATTGCCCACAACCAATTGCCCACATATATTCTAAGAATAAGCTTAAGAAAAGAAAGGAGGAAAAATATTTTCTCTTCTTTTTTGGTTTTTGTTGTATATCTCTTATGCTCACAAAAAGGTCATGCTTATATAGATATTTCAAGAGGATGAGTTTCAAATAGAAGAGTTAATTTTTCATTTTGAGAAACAGATTGTTAAAGTTAATGGCATTAAAGACCATTACTTCACTTTTACAGAAACCCCCTTATTTGTCTTTTGGAACGGATATGTATTCTCCTTTGAAACGTATTATTGTTATATCTTTGCATTAGACTTAATTAGCATAGTTAGAATTAACTCAACTATAGAATTTACTCAACAATCCCCTTATAAACTAACTTTGGAGATCGAGTTAGACTCAAGATTCATTTTTTTACATGTTATCAGAGCAATACTCCTCTCTCCAATGTTGGACCCCAAAATAAAAAATTGTCATGCTCCAGTTTTTTAGCATTAGACATTAACTAGGATATTGAAGGATTAAAAAGTAAGATCGATGTTACATAAATTTTTATGTGACCCATGAAAGTAATAACAATGTGGGTAAATTTAAGAAAATCTCTCACATTTTTTGGTTAATATTATTGGTTCAACAATAGATGCTAATATATGCCACGTAAGAATTACATAATTGTCGAATAGGGAAAAGTCGATGAAAATTGTCAATTGGGTAGTAGTAGTACCGTGTAAGGGAAGAATATTAAATAATATCACAGTCAATATTATATTATTTGTTTGAAGTAAAACAGAATACAACTTTCTTATTTTGGAGCTTTAGAAAAGTCAGACAATTAAGGTTCCAATCCTCTATTACCTTTATAAGAAAAAAATCCCTCTAATAATATTGAGACAAAAATATTCACGAATTATTGACTTTTTGTGATTGAATGAATACGATCTCTTCATTCTTAATCAAAGGTTTTGAATGTAAGCAAAAAAAAAAAAAAGGATAGCGATTCTTCATTTAATGAGCTTTATCTGATATAAACTTTAATTAATCAACATATCAAAGTAAATATTGAACACAAAATTTTAAAAATTTCCCATAGCATCTAATGTCCATGTTTTTTTCTCTGAATGAGTTGGTGTTTATAACATTTCTTTTAATTATAGTAAGTATATAGTATATAGTATATTATTGCATATCTAATGTTTAGCATATATAACGTTTAGGATCATCCTTTTTTCCTAACTTTAATGATTTGTTCTTTTTTTCCCTATAATTTTTCCTTAAATAATATTGTCTGACAACACGGAAAGAAAATTAGGAACAATATTTTGATTTCTGCGGTAGTTGTGATTTGTGAACAACAATTTCCCCTCATTACAAAACTTATTCAAAATATCTTTCCGTCTCTAATTAGTTATCATGTGTCATTTTTCAAGAGTTAAATTATCTAAACTCTTATTAATATTATAAGATATATTTAATCATCAAATTAATTAGTATGAGTAAAATTGTATCTAATACTTTTCGTACGGTTTTTAAATATCTAAATTTAATACTAAAATATTGAGTAGATATAATCTAATTTAACTTAAGAAAATAGTCAAATTAACAGAAACATGTCAATTATTTAGAAATGGATTAATATATTACCACAAAATATTATTTGGAAAAACTACACAATTAGACAAACATATTCCTATCATATTTACTAATTCTTCTAATAGTTTGAAATAATTACATATTATGTATCTTACTTATAAATAGTTTCATACCATATTTCAAGTCAGATACACCTAGATACATGTATTGTTGCTACCAAATTCACTAACATACGGAAAGAGAGGGAGAGAGATGGGCGAGATAGGATGGAGGCGACCAAGATCCCCAAATACATGGGATTTCAGATGCATGGAGAGAGTCAGATATATGCGAATCTACTTGAATACAATGTATCTAGAACAAAAAACTTTAATTTGACCCCATATATTCTTGATACATGTATACAAACAAACTAACACAAATTTAATTAATTAGTTCTTAAATTAGTAAAATTTCTGTAAGTTACTCTTATTTTTCTACTATTCCCTAGTCGGACTCATTGGGCTTGTTTCGGCCAGTCGGCCCAGAAATCCTTTGGTTTGGACTAATAAATGGGCTCAGCAACATGTTTCAGGTTCTCCTCGCGACCAGCTCGGCCCTAAATTCCCCTTAGCTTTGTAAATGTAAAATTAGGTTAAAAATAATTACATTCGCTAACTATATAGGCAAAAAAAGTATATATTTATCGTACATGAGATTCAACAATTATTTTGGTTTGTGCTTTAATTAGATCCAATTCGGATAAGTTTCCACACGTGCTTTTAGAGAAAAGTTACTTTTTTTTGTTTCTAAAAAATAATTTATCCCTCCTATTATTTAAAAGTACTTTTTTCTGTTTTTTCTAAAAGCTTATTCAAATATTTTTAACTTTCTAAAACAAGTATATACCTTAAGGAAGAAAAAAAACTTAATCAAATACTCAACTTTCCTTTTTTTTTTTTCTTCAAAGAAATAGCAATTTTACCACTAAATAAAGTGTCTAGCAATCTTTTATTAAAAATAAAAAGAGATCAATAGAATAAGTACAAGTAAGGGGGCTAGGCCTTACATTACCAATCCTAATGTACCTAATTTCTTCAAACTAATAGGCATGAAGAAAATAAGAGTTAAACGGAATTAAGTATTTTGTGATCACCAGAATATTTGTAATACACTCCATGGTGATATTACAAATGAGGATGCTTAAATGATGCAAACATACGACAATCTAGAAGAAGGTTGAGTTATCAGCTTCAAACTTTCTATTACGAAAGCAAGAATTAGAAAAGATTGATTGTCTATCAAAAGTAACTTAAAAGTATTTTTCTTGTGTCTTCTTCTTCAAACCTATCCAATAACTCTTGATAATTTAGACCTTCTTTATGGATTTATTGGATCTTGTTGAATCTATTGATATTGTCATATGGTTCTGCTTTGCATGTCGCATCCGTGTGTGCCTTAGAACAAAACCCTCAATCAGTTTACCCTCTCAACTATGTTGCCTTTCGTATGTCTTTTTTTTTTTTTTTGCTTTTGTTGCTTCCACTTCTTTGTTGCCTAGGTGATATGTCCCTTTCCCTAGCCACTCTATCAAAGTATATGTCCAACATATTGTCTTCCTCATCTCCATCAAGAGAACCCTCACTCAAATCAATTGTATTTGATGTTAAGGCCCTTGCCTTATTCTTCTCTGCATTCACACATTTAGGCACAAATGCGGAAGCTTTTAGACTTAATTTCATATTCAAAGCAAGTGGCGAACCTGCTTTTCTCATATCAAATCGTTGTCATTCTCTGTTGACCTTACTGCTTTTAAGTAGTCTTCAATAAAACAACAAAGCTATTCGAATATAATAGGTCTCTTGACGCATTACTAATATCTTGTCTCTTCTCACTGTCTTGAAAAATTCTCAATCACACCCTTTCCACTTCATGGAGAATGATTTCGACTAGTCGAAAGGGTCTGACTACTAGTTGAATTTTTGTGCACAACTAGTGTCCAATTTTTAGCTGCATTCCAGTTTTCAACTTGCAAAACATATTGCACATAATTTTCAACACTAGATGTATCTATTAATTTTTGTCTTGAATCAATTCGCGATGCATCAACCCTAACAATTGGTGTCACCTCGCGTTAAAGTTGCATTAGACATAAATTCAACCCAAATTCTTTTGATTGCATCTCATTAATAGCAGCTTGTTGGTTATTGCAATCCCCTAAAACATCCACACTTTTTGTTGTTGTAATATCTCTACAGATTTAGGACTTAGAGCTAACTCCGGATCATTTGAACCTCTAAAATATCTTTATTTTGAGTAGTTGTTTGAAAACTAATATTACATGTATCAATTCATCCATTGAGTCTTGCACGATTTTGCTCAGTAGTGGCAGAAAATTCATATCCTTATCCGTCAACTCTTAATATAGACAATTTTGTTACCATAAAACTGTCTAATTCTTCCAATTATAATATATGGAAAGCACAAATTATTTGTCTTCTTGAAAGTCAAGAATTAGTTGGTTTTATTGATGGAACTAATTTAATTGATTTACCATTGTTGGATTTGAAGTGGAAAAGAAGTGATAGGCTTGTTAAAGGTTGGATTTTTGGCTCTTTAGCTGAAGAAATATTTCAGTATGTGGTGGAGAAAATTAGTGCTAGAGATTTTTGGTTGGAATTGGAGAAAATTTGTTGCCATAATTCACTTCACAATTTTCAAGGTGAGTTTTATTTTTTCCTCCCTTTATTTATGTGTTCTTCTTTTATCAAGTGTGTTTCTGCATAGGGAGGAAAAAAAGAAAACTCCTAAAAAAAATGAGTTTATTGTGAAATTTGAAGGGGAAAAAAGTACTTCCACCATTTCACAAAAAGTTATCTGGTTTGACTTGGCACAAAGTTTTAGAAAACAAAGAAGACTTTTGAATCTTATGGTCCTAAATTAAAGTTATGTCAAATGTACTAAATTGCCCTTGTAGCTTTAAACATGCCACGTGGAAAGCTAAAATTAAAATGTTACCAAAAAAGAAAAGAGATCATTCTTTTCGAAATAGACTTAAAAGAAAAGGAGATCATTCTTTTTGAAACGGAGGGAGTACTTTTTATTTTCAAATTGGGAAATGATATATAAATTCCATAGTTTTATAGCGCAACTTAAAAAAAAGTGAAAAAAATTTGGTGGTCTAAAGCCAAACTTTGCTATGTTTAATTTTTTTCAAATGACTTTTTCTTTGACATGTTTAGGGAAGTTATTTTCCTCAATAAGAGGAGACTAATAAAAGTATGGTTGCTCAAGTAGTTGAAATCAACTTATTTTAATATGTACATAATAAAAATATTTTTGAAGATTAGCATTTTGTGTTTGATTCTAATACTATCAATAAGTGATTTTAATTGTTAAATTTGATAATAATTAATACTAATTAATTTAGCAAAGATAAGTTTTTTCATGTGAGTAATTTTTTTTCTAAAAAGGCTCAAAAGCATTTATCTTTAAGAGAAAATACATTTTTTTTCTTAAAGCTGAAAAATAAAATCTCTTTCTCATCCAGAAACAAGACAAACAAGCTATAAATACGCGACATGAATGGTGAATTATGATGGATAACAAAATTAATACTTTTTCCGTCTCATATTTTTTTCCTTTAATTTTCACTTTATATGCCCCTTGAAAAATCATGAATAAGTAGAATTATTTTTACTAATATATCCCTAAGAATTCTTTTTGAAACCTTACAAACTTATTTATACTTTTTAAAGAAAACTATTAATTGTAAGGACAAAATTTAATACAATAATAATAAATTTTATTTTAATTTTATAAATTGATAAGTCATTTGAAACAACTATTTATAAGAAAATAATTGAATGAAAAAGTATTCACTTAAAAGTTTCGTCTAATGCACGAATAAAGATTCAAATTAATTGGATGTTTCCGACATTACCCTCAAACGCCATGTGATAAATGCATGTGATAAATCGAAAAGCATTACTTACTATACAACAACTTATCTCGTATTTGGGCTTTTTGGGTGGGTAGTGGGGTTGTGTACATAAGTGGAGTAAATATGTGTTTTTCTTAAATTACTTTATTGATTTTATTTTATATGGTACTTATTAAATTATGTTTTTTTAATTACTTTTTAACCAAAAAGTACTTCTTGAAGTGCTTGATCTTTCACATTTTTTACTGGAGGTCTTTATACTGATCAAATTAATAAACTTTAAGATAGCTTCAAGTATTGGTCCAAGATTCTGATTATATCGTTGATATTTTTAAAAAGTCAAATTAACATAAATAGTCAATACTAGTATTAATTATCGTTAAATATTTAACAGAAATTACAGAGAGTACAAAGACAAAGAAAGATTACAAGTACTACTTGCCACTTTACAATGCTTCACTATGTGGTGATTGGGAAAACGCAAAAACATTCTTGAAAAAAGACAATGCAGCAAGTAGAGCTCATATCACATCCTTGTTACAAACAACACTTCATATTTCAATCGGATTTTTCATAGAAAATTTGGTAGATTCAATAACAGATGATGATACGTTAGCTATACAAGATAAATTCGGAGAAACACCTCTTCATTATTCTGCGCGTTTTGGTAACTTAGATGCCGCGAAAATACTTGTTACAAGAAATTCAAATTTGCCACATATTGTGTCCAATAATGGCATGTATCCTATTCATGTGGCTGCTGAATATGATTACAAAAATGTGGATTTGGTTCATTACTTTTTCAGTGTTACAAAATATTCTGCTCCTTATACTGGTCAAAGTGGTGCTAGGCTGCTACAACGATTGATATGTTCAGACTTGTACGGTGAGTTACAAATCTTTCTATTTTTTGTCTCAATTTATGTGATGCACATTGACTGGATACAAAATTTATGAAAGAGATTAAAAAAAATAAAATTGAAATGTGTATTTAAAACATTGCTATAGTATTTCCTTTTGATATTTTTTAATGTTACTACATTTTATTTTGCAGATTTTGCTATGCAATTAGTAAAACTTTATCCTGATTTGGCAAAATATAGTTCACATAGATCATCTCCTTTGGCTCTGTTGGCTACAAAGACTTTTGGTACAAGTAGTGTAAGATATAGCACGATACCATCTTGTGAGTTTAATTTCCGCAGTTTTCATTTCTTCGATTGAATAATACCTCATGGCCCATCGTATCGTTAAAATAAAATAAAATAAAAACGCGAAGAATTAACTAACTGCGTTTATTTTTAAATGTCAATTATATCGAAAATGCAACCAACGAAACATTACTCGATAAATCAAAGTTCAATTGTACGTTTTCTATATCTCACTCTCTAGTTTATCTCTTTAATTCAAGGTATAAGTTGCACTCTATAATTATTCGAAAAAATTATAAATTTGTCATAAGTCATAGCCATATTTTAAATGCAAACTGTTAAATAAACATTAATTGTGTTACATAATGAATTTAGTCTTATGTTATTACTAAACATTTACTACCATTTATCCCCTAAAGTATTCTCTTATTATTTCAAGCCCCTTAAATTAATTATTTATTCTTGCATTGCAGCATCTGAATTAAAATACATTCGAGACAAAAAATGGAAACATCAAAATGCAATTAAATTAACAGAATGCCTTTGCGAAGAACTACAAAATATAAGTGAGAAAGAAATCAACTCTATCGTCGGTGGCCCTCTCCTACAAGCCGCGTGTTTTGATAACTACAAGCTTGTTGAAATTATCGTGACAAAATTTCCTTCATCGATTTACTATCACCATGAAAATGGAAAGAATATACTTCACGTTGCAGTAGAGAATCGCAGCAAAAATGTCTTTAAATTGGTCATTCAAATGAATCAACATAGCCATCATCTCGCGACTTCAATTGATTCATCTAACAATACAATGTTGCATTTGGCTGGAAAATTGTCGGAAGAAAAAGAGCTAAAGAAAACTTTTGGGGCGGCTCTTAATATGCAAAAAGAATTGAGGTGGTTTGAGGTAATTAAAACAATTTCTCTACTATTTACAATTAAGCTATATGTTAAGTTATAAGTTTACAACATGTTTGACATTGTTGTTGGGAGACCAAAAGTGTTTATTTTGAGAAAAAAACATTTGTTTTGAGAAATTAAGTATTTGACAAATTCTTAAAACTGTTTTTAAATGGAAGGAGAAGCTATTTTTCTGTTGGGAATAAGCTAAAAATTTCTACTTTTAAAAGAAAACATAAGTAGAAATAGAAAATTATTTTTTAAGACTAAAATATCCCTTACATATATAAATATTTATTAATATATCCCTTATTAATTAATCAACATATCTCATAAGTTTGGTTGATTTTTATTCAAAAATTTTATTTTTTATTTTTATATAATACATTATTTTTTTATGTTTTATATCATTATTTATATATTATATTGTATATATTAATTTATGTATTATTTTACATAATTAGAAATAGAAGAAACAATGATATTTTTGTAGGATTGAAAAAGAGAAAAAATAACAATTAAAGATTTAGACCCTCCCAAAAAAGTAACAAATAACAACTTTTCTTTTCTTAATTTACGTATTATTTTATTTTAGTTTGAATTTATAAAACTTTAGAGTATTATATGAAAAATAAAAAAATAGGGTAATAGCTAAGATTGAATTAAAAAAAAATAGGTAATCAATAACAAAAGGATTCTTCTTTTAAAAAAAATTCAACAATTTTTTTCTATGTATAATATTGATTGCAAATTTGAATATATACATTTCAAAAATAATTAAATTAAAGATGTTTAAAATAGTTTCTCTCTATAAAATAATCTTAATATTAAAGGCACATCGATACTTGCCCTTTTTCGTAATTTGATTCTCAAAAGTAATTTTTAAAGAAAATTAGTCAAACACAAATTGCTAATCAAAAGCACTTTTCAAACGAATTTGTCAAACACAAATTGTTTTTTTGAAAAGCTAATTTTAAAAAAAAAAACAGTTTTTAGCAGCAATGCCAAACAGGCTCTAAATGACCTAGTCCAAATTGTTTGGCATTTCAAAATTAAAAAAAAAAAGACATAAACAGGCTTTAAAATTACGATTTCTATTTTTTTCTTTAATTTATGTCAAATTAAACATTGTCATATATATAAAACAAAAGGAAGTATTATTGTTTCTAAAGTGTGTGTGTGTGTGTATATATATATATCCTTTAATAATAATACACTTAGATAAATAGGTTATTTCGATAATTTATAGCTTTTGTTCAAATATGTTGTAAATCCTACTCAGTACTCCCTCTCTCATCTAGTTTGATCATGTTTATTTATGATGTAATTTCCTAATTTCTCCATTTTTACTTTTTTTTTGTTTTTACTTTATCCCGTTCATCTCTTTCTCTTAATCTTTATTATTAACAACTTCATCTTTAGTCACACCCCGGATATAGATCTGGCAACAAATTTGTCCTTTGTTCGTTAAGCGGACTATCAAGGTCAAGAATCCTAGGAATTTTCAAGTTAATCCATAGTCGTTATTAAGAAATTAAGAGGTTAACCATATACTAAGGATAATCATTTATCACTATACAACAATCAAAATAGTAAAATTAGCAATAACATATTTTTGGGGGGATTTTTGGGAGATCAACATCATAAAACTTACATGATAAACTGAGAGAAGTTTCCCTTTCGGAAACCCCTAAAGATCTTTGAAGAACTTGAAAACTTAATACTCAGACACACTTATAATTACACAAGCTTTAATATACAACAGAAGGTTGCAGGGTAGATGAAGATAAACATAGAGAAGAGTGGAGGTAAGTCAGAGGTTTATTTATTTTTTTCTCTTTTTCTCCCTCTGTCTAGAACTCTTCAGCCTCCTCTCTTATATAGATGGAAGAGAAATGAAAGAACAGTCCTAAATCCTCTACATGGCCTCACTCATTGATGGCCGACATCTTGATAAGATTCCTTTAATAATGCAAGTCGGGTGCTCAATGGGCCCCATCGTCACATGCATTATTAATTTCATTTTTTGAATTTATTTGACAGACGCGTGCTTTGTCAATAGTTTTTTCCTCTTTTGTAGGGTAATGATAAAGTGGCAGCACTCACTTTTACAAGACATTAATGGGCATACCCACATGGTACACTTATAATTATTTACATAATACTTACTTAATTCTATTTTGCTTTTGCCACGTTTGGTCTTATCTTCTTATCATCTTTTATATTTTGTCTTGTTTGAGAATAATCTTGTCACCTCTTTGGTTTTGTTGTCTGGAAGATCGATTAGGTATCCAAATTGTGTAAAGCTAAAGAATCAAAACTCATTCCTGAGTCGTCATCTTCATATGGGTCTTGTACATCATTATACCCATCTTCTTCTCCTGAGCTTATCGGACTGTGGTTACTGTCTTCTGAATTAGGAACTAATCCGTCGTTGCTTGGACTGGAATCTTCTTTATTAATAATATGCTTGTCTTGGCTTTGATTATGGAAAAACTGTTCTAAAGTTTGTTTAATTATAGCTTCTATTTTGTCATTTTTTTTCTTTTTTGCAGTTGCAGTCTTTCGTAAAGTATCTTTCTGAAATGATTTAGGTAATCTTCTTCGTGAGGAAGAAGACTCCTCTTCTTCACTTTTTGGCAAAGTGACAGCCTTCAACGGTTTTGATCATGAGTCTTTACCGGTCACCGTTTAAACCGGACTAGCTGTATCTTTCTCTGATACATCTTGAATATTTAGACTTGAGAATACACCCAGAAAAGAAATACAGATCAAAACACAAAAAATATTTCTTAAGAAAATCCTCAGCTAGAATGTCATACTTGAACAAAGATAGACATGTTAGAAACCGCAAAAATGATAGAAATTATAAAAATAAATTAGAATGTTATACTTGTGGAAGCGAAGACCACTTAGCAAATATATGTCCTAAAAGAAATAATATGAAAACGAGAAATTCTAATAAGGTTTCTTTAAGTATTCAAAAACTAATCAATTTTGTTCTATGTCCCCTTTTAATACAAATATGTTTAGGTTATATTAACGGAACTCATGCCTCGTGAAATAAAAATTTTAACTCAATTTTTTCCAGTTGTTTCTCTCTCCTTGCTACTTTTTCTTTAAAATACTCTTATAAAAAGAACTCTAACCTTAACGATTCAAAATTGCTAAATTTTCTATATTTAAAGGACTAAAACCGGTAAATGTATATTAAAGGATCAAACTTAATAAGTTTTTGCATACTTAAAGAACTAAAATCAGTTAGTGTATATACTTTAGGGACCAAACCTAATGAGTTTTTACATACTTAAAAGATTTAATCCGATAATTATATAGTTAGGAGACCATATTAGACCTAATCCTATCGAAAATGGACTATTTATGACATTTTCTCCCAAATAAACAGAAAGGATGCAATTCGCAAATGGAAACAAAATCTGAGGTGTAAACTGCTAAAAGACGTATGCCCAGTGGCTTAATTTACAATTTTGCAAAGACCTTAAAACTTAAACCGACCCAATTTGAAACATTTATCTATATATAATAGGAGAAGTAAAAAGTGACACATGTTAGCACCACAAAAAAACAAATTTTTAAATAATTAAAATTAATTACATGTAATACATTTAAATAATAAATTACTAATTTATTTTTAAAATAATTTTAAAGCAATGACACTTGTCAGAACCATAAAAATAGACTTTCGAAACAATTAAAATTAATTACATTTTAATGCACAAACGAATTAACATGACACATGCCATTGTTGAGACAAAAATACCATCCCTTATCATAAAATCATTTTAAAAAAATTCAATATGTCATGGATTTAAAAAATTCATATGTCACGGATTTTAACTAGCCACTATCAATTTTGTAATCTCCCTTTTTAACTATCAAGCCAAAGCCAATAAAAAAATATTAAACCTCCATCTTTTACTCCTTTTGAAAACCTGTGAAAGGAAGAACAATTACAATTTATGCTAAAAAATATGATAGAGGTAAAAATCTTCTTTCAATTTTTTACTCATCTTAGATTTGTTATTGTACAAAAGTTTGCATCTTTTGATTGTTATGTTGCTCAATTGCTGAATAAATAACTTCTATTTGATATTTATTCGTATTAATTTTTCAGATTCCATCAAACATTGATATATCAACAACCTTGATCATTATTTATTCTTATTAATTTTTCAGATTCCATTAAACATTGATACATCAACATCTTTGATCATTTTGGTGAATTTTATAAGGATTTCAAATAATTCTATTTACCTAATCATTTAGTTGATTTAATTAGTACAATTTATATCCTCTTTTTCCCTTAATATACTGATAGATTTTTATAGAAAGTTGATATCTGAAGTAACGTGTTATGAAAATTTGAAACTATGGTTGGCTTCGATCTTCTTGAAGGTACAAATACATTTTGCAGTGGTGGAAATGATAATTATGTTTTGAAGAGTTTTAATCGCTTCAATAATTTTAATTTATAAAGTAAAGTACACTGCCATCTTTTTCTTAAGTTGGTAAATAAATTTATGTATCATTAATATGGCAAACAATCATACATATGTGAATATGAGTTATTCTGTTAGGTATGTTAATTGAGATACCTCATTTTTTGTCTTAACCATATGGGCCCAATTTATGCATATTGTGTTTATGTATCAGATGTGGTATCAATATGTTAATTATGTTGGTAAACCTTTGTGAAGATGCACTACTTTTATTTTATAAGAATGTATACAGTAGTATTTGTTAACGTACTGTTTCAATTCCTATATAATTTTGTACATATAAATTCATAACAAATATTATTATTACAAGCTAATCGTTTACATTAATTATGTCAACAAGTTGATTGATGAAGGAAAATTGATAGATACTTTTGCGATTTCTGATCGTTTCGTTCAAAATGGAGTCATCATCGCTTCAGTTGGTAATTGAACGCCAAGAAGAAAATATAATTGAAGAGATGCAGAGTTGTTTAATATATGTTATTTGGTACGTTCATATGTGTTATTTTGGATAACACATCCCACATAATTGCTATATATTATATTATTCGTAAATTTTTAAAGTTAGTTATCAATTAAAAAAATAAAAAAAGGAAGAGAGATACATTGCAAATAAAAAATTATAAATTCACAAATAATTTTCAAACTAATAATAATTTTCAAATTTTCAAATTAACTTATACCAATTAACGTTCTCAATTATTACATTTAAAAATAAAAAATTTAAAATAAATCTTAAAAACAAGAATTACTATCATATTTTTCTTTAGTGAATTACTATCCTATTTTCTTTAATCTTTGCATTATATATTTTTTTTAATTTCCTACTTTAAAAATATTTTTTTTAAAAAGAGCTGTGATATATTTTCCCATGTAGCACCACAAAAAATCAATATTTTCATAAATTAAATATTATAAAATTGTATTTTGCAAAAAAGAAAAAAAAAAAAAGACACATGTAATTGCATTTAATTATTTTTTAATTAGTTTAAATTTTTGTACTTGCTTTTATCTTTTTAGTTGAGTTACCAGGAGTAATGGCTCTTAAAATATAGGTAATCGGTTAAGAATTTTCTTTCTTCATTTTTTAAATTCCATAATT
Source organism: Solanum bulbocastanum (assembly GCA_037074985.1). Classification (NCBI taxonomy): domain Eukaryota; kingdom Viridiplantae; phylum Streptophyta; class Magnoliopsida; order Solanales; family Solanaceae; genus Solanum; species Solanum bulbocastanum. Next base: position 52,676,787 of record CM073600.1, on the reverse strand, counting down.
CATATTATTTTAAAAATGGAAATTTTATTGATAAGACCTTTTCAATTGTAGCCAATATCTTATTACGAGTAATTCCGACAACTTCAGGAGAAAAAAAGGCATTTACCTATTACAGAGATGGTGAGATCTGATTTTTTTTTTTTTTATATATATTTATTCATTTCTCTCAGTCTTACGGGGAGAAAAACACATGATTCGAGAAAAAAAAATCTACGCTTTTTGAAGGTGAAGTTTGGAAATAGAACAATTCCTTCTGTCGTGTATCCTCGATTAATGCAACCTCAGATGCTATGTTTCAATTCTCGATTCTAGTATTAAGAGAAAGGTTACGCCTAGAGGTTCTGTATTACGGGTCAATCCTACTTTACTAGCGCTAATAGGCAGCATAGGGGAAGAAGCGCTACACCTAGGAATCAACAACACGAAAACTTTGTTCTAAGTCAGCCCTTTCCTTATCTGAATTTAACTTAAATAAAATCATAAACTCACAAATAATTTTCAAAGTAATTATAATTTTATAAACTAATAATTTCAAATTAATTGTATACTAATTAACATCATCAATTATTACATTAAAAAATTAAAAATTAAAAATCCTTGAAACAAGACTTACTATCCTATTTTCTATAATCTTTGCATTATATTTTTAGTTTTCTACTTTAAAAAGATATTTTAAGAAAAGAGTAGCAACAAACGACCACATGTCAACACTACATAAAATCATTATTTTTAAAATATAATATTATAAAATTGTATATTAAAAAAATAAGATACATGTAATTGCGTATAATTATTTTTAAATTAGTGGAAAATAAATTTAAAAAGTATACCAGTTTTAAATGATTTTTTCATAAGTATTATTTTTCTTAAAATAAAAAATATGAATTTAAAATAATCTGCACAACAACCACAATATTAAAATTAAATAAATAGGAACCACCTATTTAGGTGTTTTTTTAATGAGTTTCAGTTCAAAAACACGTTTCTTTTTATGACATTTTCCGTAAGTAGATTTTTTAAAAACAATAATTTGTTTTGGAAAAAAAATACATATAACCACAAATTTAAAAAATGCTTATTAAACCGTAGGTTTTTTTTTTTTTTTTACTCACTCTTTTATCCTATTTATAATTGTTTAAATTATTTAACAGTGATAAAAATCTAAAGTATTTATAAATTATATTTTTTAAAACAAAATTATTTTATTAATTTAACATAAAAGTAGTAAAGGACAAAGATGTATAAATATTTGAATTATTTGATGTTTTATGACATTAAAATAATCAAAAATCAGTACGTATACTAGTATAAATTAAAACTGAAGCGGCAAAATAAGAAGTGTTAAACCCTAAACCCCAGTTACGCTGCTAAAGCTTTATCACCTCCACACTTCTCCTTTCACCTGTAGCATCTTTGAAGAACTCAGAAGATACAAAAATTGATTTGGAAGAACTCAGAAGATACAAAAATTGATTTTGAAAGAGGCTAATTAAGTTTCAATTTATATATATACTCAGAAAAAATGTCCTTTGATGGGAGTTTTCGTGTGGATTATGAGCTGCAGAGGTTCCTCACTCGGTGCCCTGAACTTGCTTCGTTATCACAATTCGATTACCTGTTAAACAAGGTACTGAAAATCTTACAAACTTAACTATTTTTTGTGTTATGTATCATTTTTGAGTATGAAAGTTTCAATTTTTTTTATTGTTGATAGGGTGATAAAGTTACAGAAGAAGAAGTGGTGAATGCTGTGGGAGAAATTGTGATACATCCGAAGTATACAATCCCTTTAATTGGATGTTTTCGGCCGCTAGCTCGGAGAATTGTGGGCAGAGCTGTTTCGTTGCTTAGTTTGGTACCAAATTTGAGGTGCAACAATGATGAGGGTGACGACGACATGATGGAGGTAGACCAAGAAGATGATCGTGGAGAAGTTGAAGATTTAGATATTGAAGATGCTATTCATATAATTGATGTTTATGCTAAAAGAGGGAAGGGATTGAAACTTCATGAGCTAGCTTGTCTTGCTTTTTGTAGAGCTTATGATTTGGTTCGTTCATTATTGAGGTAATGCATTTTCTTCTGTTTGGTTCTGGAATCAAATGAACATTATTATTATGTATCGTACGGAATATGGATGCCTTATTAAGTATTTTTTATTTATCTGTCCTGTGGTAATCGAGGATAATATTGCATACCTATAAATTGCTAATGCATTTCTGTGTCAATTGTTAGAGTAACAGCTAACATGTGTTCCTTGGTGCAGGTCTGTCTTGGGTTATTTTGAGTTTGCTCCCCCTCCATTTGAAAGGATTAGACAGAGAAAATCAGTTATCGAGGCAGTTGTTCTGGTATTTTTCTTCTTAATATCGAACTTTTGCTCCATAATTTTCTATGTAATTCTCATTCTGAATTTGTCTTCCTCCTGTCTCATCCTTAAGAGGTAATTTTTGATGCATCCCTCTCCTTTGTTTTCTACTTCCTCCAATGCAATGGCCTGGTCGTGCTATACCTCTACCAGATTGTAGATGTTAGATTGGTCTTGAGTTTTGAGGACAGTGATGAATTCTAACTTGGAATGACTGAAATTTGAGGATATTGTTCATTCTTGATTTTACACAATTTTAATATGAAACCAATTTTGAATTGATAGAGGAGTGTGGCATGACCTCGGGTATGAGTAATATTGGGTGGGTTTGGGTTTTTTAGCTAGGATGAGTTGGGTAGTTAAATTAGGTTTAAAAGTTTATGTGGACCAATAAGATGAAGCCATTTGTCTCATTAAATGACTCATCAATTGCCATGTCATTGTGCATTTTAAAAAGGGCATTTTTAGATTTAAAAAAACGCTGAAGGCATCCCCTATCTAATAGGAGGAAGGGTCACATTTTTGTACTATTTATGATAAAATTAAGGGCATTTTTAATCTTTTTCCCTTTAGTAAATAAAAATGTGTTTACTAAAACTTATCTCACTGCCACACAACCAGCACATAGAATTTTCATCTTTTTTGACCATGCAAAAGAATTTGGTCACATACTTAGACAAGAATCATCATTAGATCATTCACGGAATCATTGAGAAACTTCATCTAGTATCTCATTATCATTGGTGGTTACATTTGCGTTATTAGGCTATTCCATTCCACATTCCTCTTTTTCCGTTGAGGCTTATAATTTATATGAGTGTGATAGGAGGTGAACTTGCATTTGTCAAATCATTTGCCAGATGAGAGACCACTCTCAAGTGATGTGTAGTACCACTTGGGTTATTTAGGTTTCTTAGAATAGGATTGGATTTTCTTTGTGGAAATGGGCTATCATCAATAGATATTTGCATTAACTCCTTCGTCGAGAAATATTATGGTTGCAACCATAATAGCGCTGAAGTGAGTTTGTTCTAATAGTCATTTTTTGCTTCAAATGTTGTTATCATTGAATGTTTTTTTGCAACCCTTGCTGGTAATGAGATATATGTGTGACAATACAGGCCGAAAACTTACCTATGGTCTATAGAGTAAGCACTTAAGATTCTGTATATCTAGGTCTAGAGATGGATGCTGGTGGTCTATTGAGCTATAGATTGTTTCTACATTTTTCTGAGTTAGAGAGTTAAATTGAGTACCTAATTATTATTGTAAACTCGTTGTCTTGTGCAAGTCTATGACAATAAGTTTCTGTTAGTTTAACAATGTGGTCATGAGTTCTCCATCCCATTCAAAATTTCCTTATTTTCTGCGGTTTTCTTCTCTCTATTTTTGGGTACAAGTATTATTTCAACCCAATTTAGCATGACAAATTTTATAAGCTGCCTAACTATTCTCTTATTAGGATGGGGGTGGTTTGCTGAATGCAATACGAGTTTCATATCGTCTCCTTCTAGCAGAACCTGAAGTTTTTTCTACAATGTGGGACTGGTCTTGCCTTTTGGACAATATAAGTCAGTTTCATGATTTCTATTTGGGTAAAAATGAAGAACCAAATAGAAGCGCGCATGACATAATATGGTGTGGGATAAGAATACTGTCAATACTTTTAAAGTTAAATGATCGAGCTATAGCAAACTTCAATCCCTGTTCTCAAGAAGCTTGTTCCTGTTTACTGCGGTAAGTTTTGCTTTCTAGTTCATTGAGTTAATGTTCTTTCTTTAAAGAGACAAGTGTATCAACTGCTTGATTTAAGTCGCAGCAAATCCTTAGTTTGAGAAGGCTATTGGAATCAAAGCTAGATATTTGATATCCGATGCTGCTAATTTCTTGGTTAATGCTCTGATTCGTGATATAAATAATATTTTCACTTCAGATCGTATGTTTTCCCTTTTTACTGGATTCGTGCTATTCTTCCATGCCGAGATTTGAATTATGATATGCAGCATTTCATCCTTTTATTGAATTTTTGATCTGAATCTTCTCATACGTTTCTCATGTTTGAAATGATGTTTCAAAATCCACAGCTGGGAAGAATATTGTCAGGATGTAGCACTGGAGAAAGCAGCCTGGTATCTAGAATCACCGCGCGAAAGTAATTGTGACTCAACTGGTGAAAGCATGGGATACAACCAATGTCGTTCATTACAACCTTCACCTTTTGATTCTTCAGTTCCATGCTCAACCATTCTGGAGAATGGACTGTTAAAGTCGGGGGACAAGAAGGTGACATGGTAAGAGCAGTCCTAAAAATAGCAGTCTCTGTGATAATTTGCTTGTCGATGCGTTTAAAAGTCGGCATTTACATTGGTGATTCAGCAATTGGGGGTAGTTGGGAAGTGGTTTGTTACAAAGCGCGGTCTTTGAGAACCTTTATATCATAGACCTGCCGCTTTCTGGATTTCTTTCTCCACGCTGCTGCTTTGTTACCTTAAATAGCATTTAATGTTGATTCATAAAACAACATGCAGGGATTGTGGGAAACCTTTCATCTTGACTTCTGCTATGCAGAAGGGTTATGAGATGGTGTTTCTGGCTTTTAGTCAGAGGTGGCCAGTTCTTCTATATGGCCCTGCTGGTGCTGGAAAAACTGCGTTGATTTCAAAGTTAGCCGAACTTCATGGGGGTCGGGGTATGTTGTTTTTGCTCCCTGTGAAAATCAATCATCAATAACATATGTATATCTTTTATATGTTTTTTTTTGTTGCTTGATTGTTGTCTATGGATGTTTGGTTGAGCTTGTAAAGTTAGCATATCTCGATTCCAAGACCAGAGGGACGTAAAAAAGTCAAAAAGACATAAACTAGTCATTAATATTTTAAAAGGTTAAAGTACTTGTTAATGCTTGTTTAAGACATTGACATCTATGGAAAAAGTCTAGTGTGCTCTTTTCCATCATTTTATGTGGTTAGTTTAAGTCTACTTAAAGTATTTTAAAATATGGTAGCATCCATTTGAATAATTAAGTTTATTATATTCCTTTATTGAATTATTCGGATCTCAGCCTTGTAAATGCATTTACCTTTTTTCCTTTTACAACTACACACATTTTTTCTAAATTAGTTTGATTCATCCGATCTCATTAGGACGTTCAGTCAATGATTCATGTGAAGATGTGCTTTTAAGCCTTTAACCACTCCACTTCCAGATCCTACTGGCAACCACCAGTCCACGACCACCGTTAATCATCTTTATTTGCGCACCACTGTAGCCACCCCCACCTCCATCATGATGTCCGTACAACCGACATTATCAACCAACCAGACACCATCACACTAGCACCACCAACCAGCTCCACCTTCACCAATCCGTTCCCAAAACTGGCCACCCCCACCAATTAACTCTATGAAAGAATTTAAGCATCTGATGCTAAACCATAAGGTGATAGGTCAGAGTAGCCCAAGATTATTTAAACTCCTTCGAATACCCTTTTACACAATCGATGAGAAACAAGTGTAACATTCTCTAACGGCCTTCCGTGTGTATAACATGGTTCTGGGACTTGCACTTGGATTTGATGTTTTTTCCCCCTCCATTTTCCGGTCTTTTTTGAAGTGAGGTTAATATGATTGAGCCTTGAGTAAAGGGAGACAAATTAGGCCTCATTAGCCTACTACTGGGCCTCGAGCAATTTAGGAAGAGCAGTTCCATGGTTTGAGTTGAGAGGAAGAAACCAAAATAATAGAACACGAAGAGATACAGATAGATAGATAAAGCTCCTGCAACTCACAACCAACATTGCTATTAACTTTTAAGAGTGTGCTTCATCAGAGAAACATTTTTTTATATGTATGTTAAGATTTTCTTGAATATTTTCTGGATGTGGTATTTAACTGTCATATTATTTGAACTTTTTAGTTGTTAACTAAATGATGGATCATAAAAAACAAGCAGTTTTAGTTTATAGTGTTTAGATTTGGAGTTCACCCATTTGGACAAAATGTGGGTGAAGTTGAAAAGACTGAGTATTTGATTGTAGTTAGAAATAGCATTTGGAAGTTGAAATTGAAGTTTTATGAGTGAACCATTATGTCACTGGAAATACTCTTTCAGGCCAGTATTTCAAGTTTTTAAGTTGAAATAATGGACAAAGTTGTAAAACAAAAATTGATTTGCAAATAATATTACATATGCAAATGGTATCTGTTTTCATAATATATATTGAGATTCAAACATCTTAATCTTAAAAAAAAATCTAACGTGGCCTTAATGTAGCTAAATGTGGTTTAAGCTTCTGTTCATGAAGTCAAAATTAGTTAAACTGTACTAAGTGGCATCAGATAGGGTAGCTAATTTGCATCTCATAGATTCATAAATACTTCAATCCAAATGAAGTCCCAAGTCTCCAATAACCAGCAGGGAAGCAACCTTAACACTCAATATAAGTTTCAGTTGACATTCAGGTTTGGAATTATCCATTGTCATAAAATTTTCAAAATCTTAAGTTGGATAGACATTTGATTCCCAAGTTTGAATGTGTACTTGTACAACATGTGAGTATGATCATCTAGCCATACACTTTCATTAATGGCTAACAATACTTTCGCTTATGGTGCTTTGAAAAAGCTCTTGGTTCGTTCTGTCTGTGCCTGCTGTTTTCTTGTTGATAAATTTTCAAAAATACAGTTCTATTCCTTCACATGGATGAGCAAGTTGATGGCAAGATGTTAGTTGGCACTTATGTCTGTACGGAGCAACCTGGTGAATTCAGATGGCAGCCTGGTTCACTTACCCAGGTTTCTTACTCGTTCGAGAAATCAATAGGTATTTCATTATTCCTACCATGTCATGGAATGATGATTATTATGATGTGCAGGCTGTTTCCAATGGATTCTGGGTTGTCTTTGAGGATGTCGATAAAGCGCCTCCTGATGTTCAATGCATCTTATTGCCTCTGTTAGAAGGTGCAACTTCATTCTTCACTGGGCATGGAGAGGTATTTTGCAATGTTACCTTTGTGTTTTTTGAAGATTTAGTGTTATCATGCTTATCCTTTGTTGCTCTTGACTACATGCTGCTTTGTCTGAATTTGCTAATTAGATTGATACGTTTATGGTTGTAGTATCTTTACTCTCTCTGACTTTACAATCTGTTAAAAGCATATTATGAAGGAAAGCGGTGGCCTACTGTTTTTTTGTGCAGTTTTGTATAGCTCTTCAACTAACTTCTTGGAAACATCTGTTTTATTTCAAATTAATTAGTTGTTAGAAGTTTTTTGTAAATTTCAACCATTTATATGGAGTGCTATTGTGCATCTCTTAATAACATTTATGCTTATTTATGCACATCTAAATCAATTTGATAGTGATTTTGAGTGACCACTTTGATGATTGAACTGTTCATTGCTCAAGTAGGGAAAGACACGTCAATAATATTCTGAAGTCTTTACATCTGAATATACGTGAAATTCTTTTTCTTTCCAAGTTCCCATTGATTGGACAACTTGTAATTTTCTAACTTGTGGTAACTATATCTTTCCTGTAAGGAATATATTCAGTCATTATTCATATTGCATTTCTTGACAAATCCATGTTTAGAGACGGTGTGCGCATTTCTTTCTTCTGTATCCGTGCTGTTTAGTTAGTTAAATAGATGATGTTGCTGTTGCTGTTGCTGTTTGCCACTGCTATTTATTGTTTCCAAAGCTAGGCCCTTTTTTGGCCTTCATTTACTGATTGGTCCTTGCATCCTAGCATCACAAGTTGATTGGTGAAATGCTATATTGCTTCTCGTGCATATTACTCTGATGATGAAAGAACACCAATACGTATGAACCACTGCAGGGAATCCGGGTCCATGAAGGTTTTCGGTTATTTTCCACGATGACAAGCACTAAGCTAGATATATCTATGGAAGGTTGGTATCATGACTCATAAATTCTGGTTTTCTTATCCACTCTGTATGTACCTAACACTTTTTTTAACATTCTGCTTATATGTGTGTGATTTTTTCCTACTTGCTAGTATTTGGAATCTGTTGTTAGTGCCCCCCTCCTCACCCTATTTGTAAATATCAGCACATGCTTATGGTTTCGATGCTTGGCGAGAAATAGATTCTGTATTTGCAGTTTTTCTTTGGTTTTTCTGATAATTGGTAGGTGAACTTCTTTTGCTGCTTGAGAGCCTCTCAAACTGGTCGACTTTCTTCCTACATGTTGGCACTTAGATAAAATTTAAGTAGAAGTGGGTTTGGGTCCTCGAAGTTCTCAAAGTACTTCCCAAGATACCTTCACTACTGTGTTAGTCACTTGTGTCTTTGGATGGTCTGGTCTTCTCCAACGATTGTGAGTCTTTTTCCATTTGTTGGCAGCATTGTCAAACCTTGAGGGAGGCAAGCTCCAAATTAGAACTGCCAAGATTACGGTATATGACAACTACAAGCTTGTCCTTAGAATGTTTCAATTTTTTTTCTAGCTTCTGTTAAAGGTGAGATGTCTCTAATGACCCTTTGCCATGGTACCGATACTATTTTTTTGCTGTTTATGTTATTGATGCCAATAGGACTTCACTTTATTGGAAAATGTAGATCTTGTTATCTATTTTACCCTTCTCATTGTTTTGGATTACTTTCCCTTATTAGCTGAAAGTGGCATTGTTCTTTAATAGGTAAGAGTTCTGTTAGTGCGCTTTGGCGGAGAGTAATGATTGCACCTTCAAGTCATCAGGACTTGCTGAAGATTGTGAATAAGTGGTATCCAGAATTGGAGTCTCTGGCAGCAGAACTTATTGGTATGATAGATCTATTTGTTCTTGATAGGTTGTCTACCTCTACAATATCTATTTAAATCTGTCGCTGCATCTTGCAGGAACATTTGATAGAGTTAATGAGCTAGTAGGATGTCATTTTGGAAATGGTGCCTTTCTAGGTTCTCATGGAAGATTTTCACTAAGGTAAGCTCTGTCACGACCCATCATCTGAATCTGTAGAATATTGTCGGCTTTAACCATGCTTATCAATTGCAGGGATCTTCTCAAATGGTGCAAGAGAATTGCAGGTTTAGGTTTTCATTTTGGCGGGGATGGTCTTTCAGCTTATGCACGTGAAAACATATATAAGGAGGTCTAACATGATAACTATGCTCATTTCATCTTTCTTTGCTAAATATTTCAGTTATGCTAAAAAGGTTGGTGATTTGACTTTGTAGGCTGTAGACATCTTTGCTGCCTTTTCAACAGCTGAAAAACGGTTGGCTGTAGTGAAGGAGATAGCTAAAATGTGGTCAGTAGGACCCGTGGAGACTTTGTATCCCATTAATAGGCCTGTTATTCAGGTATTTGGTATTTTGTAATGTGATATTTTCATTGCTATATCAGCTTTGTTTTCTTATTTGCAACACTCTGCAGGAACTGGCGTCTGAGCTACGTATTGGGAGGGTTGTTCTTAAGCGCAACCACAGGGTTGTGAGTGAAATTTCTGAACTATTTTGTTCGTTTTTTTTATAAAGCTTGATATTTTCTTTTGCACCTTTCTGAAATTCTTTATGATTGTTATAGACCTGGGAAGAGAAGAAGCCTTTCGTTGAGATTCGTAATTTAATCCATGTTCTTGAGAGAATAGCTTGCTCTGTTAAGTATAATGAGCCAGTTCTTTTGGTGGGTGAAACTGGTACAGGGAAAACCACTCTTGTACAGAGTCTTGCATCGAGACTTGGTCAAAAACTTACAGTCCTGGTATGTTAGATAAAGATCTATGAACAATAAGATTTAAATTTGCATTTAACAGCCTCACTGAACGACATATTATTTTGCAGAATTTGAGTCAGCAAAGTGATATAGCTGACTTGTTGGGTGGATTCAAACCAATTGATGCTCAGTTCATCTGTATACCACTTTATAAGGAGTTTGAGAACCTATTTACTACTACATTTTCTTCCAAGGTAATTTTCGAGATTTTACTTCTCTAAATGTTTTTCTCGTGCTGCTTAACCAATATTACAATCTATTGTTTCAGGAGAATGGAGATTTTCTTGTACGTTTAAGAAAGTTTGTTTCTGAAAAGAATTGGAAGATGTTATTAGGTGGATTTCAGAAAGGTGTCCGAAAGATAATTGAAATAGGAAGATCTGGGTCCGGTACAAAGCGGAAGAGACCTTTGGGTGATGAGCTGATAAAGGCTTGGGAAACCTTTTCCCTGAAGGTAGATAAAGCACGTATGCAGATTGGTGCTACTGGTGGAATGATATTTTCTTTTGTAGAAGGAGCTTTTATTTCTGCACTTAAGAATGGTGAATGGATACTGCTTGATGAGGTGAACTTGGCTCCTCCGGAGACCTTGCAGCGAGTTATCGGTGTACTTGAAGAAGAGACTGGATCTCTTTGTTTGACTGAAAGGGGTGATGTTGATTATGTAAATAGACACTCGAACTTCCGCATATTTGCCTGCATGAATCCTGCAACTGATGCTGGGAAGAGAGACTTGCCCGTATCGTTAAGGTGCAGATTTACAGAATATTTTGTTGATGATTTGTTGGATGATGAAGACCTTTCTTTGTTTATTAGTCAGTTTATTGATGAGGATCATTCAAATAGAGAACTTGTTAGTAAAATTGTGCAGTTCTATAAAGCAGCCAAGAAGCAATCTGATGATAAATTACAGGATGGTGCTAACCAGAAGCCCCAATATAGTTTAAGGTCTCTTTACCGTGCACTAGAATACACAAAAAAAGCAAAGAGAACTTTTGGTCTTGCAAAAGCCCTTTATGATGGCTTTTGTATGTTTTTTCTGATTGCATTAGATGAACCAAGTGCTAAATTAATGAACCAATTGATTACTGTATATTTATTAGAGGGAAAAATACCTCCACAGATCTCCTTTGAGGCCTACTTGTTAGATAGAGGAAACTCAGGGTCTGATGATTTGATAGAGAGCTATGTTTTGACCAAGAGCGTCAAGGAGCATATTAGAAACTTGGCGCGTGCCATATTTGTTGGAAGATACCCAGTTCTGCTTCAGGGGCCAACATCTAGTGGAAAGACGAGCCTTGTCCAGTATCTTGCTGCAATAACCGGTCATGAGTTTGTGAGGATCAATAACCATGAACACACTGATCTACAGGAGTACCTAGGTTCCTATGTCACTGATGCAAATGGGAAGCTTGTCTTTCATGAGGGTGCCCTTGTTAAGGCAGTTCGAAACGGTCATTGGATAGTTCTAGATGAGCTGAACCTTGCCCCATCGGATGTGTTAGAAGCTTTGAACAGGTTGCTAGATGATAATAGAGAGCTTTTCGTCCCTGAGTTATGTGAAACTGTTCGAGCACACCCAAACTTCATGTTATTTGCCACTCAGAATCCACCTACCTTATATGGTGGACGCAAAATTCTTTCACGAGCATTTCGCAACCGTTTCGTGGAGATCCATGTCGATGAAATTCCAGAAGATGAGTTGAGCACAATATTGACCAATAGGTGTGAAATTCCAGAAAGCTATTCTAGGAAAATGATTGCCGTCATGAAGGAATTGCAATTGCATAGGCAGAGTACTAAAATTTTTGCAGGAAAACATGGTTTCATTACTCCACGCGATCTGTTTCGGTGGGCTAACCGTTTCAGGGAATTTGGGAAGTCCTACGAAGACCTAGCTCGTGACGGTTATTATTTGATGGCTGAGAGACTGCGAGATAATGATGAGAAAAAAGTTGTCCAGGCAGTTTTGGAACAGCAGTTGCGGGTTAGGCTTACTGAGGATGATATGTACAAGCAGGTTTATTTCTTATTCCTCCCTACTTACGCTGCGTAGTACATAGTTATAAGTTTTTAACTCTTATGGTTGTTATTGATGCTGGGAGATTCTCCTATTTTATGGAGTTACCACTTTTACCTCCCTTGGCTTTTCAAAAGATATTGCAGGAAATCTCATAATGAAATTATTGTTTTGCTTGATACTGACGTCAAATGCTGAAAGAGCAAGTCTCAGCATACCCTTTTTTCGGGTGATGCATACAAATGTTACCTTTCTCGGAAAAAAGAGTCTGTTGAGTGTTGATGCAGTCCCAGAAGGGAACTACATTTCTTTTTTATTTTCAAGTAAATAAGATTTTATGGACAATGAGTAACCCCCCCCCCTCCCGGGGCACACACATAAAAAAAAAAAAAGAAAAAGAAAAGAAGAATAGAATTTAAAAAAAAAAAAAAAAGAGAACATTACAGGATCATATGGTTTTCTACAACTGAACAAAATCCTTCTCTATTCCATCAAAGGCTCTCCTATTTCTTTCTATTTTTTTTGGGGGGGGGGGGGGGGACTATATTATTTTCTTCCTGAATTGCTAGCAGTGCTCGATGTACTGTTTTACTGATGATGTTCTGAAGCTCATTACTTTTCACAGGAGGTTAAAAAATGGAATCTATTTGGGTGAGAGAGAGGGGTGGGGGGGGGGGGGGAGCAGATAAGGCTGCTAGTTAGACAATCTATGATAGGGGGTGGGGGTGGAATTAAGAAGAGTGAACAAAGAAATTGTATTCGATTAGATGGAAATTGGTGTGGGGTCATTGCTGGGTCATCATCTGGTGATCAAATTTTAGAAGCAGCTGACAACCTTTGAAGGGCAGAAATTGTAGTTAGAGGAGCTAATGCATTACACGCACATGAGTCTTCTTATTTTAGTTGACATTTGATAACTTTATGTTCTCATTTTTTTAATCAATTACTTAGACCCTGATCAAAGGGACCTTTTGGCATGTAGTTGAATCGTCGGATCTGAGTTCTTTATGAGATTGATGTCATATTCTTTTCATTGTGAGTTCCTTATCAGATTGATGTCATATTCTTTTGATTGTGTTGTGTCAGTTTTTTCAAATCAAAGACATGTCATGATGACCTTTCAGTTTTTCTTTTTGTGGATAAACTAATTATTTAGTGAAGTTCATCAGTTAATCGTCCACCGATTATGGAGTGGGGAAGGTTCTTTGGGATTTGAGGTTTAGGAGGAATCTACAAGACTGGGTGGTTGGAGAATTTCAAAATTTGACTGGATTGCTTAACCAACAAAAAGTTCTTAACTGAAATCTTATTATTGGAATATGTTGCAATTAAACACCTCTGCCGAGCTGCTAGCTTCTCATTGTTGTTCACCCCTCCTACCGGTATATAGGGTTGGGCATTCGGTAATTCGGTTTGGTTTTGGTTTTTTTTTTCGGTTGTCGGTTCTTGTACCACGTGTACCGAACACCGAACCTAATTATTTCGGTTCAGTTTATGTTATTTTGGTTTGATTTTTGTTAGTTTAATTTTTTGTTATAGTCGCCGGTTGGTCACTAGTGGTCGTCGGTCGGCTGCTGCGTGATGCTGGTCGCTACTGCATGGTGCGTACTGACCTGCTGCCGCTGCGTGCTGGCCTGCTGCAGTGTTGCGCGCTGCCTGCGTGCTGGTCGGCCAGTCGTTGGCTTGTTGCTGATCGGCCGGTCGCCGGAAGACGTGGGAAGTGGAACTGCCGAACTGGAAAGTTGGAAGCTGAAAAGTGAAAACTAACGTGGGAAGTGACTGATGAGTGATGTGTGGCTGCTAAGAAAAGTGAAAAGTTTGAAAAGTAAAAGCTGAAAAGTGAAAAGTTTGACCTAATTTTGCCTATTTATTATTTAATATTAGTAATATTAATAATATTATAAATACAATATAATATATTTCGGTAAACCGAAATACCGAATAATACAAAATTATATACCGATAACCGAACTGAAATACCGAAAAATACGAAAATGTATACCGAATACCAAACCAAAAACTGAAATAATTCGGTTCGGTTCGGTGTTTCAGTTTCTCGGTGTTTATGCCCATCCCTACCGGTATAACCTCATACTACATATTGATTGCAACCTGATACTGTCTGGAACAAAACTAGTACCTTGATTCGGGTAGGATAATTGATGTGTGTCAGATTTGCTTTCATCTCTCTTATGTACTTGTATGATATTTCTTTTTTCTGAGTAGTGTTAGATGCAAGATTTTTATACGGTACGATGGAAGGATCCTTCTAGTTCACTTGTTTCTGTATATGCTCATGGTAGTATGTAAATACAGAGTGCTACCAAATTGCTTGAATAAACCGAGTTCTGATTTTTTGGTGCAGGAAGGAGGAGGTAGAGATAAGATCTTTGAGGTTATTAAGCATTCAGGAGTCGCAGGACAGCTGAACAAGTATGTTTTGTAAAGTAGTTAATCTTTAAGGGGTCGTTTGGTGTGAGGGCTAAAGATAAATCGTCCTGGGATAAAAAAATAGTCCTATTTTGATGTCTTGTTTGATCGCCAAGTTTGGGATAACTTATCCCACAATTTATACCATAGTGATGGGATAAGTTATCCGATATACATGGTGGGATAAGTTATTCCAGGATAACTAATCCTAGGATAGTTATCCTGGGATAACGTGTTCCCAACCAAACAACCCCCAAGTTCTTTTTTGGCTGTGGTTAGCTTCATTTCTTTTTTTTTTTGCAGAATTGTTTGGACTAGAACTATGTGGAGGTTGTACTTTCTTGTTGAGCGCTGTTACAAGCTGCGTGAGCCTGTTCTCCTTATTGGTGAAACGGGGGGAGGGAAAACTACTGTTTGCCAGCTGCTTAGTATCATTTTGGGTTCAAAATTGCACATTTTGAATTGCCATCAATATACAGAAACATCTGATTTTCTTGGGGTTAGCTTACTTTGCCCTGTTTTTTTTTCTTTTTTGATTGCAATGCTTGTGTTTATTGGTCCTGGTAGATTCTATCATCCAATTTACTGTCATTGTTTATGTATTTCATTTCTTTCTTTCTTTCTATATATATCTTATGGAAATGGCTGTTTATTGATATCCTTCCCAGGGTTTCTATCCTGTACGAGAAAGATCGAAAATTTCTACAGATTTCAAGCACCTTTGCGAGAAGTTGATGCATTCCAAGGCTATTGTGAACTATCCTGGGGATTCTGTATGTTTATTTTCATTCCATATTCTGGTATGAGAAGAGGTTCTTTTCTTTTATTAATTAGATACTGATGTTTCTTGTCACATATATGCTCCGCAGGTGATTTCTTCAGATATCAATCATGCTTCTTCCACTCTTCATAAGCTGTCTGTTATCTTAAGTAGCTACAGGCAGAGTCTAGTTTGTCATCCTGATGTAACTAGTCAAGATGTTGACTACATTGGACAACTGAATTTGGACTTGGTTCAACTGTACCAGAAATGGCAGACCATTTTTATGTGGCAAGATGGACCTCTTGTTGAAGCAATGAAGAAAGGAGAGTTATTTCTTGTGGATGAAATCTCTTTAGCTGATGACAGTGTACTTGAAAGACTAAACAGCGTATTGGAGCCAGAAAGGAAACTGGTGGGTAACTTATATGGTTTAAAGTGATAGTACACAGATTATTTACATTTGAATTCACCTGCCATCTCAAATAAGAATGCCAAAGTGAAGTCTTTACTTCGTTGGTTGAAATTAGTTCATACTGTATTTGTATCAAATCTTGCATCATTTGTCATCTCCTAGGAGGGTCTGGTGCTTTTGTCTTGTTGCAATTTTTTCTACCCCATGCTGTTTATGTATGTCTAGATTTTTACATTTTTTATGAGAGCTTGCTTATGCTTCTTGTTTGTTTCGGTGCGGTGTTCTCAGGTTGACTCTCCTGCTTCCTCATTACATGCCACCTTTTCTTATCTATTTTGTCAAAAACTTGGCCAAATTTCTTTTGATTGTCCGTTTTCTTTTCCTTGCATTGGTAATTGTTCATTCATTGGATATGTGGTATTTCTGCAGTGTTTGGCTGAGAAAGGAGGTTCTGATCTCCAGAAAATAACTGCTCATCCTAACTTTTTTCTACTTGCAACAATGAATCCTGGTGGTGATTTTGGAAAAAAAGAATTGTCTCCTGCCCTTCGCAACAGGTTCACGGAGATATGGGTGCCACCTATTACTGAGTTGGATGAGCTTAATAGTATTGCTCTTGAGAGGTTTGTAAATGCTAAGTTTTTATTTTCCATCAATTCCTAAAGATGGCTTGTTTCCCATGAGCGGCTCGGGTCATAAATGGTCTTGTTTGATTTGACAAACTTCGTTTTGCAGCATTTCTAACACAAGCTTTAGTGTGCTGGTAGATCTTATGATGAAATTTTGGGAGGTATGCAGTTTCCTTGTATTATATAACCTTAGTTTGTCATAGAAGCTTGCATGCTTGCACAGCCAGTTCCACTTTTATCCAAGCACCGGTCGGGCTTATAGCATGCGTAATATCTAGAGCTATACGTTGGTTGTGGTCATTGTAGCTTTGATGATTCTCTATCACTGGCTTTAGTTAAGTTAGCTTGATTTCTGTTATGGGTGATACTCACTTGACTCTGCTTGTAAAGGAAATCTAGTGACAGATGCTGTATGTCCTCCTTATCCTTTTTTAACACCTTTAAATCTTCATGGTAGTATGTTTGACATTCTTTTTCTTAAATTCAGTGGTTCAACAATTTACAAACAGGAAGGGCACTTACCGTGAGAGATCTTCTATCCTGGGTATCCTTTATTAATGTGACAGAGAGAATTCTTCAACCAGAATCTGCGTTCCTTCACGGGGTGTTTCTTGTTCTGCTCGACGGTCTAAGTTTGGGTTTGTGAACCTTCCAGCGATTTTACTACTAAAGCTTTCTGTTTTTTGGTTTAACAGTATTTGAAATATAGTTTTTTCATATAGGGTCATGACATCAACCATCTAATACTTCTATCTGTTGATGCACTCGTATCTTCTCCTCTGGTTTTTTATTTGCCTGTGAAAACTTATTGCATATGCATGATTGGGGATGGATACCATTCTTATAGACATGGTTTCTGCACAAGTTTACCTTATTATTATCTTATTGCTCAATTAAATCAGCTATACTACTAATTCAATTTCTAGGAATCTCTTCTTTGTATCTTGAGAAAAATGGCTATTCTTGTATAGGTTTCCATGAGATTTTACAACTTACTTCATATGTTCCTACTGGTTGACAATGTCTGTTCTGCTACTGGGGATTTTGTTTCTCTTTTGTTTCTTCATTCTGTTAATACTTATTTTACTCAGGTACAAATATTTCAAGGACAGATGCTGCAGGGTTGCGAGAGAAATGCCTTTCATTTCTTTTAGATGGACTAAAGGTCTCATCTTATACTTCTTTACATAATAAATCATTTCTTTTTTGATCAATTTGTTTGAAAGATTTTACAGATTTAAACGTAAAAAATGTAGATACAGTAAACATGATTTTTCAATCTTGAGTGGTGGCTTTTCAAATTTCTGTCGTCTCTAGAAAGGTTTAAACGGAGTAGGTCCATCTAGAAGTGCCTTCTGTTCTCACAGAAAAGTTAGCTGGGCTCCACCTTTTCAATAGAAATGCTAGGAATAAGCTATTTTGTCTTAAGTCCCAGAGAAGTAGAGGGGAACATATATTATCATATTCCAGTAATTTTCCAACGTTTGCTGTCCCTTGGGAAATGAAATACTACTACTCGATCATCCTGGTCTTCACATGCTTGTTTGAGGTTCTTGTACTGTTTCTTGTAACATATCTTTCGTAACAAGTATCGCCTTTCGCCATTGTAGGAGCTCAATCTTAGTTTTGATTGCTCAAATATTTCCATGTTTGTGCCTTATGGTTGGGCCGATCCTGGAAGATCTGCTGTTATAGAGTGCAGTGATACAATGCAATGTGACAATCGCTTTGGGATTCCTCCTTTCTACATTGAGAAAGGTATGATGTGATCTAAAAATTTATCATGAGAGGTTTGGCTGCTGATAATGCATGCTTATTTGCTTAGCAGATTTGATAACCATATAGGAAAATATTGTGAAAAGAAATTACTGCTTTACTGCTTTAAGTCATTTGGGAGGAAGTTCTGCTCTCTAACCTTGCTGTTGCTTAAGAGTTAATCATGTTGTTCATACTGTTTGCCAGATGAACAGTTGGGGCTTGTCGATTCACTTTTTAGGGGTAAAATGAGTAATCTTTTAAGTGATGGGGTAGACCCCGTATATAAGCCGTACACCAAAAGAAGAGAAACTATGCCAAAATTTGGTTCTCTATGAAAGAAACTCAATTATCTTGGACTTGTTCATCCTGAATCAAATACATGTATTTGTCTTCTCAGCATTGGGAGGTTTCTTTTATTGACAATGAGTTTCAACAATTTTAATGCATCTAATTCATATTTGACTTCATCTAAAAAAATGCATCTAATTCACATTGAGTAGTCTGGAGGTAAATTCTTTTTCCGATCGTAGTGTACATTAATACCCGTTATATTCTTAGGGATCCCCATCCCGAACACGTTAAAAGTTTTTCCTTTGGAAGATCAAAGCAGGTTGACACATGGGTCACTGTCCTACCAGTGGACAGTATCTTCCTTTGAAATTGTCATATTTCCTGGAAGAGCTACTTTGTTGACTAAACAAGTTGACTTGCTAACCAAATATGGCTGTACAAGTGTCTGAATTGTTCAGCTGTCAGAACTTACGGCTGTAAAGTAAACACATTTTTCTTAAGTTGAGGTAAATATTGAGTTTCATAAAGAGTAGAGACGGTGTTTATGATTTCTAAGCACTGTACGAGAAAATAGCTATATTGAATAAAGGACTCTAAATTCCAGAGATAAATTTATTAGTATTCTAATGATTGTAACTTATTATAGCCACTTGCACTTGCTTCTTCTGTGATCCACCACTTTATTGATGTCAAAGTCTTGGCCAGAATTAGTCTGAAGACACTCCAATTATATTCTGGACAGTCTGAAAAAAAAATGGGCTGAAGTAGTGATCTAGATATCAAGAGATGCCAATTCTTGACTAATTTTGGTTTCTGCAAGGTTTTGCCCACTCAAATAAGTGGTAAAACTTTGTGCCTCAGTATTTATTTTTGGACTGTCTTTGCGTGTTTCCGGGTTGACAGTTAAAGGTGGAGCCAAATACTTAAGTGTTGCCTTCCTTTTTTACTATGTTGTGCTTAAATCCTCTTAGGTGGGAATTGTTTTGCTGGTGAGAAATTTGAGTTTCTAGCACCAACGACCCGCAGGAATGCATTGAGAGTGCTCCGTGCCATGCAGCTTGCTAAACCTGGTACACTTCATTTAATATGGGAATTGTTGTTCCCTTTTGTTTATGTATAAATACACACATGCCATATTTGCTGAAACTCGCTCAAAGAAATCCACTGGCCTATGAAGTTCCTTGACTTCGTAATTTCACTCTCTGTAGTTCTGTTGGAAGGGAGCCCGGGCGTTGGAAAAACAAGTTTAATTGTAGCCCTTGGCAAATTTTCTGGGCACACAGTAGTACGGATAAATTTATCAGAGCAGGTCAATAAATCTATTTGGTTCCCACCTCAAATTTTTAGTACTTTCTTAGATGTTGAAATATCTGTGTAATTATGTATTCTTACTGGTTTGGACATTGACATACACAGACGGACATCATGGACTTGTTTGGGTCTGATTTGCCTGTCGAGGGTGATGAAGGGATGCAATTTGCATGGTCTGATGGAATTCTTTTGCAGGTGTGTTTATGTTCCTTCAGTAGAATGGCTTGCTTCCATAAATCAAAATAATTTGCATAAATTTGCTGTATTTCCAGGCTCTAAAACAGGGATCATGGGTGCTTTTGGATGAACTCAATCTTGCTTCACAGTCTGTCTTGGAGGTCGAAATCTACACTTTTACCTTCATACTGTGTTCTGTTTCCTTGCAATTGTTATCTTATTTTCTTGATTCTCTCACTTAGTTAGCCAGTTTTTTGTTTTTACCATGAAAATAGGGGTTAAATGCTATTTTGGACCATCGTGCTGAGGTTTTCATTCCAGAGTTAGGTCGCACTTTCAAGTGCCCACCATCTTTCAGAGTTTTTGCTTGTCAAAATCCTTCAAATCAGGGTGGGGGACGGAAAGGTCTTCCAAAGTCCTTCCTCAACAGATTTATGAAGGTCTGCCTTGCCACTGTTTACAATTGTCAGCAGTACATAAGTTAATGAAAGAGTTACTAGTAATTATCTCATGCTTGTTGGTTTCAGGTTTATGTCGATGAGCTAGTTGAGGATGACTATCTTGCTATTTCTAGTTCGCTCTATCCCACAATTTCACGTTCTCTTCTCTCTAATCTGGTTTTATTTAATAAGAGATTACATGAAGAAATAATGTTGCTTCACAAATTTGCTCAAGAAGGATCCCCTTGGGAGTTCAATCTCCGAGATGTAATTCGTTCCTGTGAAATCATAAAAGGTCTGTTCTTTTGTTCTTGATAACCTATTCTCATATCAGTCTTACAGGATTGACCTCAAATACATGAATTTCGCTTTCAGATGCCCCAAGTATATCAGAATCTGATTGCTTTCTGAATCCTGTTTATGTTCAAAGAATGCGGACAGCTGTTGATAGAGTGGAGGTCTTAAAGCTTTATGAACAGGTATTCAAAATGAAGCCCAGCATAAATCCTCATCCGCGGGTTCAACTCAATCCCCAGTATTTGATTGTTGGGAATGTATCTATCGAACGAAATCGTTACCTGTCACCTGGAGTGTCCAACAGCGACCTTAAAATTTTGCCTGGCTTCCGCAATAACTTGGAAGCTGTAGCACAATGTGTTAAAAACCAGTGGCTATGCATATTAGTTGGACCTGCATCCTCTGGTAAAACTTCATTGATACGGTTGCTTGCTCAGCTGACAGGAAATGTACTTAATGAGTTGAATCTTTCTTCTGCAACTGATATTTCTGAGCTCCTTGGAAGCTTTGAGCAACACAATGCTGTTCGAAAATTCCGTCTTGCCATCGCTGGGATTGAATCCTTTATAAATGAATATTGTGGTCTGCAGCTGGAATCTTCATGCAAGGAATTTATAATGAGAAAAGAGCTGTATATCCTGTGGCTGTCCTTCTTATCAATCATCAAGCAGGACCCTCCAACAAGTTCTTGCTCTTCGTATGTTGATACTTGGAGGACAAAGTACTTTGAGTCTGCCTCTATGTTGGTTAACATTATTGAACATCTAAAGTTGGTGGTTGAGGAAACATCATTGCCTTTGTCTTGGTCTATGAAGGATTTGGATACAACTCTTGCAATGATCAAGAAATTTGAAGAAGGTCATTCAAAAAGGACACATTCCTCAAAGTTTGAGTGGGTAACTGGCATGCTTGTAAAGGCTATAGAAAATGGAGAGTGGATAGTATTAGATAATGCAAATCTCTGTAACCCAACGGTCCGTACTCTCTCTCTCTTCCATGCCTTATGGTCTTTTAACTTCTCATTATTTTTGTTGCAATCTCTTTAGTGTGTAAAATTTTGATCTTAAGGTGCCATGTCTCGTTTACAATGGTTATTTGGCGCCTCTTGATTTGTGCAGGTTCTTGACAGGATAAATTCTTTAGTTGAACAATCTGGATCCATCACCATAAATGAATGTGGAACAGTTGAAGGAAAGCCTGTAATTCTTCATCCTCACCCTAAGTTTCGGATGTTTCTAACTGTTAACCCTCTAAATGGTGAGGTTTCACGTGCAATGAGAAATAGAGGGGTTGAAATTTTCATGATGGAGCCTGATTGGTTGTTTGATGACGAATGCACTGAAATTGATATCGACCTTGAGAATGCAAAGAGATACATTGTTCTTTCTGGGGTACCTTCTGGTAATTTAGTTGATTTGATGGCCAATGCCCACATGACTGCAAAGGTTGAAGGTGCACTGCTCAAAATTAGGATCACACTTCTTGAACTTGCACGCTGGGTGCAATTGTTTCAGCAACTTCTTACAAACGGTAACCAGTTCTCATGGAGCTTGCAAACGAGTTGGCAGCATACCTATGTGTCTTTATTTGGTGTTGATGGAAGCAAGAGTATTGTTGATCAGGTGGGAGTCCCTATTTCTCTAATACCAAAGTTTCAGGACTTTAACTCCTCTCAAGCTGGTTTGTTATCTATGCCAGGGGGATGGCCAGCACCCCTGAAATTGAGGGACTATCTTATATATTCAAAAGAAACTTGTATAAGGCAAAATTGCATGTACCTCGAATTCCTGGGAGCTCAGACTGCCTGTTATTCAACTTCTGCTGCATTACGTAATGCACTGGCTCCAACTTCTGTGGTTAGCTCACTCGTGATGGATACAAGGCTCTTGCATGCCCTGATGTTTCCTAAAAATTCAAGCTGTCAAGCTGATGTTTGTGATGGGGCAAAAGAACTGAACTTGGATTTAACCCGGGAAATGTTGTTGTATGCTGCAAATTGGGTATTTGAACAGGCTACTGAAAGTGATTACAAGCTTTATCTTCTGTGGTTTTCCCATGTTGGTTCTCTGTTACAACAACATTCTTCATTCTTTAGTTTTTATTCCTCTATTCTGGCAAAGGAATTGGAACATCCAATATGGAATCAGATTTTTAGTTGTCGTCGTGAGATTGTGTCTCATTATTTGGTTAATTTGGATACTTGTCCAATACCTTTGCTTTCAGTAGAATTGGTTGATCTAATGCCAGCTGACAATGTATTGAAATCCTGCAGTGTTCTTGTGAACGCCATTAAGAGTGTTAGATTACTGAGACTTAGCCATCTGCAGTGGAGCTCTGAGATAGGTTACAAATACAGTAGTGAAACACAATTCTTTAAACCTGTTTTGAGATCTCTTCAAGAGTTGGAGAAGAACATACTTGAAATGTTTGTCCAGTCACCTTCTTTTGATGTGCTGTTCCAGTTGTACAGTAACCTCCTAGAACATCACACTTTACTATGGACAGGCATTATTACTTCTCAAAATGAGTGCTTGCTAATTTCTTGGAGATCTTTGATGAAGGAAGTTTCAAGGCTCTTGGGTTTTTTCCCAAAAGAAGTAGAGACGTTTCAGGTAAGTGTCTTGGTTTAGCTTGTCACTTTTGTCTGTCTATACTATACCTAATTCTTAATTGATTTGTTTCTTTGTTCTCCTTTTGTTTTATAACAATGAGTTCTCACTCTGTTTCAACTTCTTCTTATGTAGAGAGATGTGGAGAATTTGGATAAGTTCTCAAAAAAATGGCCTTCACAGTTGCAAAAGTCCTTGTTGTGGGTCCATGGTGGGCATCCGTATCTGCCTCCTTCTGCTGAATTATATGAGAAATTGTGTCAGCTACTAAGCTTTTGTGAACGACTTTGGCCGGGGAAGGGAAAAATCAGGGAGCTAGGTAGCTTTTCTTTGATCATTTGGCAACCATGTTTTTTCCTAATTTCCAGTTCTCTGTCTGACTCAAATACTTTTGTAGCAACGGATGATGTACTCACTGAAGCAGCTCCATATTCTAATCCAGAACTACGGCTCCTTGCCATGCAAGGTACACATCTTATCATTTGGTATTGTTGCTATCTCATGTGATCTGGTCACATTTCATTGAGTTACATTAGGTGCTGCGTACAAGGGCGAGAAGTGGGTTTCGCTATTCTAATTGATTGTTCTTGTCAAGCTTTTTAGTCTTATTTTCTTTTGGTAATACATTCATGAAGTAACAAGATAAGGTTCTGCTGGTGGTTTGGATGGTTGTTTAGTTATATATAGTTGTGGCTCATAGCGGTTGATTATTTGGCTTGATTTAAAGTAAGCAGAAAGGTAGTTTGTGGTTTTAAATTGTAATTTTTTTGGATTCTGCTGTGTATTTGTTGCTTTGATTTATTTTGTTGTAGACCTACAATAAATAAATAACTATATGAATGTGTCTTTCTCTCTGATTAGTTAGGCTTTTAAATGACACACCTATGAACTTGGTATCAGGTGGACAAATTCTTGGAATCAATGTGGAGTTAGCTAAATATAGGGTACAATGGTAGATAATCCATATAGGTGATATCTTCTAGGTTCAAATATCGTTGCTACCCGTTACAAAAGAATTTTCGCATGCTTGTCCCAAGAAAAATGATTCAAGCCCACATGTGAGCGGGTGTGTTGCGTGATAAATAATGCGACCATCTCTTCTGAAATAGATGGTGTGTGTCATCAAAGTGGTGTTATGTCTAATGTTCTAATCTCTCTAGCAATTTAGACCATAATATACAGTACTCTTGGTGATAGGATGCTTTACTTGTTTTCGATCTTATCTGACTGAATATGATTCTTTGTAAGGTGTTTCTATGTCATCTTATGTCATGGCAAAAGTTGATGAAAATGGTATCAGACCTGTTGAGCAGTTGGAGGAGATGTACCAGGTTTGCTTTTTACCTTTTCCTATCTTTTTCATTGTGTGGATTATATAGAATTGTGGTAAGTGTATTCATTTGTTATGCAGATGCTTTCCAGAAAGTTTGATTTTGAAAAGGAGAAGTTGGAAGAGAAATTCAGGAGCATTAATCAAGCCCCAAGAACATCCATTTTACCTGCTTGTTGTGTCTTCTTACCTGACATGTTTTGTCAAAGGTCTAGCTTTGATTGTTGGCTAGAGACTTTACCCATAGCTGATGATGCCAGTTTTTTCCTTGATACAAGACTACTTCAGAATCTTTCGACATTTGCTTTAACTGATGGGGAGGAACAACGCCAGAATCTTTCGCCAATTGCTTTAACTGATGGAGAGGAACAGCGCCAAGTAAGATTTTCTTTTCTTAACTATATCAAGTACTTTTTTTGGGGGTCTATCAGGGACAACCTGTCTGCCACACACAGCAAGGGGTAAGGTATGTGTACATCCTACCCTCCCCAGAACTCACTTGTGGGATTACACTGGGTATGTTGTTGTCGCTGTTGTATATCAAGTACAATTTTTCATCGTGATGCGCTAATTAGTCTAAGATAACAGTCATGTGGTGCACTCAATAATACGGTATTGTCTTGTCCAATAAAACAGGCCTTGGCTGGCCTTATTAAGTCAGCAATGGATTTTTCTTTGAACTTCTCATCAAGGCCTCCAACTGACTTTTCACCTCACCAAAAAATTTTGTGGACCCTAGATGCTTGGAGATCTACCGATAGAGGTCAGTAAAATCTATGTAAATTGGTCATTACATTATTATAATATCTATATAATTCCTATTCTCTGTTTCAAACAGTGAGTGAACAGATATCCAGTTTTGTTCTTGAGATGTGGTATATATGGCATTTATCATTGTGGACGCCAACTGTTGCTGAGGTAAACCATATGATGCATATTTACTGCAAATAGTTTTACATCTTCCGGTATAATATCTGTATTTATGTTGTTATGGTTCTGCAGAACCTCTCATGGCATAAATGTGATGATATCCTTCCCGATGAGCTGTTTAAGCCTTCAAAAATGGCAGCAATTCAGAAAATCCTGTAAGTTTCTTATTTGTTTGATGGGTGTAGTTGTAGGGGCGACAATTCGGCTTGCGTGGGTCTTCTTTTGGTATCAGTTTCCAACTAGTGATGAATGTAGTACACATGCAAGATGCACATATAGAGGGGGAGAAGGAGAGAGTTGAGAAAAGAGATATGTGCATATATATGTATATAGGAAGGGGATGGGGTGGTGGTGATCGTATTGCTGTTCAGTTTTAGTGTTCTATTTTGGCTAAGCTTCATGTATCTTGGATCTTGCATCTTCTATTTCTGTGCCCCACAGTTTGTCATGGTACGTATCACAAACACAAAAACTGACAAATTCTAGATTTTTTTTTTTTTTTTACATAAGTTAAGTTTTATTGATGAAACCAGCACTAAGTTGGTGTTATAGCTTACATCCAAATAAGTCAAAACCAAAAGATAATTCCCTTCTACTGTGCAGGGAGCTAAGAAACTTTACCGAGGTTCAATACCATATACCAGTTCTAGATTAAACCAATAAATGATCTGTAGTAGGCGGTCAGCTTTTATTTTAAAAACAATTAGTATCTTTTTGCCTTAAAATGCCTTCTGTTACTTCCATGAAGTCCACCAAGTTGGTATACCGGGTATTCTTCATCTTCTTATTAGGATCTTCCTGTTCCTGCAGCAGATAAACTTGAGTTTAGTCTAGGCATGGTAATCCCAGAATGTTGAAAACTAGACAACTAGTTATTTGCCCGG
This sequence comes from Solanum bulbocastanum, assembly GCA_037074985.1. Taxonomy (NCBI): domain Eukaryota; kingdom Viridiplantae; phylum Streptophyta; class Magnoliopsida; order Solanales; family Solanaceae; genus Solanum; species Solanum bulbocastanum. Next base: position 52,650,399 of record CM073600.1, on the reverse strand, counting down.
TACCTGTGCCTGTGGGAGGTAACAAGTAACCTGTGAGCCAAGGTGTGGCTAGCTGGTCCAGACATCATGATTATCAAAAACTTATTGGTGGCTGATACTTACATTTCCCTCTCTAGATAAGTAACATTATTGCTCTTTGTAGGTTGTCTTGCATTAGGCATACTTCCTTTACAATGCATCCTTCCTTTATGCAAGCCGTACAAAATAAGGCTCCTTCATAGGAAGCTCTTGATCTTCAAATCCTCTTCCAAGGTCACGATGGAATCTGGTGGGATCTGCTTATGGCCTTGTTGCATGGTATAATAATGAAGTCACTCGCCTTTTAGAAAAGTTGATCCGCACCTCCTCCATCTCCCAGTCATTAAGCTGCCATCTGGAATATATGTTCCACCTGTGCCTTCTCATGAAGTCACTCACCTTCCAGAAAAGTTGATCCACACCTCCATCTCCCGGTCATTAAGATGCCATCTGGAACATATGTTCCACCTGTCCCTTCTCTTCTGTCTCCCACAGTAAAGTTTGATTCTTGTGCCATGTTGATCAAAAATGGGAATTGCATCTTCGATGGTAAGTTGTGTATCCTCTTGTCATACCGAGAAGATGTTTCCTTCCATTGCCAATCTTTTATCCATTGTGTTATACAGAAGTAGCCACAGTGATTTTGGATCTGTTCCTTGTATGGCACTCTTTCATTAAACCAAATTTCTCTTTCATCACTGGGCATCATTGAACATTTACTTCCTGGTTAAACCACCATAACCATTTTATTTAAAGACTCTTGTTTTGTACTTGTAATTTTTTTCACCCATTCGTGAAACATTCAATGAACTCATATACCTTGTTTGATCTGTTTCTGCATAAAATAAGTTTAAGGTACTTGAGCTGCTTCAGTTGCCACATCCTTAATCCATCCTCACTGAACAACAAATTTGAGCATTTTACTTAGGCCCTCATGACTAGAATCTAAGTTGCCTGGACTCTTTATGTTTTGGTGCTGCACCGTGTTGACACGATGTGTGTGGGTGTGGGATCTATACCAGATCTAGTCAGTCAATTTTGGGTACTTTGACCATGATGATAGAGAAATTAGAGACAGATACAATGATTAGTGGAATCCAAACAGAAGCTACACTGATATCATAATATAGGCATATATATTTTTTTATCGTTAAAATTTATTTACAGGTCAGCATGATTGTTGAATGTGCAATAAACTCATGAAGTCTATCATGGCCTCTATATCATTTGCAATAGCCATGTTACACTAAAAAAACATCAAGAGATGCATATGTATTTAATACTCCCTCTGTCCCAATTTATGTGACTTACTTTTTTTTTTTAGTCAGTCCCAAAAAGAATGACACATTTCTATATTAAGTAACAATTTAATTATAAAATGTCTATTTTACCCTTAATGAAATGATTTACAGCCACAAATTTCTATCATTCATTTTGGACCACAAGTTTTAAAAGTCTTCTTTTCGTTCTTAAACTCCGTGCTGTGTTAAACTACCTCACATAAAATGGGACGGAGGGTGTAATAATTACAGATTCAAACTTTGCTCTAAAAAAATCTTGCATTCCTTTCTTTCCAACTAGTCCACCATAATTTAGGCTTATTTTTATAAGGCCGAACACATAAACAGATCCCTAAACTTGTTTGGGTTTTCCCCTCAAGTACTTCAACTACGCCATTTTCCTATTGAATCCTTGAACCACCCATAATTTGTTCCTTTTAAACACTGTGGGCTGATGTGGCACAAAACTTCCGCATATATTTTTTGTTGATTGTGCGTGTGAGATCCACCTTACCCACGTGGAAATTGCAACCAATCAAACTTCAATCCATTAACACGTCAGGAACTTGAAAAAGGAGAAATCGATGAAAAAGATAACTTCGATATTGGAACTTAATGATTAAGAAGAAATCAATGAAGAAGAGATATATTCTGATGAGCAGCTCTAACTTAATGATGAAGAGAAAGAAAAGAGGAGAAATATGAGAAAAAAGGGACAAATTAGGGTTAAAAGGGGAAGAAGAGCGTTGGTGGGTGGTTCAGGGATCCACATCAACGCCTTCAAAACGTCTTCACGCGTTAAAGCGACGTGAGATTACATTTTGTGCCACATCAGCCCATTGTGTTTAAAAGGAACAAATTATGGGTGGTTCAAGGATTCAATAGGAAAATGGCATAATTGAGATACCTAAGGGGAAAAACCCAACAAGTTTAGGGGCTTGTTTATGAGTTCGGCCTTTTTATAATAACTATTTTTAGATAGTTGAATTATTTTTAGTTGTATCTCCATACTCGTATACAAACCCCCGAATTTTTTCGATTAGGTCATGAAGGATCCGACCTCTAGATTTGCACCTGTATCGGAAACCTGTGTCTTAAAACTCTCCTTGTTGCAAAGAAACCTTCAGCTGTGCCATTATTGAGCACTGATTTCTTAACTGTGCTATTAGAATCAACCTCCCTACCTTCTCAAGGTAGGAATAAGGTTTGCGTAAACTCTGTCCTCCCAAAATCCACCCGTGGAATTACACTGGGTTTGTTGTTAATTTCCACTGCGCTATTCCGATGATTTACCAGTTCAACTGTTCTGTCCCAGAACCCGGCTCCTAGAGCAATTTGATAAAGAAATCTCATTTTTCATATTAACATGCTTGTCCTAGGTGAAGTTGGTGATACATTATATTTGTTTGCAATTTTAGTTCTTATACATCTTATACATTTTGAAGATTGTTTGCAGTATTTTTTTGCCGACACGATTGTTTGTTTGCAATTTTAGTTCTTTGTCTTTTTCATTTTATATGTTGGTGTTTGACTAACCACGGAGTTGAAGAAATAAAGAAGGAGTTTTTGACACAACCAAATGTACACTTAGAATTTGCAGTCTTAAACATGCCATTTATAAAAACATCTCTTTAAGGATAGAATGAGAAGTTCAAATTCTAAATTTTTTAGATATAGAAGAATGAAACAAACTAAAAAGGAAAGGGTGTACATAGCGAATACCTTTTGTTTGAAAATCTTCGCTATTCTTTTTTCAAAGTTGAATTTTTTTTCTAATAAACTTTTCATCAAGCACAGGTTTGGTACATTTGCTATCAGAGATTACCCGGTGCATAGTCTCAAAATGAGAGCTGCTTCCCGTTATCTTTGGCAAGGTTCTCTGGAAGTAGACACAAAACATTTTCTATTATCGACTGCTCGGTCCCTTTTTAAGAAGGTATGGTCTCCTTCAGTTTTGATGTGTACGGTTCCCAAATTGGTGCTGAAGTGAGAATTTATGATCTATACTCTCTGCTGTGTGTGCTTTCAGATGATATTTGCACACAGAAAGTCTTTCGAAGATGAGAAGTTTGATGAAATTAAAGATTTCTTTGAAGTTGCTGCGAAGAAGACCATCTCGGTAGTTATTTTCCTTTTGTCCCATTTGAATGTATTCTATAGGCAGGATAGCTTTATAATATGTTATTTGCCCCATGTCAACATTTTCTTCCATAGCTCTGCTATTCTATACATAGAAACTAAACATCATTTATCTTATTTAAAATAACATCCTTGTAACCCATTATGGGATGTTGGTTTCCAATGAACTTTCAAATCTGGGACATGTACTATTTTTATTTGAATCTTAAGTTTGTTCATAACCACTTATCTTCTCCATGTCATAGCAAGACAAAATTGAGACCATGCTTTCCCTTCTTGCATCATCAAATCACAAGATGATCTCATCAGATGAGATGACACATTTTGTTGAGCCTTTGCTTCAAGGATTGTATCTACCATGCTCGCCTGAGGGTGAGTGCATTAGAATTGTCTTTTCCAAAGTTCCACACTTGTTGGTCATGCCTTTTTCTTGGGGGTCTAAAATATTTGTTTTTTTTTTGTTATCTTTTCCTGTTTCTCTTGCAGCCTTTGCAAATAGGATAGGAAGTGTATGGTTGCTCATTGGGGCCTTCCGCTACCAGCTTCTGATTTGCAGCACTGATCTGGATCCAACTGCAAAATACTACTTAAAGTACTCAAGAGTCATGGAAAAGATATCTTCTCTTCAGCTCGAAGCTCAGGTAAGGGATATGATAAGAATTGGTTACTTGAACGAAAAACAAGAAAATATTGCGGAATAGAAAGTACAAAGATAGAAGACATGAAATTAAAGATAGGTGAAATTTGAGAATATAATCCCCAAATTTCGAAATCAAATGCTAAGAAACCTAATTAAATATAAACTTAATTATGTTTCTAATAGAATCAATTCAAAAACTTAGATTAATGGTGTTCTTGGCTCCTATTTCGAAGAAATTAGAGACTATAACCAGTATAATACAAATTACCTTCTTTAATTTACGACTAATTTACGATTAAGAACCAAAGATATGAGTTAAATAATTAATCTTACTTAGAAGAATCATTCTTTTAATGTTGTAAGATAAATCCCAAGTAGCCAACACACAAAGGTGTAAAGAAGAAGAACTATCAATTATAATAATGTTCTAACGAAAAGAAAAAAAATCACCTCTATGTATAGGGGAACTCTTCCCAAATAGCATGAGATTCGAATCCTACTTTTATGAAAATAACAATTCTAAAAACCTAACTAGGAAAACAAGAAAAAATCTTCCCAAAACTACATTGTTAAAGAATGATAAAAGTTCCACATTGGTGGTTAATGGGATGAGTGAACTCCTTATAAGGCTTGGGCAGTCCTCCTCCCTGTGAGCTAGCTTTTTGGGTGTGAGTTAGACCCAAGTCTTGATTTCACATGATATCAGAGCAGGGCCTATCTCACCCAATGTTGGGGCCCCCAAAAATAAAAATTTCCCACTCACCAGATGCTAAGCACTGGGCGTGAGGTGGGGTGTTAAAGAATGACAAAAGTCTTGCATTGGTGGTTAATGAGATGAGTGGAGTTCTTATAATGCTTGAGCAGTCCTCCTCCTTTTGAGTTAGCTTTTGGGGTATGAGTTAGGCCCAAGACATAATTTCACATACATAAATAAAATAAGAGAAGAAAGTACAATTTTGCAACAAAAATCCCAAATTTCCTTCAGCCACTTTTTGGGCAAAATTCTCACCCATTTCATCCACTTATTGAGTGTCAATTGAAGCCCTTTTAGGGTTGATTCTCATCTCCTTTTTTTGGCTGAATTTTCAGCTCTTTTTTGGGCTACATGTTGAATCTTCCTCTTGGGCTCCATGTGGCCCCAATATTCTTCCTCTTGGACTTGGACCACGAAATACATGTAGCACATAGCCCTTTCATCTTCACAACTCTTGGGCTCATTCTTGGGCTTTTCTTCCACGATAAGCATCTTTTTGATTTCCCATTGTAGCGTGTCAACCTTTAGTCGAAGTAACGGTGGATGCTATCTTCTCTTTAGCTTAAGCCGAGAGATCAATCCTTATGTCTCTGTTCTAGAGTTGTGTGTGCATGTACTCTATCCTAATTTATCATTGTTCCTATTTGCTTGTTTAACAATGTGGGAATGAATAGGGGATGTTTTGATATGTGTGACTAATTTTCTATGTACTTGAGTTTTCACAAGATGAACTTGGAGAGGTAAACAATTAAACTGGAAGAACTATAAATCTAGATGCTTACGTATTTGACTTCCTAGACTCTTTACATGTTTAGAGGAGACGGGTGCAATCACACTGCAGATAGTAGCTCCCTGGTGCTGCATAGATCAATAAAATATTTGCCTGTCTTATCGCCTTCAACTCCCCCCTCTCCCCCCCAAAAAAAAAACACACACACGCACACGCACAAAAAAAAGATACTACTTGAATCAAATTGGTTAATGTTTAACATAACTCATTAAAGAGGAAGGGTGGAGTTTTCAACTCTTTATATACATTCAATATGTTGAGCCGAGGCCCTTGGCTACAATGTTCGCACTCTTCCAAAAAATCCTAGTTTGGTTGTATAGATAATTGAAAGATTGAGTATTTAACTCCTATAAAATATATTGGCAAGCTGACTTTATTCAGATTGCAAAGGGGAGGGAGGGGGGGTGTGATGTAGTTGTTTCCGGCATATAGTATCTCATACATTCTTTTTTGGAAACAAATCAAGTCTTAGCCATGCTAATCTCATCTGCGAATAGTGTTACCAAAAACCACCTTTTGTTAGGGTGGACTATGTGATCTAATCATTGTTTGGCTAAATTAGGGGAGTACCCCACAGAAGTTAAGCATTACTCTTTTTTTTAGAAATGGTAAATGCAGATGTTAAATATTTTTCGTAAACAAGAATGCAGGTTTATTTTGATCCCTCATTATATAGATTAGTTACATTATAAAGTTAGTGTTCCAGTTGTATGTCTTAATTCACTGTCTATATTCTATTGTTTCCACACTTCAGGTACGCAGTGACTGTGTCCTTTTGGCTGGATCTTTTCAGTTGAGGGAACAAGAAAGAGATAGATCTATGTTATTGGAACATCTCCATGCTGAGCGAAAGAAACTGCTAAGAAAGGTCAGGAAGTCCCTTAGTTAATTCAGTTTGCTCTTATCCTTTGTGGTGGAATTTTGATCTGTGCTCTGCAGTTGTTGTAGCCGAGGGTCTTTCGAAAACAACCTCTCTATCCTCTGCGTACACTCTACCCTCCCCATACCTTGCTTGTGGGACCACACTGGATTTTTTGCTGTTTTTGCTCTGTAGTTGTTGTCTGGTTGAATAACTGTGTACAATTGTTATGTGAAGTTTTTACCTGCTTGCAACTTTCCATACAGCGTCTTTTCTAGGAAGTTAAGTATTTGGCAACCTATGAAGGGGAAAAGGAGGTAAAAATGAGTACCTATCCCCACCTACCTATTGTCCTTTAGCCTTAATTTACAATCTGTGGTGACCCAAACTACATTCGGTGGTCTTATCTTAAATGTGTTGTAGCTCTTAAGTAAAAAATCAAAGTCCTTTTAAAATTGAGGGGTTTCAGAAAATCATCCTTACAACTAGTAAGGTGTCTTACTTCATTATTTAACTTTCAAATGGATTCTTTTGTCTTCGAATAAGACGTTATAGATCGCTAGTATTATTGGTTTCACTCAACCCTGTCCTTTCTTTGCATGTTTTACTTTTAATAGAGATGTAACATTCTTGGCTTCAAAAAAGAGAGGGTAATTATGCAAACTAGGAATTATGATCTATTAATGCTTTTTGCCCTATGATGATGGCATTTGTCATTCATTTGTTTATACTCAAGATTTTAACTTTTCTGTTGTCACTTGTTTTAAATCTCTCACAAATCAAATCCTCGTCAATGCTGGAACAATTTTGTATCTTCTCTTCTGGCGGCTGATAATTTATTATTAAGGAAGTATAAATACGTTTTTGTGCTTGTTCAGGTTGCAGTACCCTGGGTGGGGGGGGGGGGTCAGAATATTCTACATTTACAACAAGAACAATGCATCAATCTGAAGTTAATTGAGTTCATCTTTTGCTCTATCTGAAACCACATTATATTCATCATTCTCTTTATCTATGATTGGGACTATTGAATATTGTTGAACATAATTGGTTGCTCACAACTTAAATTTTTACAATTCTTTTCACTCAATTTTTCCCTTTCACTCACTTTCTAGCGACTCTATTTGTTGCTCTCACACTTCCCATCTGATCACTCACTTCTTACTTTCTCAACTCAAATGACCACCGCTATTTGTAGGGGGTGGGGTGGGGGGGATAGAAGAATCTACTGAGAGGTATTTACTACTCTCTTCTAGTATGCTCCAACAATCTTTATCTAAACTACATTTCTAGAATTGCCCTGTAATTTTTTTTATTTTTTTAAAAATTGGTAGCTGTATCTATTTCTGTAATGACGAAATCAACACATAGGTTGCACTGAAACCATATTTACAAAGGTACCCTATAATCTACTGTCTTGCTTCTATAATGTATTTAAAACATCAAAAAATTTCTCCTTCCAGATTGTCCACCAAATACTTGCTGGGACTATTCTCTATCTGTTCCTGTTCTTGGCCTGCACTCGTACTCCTTCCCAGGTCTGCAATGCTTCTGAGATTTTCACAGGCATGGACCATGAAATGTGTTTTGGGGCTTAAGAAGAGTCTCCATAACTGGCTTGTTGCCTTACAGTGTAAGAACAGGTGGTTAACTGTCTCTGCAATTTCACCACAAATGAAACATCTAGGGCATAGTGGTATTCCTCTCCTTATTAGGTTGTCTTGTGTGAGCACTGCCTCTTTGACCAACAACCAAACAAAACAGGGAAAATTATGAGGTATTTGGCTTTCCATATGTTTTCCAGGGCCTCATTCTAGATTCTTTGAACTCTCTAAAATTGCTTGAACATTCTGTAGAGTGATCACTTGAACAATCTAAAAATTTGTCTGGCTCTGGTCTCAGCTTTAGGAAATGGATCCTTTGGCCTGTTTCAGCATTAAAAGCTAGCTCCTGAGGTTCTAATCAATCCTCATTATTTATTCTTAACCAATGCAGGACTCTTTAACTGAGTTTTACATTTATTCTTTTTTCTGCTGGTTGTTAGGTAGTATATTTATATGTCAAGTAGTTCTAATCAATCCTTATACCTTCTTGGAAACATGATTTTATGTGGTCTAGATTTATTCATGCCTGACGAATTTAGTGTGCCTCCTATTAGATTGTATTCCGCGCTGAACCTGAGAAATTCAAGAGAATGAAGGCTGAATGCGACGACTTTCTTGGGACTGTTGATAAAATTGTTGCTACTACGGTTGGTTGGACCCAGAATTTTAAAAGCATAAGTGTGGAAGAGATATCTGGCAAAGTGCGCAATTGGCAGGTAATGACTCAAGTAGATAAATGTGTATTGTTCTCTAATTGTTTTGGTATGTTTTCTACATAAATGTTTTCACTGAAAAAATCTAGCTTACCTCTGATCTTCAAGTGATTGGATGAGGCTGTATTGGAATGCCAATTTATTGTACAATGTCATACACTTAATTCATATTGCAGGAAACGGCTACAAAAGCCATAAAGCAGTTATCTAAAGAATACTCTTCGTACATGGATGTAATTCAGCCAGTCCAGACAGCTATATATGAAATAAAATTAGGACTGTCTCTGGCTTTTTCTGGTGCCTTAAGTGAAAAGTATCTGGAGGAACTAGGGAAGTTTGATATGGAATCTGTTCTGGTATTGTCTTTCATTCCTTTATTTATTTTTGATAAGTGTCTTTCAATTCTTTTCCGATATATGTATTAACTTTCTCTGCAATGGTGGACAGGCCGCAGTTTATGCCTTTGTGAAATTCCCAAGAGGCTGTGCATCAAAATCTGTTTCGTTTGATGCTGTCAATAATGGAACGGAAATTTTGCGTTATGATATTGAATTTCCAACAAGCATCTCAGCCCTGGATTTAAATTTGTTGGATAATCTTGTCAATTGTAAACAGAGAGTCAGTGCTGATAGCAAGGTTTGAGACTGTCTTTTGTTCTTAGGATTGCGTGTATATCTTCAAGTGTATCTTAGTAATAGGAAAAATATTGTAATGTCTTCCTTCTTAGGCTTCTCATGCTTTGCTCATTGTGTTACTCTTCCAATTTTGGCAGGTATCATCCTTGCAGCTGAGAACTGCATTGTATCAGAATGTTCTGGTTCGCGTGTTGCATTCTGTTGTTGATGCCCACTTCATGGATACGCCGTCCTTTAAGGTGAGGATGTTGTTGCGTTGTTGGATGTATGTGCTTTGTATTAGTCATCCCAATATCATATGAACATAATCTGATATTCTGTTTCAGCTAACGGATAGGATATTTGATGAGTTAGCAAGCAACTGGATGCAAATGAAACTTCAAGTCAGAACAACAGAAGAGAATAAAGCTCAACAATTTAGGTTTAAACCGCGTTTATTCAAGATAGATAATATCCTTGAGATTGACATATCAGCTCTTGGTAGTTCAGCTTCAAATGAAAGTTTCTCAGAATGGAAAGAATTTCACTCTAGACAAGAATCTTCTGAGAAAGTAAGCATACACTGTTGGTTTCTTTCTTTTGTGCATCCAGTGATGGAACTTTGCTTTGCTGTATCTCTTTCCATTTGGTTATCAGTCTAATGTATTTCTACTCATGTAGCAGAATTCTGACGAAGAACCAGAAGCAATCATGGATGATTGGAACTATATAGAAGACTCCAGTTTGAATAACATGATCCACGTACACAATGAATTATTTGGCTCGACCGACATATATCAATCTGTAAGTATGCAATGCTAGTTGTATGGATGTTCGATGTATTAGAGAGGGAAGCTTTAAGCTGGACAGAGAATTAGTTTTCTAAGGAGGTAGAGTTCAGTTGGTACATTTTTATGTTGAGGTGGAATCGTTTCATTATCTGGGACATGTTAGGTTCTGATTCTATGATGAGGAATCTCTCTTCAGGCGTGTAGGTGCAACTTTACATGACTGATAATTAGTGTCTTTTGATTTATTATCACTTGTACATATTAGTCTTACTATCAATTATAGACGCATGAGCTGTATTTGAGATGGGAACTCTCACATCAATTTCATATAATTGTTTCCCACTTGCCTTGTGATATGTTATATGGCTTTTTGGAGGCATGTGTTTAACTATGGGGTAGTCGATAAGTGTATTCTGCTTGTATGACTGAACATTATATATGGTTTTTATCTCTCTCAACGCGACGAATTATTTTATGAATCCAAGATGACACTATTTGCGTGCTAACATTTCAGTGTTACATTTGTATGAGAGCTTTCGAACTCTCAGATATAAAACTGGTTGGTACATTGCTGATCAGTATGCAATGGTACTGAATTCACTTTTATTGTCAGGCGTGGAACTGATGCTCGTGCAGGGAGTTTTGAAACATTTTGTAATGTTTTTTCCTATTTGAAAAACAATTAGCTTGTTTCTGTCAGTACTCCAAAACATTTAGAGTGTGTGTTCTTTTCTTGTGGACCTGAATTATTAAGATGAAGTTAAAATGAAGACCTACTCCTCTCTGTTTTTCTTAATTCAGCCTAATCAATATGTGCTAAGTTATAGTCTCTGAACTTCCTTATGGGGTATGACATAAATTATTTAGATATTTCCATTTGCATCCGAAGCTCCTTTAGGCACATATAGGATGTGCCGTTGTGTAGGGATGTAAAAGTGCTTTTGTAATGAACACCCTTAGAATTGCACACACTTGTGTTTGTAACATGTTATTCTTTTTGTTTTTATTTCTCTGTATCCATTATATGCTGGGGAAATTTTTTTGATCACATAATGTATGTTCTCTCTCTATATCTATCTGTCTATCTATCTATCTTTATGTGTTTAAATACTGATCATGGTGTTTGAATTCAGCCTGGATGTTTCCATGTATCTGATGCAAGCAGATTGTCTTCCTTTACTGACTCTTACTTGCTGGGAGCAAAAATGATTAGAGGTAAAAACTTGAGAAACAGTTTTTCTGCATGCTTTGGTAGTCTTATTATGGGAAAATTGGCTAAGCTCTCTGGCATCTTTATGCTTGCAGATCTAGAAGGTTTACCATCTTCCTCTTTGGATGCGAAAATTGCACCCGAACACTTGCTTCATCTATGTTTAGAGCATGAAACAAAGTTCTGTTCATCAAATAAGTCAACCCTAGGATACAACTTTTACAAGGTTTTGATTGTTAATATCGTACTTCCTTTAAAATGCTTTTGTTCCCATCCTTTGGTCACCTTATTCACTTCAAAAATTTCTTCTGAATGATGTATTAGGAACCAAATTTCTCTATGTTGGCTAAAATGGTGGATCCATTAGTATCTCTTAAACAGCGAATTACTCTACTTTTGGAAGAACGGGATGAATATGCTCTTCAGAGAATCTTGGATATAATTGAAATGATCTTGGCTATGCCTCTTAGCACCCCATTGGCTAAGGTAGCGTATTGTATTTTTGCTTTGGAGAATTGTTTTTCATAATGGGTTGGAGGAAAAAATTGATATATTCGTCGTTCTGGTCATCTTTTATGTGTATGCTTAATGATATCTTTTGAATTGCTAGTCAAATTCTCATTGTTTGTTTCTTTCCTTTCTTTGAAGGCGCTCTCCAGCTTAGAGTTTCTGCTTAGCAGAGTTCGGATGTTGCAAGAAACTGTAGCAAAATTTCCATTATCTGGTAATTTACTATACTTTTTTTTTTTTTTTTTAACATCTGATGATGTTAAATCATTCATTAGCTTTAACCCTCTCTGTCATCTTTTCTGCCTCTCTTCTGTTTCCATAGATTTTTTGGACCCCATATTTGCTCTGGTGTGCTCATGGTATAAGTTGGAATTTGAATCCTGTCTTGCTCTGCTTAATGAAGTTGAAGATCAGTTTGAGAAGAATGCAGGGAAGGTAACTTCTATTTCAGCTTGATTTTTTACTCAACAAGCCTCCAAGCATGTAATCTTGGGTCTCTCTCTTTCTGCTAAACTTCAGAGCACTTCAATTGCTGGTAAACCAAAAACTTGTTGTCACAGCTATGCAGAGAAAGTCATAATAATGATGTGAGCTGTGAGTCCTGAGAAAATTATGTTATGCAGATCAAATGAAAAAGATGTATCTTATGCGAATCAGAAGTCTGGTGATTTCCACAATATATTGTTTTTAACTCAGGTCTACCAGACTATCAATGCATATGACAAAAAAACTAGTTACTTCTACAGTATGATGCCAACCAAACATTAGTATGCGCTTCTGAGACTAGTTTTTTTCACATTGATGTTACTTGCGATCTGCATTCTTCTTAACTAGGAGTTGGGACTTGGATGCATGAGCTGTATTCTTTATTTGAATTTCTTTTGTCTGTGTAGTGTCGGCGTTAATCAGAAATACAACTTCTTAATTTATTTTGGTGGTTTAAACATATTTGAGTTTGGTTTAGCTCTAAGCATGTCACGGTTCTTATAAGCAAATGAAGTTTCAGAGCTACTTTTCTTCCACGGTTTCAGAGCCTTCTGGATGCTATTGAATTACAGAATTTGCAGTTTTTATTGTTAGATTATTTTTTCCTTGGATCATATGTTAATTTTATCCTCAAACTGCAGTTGTGGTTGCCACTATATTCAGTTCTTCGACGTGAGCAGTGTGCTGATACTGATGAATACAACCTTACTACTATTAGAAGGCATGTGCTTCTCTTTGTTTTCTCTCAAAATTTGATACATTTTCATCGCTAATGCTTGTCAATCATTCAGCCTGAAGGAGTTCATTGAGATGTCCAGTATTGGTGAGTTTAAGAAGCGCCTGCAGCTCCTGGTCGCTTTTCATGGGCATATTTGTGCTGGTTTAAGGAACAGAACCTATTCAAGGTAGAGGAAAAGATTCCTTTTATGTATGTAAATGTGCTTAGATTCTGTAATTTCAAGCCAATATATGGCACAATGAAACATGGTCATCATTCATAAACTGTGTACTGAAGTGTATATAAACCATTGAAAATGCTGATTTGAGAAAAACTGTGCAGCCTTTGTATGAAGGAAAGTGTTAAAATCCTCTACAACAGCTTTGGCTTCTATGCACAATTCTTGCCAATGTGAGTTCTCTACTGTGCCAATAAGAGAAGTTGATAATACACTTCAAGCGCTTTTCATTCATGTCTATTTAAAGTGATATTTCTTATTTTTTTCTAAATTTTCTTTTCTCTGTCTTTTTCTTGGGCAAGGATTTTGGAGCACATTGGAACTAATAGAAGGAAAATTGAGGCAGAGGTAAATGAACTTGTTAAGCTATGCAGATGGGAACGTTTTGAAGATTACTTAAGCATAGAAAGTTCCAGGAGAACCAGGCAGAAGCTCAGAAAGATCATGCAGAAATACACTGTGAGTCATGCTATTTTTATTGACTCATCTTCAAGTTGATTTTTCATCTCTCCATTTGTTGCTGCACAATTGGGACTGGAAAGTGAAACTTATGTTAGGTGCGTCCTTCTAGCTTGAGTTTATGTAGCTTTTCCTAATGACTGTACATTCAACTAATCATCCCATTACTCTGAGTTTGTAGTTGTCATCTTGCTCTTTAGAATTTACTTTTGGGTAGGTTATGATGTCAGTGTTCTGCTACGGTTCGATAAAACCAAACTTAATTTTCTAATTATTTCTTGCTTTTTTTGGTATTTATTTGTTATTTTATTTTGAGCGTGTGACTGTGGAATAAAATGTCAATTCAGATTATCTCAACATTATGAAGCTATGCCTGTGTTGCACTCTTTGTCGATTGAAATAGTTTATCTTATGTAAATATTTCTTCTAGCTTTTCTCATATATTTTGATTTACTTATGTAGGACCTGCTGCAGCAACCTGTTATGCTTTTAATCAACCAAGAAGCAAAACGAAGTGGGATAAATCCCCAAAGTACTGATGAACCTAGTCTCTTGGATTCTTTTGAAAGGAGCAGAGCTCTTCTAAATATTGTCCTAGATCAGAAGCAGTCAAAAATGGACAGGTGATCTTGTCTCCATGTTGCTGTCTTTTAATTAGTTTACTTGAAGTCTTATCAACTTGCTGCTTTTCAACCACAGCCCTTCATGGTTTTCCGATTGGTGGAAGAAAGTAGAGAATGCTGTACAAGGTTTGCACCTCGATGTATCAACAGATACGGATCTATCTAGGCTCGTAGAAGGTTTATTCTCTTCTTTTCCTTTGACTGTGTTCAGGCAACATATAATTCCCTATTTCCTATTGTTGAAGATTCTGAAAGTAGCATAATTTGAAAATAATTTGCAAATGTCATCAAAGATGGTCAGGGCTTCAAGTCTTCATGCCTGTTATATCTGGATGAGTGGAAACAACTCAGACAAACGATCGAGGATGTATGTGGTACTGCTATAGACTGTGTTGATGTTTGGGTGGATGCAAGCAAGAAAATGGGAAAGAGAAGGGTATTCTCTGATTTTCTGAAGCTCTTGGATAGCTGTGGTCTATCAAAGCACAGAGCCTTGTTTATGGAGGTAAATATAAGTTAGTCCATGGTCTTCCGATAATATGTTCTTGCCCTTATTCGCCATCATTTCTTCATCCAATTGTTCATTTCGACTGAATCTTTTTGTCTATTGTAATTTATCATTTCCAGCTTCTGATCTCTTCTTGATCTTTTTCTGATGTCCTTTTCATTGTGTACAGGAGCAATGGAGAGTCAATATATTAATGTGCTGGTTCCTCCAGCCGTCTTATGATGTTCAACATCTACTCCTAACACAAGGTCCACCAGCCTCTAAAGATTCTGAAGTTAGTCGCGGGGAGCTCCAATGCTCACTAGATGAGAGTTTGGAAACTAAATGGAAAACGGCTAACCTGTACTATTTTAAGAGCATCAACTCGGTGCATGTTTTGCAGCAAATTTGCCTAAATTTCCATAAGGATTTTACTCTTGAGCAGGTAACATATGTGAACTGATGTTACTAAAAATAATTAGATTATCATGTCAATTCTACTTATCATGTTTGGTTTAATTTAATTCTTGCTGGCTAAGTAGCTCAGACTCTTCATTTTCGGTGCCGCACCTGTATCGACACAACATGGGTGTAGGTGTGGTATCACTACCCGATCTGGTCAACCAGTTTTGGGTACTTTGAGCAAAATCGATGGAGAAATTCCGGACAGATTCAATGAAATTTATAATCAAAACAAGAGCTAAGATGAAATTGAAGAAAATGGAATACCTTGTATATAGAATTTTATGTCACTCCTTTTCCTTTTATTCTCCTCAAGGCTCAAGTTGTCCACCACATAATATCTCATAATTTAGGTTATATAACTCTAATTTTAGATATTTGAATTATTTCTAGCTGAATCATTTGTATCCGTACCTTGATACGTATCCCCGAATCTTAAACCGTAGATCATGTATGATCCAACCTCTAGATCTGCACTTGTATCAGACACTTGCACCTGAGTCCGAGCAACGTAGCTTTCTTGACAAACAAATAAACAAACAGAGGAGGGTTGTAATAGGTTGATGGCCAACGTAACATTCAGAATAATCTAATAATCCTGACTGCTGAAGCACCTAAATAGAGTATGGATAAGGAGTACCCATATGAGCTGATTCCAAGTAATTTGGACGGAGCCATAGTTGATATATTGATTGACAAACCCCATTTACTGAATCGATTAAGTCTTATATTAGTTTTACTTGCTCGTTCAATTATCTATTTGCTTTGGGTTGTTTTTTTTTTTTTTGAGAAGGTAACAGTCTTGTATTATGTTCCAAAATAAAACTTGCCACAACTTGTTACAGGTTTACTAATTACAAATAAAAGGAGAGTATCAGGAAGATCTTCAATCCTAAATAACAAAAATTACAAGGTGCCTAAAGCATTCATTACTGATTCTAGATCTTCCATATACTCCTGTTTACACCAAAAATGAAATAAAACCAAGCAATTCATCTTCATCTTCTGGATGCTGTTACTTTTGTTCTGGAAGCATCTGAGGTTCCTCTCTTTCCACACGGACCACCAGATACAGGTGGGGATGATCTTCCATCCTTCTTTATGACCAGAAATGTAGGCAGAGCTACTCCATATCTTCAGGGCCTGGACAATATTTCTTGGCATCACCCAAAGTAGGCCCTTCGAATTGATGAAAATGCTCCACAAAATATTAGTGATCCTACAGTGAAGAAAGAGGTGATTGACTGTTTCAGCCTCTTCTCCACACAGGGAACACCTAGGACTCAGTTGGATACCCCTTTTCATGAGGTTCTCCTGAGTCAAAACAGCCTTCTTTGCTAGTAGCCAAGTGAAGCAGGACACTTTAGGAGGTATTTTAACTTTCCAGATAAGTTTCCATGGCCAGCCAGTAACCTGATGGGTGAAAGAGTTGAACTTTTTGTAAGCTTCCTTCACACTAAAATTTCCGTTGCAGTTATGATTCCAAAACAATCCATCTTGGGAGGTAGAGGTTCCTTTGAATTGTTCAAGGATTCCAAAGAAATCTACTAGTCTTTGGATCTCCCAATCATTTAGGGGCCTTCTAAAACTCAAATTCCATCCCTGATTTGACCAAACTTATGCCACAATGTCTTTTTGTTGTTGGTTGAGAATGTAGATATCTGGGAAGAGGGTTTTTAGGGAGCCTTGTTCTAACCAGCTGTCCTCCCAGAAGGAGACCGTCATGCCATTTCCTATTCTAATGCTGCAATTTTCTCTTAATTTTTGGCCGAAGGTTTCTGATGGCCCTCCAGATGCTAGTTTCATAAGTACTAGTGACCATTTTGGTAGACCAGTGATCCTCCATTTCATACTTCTGCTTGATAAGTTCTTTCCATAGTGCTTGTTCACTGGATGCTAGTCTCCATAGCCATTTCATCATAAGGCTTTGGTTCTGAATCTTCAAATTCCTTACCCCAAGACCTCCGTTTTGTTTGCTCCCAATCAATTCATCCCACTTAACCAAGTGGAATTTCTTAGTGTCATTATTTCCTTTCCATAGGAAATTCCTCCTTATTGCATCAAGTCTGTCAATGACCCCATCTGGGATAGGAAAGATAGACATCATGTAGGTACGCATGGAGTCGAGAACACTATTGATGAGAGTGAGTCTCCCGCCAAGGGAGAGATACTGACTCTTCCAGTTCACCAATCTTCTTTCACACTTCTCGACCACCTCATTCCAGATTCCTGAAGACTTGCTTTCTGCTCCTAATAGCATGCCCAAATATACAATTGGTAATTCACCAGTCCTCCCCCCAAGTGTACCAGCCAGAGAGGTTAGATTGGTGACCTCATTCACTGGGTATAGGAAGCTTTTTTCCCAATTGATATGTAGTCCTGATATGGCTTCAAATAGCATGAATACAACTCTGAGAACCATCAGTTGGTTTCTGTTGGCATCACAGAAAACCAGAGTATCATCAGCATATTGTAAGTGTGTGATCTCCATGTCACAACCCACCCTATTTGATACTCTGAAGCCCCTCAACCATAGTTTCTCTTGAGCAATCTTCAACATATCATTGAGGCTCTCCATAGCTATATTGAATAAGAAAGGAGACAGGAGGTCTCCCTGTCTTAATCCTCTCTGTGAAGAGAAGAAACCTGTAGGAGAGCCATTGATGAGAACAGAATATTTCACAGTACTGATACAAAACTTTATCCATCTCATCCATCTACCACCAAAACCTTGTATAAGGTCTCCAGCAAAAAATTCCAGTTGAGATGGTCATATGCTTTCTGAATGTCCAGCTTGCATAAAATGCCTGGCACCTTGCTTCTAATCCTAGGATCCATACATTCATTAGCCATCAAAATAGCATCCATGATCTGTCTTCCTTTAATGAAAGCAAGTTGTTGTGTGTCCACTAGCTTGTGCATAACCTTTTTAAGCCTCTCAGTAAGCACCTTGGAGATTATTTTATACACACTACCAATTAAGCTAATGGGTCTAAATCTGTGAGTTTCTTTGCACCCATCTTTTTGGGAATTAACGCCACATAGGTGGAGTTGAAGCTTTTCTCAAAGAAACATCTCTCATGGAAATAATTTACTGCAGCAATGACTTCCTCCCCAACAACCTCCCACCAGTGGGCATAGATGGCCATGGTGTAACCATCAGGACCAGGAGCTTTGTCTCCAGCACAAAGCTTTACACACTCCCATATCTCTTAGTTCTCAAATTCCCCCTGTAGCATCCTATTGTCTTCGTCAGAAATTTTGTTGCCCTTCCCTGCAGCCACCAGAGAGTCTCCCATGTCTCAGTTTCAGAATATAGCTTCTGTTAGAAGTCTATGATTTCTTTTTTTATCAACTCTGGATCTTTGATTGCTTCACCATCCACATTTAATTCGTCAATATTATTGTATCTCCGGTGAGAGTTAGCAGTTTTGTGAAAAAACTTTGTGTTCTTATCTCCCTGCTTCAACCAATTTACCCTAGATGTTTGTCGCCAAGGTATCTCTTCAAACTTTGCTAAATTTTCAAACTCTATAAGGAAATCGGCCTTCAGTTGAATCTCATCTTCATGAAGAGCTCTTTGAAAGCTAGGATAACGTCTGGCCTCCCTTCACATACTATAGAGCTCCACCATTCCTTCACTCTATCCAGGAAGCCCTCTGTCTGTAGCCACCAATTTTCAAATTTGAAATAGGACCTCACAGGTTTCCAATTCCCACTTTGAAGCATTATGGGATTATGGTCAGAGGTAACCTTGTGCAATAATGTTTGTTTGATGTTTCTGAATACTTCATCCCATTCATCAGACAAAAGAAATCTATCTAATCTGGATGTTGTGTCATGCCTGTCCCCTTTCCTCCAAGTATACTTGCCCCCTACTAGGTGGGGATCCAACAATCCCATGTCCTCAATAAAGTCAGATCTGTCATTGCTCTAGATATCCTGGAGCAATTCTTTTTTTCAGATGGGAATCTTGCTGTGTTAAAATCTCCACAAACCACTCATGGGCCATCAAATAAACCTCTAGCTGAGCCAACTTCCCACCAGACTTCCTCTCTTTCTTCCCTACTATTTGGAGCATAAATGCCTGTGAGAAACCAAATTAAATCTTGGTTTATCCCAGTGAGCTTACATGTAATGGAGTAAGCTCCTAGGCTGCTTACTTCCCCTGACCACACTCTTCCATCCCACATAATTAAAATACCACCTCTGGTTCCACTGGCTTCCAGTTGGCAATATTTAACCCATATGTTGGCCCATAAATCTATCACGAAGCTCCCAATCTCTCCCTCAATTTTCGTCTCTTGAAAGCAATAAATGTCAGCTTTCCAACTATGAATTAAGTTCTTGATTATACAGCTTTTGCTCACCTGGTTCAAACCCCTCACATTCCATGATATGATGTTGACTATCATTGATCACCTGAGATGGTGTATCCCCCCTTACTTCTTGTTCCATTGCTTCTGAAAATGCTGCCACATTCCAAGCTCTTCAGTTCTTTTGCCCCGTTGACTGCGGAAGTCAATTTAGCAATTTCCTTCCCCTTATCATTGTTGATCTGCCTCATACTGTCGATCTTCATAAATAGCATTGTTGCTTCCTCGTTGCATCCCTTAATGTCAACACCAAAATCTTTGGCGAACTTAAGTATATTATGATGAATCCAGATTGGCATGTCAAACTCTGGATCATCTTCTTCCTCCAGATTCTTTTGATTTAAGGGAACTGCGTCTTCTATATAAATCAGACTGGAATTATTTTCCTCGAGCCTTTTGCGTGCAAATATTATCCAGGGCTGTAGAGTTTCTAGGAGTTCCTGGGGTCATATTTATCATCTCTCTCCCTTCTCTCTCCAAGCTTTGGGTTGTTTTTATTATAGCATTTGTACCTCTTTCTTGGTTGTAATCTCACTTTCTTGTAATGCAGGTTAACAAGTCTGGATCTTACATTGACCATCTCACTAGCATTCAACAAGAGCAACGGGAGGTCGTCTATGCTTTTTCTCAGCGACTCAAATGTTTGAAAGAATTGTTATTGCCTTTGGCTAGCTTATCTTCTGGTAATATCCCTTTCACAAATGCGACATCTGATCAATCATTCGCCGAAAATCAGTATTGCATATACAAGTGTCTTTGGCAACAAAAGGTACGTTAACTTCTTTGTCTGAGTTCAAATTTGCCCCCTTGTCCTCATTTTGATGGGTAATTGAAAGTTTAATTCATATTTTGCAGCAACTTTTTGATAACTTGTATGGCATGTTGTATGAAGAGCACTTGTTTGTGCAAACTGTTGAAGATTTCCATTTGAATACTTGTCCAAGTGTTAAAGACAGTGCAATGCAGATTCGCCTTTTCATTGAGAAACATTTGCCCATCGTTCAGGAATCTAAGGTTTACATACTCTTCTAGTTGTCCCTTTTTTCGAACAGATTTCTGTACGTGCTAGTTCTTCTTACACTCAGGCATGCTATTAAAATGTCAGTTGCACTAACTAGTTATGGGAATTATGGCAGGATTTGTTGGACAGTTATCTTATTGGCATTCATGGAGTTGGAAGAAAGGAAGAAACTCTATTGCATCCTATTGCCATCACGAAGGACATGAAGCAGTTGGTATATAAGAATTTTGATTTAGTCGACGACTTTAAGGTTGACTTTCGTGCTTTCCATGGACAAGATGAAGTTGGAGTAGCCGTTGAAGATATCGTGCTTGGAAACTCCATTAAGGATATCCTGCTTGCAAACTTTGAGGAGATATTTGACAAGGTCTCCCAATGCTCTACACTTTACTGACAGTAACTTCTAAGTAGTTGGAGAACTTTAAACTGATTTTGGTGCAAGTCATCATATGAGTCTGATGTGTTAAATTGTGATATTTTTGTTAAGTTGCATATATTATTGTCTACAAAATGCATTTCAATAATTGGGACTTTTAAACATTTCAGACCAACTTCATACATAATCAATTTAAATCAAGAAGCGCATCTGAAGAGAGGGCCCAAGATTTCATCCACTATACAGGAGATACTACTGCACTTCAAGCTGAATTTGACAACGCCTTGGTGAAAACATATAGATCTATCATAGAAACTTTGAAAGGTCTTGTGACTTTGAAGAATGGTCGTGTTCCTCCTGATGGTGTGAATATCAATGCTTTGAAAATTCTCCTCGAATCAGCAACAAGGCATCTACAATCAGATCTTAGTGATCAATTAGTGAACACTATTCATCTTGGAGTAAGTAATATATGATCTTATTCATTAACCTATATCATTTTTAAAAAAAGACCTTATTCATTATATCTGTCAGGTACAAATACCAGCTTCCAATTCTGATTTTTCTCTCATTTTATACAGGGAGAGTTATTGAACCGTTACAGCGCCGGAAATGCGAATGCCTATTCGGATGTTAGAGCACATGTAGAAAATATGTATTCACTGTTGGATGTGATCATTGCCTTCGGTGATGGTCTTCTGCATGATTTTCTTATCATGCATAGAATGGTAAGTTTTGCTTGATTGCCCTATCCTACTTCTGGTTATATGTGATGTGTGGTTAAGGTCAATATATTATATGCTTCTTCGGATCAATTTTCCTCCCTTTACCACCCTCCTAAAAAAGTTATGTATTCATTCTAGAATGTTGTCATCGCCTTAAGTGATGGGTCTTCGCTCTTTTTTTTTTTTTGAAACTGGTAAGATTGTATTCTTCAGCATTAAGGGCATGCTGGTCACCACCAAAAAATGTCAGTTACAAGCTTCCTATCAAATCTACAATCTGGTCTGTATATCTACTATACACAACTGTTTACACCAAAAAAGTAAGGATACTATACAATTCCAGTTGACCTTGTGAATGGAATTGGATCTATTTTCAGAACATCTACCATTCCTTTCCTTCCAAACTGACCACCTCATACATGATGGTATTAACCTCCACCATGATGGGTCTTCACTCTTCTGCATGATTTTCTTGTCATCCATAGGATTATAATTGTTCCTTGCATAGGCTCCTGAATCCTGGTTATCTGTTTAATGTGTCCTTATATTCTTGCTTGTTATGGTCAATATGTGGGCTGCTGCTTCCGATCAATTTTCTTTCTTTGCCCCCCCCGCCCCCCCAAAACCCACACACCCCCCCACATACACACAACTTTCTTTTACTTGGGTAAATATTTTACCCCACATCCCACTTAAAAAAGAAGAAAAAATAAGTCTAATTTGGAAGCCCAGACGAATTTCAACTTCCTTAGTAAATTGGCTAGTTCACATAGGATCTTAGTTATTCTATCAGTGTTGATGTTAGATTAGATGTAGTCAAAACAGGTATTCATTAAACTGCTGCAACCTGAGGGTATGCACTTCTCTTTTTGCTCTAAGAAATCCTTGCGAGTAGTGGGACTCACTAACAATAAGAAAAACAGTAAACTTGAACTAAGAAATAGATCCTAGATGATAAAAGAGACAAGAAGGTATGAATGGGGAGTTCCTCTGTTATGTAAGATAGCTAAGTTGAGTCTGACCAAGTGGTGTTGAACTTATTTATCAAGATCATCACACACACAGAGATCTAATTAAGCAGCTCTGGACTAATTATAGTAAAATCAGTTTAGACATACTGGTTCAGACACTTTCTGGATTAGAAGACATTAGGGAAGACTGTTATCTCCAAGGCCTAGTTTTGTCTCTATAGCTACTTTGTTTCACAAATCATTATTTGTAAACTTTTCTCGATGATTTTGACAGCTATCTATGATGACCCATGTGCTGGCAAACATTTTTGCTTCACTATTTGCCAAAGGTTTTGGTACAAAAGAAGAGGACACGGATGATGGCAACCAAGATTTAATTCAAGATCAAAGTGGAACAGGTATGGGTGAGGGTAGCGGAATGAATGATGTCAGTGATCAGATAAATGATGAAGATCAGCTCATTGGCACATCCGCTGATGTAAGATATGACAAGCATACCTATTATGTTTTGCTTTCACTTTTCTCCCTTCTCTGCCAATCTGTTTTTCTTTATTATACAATAAGAGTAATGGTATGGCTCACACCTTCTCGGTTCTGCTTTTGTAGAGAGATGAAGAGAACACTTTGGGTGACGCTCCAAGTAAAACTGACAAAGGAATTGAGATGGAGCAAGATTTTGTCGCTGATACCTTTAGCGTAAGTGAGGATTCTGGGGATGATGAAGACGGCGATGAAGAAAATGAAGAACTGGAATCTGCTATGGGGGAAACTGGTAATCAGGGTGAAGCAGTTGATGAGAAACTATGGGACAAAGGTGAGGATAATCCTAGTACTGCAGATGAAAAGTACGAAAATGGCCCATCAGTAAGAGATAGTGGTATTGACAGAGAGCTTCGAGCAAAAGATGATTCTTCTGAAGCTGCTGATGAACTTGGAGGACTTGATCTTGACAAATCAGAGGAGCAGGCTGATGAAAATGGAAATGATGAAACTTGCGAAGGGATGGAAGACATAAATATGGACAAAGAGGATGCATATGCAGATCCTACTGGATTGAAGCTTGATGAACATGAGGAAGGTCCTGAAGATGATTGTAATATGGATGAACCAGAGACTGCTGAACCGATGATGGAAGATGATTTGGACCAGCAAGGCAATCCTGCTGATGAAAATGAGGGAGATGAAAGAGCTGATTCAGATGCAACTTTTGATGAGGCAGACCCTGAGCATTTGGAGGAAAGTTCTGGTGGAGCTGGTGAAGAAGTTAATCCTGCAAATGACACAAAAAAGGAACCAACAACAGAAAATAGAGAGATGCTGCAATCGGACACTTCTCAATCTGTGAGTGATAATGTCCCAACTGCTACGTCTGTGCCTAGAGGTGAATATAATCAAGCAAATTTAAAAGATGCTGCTCCTGAAGCGAAGGGATCTGATGTTAGTGGGCTTCAACATGACCTTGCTCCCATGAGAGGTTTTCCTGATGCCTCTATGGTTGAAATCATGGCTTCTGATTCTTCAAATGGACAAAAACTGGGCAGTGATCAACCTGAAAATCCTTTACCTCCAGCTGATTCATCACATCAAAGGATTCAACCTAACCCTTGTCGTAGTGTGGGTGATGCCCTTGAGGGGTGGAAAGACAGAGTCAAAGTCTCCCTTGATCTCCAGGAGAGTGAAGCTCCAGATGACTTGGCTGCTGAAAATGCAAATGAATATTCATATACTGCTGAATTTGAAAAGGGAACAGCTCAAGCACTTGGGCCAGCAACAGCTGATCAAGTAGACAAAAATGTGCATGGAAACGATCTTGAAAGAGAAACTGCAACTACAGAGAGAAAAGATGACATTTCTGAAATGGAGATTGAGGCTGAAGCACATACTATCAGTAATTCTGCTTTAAGCTTCAGCAATGACAAGGGCAAGGGATCAGAGATGATGAACACTGAGGAGCAACTGGAATCACCATCTGAAGTTGATACTAGAGATGGTACTGCTGTCCCTAGTTTGTCCCAGAGTTTGGTATCAGTGAAAAGGACCTTTTTGTCTGAGGACATAAATCGGCTTAGCGAGCTCTCAGTAGATGATGACGACCTGGGCAAGGCCCGTAACCTTGAGGAGGTATCCAATGAGATGAGAGAGAGTGCCACAACTCTCTGGAAAAATTATGAGCTTCGAACTACGAGGTTGTCTCAGGAATTGGCTGAACAGTTGCGTTTGGTAATGGAACCGACTTTAGCTAGCAAGCTCCAAGGAGATTACAAGACCGGGAAAAGAATTAACATGAAGAAGGTAATTCCATATATAGCAAGTCATTACCGTAAAGATAAGATATGGCTTAGGAGAACTCGGCCTAACAAACGGAACTACCAAGTGGTAATTGCCGTGGACGATTCCCGCAGCATGTCTGAGAGCGGTTGTGGAAGTTTAGCCATTGAAGCATTGGTGACTGTTTGCCGTGCAATGTCTCAGTTAGAAATAGGACAGCTATCAGTTGCAAGCTTTGGTAAGAAGGGGAACATTCGTGTATTGCACGATTTTGATCAGTCATTCACTGGAGAGGCTGGTATCAAGGTTCGTCTGTGTTCACACATACATGCTTCTCCCAGTCTGTCGCAGTTATTGGTTTGGGTCATTTTGATAGAAGTTGATTGATATATAGTTGATGTTTTCTGTATATACAGATGATCTCTAGTTTGACTTTTAAGCAAGAAAACACAATAGCAGAGGAACCGATGGTTGATCTTTTGAAGTACCTGAATGACATGCTTGATGCTGCAGCTGCTAATGCCCGGCTACCATCTGGACACAATCCGCTAGAGCAGCTTGTTTTGATAATAGCTGATGGCTGGTTTCATGAGAAGGTAAATTTCTTTGGTGAGGTGTCGGTGAAGTTCCCACCTTTCACATTACTGTTTACACATTCTATCCTACTTTTTACTGTAGGAGAACATGAAACGCTATGTCAGAGATATCTTAAGCAAAAAGCGAATGGTCGCGTTTCTTGTGGTGGATAGCCTACAGAAATCCATACTGGACCTTGAGGTAACCACTGAACTTCCCTTTTTTTTTTTTTTTGCATTAGGTTCTTCATCTTGTACCTTTTCATAGTTCTTGAAGTAAGATTGATTCTCTCACCCTTTTTCAGGAAGCCACCTTTCAGGGCGGAGATGTTAAGCTTTCGAAATATTTGGATTCATTCCCCTTCCCTTATTATGTTGTGCTCAAAAACATTGAAGCACTTCCCAGGACGCTTGCTGATTTATTAAGACAGGTGACTATATATCTCAACAAGCGATTGCTCTCTTTCAATTCTAGATTTGTTTTACTGAGTTATTGTTGATAACACAAGTACTGAATCATGATCTCGGTTTTCCCCCATGCAGTGGTTTGAGCTTATGCAACACTCGAGAGAATAGTTTGCCAACTCTGAGAGGTGTACATAATATCTTTCTCAGCCTTTTGGCTCAGATCAAGTGTATAGATGATACATGTATTTAGGAGAAGCTCGGTAAACAACATTCTTGCAATCTGTCTCCTTACCGGATGACAGACAGTGAAGCTTTTCTTGGCTTTAGCTTTATTTTTTTCCCCTCTCGGAGAGGGTGAAAGGTGGGGGATCGTCTGTTTGGAACTGGCGCACCCTATAGCTCTGTATAGGGAAAATGGCCTCTTCCTACCTTCTTTTCATGTTGTAACTATGGAAACTTAAAAGTAAATATTGTACAAGCTTTATCTTCTGATCAGTTTCAGGGCTAGCAATTTAATGATAATCTATCTGGTTGCTTTTTTCATTTCTTTTCGTTTCTTTTGTTACTGATATAGGTTTTCACAAAATCAAGGGAATTCCAGATTTTAGCAAAATTCAACCTGTAAATGTTCTTCCTAATATTTGTGACAGGGGATTCAACTTTGACAGGGTGAAAATTAGTGTTGGATTAGACTAGATTCAATCCAGTCTTACCTGTGTTCTTTTTCATGTTATTTAATGGAAATAACTGTGAATTGCAGTTGAGAGATGTTACCATTACAAATGCTAACATTGTCAATGATACAAATACAATTGGTAATACATAAGTACAATACACAATTCAACAAATGAACATAAATGTATGTGAATAAAAATATAATTTGTTACGAATGGTCTTTTGATACAATTGTTCATTAATACGTATTCATGAAACAATTATTGATCAAATATATAATAAATTTATTGAATTTCGTTCACATCTTTTTTTCTTAATATTTGCTCTTCAATGAAACAATATTATTCATGTAACAATGCATCATGGACTAAACAATCTTTGCCCAAAATAAAAAGGACTTGTCTAGAGGACCATTTCCCACATACCATACCACCTACAAAGTATATATATCTTCGCATTTATGAATTGGTATGGTATAATATAACTACTTAATACAGTCTGAACTGCCAAGTGTTAAACATGCTTGCGTTGGACCTCTAAAAGCTGTCACTTGGTTATACTCTCTTCTCTTATTTTTACTTATCATTATTTAATTTGACACATTCAATAGGTATTTTACCAAATTATTCATATTATTTAGTTTGAAGTCTTGAAAAATAATTTGACGAATAAGTACTTGATGCTGAGAGTAAAATATGAAAAAAATAATTATTTTTTTTTTATATGTCAAAAGTGATAAGTAAAACTGAAAATCTATTTTAGAAAAATAAGTTACACGTAAAAGTGAACGGAGGAAGAGTATGTTCAAAACTTATTCTGGAAAGTTAAATAATACAACATTCCAAAGTTCTAAAATTCTGTTCATCTTTCAACGTACGTGTCACTCAGCAAACTATTAAATTATAACACTATAGCTAAGTGGCATAAATATAAATAAATACGTGGCTAAGGCAAAATCAAACAACACACACCATATACAAATAATACCAAAACACATAATTTTGTATTGGTATATATAGATAAAGCTAGCTGCATTTCAGAAGCAAGAAATAATTAATTAAAGTGGAATTAAGAAGAATTCGTTCTTGAAAAAACATATATTAATATGGCATCATCAATAGGACCATGGTTGGGTGGTGGACGGCGTACAGATATGGGTTTTGTAAGCCCATTTTCATCTGATGTATGGGATCCATTGGGCCTGGGCTTTGGTGGTGAATTGGGCTTTGGTAGTGGATTGGGCTTCAGGCGTGGTGGTGATGATGATGTTTCTGCTTTGGCCCATGCAAGTGTGGACTGGCGTGAAACTGACCAAGCTCATATTTTTCGTGTTGATATTCCTGGTTAACCATCTAATCCCTTTATAACTTTTTTGAGAATAATGGACATAATTGCGTTTTCTAGTTATAGTTTTGATAATCGTGTTTTATAGTTATAATTTTGCTTCCTATGGAGGTTGTAATTTATATAAATTTTTGAAAATTTTGCTGTATATTTTGCTTGTCAAGGTATATAAATAGGGTAAAATCATATATGAATAGGTAGTCAAATACAAAATTTTGGATTTATATCATCAGGATATGAATTATGAATTTATACAAATTAAGGGAATAACAAGAATTGGGAAACTCTTAATTAAAGAGTTCTAAAAAGAGTAGAATCCCTTTTTTAAGGTCAAATTGAAACTGGATTTATATCATCAGGATTTGAATTATTAATTTATACAACTTAAGTTCTAAAATTTTGGATTTATATCATCAGGATTTGAATTATTAATTTATACAAATTAAGGGAATAACAAGAATTGGGAAACTCTTAATTAAAGAGTTCTAAAAAGAGTAGAATCCCTTTTTTAAGGTCAAATTGAAACTGGATTTATATCATGGATTTGAATTTATACAAATCAGGTGAATAGCAAGAATTGGAAAAATTTGAAACTGGATTTATATTATCATGATTTGAATTAGACAAATTTTGAATTTGCAGAATTGGGAAATTCTTAATTAAAGAGTTTTAAAAAGAGTAGAAAAAGGAAGGTAAGAAACAAATTGAAATTGAAATTATAACAAGCGGATTGGTTTGTTGAAATGGCATGGGTGAAGAAGGAAGATTTAAAGGTGCAAATTGAAGATGACATACTGGAGATTAGCGGTGAAAGAGTGAAAGAAGAAGAAAAAGGGGAGGACAAATGGCACCGCGTGGAGCGTAGACGTGGCAGTTTCTGCAGAAAATTCCGGCTACCGGAAAATGTCAACGTGGAAGGTATAAGTTGTGGGCTTGAAAATGGAGTTTTAACTGTGAATGTACCCAAGAAAGAAACACAAGAGCTTCCAAAGAATGTTAAGGCTATAGACGTAGCCTAGGTCAGCTGTAATGTGTATTATTACTTCTACTAGTTTTTGCCTTTGTGAATATTGTAGGTGTGTGTATAAGGCCTTTAAATAAAGGGAAAAGGACAAATATATTTCCGAATTATCATAAATGGTGCGTCTATATCCTTCGTTATACTTTCGGATTGTGTATACCCTTACCGTCAATATTTTGGAACGTATATACCCTTAAAATAAATGGAGGGACACGTGTCATGATCTTAATGGTCTAATTAAATTTGGATAGACTATTAGGATCACGACACGTGTCCCTCCGTTTATTTTAAGGGTATATATGTTTCAAAATATTGACGTCCCTCCGTTTATTTTAAGGGTATATACGTTTCAAAATATTGACGGTAAGGGTATACACGACCCGAAAGTATAACGAAGGGTATAGACGCACCATTTATGATAATTCGGGGGTATATTTGTCCTTTTTCCCTTAAATAAATGGATCACTTGTATGTTTAAATTAAATAGGAAATATGTTTTTCTTTTAAGTTGTGTGTGTAATTAAATCATGAATAAGCTGGTCTTCTATAGTTTGATAAATTGATGCAGGATTAGGGGCAAACAGTTCAGAATGACACATTTTTTATATTTAATAATTAAATGACAGTTTATTTTTAATGAAATAATGCTGTTTGGTTTTTTTTTTTTTAATGAAATAATTAAATGAATTTGTGTTTGAATTTTTTTTTGGGACAATGCAATTTTCCTCAGGGATGAGGAGTGGAAATGGAGAAGACGATGAAGTGGGGAATTGGAGGAGAGGAATGGCACCTTTTTAAAAATATTATTTATTATTTATCCTTTTTAATAATAAATTTTTGATGTGTCATTAAATATTTAAAAAAGTTATAACGTGTAATTAAAAAAAAAAGGCGTGGAGTTCCACGTGTAGTGTAGTTTCGTGTATCACACTTCGACAGATTATCAAACTTCGATAGATTATGTGAGAAAAAGATTTAAAATATTGTGTTTCGTCGAGTTTTAAGTGTTTATTTGGCAAACTGATGAGTAGGAGGATCTAACTGACAAACAGAACTAATTACAGGGCTAACTGACAAACAGAACTAATTACAAGGACTTCTTTGGTCATTCCGCCCTTCTTTTTATTCTTTAGCTTGTACTTTGAGATTAAATAATTCTTTGGTCATTCCGCCCTTCTTTTTATTCTTTAGCTTGTACTTTGAAATTAAATAATTCTGCAAGCTCAAAAAGTAAATAATTAGATTTTTATTATTGTTAGTGTCAAATTGAAGCAGCGCATCATAAAAAAGATCAACTATATCAAACTCACTTTTTGGAAAGAGAAAAAAACCGTGTAATTATTTTTATAATCTAGCGGAATAGTTGATTAAAATACTATGTACTTTTTTAAAATTTGAAAGGATCTTTGATGACAACTTGATTAAAAATATGTACTTTTCAAAAAAACTAATGTATGCTCCAAACAAAATAGTGGTAAAAAGTTGCATAATCAAAATACGACTTTGATTCATTTTTCTCAAATTGAACAATTATATTCAAATTGGACAATTATATGAGTTGGTAAGCTTTTGAAATGGAATATATTTTAAAATTCTATTGATTCTTATCCTATATGAATATGACAGATTTATTTTAGGGAAGATAATTTTGATGTGATCAAATAAAAAATAATTTATTAGTTAATCATTTTGATGCAAAACTAATCAACAACGCAATGATTTTATTAAGTCATCAACTCAATCTGCATATATCCTTTGGTTCCATTAGCAACTATATCCTCTGACTATATAGTCATATACATATTGGCTTCATGTATGGTTTCGAGTTTGAAAATGTATATTATTTTCAAATACTCCATATGGCTAGGAGTATTTATCATTTGGGCTTTTCACTGAATCGAATAGTGTG
The DNA here is from genome assembly GCA_037074985.1 of Solanum bulbocastanum. Classification (NCBI taxonomy): domain Eukaryota; kingdom Viridiplantae; phylum Streptophyta; class Magnoliopsida; order Solanales; family Solanaceae; genus Solanum; species Solanum bulbocastanum. Next base: position 52,619,335 of record CM073600.1, on the reverse strand, counting down.
TCAGAGATCACACGAATTCAACAAACTTTGGTATCAAAACACTAGATTCTAAGGTATCCGTAGAGTCATTTTAATGAAAAATGAAAAGTGGCAATCCTTCTCATCATTGAAGCATCACAAGACCGTTGAGCGTGATCATACATATTACTCATCATTCTAAAGGCTACCTGAGAGATTGGATCTTCACTCCCCAGTTCCTTAATTTGTCCGGTCCTGTGGAGATCCGGGAGGAAGGGATGGCTACTATTTTTCATGAAAATACAAGTTGTTCAAACTAGCTGGGCCAATTCATTTCCAAACAGCCATATTACATACTCACTCTGAATAAACTCAGACTACAAGCCTTATTCAGAAATACAACATTCAGTTACAACAACATATAGTGTTCAGATTTCACAAGGAAAATAGCTAAATACCAACTAATAGATGATCTCAACGGGCTCGAAACCTTTCTCAATTGATGCCTTGACAGCATCCACCACAAGTTGTGTCTTTCTACTAATCGTTGGCCACTTCTTCTCAGGTTTAGAACCTTCCCCTTTGATACTTCCAACCAGGTTTGAAAACTCCGCTACCATCAGAGCCTCTTGAGGAAGATCAGTATTGACTTGTTGCTCACTTGGTGCAGGATGAATCGATTTAGCAAGTTCACCAAACCACAAATCTTCCACAGTGTAAAACGGAGCAGCATTTTCTTTAAATGGAACGACAAAGTCATGGACCCGCAAATTTCCTTTGGATCCACTAGCAACGAAATCCATGGCCACATTGGCTAAAAACGAACAATAAAAAGTTGCTACCCTTCCGTCTTTCCAACTCAAAGAAGCGCCACACGATAGGATAACTCCAGCTTCATTAAATTCTGGATCACGCAGAGCTGTCACTGTTTTTGGCAATTCATAATCAGTAGTCCACAAGATTGCCCGAATACTGTACCAACCAGCATCACCTAGAGCACCAAGAGCATCAAGATCGGACTTCACACAAATGTTATTCTCAAGAAACTCTTTGTCACCAAGATAAGCAAACGTGCTATGTACCTGTTAACAAAAAAAAAAAGACCATCTTCAAGGATCCCTATAGGAAGACTTCATTTGGGTTCTCACAACTCTGTTTAAGTTTCAATTTTTTTGCATCAATTTTTACTTTTCTTCTCTAGACACCTAAATTTGTACCCTCTGTTTCTGTTTGAATTTTTATTTTTGTTTCCCATTGGGTGTTCTATACACATTGGAGGCCGACTAAATTCGAATTCGCGTCAAAAAGTCTCACATTAGGTGTTCGATACCCACATTGAAGGCTGACTAAATTCGAATTCACACTGAAAAGTCTCACATTCGAGCCGAAAAGTCTCACATTGGGTGTTCGATATCCATATTGGAGGTCAACTACATCCAGATTCGCGCCGGAAAGTCTCATATTGAGTATTTGATATCCACATTAAAAGCCGGCTAAATCCAAATTCGCGCCCAAGTCTCACATTGGGCTAAAGCGCGACTACGTATCAAAGGAGCTCGAACCCAAGACCTTTAATTAAGTATGAATGAGTATCTGCCAGTCCACCCAAACCCTCATTCCACCACAATCCTTGTTGGTTATATTTCAATTTGTTCTTTTTTAAAACTGTTACATTTTTTACTAACTCTTTAATTTCAACTTTTCACTTGTCCGATCATGAGATTAAAACAGTATTCCAAATGATTCTGATCCATTAATCAGTACTTAGAAATACAAATAAAAAGTTCAAAAATAAAATCAGAAGTTTACCGATTTGAGTTGTCCAAAACGCTGAGAATCAGAGAGGAACTCTTTCATCTTAGCAGTACGCGGATGATGCATCCACATAGTAGCATCCATGTACTGCAGCCCATTCGATTCACACTCCTCCAGTATCACATCCAGCTCCTTCACGTTTAACGCAACAGGCTTTTCCAGCAAAACATGCTTCTTCTTCTGGGCCGCCAACACGGCCCACTTCACATGCAGGCTCGTCGGAAGAGGAATATAAACGGAATCCACTTTCGGATCATCCAGAACCGCCTCATAACTGCTGTAAATCTTCGTCGTTGACGGATACCCGTTTTCCTTGGCGTACACCGTCGCTTTTTCGATCGAACGACTGCCGACAGCGGAAATAGTGGCGTTTGGAGCAAGTGTGATGGCGCGTGATACTTTACGAGCAATGTTAGCGCAACCTAAAATGCCAAAACGTACCGGCGATGATTCTGCCATTATTGTTTTTTCTCAGATTGAAAACTTGAAAATGAAACTTTCAAAGCACAAAGCTAACTGATGAGATAGTGAAAAATGGAAAACAATGGACTAATATAATACTAGTACTAATTAATGGGATATGCCCCCTCTACGTGTATCTTTTCAATTTCAAGATTTAAATAATAAAAAATATTTTAAATTAATAATTACTGTTTTACTTGTAATAGTTTCTAATCAAATTTTCGAAGTATGTAAGTTTTGGAGAAAACCCATAAAAAAAACCTTTAATTTTGGAGAACAATTTATTTAGCACTTAAACTATACTGACGTTTAAAATACCTTCTTAACATTTTTGAAGCGATTTTTTTCAACACTCCAATCACCAACCCAATGAACGTGTAGTTTAAGTTTTGTTTGGCACGTTAATCAAATTTCCTCACCACCTCAATTATTCGAAAATGGCGACCTAATTTCTTACTCCATTTGTCTTTAATTACTTGTCCACTTTTGAATTGACACACTTATTAAGAAAACAATTATTGATATAGTGAGTTTACTATTTTACCCCTATTAATTATGAAATGGATGAATTCAAAACTTAGGATTTTCAAGAAGCTCTATCTTTTTCAAAAAAATTAATTGAGGGTATAATAGCTAAAAAGAAAATTGTCCTTCCTTGATTTGTCAAAATCGACAAGTAATTAGGGAAAGAGGGTGATGCAATCTAGATTGCCTCAAGGTTATCCATTTATGAACTTCAATGTATTGATGGATCGTTCACAAGAATGGAGGCTCTTGGGCTTATATGGATGCCGGGGATGGGCTTTCGTGCCTTGCATGGTAACATACGCACCTTGAAGGAGCTCCCATTTGAGCAACACCATGCTTTGATGATAGCTTGGAGCATGGGAGGGCTAACGAAGCGAAAAGAAGCAAGTGAAGGAGTGCTCCATTCGGCGACTCGCCAAACCCCCTTGGCGAGGGTTCCCAAGATCGCTAATTGGCTCAAGGAGCTACAAAAAGGAAAGTTGCTCATTAGGCAAGCTGAAGACCATTGGCGCATTGCCAAGTGGATTGGGCGATGGTCCCCAGACCACCCAAAGTTCCAGTAGCTCCCAACCAAGGTAAGGAGCGGGATTCCTCGTCGAGTCTATTGGGCGCATCGCCGAGCCATTAGGCGAGCCCAACTTGGCTCGCCCATTTTGGGTCACTTTTGGGCCCATCTATGCAATAATGCCTAAAACTATAAATATGTCTTTAGGGGTTCATTTTAGGTTAGACTGATTTAGAATATTGTGGTTATAAACCTGAAACTCCTTGTGTGAGTGTTTGAAAGCTTGGTATAAGCTTTTGTTGATTCTTGTTTAGAAACGTCGATTGCTTGGGATATCAATTCCCTCGAGGTAGTCGTAAGAGTTAGGTGCTTCTTGTTGGATCAATGAATCGAGGTATTTGGGTTTAATATACCCTTAGGTTGCTTTTTATTTCCTTTTTTTGTGTCTATCTATCTATCTTACTTTCTTGTCTTTTTGTTTTCCGCTGTTGTTTGTGATTCTTCTTATGAGAATTACATCATTTGGTATCAAAGCAGAGCTTAGTATCGTTCCTATGATTCTAGTCTTGGGTTTGTTGCTACAAAAAAATCTATTCAAAATATTTTTTGTTAAAATTGTTGAAATGAGTTTGTTGATTTGTGTCTTGTTTGAAGTTTCCAAGATTGGATTAGTGTTCCCTAACCTTATATAAGTCTAGAGCTGAGATTTGAAAGTGTTTGGTTCACTATTGAAGAATCCACCATTGTTGGTTGAAGAAGTTTTGAAGAATACAAAGTGGGTTTTGAAAGCTGGAAGTTTTGGCAAGGCATTGAAGGCTAAAAGGTATTGGGGTTTGTTCCCTATATCTAAGAGAGCTTATATCTCGAGTTTCGTCAAATTCTGAGCTAAAAATCTAAAGGGTTTTATTTTAGGTCTTCATCTTGTTTATAGTGTTCTTGAAGAAAATTCAAATCTTCAAGAAGGATGAATATTTAAAAAAAAAAAAGGTGTTTGATTTTAAAAAGGAAGAAAGATAAAGCGTAGAAGTGTTTGTACAAAGGGAATTTACCAAAAAGGGTAAATACTAAAGGACAAAGGCAGTGGGGGACCGGAGAGGTTAAATTTTTAGAGTTGTACAGTTGCAGATTAAGGACATTGGGCGATCCCCGACTTAGCTCGCCTAGTCAACTCGACGTCTTGCCCAAGTTGGCCTTTATTTTAGTGAAGATACTAGAAATTTCGGCGAGCTAAGCCTTGGTTACCGAATCCACTCGGCGCACCACCGAACTTCCACCCAGATCACCAAGTTGCCTTGGTAGATTGTCAAGTTTGGCGAGCCTATATTCAAGTTGGCGAGCAGTCCATTTGGCGATGGGAAACTCGTCTTATGACCCCTTTCATCTTAGGTTCTAATTCTTAGTTTCCTTTTCTTTTGATTCTAGTTCGTAATCAAGATTCCTAAACTGATTTTCAACTTGTAATTACTTACTTGTTAACTATTGGTTTTTGAAATTCCCTTATTTGTTAGTTCTTTTCTTTTTATGTTTTTATTCATTTTACTTCGTAGTAACTTCTTGATTCAAGTTTATTTGCTTTAATTGAGTTGTCCCTTTTTTTTCTTAAAACAAAAATCCATTCCAACCAAGAGTAGAATTGGCTCTTTTTGTGATCAACCGAGTATAAGCAATCTTCAACATCAGTTGTGCCAATTTGAGAGGAAATCAAATGTATGTAAACACGAGTGATTGTGAGTTCGTTTTACTAGCGCTAACATTGTTGTTGTTGTTTTGTTGAGTATTTCTTATTGCTAAGTACCATGAAAATCGAAAGCCAACCTATCCACCAAAAGGAAAGGTTACCTTAGAATCTTCTATGAAGACTCCTACGGAAAAGAGTTGGATGGAAGCTTGGGATGAGTTGAGGTCGTCTATCTATGATAAATTCTAGACTGACCAAGGTGGAGGATGAGATTTGGGCCAAAGAGAGAGAGTTCACACTACCATCGTATGTGGTAAGGCGGACTATAACTAGGAAGGCCATGATCAGACACAAGCAAAGAGAGAATATCTTCCACTCCAAGTGCCTCATCTAGGGCCAAGTATGTATCTTGATCATTGATAGTGAAAGTTGTGCCAACCTTGCCAGCACTGCTGTGGTGGACTACTTGAAGCTTCCTACCACTAAGCTTGCTAAACCATACATATTTCAATTGTTAAATGAGGAGGAATTGAGGGTATATGAACAGGTATTTATTAAGTTCCAAATTGAGAAATATCAAGATGATGTCCTTTGTGATATGATTCCCATGCTAGTCATGTACTACTCGGGAGACCATGGCAACACAACCATGTGTCAACAGATGATAGAAGGCACAACACATGCACCGTCATGTTAATGGGTCGAAAATATGTCCTTAAGCCAATGTCACCATCCCAAGTCATAGAGATGTATCGAAAGATGGATGAGTTGAGGGATAAAAGGAAGAAGGATGAGAGACATGTGGAGGCTGAGGCCCAAGGAGAAGGAGAAAAGAGAAAGTTGAAAGGAAAGGCCAAGTTGTTATTGGCTGAGCATAAATAGATAAGGGAGGAAGTGGGAATCGAAAGTGCATTGATCTTTGCCTCACAAAAGGATCATGAGTTATAAGCTAACCCATCTAACTTTCCCCTCCCTATTTTATTTCTTTCCTTTTTTAGAATCCTCGTGAAGCCCTTTCAATGGATACATTTGTGGGTTATCCGGACATTTCTAAAGGAGTGTCCTTTCAAGGTGAAGAAGATCTTTCTTACGGGCGTCAAGGTACAATAGCAATACTTAACACTTTTACTATTACAAATGAATAAAATGTGAATGTTAACTTGTCTTTAAGTGTGCCTATTGATTTTTTACCTTGCGACGATAATGTGCTCGTTAAGAGTGTGGATTCACTAGTTGATCCTATTGATGATCGGATTGATTATTCTAGTAAGATCGATTTGTGTCCACCTAGTGTTGACACATATGATTTAAATACTAGCTCATTATTTTGTAATGATTGTGTTGATCAACATGTTTGTGAGTATAATTGACTGGTTGAGGGTTCTTGTAATATGATTAAGGAACCTCAAGTTGGCGGTACTAATGACAAAGTTGATCATTTGATTAAAAGTGACTCTTTGAGCATGTATTTTGTGGTTGATCCAATTACTTGCTTTGCTCATAAAGATCATATGCTTAAAAATGCTTCGAAAGATGATATGTGTCTTTTTTAGGGTGAACTTGCATGTTTTAATTCTTCCCTAGTGGTTAATCATTTCCTCTTTAAGTACAATATCCTTTTTGAAAATGATGAAATCACTCCTAGTGGTGTGAATCTTGAGTGCAGTATAGTTCTTGATAGCTATACTTTTTATAGTAACCCACTATGGTGTGAAGCTTTTCCTCCCAAAGATGGAAATCTCTTCTTGGAAGATGAGAGTACTCTTGTAGGAAAGGAATGTGATGAGGAGGAAGGTGGTGTTTGTCTTCCCATTACCTCTTCTTCTTGGTATGTTTCACTTTTTAATTGTATAACCAGTGCTTTTGAGCCTATTCGTGGTTATACCCATGAAAACACCCTAGAGAAAGTTGATTTGTGAGACACCTTTCTTTATTACTTGTTTACATATGATGATGCTTATGCTGTTGAGTGGAGTATGTTATTGGGAGGAAAAAGTGTCAACCTGATAAATGGAGGTGCACTTGATCCAAGTTCTTGGAAGACCTTTCTATTTGACCCCAATAGTGATTTGAGTTGTGGAATTTATGTAGGAATGCTTGGTCAAAATGGAAGGCATAAGGTATGCGACATTGTTGATTCCTTTCCCGAATGATCTTCTTGAGGTTTTACCATCCACTTGAAAGGCCTACATTATGAGTGGGGAAGGATAGCTTCCTAGACCCCTTTTCTATTTCTTACCCTGAGCATGATCTTGTTGACTGTGCATCTTATAGGGGTAGGAGATATTTGCCAAGAGAAGGTGAAGTTTGTACCTTCCTTTACAATCTCTTTGCATATGATGAAATCCCTAATTGGATTAAATGTGCATTGCATGTGGATCAAAGTGTCATTGTGGTCTACACTTGTTTGTATGATCCAGTTTTGTGGACATCCTATTATTTTGATCCCGGTGAATGCATGAAGGTATTTGAATTAGTGGAAGTATCATCTTTTGGGTGGTATTACCATATTGATGAAAAGAATAAACATTGCCCTTGTTCTCTATTTGTGGGCTTGATAGCCATGACAATAGAGGATGTTTGGTTGTTCCTTGAGTTTGAGTCTCATTAGTTAAATGTTTTAAGTGCTAACCTTTGTACTATCCATCATGCTAAGAGGATAGGCTTCTTGCTTGTGATCTATATGATCTTACAAGGTTTGGATTTGAGGACTCAATTTTATCTACTTGACATAAGGGAGGCCTTTTGCTTGTTTGAATGTGGAACCAATGAGGGCTTACATATGAATTTGTTTAATTGTATTGGTTCATTTGCTCTACCCCTTTGTCAATGTTTCTTACTTAGCCAAGTATTTATTGCTTTGATGGGTTACAAACCCTTGGTTGATATTTTTTATGCTTGGTTATATGTTAAATTTGTACATCCTTGGCATGTTGATGGACTTGTTATTGCTAACGCTAACCCTCATGCCATGAGGATCTTGTTCTTGTTTATTTCCCATATGGTTTTGCAAGGTATGGATTTGAGGACGAATCCTTTTCAAGAAAGGGAGAATGATGCAATCCAAATTGCTTTAAGGCTATCTATTCACGAACTTCAACAATTGATGGATCGTTCACAAGGATGGAGGCTCTTAGGCTTATATGGATGCCAAAGAGGGGGTTCCATGCCTTATATGGTAATATACGCACCTTGAAGGAGCTCCCAGTTGAGCAACACCATTCTTGGATGATAGCTTGGAGTGGGGGGGGGGGGGGGGGGGGGGGGGGGGCAAATGAAGCAAAGAGGAGCAAGTGAAGGAGTGCTCCATTCAGTGAGCTGGAGATCCCTTCAATGACTCGCCAAACCCCCTTGGCAAGGGTTCCCAAGATCGCCAACTGGCCGAAGGAGCTACAAGGGGAAAGTTGCTTATTAGGTGAGCTGAAAACCATTGGCCCACCAAGTGGATTGGGCGATTGTCCCCAGACCGCCCAAAGTTCCAGTAGCTCCCAACCAAGGAAAGGAGCAGGATTCCTCGCCGAGTCCATTGGGCGCATCGTCGAGCCCGACTTGGCTCGCCCATTGGCCCATTTTGGGTCACTTTTGGGTCCCTCTATGTAATAATGCCTAAAATTATAAATAGGCCTTTAGGGGTTCATTTTAGGTTAGACTTGTTTGAATATTATGGTTATAAACGTGAAACTCCTTGTGTGATGTGTTTGAAAGCTCGGCATAAGCTTTTGTTGATTCTTGTTTAGAAATGTCGGTTGCTTGGAATATCGATTCCCTTGAGGTCGTCGTAAGAGTTAGGTGCTTCTTGTTGGATCAACGAATCGAGGTCTTTGGGTTAATATACCCTTAGGTTGCTTTTGTTTCCTATTTTTGTGTCTATCTATCTATCTATCTATTTTTCTTTCTTGTATTTTTGTTTTCCACTGTTGTTTGTGATTCTTCTTGTGAGAATTACATCAGAGGGAGTATCTTTTCTGATTCATCTTAAATCTTAGCTCTTCAAACCTAAAAGTTGTATCTTTGAAGGAATAATTTTTCTTCGAGAAAAGGTAAAATCCAAACTTAATACGAGGTTTTTGTTGTAATGTTTCACCATGATGAAACCTCAAGGTGATGTACACATTCATTGCCAAATTGAAATTTAGATGTAAAAAAATATCATGGCAAAATCCTAAACTCAAATGCTACAACCATTCAAATGAAAATTACTAACCGCGGTCACTTTTATTTGTTTTCGTCAAGAAACACCACAAATTCGGAAATTCCTTCACAATATCCCTTGAAGATCCCTTCACAGTAAATTGAGATTAGGTTTAGTTTAGAATGATGATGGGATTTAAGATTTAGGGGGTACTTGTTTAGAAATGGGTCGGGTTTTTATTTGGGAACGGGTGAGTGGGTTATATATAATTTATTAAGTTATTTTTTTAAAATCATTAGCTACGTGGATGAATGAAAACGCACGTGCTTAACAATATCCAGCCTCATCTAGGCTGTGTTGGGAGGTTTGAAAAAAACAAGTAATTATTAAAGAATTCATTTTTGACTTCTAATATATACTCTTAATCGGAGGTGGACCCACTTTAGAAGAGGAGGAGGCACGTACACCCATTAACTTAAAAATTGCATTCATATATGTGTGCGCGCGCGCATGCGCGTGTGTGTGTGTGTATTCCTAAATACAGATAATATATTTATTGTGCACCCTTAATCACAAAAGTTGATGTGGTGCACTAGTCCAATGCTTGACTTTTCGCATCTTCGCTAGCAAGGCATCCCACGTTCGATTCTGGTTAGTATGGTGTTGTTGTCATTTTTTTAGGGTGCGGTTATGTGTATGCTTTTATTGTCATTTTAAAAAATAATAATAATGCATGTAAATAAAAATTCAAGCTAGATTTGAACTAGCAACCTTAAAGTTTATAAGGTCAAAACCATCAAACTGCACATTGAACTATGTTACATATTCGTTTAATTTATATTTATTGATATATTTTATTATATACTAGTTTGACAATTTTTTACCACACATGAAACTTTGTTACACTTTCGTTTAATTTATGTTTATCAATACATCAATTTTATACTTGTTTCACAATATTTTCTAGCGAAGTATTGGTACTTCAACTAACATGCATCCATGTCATGCCCCCATTGTCTTTAAATTCTAAATTTACAACTACTCTTAACTACATATGTGGTATGGTTTTTCTATTTCAAAAATCCTCCCACATCTTTAAAAAACAAAACAACAAATTGGGGCTTTGAAGTGTGCAATCTTCTCCTTCCTAAAATTCTACACTTCATTATCTCTTAAAAATCAATTCCAAACCCTTGCTTTTCTCTTTTTCTCTAAAAAATAATAATTGTGGTTTGTTAAATTCAGTGTCAAATAATAACTACAAAGCTTAATTGAAATTTAGGGTGTGTTTGGTAGGAAGGAAAACATTTTTTGGAAAATATTTTTCAATTTTCTCATGTTTGGTTGGGTTAAATGTTTTGGAAAATGTTTTCCAAATCAACCTTTTTTCCTCAAATTTAAGGAAAATGACTTTCCTTCAAAACTTAAGGAAAACATTTTCCAAAACTATCTTCTAATTTCAAATTACAATTTTTTTTTGTTGAAACAATCAATTTATTTCCCTACCCTCAAACCAGCCTCCCAACCACCACCACCCCCCAAAAAAAAAATTTAAAGCTTGTTTTTTAAAAATGTTTTTAACTTCAATTTTTTTACCCCACTCTCACCCCTACCCCAAGGCTCCAGGCCCCTACCACCACCACACACACCCCCCCCCCCCAAAAAAAAAAATAGTAAAAGTTGTTTTTAAAAGATATTTCTAATTTTAATTTTTTTTACCCTTCCACCCCATACCCTCGCCCCCCAACCTTCAAAAAAAATAATTTAAGTTTATTTTTAAAAAATATTTTCTACTTGAAGTTTTTATTTTTTCACCCCTACCCTCAACCCTCCCCCGCCAGCCCCCACCCCCACTCCAAAAAAAATTAAAGTTTGTTGTTAAAAATATTTTCAACTTCAAAATTTTATTTTTTCACCTTGATCCTAGACCCACCCCCTTCAGCCAGCCCCCCACCCCCAAAAAAAATTTGAGTTTGTTTTTAAAAAATATTTTCAACTTCAAAATTTCATTTTTTTCACCCCTATCCTCGACCCCCTCCCCCAACCCACCCACCCCTTACCAGCCCCCCTTCCCCTCCACCCCCAAAAAAAATTTTAAGTTTGTTTTTAAAAAATATTTTCAACTTCAAAATTTCATTTTTTTCACCCCTACCCTCGACCCCCACCCCTCACCCCCAACCCCCATCCCAAAAAAAAATTTAAGTTTGTTTTTAAAAAATATTTTCAATTTCAAAAATTATTTTCTACTCTAGTAAAAATAAAAGATTTTTTTCAAAAACATTTTTTATTCATAAATCAAACATTAAAAATCTTTTCTGAAAAATATTTTCTACTCACCAACCAAACATGAGAAAATAAGTCAAAAATCTACTTGTTTTCCAGGGAAACATTTTCTAGGAAAACATTTTCCTTTCATACCAAACACACCCTTAAAGGAAAATGAGGCTAGCTGATTTATTTCTTTTTTTAGTGAGATCAAACTGAATTAATTGTCAATATACAACTTTTTTTCGAGACTTGGAAAAGTAATACTCCTATACTATTGTGTAGTGCCAAACAATTCCTATTGCTACACGCATCCACTGAGCTGCACAAGGCCACGAATTCAATCCCGTCCTTCTCTTCCCCTCTGCTTTCCCAATATCTTGTTTGGATTTTTCCTATAATCAAATCTCAAAACATTTTAAAAACCAAAACCATAAAAAAGAAAAAAACATTAATATCAAAATTTAAGATAACCCTTTTATAAAAAAGTGGTCCATGCAGTAAAGCTTCGAGAAAGAGTAAAGTCCAGATAGTTTTGATCATAAGGCCACTAAAACAATTATTTGGGGCTCTAAATTTTTTAGGGTCACTTAAAGATATATGTATATAGAGAGTATAAGTGCTTACTTTATTTAATGTGAATCGAGCGGAAGGTTGTTGTAATAATTGAGAAATGAAATAGTGTTTAATTAATTGTATCATGCTTTCTTATGTGGCTACTTCTGTTGTTTACTTATTTATATCTTTGCGATTATCATGAACCGACAGTATTAGTCCTTACATTTACCCTTTTTTTATTCTCACGATAAAACCTTTTGCATTAGGTAAAATCTTTTGTTGTTGTGTTTATAAAAATATCAAATTTGTTTTTTGGTGTAGTCTTTAAATTTCAAGCACCACAAGTCCGCAAGAAATCAATACTATTTTAACATCATTATGTCTACTTATCATATTTGGCGAAACTATTTCAATATCATCATATAAGCTTTTTAAATTTTTGAGTCAAATTTTATTATTCTAACTTTATATTATATTTTTTTCATTAACAAAAATTGTTGTTTACATTCTTAATTCATACCTTCTCGAGATTTTCACTTTATGTTGTAGTTATTCGATTTATATATGACAACTAAAAAATAGATTTCGAAATTTGATTTTAATCCCCAAATTTATTGAGACGGTCCTATTAAACCATAAAAATATATTATATAGTTTTACGCTGCATTTTTATGAAAGACTATTTCCACAAGAATATTATAACAATTTTACCATTCAAATATACGCAATTAAGTTTTTGAAAATATTTGAGATATCGTTAGTGGTTTATTGCTAACGAGTACAACTTCCAGCCATACATACATAACGGTCCAAACAGACGCACGCAAAATACAATCGCTCCGCCACAAAATGCTGGTCGTCCCGCCTCAACCGCTGCCGTTATTCGCCGCCAATTCACTCTCCAACGGCTCCTTCCGCTGTGTATTCCGGGGAAGCAAGGTTAATTCCAGCTCCAGTCGCTTAGCACCGGCAGTTGCGGCAGTTGCACGTGAGGTAGATGATTTCACGAAGTACTCCGGCTATGTTTTTGAGCTGAATCCGTCGGAGGAGGATTCTCTTACGGAGTACAATATCGCGAAAATTGCTGCGTTTTATCAGAAGAAACCGTTGATTGTACTTCGTAGGCTTGTCCAAATCGGTTCTACTCTGGGCAAGTGGTTCGCCGTCAGGTATCTGGATAGTGTTAATGAACGCGCCGATGAGATGTTCAAAGTTAGTATTTTTAATACATTTTTTGCAATAAAGCATCCTCTTTATGTGCACTTGAACTAATTTAGTGTTATTTTTGGTTGCTTGCAGATTAGAGCCGCAGAATTGAGGAAGATACTATTACAGCTTGGTCCAGTATGTCTTATTAATTGAACTTGCAATTTTTACTGAAACAACTCTCGTTTTTAGTATAGTTTTTAATATGGAAATGGCAATAATTAGGTAGCTCGCTGTTACTAGTAAGAAACCCAGGCTGTTAAGTAAAGTCTGTAAAGAGACTGACTTGCGAACTTACGAGTGAACTGGACTTCGAGAATCCCATGAAAATGCAAGAGAAAAGATGCATCTAAGTGTTTTTCCATCTATTTCCTACTAAAGTACTGCTCATCACATACTATAGTTGGAAATTAGTGTGTGTATCATAGATAGACTTGGGTTTGGACTTAGAGATTCAAATGTAGTACTTGAAAGAATATGAAGATTCCTTATATTAAATTTTTTATTTTGGTGATTTTTTGAGCAGTTAATTGGCAAAAAGGACAACTGGTTCTGAAAGTTTACAAGATTTGAAACTATATTAAATGTTTATGACCTGCAAAAGAACGTTCTTCCACTTGCAAATTAGTCAATACAGCTGATTGATAACAGGTTTGTTGCATCCGAGGAACAAAATTGTTATCTATTCCCATAGTTAGGCAATCGAATTCACTCTCTTGAGAAAGTATTTATATGCCTCAAACCTTTCTTTTTTTCTCCTTTATTCTTTATTAGTTTTCTAACATTCTCTGCTACTAGAACTAGAAGCATTTTACTGGGCATATTTTTATTTGCCAAGTCTAAAATTATCAGCTAAACTTCTTGTCAGCGCAATTCCTAGGAATAGTATGCTCAATATGACATGTTCTAAGTTTTTTCGTGGATAGTAGTGCAGTGACCTTATTTCTAACAAACTAGTGCAGTGACCTTATTTCTAACAAACTAGTGCAGTGACCTTATTTCTAACAAACTAGTCAGATTCAAACCGATACCAGGCATCAGACTTTGGGGCACTACATGCTAGTGATTCCAACAAATAATCATCTAAGACATTATTCCTGTGGACCATGCCCAGTCCGTGGGCTATACCATGTCATCCTTTCCAATAGGAACCTACCAATGCTAACAACTAGACTATGCATATGAACTTAAGGTCCTTTGAACATATGCTACATAAAGAATCTTTGAAACTCACCCAAGTAGCAATAGCTGAAATTAAACTCCTAGTTCTACGTTGCACAATAAGCTTCTTGGGTAACTGACTCCGTACAAAAGTAACTTACAAGAAAGGATCAAAGGCATCAAGAGGAACTTGTAGCATGGTGCAACTGAACTTAGCAATATGAATCATCTTAGTACCACATGCTGTCTCTTCGGTGGCACTGCCATATAATATCATGTTTGGTTACCAGACATATTGTCCTTCCATACTTAGGCTTGCGTGATGTCAATCCCTACCTGCCTACAAGCTCTGCACAAAGTTCAAGCCTTCGCATTGAAACATTTAATGGCTAAGGTATTCGATAGACCTAATCTGGAGTCTTGATCTCTGAAAGATGGATGTGCTTGAGAGAATTCCTACTCTCTCTGCGATATCTTATGATATTTAATATACTACAAGTTTCTTTTCCTGCAATTCTTCGACTAGTTCCTCTTTTTTTTTCTACAGTTTTTTTATAATTGTGGTGTCCGGGTCAGCTTGCGACCACAGCTCGTATTCTTACCCCCCCCCCCCCCCCCTTTTTTTTTTTTTTTTATCTTTTTAATAAATTTCGTGTGCTATCTTTGCTGAATACTTGTACAATATTATCCCTTTGCCATGGTGATGAATTCTAAAATATTCTTTTGCAGGCATATGTTAAAATTGCACAGGCTATCTCATCTCGACCAGTAAGTAGAGCTTTTTTTAGCTATTCAATTTTGTGGATTCACTTCCACCCAACACCCAGTGAATTTCTTGGAAACCTGAGGGAATTCTGTTTTCATCAGATTTGTTGATCTTGTAGAGGTCTCCGGTATTGAATCATGTAGGACACAATAGGGAACTTCTGCTCGTCATGCTTCATATTTGTTTTTCTCTGACTGAGTTCTCTTTACGAAATTGGCATAAGCTCCCCTTTATTTTGCCTTTAGTGAATATTTGTCAACAAGTTTGAAAATGAGAAATTTTTAGCATTATTGCAGGTAACATGCCGGATCATAGATTTATTTTGTATTTAGTTCCTTTTTGACTGGATATGTGTGTTTTGGTTTCTGAAAGTAAAAGCATCTTGAAAAACATCTTTTAAAACCTGTAAAGAGAGAAAAATAAAGAGCATTGTTTACAATTAATGTGTCTGATAATTGGAACTGTTCGAAAACTAAAGGGGTTCCAAAATTTTCATTTATTCACTCTCCAAGCTTTGCAACTATTACATTCTTGAAATCTCACGAACTAGAATTCTGAGTATGTATCCAAAATGCTCATTTGCATGAACTGGTTCATTTTCTGCAACTAATTCATACTTCTTGTGAGATAGTGGGACAATAACTGCAAGTAGTCTATGCAAGGATTAATTGTTTGTAGTGCGCACTCGTTGTAGCATCCCATATTTCACTAAATTTAGTGATGTTAATCAGATTTAAATTTCTTCTAGGATTTGATACCACCAACGTATTTGGATGAGCTATCTCTGTTGCAAGATCGGATAACACCTTTTTCCTCTGAAGTAGCTTTTGAAATGATAGAAAAGGAGCTTGGCATGCCAATAGATGTGATGTTCTCTGAGATCTCACCTGAGCCAGTCGCAGCAGCATCACTTGGACAGGTCTGTGAAGCAGCGGACTTCTGTTTCTTAGTTTAAAATTAGGTGGACTTGTACTCACTCTTAGTATAACCAAAGGTGAAAGAAACTAAATGTGAGTTCCATTTTTAAGGTCTATCAAGCTAGGCTTCGTTCTACCAGGGAAGTTGTTGCTGTGAAGGTGCAGAGACCTGGAGTTCAAAGTGCAATCTCCTTGGACATATTGATTTTACGTAATCTCGCAGGCTTAATAAAGAAGGCAGGAAAACTTAATACCGACCTTCAGGTACTATGATACAAGTAAATTCCTAGCTGAGAGAAGAAAAGTGAGATGGGATATGGAACACTAATTGATTTAGGCTGATCTGAAATTTAGTGTGCACAAGCATCTATTTCCAACATGACAAAGACATTCTTTGCAATTACTAGTCTTAAGCACATATTTTCTCAATATACAGGCAGTTGTTGATGAGTGGGCCTCAAGTCTTTTTCGGGTATGCTTTTATATCTTAATCTTCCTAGTAAAATCTCATATGTTTGTGGCTTTCCACATACTTCCTGTCCTACTAGTTGATAATTGACATCAAAGTTGTAAAAGAACCCGTTGGAAGAAGCCCTTTGGTGTGAATGAAATTGTTTCTGTTATATTAACTGGTCTAGTTTTATCTTTGGATTAAGGCATAGTTGCTTGATTGTTGGTTGTTGTCAACTATTTAATTTGATGTCTTCTACTTCAGTTCCTATCTGTGAGCTTCAACATTTAGTTTTACTTTATAAGTCCTAGACTTAAAATTTGACCAACTGATCAATACTTTATTCTTTTTTAGGTTCATATTCTGTCATGCAAGAGGAATTAATTTTTCCTTTAGTATTCCATAATTAAGTTGT
This sequence comes from Solanum bulbocastanum, assembly GCA_037074985.1. NCBI lineage: Eukaryota > Viridiplantae > Streptophyta > Magnoliopsida > Solanales > Solanaceae > Solanum > Solanum bulbocastanum. Next base: position 52,602,518 of record CM073600.1, on the reverse strand, counting down.
ACAAATTATTGTGGTTTGGGAAAGACAGACAGAGCATAAGCTTGGGGACATTTTGAAAAAGAACAGTTTTGGTCTATACATAGTAGATCTATTACGGGACACTATATTTCTTTTGAAAGATGAATGGAAAGTTATAGGGAGAAAATTAGGATTTCTGTATTGATATTCATTTAATCAAAGAGGAAACATATGATAGTATCAAAGAATGGCATGCCAACATTCAACTTCCTCTTCTACATGAACATTTTGGATACCTCTACGGTAACCCAGAAAATCTTTGACTAGTACTAGTCTGGTAGTTTGATCCTTTCTTTTTGTCTTGATCTTTCATTTTAACTGAACATCCTCATATATCATATATAGATATATAAAAATCAAAATTAGCAATAACTACTTCTAATAATAAGGAGGAATATTCTTAGTGCTTTATATTGAATACAGGTGGTCAAATTGAATGCAGGAGATGGACTACAAACAAGAAGCACGGAATGGAGTCAAATTTCGGTAATAATAATTTACCTGTCTGACTGTGTCCTCTATAAGATATCTGAAACCTGCACACCTTTAATCCAATCTCACTTAGAACGTGATGAGTGAGTTTGCACCTTTAAGAACCTGACTGATCAGAGATTAATCCCACTATTTTTGTGGTTAACAACAAGATAATTGATTCGCCTCCAAGGTATTTTACAGAATTTTCCAGTGGGGTTTGAACTTTATGAAACTCAATTAGTTTTTATCATGAGTTAAATATCCTAAATATGTCAAATCTTTTTTTCTTTCTTATGAAACTGGGGCTAACTTGTAGCATTCTGTACTGGATTACCTATTGCAGTTACTTCTGTTGATCTCATACGTTCTTGTCGAAGCTTTGTAGTCAATGATCCTTCTGCTGAAATACTAGTCTAATAATTTTCAACTTCAAGACTTCAATTAAATTAATGTAAAAGACCTAGAAACCTTTCTTACAACAGTAAGATGTAATAGACACTACATTAGAATCCTTTTCCAACTAGGATTCCTATTCTTATTCCTATTCCTATTCTAAGTAGGAAATACTTATTTATATTCTAACACTCCCCCTCAAGCTGGTGCATATAAATCATATGTACCTAGCTTGTTACAGATGTAATTAATACGAGAACATGTGAGAGACTTGGTGAACATAACTGCAAGCTGATCATTTGACTTCACAAATTTCGTAACAATATCTCCTGAGAGTATCTTTTCTCTGACAAAGTGACAGTCAATCTCAATGTGCTTAGTCCTTTCATGAAACACTGGATTTGATGCGAGATGAAGAGCTGCTTGGTTATCACACACAAGTTCCATCTGATCAATTTTGCCAAATTTTAGTTCTCCCAGCAACTGTTTGATCCAAACTAGTTCACAAGTTGCTGTCGCCATTGCTCGATATTCTGATTCTGCACTTGATCGAGCAACCACATTTTGTTTCTTACTCTTCCACGACACCAAATTACCTCCTACTAAAACACAATATCCGGATGTCGAACGTCTGTCAGAAGGTGATCCTGCCCAATCAGCGTCTGTATATCCAATGATATTCTCATGGCCTTGATCCTCAAAGAGTAGTCCTTTACCGGGAGCTGACTTTATATATCGCAGAATACGAACAACTGCTTCCCAATGACTATCACAAGGGGAAGTCATAAATTGACTTACAACACTCACAGGAAAAGATATGTCAGGTCTAGTCACTGTGAGATAATTCAACTTTCCAACAAGCCGTCTATACCTTTCAGGATTACTAAGCGGCTCCCCCTGTCCTGGAAGGAGTTTTACATTCGGATCCATAGGAGTGTCAATAGGTCTACATCCCATCATTCCTGTCTCCTCAAGAATGTCTAAGGCATACTTGCGTTGAGAAATAACAATACCTGATCTAGACTGAGCAACCTCAATACCTAGAAAATACTTCAATCTGCCAAGGTCTTTAGTCTGGAAGTGCTTAAAGAGATGTTGCTTCAAATCGGTGATACCATCTTGATCATTACCGGTGATAACAATATCATCAACGTAAACAACCAAATAGATACATCGACTTGGTGCAGAGTGCCGATAAAATACAGAGTGATCAGCTCCACTACGAGTCATGCCAAACTCCTGAATAACTGTGCTGAACTTTCCAAACCAAGCTCGAGGAGATTGTTTCAGACCATAGAGTGACCTACGCAATCGACATACAAGGCTACTAGACTCCCCCTGAGCAACAAAACCAGGTGGTTGCTCCATATAGACTTCTTCCGCAAGATCACCATGCAGAAAAGCATTCTTAATGTCCAACTGATGAAGAGGCCAATGACGAACGGCAGCCATAGATAGAAAAAGACGAACAGAAGCTATTTTAGCCACAGGAGCGAAAGTGTCACTATAATCTAGCCCAAAGATCTGAGTATACCCTTTGGCAACAAGGCGAGCCTTAAGTCGATCAACCTGACCGTCTGGACCAATTTTGACTGCATAAACCCAACGACAACCAACAGTAGATTTACCTGCAGGAAGGGAGACAAGTTCCCAAGTACCACTCTTATGTAAAGCAGACATCTCATCAACCATAGCCTGCCTCCATCCAGAATGAGAAAGTGCTTCACCTGTAGTCTTAGGAATGGAAATAGAGGACAAAGACGACACAAAGGCATAATGGGGTGATGATAGACGATGATAACTTAAGAAGGTATAATGTGGGTTAGTATTTCGAGTGGATCGTATACCTTTTTGAAGTGCAAGCGGTTGGCTAGGAGGAGGCAAGTCCGCAGTAGGAGCAGGGTCCGGCGCATGGCATGAATCATCTGTAACTGGGTTTGGACGTGGACGACGATGATAAGTTAGTAATGGTGGCACTACAACTGGAGATGTAGAAGTAACCATAGATTCCTCAAATGTTGGCACAGGTAAAACCTGAGGTATAGGTAAGACCATAGATACATCAGGATGATCAGAGGATGTATATTAAGGCTGAGACTCAAAAAATGTAACATCAGCAGACATAAGATATCGATGAAGATCATGTGAATAACAACGATACCCTTTTTGGACTCGAGAGTAACCAAGAAAGACACATTTGAGGGCACGAGGAGCTAATTTATCTTTTCCTGGGGCTAAGTTATGAACAAAGCATGTGCTCCCAAAGACACGAGGGGGGATAGGATAAAGATGTGACTGAGGAAACAGTATGGAATGTGGAACCTGATTCTGAATAGAAGAAGAGGACATTCTATTTATCAAATAACAAGACGTCAGAATTGCATCTCCCCAAAAACGCAGCGGAACATTGGATTCAAGGAGAAGAGTACGAGCGGTCTCAATAAGATGCCGATTTTTTCTTTCAGCTACACCATTTTGTTGAGGGGTGTATGGACAAGTAGTCTGGTGAATAATGCCTTTGTGAGTCATAAACTCCTGAAATTGGGAGGATAAGTATTCTAATGCATTATCACTACGAAAAGTACGAATAGAAACACCAAATTGATTTTGTATTTCAGCAAAGAAACTTTTGAAAATAGCAAATAACTCAGAACGATCTTTCATTAAAAAAACCCAAGTACATCTTGAATAATCATCAATGAAACTAACAAAATAACGAAATCCTAAGGTGGAACTGACTCTACTAGGACCCCAAATATCAGAATGAACTAATGAAAAAATAGACTCTGAACTACCCTCAGTACTACGAGAAAACGTAGCACGAGTGTGTTTCCCAAGTTGACACGACTCACAATCTAATGTGGATAAACTAGACAAACTAGGCACCATCTTTTGCAGTTTGGATAGACTCGGATGTCCCAAACGTTTGTGAATTATATCTGGAGAATTTGTAACGGAGCATGCTGTTAAGGAATTTGAAGAGGTAAGATAGTAAAGGCCTTGTGATTCATGTCCTGTTCCAATCATCTGTCCCGTACTGCGGTCCTGCATGAGAAAAAAATCATTGAAAAAGGTTATGCTACAATGTAGGGCTTTCGTTAAACGACTAACAGATGCTAGATTAAAAGGAGAACCAGGGACATAAAGAACAGAGTCTAGGGTGACAGAAGATAGGGGTTTGGCTTTTCCAACCCCTTTTGGTTTTGTTTGGATCCCATTGGCTAAAGTAATACATGGAAGAGATTGTGAATAAACAATATCAGATAAAAGTGATTTGTTACCAGAGATATGATCAGAAGCCCCAGAGTCCATGACCCATGTTCCAAGAGTACTAGATTGCGACACACAAGCAAAAGAATTACCCGCAACAGACACATCAGGTTGTGCAACTGAAACTACTTGTGGAGACGTTTGCTTATTTGCACGATACTGAAGGAACTCATCATATTCTGTCTGAGCAATATGAGCATTATTGGATGGTTGATTAGGTTGAGCACCATATGCAACTGGTGGAGGTGTCTGTTTACTTGCGCGATTTCGAAGAAACTCATTATATTCCTTTAGAACAATAGGATCATAACTGGGTGGTGGACCATGCAAAATATAACATATGTCACGAGTGTGTCCAGGCTTATGACAATGACTACACTTGGATCGAGGTTTCCCAAAACGCCCTCCCCCTCGCCGATTCTCCATAGACTGATATGTACGCTTTTCAAAGGTTTGAGATGCGAGAATAGAGGAGTCAACAGTGGGTGATGAAACTACTTTATGACTGGGAGGTGCCGCAAGACGAAGGAGACGAGAGAATAATTCATCGATTGTAGGAACTGTAGGGCTAGCTAAAATCTGATCACGCACAGAATCATGATCAGGAGGAAGTCCAGCAAGAGTAAGAACTAGAAACAATGTTTGTCTGTGTTTTTGTTGTTGTTCCACATTCGTAGTAACTGGCATCAACGTGTCGAATTCCTCCATGACTGCCTATACCTGTCCCAAGTAAGTAGACATATCGGATTCTTGTTTCTTTAAATTGGTCAATCGAGATATCACATCATAGAATCGAGATATGTCATTAGTGTATAAAGCACAAGCCTTTTCCCAAACTGCATAACACGTCTGGAATGGGCGAAACAAGGGCATCAATTTGGAATCAATAGAACGCCATAGGAGACTACATAATTGAGCATCTACTTTCTCCCATTGTGCTTTGGCTTTTGCATCTTCCTCACTAGTCTTTGTCTTTACATCTACCACATAAGTCTTGTTCGTTAAGTGATCTTGCACACCTTGACCCTTGCACCACAGCTCAACCGAGGAAGCCCAAGATAAATAGTTTGAACTTCCCAATAATAGTTCTGAAGTGATTATAGGGCTAGAACTTCCAATCCCTATATTTTTAGAACCAAAAACATCACACCCAAAAGACATTATGCTAAATTTGTCTTGGAAACAACAAAAAAAAACTTGATTATTGAGATCTGATTATCGGAAAAGTCGCCGGAAACAGCCTGAAAATTGCCGGAAACTAATTCTGGCGATCGAATCTGGTCAAAAACAGTATGGGCCTGGTTGGAATGGCTGGACGACCCTAACTGTCAAAAAATTTCTCAAAAAATCTTATCGGAAAAGCCCTCACGCGCCTGCGCGTGAGACAGAACTCGCCGGAAACTGCCACCTCCGATTGGCGCGTGAGAGCGCGTGGGGTGGTATTTTCCGGTGGTTCTGGCTGGGGTTTGGTCGCGGGAGCCTTCCGAGCCTCGTGGTGGTGTTAATTTTTGCACAACACCCACAGAAAGAAAAAAGAATAACAAAATCAGATCCAACAGTCACCGGAAATTGACATAGACATACGGTGACTTGTTTGTTCTCACCAATGCTCTAATACCATGTGAGAAATATAGGAAAAGAATATTATTGAATTGTTGTTGTAAATTGTTACATTGAGACCCTACTTATAGACACTACATTAGAATCCTTTTCCAACTAGGATTCCTATTCTTATTCCTATTCCTATTCCTATTCTAAGGAGGAAATACTTATTTATATTCTAACAATTATTATGGATTAGCGTTTTGACCCTTAACCTTCTTCAAGTTGATGGGAAAAAGCCAAAAAGAAAGGAAAGTTTTTTTTGGTTGATGAGGTAATTAAGCAGCACGTAGGGATAGGAGTATTTCTTCCTATGTTCTTTAATGAGCCAATAAACAATACCAAACTGGGAAACTTTTGGAGAATGGAGAGAGATAGAGAGGAACTTAAGAAACTCCATTGAAAAAGCTTGCTTACTGATTTTCCTTTGTTTGGTTTTCTGATGCATCGAGACCAAGAGTAATTGCATTCCTTCTTCTTGCAAATGCAAGTTACGCTACTTTGGGATGTAATAAGAAGATGTCAAAAGGGTGAACCAATGTGTTATAAAAATGAGAAAAAGGAAAATCCAGTAAAGTATTTGAAAGCATGACAAATATAATGAAATGAACATATAAAGGAATGTGATCTCAATCTGATGTAACCTGCACAATTATTTAGTATCAGGTCCATCATGAATGTCCACTTATTTGATATAGCAATACGGTAAGCTGCTCAACAACTATCAAAAGCCTGTGCCAATAGAAAGTTCCCATGCACAATGTTATTTTAGTTGATTATCATAGTTTGTAGCATTCTCATCTTTCCAACAATTACAAAAATTTCGTAATCTCCAGCTAAGCTGATCGTGCATGCTTCATCTAACATCATAAGTATTAGACTGTATGCTACTCTTTAATTTGTGATTACACATTCATGCACCTACTAAGATAATACGGAAAAATATTAGTATCATATTTGCATATGGTCTAAACTTTTCATAATTGCATGGGCAGGCAATTGTATGGTTCAATACAGGATGTTGTGGTTCCTGAAATGAATTTGGCACTGACAACCCGGAAAGTGCTCATTATGCAGTGGCTAGAGGTAAAAACGCCATATCAGGAGCTAAAAGCTTCAGTCAAGTGATACCTACATTCTGTTAGCTTTTGGGTTAGTTTGTGACAAGTTATGTTAGACGCTCTATTATCTTTCAGCTAGGCATTCATCCACATAGATATCTAAGTCAACAAGGACAGGATAAGTTAAAATTCTGAATTAAAACAAAAATGATATCTGGAGATTTTCTTACAGAAAGTCAATGAATTTGAGAACATTTGGTCTCTTTCTTATCCTTGCTTTTCTGATTAAAACATGTCTTTTTGTGGTTCCTGTTGGCTTTCTGACAGTCCTTGACATTCATTCCCTGTGTATATAGAGAAAGGTTACTTGATTGACAGTTTCTCTAGATTAACATATTCACTAATTGATGCACATTACCTACTGTCTAGGAGGAGACAAGCAACCGGGAAAGATTAAAGAGTTACATCCAAAGAGGTTTAGATTACACTAATGTTGAGTTGATCAAATGTTTGAGAATCTTGTCTTTTCCTTGAAGAATTTCCTCTTTGTCATTAATGGTTTCGTTATATTGAGACATTTCAGATTTGAATACACTAGATCCTAGAAGTAATGTGTTCTCATTGGGTTCTCTGATTTATGTATTAACTCAGCAATGTGGAGAGTGTCAAGAATTTTCTTTTTAGTTCCAATGAGGTGGAATATTTTATAAACTGGTGTATGTTGTCTCCTAATGTTATGAAGCTTAGACATCTTGCTCATGTTACTACACCTTGCTCTTGTCTAGGGGCAAAAGCTGGCTGGGGTCAAGGATCTTTATTTGGTTGAGGTTAAGTCGTGAAACTCATTTTTCTCAATGTTTGTGTGTTTTTCCACTTTGAACCATACTTTAAAGTGAAATTGATGTTCACAGGTAGGGGTTTATTGCTCATTCAATCAACTTCTAGAGTATGGATTCTATCATGCAGATCCACATCCCGGAAACCTTCTTCGTACATATGATGGGAAGCTAGCCTACTTAGGTACTTCATTGATTTTAGTTTCTAGTCTTATGCATGTAGGATGTGGGCTATTTACTAAATGTATCATGTTGATAATCTTTTTTTACATGCTACTTCGCTGAATATTTGCTTGTTACCTTATGTACTTGCTACTTTTCCGATATATGATGGTAACCTTTTGTTTTTCTATTTTTCCTTTTTTTCTCTCTCACACCAACACTTGTTGCCTTTTTCTCAAGGAGATGGTTAAAACATCTACTTTGTTTATTACCATTAGCTATCCTCTAATGCTGGTTTTCGATACTGTTTAATAGCTCACAAAATGAAAATGCTGCTGGGAACTCGTGGTAGCTGTCTTCCTGGAATCGCAAAGTAGTTTATTGAATATCTTATGAAGTGTATACATGAAACTGGTTGTTAGTGATGCTAAGTAGCAAACTTCTCTGGGTTGCTTTTGGTTGTTCCTCATGTTCCTTGTAATTTTATTTGTTAGTGCTGTAATCTCACATTGGTTACATGTTTGGGATTTAGTCTCCTTATATCGTCTTTGGATGATCCTCATCACTTGAGCTAGCTTTTGGGCTTAAGTTAAACTAAAAGTTATTTTCTCAACATAGTATTAGAGCCAACCATATTGGTGATGTTGGGTTATCCAAATGTTGAGCTACCCCAAGTTACAATACTCCACGCTCCAGATGTCCGGTTGGAGAGAGAGGAGGGTTAGAATTTCACATTGATTAAGTGTGTTAGCTGTAATCTCCTTATATGGTCTTGACAAATACTCACCACTTGATCTAGCTTTGGGTTGAGCTTAGACCCAAGGTCCATTTTCTTAACAATTAGTCTCGTGGAAATTCGATTAATTTATCACAGTTGAGTACCTTATAGCTACCTATCATCAATTCGTTGTACCTAAAATTTCTCTTAATCCTAGATTTTGGTATGATGGGTGAATTCAAACAACAATATCGTGATGGTTTCATTGAAGCATGTCTCCATCTAGTGAATCGTGATTACAGTGCATTGGCCAAGGATTTTGTCACTCTTGGGTATTATTAATATCTTCACTACTCAATGAGAGGTCACTTCTTAATATTAGGATTATTTAGTGTTGATACAATATATTATCATTGACAGGCTTATTCCACCCACAAGTGACAAAGCTGCAGTTACAGAAGCTCTAACAGGTTTTATCCTTTATATTGACATTTATTAGCTATATACAGTTAAAGTCTAGACCTAGAAAGTGATCTAATTGTTGTATTCTTCTTTACTGATATGAATTTCCCCTTTAGGTGTTTTTCGGGATGCTGTAGCCAAAGGAGTCCGCAATGTGAGTTTTGGGGATCTTCTCGGAGATCTAGGATTCACCATGTAAGCGCTTTTCATGATTTCTTCTCTCGACAGAAATTGAAATGTATTTTGTTTTCTGCATTACCTTCTATTATGTGATGTAATTTGGTAGTATTTCACTTATGCTTAAATCATATCTATCTTCTAAGTTGGTACAGAAGATGTATATTTTATGGAGTTTGCTATGATGAGGATAAGCCCAGAGGTGGGGGACTTCTCTAAATAAAAATACAAGAAGGAAGGAACTTATTTGAATGATGTGTCTTTTTAAGGCATTGATCCTAGTCTAATTCACCGAACATTATCTTATTGGTCAACCTTGATCTGGGCTGATCTGATAGATTACTGAGATACTAATACTTGTGCTTGTACCACCAAAATCTGAAGAGAGAATAGACTTTGCCTGAATACATAATGAAAGAGGAGGAACTAGTGAATAATGATAAACAGAATTAGAATTCCATTTGATGCTTATACTCCTTACATTAAATGTATGAACACTGTATCATAAAAGTTTCATCTATGTTAAGTGATGATGTCATAATAGATTTTTGGTTTTAAATTTTTTATTATTCCATTGCTAAATGCTAATGTATATCCACAATAAGAAACCATCCTAGTTAACCTTAATGGCTTTTGATTATTGAAGAATGCAAAGCTTTTACAACATATGCTGACATTCTTCCTGGTAGATGAATAATGACCACTGCTTTCAGTAATCATCCAGAGAAAAAGTAATATCTCGGGTAGGTAATTTATAATGTGATGAATAAAGTACTTTGACAATGAAAATAAAATTATTTTCTTAAAATGCCACCAAACGGTTGGGTTATCGGTTTGAAAAGGTGGAGTGACAACCTTAGGAAATTCAGCAGACACAAAATTAGTGAGTTCTTCCCATTTGCCTAAACTGTGAGAGAAGGGTTTAACTGGTGGGACATAGTAGGTATTGGTGGATTAATTGAGTGCACACAAGCAGGCTGGGATACCGCTGTTGAAAAGAGTTACTTGGTGAAGTAATGCTTGGTCCACTGCCTAGAAGGTCATTCAACTGGGGACTTTGCTTTCTTTTGCTTATGCCATGCATCATCCCTCCAATTGCAGAATCATATTTATTTAATTTTTGTCCCAGTATGATGCTTATCTAGAATCTTTCTGGTCTCATTATCTTGTTCACACTATTGATCAACTTTCCACATCAGTAGTACTAAAGGTTTTGGTCATTGCTGTGACGAGATGAAGGGGTGAAGGCCTTCAATCATCTCTGGAAACCAAAATATTACCATGGGGAGTTGTGTGCATGTTGCACTTAACATCCAGGAAACCTTAGCATTCATATTGAAATCACTGATGATTATGTTTAGAGAGTCTTTGTTGTCTCGATAAGGCTTTAGCAGATATATGGTTTTTCTTATGACGACACTAAATGCAATTATTATGATTTGTATTTTTTCTGATAAGTTTTGCGGAACTCTTTGATTACAGGTACAAATTTAAGTTTCAAATACCTTCTTATTTCTCTCTTGTCATCCGAAGGTAATTTTGCGTGAAATGTTTCTCAGCAAAAAGAATTATTAGAGATTAGTTTGTTTTGTATTTGCTTGATCTCGTTTATTTTGTTGGTGGCTGATGATTTTCACTGGTAATTTTGAGACATCTAGCCTTGCTGTGTTGGAGGGCATTGCTATTGGCATCAACCCAGAATACAAAGTTCTGGGCAGTACGTACCCATGGATTGCTAGAAAAGTACTAACTGACAGCTCACCAAAACTGAAAGCTTCTTTAAGAGCACTTCTTTATAAGGTACACGCAAATGAGGTCTCTCATTCTCTTTCTTAGCACCCACTTGCAGCCTTCCTCTTGCTGAAGCAACTTGACAGACCTCTTACTAGTTCAGATTTCTGACCTCCATTTTGATTTTTGGTGCCACAGCCAAACAACTAACAATTATCCTTGCTAGTGGAGGAAAAGTTACAAATTTTTAGTAGTCGACTAGTTGTATTCATGAGTTCAAATGATTTTATTGGAAATGAATATTCAAGTATGTCACACTTGTTCTTTGTCCACAAAAAGGAACTATTTCTTCTTCGGCATGTTGCAGGAACAATGGATTATTTTGTATGTCCAAAAAGATGTGCAACGAGCTAGGTTTCCATCGTGTATGGATGTAGCTATGCTGGCAATGACTTTCTTTGCTATCCTTTTCTTTGTCGTTGTCATTAGTAAACGTAGTACTTGATACACGCTTGATTCCAACTAACTATGAATACTTTGAAGGGGCTTTCTTCTGAAAAGGAAATTTAAGACTAATTTTTTAACCTTTAGGTAAAGAAATATCAAACTTGAAGCCTGAGACAGTATACAGAAGTTTTACTGGTTGCCGATGCTATTTACTTAAAAATTGATAATTTCAAGTCCAACTGTTTATGTATTCGTGATAAACTATAACTCCATACTTTTGATTATAGGATGGTCAGTTCAGGATTGATCGACTAGAGTCTCTCTTATCAGAGGTAAGCTTTTTGATAAGTTTGTACGCATCGCTTTTGTATTTTGTAAGCATACGCCTGACAGTTACAGAGTGAAAGTTAGAAGCCGCAGCTGAGTTCTTGTTTTTCTTGATATTTGAGTTATATATGAGAAAATTGTTTCACCATATTAGCTTTTTGTTTCTGATATACAAGCATAGATCCTGAATCTCTCTTCATAACAGTCTCTCCGTGCCAAGACAGAAAGAACCCTGATAGAGAATCAAAATGGTGGGACTGATTCGAAGGTCGTTATCAAGCAAATTCTTTCTTTTACACTGGATGATAAGGTATTCTATCTCAGAAAATATTACACTATTAAACAGACCAGAAGCTGGAATACATCCATGAAAAAGGGAAGGAAAGAAATAAAAAAATACACACACAACTTATTAATTCATTTGTTTATCTTCAGGGTGCCTTTGTCAGAGAAATTCTACTTGAGGAATTTTCTAAGGTATGGACTCGTGTTTTAATATTACAAGAATGCAAGCAAACTTCTTAGGAATGCTCAGCACCTTCTTTTTCTAAATTCAAACAGGTGATGAATACTATAATTGCTCAACTCTTTAGGAAGTTTCAGTTTCATGTGTTTCAGTCAATTTTATTTTGAAGTCATTGGATCATTATGAAGACTAACTGGTTTGAATTAGTAGCACTCGTATCTGGTTGGTGTTTCTAAGTCAGATATTATTGACAATTGGGCGTTCTCATCTTTGTTCTTTTCCAAAGAAAAATATAGTTCCAGGAGAAGTACTTAAAAATAAATAGAAAACGGAAAGGTGAAGAGAGGTTTTGCTATCATGCTGGTGATTTGTGGATGGAAATGCATCTGATAATGCAAGACCCATTATCTTTTAGAAAGTTAGAAACTGTTTAACCAGTGAATATGACATGGAAACTAAAAGTATCATGTGTAGTTCCAGAAATCAGTGCTTTTGATGTTAGAGTATGCCTTCAGCAGTTTGAAGTGGTATCTAAATGCTAATGCGAGTAATCTAAGAAACTCAAATTGGTGAATTGCCACTTCACTTTTGATGTTTTGAGAAGTGGCTAACGTATTCCTTTTTTGTTGAGTTTCCGCTGGTGTATCCAAAATTTCCAAAAGTAGGGTGTACTGTCATTCAAGTCATCTGGTGGTTGTATTTGGAATTTACTCTTTATCCCAATTTACAGGGTATGGTTGCACTTGGTGTTGCAACTCTCGATTCAGTAACAAATACAGTTGCAGCTACATTACCGTTCTCTCCCTCCCGACCATCTTCAATGACTGATGAAGATATTACTAATCTTAGAAACTTGCAACGTCTATTACTGTTGATATCAGGACTCCGAGAAAACGAGAACCCCCGCATGGTAAGAGAATCTTGCTAATAAAAATCAATGCATATAAAACCTCCATGATGTTAATTGCTCCTCTATTATGGAAAAGTATCTGTAGAAAGTGTTGATATGGATTGCATGCACGTTAATATTTACCCTGTTTTCCACTTTTGATATTAGAGAGAGACTATCCACGGTTTACTCCCATAACATGCATGTATTCTCAAAGAAAACATTCAGATACATGAACAACTAAGATATTGGAGCTTAGAGACACCAGATAAAGCATCAGTTAAATTATTAGAATCCAGTAACTTAGTTACATTAGCTTGTTATCACATATCTTACATGTCTTTCAGAATGCCATAGTTTCTTTGCAAATATTTATGTGGCACCTTAAATACCAATTGCTTGCCTTGCTTAGTATTATGACAACACTCTTTGCGTCTTACTTAGCTGCTGAAAATCATATTTATTTCTTGACGCATGCTAGAATATATATGGACAGATTTTCCTTGCCAGCTGAGAATTCCACTTCACATTATCACCAATTCTGGTTTCCAAGCTTCTAGGCTAATTACTTATTCTGTAAATGGAATATCTCCCAGTTACTGAATTGTTATGTTATCTATAAATCATGTGCATCTATAATACTTGGTTTAACTATGGGCACCCCATTATTGATCATTAATTCATTGCCAAATTGATGTTTATTGTTATTGCACAATTACTTGATATTTTAGTAAATTGTGGACTCCTAATTTATTCTTTGTAGAAGGTTAATGGAGTTAGAACATCCAACAAACAGATGATATCTTTGAATGGAGCACCTGTAGCCCTTCAGCAATTTGAAGCTGTCCAAGAATATCTACCTCTCCTTTCAGTTCTACCTGAGGTAAAGCTCAAGAGATTTATCATCTCCATGATACAAAACCAATTTTATAACTGGTCGCATCTGTATGATAGCAATGACAACGTGAGAATTTTAATCCAGTCTTTTGGATGGTGTTTATTGTTAAAAAAGATGTCATATGGGCTTAACTGCATAACAGCATAAGTATGCCTGATGATCAGAAAATTACGCACACAGCACACCCCCTTTTTTACCTCCATTGCACTTAAACGTTATTTTCCCACCCGTTACTTCAGGAAGCTGTACAAGTCTACTATCTGAGTGTATGATTGCTCTCAGAGAGAAGATGTGTAAAGAGAAATTCTATAAGGGTGATTATTCCATTTTGATGGCTTATATTTTCAACTTTGTCTTCTCATTACTGCCTTAAACCAGCATTGAGACGCACTTCTTTATAACTAAAAATAGATGTGCTTTATATATTGCAGCTTCCACAAGAGATGCAACAACAGTTACTTCGCTTGCCTGCTGATTTTGCTGGAAAGCTGGCTTCCCGAGTCGCTGCACGGACGTTAAAGAGGGTATTCTTGTGAAATATCTCAGCTTATCATGGAAAAGGCAAGATATTCTATATCGGTCCTCCTCAAAGAGCTTCTTGGTTTGCGGGGGTTTGCATTTTGCAATTATCTAATCAAGCTTGCAAGTCCTAAATGAAGAGATCTTGGTTGATTTTATCTTAAAAGGCGGAGAAGATCAGTTCCTGAAACTATGTAGTTGCAAGAAATACACAAGTCTAAAAATATATAGGTAGTGCAAAATATAGTATATATGAAGGCAAAATGTTGTAATTCTCCTATTACAATACACTACTAAATTTTTTTTTCTTGTACCATTTAATGTCAAGTGTACAAAATTTGCTACATGATATAATGTAAAAACCGTGAATGAGCATAAAATCTTGGTTACTCAATGTAAGTCTTTCTAATAGAAATTCTTCTTTTTATTCAAATTTTTGCAACATAAAGGTGTTGGTTGAACTAGCTGAAATGCGCCATTTGCCTGGCTGGGAAAGGGAAGAGACCGCCACCGCCTTCCCCAAGGAATATAGCATTGGACTGGCTGATTATTTTGGTTGATGATGCATGCACTGAGGCCGATGGCGTTGGCCGGACATCTGTTACAAGGTATTTGATGAAAACACCATATACACGGGGAGAAAATTAGGAGTAGCGTTTAAGGGAACAGAAATGGTAGTTGTCTTTCTTTTTAGTTTATTCACAACGACACACACATTATGATCTCACTCATGGAGTCAAAGAAAGGTAGAACGTAAGCAAACCTTACTCTATCTTTGCAGGGTAGATAGTTATTTCCAATAGACCATCGACTTGAAAGAACTTTTTTATTTCTAGGATATAAACGGACTAAATCCAACATCAATTGCCGTTGGCAAACGCGATCATATATTTCTGTAATGCTCAACAGGTCCATCACCAGGGAAATCTACATAAAGCATACAATATAACAACAAACGCAAATTTCTGACTGGACACTCGTGGATTTTGTCGTGCTAGTCTTAATTCAAGAAAATTTACCATAAGAAATTGAACTTTCCAAATTTTTTTAAATTAAAAACAGGTCAAGAATCAAATTTATATTTGCGCATTCCAATTATGTCTTTGAGAAACTAGAAATTACATATAAGAGTATGTAGTTTGAAGGTCGGCGGCAGCTTATTAGCCGTCCATGTTATGGTCATACAACTTACATCAATAAATGTTCTCCCTCCGTTTCAATTTGTTTTGTTTGTCTATTTTGACTTGGCACAAAATTTAAGTAAAAAAAAAAATGGATCTTGTACTCCTAAATCAAAGATACATCACATCACCAAAATGTTATTTAAATTTGTAATCTTAAACATGTCATGTGAAAAGTTGAAATTAAAGAATGGGTAAAAAAGAAAAGATGCATTCTTTTTTAAAGAGACTACAAAGTAAAGTAAAACAAACAAATTGAAATCACGAGAGTACTACATAATTATCTGCAATTTATTCGTCTTTAAGACTCATTTTCGTAGTCATAAAGATGGAGCATCATTGCATATTCTTTGATACCTCCAACCCCAGCGACTCAAATATTCCAACTACAGCTAAACAATTCCGGCTATGCGATATGAAGTGACCCAACCAAATGTAATCTATGCCTCCATGGCAGAGTCAAGAATTTTACAAAGGATGTCCAAAAATTGCATAACAACTAGTGAGATTCGAACACGCAAGCGCTACCTATATATTGTATTTTTTTCTGACGAAGGGTGTCCAACTGGACACCCTGAGAACCAAGTAGCTCCTCCACTGTTGTGCCTGCTAAATGTAAATCTCTCCTTCAACAAGAGGGCGATGCTCGGATGGTGAGGATCCCCACCTTCACCCTAAAGTTGTAGGTTTCGAATCACTACTGAGGAAAAAAGATAGAAGCACGGGATGGGTTATATAAGCCTCCTAAACCAGGGGAATCTACCCAAGCAAGTTTATAAAGTGGAAAGGCATGTATTTACCACGAATATAAGCTTACATATAATATCAGAACAAGTAAACATCAATCGTAAACAAAAAATCAATTTCTTCCACGAGACAGTAGCTCGATCATTAGATATTCTAACCAAAGTAGATAAGCACCAAATAACACTAGAGTCTATTTTACGAGGAATCATGAGTTAAAACCGTCATAAACAAAGATAAACTAGAGATATATGTCAATTTTTATGATGCATCGCACCACTTATTACGCATAGTTATCTTAATATTTTGACGTCTTTGTTTCAGGAGTTTATTTGGTCTAGCGCCAGGGCTGAAGGGAGCGTAAGGGGAGGAGAATTGAGATAAATCATACATCAAGTATGATCTCCAATTATTTGTAAGATACATGCTCAGCTTTCCATTGATTCTGGCAAGAAGCCAGATGATAAATAGCAAAAGAAAACTCTACACATGTTAATGAGGATATCTATGTCCCCACGATTTTAGCAGAAGTTCCTATTAGCACCCACAACAATGCACAAAGTACTCCAAGTAAAGAAATACAACATAATCCATATTTGGCTTTGCCAGAACTACTTGAAGTTGCAGAGGTATTACCTGCAGCAACATTCGTGTTCCCGACATTTAATTTCATTCTACTAAAGCTAGACATACGCTCAAAGGCCCTGTTAACTACTAGAGCACTTTCAGCAGCTGAAGCAGGAGTTGTGGGTATAGAATCCACGAAAGCCCACAAATTAGAGGAGAACCACGACTGCGTACCATCATCCTTTTTCGCTAGATTTTGATTAGCGCCCATAGGATAATTTGCCATATTATTATCATTTACCACACCTAAACATTGCCAAAACTTGCTAAAGTTAGAAATAAAATCTAACACCAATATTAACAGCAGAAGAGCTCTTGAAGCTTGGCTCAAACTCCCCCATTTCCACTTGGGCAAAAGAGTTCTTGCCATACTGAAGATGACATGGTTATTCAATACCATCCATCTGTTCAAGAGCTCTAGCAAGTCAGATAACATAGAACAATGTGTTTATACAAATCTGAGAAGTATGATAATATTATGGCATTAGCCAAGCAAAACTAGCAGCATTGCTGTATGGAATTCTTTGAATACCTGAAGATGCTTGATCAACAACTGATTGATCTCCTTCAATGGGGTTGAAGACGCCAAATCTTTCATCATGCATCCAGAATTGATTATTTATCTGATTTTCATGATTCAAGCGCATCTGCTGGTTGTTCATCATGTCATTCTGGAAAGTGCTCATGTATGTAGTGGAATCAGGGTATGTAATCCCGTTCACAAAGTTGTTCATGTATGGTTCAGCAATTTGCCCCACTGTTGGTGTCCCCACATTATCAAGAAGTGAAGGTGCATCATGATACAGGTCGAACTCTGATAAGCCATCAAAGTCGTCAAACTGCAGAGTCTCCAGGTCTCCAGCAGGTTTGTCAAAGACTTGACCATTTGGTGTTTCATGATCAAAGTTTTGAACATTTGTTTCGGCAACAAGGAGGTCATCCATCTCCAAAAAATCTTCCAAGAAATCCTCTTCCACCACGTATGGGGGCTTTTCAGGATTCACCGGAGCAGATGAGACCTCTGGTGCCTCGTGCAAATGTAACGGTGATGTGCCCGACTCTGTCAGGTCAAAGCTTGCCCTCACATTATACTGCTGGCAGCTTGGCCCAGCAACAGCACAATGATTGTATAAATTAACTTCCCTCGAAGACTGATTTAGCAAGGTACTTTCAGTATCTTCCTCTTGAACAAACTGCTCCAATGCAAAATTGTTATCTACAGTAAAAGGACGCTTCAGCAATTCCTCAATTGCATCATCAGGAGCAGGAACTGCATTAATGTTCTTTGCAGAATTCTCCTGATGTCTCGGGCTCTCCAGCTGTACAGAGACTTTGGCATTTAGGCACTCATCATCAACCCAGTCCTCTTCTCTAAAAGGTGCACCATATTGCTCACCATTCTTGGGGCCAGGCCCACTCTTCTTGAAGACCTTGTAAAGTGCATAGTAGTCCTGTGCATTCTGGCATCTCTTCAGCTCTTCTTCATCTATGGTGTACTCGTGCATCACCCAATCTGTCCGTTCACCTACTGGCGCTCGCCCTTTATAAAAGACCAGCGTCTTCTTGACTCCAACAGCACGAGAGTTGCATGTAATAATACGATCTTTTCCAGTAGCTTTCCAATACCCGTGCTTTGATGCCCTGTTTGACCGTGCTCCATTGGGATATTTTCGGTCTCTGGGACTAAAGAAGAACCACTGCCTGTCCCCAGTTTTTAACTTAGACAAATCTGCAATTCAAATTCGCAAAAGAATTAGATAAATCTGCAATTCCAATTCGTAAAAGAAACAGTCAGTTTAGAAATAGAAAAAATTCAAACATGGTCATAAGTCTATCAACCCAAATTATGACTATCAATCAGCACCAATTAACATCAGACACTAGAAGAGAATAACATATCATTTGACATCTCAAGTCAGGAAGCAGGTCAAGAGAGCAAAAGGCTATCAAACAAAAAGAAACAGGAGGAATTTAGAATGCAAAAGCTATACATGGAACATGATCATTTGTGTTGAAGAATCATAAATACACTTAACTGCAGTTAAGTGCTGATAATGATAATTCCTCTCTGATCTTTCATAAATAAACTACCAAGAGCTTAAATATGTCTTAGAGATCTCCACACAAACTTCAACCACAATATACACAAAAACATCTAAGACTTAAAATAGAACCTAGATACCCCACCTGCCCACCAAAACAAACAAAAAACACTCAGCTACAGTAGCAGAAAAGCCTTGGAAACTCAGAATTATGCCAAAAGCACATTTTGTGATTTTACTTATTCCCCCACATAAATATCTATCAAATAAACACAAAAATCACAATAACCTAACAAGAGACTAGGAAACTCAACTATACAACAAGTTTAATTCCACATCCTAGAGCCATGACACAAACATTTCTTCTAAAAATATACTAATATTTAAGAAAGCACATATGATCCATCGACTAGTACACGCCTTTATCCACACAGAAAATACAATAAAGCAAAATGGTAACTTTCAAGCCAAACAACAAAGTCAACACACAAAAACTCCAGAAAAAACCAATACAGCAACCAGATAAATCACAATCCTCAAAAGTAAAATCACAAAAATCAAAAACACTACAAAAAAAAACACTTCACACACCAAAACCCTCCAAAAACCCAGCTACCCAGATGATCAAATCAAGTCAACGACCCAAAAACCACATCAAAATCTCACTTTTTAAAAAAATAAGAAAACTCATAACAAAATCCAAGAATTCATACCAGGCAAATCCTCTGGCTCCCACTTGTACACATCAGTCTCTGCAATCGCATCAAGCAAAATCCGGCGCCTACAGATCTTCCTCTTCAAGTAGTACAGAACAAGCTCCTCATCTGTCGGATGAAACCTAAACCCAGGTGGAAAAACACTATTTTCTCCAAAACACTCCGATATCTTCATCTCTTTACAAGGCGCTGATGATGATGGTGCTAACGAATCCATCAAAACCTTCATCTTTCTTCAAATCCACAAAATAATCTCAACACTCACTTCACAAATCAATAGAATATACCCTTAATCAATGAATCTGAAGCTGTAGTTACAGAAAAAATTGTGTTAGATTGAAACCCTAGCAGACAATTGAGAAGGGGCAACTCTAAGAATTGGGGAGAATTTAGAGAAGGACCCTAAGAGTCAAATAAGAAACTGACAAGAGAAAAGGGGAAGAAATACCCCCGCGGTTTTGTGGGCTAGGCGGTGACGAGGGGGTGGGGTGAAGGATCAGAATCTGGTGTGATTAAGCTCAGTGAGTTATGAGTGGGGGTTCTTGGATTGGTATTATTATTAAGGTTTAAGAAAAGGTTCAAATATTGTTATTGAACCTTTGTGAAAGGGTTCAAATTTGGTTGTGAAATGGTCTAAATTTATAATTGAACTTTCAAAAAAAGGGTCATTACTTAGTAATATTGTGTTCTTCAATATTCAAACCCTGTAAGGATAATATCTTAAATCATCTCAAACAAAACTCAAATAAAGAATAAATATACTAGCAAATTAATTTATATTTGATCTACCAAATTTTGTCGATATAATTTTAGCTTTTAAATCATTTACAGTAATATTGTGGCAATCAAGATAAAGTTACATTGATTGAGGTGATCTTATGTTAGAGATTAAAAAAAAGCGAAGAGAATAGTAGTAAAAATGAAGGTACGAAAAGATTGTCTAAATATAATGATTTTTGTGTGTAATATTTGTGTTTTCTTTATAAGAGTGTCATTCGGGTGAAGAAATGGTTGAGTGATAGTGGTCGAGAGTAGAGAGAAGTATTGTTATGGCAATTGATAGATTCAACGTGATGATGTACGGTGATTATGAAAAATAAAATTTGTATAATTTCATAAAGTTTAAGAACAAATTTAAACCATCTCACTTAGTTCAAAGACAAATTTGATATGTTTCTCTTTTATAAAAGGTTTTACTTGTTGAAAGCTTATATTATTAGTAAATAATAAGGGTATAATTAGACTAATATTATAGCGGTAAGGACATATTTGTTATGTAGTTTGTAATAAATACTAATAACAATAACTATTAATAATATAAATAGAAATTAATGACCGTAAAAACATATGAGAATTTGTAACAATAGTAACACTAGTCGATATTCATGATAATATTTTTAAGTTATAATTTAATTTAAAAAATTATAAAAAATATATTTTTAAGAAAAGAAGGCCGGCCCGGCAATGTCTGTAGCCCACAGGGGCTGGGCCGACCATTTTTTGGGACACATAAAAAATGGGCTAACCCGATCTAGCCTTTTTACTAACGCATAAGAGAACACTTAATATTCCCTCCATTTCCTATTGACTCTTACTATATGCCCAACAATATTTTACCTCAATTATTAACAGACGGTAAAGTTAAATCATTTCACAAAATTTAATGAAATACTTGAATCTTTTCCTTTTAAACTTTTAAAGAATGAATTTTTTTTAAAAAAAAGAAAAAAAAATGCTTAGTCATGAGAAAATTCTACAAGAAATAGAAAGCAGGTGAGCAGACTGATTTGGAAAATTTGTGACATTTGTGGTGTGAATTCTTATGAACTTTGAAAACTAAAATAAAGTAAAAGGTTGTCTTTTGGGGCAAATTCATGTATCCAATAAGTGTCAATTTTTGCTTTTGGTTTTTTTGGTTTGTCTCACGATGAGGTAACATTATTTATTGATCAAAGTTGATAAATGCCCTTAATTTACTGGCATCCTATCGACTCTGGCTAACCCCAATCATGTAGTTTATAGTTTCTTTTCCATTAAATTCGGATTTGTGTCGAAAAATTCTATATTGGAGTTCTATATACTACCTTCGTTGGTATTTAGTCTATAGTCAATCCATCTCAAATTATTTTTGTGTTTTCTTTTATTTTTGTCATTTCTCTGTAAATTAGGTACTTTTTCAATTACAATTCGGTTTACTTTACTACTAAGGAAAAATGGGAAAAGGGATAATGAATTTTATCTTGAACTTCTAATACTAGACTAGAAGTCCAGAAGCATAACAGATAATTGCAATAGAGGAAGTACAGTTTTTATTTTATTTATTATATATACGGAAAGAATACATAAAAATTTAAATTTTGTGGGGTTTTGATCACTTTACAAAAAACCACTAATAATAGTTTGAGTATTAAAGAGAGTGTCCCGTGGTTAATAAAATGGTTGAAAATTTTAAGAATTTAAGTTTAAAATTTACGGGGATAAAAAAAAGACTAGGTGATTGCTCCCTTCATTTCATATTAATTGAATTGTTGAGGTGTTTCACACCCTATAAGAAAAGAAGATTAAGACATAAATTAGGTATAACTTTCTATTTTTACCCTTATTAATTATTATCAAATTCATGATTAAAATAACTAAACAATAATTAATAACTACTTCCAATACCAACTAATGAAGGGTAAAATTGGAAGAACATTTTAAAAGTAGTCCAAAAAATTAAGCAATTAAATTAATTTGAAAAATAAAAAATATTTCAACAATTCAATTAATATAAAATGGAGAGAGTCATATTTAAGCCTTTTAGGTTTTTACTATCACATGTTCATAGCATTAGGTTCGAGCCAAAAAAAATGGTGCAAAATTCGGTTGAAAATGTTTGATGAAATTATAGAAATTGTTCTTTAAATAAAATGATTTTTATTTTTTTATTATTCAAATTGAATCGATTTTTAATTTTGTTTTTAGCAATCGAACTTATATTTAATAAATCATAGGTTCAAGGCAAAAGTTATGCAGGCATAAACTATGAAATATTATGACAGAAAAATATATTATATCTTGCAAATAGATTTTTTATTACAAGAAACAAAATAAAATCAACAAAAAAGTAGTGGCAAGTGAAAATGATCAGTGTCGCTTTAAAAAATAACTTTTGCAATGCATGAGTTTAAATTTTAATTTGACTCTAATATGAATACTGAATTACGAATAAGAAACAAAAAAAAAATATAGTATAGTCATAACTACCTACAAGGAAATTGGTTTTGTTATATTTACGTAATATAATTGTTTTGCAAAGGAAATTAAATTGAATCTCTTGCCGACACCTAGTTACAACCCCTTGCAGTTCTATTTTTATTTTTTTTTATTTTATTTTGGCAAATTTGAATGGGTCCAGTTCTTTCCATTTACTATATTCAATTATTTTTATTTTATTAAGTTAAAACAAATTCTCAAAGTTATAAATAAAATATACCAATGAATTGTCTGATTTTAAAACCTTGCATTTTAATATGTCTACTATGCATTAAACTTCACAAGTAATCGACCAAGTCTAAGAAATAAAACAATAATACTGCGTGGAATATTAGTGAGATCAAAAAATTGATATATAATTATTTAATCATGAACAATAAGATACTATCTTTTTTTATAAAACCAAAGGTAATGATCAACGTTTTATTCATTTAACAAGGCAAATTTGAGTGCATAAGAGAAGGAAAATAAAATGAAAAATGACTAGATATGACAACATTATTATCTAATGAAATATCTCAAAAAGCTATGTCTTCGGATCATAAAATATTCTTGAGCAATTTCAAAACTTATAAATAAAAGTAACACAATCGGGTGTACAAATCATTTCGTATTTATGAAAGATTTGAACAAAGAGTGTGTTGTACATAAATAGTTTATTCTAATACAAATATTAATAATTATTTTCATGGTTCAAATTGATAACTTGTAGTTGTAGATCACACAAAGACAACTTTATTATTCTTCAAGACTCTCCTTCATAAATAAGAACAACAAAAAAAATCAAACCAATATAATAATATGAAGTTTTCTAGTCATCAGTGAACAAAAATATCTCCTTATTATTGTGTATATATATTGCATCTGATTATTTATCTTTTTCATTTTTCAAATCTAGAAAAAAATATTATACGCAAAAACACCAAATTGATACCGAATTCCTATTGAATCACTCAAATCTACTAATTAATTGAGAAAATGAGGAAGATTAAATATTTTTATAAGAATCTAATGGACAACACATTATTACTCCAATTATAACAACGATTAAGTCAAACATTATTAATTTAATGAAATACATTTGACACTTTCTTGTAAAAAAATTGTAGTAGATAATTTATGGAAATGGTTCGTCTTTCAAAATATATGGATATAGTAACTTATTACCTACTATTAAGTGAAAGGTTCAATATATGCATAAAATAAAATGGTGAAAGATTACTATATCCAATATTTACATTAAATTATACTACATTATTATAATCAAATATAAGATTACAATGTGAGTAATTAATTGTTCTCTCCGTCTCAAAATATTTTTCGTCATTTTTAAAAATATGCGTCATTTTAAAAGTTCAATACAAAATTAATTATTATTTTTCCGTATAACCATTAGTGGTTTTGTTATTCTCGAAGAATTCAACTATCTTAATTACTTCACTCATGATACATAAATACTAAATAGAATAAATATTCAATCAAGAAAGATTATTATTATTATTATTATTATTATTATTATTATTATTATTATTATTATTATTATATATAAATAAAGATAAAATAGCCAAACACTCCTTTTACTTAATATTTATTTAAGAGATGTATAAATGAAAAATACAATCAATATTTTGAGACAGAGTTTAGCAATTAAAATATGTTTTAAGTTAGTATATATCATGTATTCATTAATTTGAATAATTTTTTACCAAATAAAATGAGTAATACTTTTCAACCATTCCAAGTTACAATGAACCTTAACCTTCTTATATATATACATAAAAGTCAAGTCAAACGTTAATATTTTAAGGAAGAAAAATGAGAGACATCAAAATATATGAAGATAAGAGATTCCATTATATAGAACAACACTAGTGCATATAAGTTGGACCACTTTATCTTACCAAATAAAAAAAAAAACTTGGACCACTTTTTAATTTATTTATTCGTTTAATAAATGTCTAAAATATTTATAAATCAAAATAAGTTAAAAGTCATAAATTATAATTTTATTTTTAATATCTTTTCTAATATCTGAAATACTCTTCCTAAAACATTCTAAGGGCCTTTTTGGATTGGCTTATGACTTATAAGTCAAAAGCCATCTTATTTTTATTGTTTTACCTTTAAAATAAGTGATTATAAGCATTTTTTAACTTTATTCAAACACTTCAAAACTGCTTAAAAACTATTTTGACTTAAAAGCACCTAAAATAAATGTTTTAATATATTTTAAAATGGGTCATATATTTTGACTTAAAAGCACCTAAAAGAAAATAATCTTAATAAGGAACCACGAAAGCAAGCCTGAAGTTGTGTAGTGTGAAAGAAAAATAAATGTTTGTTTTTTGTACGTATGTTGGTTTGGGTGGGTGTGTGCTGATTGTATTGTGTATATATATACACTATATATGTGTTGTTGTATTGAAGTGAGGGGAATGGGTTTTTTCTTTTTTCTTTTTTTTTTCCTGTACGTGTTGTGTGTTTTTCCTTCGCTGATTTTTCTTTTTTTCCTTTTTCTCCTCTGTATTGCTGATAGTTGTGTGCGTATGGTGTGTAGTGTGTGTTTTTCTGATGGTTTGTGTGGAGGTGTTTAGTGGTGTGAGTGGGTAGTGGGGTAGGTGTAAGTGGGGTTGAAAGTTGAAGTGGGGTAGTTTAGGTTATTATTTTTTTTTTAGCTTAAATATATATATATATAAATCATAATAATAAAAATATTAATTAATTATTTTGAATTAATAAAATATAAGAAAAGTCAAATAGCTAGTCTAAAAATATAATTAAGAAACACTAGCTTATTTATTAAATCTAAATTAAAAGAAAATACATAGTTTTTTTTTTGTTATTTTCAAATCTTTTTAAAATAAACTTACTAAAATAAGGTAAAAGTCAACATATTTAATTTAGATTTTTATAAAATATTTAAGCTTTAGAAATGGTGTAAGACCTTAAGTTTGGTAAAAAATTACGTGTCTACGAGAAATATAGTGTCTGGCTAACTAGCATTCTGTTTTATCTTCCAAATTAGGGTGTTGTAGAATGTGTGCCCAGTCAATATTGAAATGCCAGATTTACAGAGGGATGTATCACGAGTCAAAATCACGATTAGCGTCAGAATAGAGTTAATCTTGATAAAAGAAAGACTCCAATTACCTTCTTCCTGAGAGCAAGGAAGTCTCAACTCCCAATCCCCCAACCACAAGGTGAGGGGTGAACCTTCTGTCTGATTCGATCTCATCTATGATATATTGCTGCAGGATATTGTGGGAGCTTTACCATAATTGTGTAGCGCAAGAGAACTTAATTTCATGTTCAGTGGCTCATGGAATTTTGTTGCGAATAGAATGTGTTATATGTATTGCTCGAAATGTCTAAAATTTATAGCAATACAAAGCAAACAATGTAATTTACAATTGGGAGGTTGTGGAAAGGATCACTAAATAGAACAGAATCCAAACTATTTTCACTTTGAGTAAACCAAAGGGGAATCACAAGAATGAGATAAGAAACTTCATTGGAAAAAGATTAAAAAATCTGAAGCAATTCATATGAAAAAATTAACAAATTATAGAGAACAAGAGGAGGAAAAGGCACTATTATTATTGAGATTCAAAAGATTTAATATCTATGTAGGTTCCTAATCTATTTATATACAAATTGAACGTCCACAAGCATGTATCTCATCTTCATATTTGACAATTTTCTAAATAAGATATAATAAGAACTCAAAACTATCTTCGCCAGTACAAAGAGGATGAAAGATGAGCAAGCGCACCAGATGGAACAACGTCAACTGGTTGTGAGCCACTGCTCCGGTATAGTTCAGTTGTTGGACCAGTAGCAGCAAGCTGATATGGTGGAGGTATGGTGTTTGACAGCCCCGTAAAGCCTCCCAAGTTTGGTGGAGGCCTATAAAAATCACCAGTTATGGTATTTGGCAACCCTGCAGAGCCTTGTGAGTATGGTGGTGGCCTGTTAACATCACCAGGTGTGGTGTTTGACAACCCCATAGAGTTTTCCATGTATGGTGGAGGCCTACTATACGCATCACCGGTTATGGTGTTTGGCCCTTCCAAGTAGGATGACGACCTATATGCAAATCTGTGGGAGGGCAGCCTGTCATACACAGTTGCATCACGAAGAGATCCATCAACTCGACTCAGAACAACATCGGTGCCTGCGAATATACCTGCTCCAGGTACAGCCATGGCCACACCTCCCAGAGGTCCTGCCAGCGAGCCAACAATATTTTCATGAATGGAGCCTGCAACAGGTCTATGATATACCCAAGGGTACACAGAATGACCATAAAAGTGTCCAACCGTTCTATCACCTTCTAACAAGGTATTGCTTCTATCGACATGGTTAACGACTCTCTGTTGTGGCGTCCATGGATTAGGAAAATGTGAGTGTTTCACTTCTCTGTAGTTCAACCACTCAGTTTCATCATCTTTTCTCTTTTGTACCATTCTTTGTTCATCTTTCAGATTCTTCCTGAATTGAGCAAGTTCTTTCTCTAAACCTATTACTTTCTCGCCGATTTGCAAACTCTGAAAGAAATTTTGAATGATCAATGTTGTTACGTCCCAAACATTGCATGACAGATTTCAAAGTACCCAAGTACCTCCTTTTAGCTCCAATAATCTCTTGAAGAGCTGAGTCTTTTGATCCTTTATTCTGTTCAAATGTCTGAATTTTATTGCATAATGACACTTCAGACTCGTGTAGAAATATGTCAATAGTCTTTGAGGGCTAAATCCATCTTCAAGACCAAAACAAAAGGTAAAATAAACGGCGTCACCTACCATATTTTGATTCAGCATCCCTTCTATTATTCCTGGAATCTTTGCCATGAGAACACTTGATCTCCTGAGGGAGCCAGAAATCATCTTGATGTAACTTTTGGTGCAGCAAATCCTTGATATCCTCATTTCTAAATGCTTGTGGAATCCCGAAACACCAAAGAAACAACAACAAACCTCGAGCATCAATTTCCTGAACTTTTAGTATACCTCCTTCAAAATTCAATCTCCTATACCATGCTAAAGCTGCTTGCCCTGCCTCTTATCTCCATTTTCAATCTCAACAGCTCTTCCCTCGCCCTCACCTATCATTCTCAAGAAGCACTCCAAAAGCAATACTAAAGCCCGTCTTTCCGTGATCAAAGGTGAGCCTTCAACATAAGTATTGCTCCCTTGAGTATAAAACATGCCTATAGCTTCCAATATCAGCCTTGCAGGATTAGGCGAGAGTTTCAATGCCTTGGGGACTTTTTGTTGCAGCGTCTTTAAACATGAGAGATGCCTTATCATGTACTTCCGCAGACCATGACTATTCATTGTTTCGCAGAGGATTTTCACCTCTGAACTAGACGAGGCGGGGATGATTTCAGGTCTATACGAAACGATTTCGGCTCCGGACGAGGAGGGGATTTCAGCTCTATACGAAACAATTCCGGCTCTGGACGATGAGGGGATTTCAGTTGTTTCTCTTCCTCTCCTTCTTTTGACGATTTAGGTTGTGAACGAGGAGGATATTTCAATTGTTGCTCCTCTTCCTCTTCTTCTTCTTCCTCCTCCTCCTCCTCCTCTTCCTCTTCCTCCTCTTCTTCTTCTTCGGAGGGGTCAGATGGTTCTGCGGCTGGGGCTGGTGCTGGGAGTGCAGGTGCTGACGGAGTTGTATTATTTGGGCGCGATAGAAGTAGCACAGAGGAGTCGATTGAGGTACGAATGGTATCAATGTGTGTGTAGCTCACCTAAGCATCGTTGGAATGCCGAGAAACCGTCGGAGAGTTTGCAGAGATTGGCATTGATCAATTCCTGAGAATATGTTGGAGATTGTTGCAATTCCGACTGTTTCTACTGCCGCGAAGAGTTTCCTGTTTGATGTTTCTGTTCTGCTCGGAGTAATTGCTTGGCCAATGATGGAGTAGCCCTGGCGCCGGCGCTGTAATCCGCCGGTTTATCCATGGTATTAATTGGAGTATGAGAAAAAAAGGATCGAAGCCCTCAACGGAGGAAATGTATGAACCTGTTAAATAATTATATTTTCGGGCTAAATATATTTTTCTCATTAAATTTTGACATGATTTGCCTTAATTTTAACAGATGATCAAATGAAGTCACACGTGAAGGTAAATATATCAATTACGATTACATAAATATAATTAACATATATTAATATTTATGATTATAATTTGTCATGGAAAATCTCAATTTGCTACGGCCAATTAAATTCATTACTTAACAAGTTTATTCAATTTCACCGTTTTAAATTTACAGTGAAAATTGAGAAGTCGACTATAGAATTTTTTATTATTTTTATCGTATTATTTGAGCTAGTCTCAGTATGATATATATAAATTTTAAACTTGTAGATAAATTTGTCATTTTCTTATGATTTCAAATTTTAAATTCGATAAACAAGTGGATTATTCAATTTTTGCTTTTAATATTAGACCGATTATATCAGCATATTGAAAATTATATATATATATTATGGACGTTATGTGACTAACAAAATTCACCATTATTGTTTCTTTGTTAGTTCCAAAGAAAAACTATGTGAAATCTAACCTATTGTCTTTATCTTCTTTCAACAAAATTTAATATTTTCTCTTATTTAAAAAAAAATTGATATTTTAGTGGAATAGTATTTTTAGAAAAGAGAAAATAGTAAATTTTATTGGAGAATGAGAGAAAATAGTGTAAGATTTTTTGGAATTATTTCTTTGGAGATAACAATGGTAAATTTTGTTAGCCACAAATGTTCCATAATTGAATTTAACACTTCTTTGATGAATTGTTAGGTTTGAGGTAAAGGATCAAAATAAACTTATATTCTTATAGTCTGGTGATTAGCCTCTCCCGCACTACTCGAAGCTTTCGTAAATTCATTGTCGGTTTCTATCATAGTGGAGGTTGCATCTATATCCCACGCTCTTCAGGAAGAGAAGGACTCCCTGGGTTCTATACAGAAGAATCATTTCAATTAAGTGAAATACATTATGGACCAAAATGAACAACATTATTTGTCATGTTACGTTTTTCAAAAGTCAATTTGACAAACTTTCAAAGTTAAATTCGGTTACATTAATTCGATATTTTAAACAAAAAAACTCAGATATTCAAAAACTATACAAAAAGTAAAATATTGGTCAAGATTTTTATAGTTTGACTTTAGAAAAAAATTATGACAATTAAAAGTGGACTAATTTAAAACCAATTCAATCAATTAAATACCAGTAAGATAAAACATTACCCAGTACCATTTTGGTCATTTTCTCTGTTCTTTTTCCGTGAACTCCGCTAAATCACTCTTCTTTTCAAATTACAACATTCGGAGGGAGAAAAAGAAGAAGAAAAAAAGCCCTAAACTTTGGTCTTGTAGTAAGGGGGTCTGGACAGTCGAAAATGGTGGATGGGTCGAATAACGTCGATGTAGAGAAGCTGATCTCCTTCAGTAAGGATCTTGTTCAGTTCTTGAAAGAAGATAAAGATGTCAGCTTCTTGAAACAGTGTAAAGAGCAATCTAATGCCCTTCAATCACACTGCCACACTGAGCACCAGACCCTTCAGAATTCCATTCAAGGTGGGGTTTTTGTATTTCCTTTTCAGTTTTGTAAATTGAGGGCTTGTTGAATTTTTTAGTGACTTAAAAGTTTGAATCTTTCCCAGTTGGAGTTTTCCCTAATCCCCATAGAGTCATAAGACTATGTGAGAAAGAATAAGTTAGCTTAAAGATTGAACCTTTGGAATTGTGTGTATAATGTTCTTACTGTTGAATTTTTATTTTTTTTGGAAATGGTAGGAGGGTTACTGAGTGAACCTCTTTCTGTGTTACTTGAACTGTGGCCTTGGCCATGAAAATTGTAAGTATTTGATAATTGGAATTCTGAGGTGTTTCTGAATTTTTATGATTGATTTGGACCGAAGAAAGTTTTTGGTGTTTTTCAAATTCTAGAATTTTATGGCCAAACGTGTTTTCTAGAGTTAAAAAAATTCATGGCCAAATGCTCCCTTAGCTAACGGATTGTCCCGACAGACAACCCACTGGTCAAGAGGTTACAATTTAAGCTGCAGATCTCGGTGGTGTCACTCATAGCTAGCTTAGTAGTGCCTGACTGGACCTTCCCTACTTTCTATGAACAATGTGAGAGAAAAAACATTGGCTTAAAGATTGCAACTTTAAATCTGATATAGACAAGGTTTACAATGTGCTTTGCTGTTGGATGCAGGTTTTTTCCTCCTCATAGCACTTCTGCTTTATAGAGACTTCTTTACACTTGAAATTTTGCTTTTTAATGATATCTTTGTTTTTGGATGTTTCATTTAGTAACATTCCTTTAATGACAGAGAGAAATGTGGGTTGAGTCAACCTCTTTCTAGTTTAATTAGTTCGAAGATTGAACCCAAGGGACATTCCGTTGCCTAGAGGCTATGAGTTGAACCACAGTGCATAGTTCAAACCTCAGGGTCACCACTACGCAATAGGATCTTCCTTGCTCCTTAAAAACTATGCAGTGAAAAAAAAACTGTGTGTAAGATTGCATTTTTGAATCAATGTAGACAAACTTCACAATGTTCTTGCATCTGGATGATTCTTTTTCTTAGTACCAATTATTAGTAGATAACTCTCTTTACATGGAACTGAAACACCGTTTTCTGTTTGCTTGCGTACTGGAGTGTCAGGTCAAGATTTCTTCTTGCAAAATATCGTGATTTCTGGATGTTTCTTTTATACTAACATTTCGGGGAGTGTGGAGTCTCTGTCTCTTTCTTTATACCTTTACATGAGTACTACTGCTGGAATCTAGATGCTCTCATGTCAACCCTCATGAGATTTTTTAGAATGTATTATATATAGTGTAAAATCGGTGCTATTGCCTACTTATTCCTGATTGTTTTGGTGATACTTCTACTTTTGGTATAGTTTGTTTCCGAGTTGAAGTCCTTTTAGCCAATTATACTGCAAAAATAAGTAGAGGCCCAGTATGTGTGTCCGTGTGTTTAGTTTAATGATTAGCTCAACAGACCACTACTTTGGTTCCTTTCGAGGTCCCAACATTGATCCTTTAAATCCCTCAGGCCTCAGACATACATGTTGGTTTTCTTATTATATAAGTTGGAAATTGGAATTATGTTGGTATTTAGACTTTAGTGTCTTTGTTCGATCAGTAATTTATGATTGTACTGGGAGATGTCCCGATTTCTGAATTTGAAAGTATTAATTAACTAATTTCAAGTCATTACATATACTCAGATTATCAAGGAAAGATAAATGCATGTAAGCAGAGAACAACAGAAGCACAATCTGAAGCTGCTGCAGATGCTGAAATAGATAAGCTGCAGAAAGAGTTAGAACAGGAGATCCAGAGAGAACAACTGCTAAGAGAAGAACTTAGATAAGTATATTTAACAACGTTAGATACATGTATTTGTATTTCTCAGATAATTTAGTGTTATGCGTACTGAGTGACACCTTTTTTAAACACAGTTATAACCAATGAGATCAATGATTTAGATCGTCAAAGAGACTCTATTGAAGAGCAAAGGAAATTGCTCAAGAAAATTGAGCAAGATCAGCTTCGAGCTGAGTAAGTAATCAGAACCTCTTGTAGTACTTTAATATGTTTATGATTATGTCAGACATTTACTTCCAACATACTACTATAATATTTCGTTGAAACATTCCCCTCGTGACATTGATATGTTGACTCCTCCTCATCCTCTGAGTTTCAAACCGTGCCTACTGGCCCTTGGGGTTTTTTGGGTCATCAAAAAAGAAAAAGATATTGATATGTTGACTCGTTAAGCTTTTGCAACTTTATGCTGTCAAAGTATCTCAAGAGGTTGCGAGTGTCTGATATGTTTTCATCATATTCTGTGGATAATTTGCCTACCAGTTCCATACTGCAACATGGTACAAATATTTGACTGTATCTGCCATATGCCAATCACTGTTAAGATAGTCCATTAACATCCCATCTGGTGCAGACCAAGTTCTACCAAAGTTCATCATTGGATGTCTAGTTGTAACTATTGCCGAACTAAGTATTTCTACAAATTGAATATACACATGATTTGACATTATCTGGACGCAACAAAACGTATCCCTCCTTTCCACTTTATGGGATACACTTTTCTTTTTAGTCCGTTCCAAAAAGTATGACACATTTCCAAATTTGTAAACAATTAACTTTATACTTCCCATTTGACCCTTAATGAGAAGCTTTTATGACCATCCAGATGTTATGGCATATTTAAGATCACGAGTTCCAAAAGTTCTACAGACACACAAATGTTATGACATGTTTAAGACCATAAGTTTCGAAAGTCTTCATTTCTCGCTTAAACTCTATGACGATTCAAACTAAATCACATAATTTGGAACTGAAGGAGTTGTATTTTTTAAGGTTTACCTCTGCTGCAGCTTTACCTCATGAACATCATCTGAGGATTGAAATTTGTTAGACGTATTACTTTTTTTTGTTTGTAGTTTACACACTGTAGACACTGCCGCTTGCAGAATATCCTGGTGTAAGGATACCAGTCTTTTTATCCAGAAAGTTCCTTTTCCTCTTTTTTTCTCTTTAAAATCCTTAGTATTGAAGTTGTACTCCCAGTGTGCGATTGATATGTGGTAATTTGTGTTAAAAGTAAGTACTAATATTTAGTGATCTTTCCTTGTCTCTCTCTAGCTACTGTTGTTTGTAATGTTTCTTCTTTAAGGGCTGTTTCTCGTATATGTTTAATTTCGAGCAATTTTCTCCTCTTGTTTTATAGGATGAAGCTATCACTGTATGCCTCTGTTACAAGTATCATCCCGGACTTGGATGATCAATCCAAAATATCAGGCCGTATCCTAATTACTTTGTTTGCTAAGATAACATTTCTGATTCTTTTCTAAATTCACCTTGCGTCTGTTTTTCGAGATTGTGCAGCAATTCAGTTCACCTTGACCTATCCTAGATATTGTGGAGAGAGATAAGAAGGTGGTTGAAAATTTCGAGTTTGATTCATCAAATCAAACTGCCTTTGACACTTGTAACAACATCTGGAAGATGATTAATTTGTAAGAAGCAGCATTGCTCAGGCTTAGTTATGACTTGCATTGTTAAGAGTACCGTATTGCCTTGGTTGATCAGATTTTTAATCTAATCATACTAGATCTCATTGCCATTTTGCATTATAGTGTGTTTCATTTGAAGTACAATCTTGTATTTTGTATATGATATTTGTTGTTCCAGAATCCAAATCATTTCTAATGCTTTCACAAGTCTCAGTCTGTAAAGTTATAAATTGGAGAAAATCAACAAATCTTAAACATTTGCTAGGTAGCAAAATCCAATAGTCTAATTATAAGTTGCAACATTGACATGTAGCAGGTAACTGCTCAAGCTTTCTCAACGTTCCATCAATATCCGCATCATCATTCCATTCTATTGAAAGAATTCCTCACATATTTCACCTCACTATATACAGAAACAGTATGATAAGAGTCGAGCTAGCACGTTAAACATTATGAAGATTTATACCGCATATGGCCAATCCAGCAATTGTAAAACTACAAAATGCAGTGGAGATAGATAGGAAACTCTATCTACGTGAAGGAGAGATTTTACAAGAAATAAATATGCTAGAAATTCTCAATTCATACATAAATCCCAATTTCAATTCATACATAAACGTTGAGCTGTTGTCTCTCTTATACAGCTCATTCATGCCAAAAGTCACAAATGCTGGTAAAAAGCAGCGAAAATCAGATGCAAATTATCACAATCAGAGTTCAGGCCAAGGTTTGCCCATCAATCTCCCCTGTAACAAAAAAAATACAACTAAACTTCAATCCGAGCAAGTTGAGATTTGTTTGTGTAAATTCTCACTGTCTGTGTCAATCCATCTTAACCCATCTTACCTTGTAATGTTACAATCCACTATATTGACTAGTTTGTTGGTTGTCTACTTAGGACCTAAAATTTGAGCAAGCTCACACAAGCAGAGTTTCTGTCACGACCCGATTTCTCGAGTCATGATGGCACCTATTATACCAACCCGTAACCCAGAGCATCAAGCAATGAGTGTAAGAGCAGAAACTAGCGAAAACAATAATCTAAACAAGGACAACAAGACGGAAGCAAACCAAAATAAATATATGCAAATAAAGATCCCTCCTAAAACCTGGAAGTCCGTACAGAGCTACTAACAAAAAGATTACAAGTTCCAAGAGTGGACCACAGAAACTCGACCGTCTCAAAAGGTAAAAGACAAGTCTATATATATACAGACGGAGACTGATATAGTACAGAACGCCGTGTGCTCACCCCCGTCTCCGGATCAGGCTACTCCAAGCTGGATCAACGCTGGCCACTGGTGCTCGGACCTATATCACAAAACAGATACAGAGCGTAGCATGAGTACCAAAACAGCAGGTACCCAGTAAACATCATAGGCCGACTGAACTTAAAAAGTAAATGCAAGATGAAAAGAAGGAATAACACAAATGGAGATTAAAAACAGAAAATTAAGTAACAATAGAATGCACACGAGTGTAGAAAGAACTAACTAAAGTAATCTATAAGCTAACTATACCTAACTAGACCCCTATAAGTCCAGAAAGTACACTCGTGCGCAAGTTAAATTAAAAACCCGAACAGACCCCCATAAGCCCGACGAGTACACAGAAAAATTATAGTTAAAGAGAATTACATATGAGAACCCAAGAACGAAAAACATCGAACCAGAACCTCAACCCTAATAGTAGAATCTGACAGTACGGAGGCCGGACCTCGAACCGGATGCTCACTAGAAGTACCAAAGTAACCAATCACAAGTATCAAGTAACTAACCAGATATGGGCGATAGAGATCGGACCTCAAACCGAATGCTCTATATAAGTATCTGGGTGATAGAGGCCGGATCTCAAACCGGATGCTCTATATAAGTATTTAGGCGATAGAGGCCGTACCTCAAATCGGATGCTCTATACAAGTATTTAGGCGATAGAGGCCGGACCTCAAATCGGATGCTCTTCGAAAATATTAATGAGGTCGAGACCGAAGCTCGAATCTGGATGCCCGACAAAGGTGCCAATGTAGCTGCTGAAAGAGTCCCAATCAATCCATTCTCAAAAATGACTATGGAACACCGTCTACACTTAGCCAATCAATGCAAGTCCTTGGAACTAAATTGAAAGCCAACTTCAAATCGTGAAGCAGAACTAGTGTCGCCGACGTAACTCGTGAAGTCGTAACATCGGGAAAATAAGGATAACTATCGTCGGAGTAAGCGTATCGCCTAGCTAAGGTCCAAACTATGAGACTCCAGTCTGCTACACTAGTCTACAGGGATCTAAGTCGGCCGAGCGATGTCGGGGGAAAACTAAGGCCTATCGATTTCTAATTATGAATTTCTAAGGCAATCACTAATCAAACCTAAACTAAGGTCCAACATGCTTCAGGTAAATAGTAATCAAGTATACAAGCTGTCTACATAGCAAGGAGGGTTAATTAGTAACACCAAGCATGCTCACAGTTACCCGATAAATCCCGAAAGAGGCCAAAACATGATTTCTAAACACCTATGCATGATTCAATAACTACGAACCCAAATCCCAACTAATCAACATGCATTCACACTCTCAAGCTCAATCTAAGAGAGGGAAACCGTAGCCTACCTGTAGGCAAATCATGTGCGCTCCAAAATAACTCATCCAGAGCTTTTCCTTTCCAAACGGCCTCAAAACATTGCCACGCTATCAAAAATAGAGTCACAATGTTATTACGGTCGTTTAGACACTAAAATCGCAAGAAATGAAGATGAACCAATTTCGGAGTCAAAACGGGGAAAGTGGGACCCGCGCAGAAAATTCCAAAATTAACTCCAAAAATAGGTCCTAAACACCTCCCCGAACTTGTGTTCCAAATTGGAACACAATTCAGGGCTCGGAACAGCCCAACACAACATGCAACGAAAAACCCAAATCACACTAAAATGGAATAACAATAGCAGCAGCTATTTACGAGAAAATACCAGAAACCCAGATGCTAAAACCAATTACACCACGATGATCCTCACGAAAAACCCCACAATCTAGGCTCTTGAATCACCAAATTTGGACCTAAAACGACCAAGAAATCATCTTCCAAAATTTCCAAAAAATTGAGCTCGAAAATGAGCTTGACAGCAACTAAAACACCACTTTCTACCTACAACAAAGCTTTAAATATGAAATCTAACCACGCAAACGTGTTCTCCTTGAAAAATCACTCAAGTTAGCCTCAAGAATCACTGAAATCGGACCTAAAATGACTGAGAAAACAAGTCTTAAAAATTTCAAAATAAAGCTCACAAAAAGGGGTCGTGGCAGGAGGTATTTTAAGAAATTTACCTCAAACGAGGACCCCAAATCAGTTTCCGAGCTCACCAACGCGTTCCTTGAGAAAAACCCCATGAGATGAACCTTTGGATCACTGAATTTGGAATAGAAATGAGAGAGTTAAGCCTTTTTAAAGTTTAGAACCGTTGCTGAAAATACACCAGATTTTCAGTAACTTAAAAACTCCGACGGGGCACTCCGAACTCGTTCGGAACCCCGTGTATGCAAACGAGATATGCAACCATTCCAAATTCGATATTCCAAACTCAATGGCACCGTCAAAATTTCCATCAAAGGTCATCTCGATAAAAAGTGGGTCCCACTTCCAAGAGCTATTTTAACATAATCCATCGAGGGGCTCGAAATGAGTCCGGAGGTCTCGGGAGTCGAACGAAAGGTTGTTCTAGACCAAACTCAACATTCCGGAGCTAACCGCGCTGACGGAATTTTCATCCGAGCGCTTTTTCCATGAATGATGACCAAAGTCAACATTAGGCCAAATTTCAAAAACTAAAACGCCTAATCGCACCGATTCACACTGAAAACCTCGGGAGTCATGCCGACCATTTTACTAGCTTAAAATGACCCTTTCGGAGCTGATGGAATCGTCAAAATTGGACTCTGATGTCATCTTCTTAAAATTTTGATCGAAACTAATCGTTCAAGGTTCATAAGCTTCAAAAACACTAAAACTCGTATAATAACCAAACGAACGACCAAGTGACCGAACTGTCAGTCCCAGCAAGTCATAAATGACTTGGGGTCGCTACAGGAATGCTCTAATGACACACAGAAGGCAAGACACATAAATGATCAGGATGGTCATTACAATTTCCCTCAATAACCGCCAGGAAATATAAAGGTGCATTTATGACCAAGCAAAATTTTGACTTCAGGAGCAACATAAGTATTGTATGCATTGCAACAGCTAGACTGCATATAAAAACAGACATTTGGTGACACCTTAATGAAGTCAAATTTCAACACAATGAAACACCGAAATAAAACAAAAATAAGTAAATGTGCTTTCCACATGATGCATATCTGCAAGCCCAGAAATTAAAATGTGAAGTTAGAAAAAAAGAAATTGAATATAACATACTCAACCACCTTCAGCCGTTCTACATCACAGCAATTGAAACATAACACACTCGACCACCTACCTAAGCAACATAGAAACAGACATTAAAATTGATCCCCAAAATCCCAAGTCAAAAGGATTGATTCATAAGTCAAAGGTCAACTTCAGAATATATCTTCTAGACAATAGATATACAAATCATGGTGAGACTCAAAGGCTGATGGCCAAAGATCAAACAATTCACACCAAGCAATAAACTACAACCTTGGGTAGACTATCCATCCATACAAGAAAATCTAAAATTATAACACATTCAAGCTAAACGCAAGAATACTATATCATTTCATAACATCAAGAGAGCAAATAAAAAGATGCAGATCCAACATTTACTCTTACGAATAGAGAGACAAACAACATAGACAAGTGCACATGCCCACAGGGACTCCAGTCAACAATTGAACAGACAATCAAAACAACAAACATCATATGAATCCTCACGATTCTTGTTTCTCCATTTCATCTCGGGTGAAAATTACAAAAGTGTCACACTTGGAAAAAAAGGAAGATGCATGTTTGAAGAATTGAACCCACGATCTTGGGTTTTCCAAGGAACCAGTGTGACCTGCTGGACGGGATGAAGAAAAGGAAAAACAAAGAATTGTTAGAAAATCATGTTTGTCGGAAGGAAGGAGAAAGCAAAGGGCAGTCAATCAGTTATTTGTTTCTTTTGCCTTTTTTTTTTAAAAAAAATATTGTAATTTTTGAAATCTTTCCAAACAAATGAAAGTTTTCCAGGTAGAATTTAGACATCACTATGCTAAGCCGAACATTCGCCAGAGCTTTATAGTAGCTAATGAAACACAACCTTCTCCAAGACCATGCGCACAAGATCACTTTTAGATTGGGTATACTACAAAAGGGAAACTAAGTTAGAAATAATGCCTGCCCAATGCAAAACTATCTTTTCCAGTACAAGGATGGTGATGGATGAGCAAGGGCAGCAGATGGAACAGTATCAGCAAACTGATATGATGCAGGTATGGTGTTTGGCAACCGTGCAGAGCCTTCCATGTATGGTGGAGACTGATTAGCATCACCAGATATGTTGTTTCGCAAACCCTTTTAGCTTTCCATGTATGGTGTTGGCCTATAAGCATCACCGAATGTTTGGCAACCCCATAGAGCCTTCCAAATATGGTAGAGGCCTATAAGCATCACCAGGCATGGTGTTTGGCAACCCCATAGAGCCCGCTGCTTCAAAGTAGGATGGCGGCCTATAAGCATAGGTGTGGGAGACCAGTCTGTCATGCACAGCTGCATCACCAGGGGGGTCCATATAACTGACCAGTGTGACTTCCTATTTGACTAGGTGTATGATCAACTAGAGTCCCTCCATGAACTCCAACACATGAACCTCCTTTCACTGAATTACCTGCTCCAGCTCCATCCATGGCCATAATACCTCCCACAGGTCCTGCCAGTGAGCCAACAATATTTTGATGTATTGAGCTGCAACAGTTCCATGCAATACCGACGGGGCCAGAGAATAACCATAAATTTGGCAGGCAGTTCCACTACGTTCTAACAAGGTGTTGTTGCTATCATGAACATGATTAATAGCTCTATGTTGTTGTAGAGGCCATGGATTTGGATTTGGAAAATGTGAGGGTTTCATTTCTTTGTTGCTCAAACTACCAAATGACTCACTCTCACCAATTTTTCTCTTTTGTGTCATCTTCTGATCACCTATATGCCTAGTCAATTCAGCAACTTCTTTCTCACCTATATGCATATTCAAATCAACAATATCTTTCTCCAAGTTCATAATTCTCACATTGATTTGCTAACCAAGAAGGAGTTTCGAAGGATCAATCTTGTGACGTTCCAAACATTCCCCGACAGATTTCAGATCAGACAAGTGCTTCTTTTTATCTGCACGCATAGCAAAACTTTGTTGTTCAAGTCCCTTAGTATTGTTCAAATATGACACTTCAGAGTTTTGTAAAAATGATGCCAAGATTTTTCGAGGGTTATATCTATTCCCCATTCCAAAAGTATAGGCAATGTCAATGGCCCCAACTACTAAAGAGTTATTCAACATCCACTGTATTATTTTCGGAATCTTTTCCATGAGAACTCTTGATCTCCTAAGGGCACCAGAAATCTCCATGGCGCCACCTGCCTTGAACAAATATCTGATATCCCGATCCATAAATCCTTGAGGAATCTCGAAACACCCAATGAGCAACAGCAAACCCTGGGCATCCATTTCCTGAGCCTTTCCTATACCTTCTTCGGATATCAGCCTCGCCCGCCATGCTAAAGCTGCATGCTCTGCCTCATTTTTCATTCGTTTATCAGTCGCAACTACTCTTCTTTCTCCCATCATCAACAAGAGGCATTCCATAGACAATAAAGAAGCCTGTCCCCTTGAGCTATTAACATGCTTCTAGCTCCCCCTGTTGATATATTGCACTACAAGCCTTGCTGGATTGCGCGACAGTTTCAATGCCTTAGGAAGTTGTTTACGCAATCCATCTTTATCTGACATAT
Organism: Solanum bulbocastanum; assembly: GCA_037074985.1. NCBI lineage: Eukaryota > Viridiplantae > Streptophyta > Magnoliopsida > Solanales > Solanaceae > Solanum > Solanum bulbocastanum. The sequence continues at coordinate 52,561,496 of CM073600.1, read as the reverse complement.
GCCTCACAATGTACCTCTTCAGACCAGCAAAGTCCATCGTTTTGCACAGGATTTCCAGCTCTGAACGAGAAGACGATTTCAATTCCTCCTCCTCATCCTCATCCTCCTCCTCCTCATCCTCCTCTACCTCATCCTTCTCCACCTCATCCTCCTCCTCTTCATCTTCATCTTCATCTTCAGAGGGATCGGACTCGAAAGATGGTTCTGGCTCTGGTTCTTGTTCGGGCTTTAGCTCTGGCTCTATTTTGTCTTTGGCTCTGGCACTGGCTCTGGGGTTCGGAGTGTCACTGGTGGCGGAGTGAGCAGTAATAGCATAGCGGAGTCAATTGAGGTCCGTACAGAATCAATGTGTTGTTCTAGGTCAGTCAAGCATCGCTGGAACGCGAAGAGTCCGTCTGAGAGTTTTCTGCAAATTGGCAATGATCGATTTCGGGGAATGTTTTGGTTGCGATTCTGACTGTTGAGATTCTGTTCGGACTAATTCATTGTTCAGTGGTGGATCTGGCCGTGGCGTAGCACCGGCGGGATCCGTTAGGTTTTTCATCTTATTCATCGGAGTAGAAATGGGGAAAACGAGGAAAATTGACCATAGAGGAGAAGAAAGAAAAGCAGAATGAGGCCTTTTAAGTATTGGGTCTGGCTAATTGTCCTTTTAGTTTTTTCTCCAATAAAAATAGATGCAAATCGAAAAAAGATTCAAAGAAATAACCTAATTAAATTGAACCAATAAATTATATACATATTTTCTTAATTAAAAAATATATATATACTATATATTACTTTATTATGAATAGTTTTAAAAAGTTGAACGCACTGGTGGCATTCTAAAGTTGATATTAAGTTTTAATTAAATACTTTAACCTTTGTTTATTTTAAACCTCTTATGTAAGGTTGCATTCTGTCATTTTGATACGTTTGTGACAATCACCCAAATACAAAAAGTATATGTAATATACTTGTTGATGATGTGCTAAAGTGACGAATTAAATGAAAATGTGTAGTATATATATAAAGAATAATTCTCAAATAAAGACTTTTGAGTGGAAAAAAAGTAACCACGATTTAATGACATAACGACATTTTAAACTCAAATAATATTTTTTTTCTTAAAAAGAAATTCATCACCAATTCACTCATGTTCAGTTGTCTTCTTCACTCCACCCAATCCAGTCGTCCTCTCCACCCCCAACCCCAACCCTGGCCGCTCCTCCACCAACAAACCAGATCGTCGCCTCCACCCCCACCCACCCCACCAAATCATTCTCTTCACTCCCACCCACCCCCAACCTCAACCCTTTTTCCACCCAACACTTTTAAATGAATTTAATTATTTTGAAAAATTTTAATACAAAAACACGATTTTTTCTTTACTTCTAAAAATCAGTTATTAATTAACAATTAAAGAACTTTTTTTTTTTTGCAATTCTCGTCTGTGCAGAGGATACAAATACATAAACAAAATATATGATGATTATTTCGTGGAGCTGAAATTTAAACTTTTAGGAAATCTTCTAGGCTAAAATTCACTTTTTTTTTATCGGTGATATCATTAAATCTATTTCATCATAGAAAAAGTTTAAGTTTGGGAAATGGTAGCTAGAAAATTGAGAAGAAGAGCAATTTTTTCTTATAAAAAAATAATGGAATAAGGCTCTCACGAGCAGTTAGTGTGTATCACACTTACTATATCATGTCAATAAAAGTATTAAAATAACATAGCAAGACTCAACAAAAAATGTCTAATATGAACAAAACTCAGTTAAAGTGTCTAAATAAAATTTGATATCAACTTTAAGAAATCACCGATGAATTTAGCCTTTTAGAAATCTTGTATATACACTTCCATTAAAATTTATTTATGAAGAAAAACAATTCAAAATTTATACTTTCGGTAATAATAAAGCAGAAAAAATAACATTATTTTTTCTCAATAGTATAAGAACAATGTGTACTTTTTTTTAAGGGAAAAAGGACAAATATACTCTCGAATTATCATAAATGGTGCGTCTATACCCTTCGTTATACTTTCGGGTTGTGTATACCCTTATCGTCAATAGTTTGGAACGTATATACCCTTAAAATAAACGGAGGGACACATGTCATGATCTTAATGGTCTATCCAAATTTAAGATAGACCATTAAGATCATGACACGTGTCCCTCCGTTTATTTTAAGGGTATATACGTTCCAAACTATTGACGATAAGGGTATACACAACCCGAAAGTATAACGAAGGGTATAGACGCACCATTTATGATAATTCGGGGGGTATATTTATCCTTTTTCCCTTTTTTTAATGTCAAATAATAAAGTGTGTAAAAGTTTATAGACTTTATTGGTGATATCATTTGAGTAACTGAAATTATCACATCTTCCCTTAAGATTATGTTGTTAGATTACCTTATTCAGAAATTTAACGATGCACTAATCTCTCCCTATATTATTATTTCATTTATCGAATTTAAACTCAAAACCTTTAAATAAAAATGAGGTAAATAACGATTTTCTTTTGCTTTCTCCACTTTTTTCATTTTCCTACTTTTAACAAACATTATTCTTCAAGTTTCAGAGTGAAATATGTGTATTCTTTTGTTTCTCTTGTAACCATGTGCATACATGTTCTCATACTATTGATTTAGTTGCCATGATAATTTATTTTAATGGTAAACTTCATCTTTCAAGTATTAATCGAGAGAGAAAATTTGTTTATATATCTTTAGTAGTTTAACCTTTAAACTAAGTTAAAAACATCAAATCAAAACTGATTTTCTTTGTCGGGTGACTTTCATTGTTGACAGTAAAAATTATGATATAGACTGAACTATTAGAAATATCAAGTTAAAACAAAGAACAAAGAAAAAAGGAAAGATAAAAGAATTATTATTAAAACCTTGCTTTCATTAGTGACGCTCATAAATTTTATTTTATTTTGTAAATATTCAATATGAATGTATTATTATTATTTAAATAGGATTTGGGAAAGAAAAAATAAAATAAAAATTATATATAAAAAATTGAATCATTATCAACCTGATGAAACTTTAGATAGACGATCAACAAACCTATTATTGATTAGGTACAAACTTATTACTTCTAATATTCATGATATCATTTTGTAGTACAACACTATGTCATATTCACTTCTACAATTCTATAATTTTTTCTACAGCGAAGGGACGGATTTACCTCCGAACTTTAATAAATGGTACGTATATGTCTTCCGTTATACTTTCCGTCCACATAAGCCCCTGCCGTCCAATTATAGGTACACATATACCCCTCTCACTAACGGATTCTTAATTTTTTACACGTGTCTTAATCCTATTAAACTACTCGTTTGACCCCTTTTTTTAACCCATAACCCAATTATCCGCCCCATAACCCAATACCCACCCAATTTCCTCTAAAAGGAATCCTAATTAAAACTCCAAAACTTGAACTTGTAAAGTTTGCTGAAGAACTCAATGCATTTGACTCGACATTGGCGGAGCTTTTGTGATGGATTCTTTTGTTACAAAGTTCATTAGTTGCAGATATTAAAAAAATTCATTTTCTAGATAAGGAAAATTCAAATCGAAATTGATGAGGAGCTTCTCGAGGCACTGGAGATGCCGGTCTCAAAGTCGCTTGAGATGGGACAAAGCTCTTCGCACTGGGATTAAATTTAAATTCCTGACAGAAAATTCAACATAAGCATAACTGGACAGTGTAAGCTAAGAGCCTATTAAAACTATGAAATGATTGCTTGCTGACAGTCATGGTTTGCTGTATAGAAAAAGGTATCAAAGAAGAACTCTTACCTTAGCATGTGGATTTAAGGTGGACTTCGTGGATTTTTCTGAAGAAAATGAACTCACGGAAGAGCTACGTGATAATCCATTGCTAGACGCAGCACCTGCTCCATGAATAGATGATAAAGTAGAACTGCTAGGTCTGACACAAGAATTAGCAAATCTGGTATTGCCTCGACTCTTGGAAGACCCGACAGCCCCCTTTTCACTAAAAGAACCTGTGATATTTTCCTGAAATTCAGGAAGGGCAGACAATGCAGAGACATCCATAGGCGACACACCCTTAACCAAGGTTTCCTTTTAGTGGAAATTGGGTAAGTATTGAGTTATGGGGTGGATTGTTGGGTTATGGGTTAAAAAAAGAGTCAAATGGATAGTTCAATAGGATTAAGACACATGTAAAAAGTTAGGAATCCGTTAGTGAGAGGGGTATATGTGTACCTATAACTGAACAATAGGGGCTTATGTGGACGAAAAGTATAACGAAGGACATATACGTACCATTTATTAAAGTTCGGAGATAAATCCGTCCCTTCGCCCTTTTTTCTAATAAAAGAAACAAACCAATCACCTCTTTAAAAAGTCAAATGTAACAATTTACCATTAAAAAAAAATGTCAAGTGAAATTAACATTTTTTATTATTTCAAGAAAAAATAATAAAAAATGAAGAAGAATAGAAAGAAAGAAACAGAAGCAGAACAAACCATTTTTGTTGTTTGCCCCTTTTCTTATCATCCCTTTCCCTTTTCCAACGAATCTCTCAGAATCATAAATTCAAAAAAAAATTAGGCCGAATCTCACAACTGTCAGCACTATCATTGTATTAACCCCAGCTCAACTCTCATATTAATACATACATTTACATACATATGCCACAGATCTGTTCACACATTTCCAATCATTGTTTCTCTAAGGTTTGCCAAAACCACCACCAGTAATTTCTATGCTTTGTTGGGGCTAAAGATTTGATCTTTTGTTCAAGAACTTATTTGGGTTTTCATTTTCTTGGATTTTTGTTTCAGGGTGTCTGTTGTAATATGTGCTTGTTGTATGTAGATCTTGAGCTGGGAATTTCATAATTGAGAGTGTTGGATTGAGGGAAAAGGAAAAGGGGGTATTTTTTTTTTTTTTTTTTAAAGGGGGCAAAAAAATGGTGTTTTGGGAGGGTTATGTGAGTGATGAAGTGATGGGGACATTTGCCCCAATAGTGGTGTATTGGTTGTATGCAGGGTTTTATCAGCTATTGCCTCCCATGGATAAATATCGTCTTCATACAAGGAAAGAGGAAAATGCCAAGAATTTAGTTCCACTGGCTTCTGTTGTTAAAGGGGTTCTTGTTCAGCAGTTTTTTCAGGCAACTGTTGCCCACTTGCTCTTTTTGGTAAATTCCTCAGCTGTTTCTGTTTCTGTCTGTCTTGGTTTGAGGTCTTTTGATTAACTAGGCAACTGTTTGACTGGGTGGTTAAGGCCTGTAGGAAGGGATAGGTAGACTTGCTCCTTTGATGGCATGTAGGTCACACGTTTGAGGCATCAATACAAACCTTTTGTAGAAATGCAAAGAGAAGGATGTGTACGACATACGCCTTCCTACGAACACTAGTTGGGAGCAGTTAATGCATTGGCTAAACTGATTTATAACAAAGTGGTCAGATTATATTGCTGTCGGACTTCCAATTATGGCCAACTTGTTGTTTGCAGTTACTTACTTAAGAGGGTAAACGATTGCATGACTTCTCATGTGGTGTGCTCTAATTAGTGCACTGGTTATTTGATTTTGATTCGATACTCTTCTATTTAATGTGCCAATCAGCCTTAGCTTATGCAGTGATTACTTTTTTCGACAACACTGACCAGTGACAGATGTGCTTCCTCCCCTCCCCTTCATATATTACAGCCATATAACATTCAAATGCTAATTACTATGCAATGTTTGGTATTGTCTTTCAAAGAATATCGTTCGTCATGAAATTGATAGAAGAGGAGTCAAAGAGGAGGAATGAAAGAACAGAAAAAACATCTAAAGCATACATTATGCCATATCCTAATGAGGGAGTGAAGCACTAAAGATGATGAAAGTATTTTCTTAACAAGTTAATGAATTCAGGAATGTTGACTTTCAATTTTTTTCGCTGGAAGCGTTGTTAAGTGCTATAAAGACGGTCCAATTGTGGCCATTGAAAAATGTGCTCCCCCCTCCAATACACATAATAGTAGTCTCTGATCGTTCAAAGGATTGACTACGTTGCCATATTTGATTTTTCCCTGTTATGTACACTTCTTCATGAAATTGTTAGAAGTGTACAGAGAGAGGGAAAGAGGTCCAGAGTGAACAAAGAGTTGGACAAGTTCCAAATTCTTGTTTTTTGCGAGAAGCATAAGGAAGTTAGATAAAAAAATGTTAGATTGTACACATTTTGTAGATGAGGTTGAATCAATTTGTGTTATTGTGTATTTGACCTACCCTATATGCATGAGGAGGTGAAATGAGGAGCTAAGTAGCTTTTCTAGTCTTACTGAAAAGCATGCCTCATATGTGGCCCATTTTCACTTCAAGTAAGTCACTTAAGGGACACGTCAGAATTGGAAGAGCTTCAAGGAGACACCAAATGGTGACTTCTCATCTCACATTACATACTAAAATTTAAAAGGAAAACTTGCTCCATAATGGTCAAAGTAAGAGATATGGTATTTGGCTTACTAGTATTCTGTTGTTTCTTCCAAATCAGGTGTTGTAATATGTGTGGCTAGATATTGAAATGCCAGATTTACTTGTACAAGCTGGACCTTGTTTTTTTTTGTTTTTTTAAATATACATTGATACGTTTATGGAACTATAAGCTTCAAGAATAAACTTGCAGAATTTGTAATTTCACAAGGCTTTAGGGACCAAGAGTTCAAGTCTCGCTATATTTTAGTCACCTCTGCGCTGATCAACCTAAAAATAAACATGGTGTCAATATTGTTTCCCGGACAACTATAATAACAAAACATGCTTATTCAATGGGTAGCTACTCACCTGGGTTTCCTCGATGTAACCATTGGATAGCACCAATATAATTTAGTCATGTGGATGAACTCTTTCATACTCTCTTCCTCTGTTAGACCACAACTTTCATATTGGTTTATAGCATCTGCTGACCTATAGTATTGAAGAAAACACATATGTTTTGGGAGTTTGTTTGCTCCAAAAAAGTGTTATCTTATGTTTGGTGAAATTCCTGTTTGCTCTTGTAAGTGTGCTGGATAATGATTAATGAGCCGGTGACCACTTCTTCCTACAGATATCTTTTAGTTTGATCTGTAGTCTGTACTTGCAGATTCTATTCATAGGTCATATATATGCTAAACAACACAGGTCCATAAATGAGTCAAAGGAAGAATGAACTTTAGCGTCTCCCTGATGTGTTCATCAACTAATTAAAATTCTTTCTGCACTAGAGTGTCTGACTTAGCGGTCAATGAAGTGGGTGAAAAAGCATGGTAGACCATGGTTCGAAATCCTAACAAAGACAGAAAGCACTAGGAGGTTTCTTCTCATTTGTCTAAGCCTTGTTGGCACAATTACTCGGTGCCTTTGTTGGTGAGAGGCGTTGGTACCTGGTGAAATAGTCAAGTGGTGCAAGCTTGCTCGAGCTCCACAACTATCATTTAGAAAAAAAAGATATTCTAGTTAAATTTCTTTTCTCCCCCTTCAAAGATGGCTAAATTGCACATTAATGGGGCTGTCTTTAATAAGTATTTTTTCCTCTTTGTTTCTTCAACTTTTTAATTCCCCATGCTAACAATTGTTTGAGTATTTCTTGAATTTGGATAAACCTTGAATGACATAACATTTAGGAAGAGATCGAACAGTGTGTGTGGTCATCAGTCACCTTTTTCTTTATACATGGGGTTGGAGTCAATTGTTTTAATATGGTTATTGAGGTTTTTGCACTGGGGTTCCATTAGCTGATAAGGCCACAGGATAAAGATGATCTTATGCATTTCAGTGAAGTCTTGCAGCTATCAAAAGTCTTCACCCATAACCTATCAATAAAAATGAACCATTGACCTAAATCTTTTATGGTTGAGACACATGGAATGATCTGTGTCCTCAAGTATAGGGTGTTGGGCTGTTAATGCAACATAAAACTTTTTCTGGTACAGTTGTATTTGCTTTGACATACAGATGTTTAAAAGATGTCATCTATATGACTTGACGTCTCTATCAGCAATTATCATGGATAAATCGAGGGGTAATTGTGTAGCAAATGGTTAATGATCTGACAGAAAATAATAAGCAGAGTAGTTCTTAGATTCATACTTACATGTTGGACTCCAGAGATTTCTGCAAATGCTTATTTTGCTCATCCCAGCGAAATAAGTTCTTGTCTCATGATCTGATGTTGTGAGTTTGCTGAAGTTGTATTCTCGTCTCTTCGTTTTACCTTTTCCTTTATTTTTGTTTATTTATTGGGTAGTGAGAATCAAAATTCAAATTCCACCTGGTGACTTTGGACTTGGAGTTACCTCCCTAATTATTGAGGCTATTGGACTGTTTGTGATTATCTCATCTTTTACCATGTTTAGATTGGTCTCCGGTCATGGATTACCTCATTCATCTTATCCTCGTCTTCCATTGTTGATCTTCAGTGCCACAATGCTAAAGTAGATACAGTCGAAACCACCACAATTCTCACCCTTGCTTCAAATACATCAGCTAACACATCTTTTGGTGCAGTGACAATTCCTATCACTTGTCTACCACCAAACGTGTTATAAATTTCTGAGCCAAATGACCAATTTGTAGAACTTAATTGATATAACATCAAAACCAACATCCTGTCCTTGTTTGCCTAAATCCATCACCTGGTGGCAAAAGTGCCTGTCTGGTTTCTCCAACTATATGACTCAGTCCTTACTGTAGAAATTTGTGTAGATGCTTTAGAACCACTGCAGTTGGCTCAATCAGAACAGTGAGCTAGCAGCAAATCACTAGGCCAAACTGTTCTGTTATCACTATTTATCTTGTCAAGTTTCCCTAGTGCAACTGGCATTGATCAACAAGGGCTATTCAGAAAGGAGTAAGTAGAGTAGAGATTATGGCTTTGTATTGTTTGATAGGTTACAGAGTGGGAAATTAATAGATGGGGAAGATAGAGGTGGTAGGAGCAACAGGAAATTGGGAGAAAAACGTAGATAGGAAAACTGGTAGAGCAAAGGGGGAGTAAGGGACCTCGGGTGTGAGTTGAGGACAGAATGTAAAATTACAAACTGGTTTATCAGTGTGGTAGGAGTGGGCTGAGGATGGATAGAGGTGGTAGGAGCAACAGGAAATTGGGAGAAAAACGTAGATAGGAAAACTGGTAGAGCAAAGGGGGAGTAAGGGACCTCGGGTGTGAGTTGAGGACAGAATGTAAAATTACAAACTGGTTTATCAGTGTGGTAGGAGTGGGCTGAGGATGGATAGATTTTTAACAGAGAACTTTACTTTACTTTCCCTTTTTCTTGATATTCAATATTCTGGTTGATTTTTTTAAAGTAATGATTCCTAGCGAACTCTGTGTTAGTTAAGTCTGGTCTTTCAGCGCTTGAAACTTTTTTCTTGTTAAGGCATATGTTAAGAAAATATCATGTTGAGCATAAGTGGAAAATGAAGACCAGTTGGTAGAGTTAATGAGTTTATAAACAAAAGAGTCACTCTCTTTGTCATATATTGTGGAACTCATCTAAACCCTCAAAACATTGCGCTTTAGTTCATCCCCAAGGACTACTTTGATGGCAGATGGGACTGTAACATTTTCTGCATCGGATGTGATGCAGAAATATGTGCTCCTTTTTATTTTAGATTAGCATTGTTGGAAAAATTAGTTCCATAAGCTGGCTTACATGTGTTGCTTCTCTATTTTTTTTGGTTGAAATCATGCCTTAGTTCTTCTTTGGCCCGTTATGATCATAGATTACTTGGTTGGAGTAAAAGTAGGAAACAGAGGGCCAGCCAATGCTTATTTTAATTTAGGGATTACTATGGGATGACCAATAATAGTCTAGGAGCATTTCCAGTTGCATATATTTGCTAACCTTGCGTTTTTCTTTTAAAAACACTATGTGTGTATGTGTTGGTGTGTGGAGTAGGGGTGGGGGGTCTTGTAATTCAAATCACATCCTTGTTGTCACAACTTCTTATCAATCGGACTCTAGTTACTCTGTGATAATTGTACAATGCTTCTAATTGATTGTTAGAGCTGTAACTCGTCTGCAATTTTCATAATCTTATGCCTCTAGTGGCCAAAAAATTATTGCGGAGTTAGATTTCTTCCATTGTTGAAAATGATCCTCTCAACTTAAGAAACAAGGCTGTTTAGTGCTTTCGAAGGTGTATAATGTTGTTTAATGCTTGTACTAAACTATTTTACTCTTTTGAGGTTTGCCCTATTCTGCATTAACTTAGAACTTAGAAGGGGGTGAAGCTGCTAGCTAGCACGAAATAATGTTGCATGAGTTCTTAGAGTGCTGATTTAAAGAAAATCATGAGGTCGTGTGATAAGGTTATCTGAAGTTCAATTTCACTTCGAGTAAATATTTTGGCACGTAAAAGTTATTCAATGGAAGAGTAAGTATCAGTTTCTTGTACCAGTTATGTATGTCTATAGTAGAGTAACTAGCGATTGTAAGAATTGGGAGTATAGATTCTTTTAGTTTCTGCAAAACCAGATATAACAGTTGCGGAGTTTATTGTTTTAAAAAAGGTAAGGAATGAAGGTTGTTGATCCTGTTTCTTTATGATATTGATTTGCTTTTGCAATTTCTAGACAATAACTGACTCAAGTTTCTGGTTTTCTATTGCAGTCAACTTGTAAGGTAACTACATCAGAAACTGTAGTCCAGCCCTCAATTCCTATTCAGATTGTGCAGATCATTATTGCGATGCTGGTCATGGACACATGGCAGTACTTTGTGCATCGCTACATGCATCAGAACAAGTTTCTATACCGCCATATTCATTCCCAGCATCATCGGTTGGTTGTGCCTTATGCGATTGGTGCCCTTTATAACCACCCACTCGAAGGTCTCCTCCTGGATACTTTTGGTGGTGCTCTTTCGTTTCTTGTTGCTGGAATGACTGCACGTACTGCTGTAATCTTTTTCTGCTTTGCTGTGGTCAAAACAGTTGATGATCATTGTGGACTTTGGCTGCCTGGTAATATCTTCCATTTGTTTTTCCAAAATAACACTGCTTACCATGACATTCATCATCAGCTTCAAGGCACAAAGTTCAATTATTCTCAGCCATTCTTTTCCATTTGGGACAAACTTCTTGGAACATACAGGCCCTACAGACTTGTAAAAAGGCCTGAGGGTGGTTTCGAGGCCCGACTGATGAAAGATTAGTTGGTTTTGATCAGTAGTCTGTATGAAATCAACACGTCTTTTGTAGGGATAGCTACCAAGTTGAGGTTGTTCACTCTAGCAGTTGCCTTGGAAGGTCTACGTTCATCAAGACTTGGAAGTATGCTGCAGAAATTAGAAATGTTCATTCTTTTCTTTTCAGTTGACCCTGTTTATTCGTAATTTTTGTCTAACCTCTTGACGATTTGTAAGCCTATTGTTTCTGAGTTCTTACTTTGTGCAGTATACTTTTTCAACTATTGCAACTTGCTCAGACTTTAGCAGGTTGATTTTGTATTGCCTTTAAAGACGATTTGTAAGATCATGTAATTACAATTGTTCAAACTATGTAGTGTAAAATTTCATGGTCATTGAAGTTATTTCAATCACCCTTGTGCTATTTTATTTGAAGCCTTTGTGATACACTTTATAAAGAGTTGTGAAGTTTTATCCTTGGTTCTTCTTTGACAAACTCTCATTTCTTAGACTACTTGAGGAGCCTGCCTTAGCACCAATCAAAGATTCAAAATATTGCTACTTGACACAACATAACAATTGCTTAAGAAAATGATTCAACTAGTGCATACATGTAAAGCCAAAAGTACATCGAATCAACAGCAAAACAAATGTCAAAGTTAATTTTCTCTAAAGCTCCTCTTTTCATGACATTATACAAAACAGATACCTCATCACAACTTTCTGCAAGAGGAAGAAGCTCCTTGCTTCGGACTTTTGAAAATGAGTCATATCTCTGGTGAGTGAGAGCAAGCTCTGGTATACTGGTAGAGTTTCTCCTTTGGATACCTGTAGGTCACGACTCCTACAGTCTCTAAGCTGAAATGCCAAGTATGCTGCATACAATATACGTCCAATCTCCCTCATCTCTCAAACTCGGGGAGCACTTCATGCACAAGGTGAGTCTTTTTAGGCTATACATATGGTTTTCTGTGCCATGTCAAACAAATGTGCTTTACACACATATTTAGATCAATCTCACCAGTATTCTTTACAAGAACAAGCCCCATCTTTGAATCTGTGAAAGCGAGTCCTGTCCCTCACAATAATCTCCCGCTCGTATATCTTTGATATGAGCTTAATCACAACATGACAATCCCCACATATTCTAAGATTTTTATTCACACTTATACAAGTTCTATCAGGTGTACTAATCAAACCAAAAGCTACTGCCAGTTTCTCACTATGATAACACAGTGCATTCTCCTTTTCTTCCGGTCCAATATCATGAAACACATAATTAGTTTCTGCCACATACCCGTATTCCCTAATTCTCAATGAAACCTCATCAAGCTTCCAATAAATCTCATTCCACTTAGGATGGTTCTTATCACCATTCATAAATTTGTATATTGTTCCACCAACTTCAATATAGCTAAAGCCAGGTACCTTCTTAACATCTTGACCTTTCATGGCTTCCCTTACTCTTCTCACATCATGCCACCTCCCTTGTGCTGCATAAAGATTGGATAGCAACACAAAATCCCCACAATGATTTGATCCCATTTCAACGAGTTTCTTGGATGCTATCTCTGCCATTTCCACATTACTATAAGTCTTGGAAGTCCCTAAGAGAGTTTGCCATAAAACTACATCAGGAACTGTAGGCATTGACCGTACAATTTTATAAGCTTCCTCCAACCGCCCAGCTCTTCCGAACAAGTCCACCATACTACCATAGTGCTTTACATTCTTACTCACTCCACATCTGTCCATGTCATCAAACAATTTCATTCCCTCCTCCACCATTCCTGCATGGTTACAAGCACAGATTGCAGCTAAGTAACTCACACTATCTGGGTCGATCCCAGCTTGGCCCATCCTCTCAAAAAGCTCAAGTGCTTGCTCTCCATCTCCATACATCGCAAGTGCCATAATCATTGTATTCCACGTGACATGAGTCCTCAAGCATTTCATTTCATTGAAAACTTCATAAGCTCTTCCAACAAGACCACATTTTGCATACATATCAATAACCGCATTACAAACAATCACTTTGCAATCAAGATTCTTACTTTTGATATACTCGTGAACAAGTTCCCCTTCTTTCTTCGCCCCCAACTGCGAACAAGCAGAGAGAGCACCAAGCACAGTAACCTCATTTGGTTCCATATTCTCCTCTCTCATTTTCTTAAAAAACAACAAAGCTTCAGTGGGTCGATTCCCTTGAGCTAACCCAGCAATTAACGCATTCCAACTCGCAATATCTCTAACACCCATTTCGTCAAACACGTTGTATGCATAATCCAAATCACCACATTTCGAATACGCATCCAGTAAAGTGGTACGCAACAGGACATCTGCAGCAAACCCAAATCGAATCACATGTGCATGAAGCTGTGGGGTTTCGGAACGGGCCAATGCACGAGCACAGGCTTTGAGAGTGAAAGAGCAGGTGAGAGCATCGGGCTTACAAAGGGAACGAGACATTGAGACATAAAAAGTGAGAGCATCAATGGGCCTGTTGCTTTGGGCAATGCCGCGAATAATGGCGTTCCATTCATTCTTGTATGGGGAAGTGATGTGGCGGAAGATATGGGTGGCGTAAGGGAGGTTTCCGGCGGAAGAGACGGCGCAGAAATCCAAGAATTTGGCGCGGCAAGTGTAGAATTGAAAATTGCCGGTGACAATAAGATGGGCTTGGAGTTGTTTGAGTTTGGAGAAACAAGTGCATTTTGACAATAACGAATCAACGTAGGCCATACCACACTAATGTTGCTTGGGGGCACTTTTAAATGGGAACACTTAGGTGCCTCGGTGTAATCGGTAAAGTTACGGAAAACTAACTCTATGTGGCTCCGGTTCAGTACTGCTTCTCGCTTAGAATATCTTCCAGCTGAGTTGCATTAACAAGCTTAGGTAAAGTACAGATAATGTGAGTGAAGGTCATGAATTTGAGTCACCAAAACAATTTTTTGCGGATATATAAGATAATACTATGTACTAGTTGTTCACTATACTATTTTAAGATGTTCAACAACACTTATTTACTCTATGAAATCAATGGATAATTTTACACTTAGTTCCTAATTTACCGTTATCATTAATTATAGTCATTTTTCTATTATATTTTTCAAGACATTGCATTTATTATATTCAAGGGTGATATAGTAAAAATACCTTCTATTCATAATTTTTTAAGAAATGTGCAAAATCAATAGTGAACAAGTATTGTTGGACAAGAGTAGAATAGAATTTTTTTATCCAACCTTGACTCTACGCAAAAAGGAGTTCAGTGTACTGGTTGCAAACAAAGAGTCATTTGGTATCAACACAAGTTATGTTTTTGGTCAGTTATAATGAAACTAATTATTTTGATATTATTTTTTATTGACAATTTGATTTATTGTATTAAAAATAATATATATTACATAATTTTTAAGAAAAGTAGTTTCGTTCACCTTATTTAGTAGAAAAAGGAGTTTGAGGGACCTCAAAAATATTTTTGTCATTTTCATTATTTCGTGTCGAGATAACTAATCTCAATATTATTATTTTATCCTCTTATAAGAATAACTTATCACAATATTATTTATTAATTCTAATATAACTTGTCCAGCATATCAACTGACCTTCAAGAAACGAGCCCAAATATGTGAACTTTGGTGGTGAAGTGGCTCATGAACCTTGGTGATGAAGTGGTACTTAATTCTATATTAAAATTATTGAATGTGGCAATAAAGTTTAATATTTAAAAATTGATATGAAAAATAGATTATATATTATTTATAAGATGCAAGTAATTCTTAATGTGAACTTCCTAGGTCTAATTTTCTCGATTTTGTTTCCTTGCCTTCCTTCTATATTTGATCTTTTTCTCTTTTGCTGTTGCTATTTAACTATCAGATTAGTACTCAATTACTCAATTTGTATAGGATATTTTAAAGAAAATCATGTGAGATTTGATAAAACCAAATATATAGATATAGATGACTAATCATGGTAATTGTAGGTGCGGATTGCGGATGATGTTGTATGTGTTTAGTGGCTAGTGATGATGGTGACTGATAATAATTGATGATTGTAATAAATTAAAAGTGATAATAATTATAAATGATGACTGATGATTACATTAGATGATTGATTATAGTAATTATCAATAATGTTCGTTGTGACTGAGGATAATGATTGAGGTGAGAGGACAAATAGTTGAATGACAAACAATAATCTTTATAATCTTAGTAATTAATAACAAATTTAATAATTGAGATTTCAATAATTAAAACTAATATCTTCAAAACAAATAAGACTTTTTTTCAACGAAAAAAAGAAGAAAAAAGAGAGATGTATACCTAAAATATATGGACCCGTTTGGCCATAGATTACCCAAGTTATATTTGAAAAAAAATTTGGCAAATAATATTTGTCCATAGCATTTGTCATTATTTGACAAATATTCCAAATTTCCAAATACTAGTTTTTTCTAGTATTTGGGTCAAATCTTATTATTTGAGATCTTTTGAAATTTAAATTTTAAATCAAACTTTTATCTTTTACAAAAGCACCCTCTATAATAGTTATTTGTGTTGTATTACATATTTTTTTACGTGAACGCCAAATAGTGATGGAATATTCAGTGAATATGAAAGTGACGATATGGTTGTTGATGAAAATGATGAACAGTCGGCTCAAGATAACAAAGTCATGTGCTTTGTCTACTTCACGATGTATGGAATTATGCTTGTTGCACTCACTCCAAACTACCACATTGTTCCAGTGTCATGAACACTACTTGTTATTTGTTGCAACAAAGATTCAATTGACTTGTAATACAAATTTATGGTTAGTTTGATAGTTTTTAAAACTTATGAATATAAATTATATTTTTCTAAAAAAGTAAAATATGTTTTTCAAATACAACATGGATTCTGGCAATGTAGTTGGACTCTCATGTCGATCCGAATGAATCATCCTTTCCATATGAACAAATATATGGTGAAATTTCACCTAAATTTTCACCCAAAAAATATTTGCC
The DNA here is from genome assembly GCA_037074985.1 of Solanum bulbocastanum. NCBI lineage: Eukaryota > Viridiplantae > Streptophyta > Magnoliopsida > Solanales > Solanaceae > Solanum > Solanum bulbocastanum. The sequence continues at coordinate 52,545,346 of CM073600.1, read as the reverse complement.
AAGAATATTTGAAAATTTATGGCCAAACACTACCATAAATTTCACAAAATGGAGGACCCAGAAGCATCTAGACATTTCCAGTAGGCCCCACCTCTACACCTCCATATATATATATAAAGTAACTGCCATTTGTATAATAAACCTTTCGTAACGCAATTGTCGCTCTCAATTTTCCCCTTTGTGTATTATAATCATGAGGTATGTTCTTCAATCTTCTGTTGGTGGCATAATCTTTTTTTTTTCTTTACAGTTGGTGTATATTTTATCTATTGCGTTATGAGTATTGAGTAGTAGACTTGTAGTGGCACTGTTTGTGATGTTTTTAATTTTACTGTCGAAATGTTTGAATTGAACCCTAGGATTTTAGAGTTATATAATGTAGATGTTGAATCCTTTTGGATTCTTCATCAGTGATGGATTCAAGAATAAGATTTGAACTTGGTACCTCAAAGGTGAATTTTAAACCCCCTAAACCACTAATCTTATGTTTAGGAGGTTTAAAATCTCTCTATATATACAAAAAAATATATAAAAATATGAACTCCCTTGTTACCGTCTAGATCCGTCCATGCTCTTGGGTTGTACATGTTTAAGTTTTTTTTAATATGTTGAACTTTTTTGAATTATACATGTGTTTACTTTTTTATATTTTGAAACTTCATCTTAGCTCTATCACTGCGTTGGAATTGGTTTGACGTGGTTCTTGATTCAGAACAAATAAATTTCTTCTACTGCATTTAACTATATAGCAATTGGGACCCGGCTATAACGAGTCATCTTTCAATTTCTTGCATCCTGAATATTGTGGGATAATTTACTACAGACAATAATGACAAAGGACATAGTTAAACATATGATGAATCACACTGAAGAAAATAATGATAATTTGTTTGCTCATCTCCTCAAAATTTCTTGTTTTGAAATACATTTTGTGATTTCTCGGACTGGCTGTGCCTTTTTGGCTATGTTGCTCGGATTCCTCAAAAATGCCAATGGGTCAGATTCTCCAACAGTAGTGTATTTTTGGAATTGGAAGTGTAGAGTCAGTGCAACTTAGCTTTCTGGAATATCTGTCCAGAGTTGAAGTCAACCTGCTAATTGTCTCTTCCTGGTTTTGCCTTGATAGTTGTATTTTTATGATTTAGTTGATATCCATTTGTTTTCTGCTTCTCTATCTCAGCCGACATCCTACTATCAAGTGGGCTCAGAGGTCTGACAAGTTGTTTATTACGGTGGAGTTACCGGATGCCAAGAATGTGAAGCTGAAACTGGAACCAGAAGGAAAATTCTTGTTCTCTGCAACTGCAGGAGCTGATAATGTACCATATGAAGTGGATCTCGATCTGTTCGATAAAATTAATGTTGATGTAAGTGAATTTCCATCAGATTGCTTCATCTGCAAATTTTTGTGCGAGATAGAATCCATGTTAATTTTACTGTAAAATGATCATTCAGGAGAGCAAAAGTAGTACTACCTCTAGAAGTATCGTGTATCTAGTGAAGAAGGCGGAAGAGAAGTGGTGGAGCAGACTTATAAAGCAGGAAGGATTACGTCCGGTGTTTTTGAAAGTTGATTGGGACAAATGGGTTGATGAAGATGAAGAAGACAGTAAACGTACGTATAATGTCACTAGGAATATCTTTACTGTTGATATTAGCCACTTGGTATATTTGCTAACTATTATACTACGATTTCAGCTGAGCCGGATATGGATTTCGGTGACATGGACTTTTCGGTAAGTGGCTCTAGAGATATTAATAGGCAATGCTGTTAATTTGAGTCTATATTGATGGTGATATTTTTAACATTATCCCTTTTATTATTCTCTCAGAAACTCAACATGGGAGAAGGTCCTAGTGATTTTGATGCTGATGTGCCTGAGGGTAAGTCTGATTTGGTTCTGCAGCAACTGAGCAATTACTGATATTCTCAGCTTCAAATCGTTTGCTTTCAGGTTGGATTGGAAATTTGTTATTTGTGTCCTCGTCTAATATAAGTTGACATTGTTTCTGCAGGAGACGATGATGACAGTGACACTGAAGAAGTTGAGGAAGAAGAAAACTCTGAACCTAAGGCAGCAGTCCCTCCGAGCACCAAACCTGAAGTGAAAGCTTGACGCGTTTGTAACATTGAAAACTTTTTAACTGCTTGAGTTTTGAGTCTGAGTCTGGTACTTCTTCTAGCTATGGTTAGAGCTGTAGTGCAGGAAATGTTTGATGATCAGTTCATGATATATTTGAAGGATCTGAAAGTGCTGGTGTCCTCTTTTGAACTTTGTTATCATCTACACCACTCGTATCATGCGCATTACATATGATTTCTCCAACGTAATGCCTCTCTTTATCTTCTGAAGGTTTTTTGTTTCAATACGATTCGAGGTTTTAGTCTTGTTTCTTTTCCTCAAAAAAAGAAAAAATGGTTCTTTTGGGAAATTTAGGGGTATACAAGCCAAATTGTTAAGTCAAGTTAAACCAAACGGATGAACCAAGTCTTGGTGTTGAAAAAAAAAAACCTGACCTCTCTTTGGTTGGGTATATAATAAGATAAGAAACCGATCCAACGACGCTTTGGGCTAGTCATTTTTTAAAAAATATTTTATTTTATATTTAGTTTGATTCAACCTCTAATCTTATAGATATAACATATAGAAAGTATTTTGCATTTATGTGAAGTTTTAAGTCTTTTTGAAGATCTTCAATCATTAATGTTTAAGTTATACCTACCTTATCACACAAGTAATCAAAAGTATGTTTGATCTCCTTTTAAATCACTACATTATTATAAGAAGATCGAAAAATCAAAAGAATTGACTAAAACCAAAATCAAGGAAACCAACTTTATATAGGTTTGATTTGATTTATAGATTTAATAAATTGACATAATTGATTTAGTTATTTGTTATTTTTTAGTGAAAAATCAAACCGAACCGATTTATGCACACCCTACAAGCTAGTGCAGTGCAACGTTCAGTTTGCACAATAACATGTGGAAATCTATGCACCATTATAAAGACCAAACATTGACCTTGTATAATCGTATATCCTATTGCTGTCTGCATTTTCACATTTTTTTTACAGTACAACACTAGCATTACAAGTCCTTCAACTAAACAATGATTGTCCACTTCTTTTCTGATGAAGTTTTCCCCTTCTTTTGCTCCGTCGTCCGTCCTTAAATCTTTCCAGTAAATCATAGATACGTGCCTTAGGTCCTTCTCCCCAGAAATATTGTCATGTAGGCACAAGTCATGTGTCTGAACCTAGTCGGAGACTAAGCGGAGAAAGGTAGATAGGCGTCCTATCCCCACATAGTTTTGAACCTAGTGCTATAGAAAAACTTGGGGGGGGGGGGGGGGTTCATGTATATAATGCCCAGCTGATGAACAGGAAACAAAATGTTAACTTTGCCTGGATAAAGAGTCTTCTTGAGAGAAATCCTCCAATAACACATAGCATCTCTATTCTGGAAACAGGCAATGATCTCACACAAGATACTGTAGCATTTTGTAGGTGAGGACAATGAGATCTGTTTATCTATCAGAAGAGCAAAATTGGTTCAGAAGTACAGAGTTCAGAATACTTTTTACCAAATTTTCTTCGTGTACTTCCCCAGGATGAATCAAAATTGATGCATAAGCCGGAAAAAGATCTCAACATAAAATTAAGCTCTTTCAAGATAATTCACAATGACTTGGTCACAACAAGGGACGAATGTGGGAGGACCTATCTTTTCAGTGTTCTGTCTCCAAATTGGAAGTGAGGAGGAAAAGTGAGAAAAGGTAAGAGAACAACATAGGAGTACAAATATCATTAGCCAAAGGCTTCTAATAATCACCATGGAACACGGGTAGACATAGTTCCATTAGAAAGTATATTATAGGTACGAATGTGGAAGGCTCTATCTTTTCAGTGTTCTGTCTCTAAATTGGAAGTTATGGGGAAAAGTGAGAACAGGTAAAAGAACAAAGATAGGAGTACAAACATCATTAGCCAAAGGCATCTAATAATCACCATGGAACACGGGTAGACATAGTTCCATCAGAAAGTATATTATAGGTCATCCCACTAGTGAGATTAAACATCTCCAAAATAATAGTTGGTCTATAGGAGATCCCAACTTTCAACCATTTCCATTCTAATCCATGAGAATAAGAAATATTACGTGCAGTTTAACTAAAACCTAGAAAGACACCTATAAGTAAAGTCCCAAGTGCAACAAGATCCCTTCTTCCATCACCTATAAATGAAGATGTATTCTCACCGAGTGCTCTTCGATGTTTTATTTGTATTTATGATCCAAAAGATGGTCAAGGGTCAAGGATATCAAAACCAAAAACATCAACTGTTATACGAAAACCTTCCTTTTCTGAAACTACAAGAACTAGGAGAACTGAATATTAGTTAAAAACTACAAATATCTTAACATAGCGATGAGAATGTACAGATAGAGCCAGTTCTGGCTAAACATACCTAGTGGTCCAATATCTCCTAAGCAACTTTTTTCAACTCCATGACAGAAAGCTACAGGCTTGGAGTAGACACTGGAGCCATGAATAATTTTCAATATCCACACATGTCGGAGTATCAATTCCGACCCAAAGAGCTACTCGAGACTGACAAGGAGCATAAAATCACATCTGGAGTGCCAATCAGAACACAGTTTCCTAATCCTTTAAATGTTATCTGTAGGGCAACAGGGCTAAGTTAGGCATGTAAATAAAGGAAAGAGGATATGGAAATAATTGCATGGTCATTCCTTCAATCAAAGTGATTCCAAACCTTCCCATATTTACAAGTATGGATTCTTTTCATACTTGCAATTTCCAACTTCAATATTCTTGACAAATCAAACACTGAGTGGATGCAAAAGTCACAAATTCAACGATCTGCCGCACAAGCTAAAGAGCACTGACCTATAAGATACAATACCCAATGGAACAACTGAAGAGAAAGACGTCCTTTCCTGGAACTTTTTGTCTTTGAGTGAAATGTATAATTTACAATGAAACAATGACCCCTACCCCAGAGGTACAGCACATCTCAGGTAGATAAAAATGGAGAGAAGCCTGTCAAAATTTGGCAAAGGATGGCTCAATATTGTCTTGACTCTTTCCCCACCGTGCAAGAAGAATATTTCTTGATACCTAAAAGAATTAATCCAGGCCAACCCACTTCCTAAAGTGCCTCACATGCTCAATCCTCTGAGTTTGTACGTCATTTTTAGCATCAGATACTTTTATTCTTAGGTAAAGACCGTTGTGATATTTCAAGAACTCACGTCTATACATCCACTTGTCCAAATACATGCCATTTTCTTTCATTAAACCAATAACCTCCATCACCCTATGAAAATAACCGCCTCGAAGAAAATTCAACAGCAAGAACTCGTATAAATCCCTGGTATTCAAGTTCTTACGACTTCCCATGTTCCTTTTAATATCTCCCCACAAGATTGTAATTTCACGATACATCCCTAAAGAAGAATACCCGTTAAGCAGATTCATGAAAGTTGACACTGTAGGATGGATCTTCATTGCCTGCATTTTTCGGTAAGCCCTAACAGCATCTTCAACCATGTGAGCCTTCATAAAAAAGTAGATAGAAAAATTTAAATCATGCATCATAAAAGAAGCTTCATTTTCGTCAGCTCTCATTTCTTCAACAATATGGTAAGCGAGCTCCCCTTTCGCCAAAGAGCCTAATTCTTTCAGCTTATTCTTGCTTTCATTTTCCAGTTCACACATAGATGCACGAGCTAACAATGGATCAGATGCATTTATGACACCTGATTTTCTTAATTGCTTTAGTAGTGCCTCTGCCTCCCTTAGCTTATTGTTGTTGCAATATGCAGTCAACAGAGACACGTATGAACTAGCGTCCAGCGGATTTCCTTCAGAATCCAAATCATCCAAAATATCATGAGCAATTTCAAGCCAACCCATGCAAATGCAAGCAGCAACCACATCAGAGCACATTCTGCTAGATTCAACTGAGCCCTTCTTCTGGATACTACAGAGAAGCTTTGACAGATCATTAATTCTCTCACCCCTCTTGTACTGTATAATAAGCTTGGCCAATGCTCTGTTGCTAAGGACAAGTTTCCCATTCTTATATATAACAAGCACCTGATTACGTCCCACATTGAAAACAGAATCCCTTGATAATGAATGAGGAAAAATTCGTAACTTCAATCCCGTTCTCAGATTATCAGAGCCAATAGCAACAAGGCACGGTTTAGGTGGTTGTGTTTCATTTCTCTGCTCATGACGTGACACGTGAAATCCGTAAATATCTTGTACAAGATCAGAAGCAGCATCAATATCATTAAACTTAAAATGTAAACACAAGAGACTTTCATAGAATTGCTGATAGCAGGAAACCAATGGAACTGAAACCTGATCTATATGCTTCTTAAATTTCTTTAATTCATCCCGCATACCATTCATCTCATGGATCAAGGAAATAATTGAAATAGTATGAGCATCAGCTGTCACTCCAACTTGGGCCATTAACTCAATAATCTGATGGCCTTTACTGGATGATCCAAATCTTGCACAAGCATCAAGAACAAGATTAAAAAGAAGTGTATTATGTTTATTTAACTCAGTGCAAGTGGATTTCTTTGTGATTAATTGTTGAGAGGTACCATATATCTCAATCAAAATGTTTGATGACACAATCATTCCAGTATCAGTCTTCACCATGTGAAATATTATCATCCCTAGCATGTCAAAAGGTGGGAGATTTCCTTTGTCCAACATCAGTCTGAGAATTGATGATGCTTGAACGGGCATTTGAGCTCGAGCCAACGATAGGCAGAGCTTGGTCATTAACTCTGTGCGTAGCATCTCCCTTTTCTCTTTCAAAATAGATCCTACCATATTGCATGCCCTTTTAAGCCATCTAGAATCAGATGAATATGACAACTCAGTGAGAAGCTTATCTACAAGAAAGGGGTCAGGAAAACCGTAAAGACGTTTGAAATCCTTGTAGGTTTCCCAAGCCTCTTCCAAGTTGTGATTCCTCAATGCACTTTCAAGCTTTCCCAGCAAAACAACGTCAGATGACACTCCCCAAGATAATGTCTCTGACTCTCTACTGGAACTGAACTGTCGAGAAAATATCACACCTCCTGGTTTATAGTTTTCATATGAAATTGAGGACTCTGTTCCCAAATATTGGGGCACGTATGTGCTATTGTAGGTCAATCTGATGGCATTTGAAGCGACAGCAACAATGGAAGAGTAGCTTTTTCGGAAGACAGAGCAAACTGTGATAACCTTTTGTAAGGAGCATGCCATAAAGATAACACTATCCAGAAAACCACGAGTAATAAAGTATTAAGACATTGTATCCTGGAAATATAACATTATACTAGAATCTGCACAAACAAACCCAGAAATACCAAAGAATGGGGAAGGAAAATAGTGTAATAGCCTCAAAACTAAATTCGCCACTAAAATATATGACAAATCAGAAACCATTGCAATTACATGATCCAATTCAAAGATATACAGACATATTGTTCTCAAAGTAGCATTGCTTGCAGCTGATGTAAAAATTTTAACAAGCTGATTCTGTCGACCTAACAAATTTTGAAGCATGTCTGACAAAAAAAGAAACATTACTACATACTAAGGCACTGACAACTTTATTTGTAAGTACTGCAACCCTTTCTTGATATAACTTAAGATCTTGGCAGACAAAGATTGTTTACTAAACTACTAGTCAACCAAAAAAGATCAAGTTCCCTTACATAGTAGTTTTTAACTCAAATGGCTGTATTGATGGAGTCATGGACTAACTTGGATATTACAAATAGGAAAAAGACATAGAGCCCACCCTAAACTTGTCCCGAAAAGTCGACTTCACGCTCAAACTAGTATGGCGACCTATTACACACCTATTCTTACTAAAGCGAAATAATATACTGAACAAACAAGTTAGGATCCTGAGTTATACAAACTTTGTTGAATTTTTGAAATATTTAATATTAACTGATTTGAGATGGTTGGAAATTGAAGCTATTGAAGTGGGAAAGTCCAAGGCAATATAAGCTCCACATCAGCTCCCCATTAAGCTGATGTCGGATTCAAGTCTCATTCCCTGTAATAATATCATAACAACTTATGTTCCTCATACTCTTCAAAAATGTTGGTAAGTGCATATCGGATCCTCCAAAAGTAGAGCAAGATCTGATTTTTTTGCGAGCCTGAGTAACATAGCTTATAACTATATAACAAGCACTAAAAATGCTTTTCTTTTTTTTGACGATTTTACTAGTGCTGACAATGCTATAAGAGGAGTTTTTCATAAAATTAACTCATATGAGAAGCGAATAATCATGAAAAAACTCAAAGTTAACAATTACAGAATGCATTGCAGCACAGTTCACAATTAGTAATTCAGCATTAGAAATATTGGATTAGGGTAATACAGAAAAGAGAGTGCAACGAAGAAACTTACAACTCAAGTTCGAGCGGAGGTTGGCCGGAGGAACAGCGGTTGTTCGGAAATTGATCTCCGGTGGTGTTTTATCTATTTTGCCGGACGGGCCAAAAAGCACAAATTGTCATTTCCGGCCAAAAGTTTAGCCGTTTCCACCTTCTTCTAATCTTCAAAACAACAGTTTAAAAAAAGTTGTTGGTGTGTTTGGCAAATAAATGTTGTTAAACATTTTTTTATCAAAATGACTGAAATACTTAAAGCTGTTAACATAATAAAAAGTTAATTTAACATAATAAGAAAATTAAAATTCAGCATTCTTCTTTTTACCCAACCAATTTGAAGCTGAAAGTAGGCCGAATCCTCCACCAAATTATCCCAAATTTGAGATATGAGCTCTCCAAGACGTTCCTAATCTTTTGCAATAATATTAAAGCCGAAACGAAGCTTGTTTGCGGCAATCCAATTTTTCGAACTTGAGCTTCGATGGAGCTTTAATGGCGAATTTTCTTCTTCTTCAAATTGTTCCTCTCCAAACTCAATGGGTAACCACGAAACAGACTGGAATCAGCAACAAAAATCGATCGAAACAGTACTCATTCGGAACAAATCCCTGACTCGGGGCTTTCAACTTCTCGAGTTAGTTTTTTTCTTATATTTCTAAAATGGCAACAACTGATACATAAAACTTCAGCTCCAGTTCAATGGCTATCAACGAAATGGTTTGGAAACCAGAGCCCAGGAAACCAGCAGCAGATTCCTCAAATAGATTTTCAGATTTTTCAACTTTTTTTAGGTTTAATTTGATAGGAGCTATTTAGTTTTGAATTAAAAATGGACTTGAGAGAAGAGATGTGAGGGTTTAAATTCAACGGGGCAATTTAGGAATTGTTTTAAAGAATTAAGGGTAAAAATGTAATATATTTGATTAAAGTAGAATGATTTTTAAGTTAAAAAAAAAAAAGTAAGCGTCACTCTATTTTTAACTTTTAAATTAGGACATGGATAGTTTGGTTGAACTAGTCTTCTGCATTCTGTTAGGTAACTTCCTAGCGTTGCTGAATAGTAATTTTATGGGTTATAGGACTTATATTTTAGGATTAGTTATTTATCACTTAGCCTTTAGATCATGTGGGCATATTTTTGTTATTCTGTAACTACCAATTAATCAGAAATTAAAAGTAGTCGCAATTTTCCTTCTCTTTTTATTATTTCCAAATTTCTCTGTACTTCTTCTCCAACAAATTTGGCATCAAAGCCAATCATAGCAACTAACGGTAGTTCATTGAGTGTGGCACAACCACTTATTCCTGTCTTCAAGGGAGAAAGCTACGAATTCTGAAGTATACCTATGAAAACTATACTCAAGTCTCAAGATCTTTGGGACTTAGTAGAACGTGGATATACAGATCCTGATGAAAAAAATAGGCTGCGAGACAACAAGAAAAAAGATGCTAAGGCGCTGGTATTTATTCAGCAGGCTGTCCATGACAACGTTTTTTCATGAATCGCAACAACAACTACATCAAAGCATGCCTAGTCCATTCTGCAGAAAGAGTTTCAAGGAGATTCAAAGGTCATTGTGGTGAGACTGCAATCACTTCGGCGTGACTTTGAAACCTTAATGATGAAAAGTGGTGAATCTATTGCTAGTTTTCTGTCAAGAGCAATGACAATTGTCGGTCAAATGCGATCCTATGGAGAGAAGGTTACTAATCAGATTATTGTTGAAAAGGTATTGAGAAGCTTGAATTCAAAATTTGATCACGTAGTTGCAAAGAATCTAAGGATCTATCAGTTTTTTCCTTTGATGAATTGATGGGATCTCTTCAAGCTCATGAGGCGAGAATCAATCGATCAATAGAGAAGAACGAAGAAAAGGCATTCCAAGTGAAAGACGCAACTACTAAATATGGAGATAATAATGATCCAGCAAGTAAAGGTCGAGAAAGAGGAGGATTTCGCGGTGGTTGAGGCCGTGGTTATGGAAGAAACAGAGGAAGAAATAATGGGCAGAGGTATCCAATGAGCAAGGCAACATATAAAGGCTGATTGTTGGTTTAAAGACCAAAAAATGAATTTTACAGCAGAAGAAAATGAGGAAGAGAATTATCTTTTTATGGCTTACATTGATAGGTTGATACAAATCATAAGCCAAGTGATATATGGTTCGTAGACAATGGTTGTTCAAATCATATGACAGGGGCCAAATCTATGTTCAAAGACCTTGATGAGAAACAAAAGAAGAAAGTGCAGCTCGGCAACACAAAAGAGATGCAGGTTGAAGGAAAAGGCAAGGTGGATGTAGACACTAGCCACGACAAAGTAAAATTGTTGGATGATGTTCAATTCGTACCAGATTTAGGATTCAATTTGTTAAGTGTTGGACAACTAATGGATGACGGATATTCTCTTTTGTTTAATGATGATGCTTGTGTCATTACAAACAAGAAGTCGGGCAAAAAGGTTCACATCACCAAGACACCAAACAATATGTTTCTGCTGGACATTTCTAACATGGAAAATTTTGCTCTCGCTGCAACTGCAAAGGACGACTCGAAGCTATGGCATTTGAGGTACGATCATCTCAATATAAAGGGCCTGAAATTGCTAGGTGATAAAGGTATGGTTCTTGGATTACCGAAAAATAGCTCTCTTGATTTATGTGAAGGGTGCATTTATGGGAAACAAACTAGGAAATCTTTTCCTATTGGAAAAGCATGGAAAGCTTCAAAATGTTTAGAGTTAATACATGCTGACTTATGTGGTCCTATGCAGACTAAGTCCTTAGGTGGAAGTCGTTATTTCTTGTTGTTTACTAACGATTATAGTCGCATGAGTTGGGTGTATTTTCTGGAAAATAAGTCAGAAACTTTTGAAAAGTTTCAGGTGTTTAAAGCTTTGGTAGAGAACCAAAGTAGCTGCAGTATCACTGTTCTTCTCACAGATAGAGGAGGAGAGATCGTGTCCAATGAATTCAATTTGTTTTGTGAAAAAAATGGCATCCATAAGGAGTTAACAACTCCTTATACCCCAAAGCAAAATGGTGTCGCTGAATGGAAGAACCGAATAATGGTGGAGATGGCAAGAGCATGTTGCAAGCAAAGGAACTCGCAAATCAGTTCTGGGCAGAAGCTGTGGCAGCATCTATTTACTTGCTGAATCTTTCACTAACAAAAGTTGTTATGAATAAAACTCCTTATGAAGCTTGGCATTTTAGGAAACCAAATGTAAGTCATTTACGGGTTTTTGGTGTGTTGCTTATGATTTGGTAAGTTCACAAGCTCGTTAAAAGCTTGATGAAAAATCTGAAAAATGCATTTTTATTGGCTATTGTACTCACTCCAAAGAATATAGATTGTATAACCCTTTTATGGCAAGATCTCAGTTAGAAGAGATGTAATATTTAATGAAAATGTAAGTTGGGATTGGAGTAAAAAGCTGGTGCGACAAGAAACTCCTATGCCTCTTGGAATCACTGAAGATGAAGGAAAAGAGTCAACCCCTTCAAGTACACTTTCAGGTTCTTCTGTGGTATCACAAAGCTCACCGATTTCAGCAACTCATGAAGAGTCTTCAGATGTGATAGTTCCATTAAGAAGATCAACAAGGCTTAGAATGTCAAATCCCAAGTATGCTAATAACCTTTATGCGACTTGTCAATTTGCTTTTTCTGTTTCAGATCCCTTAAATTATGAAGAAGCTGCAGAAAAAGGAGAATGGAAGAAAGCAATGATGGAGGAAATGAAATCCATTGAAAAGAATGGAACATGGGAAATGATGGAGTTACCAAAAGGGAAAAATGCAATTGGTCTGAAGTGGGTGTTTAAAACAAAATTTGATGCAGATGGTAGCCTACAAAAACACAAAGCTCGTCTTGTGGCAAAAGGCTATGCACAACAGTATGGTGTTGATTTTGAAGAAACATTTTCTCTGATAGCTCAATTTGAAACAGTGAGGTTGGTTCTAGCATTGGCTGCACAGTTGAAATGGCCAATTTACCAATTTGATGTCAAGTCGGCATTTCTCAATGGAGACTTACAAGAAGAAGTCTATGTAACTCAACCTGAAGGTTTCATAAAGGAAGGCAATGAAACAAAGGTGTTCAAGCTGAAAAAGGCATTGTATGGCTTGAAACAAGCCCTTCGAGCGTGGTATAGAAAGATCGATGGTTACTTCCAAAAAAATGGATACATGAGAAGTGAGAATGAACCTACCTTATATGTGAAGAAGGAAGGTAATGATTTCATCATTGTATGCCTTTATGTTGATGACATCATTTACAGTAGCTAGTAATTCTTTTGTGGATAATTTCAAGTCTCAAATGATGAATGAGTTTGAGATGTCGGATATGGGGTTATTGCATTATTTTCTGGGCCTTGAAGTCCACCAAACGAGGATGGAATATTTCTTTTACAATGGAAATATGGCAGAGACCTTCTCAATAAATTTGGCATGCTCAATTGTAAGCCTGCAGCACCAATGAATATAAATGAAAAAATACAACAGGTGAATGAAGAAGAGTTAGCAGATGCAAGGAGGTTTAGAAGCTTGGTTGGAGGTCTAATATATTTTACGCACACTAGACCCGATATTGCATTTTCTGTTGGTGTTGTTTCAAGGTTTATGCAGCAACCTTCAAAGGTACATTATGGAGCAGCAAAGAGAATCTTGCGGTACATTGCTGGAAGTTTGGACTATGGCATTTGGTAAATACCAATAATTTCAGATTGTGTGGGTACACATATAGCAATTATGGAAGTTCATTAGATGACAGATGAAGTGTTTCAGCAAACGTTTTCACTCTAGGCTCAGGTGCAGTGACTTGGAGTTCAAAGAAGCAAGCTACAACTACATTGTCAACCTCAGAAGCTGAGTATATTGCAGCAACTTCAGCAGCTTGACAAGTCGTCTGGCTAAGAAGAGTACTAGCAGATCTTCAACAAGTACAGAAGTGAGCAATAGAGATATTTTGTGACAATAAAGCAACTATCTCCATGACCAAGATCCAACATTCCATAGCAAGACAAAGCATATTGATATTCGTTACCATTTTATTCGTTATTTGATAGCAAAGGAGGAAATATTGTTGGAGTATTGCAAGACACAAGACCAACTGGCAAATGTACTTACCAAGGCTTTATCTAAAGATAAATTTTGCTATTTCAGTGGATTATTTGCTATCTGTAGTTTTGAATCAAGAGGGAATATTGAAAAGTGATTCAAAACAAAGTAGGAACACGTAAATTAGGACATGGATAGTTTGGTTGAACTAGTCTTCTGCATTCTATTAGGTAGTTTCCTAGTGTTGCTGGAATAGTGTTTTAGTGGGTTATGGTACCTATATTTTAGGATTAGTTATTTATCACTTTGCCTATATATCATGTGGGCATATTTTTGTTATTCTGTAACTTCTAATTAATCAGAAATTAAAAGTAGTCGCAGTTTTCCTTCTCTTTTTATTATTTCCAGATTTCTCTGTACTACTTCTCCAACAATTATCTCACTTTACGTGCGTTTTTTCAGGTGATGTATAGCTTAATATTTTCACTTTTAACGTGACAATCGTAGGGTTGGTGAAGAAGGATTCATGGGTAAACGAAGTCAATATTGTATTGAAGGCGTCTTTAAAGTAACAGTCATATTGCGACGATTCAATAGTTTTCTTGTTATACATAGAAATGATTCACTAAAACTGAATTTTCTTTGGATAGTGTCGTTTGTTGTGATGCTAAAACTTACACTGGCTTGCTTCTGTTGCATGCTTCAGCTTTAATACACAGATATTGACCCAAATGTGAAGCACGGTATGAACCCATGATACTTGTCTAACTCAAAATTATAGAGAAGATGAATGATTTATTTTGCAGGCGCTAGTTGTGTGTATAGGACCCATCACTTTGTGTAATGTCAACACCACTAGCTTAGTCAAGAATACTCTTGATCATTAAACACAACAACACCACTCTTATGATACACTAGTCTAACAAACTTATAGAATCAACACAAAATCCAACAACAAACATTATAGACGACTGAGGCTTAATCGAAGGCAAATGTACAGTTATTAAACTTTTGAGTAGAAGGATTCCACAGAACAAGACTTCGGAACTCATCAAATACATCACCAGATAAACACACGATGACATTACAGCTGCCAACAATTTTGAAACACCCAAGTTAGCAATTGAAAGGGTTCAATTTCAATGTAAAATCTAAGGAAAATGGTTGATTACTAGTTGGCACAGTGTATATGAATATGGCAGGAAGGGAATTGTCAAGTCTATTAGGCCAAGAAGAGAACCATTGCGGTTGGTGATGCGAGGTAGCTTGAAGGCCAAGTTTGCTAGCATAATTGCGAAATCTAACTACTATCCATAAACTATAGATATTTTGGGATTATATCCAACAATCAGATACTTTGTACATAATTTCCTATTTTGATATATAAAATGTCTTTATTACCAAAAAAAATATTCATTTTTCTTTTAGAAATAAACAAGAAAAAGTATACAAAATATTTATAATTATTTATAAAAATTTAATAAAATTTGTGTATATATTTTCTTTCTTTTTTTTTTTTGTAAAAAAATTGTTGAAAGAGCTGTCCTCGGAAGGTTGAATTTGTAAATTTTCCAAATGAGTAGCAATCCAGCAATGAGAATGAACGCGAGCAAAAGGAGCACGAGATACAAAATGTTTTCTAAAAACGCTAGACAAACATTTCTATCATATCTAATAAGTCCTATTATGCTTTAAAATAATTAGATATGGACAGATACACTATACACTATCTGAGTTTACTCCAAATACATTGTATCCAATGGGTAATGCTAAATGATCAGAGAATTCAATCAGAAATTTCAAAAATCTTTAATATCTTTTTTATTTTAAAATCAACTGATTTTTTTACATTTTTTAATCAAAGGGTATTAAAGTTAAAAGGATAAAAATGTTTAAAAAGGTAAAATATCATTCTAGTCAAATTTTCTGGCCAAAAAGATTTTTCCGTATCTAAATATATTACACCTAATTTGACTCGCATGTACCGAAGATATGTATCTGAGCCATCAGATACATGCCATCCGAAACAGTTAACTGGCGGAAAATGTAATTTCATTGTTTTAGCGAGTAATTAGCACCAATAATGATATGTTTTATGTTATCTCCTCAAAATACAATGCACAATGCCAGTTGCATATATAAAGTGAAGTACCAGCATAGGTTGTGATGCACTGGTGGGAGTGCTTCATCCTTAACCAGAGGTCTCGGGTTCAAACCCTGAGTATGGAGAAAATTCTGTTGGAAGCGCCACCCCCGAATGGGCCTTGCAAAGCGCGATTCGAATTTAGTCGAAGCTCTAATGTGGGCTTCGAACACCGGATGAGAAACAAAAAAAAATATAAAGTGAAGTGCAATAGAAAAATACTCCTTATTAATGTCAAGATAAAACATATTATAATGTACAAATTAATGTTACAACAAGATAAAATTAGAAGAAAAAAAAGACTCATTCATTTCATCTCCCCTAATTCACTTTCTATCTTGGCATTCCATTCCAGCTCATGCATCCACCTTTTTACGCCGCTCTTCATATGATGCTGGAGAATGTTCCAAGGTTAGTTGAGATCAAACCACGATGATATCATTATGTGTAAGCAAAAGACATAAGGTCCCCTCCTAACTAGCACCATTTTTTAAAAAGTAGATACCTAAAATTTGCAGAGGTCCTATTACTCCACAAAACCATTTTCAATCACAATAAATACACTTTTTGATCCATTTTCAGAGCATGTATAGTCTCACATTTGAGGGGCGTGTGAATGAGTAAAAAGGGAACAATTGATAGTTGGGGTATGAAACTCGCGTAGAAGTGATAGTTGAGGTGTTTTTGATCATTAACTTTTTCAAGAACATGTTAATATTGATGTTTATAGCAGAGTCAAACGTCCCAAATTCGAGTAAGTTTTATCAAATGAATGAAAAGAGATAAAAGATCCAGAAGAACTCACGCTCAGTTGGTCGAGACAATAGAGGAATGTGGGAAGCTCCTTTCTTCTTGGTATGGTCACTTGATATATTGTTGTCTGAAATTGAAAATTCAATCAGGATTATTATACTTACTAAGAAAAAACAAGTTCTATAGCTTAGAAATAAGCTGTAGGTGGAAAATGTCTACAAAAATTTCAAGTACAAGTACTGAATGACCTACCAATTTCAATACATGATGAGTTTAGCAAAGCTTCATGAAAAATTGCGGATTGAAGTTTATGACTTCGGCATTCCCGCTCCAAATGTTCATTCAAAGCCTGCTTTGTATCTGGGAAAATTGTCCACAAAAGTGTTTGTACGTTACCCAATTAGTGCAATAAAAGTTGTCTAACAAATAAAAACACATATAGTATAAATCACAACCAGGAACAAATATCAAATATTGATGTCTATTTTCCCCCAAAAACAGCTTGAGTAAAATGAAATCATAATCCCAAAACCATTCTTTTTGAACAATATATATAATTACAAAATGCAATCTTTTGAAAAGAGGCCACTATGTTGTGACACCCACTAAAAGAAAAGAAAAGAATGTATATATTGTGCGAACGGAACAAGTCCAGAAAAGAACGAATTATTGATGAATACCATTCAAAGAAATTGTTTATTATTTGGTACTACTTCTTCAACATAATAGACTCGTAATCAAGTTCCCTTATTAAACAAAGGAAAACAAAAGAAAACTCACAATCAAGTTGACAATATCATCAGTCTACAGTGAATACAAAACAACAAATGCAATAGTGCCAAAGCTCCTCAATGAGATTAGAGTGCTGCTAATAGCAATTCATTGAGTTAATACCGGGTTATGTTAGGGAAAAATGGGTAAAGTTGATAACCCATACAGATATGCTGACAAGATCCAGGAAAAGATAATGAACCATAAGAAAAAATAAAATTAAAGCATGATTACCCTTACCTAACATCACGTAAAATAAAAACAGAGGAAATTTAGTTTTCACGGATCATAAAATTTCTTAGAAAGAAAAATGGAACTGATATAAGACTAAAGAATTCTGGATATAAATAACATTCAAGTACCTGATGAACAAATAAATTTGAGACCTTCGAATTCACTGGATTGAAGAACTAGAGGTATTTCTGGAGCCATTGGGAACTGAGGTTTCCGTGGTGTTCTTTCTATATCCAGTAGCAAATCAATTACCTACGATTTCATAATCGAAAAATGCCTTATGGTAAGATACATGAATTAGAATAAATCACCATAAGATCCATTCAACACAAAGGCTTTACATAGACAACCCTGAAAGCTATGTCCAATTAGGACGTTGAGGAAAATTATAGAAACACGAGCAGTGCTTGAAAATGGGTTGTGTGCATTTTACATATATCATAGAATCACGATTAAACAAATTATCGATTTGTTTATTCATTTACTTTAAGATTGAGTCATCAAAGAGATTTTTCACAGAGCAGAAAGCCCAACCTGCCCAAACCTTAATGGCATCAATTGACTGAGAACAAACTGAAAAGGTCCATCAGATTCAAGAAGCATACAAGAACTACCCCGATTCTACTCACATGGTGGTGAGGACACAAAAAGCATTCTATAACAAGGTTGAGTAGACTTGGTTGACCAGTGATCTGGTATTATATATAATTATGGCAAACTCCACTAGCTGCTTCAGTTTTCATCACAAGATTGACAAAACTTTAGTTATTGTTCTAAAAGAAGCAAAAGGAAAAATTTTAAGTTCTCCAGAATGGATCACATCAATTGAAGCAACAGGTTTCAGAGAAAATATTGTTAGGACATGAATTTCATACATTAGGGGACTCAAGACCCTGGCCAATCAGAAATAGTATGGCAACCATGCACCGGACTTGATGCCAAAGGAAAGCACTGCCTTTGATTTTCATTATCATGAGTTGATCAGCGTTGTCACTACAATTAAAAAATACATGAAGGCGTGAAAAGCATTTCAATATGTATATCAGTATATGGATAGTATTAAAAAAGCCAACAGCCGCTTTCAGTAAGAAATTTTAGATGATTAGGAAAGGAGTACATCATGTAGGAAGCTGCTCTAAATAGCTGATAAAAAACTAGCTAGAGTTCTTGTCCAAATTAGTACTGACCATATCAACAAACTTAACACTACACAAACATGAAAATAACTAGACAAATGATACAAAATTAAGGAAAAATACCCAAAAACTCAAAGGCACTTGCAAAAAGAAGACAAAAGGACACAGATTTCAGCTAGTTTTAAGATCTCTAGATATTCATAAAATGTTACCAACATTATCCAAAAAAAGGAAAATGAAAAAATAAAATAATCACCTATCCATATATCCAATTGCATATTTACAAGTATTTGCAAATATTTCTGCATAATGTATGTCAGGTGACTATGCCATCAGGGGAAAGCAGTATCTAGGATTTCTCAATCTTCACATCGCACGCCATCTTAAAATATAGCTTAATACTCCTTATTATCAACTTTCATGGGAACAGATATAGTATTTCCTAACATCAGTTATCTGCTTAATGTAGCAACTTTCTTTGACTTTTTGAAACAAGAGTACCACAGATTCAAAGAAAACAATTACAAAATTACGGCCAAATCAGAAAAGGAAATAAGTCAAAGCGTCATAAAACTTCAAGAAGATCACACTGGTCAATTTATTAATCCTCTCTCTACAAGTAGAGAATAAGTAGAAAAAGGGACACAAAGTAGAAAAAGAAGAGTGTCAAGCTAATAGTAGAAAACCTTTCATTGAAGGGGAGAATTTCAAACGATATTATGTGCCGCCGGTAGTTGTGCACATTGTCTGCATCCATTTTGCAAAAATTTCTGAAATCATGTTCCCCTAAGAATTTCTCAGCAGCAGTTTGCATGGCCTGTTGAGCAAAACAGGAGTGTTTAGCTGAAAATTGGAGTAAATCAGCATAACCAGGTCAACTGATTTCAGAAGGAAAGGTACACACTGTTATATTCAAGTTTCCCTGCCAAAAGAAGTACTTGTACACCCTGCTCAAACAACTGAACCTGCAATTATTGAAAGGAAAAAAGGCTGTAAAACTATAATGAAGAACTGAAAGAACTATGGTATAACTTCTCAACTTTGAGGAGATAAGGATGCCAAAGTTGACTTCAAGGGGATCCACGACATACTTTTTTCAGGTTTAGTCATTAGTGCACCTAATATACCTAGAGACTACATCAACTTCATAAATTGTGCCTATGATAAGTTACCAAATAGAGTTTAGCATTGCACATTTTCACGAGAAATTGAGATCCCTAATAAGATTTTGTATGAAGGTTTAAGAGTTCCGCCCAATTTTAAATTTAATCTGTTTCTACAACAACAACAAACCCAGTGCTATCCCACAGGTGGGGTCAGAGGAGGGTAAAGTGTATGCAAACCTTACTCCCCTACCTTGTGGATTGTATTCAAGACCTCATATGCTACTTGAATGTTTCTTTTTTTGGGGGTGGGTAATGGTAATGCCGGGACAATCTTGTGCACATCTCAACTATTGGACCTTGGTCTCCAAGGTTTGCACTCACTTCAGAAACCACTAGGCCAAACCCTGCTAAATGCAAAATATTTCTGTCCTAGATATTATCAAAAGCATGATACTATGAAGTCCAGTACACATACTGAAAGAAAGCATGACATTTTAGAAAGAGTTAGGTGGTTTGAAATGCTTTTAACAAACAAACACTAACTATCTAAATGATTGCTGAGAGCATAAGTTATACAAAGCAGTACAAACCTTGCACTGAAACCAACTGGGATAGGAGACCAACCCATAATGCGAATGTCATTTGGCAGAACTCGGTTTAGTACTCTTACATAGTCGATTTCTCCTAGGTGAAGAAAATGTAAAATTGTGTCAAAAGGTTAGTAATAACTGAAAATGAAAGCAACAAATTGATATTAGGGAAGCCATAACTAAAAGAATTAGGAAGATTTGAAGCTTCAATTTCTTTTTGCACATCTTTAGTAGTCAATGCGAATTAGAAATATCTGTGTCTTGGTTTTGGTGAAACATGCAAGGTCATATCAAAGTGCAATCCAAGTACTCCAACATAATCAATCTCTAAAGATGGCCACCTAACAGCAATAAAACTACACTACCAGAACTTGCATAGAAAGAAGATAAGAGGCAATGTCGGGAAAATGGAAGGCAACTGATGTGTGCCAAATCGCATTACAGTAAGTACATGGCAGATGACAATCAGAAAGGCTAAACATAGTAGTACATTGAAAGGAGATATCAGCAGACCACATGATTCTTCAATAGAATTTTCCCCAAGATACTTATTGTCCCCTCTTGATTCCCTATGGTTTGACCTTAAGAATAGAGCAATCACCTGCAACAAGTAATTCATATGTTTTAAAAGACATAAAAAAGAGTGTTATCAAAGATGAGAAACGCAAAAAAGGGATAAGTTAGATTGAGGCTTTAAGACAAAGCACAAATAAAGTTCGGGATTTAATAAAGGAAGGCGCAAACGAAGAAAAAGAATGAAAATGAAATTAGAAAATAATAATTATAATCATAAATAACAATTATATGGATAAAAGAATTAAGTTTCATATTTTCTCTCTCTTGGGATATGTGTCAAATTATCAAAACAAAAAAAAACCATTGTCAAAATATAGGTTACCTTTTAGTGAACGTTATACAACAAATTAATTGCACTTCAACTTACTTGGCCAACAGAGGAAACTCCCTTATCAGTTCTACCACATCGTGAGTATTGCAATTCCTTCTTGTCTCCAAATATGAGTCTTGTCCTCTCTAGAGCTTTGAAAAGTTCACCCTGCATGAAGAAACCATCAGCATATGCAAACAAAATACTCTATTGAGATACTAAAATGCGAACAATAGAGTCACCCAAGCACTACCACGGGAGAGAAGAGGCACCAAAAGTCCAAAACAATTTGTGCAAAGATTAAATAGTGCAAATTGTGCAATACATGCAAGGAAACAATATTCTCCCAGAAAAGCACCAGATTAACTCTTTCAGTAGCTTAACTCTTTCAGCCCTTTAAGTCTCTCAATTTAAAGGACGGGAAACATGGACTATGATTTTAAAAAGGAGCAAGACCAAAACATGTAGAACATGTTGTTGCATGTACTTGGCTAGTCTATGTCCGTCACATTAAATGCTGGCCCAATTCTTAAAAGAAAATCATCTCAGAGGAGAACATAAGACCTCAACAGTGGGATCCATTTGAGCCTCCGAAGCAAAACCATAAAACCTGTAATGCAGCATGAGAACACTGTTACCGTATAAACAAGGACTTGCTAATATTTGCATAAAGTAAAAAAATGCAGACTCCAACTAAAATAGGATGGTAGAAACACAATGTGCATGCACCTTCAGCTTAGTTAATACTTAAATCACACTTAATCTGCATAAGGTGGAAAAAGGTGACAGATCCACCAGCAACCATTAGCATTCCGGAATGAAATAAAGGAGCTCCATCCTAATACTTCAGGGAACCACTAGACAATCTATGTAGATTTATTAACAGGGCCATTTGGAGTTAGTATCAGGATTCAGCTTAAATTGGTTGTATATAACCCCTTTTCCAGGTGGCATTAGATGTCTTCATCTCTGCTTCTAGATGAATTGTTGTAGAAGAAATTACTATAACAAAAGTGAAGCAACGCCAGATAAAAATATCAAAAATGTATTCCATGAATTAATCCACCTCTTTTAATATTCTATCTGATGAATTAGAACCATGCATTCTTATTCTTTTTTTTTCAATCTCAAATTGGAATTTTTTTCTAAATATGATTGAAGCTCCTTCATGAAATTATTATAAATGTCTTCTGATAAGTGGCTCACTTTTGGCTGAAGTCAAATGTCAAATAACAAAATATGATCAGACAAGATGATATTTGGTTAATGGATAAGATATCTTTTGTAATATTCTTATTGTTGGGAACTAAGAAGGACAAAGCCTGTGAATAAATCCAAATAAAAATAAGTACCAACTTTGTTGCTTAAATTTAAAGTATTCAGCAGTTAAACCGAACTTAAAGATTAGATGCTACCTAAAGAGGGCTGTGTTTTAAGTATTGTTTGAGGCTCTTTTAAAACTGAAATAAACTCTCCTGTACGAGATATCTTGTCGAGGTTGCAAGATAAGCTTAACAGGAAATCAAGTATCCTTTCCCCTTTTTCTTCCAGGTGCATTTAGCTTTTCTTCAACTGTTTCCAATGTTAACACCTCCTTTATAGCCTAATCTTATGCTATATATTATGTTCACATCTATGGTCTGACGAAGACAGCAATGCCCTAATGAGTTTATGAATTTAACGTTTAGTAATCCACTGAAATTGTATGATCCTTTGTTACCTCTTATTTTCTTCTTTAGTAATCCACTGGTGTGATCTCTTTGTTACCTCTATTTTCTTCTTTTGGTCCCTCTTGAGACCTTACATCCTTTGTGCTTAAGACTAATGAGATGGTTTTACAGGGCTAAAAGAAATTTAAGGACAAGTAAAAAGCCCAAATTTATCTTGTCCAAATAATTTTTTTAGCAGTAAGCTGACAATTATCTTGCCCAAAATATTTTACACCACTTTTAGCCTTTTTGCTTACACTTTTTTGCTCTACTTCCAGTTCACACTTAAGTAACTTAACTGCTATTGATGAAGAGCCAATCCTACACAAATAGAATAGGAAAGTCTTTTGCATGTTCTCAACTAAGAACTTCCTTCCTCTCTTTTCAGTGGCCACATTCACAGTGCAATCCTACTAAACTACTAGCAAGATGTATACCTCAGACCAAAATACATGACTTTCAAAGCAACATATCTTTTCGAGTGATGCATCATTGTGCCATAACCTACAAACAAAACAGGAACGTTTCAGCAATCTCCATTTTGAATTACAGTATCAAAAAATGAAAGAGGAACATTTCAGCAGGTTTCCAATTCAAATTACAGTATCAACTTGTAAGGATAGCTGACATATTACACCTTAAAATAAAGTGATAGCTCATTCAGTACATAAGAAAACACATAGCTAAACCAAGGGTGTGGCCTAATGGTCAGTGGGTTGAGCACCTTGAGGTCTCAAGTTCAAATTCCATTAGAGACTAAAACACTACATGATTACTTCCCATTTGTTCTAGCCTTGGTGAACAGAGTTACCTAGTATCTGTGTTGTTAGTGGAAGGTGATAGGTATCTCATGGAATTAGATAAGGTGTGCACGAGCTGGCCCGGACACCACGGTTATAAAAAAATGAAAAAAACGAAGCTCAGCGAATCAACTCTCTTCACTAAATTTAACACTTTTAAGTCTTTAACTACTTTAGGACACCCTTTCGGCTTTCACATTGCATATAAAACTACAGCAATACATTCCAATCACCAAAAAGAAAAAAAATTATACAAACCTAAATCTCTGAGCTTATTTTTCTTCTTTCCATGACCTTCCAAAACTCCGTTTTTCAGAACACTGCCATTACCTTTCTCCTTTGTCTACATAGCAATAACAGCACATTAAAATTTACTTAGAAAAATATAAATATATCTGAATACTATACCTTAACAAAAAAAATCTGGATATTGTGTTGAAGTAGCAATAACCTCTTGGCAACTGCAATTCGAAAGCTGAGCAGATAATTTAGCATTTTCAGATTCCAATTCCTGTTTTTCCAGTGGAAGATTTCAGCACAATAAACAGCGATAATGGAATATTAACTATTGTTTGAAGTAAATTTTTTCAAAATTATCAACAAAAGGTTACCTTCATCCTGCTTCGAAGAGTCTCCAGTTCCGACTGGAGGGTTGCTACGAGGTCCATCTCCGGCGCCGGATTTTTTGTGGAGCTCCACACTTCAGATTCGGAGTTCCGACTATTTATACGGAGTTTGAGTAAACGCTTAGCTAAAAATATCCTTCAAATATACTCTAAATTTAAATAACATTTATCCTAAAAATGACCAGAATCACCCTTCCAATTTTTTCCTTAAACTATCCGTTAAACTTAGAGCCGTCAATATGGGCTAGGCACGTTGGACCGGCCTGGCCTAACCCGTAATTTGATAGGATTGAGCTATGATTTTTGGAGCCTATTTAAAAAAAAAAGGTTTTTTAGTTCGGCCTAAATAAGTCTGCCGTTTGTGAGGCTTGAGAAATATGAATAGGGCAAGCCCATGAGCCAAATAAAAATTAATTAGAAATTAAAAATAAAATAGAGTATTAAAAATAACAAGAATCTAAACTCAAATTCTGTTTAAAGTTTGAAAATATTACAATTTAAATACAAATTAGATTTATAAAATATGTACTACATGAAATAAAAACTCCCTAAAATTTCTAGGGATTCACTACACAGGTCGTAGCCTATGAAATATTGTCATAGTTTTTGTGTTTTACTATGATTATTAGAAAATAATTAGGTTAATATTTTTATTTAGCTATTTATTTTTTACTTGAAATCAAACTTAATAAATATTATAAAAATAATTTTATTTGTGGATTTGATTAACAAACAGTAATACTAACATTATGTAATATTGTCTTGTCGATATTTATGGTAATATTTTTAAATTATAATTTAATTTAAAAAATAATAAAAATATACTTTTAAGAAAAGAGGGTTGACCCTACTAGCCCGTAGCGCCTAAACCAAAAATGGGCTAGCCTAGCCTGACTCGTAAAATTTCAAAGTCTGTATGAATTAGCTTGAATGGGGTGAGTTAACCCATATTGACAGCTTTATAAATGAAGCTAGAATTAACTATGAATAAACATGTGACCTCTTTTACATATTAAAGTTGCAATTGTTGTCATGACAACATGATAAAAAATACATAGCAAAATATTTATAAAAAGTACACATTTGAATCTTAAGAAACAAAAAGCATCACATAAATTGAAACAAAAAAATATTTTTTTTTTGTAATATCTAAATATGTTACTTTTATATATTTAAAAATACAACAAGTAGTGTTTATCAAATTTATACCAAAAATAAAATACAAATAGACTGCCTTCATACTTCAAATTCCCTCATTGTCTAGGAAATAAAGAGAAAATATACACTTTTTCTTATAATATTATGTTCCTTATTTGATCAATAATTATATAGGGCGAAAAATAGTTTGCTCAAAATATTTGCTCACTTTTTATGGGAACATCCTAATTGCTACTGTGAAGTTGAAAATGAAAACCTCTCTTCCTATCTCATTCAGTTTAGTTAGGATTGTCTATTACTACAATAAGCTTAGAGAAGAGTGGGAGCAAACAAATGGGGGATTTGTGGGTTGATCAACCGTTAGTTTTTTGACAAAAACTAATTGAAGGATGAATCTTGTCATTTTTAAGATAATTAAGGGATGTTTTTTTGTTCATTGTGGTAGTGCAAGGATGTTGTTTAGACATAGAGTATAGTTGAGAGATGTTTTGGTCAAAAACTCGATTTTTTATATACAAATTTTTACGTTAGCTAATCAACATTTTATTTATAATTTTTCTTTCTAAATATTGTTTGTATTATTTTTTATTTTTGACTTATAATTTTAAAATATTTTTGGCTTATTTTTAATATTTTAGCTTAAATTGTAGTGTTTATAAGCATTTTTTTTTAATTTATCCAAATACTTTTAAAATGTTTAATTACTATTTTGGATTAAAACATCTAAAATAAGTCAATTCAAATAGGTTTTGATGACATGATACCTTTGATTTGGTGTAAATTGATATTTATGTCAATTAGGTGCATGGATGTCGATTAAAGTAAAATTAAAGTAATCATTTATATATTATGATTTATGCCTAACACAAAATGTAAACTCAAACGAAATAATTATTTTCTCTTTAAAAAAAAAAGAATATACTATATCTAATTAGTTTTAGTTGAAAGTTATATTCAAAGATTATGATTAGTTTTTCTAATATTTGTTTGTAATTATTAATAATAAAGTTAATATTGATTTTATATAAAATTTTGTTAATTTTAGTTTTATTTTGTTTAAATCTTCAATTGAAGCAAGGAATTGTAACACTAACATTATTATTGTATAAGTTAGGTAAGCATTTGGAAAAGAATCAATTGCTTATATAATTGAGTATATCCATTAAAAGTACATTATCATCTAATACTTGGGATCCAACCCCTCTCCATTTCTCTTCTCTCCATTTTTCCCAAGTTCTTGCTTGGATGTGAGGCACATGGCATAGGTAAAAATTAATGGCTAAAATTTGATTGATTATAATAAGATTTTAATTATATTTTAGATAATTAATATTTCATAGTAATGCCACAATCATACATATATATTATCTTTTCCATAAATATATTATAAAAAAAATTCTCTTTTTTCTAATTTTTTTCTTGCTAGTATTATCATTTGTTTTTGTCCTAAATATGTTAAATATTTTCTATTTTTATATTATTTTTTTCCGTGAGTATTTTTGCTATTAATTATATGTGATAACCAATTTTAAAGAGAAAGATCAAAATTGCAATCTAACACTAACTCAATTAAAAAAAACATAACATAAATACTTGTAGAGAAAAAAAAAGAGAAAAAAAGAGAAATTTTTTTATAATATATTTATGGACAAGATAATATATTTGTATAATTGTGACATTACTATTTTTATGAAATATTAATTATCTAAATTATAATTAAAATCTTATTTCAATCAATCAAATCTTAGCCATTAATTCTTACATATGCCATGTGTCTCACATCTAAGCATGAACTTGGGGAAAATGGAGAGGAATCGGATCCTAATACTTGTAAGAATTTTCTTAACACTTTTTATTTAATAATATTTAGAAATAAGTCTTAAGCCATTGATATAAAATTAGTAACTTTATTAAGTGTGTACAAATGACTAGAAAAAAAATAGTACAAAGCTAACATTATAAGAGGGTTGATTGAACTTGGAGTGAATAAGCTGAAAGAAGTTAGGAAGTAAACAATTTCCTAAAAAATAACACAATATTTGGAGTTCAAATTTTGAAAAGTGAAAGGATTGAATTCTTACGTTGTCCCCGTAAAATTATAAACTCAAAGAATCTTTTCTTAATTCAAACTCAACATCTCTTTCTTTGAATTCTCACTTGGACAAGTGTCAACGATTCAAGTTCATGAAATATATCATTTTGCATGTAGACAACGGTCTGCACAAATTTGTCTTTCGGGTTGTGCTACAATATCGAGTCCCAAAGCATGCATACCATATGGTTTTGAGTAATGCATTATAACTTCTCACTTTTTTCTTTTATTTTCATGTGAGATTTACCTAAGATGTCATTTGTACCTCATCTTCAGAAGCTTGTCAGCCTAAAAGTATGTCAATCTTTCTAGACTCACTCTCATTAGGCAGTCTTCCATCAGAAACGTCACACAAGTATTGTATTGGAGTTCAAACTCATGGACAAAATCATTGAGTTCTCTTATCTATACATTAAACTACTAACTTAAGAATTCTCCTCGAGTTATGAGCCGTAGAACCATGAAATCGAGGAAAGAGTCATTAAAGTCAAATTTCATAAACAATTCATGGAGTTAAATATTTATAAATTCAAAACTCCAAGAACAGTTCATGTGGTTTAAACTTTTCAAGTATTTGAATTTATATATATTTTGTTGCTCAAATGTTAAATACTTTTGAAAATGTCATATTCCTCGTCACTGTTCGAAAAGTGGTTATTTACCATTTTATTAGTTTTACTTGCCCCTCAATTGGGCTGTAGACGTCAAATATTAAATGATTAAACAGAATAAAAAAAAAAACTTTATGATAATGTTTTTTCTGTTATAATGACAGTTAGTAGACCATAAATTCCCGTTTCAAAAGGCGCAACCTTAGTAATATCTGTCTATTTCCGCTCCATTAAGTGTTTATCAGATCTCCTTAATTTGTTGTCTAACTGTTCCCATAATGACTATTTCTAAGCTAAACACACAATTATTCTAATCAAAACGTTGAAATAGTAGATTAATTAATACTTCAAGAGTTTGAGCTTATTTTGTCTATTGCGTATCTATTTTGTTGCAGTTTCAGGTACATTTACTATTTTGTAGGCAAAATAATTTTGATCTTATATATAACGTCCTTGAAGTGAAATGGCCAATTTATCGTATTCCAACTTGTAACACTATGTTCGAATTATCGATCAATTTGTATCAATCTCAAGGTTGATCGATCTCCTTTTTATAGGTTCTTTGAAGCACTAATTATAATCCAGAGGAACATTGCATAACTTTCTGCTGATTGGAGTTGATTTAGCAGAAAGACAGATATTCCTAGCTCGTTATCACACAATCACTTATTCACAAACTATGTGTGGAATAAGTTTCATGATATGAAATTTTCGATATCCTACTTACAGGATTAGTAGTTCACAATATTTCTGTTGTGATATTTCGTTGTTTTTGAAGATGGATTTTACAGCAGGAAAGTTATCAAATGAACATAAAGAACAACTTCGATGTGCTTCAGAAAGTGCAGATCCATTAACAGTATCTGCATTACAGATATCACCAAAATCACCGCGCTCTCCAAAATCCCCAAAATCTCCCAAGTCTCCAAGGTCTCCCGGTGATCGTCACAGCAAACATGGCTCAGATAGGGGAAGTTCACTTAAACATAAAAAAAGCTCACATTCTCCGCGAGATGGTCGTCCAAAGAAAGGTAAGTTGATAATTTCACAATTGTTTATTACATGCTTGATAATTTTCCTGTGACAGGATTATTCAGATCATCACGTTTAAACTATGGTAGACAAATGTTACCAATTGAAAGGTATGAATAGAAAATGAACGCGATTAAACTATGGTAGTCAAATGTTAGGTTTTGAAAGGTATGAATAGAAAATGAAGAATTGTGACTTTTTCAAAAGGTTGGAACATTTCCGATAAGGCATGATAAGGACATGTTCACACTACTCTTTGTTATCTATAAATATAAGTTTCCTCTTATTTTTAAAAAGAACAAAATATCTAAACTTCTTCTTCTTCTGCACAACTAAATCTAGTATTCTAGTGTACTTTGCTTCCATTGAATGATTCGCTGACAACATTGTTTTTGGTACCGATATACTGGTGAGTAAAAAGGTTCTATCTTGGGAGGATATATTCCTTTAACCTTGGATATTTGAGGGGAATAATTTCCTTAAGTACAAACTGCACATTCATTGGGTTCGATTTCTTCTTGTCAATATTGTTTATGTTTTTGTCACAAATTCTGTTTTCTTTACTAGTTTTAATTTCTGATTTTGAAAACGTGATTTAAACTTTGTTGCTTATTATTTCTGCGAAGTTGGAAATCCAACGGAAGTGAGCACAGGTGAGAGGACCCCACTTTCCTGCATCCCTCTCCCCACAAGCAGAACACCAGAGATGCACAGCATGTGGGCCTTGTCTAACGAACAACGTTCTAAGTATTTTACTAAAACAGATTGTGGATAACAGACAAACAAGTAACATTGGATTAAGTTGTACTTCTCGTAATGGACTTTTATTTAAAACCTTGTACTCCAGTAAATATTAGATTCTAAACGCATAATTTTAAAAGTACAATGAGTTTAGTCGTAGGAACATAAAGATTGAACACGTCCGTTGTTTTTCTTATACAACTTCTTTGTCATGTCACTGAAACTGCACATATGTAGATTTTTACTAATGGTTTTTTGATCTATTTTCAATGGACTCTTCGGATAATATTCATGATTATACAGGTGGTTGTGGAGGAAAAGGCACTTGGGGCGGATTAATGGATACCGATGATGTCCATGCTATTGACCCCAATGATCCAAACTACACTAGTAGTGAGGTATTTTAGCTATCATTTTTCAATTTTCCATGAAGGAAGATGAGCCTTGATGTAACTGATAAAGTTGTTGTCATGTGACTAGGAGGTCACGGATTTGAACTGTAGAAACAGCCTCCTGCAGAAATGCAGGGTAAGGTTGCGTACAATAGACCCTTGTGGTTCAAGCTTAGTGACGCATCAAATTGAGTTAGCCCTTCTTTTTTCCAGGATACGGAGAGAACAAGTACGAAAGACATGGTTGCAGCATTTGAGGAATACAAAAAGAAGGCAATAATATTAGTAGAAGAGTACTTTCAGAATGATGATATAACATCCACAGCAAATGAATTAAGAGAACTTGGGATGTCTTGTTATGACTTCTACTTTATTAAAAAGTTAGTATCAATGGCTATGGATAGACATGACAAAGAAAAAGAAATGGCAGCTGTTTTATTATCTGCTCTTTATGCTGAAGTTATCAAACCACAACAAGTCTACAAAGGTTTTAGTAAACTCTTGGAATCTGCTGATGATTTCATTGTAGACATACCAGATGCAATCGACATTCTCGCGTTGTTCATTGCAAGAGCAGTAGTTGATGATATACTCCCTCCTGCATTTTTGGCAAAAGCAAATTCTTCTCTACCTAAAGATTCAAAGGGAATTGAGGTTATAAAAAGAGCTGAAAAGAGTTACCTTTCAGCTCCTTTACATGCTGAAATCATCGAGCGTAGATGGGGTGGAAGTAAGAATAAGACAGTTGAAGATGTGAAGGACAAGATCAACAACTTGCTTATTGAGTATGTTGTAAGTGGAGAGAAGAATGAGGCGTGTAGATGCATTAACAATTTGAATATGCGTTTTTTCCATCACGAAATTGTTAAGAGGGCTATTATCATGGCAATGGAAAAGCAACAAGCCGAAAGTCGCCTTTTGGACTTACTAAAGAAGACTACCGAAGAAGGCTTGATAAATTCAAGTCAATTATCAAAAGGGTTCAATAGGATTATTGACAATATCGACGACTTGTCACTTGATATACCAAATGCAAGGATGATTTTTCAGTCAATAATTTCTAAGGGAGCATCAGAGGGTTGGTTATGTATTTCATCTTTGAAGTCGTTATCGACACAACTAGAAAAACAAGAAATTGATGAAAAACTAGTGAAGGAATTTAAACTGAAAGCTCAATCCATGATCAAAGAGTACTTTTTGTCAGGTGATATTGAAGAAGTAAGTAGGATTCTAGAGTCAGAGAACAGTTCGTGTTTGGCAGAACTAAACGCCATATTCGTTAAGAAGTTAATCACTTTAGCAATGGACAGGAAAAACAGAGAAAAAGAAATGGCTTCTGTTCTGTTATCATCTGTCTGTTTTCCAGCAGATGATGTGGTAAATGGCTTTGTCATGCTAATCGAAGCAGCAGACGATACAGCTTTAGACATTCCAATTGTCGTTGAGGACTTAGCGATGTTTTTGGCTAGAGCAGAAGTAGATGAAGTTTTAACTCCACAACACATGGAAGAGATTGGGAGTCAATTTTTCGAACCGAATTCAATAGGTAACAAAGTTGTACTAATGGCAAAATCTTTGCTAAAAGGTAGATTATCTGGTGAGAGAATATTAAGGTGTTGGGGTGGTGGTGGAAGTAGTACAAACGGATGGGCGATTGATGATGTTAAGGATAAAATACGAAAATTATTAGAGGAATTTGAATCTGGAGGAGATGCAAAAGAAGCATATAGATGCATAAAGGACTTAGGTATGCCATTTTTTCATCATGAAGTTGTGAAGAAATCGTTGGTGATTATAATTGAGAAGAAAAGTGAGAGGTTATGGGGTTTTCTCAAAGAATGTTTTAGTATGGGACTTATAACTATGTATCAAATGACAAAAGGCTTTGCTAGAGTTGCAGAATCACTTGATGATTTGGCTTTAGACGTACCAGATGCTGAAAAACAATTTAAAGTTTATGTTGAAAGAGCTGAGGCTGAAGGATGGTTAGACTCCACTTTTAGTTTCAACAGACTTGGACATAATTCCATGGAAAATGGATTTTGTTGAATCATTTCTAAGGTACATTCTACTATTCTTTTAGTTACTTGAGCACAACTTTAGTGTGCATGTACTTTTCATTTATGTTGTTCGTACTCTTCAAAAATGCTACAGCATTCCTGTCAAACTCTCCGAAAAAAATTGCACTATATTTGGAGGATCTAACACACCATCATAGACATTTTTGAAGAGTACGAAGATTTGACATGCACTCATCATTACACCAAAACTAATCTTTAGCAACAATTAAGTAACACAATAGCTTAATTACCGCTAAATATGTCTTTTAGAGGCAATTACTAGTGACAATCACATTTTAGCACTCTTAGTAAATTCCCCCAGTAAAGGTTTTAGCGCTCTTTGTTAATGTGCATATTTATTACTGTTCAAAATTGTTTTTGTTGTAGTGTGTGCATATATTAAACTTCAAATGGTTCATATATTTCACTAACTCAAATTTTAGGTTTGTGTTTTCTTTTTCTTTCCAGGACCATATAGTGTGTAGCAACATCATCCAAATTGTTGTAGCAAAATGGATTTCTTTACATGGACAATAGAGAGATATAAAGGAGGAGGCCACCATGAGTATGTTCTAAATTAATTAAAATTGAGGAATTGCAGAGATAAAAGCCCACAAAAAGTGCTCAGCAGAAGAGATCAACTTGCATCATCTTTATATAATTATATTACATATATATATACGTGTCCATGTCCATTTTTGTTCTGCTCAGACTCCACTTATGAGACTATACTGGATATGTTGTTGTCATCGATTTTTGTGTTGAGACTAATAAATTGTTTCGCAGTGATTGAATTGTTACCTGTACTATTGAATCTAAGAGTATAACATTTTACCCTTTGTGTTACCGTTATATTGAGCCAACTATACCCTTTTTTTTCCTTCTTCTATTCCAATGAGAAAAGCTAGATAAAGATCAACTATCCGAATTAGCAAAAGTCATTTTTTGCTTAATCATGTGAAGAGGTGATGCGCAGATGCTCAAGTGAGGAGGTGCGGGAGGTTGGATATAGCGGGTACGAGGAGAGGTATGTAGAGGTAGGGCGAAAAAGTATTGAAAAGATGTAATTAGACCGGACATGATGCAGTTTCACATTACCTAGGATATGACATTAGATAGGAGGGTGTGGAGGTCGTATATTAGGGTAAAATGTTAGTAGGTATGGAATATTATCTTGATTTTTGAGGGGTTTTCTTTAGTGTTTTGCCTTTTTATTCCACCATCTTGTTGTTGACTATATTTAGGTTATCTCATTATTTTGTGGTTGTTACTGTTTCCTACTTTCCTTATTAGTTGCATTGTTTCTTCATTGTCGTTTTCCTTTTTTCATTATTCTTATATGTTACACTCGAGTCGAGGATTCTCCGTAAACAATCTACCATAAGTCTCTACATGCCCTCTCTTTTTTTTTTTTTAAATTTAAACATACGAATATAAACAAACTTAAATAGATAAAAATAAGTTTATTTTTGAGAAAATGCATAAGTACCCGCAACTTATGCTCGAAATCTCAAAGACACACTTATACTATACTAAGGTCCCATTACCCCGAACTTATTTTATAAATAATTTTCTATCTTTTTGGCCTACGTGGCACTATCTTCTGGGCATAGCGCGTGTTGACAATTTTTTCAAGCTATCTGGTTGATAGTGCCACGTAGGCCGAAAAGGGGTTGAAAATTATTTATAAAATAAGTTTGAGGGTAATAGGACCTTAGTATAGTATAAGTGTGTCTCTGAAATTTCGAACATAGGTTGGGGGTACTTGTGCATTTTTCCTTTATTTTTTATTAGCCATATATTTTTTTTTTGCGTACTTCAACTTGAGGTACCACATGTGGAAATAGTTATAAAGAATTTTACCATTCTTATCCCACACACATTTTTCACGTATAAATTATTTATCCGACCTTTCATATAAATACTCACTTTTATTTTTGAATTTGTACAGTTTCTTTATATTTGATAGATGTTGTTTGAAAATCAGAGTTGTAGGAGATTAAACTGGATTTGAACCTTTAGGAATATGTCTCTTGATATCAAATTCGCACAACTTCTCTATATTTGATGAATGATTTTTGAAAACTAGAGTTGGGGGAGATATAATTGGATCCGAACCTTTAGGAACACGTCTCTTGATATCAAACTCGTACAACTTCTTTATATTTGATGGATGATTTTTGAAAACTTGAATTGGAAGAGATTTAATTAGATCTGAATATTTAGGAATACGTCTTTTGATGTCAAACTCATACAATTTCTTTATATTTGATGGATGTTGTTTGAATATCGAAGTTTGGGGAGATATATCAATATCAAGATGCAATATATCGAAACGTTGAGTGATATATTCAAAATCCTTAAATTACAAGAACTTTTTATAATTTGATATGTATACAATATAATTAGCTCTTAACACTATTAAATTTGTATAATCTTTACATTCTATTGCCACATATTGAACTCCAACAGAGATTTTTTTTTCTCGTGATATAAATTCGTATTAAATCTCAACTAAATCGAATCGCATGCTATAAGGACCCTTTAGAAAGTAACCCTCCCAATATAATTTTTTTCTAACCCGAACTCAAATCTGAAACTCTGATTAAGTGCATGTGCAACAATATGTTGGTTCAAAAAAGTTTTTAAATTGACGCCTCTACACACCCTCGTCTTCCCTCAGCCGAATTCTCTCCCTTTTTTTGGGTTCTGTCATCGCCGGCCACTTAACGACGATCTCAATCATGGGAGAGATTGAAGAAGCATCCACCGGATCCGACGAGATGTCTCCACTGTTACTGAACCCGAAAACCGACCCGATTCCGTCAACCCGGACTAAGTCTGTTAAGACCAAGGTCCCGGAGATCAAGGTCCATCTGTATAAGCAAGGGAAGGGTCCGATCGACGAATTCACATCGTCCTTAGGTGGATGGGAACAAGATCAGCTAGAGGTTCGTGATATTCTAGACAAATACGGGCTTAAATCGGTCTATGCATTCAAACCGGAGACGGGCCGAGGTGTCCCTATCAGATTCAATCCCCGTAACGGCCGATCGATTCTAACCTATAGAGATGGATCCGAGATCCATATTGATGGAGAACCTAAGGTACAATCATCTCACACAATTCACAATTAAAAAGTATATGTCATGTTATAATTTGTGCTCCTTGTCTGTTGTCCCATAATTTGTTTCTTTTGGACTTTATTGCACTATTGTTTGAGTTAGATGTGATGAAATTCAGCTATATTTTTTAGCAGTGGTGTCAGGGACAGCTTGCCCGCACCTTGTTCTTGCTGCCTCCCACCTAGTGGCGGACCCATAATTTTCGTTCAGGGGTTCGAAAAATAAAAGTATAGAAATGGGATACTTGAATTCTTTTGGGTTTAAAATGACACTTTTAGCACATTTTTTAAAAATAAAATAAAAAACTTAAAAAAAACTTGAAAAACAGAACTGAAAATTAAAAAAATCTGAAACTAAAAATGAAAACATAAAACGCTATCACAGGGATTCGAACTGGTGATGTGAAGCTTAATTCAGGGGTCTTACCGGTCTATCCTTGTTATTGACGGGTTCAAAATATATATATCTACAAAATTACAGAAAATTTACCTTAGTGTAATTTTTTACCGAGGGGTTCGGGTGAACCCCCGGAACCCATGTGGGTCTGCCCCTGCTCCCACAAATATAGGTATTGAATAACTCTATCCATCAAGTCTTCCATAGACGGGAAGAAATAACATACTAGTATTTTTTGACCTCCTGGTTCTCGTTCCACGACTACTAGTCACACCCTTGATGCTACAATTCTGATAGATTTCTTATTCACTTAGTAATAGTTTTGTTAGCGTGATAGTTATATAGGAATATAGGATTATAATCCATAATTTTCCATGCAATAAATATTCAATAAGCGATCATTATATAGTCAATAATATGTACCGAGAGTTCTATGATTTCTGAATTTTGATATTGCATGAATTGTTGTGTAGGGATTTCCTGGATTAAGTGTATTTTGTGTCTTGTTAATATACATATAATTATCCCCTACTTTATCATAGATAAAATGATAGATAGATTTTCACATAACTCATACGGGAGTTTAATATTGAAAACCATAACATTGCAATAGTTATGCAGAGTTCTTTACCAAAATTTAAACTTTTTATTAATGCCCCAGTGATTAAATTAGTATTGCAGCAGTTTATGTTGCAAAACAAATGTAAATTAGTCATGTAGAATTTTATGTTGGTATCGTTTTTCGCTTATGTAGCCTACCAAACCATAAGTGTCTCTTTAACTCTCTGTGAACTAGGATAGAGTTTGGCCTACTTGAAGATGAATGAATTAGGTAAAGTTGCCTCTTTTGAGACATATGGTAATATTGCATGAACGACACGGAGAAGATGAAATTTGGAAAAACATGATGTATTTTTGGGCAAATTGACATTTGGGATTGACACTAAACTCTAAAGATTGTACCATCAGTTTCTTGGCTATTTAAGTTTGGAGACAAATATCGTGCTTGGATATGATAGATCTTGAGTCTCTCGGAGGAAGTGGATTTGGCAGCAGGTGTAGTAGTTACCTGTATTTTGCACTTTATTTTTTTCCAACTGGTAAATTTTGGAAAAGAGTTATTAGTTGAGGACTGAAACTTAAATTAATGGTGTGATGGTACTCCTGTGAAGTTTTGCTTACTCTATTACTGCCTGGCTGTGAGTGGTGAAGCTTTTATTGTTTGTCATCTTCACCTGTTTTTGAAAAATGTCATATCATGTTCATCTTACTTAAACAAGACCAACCTAGAGCTTATTTGAGAAGTGTTGTGATTGGGTGGTTATCCACTTTATACAGTGGAATGTCAGAAGGGTGGTTATCCCTTTCAAGAATGTGGTGAAGTGTCCTTTAAGAAATGTCACAAGGTAAGAGTCAGGCCTGATTGTTCGAGCTTGAGAAAGAGTCTCTGACTTGTATGCCTCTAGTATGAGGGTTTGATATGTCTTGAAGGTCTTTTCCTTTTTAATGGATAAAGTTGATGTTTAGAGGGGAAATTGATATACCTTATAAGGTTTACCAAGTAAGGAAGTATGGAATGGACGATGCAATATTTTCAATGGAAAAAGAATGATGTAGGCAGGAAATTAGCAACAACAACTGCGCCGCAGTCCGAAACAAGTTCTGGGATATTAACAGCCTGGGGAAATGCATTTTCTCTCTAGGTTTAGCAGACAAAACATATGTATCAATTAGACTATGAATTCCCACACCTTCTGATTTATGTTCATATGCAGTCTACTTTGTATTTCTTTTAGAAAGCTCAATAGTTGTCCATTGACTAGTCGTTTGAATGGCTAAGCTTATAATTTCAAGGTGTCATCTAGTTCTTTCTATCTTTAAAGAGCTATTCCTCAGGCAATTTCCAATTTTTCTAAGTGTGCTTTTTGTGATGAGAGCCTTCACGATACTTAATTTTAACATCAGAACTGTAACTGACTATCTCTGGAAAGGAAGCAGAAACTGCCTAGTTGAGGAAGGTTTATGTGCTGAATTTTGCAGTTTGGCATTTCAATGTCGAAAATTGCACAACCAAAATAGTCTTGCTCTGTGTCAATTTGATCGTTCTGTAAACATGAGTAGAAACATGATCTGCAGTTACCCAGTTATATCTTGAATTGTTTGCAAGAGGTTTTCTTGAAATGCAATGTGAACCTTGAACCTTGTTGAACACTTCCCTGAAACTGTTGAAAGGATATCAAATTATGTTACTGCTGGTTCTCCTGAGCGCTTTCATTTGAAAACAAAAATTGGCAAACAGGAAGAGCTTATTTTAAGATAAGCTTATCAGGGAAAAAAATCTTATATTAATATCCATGTTAAGATAAATAAGGTTCACATTGGCAGGCCCTAACAATGAGAGGATGAAAGGAAACTGAAGGAACTGCTCTGCACTCTCCATAGTTAACTGAGCTTAAATTGTCCTTTCTATATAAGCAAGTTGTATTTCTCAGTCCAAGAAAGCTGAACTAGATGTGAAAATGTCATAAAATGATTTTACCAAGCTTGGCATTCTTGTCACTAAAATGACCATATTTCACATGGTTCTTCACAAAATAGGTTGTTATATGCATATATGTGATTCTAATAGTTTGGCGTCTTTGTTTATAGGACTCGTTGATCCAACCTATTACCAGGATATTGGTTGGTGTTGCAGTGATCACCATATTGATAGTAATGGTGATGAAAGAGTCTCCAGAATGGGCCAAAAAGTTGAACATCACTGGTGGTAATATCCCACCATGGGTCCTAGCTGCTGCGGTTATTCTGTTCACACGCATAAGGAAGAGGACTAAGGATTTCTTTGGAAAACGCTCGTGATGAACTAGTGCTAAACGACAGGCAACTAAATTTTCTCGAAATTTTTGCATGCTTTGTTTATGCTTTATACTACAGTCTTTGGATTCACATGTTATATATAAGCTAATCTAATCTTATAATCCAGTCGTGTGCATGCCTTTCTTTCTCCTTTTTTTTGTTGGAGAATTTTTTGTTATCACCGTGAATGGTCTGGCAATGACTGGATTCTAGATTGCTTTCTTGATGATGTTATCTATGAAACGCGCATTCTCACCATGAGTGAGATGTATGACAATAACACCTTGTCTCGAGCATGGGAAGATTTCTGGTCTGGGAACTCATTGAAGTTTGAAGAGTTGCGTCTCTTTAGAAAAGATAATAGAAGTTGTAATGTTAGGAACTTCTTGACTTCTAAGGGTACGTTCTTTTGAGACAACCAAACAAAAATGCTTTTACCATCTCTCTATTGAGATAAAATAAATACCTAAGGTGATACTATTTATTTTAAGACGGCAAGAGTATAAAATTCTTGAGAAGAGCTATTAACTCAAGTAGAGGGAGGGTATAAATTGTTTTTGCTTTGAGCCGAGAGTCTATCAAAAACAATTGTTTTATCTCACTAGGAGGTAAAAATAAAGTTTGTGCACACTCTACCCTTTGCAAAATCCAACTAATATGTTATTGTAAATTAGAGGATATAATTTGTAAACTTTCCTTTACAATTGAATTTCATTCACTATCATGGTATCTTAAAAAATGTGTTGTAAACACCATTAATGTCTTCTTAATAATGTAAACACAAACACACCTTGATTTAAAACAAATGAAAAGGCTAAAACACCACTTATTTTGAAACGGTAAGGATAAAACTGTGTTAAAATATTCCTCGAATTGCATGTGCCCCAAGTCTTCTGTTTTGACTCACAATCTCAAAGTTTGACTAGTCTGCTGATTGAATTTCTTGCTGAATTTGTATCGCCAACACTATGGATGTGTTCCTTATGATGGAAAATATATTTTAGGAGAAAAAGTGAGTTATTTTCTTATCTTTTTGTGTTTGATAAGCAAAGTAAAAAAATACAATTGTTCTAAATACATTTGTATAATCATTAAGCAAATACTATTAGAGGTGGATTGCATTAGGTGGAGGTGGAGGGTGGAAGGTGGTGGAGATGTGGGGCTATGTGGGTGGGGTTAAAGATTGGGTGTATTTGGTACGGAGACAATAAGTAAAAAAAATCACTTATTTTTAAGAAAATATTTTTCATAGAAAACATTTTCCTTCATATTAACCATACCTGTTATTGGAACTTGGAAGGTGTGGAGAACAATATCAATGTACAATGTCACTTGTACAACTTGTTTTCCATACTATTATTAGAGAAATATTTTCTAAATTTTGATCATAATAAGGAGATCTGTTATTTACTTGATCAAGGAACAGTGCTTTCAAACATTATTTACGAGAATCTCATTCCTTCTGCCTCACCTTCTGAAAGGGTAGTAAGAAGGGGGGTTCGAGTGCGCTTCTTCTTCCTGCGGATTCAGGAGCAGTGGTAGTTTCCTAGTTGGAGTTGACACACGTAGGCCCGACACCGAACACACCAATATATCTTTCAATTCTCATTTATCATTTTTATATATTTCAAAACATTTCATCAACTTTCTTTAAACTTTCAAACCGCGTTATTAATTTTGTTTAGTTATTTTCTTGCACGTCCATTAGTTACAATCAGTCATTCAATAATTTAATTTCAAGTCTTCTTCTTTTATCAAAAGTGGTGAATTTTTTCTTTTGACCAAGGTCTTACGTAAAATAAATGAGCCTAAAAATCTATAATCGAGGAATAAAATCCCCTCTCCGATGAAATCGTGTTAATTACTCAGAATATTTTCACTGGAAAATAATACGAAAAAAATAATAATATTCCACCCTACTCATAATCAGATAAATAATAGCGTATTAGCGATACATTATTCAAATTGTAACGGGTCATAAGAAATCATTTTTGCAATTTGTTACATTTGGGGTTTGGACTTTGTCTATTTGTATATAGATTTTCAAATGTCCCATTACTTGTAAAGGGTCGGAACTAGAGTAATTGTTTTGATTGTTCAGTCTCAACTCTCAACTAATTCTTCAGTTGATTTTTGCCAAGTGCCAACAATTTGATGTTTACGTTTATTAGTAGGCGTTTGATCATAGATTCTCAATATTTTTCACTTTTGTGAGAGTTTATGAAGTTGAATTGAAAATAAAGTTGAAAAACAGGTTTAAATCACTTTTCTAATTTTGAAAATTTTATAACCAAACACTGATTTTGAAATAAATTATAAAATACTAAAGAGAAAAAAAGTAAAAAATTCTCATAATCAAACAGTGCGTTGTTATCATGATTCATGAGCATATAATAGAGACAATGATGAAAATATGACACCATCATGACCTATTATTATTAGATTATATATGTTGGATTTTAAAGATAGTGTAGTGTGAATCGGAAAGTAGTAAAAATTAGAATGGATTAGAAAATTGAAATTTAACAAAGTTTATTTTTGTAAAGACACTTCAATTTGTTCCTTCAACATTTTTGCTTCAATATTTATTTTGTTTCTTGATTATAAAAGCAAAAACCAAATTTCAAAGAACTATTCTAAACACATGTAACAACAGTACTATTGTTGAAACAAATAGACAAGAACAAAAGTTAAAACTTTGTTCAGATGATTGTTACGTATTATTTCATAATATATCGTATTATATTGTATTGTTTTAATGAATACAATGTTTGAATAGATTGTGTCATTTCTCGTTATTACGTAATGTTACACATCCATAATTTGAATGGTACAACCTACAAGAAATTGTAGGGTACGAGGTAGAGCTACTATAAAAAGGTAGGATAAATGTTTAAATAGAACTATTAAATAATAAGTGAAGATAAAACGAGAAGAAAATATTAAGGTAACGACACGATCACACTAAATCAGTCGTTACACAAAATGAGTTTTTTCATCGTTACCTAATAATGGATTTAAACGATACAATACAATAAAATTTAAAAATAACAATCAAAACAAACATTTTATTTAAACTAACAATATAATATAATACAATACAATATAACAGAACGGCTGACCTTCAAACAAGGTGTTAAAGTCCAATAGCCATATGTTCACATACTGTAGCTAATGTCAATTAATTAATTTGCTCATATATATCTTTGATTATTCCTTGTCAACCACGTCTATAAATTAACCCATCTCATACGTGAAATTGCTTATTTCAAGGAATTTATTTTCCATGTGATACATTATAGAGAATTTCAAATGTAGCGATAGTTATGCCCCTTGTGACGAAAAATAGCGATAGTTCGTGTATTTATTTTACATAGTAATAGTTAATTTAGAAATATAACGGAATATATTGTATAATTCACGCGCAAGAGAAATACATTGTATCTATATGACACTTATATTTTATGAGATACACATGAATCATCCAGGGGTGGTTCAACATAATTCGAAGCCTAAAACAAAATTTTAATTAGAGGCTTAAAATTTAAATAAATTTCATCTGTATTTATTTATTTTTCTAAATTTTAAGATGTAAATTATTCCTTAATTTTTTTTAATAAATGATTTTTTCAAATACTTTTTTTAATTATTATTTTTAAGCAAGACTTTATCAATTCAGCATTGAAAAACGTCATTTTATTGAGACAATAATTATATGAATCAATAATATAGTTCTATAAGTACTAAATTGATAAATTTTAAATAAAGATAAGAGTTAGAATCATAGAATATGATTCAAAAAGGTGATAACTTGGTATACCCTGCTTTAATATGAAAAGTTACGAAGAAATAAAAAAATATTTGTAATTTACTTTGTTCAACACTTTTCGGCTATTGATTCATATTTTTGACAGAATATTACTCTAACTATCAAAGATTTGAAGAAATAGAATACAGAAGGAGTAAAAAAGGATAAATAATTGTTAGCGAAGAATATATATATATATATAGACACACACACACACTTTTTATTATAAATAATTAATTTTTTTCATGAAAAAATTAAACATGATTTTTTTAATAGAAATTTGAGGCCCCCAAAAGGCATTGGCCTAAAAATTCATAGGCAAGAGCCGGCCCTGGAATCATCACAAGAAACACCCCATCCACAATAAATAAAACCACTTGTATACTATTGTATTTTATGAGATACATTCGTATTTCAAATTTTAAATAGGAAGATATGTATATTATGTGTATTTTCTACTAAATTCAAATTATCGTTTATAATTTTTGTAATTTTTTGAAAGTAACATTATATTATTTCGAGTAAATACAGGGGCATATATGCAAGAATGGGTCATCGAGTTCACGTGAACTCATGCTCTCCTTCCAAAATCATATATAGTAGATGTGTGAATCCACACTCGAAGAGTCATATAGTGCAATGAT
This sequence comes from Solanum bulbocastanum, assembly GCA_037074985.1. Classification (NCBI taxonomy): domain Eukaryota; kingdom Viridiplantae; phylum Streptophyta; class Magnoliopsida; order Solanales; family Solanaceae; genus Solanum; species Solanum bulbocastanum. The sequence continues at coordinate 52,502,168 of CM073600.1, read as the reverse complement.
GATTGGATGAACCTCTCTAAGTGAAGTTAGAATCTTGTTTTATTTTTCTTTTCAAAATTGGGTGACATGTCTCTAAATGGTTATTGGTAGCAATTTATATATATTCGCACATCATTTAAATAGATAATACTTAATTCTTGACCTATAATTTAATAATTTTAACAATTTTTAGTGATAAAAACCTATATGTCAAATTAATCAAATTTATATCTTAGATGAACTTTTTTGTAATAGAAAACTCATCATTTCGAAATCTTGGATACGCCTCTAAGTAATAGTGAAACTATATTGGTTGTGTCGTGTAAATTTTTTCCTACAATTCATTTTATTTTATATTATACCAATTCAAACAAAATAAACCATAAGAATCACAAAATCAAAAAGGCATATATCACTTCATCACGACAAAATACAAAAACTTTATATGCACGATGTATACATTTAATATTTAGTTGTTTGGTACAAACACTGAATGTGGCCCATGGTGACAACTTGCAATTTATTGTCCCTCCTTTGGAAAATACTTAGAAGACGCAAATTAAATTGAGAATAGACATTATTTTATTACTTATGGATAACCATTGAGTGATAAATTTTCTATATATATTACTTTCATTGATTCCGTGTAAATACGATTTATCAGAGATGTGTTTTTTTTTTCACGAGATAATGGTAAAGTCTACGCATATTCTATTATGGTATGTTGTGACACGTTTTGGCAATCATGTTCGCACCAAAATAACTCTAATCATCTATTTGACCAAGCTTTTGAGCTTCATTTAATCTTTAAAAGTTGTTTTTTAAGAAGCTAAAAAAAAGTAATTGTACCCCAAAACAACTATTTGAAAAGTACTATTAAGAAAAATACAATTAGAAACACTTTTTAAAAATTTGATCAAATTTAAATTACTTTAAATAAATTAACTTTTAAAAGTTTGATCAAACACGCTACAATTTGCGACAAAGTTAGGCACATTTTGGTCATGTTCACACTAATAGGAAGCAAGTTTACAAGTCAAGTGTCCTTTGTTTCCTTGGACCTTCTACTTTCACTCTCAAAGAATGAAGTTTTAGGACTATAAAGGTAATATATAAAATTATTTATTATCACCAATTAAGATAATGGTAGTAATTAATAACATCTCCTTCTGCCAAAGGCTTAAAATTAGTGGTAACTTTAGGTCAAAAGTAAAACTAATTACACCCTCTGTTTCAAAATAAGTGGCATCTTAATAAAAATCAGTTAATTGAAAGATCAATAAATATCATATGAGGTTTACTAAATTATATCAATTTAATATATGTTTTTCTAAAATTGAACACTATTAAGCAGATGGAGTATAAGGGTATAATTGGAATATACTAATTTTTGTCTTGAATTTTTAAGATGACACGTATTTAGGGACAAAGAATTTTGGCTATGATAACACTTATTTTGGAACAAAGAGAGTATCACGTTATAAATATATAATTTTTTTTTAAAAAATCATGTTTGTATCTCAAAAACGTCATTTTTTAAAATATTACAATAGTCCAATAGTTGTATCAATATTTTTGACACGTTTTTTGTCATGTGTCACACCACTATTTAGGCAACTAATAGTGTAACTTTCACACGTGAGGGACTTTGGTTTTTTTGACAAAGAACTTGTCGTTGCTATCTTTTGTGTGCACATAGATATGTTCTAGTGTAGTAGCCAACAAATTACAATAATGTATTATGCAAGTCATTCACAATGAGTTCAATTGAATAAATATGTAAGGATTTCAGATCCGAAACTTCTTATTTTTAAGAAATTACCTACTCAATCAACTTAATCATTTCTGCAGATGCACACATGAGATTGTTAGGTTTTTGCCCTGATTTTCTCACCTTATTTGAAGTTTATATTTTCCTAAAAAAAAAGATAAAACATTATCATAAATGTTTTTACTTTTTCTGAAAGGAAAATTAATATTCTTCCATATTATGCTTATTCTTTCCTTAGAGAAAAAATTTGGAGATCTATAAATTGAAGATCTACATTCTCATAGCATAACACAATAGAATCCACAATGTAGTCGTTTAAAAACTTTTGTTTATGGGGAGATTTTCTCTCTACAATTTTTATGTTTTTTATTAGTTTTTAATTATGTAAGCCAATTGATCATATCAAATAATAATATTATATCCTTTAGTATAGTTTTATGTGTCGTCTAATTTATCAATTATATTATTTGCAAATAAGCTTCCGCATGATGCCTAATCACCTTCTTAGAGATCCTTAATTTTTTCTAATATGAGTGGATCAAGATCATCATATTGAAGGGTAGTTGACTATACATTTTTTTCCCTTTCCCACCAATCTCTCTTTTAATTTTCTAAGTGACGGCCTCTTAATTTTCCACAAACTAGTCCATCCAATTATAATAATATCTTAGGTCTAGAACCTCTTGACCAGACATACATTATCGACATCTACTATATTTGTATATTATATATTAAAAAATAGTTTTTTTTTTTTATAATTTATAAATATAAATTTGGACCATAGAAAGTCGAATGATTCCTTCTACTCCTCTAGCTCTAGCCCTCCTTATTGGATTACCACTAAAAAATACTATATTTTCATTGAAACTTTCTGCTGAAAAATGTTCGATGACTATTTATCGCAGATATTATAATTATATTGAATCAATGAGAGAGAGAAAAATAGTATTTTCACCTTAAAAAAATAATTAAAAACTAATTTTCAGTATTTTAATGAAAATCTATTTTTCACCGAGTGTTTTCCCAATGAGCTATTGCATGGAAAAATTATATTTTATAACACAAATTTCTCATTAATTTGTGATCGAAAGAAATTCATCATTTCTAGGTGTGTATGTTTATTATATCTATCTAAAAATTGAAAATATATAAAAGAAAATAATTCTTGATTTTTCTAAAAAGTCATACAAGCACATTCTCTCTCTGTCCTTTTTAACTTCTTCTTTCATCTTGATGACATATTTCATACTCATGAGACTTGATTTTTCTTGATTGAAATGTCAACTAAGTTCACGTTAAGTCGAAAGTAAATGGAGTAGTTGATTAGTAAAGTCAAAATGTGCGTTAACTCCATAAGTTTCCTTTTCGATCGATCTATATCATAAATCTTAGACAAAGAAAAGACTAGAAGAGTGGCAAACACAAAAAAAAATTGTAAGCAATGTCAATATTTAACATAAATAATTGATATAACAATATTATATTAATAAAAACTATTCAAAGCGTATTGATAAAACACAAATTAGGTAAACTACAACAACTTATTATTGTGTCCAATTCCAAATTTCTATAATAAGATACAAATTGTATTTTAGTTCAACTAAACTCGGTCATATGTATATATGTTCTGATTTTTTCAGAATTTTATATATATAGTACTAAAAAATTTCAACGAAGCTGCGTCGATTGACATCCCTTAACATAAGATGGATCCGTCCCTATATTTATATGACATTGATACATTACACACACACACACACATATATATACAGTAGTTTTTCGACACGTGTGTTGCACGTGATTACTAATTCAGAAAATATATGTTATAGTGAATAGTAATGCTTATTTAAGTGAAGATTTGAATAATAAGCTCTGTATAAAATAATATTGTAGATTATTTTGTGAGTGTTCAATGTGGATCGCCATATAAATCTCTTATTCACGCGAATCTATGAGATGGTCAATGAAAATTTTTATTAGTTAAATGCAATAATTCATATATTTATTTCAATTTGATGAGGTTCAATCAAGTAATAAGTCATATCTCAGTAGATTACCTTATAGACTATATTTATTATGTATTTTTCTTATCATCTAATCAGATGTGCTTTGCTCGTGTATTCCACGTTAAACGGTTTAGATGTCATATGAACATGTGAAGAGAACAACTACATTTTATTTTTTAGAACTAATCTTTGTATAACAGTTTTTATTTTATAAGTTATAACATAATAGATGACGTTCTTGTTGTTGGCTCTCATATTTTACTTATTGATTGATTGTATACATAAATCAAAAATAGTTATTTGTGTAACGACATGTTCCCGTCATTATAGAAAAGCCAATGAGGAAAGAATTGGGGCCAGAAAACTTTTGAGTAGTAACTTTGGATTTTCCAACCTAGTCCAGATTTGAATGAAATCAGAGTCATTAAGGTGTTGGAAATATGGTAACAATCGGGTGACTTATTTATGATTTTGATTACTTGAGTGGTTAGATAAGTCATTAAGAAATCTGTAATACTTTATGGAATTGAATTCGGGTGAGTAAAGCTCCTGGAACCAATCTTAACGTTAACGGTATTTTTTGAGCGTCGTTGGTTAAAGGTGTATTGTGAAATGGGGGTCTTGAAATTATTAAAATAGCTCACTGGTTCCGTGCAAGCCACTGGGGTAGGATTTCTACCGCCAGTGTAGGGCTGCTGTAGCGGGGTGAGGACCGCTGTGGCGGGTCCGACATGGCTTAAGGCCTTAAATAAACTCCAAAATGTCTTTATTCTGCATTTTTTGACTTTGAGAGCTAAGGAACGACCCAGTCGAGTTCTTGACCCTTTTTCACCATTCTTGAGGCTAAAGGTAAGATTTTCACTCCCCGAATCTATTTTTCGATCCGTATAATGTAGTTTCTTGGGTAATTATCATTGGGGTAAGGTTTTGATCTGAAGTTAATGGTGGAAAAAGCCCTAATCTAGGTATGGGGATCAAGGTTTGACCTAGGGTTGATATTATTGATTATGATCCGGGTAATTGGGTCTTGATTGTTGATCCTTGCATATAAATTGTTGTTTGTAGACCTAAAACAGGTGGAAAGAATCCAGAAAGGGAAGATTCAAGTGCCTTAGGGGATTCAAGCTTGGATTCGAGGTAGGTGATGGTTGTGATTCTATGATTATGTGATGTATGTTTGTTTTTGCTTCATTATGATACATGTATGTATATGAATGTTGCCTTATTGATCACACTTGTTGTTAATGAGATAGATGAATGATGGTTATCATGAAATCATGACTTAAATGTATGATCTTGAGGATATACTTGTGATTATGATTGTTGTAAATGAGATAGATGAATGATGGTTACCATGAAATTATGACTTAAATGTATAATCTTGAGGATATACTTGTGATTGTGATTGTCGTGTGTTGAATTGATCAGTTGCCACGTTCCGACATAACTAACTTGGATCATTTGTCATGTTCCGACATAAATAACTTGGATCGGTTGTCACGTTCCGGCATAATTATGGGATCGGTTGCCACGTTTTGGCATAATCATTGGATTGGGTACCACATTTCGATATGCTAACTGTTTGGGCGTGGGTTCCATAAGAGGACCATTGAATTGTGTTTCATGAGAGAACCATTGAATTGTGTTGTGTATCCACTTGTGATGATTACGTTCATATATAATAATGATTGATATTGAAAGACTGTATGTTGTTCTAAATTGATAACCAATGTGTATTATTGAGAGCGTGGGATGCTAAATTGATCCTGAAAAGATAACTAATATTGTATATGTTTGGTATATGCCTGTTTTATAATGTTATGATTTCTTGCATGTGTTTCACTTATTGGGAGAGCCGCATGATCCTACCAGTGCATTGTGGTTGTGTATTGATACCGCACTTGCTCTTTCTTTGTTAAGTACAGGGCATCTTCAGGTGGCTATTGATAGACCTTAGCTAGGTGACTATTTAGCGTGATCGAATTCAAGGGTGAGCCAGTTCTTTTAGGCTGTCATGGATCTTTCTTGTTTAAGTCCACTTTTTTCGGACTCCGACTTTTGTTTAAGGTGTTGTTTAGTTTCGCGATTGTATCCCTTGTTCTTAGACTTATCGTTAGTAGAGTTTTGGTACAATGACTTTCAAGTTCTAGAGGTTGTTCTTCCGCATTAGTTGGTTTGTGTTTGTTAAAACCTTGGAGTTTAAGGGGACTCTATTTTTATAGTCATTTAAACCTGCTTCCGTATCTTTAAAGTCCTTAGTTTTCATAAAATTTGTTAGTTTGGGTTGTAGTAATGGTTCTCCCACTGGAGGGTTAGTGTGGGTGCCAATCACGACGGTCTGGGTCATGACAATTTGACTATCCATAGTTAACTAAGAAAGGTTTTTTTTATTGAAAAAACTAAAAATTAAAATTAAATAATATATTCTATCTGTGAAATTATATATATAATCACTTGTTTATCTTACACCCAACAAAGATGTAGTTCATATATTTGTAAGCGATTTTCAATTTATACAATCAAGCATGATTCATCCAAGGAAAAATTACAACATCGTGTTATCACTTATATAGAAGTGGTGTAATGATATGAAAAATTATTGGTCAAAAATTAATACAAGAAACGATGAAAGATAGAAATAATTTATGTAATAACTATGAGAATTCATAATATTATAACTAAAGAATGTTAAAGAGTGTGAATAACGTTTGCAATAATTAGTAATAATTAAGAGAATTTATAATGTTTTAACTAAAGGATTAATGTGCAATATATTTTTTTTCTAATAAATTTTATATTACATAAATAAATATGACTTTTGATTAATGTTACTATTTTTCATATAGTTATTAGATTTTAATTTTGTGTAGGGACACAATGAAAATGTTTATTCCATATTACTGAATAGAAAATTTATTTTGTAATTGATAAATTTTTAAATGATTCATATATATTCACAAATATTTTCACTTTTGAGAAGTTTAATAATTTTGAAAAAAGATGTTCAGAAGCATATATTTACATCATAAGAAAAATTGTTAGCAAAAACAAATGAATTTAGACTACATCATGTTGACTTCATACATTGGAACATTACATACTAATGTATATATTAAGTAAAAAAATAATTATTATATCATCAAAATTATTTTCCTCAAATACTCAAGGTTATGGAATGTACCCTCTTAGGATAGAACGATTTACTGCATCAGAATAGTGGTACCTCATATTCCGCTAAACTTCGAACTCACTCAACAACAATAAATCACACGAATTTTTTAAAATGCATGAAGAAGAGTAAGAGATTAAAAAAATTGTGGTTGAAAAATGAGAGTAAACCCCTCTATTTATAGTCAACAAATGATAGTATGAACAAGTGTTTTTTGTGTCTTATCTGAAAAGTCATGACCTTTCCGAGAAGTCACAACTCTTTGGAAAAGTCACAACATATTGAAAAAGTCACAACTCTTTAGAAAAGTCACAACTCACCGAAACATCACAACTCTTTGAAAAAAAGTTACAACTTATCGGAAAAGTCATAACTCATCTAAAAAGTGACATTTCCGAGAAGTCACAACCCTTTAGAAAAGTCACAACTTATTGAAAAAGTCACAACTCATCGAAAAATCACAACCCTTTGAAAAAAGTCACAACTTATCAGAAAAGTCACAACTCATCTAAAAAGTCACATCCTAAGTTAGGAATATTATAGTAATTTAATATTCAAGTTAGGAGTTCATACTTTTAAGGTAATATATATATATATATATATATATATATATATATATATATATATATAGGCAGTTGTTTCTTTGAAGATCTTTTTTGTGCACAATTGTGTAAGAATCCCTTGAGATTTAAGCTCTAAGCTCAATTTTAGTCTAATATTACATACTCCATACCACAAAGGAATTACTCATGCTTTTTTTTTTCCACCCGGTGTCCGAAAGCCCACATTGGAGCTCAGATTAAATTTAGATCGCGCATTGCAGGACCCGTTCGAAGGTGGCACTCCCAACATAATTTTTTTCATATCCAGGACTCGAACCCGAGACCTCTGATTAACTCTATACCTAACTATATATTAAGTTGTGATGGGTAAGCACTTTTTATAAATATCTTAAAACTTAGTTCATAAATCACGTAACGTAACTTGTAACCAATACATAAATACTCGTAGTTAACTTTCTAAATCATGTTTGACATCTTGTTCATTTGAATATTCATGTTTAGATCAGTGATAAATGAATGAATTGAGCTAAATTTAGACAAATCAAGATTGATGGAAATAAAAATACGGATTATTGACTTGTTAAAAAATTACTTAAAATACGGATCAAAACTCAACCGCTCAATTTTCTAGTGTTATCTCAGTTCATGACATTAATATTAATTTTTTCTTCTAAGAATTTTCTTTTGATGAAAATGTGCACTCTCTAGGTCGTATGTAGTGTTTACTTTGGTTTTGAAGCGTGTTATTTGTTTGTATTTGTCAACTAACGCTATTAATTGCAAGGTCTTCTTTGGTGAATAACGTGTATAAAATTATTTTAAAAAGTTAATTTTTTGACCCCAACTTTTAAAAATTAATCAATATTATTATAGAGTGTTAAATTTTACAAGTGAAATTTTATGACATTAACTTGAATTTTTATTTGATGATTATAAGATTTGAATCTAAGCGAGACTGAGTACGGCCGAACCCACACGCCTAATTTCATTTCCATCTCATAGGTTTTCAACATTTAAGTATTTTTTTTTAAAAAAAGGTTTCACTTTTTATTTACAACGCGTCACGCTAGTTCGTACTTTAAAAAGGTGTATTTACAAACTATAGTCCACAATTAATTATTTAATATGACATATCGAGTCCAATTTGTGTTCATAATTTTTGGTTTGTTTTTGGTCATTTGTCACACTACTTTTAGCAACAAAAATCGGTGTAACTTTTACAGATGAGGTCTTTATTCATCCATAAAAACTTTTAGTTAATTCCTGGAATTTTTCTAATTTTAGTGCATGGACTAAAATCATCCTATTTAAGGGTGGCTAATCCTCATAATTTCCACAAAATTAGTCAATCCAGTTATCCTATTATCATGTCTAGAACCTTTTGACCAAATATATTATTCTAAGTTGAAAATTATACCGATGGAGTGCCTAATCATATCTCTAAAAAAAATAGTACACCTTTTCGATAGGGGTGTGGATCAGTCATGTTTGATTTTATGTATAATCAGTTCGGTTTATAGATTTTCAATTTTTTAAATATGCTATATCAATAGTCAAATCAATAAGATAAAGTCTTGGTCTACTGGTGGGTCGTCCTATGAGTAACTCTCGCAAACAAAGAAGAAAATAAATGGAATTCAAGCCATACTTTTTATCGACTTTTTATTAAACCAATCAGAAAATGTTTATAAAATAATCATATAACTTCTCTAACAATTTGGCGCTACAAGACAATAATGTAACATTACAAAATGTTTATAAAATAGAAACAGTAGTAACTAACATGAAAAGGAATATTCAAGTGCAACACAAATAAAAGAACGTAATAAACCAATAAAGTATTAATATTAATAGTTAATATTTATGTAAGATAAAATAATAAATTATTATTGTCTTAATGAGTTACGATTTACCCAATAACTCAGTAACCCAATACTCTCTATATTTTTTTTAATAAAAAAATACTTATTATTCTGGCATGTTAGTGACATATGTCATGACTCATTTTGGACTTTAGTTTTTCAATTGAAAGTAAATAGAATTGATTTTTCTTTCTTTCTTTTTTCTACAAATTGATCAGTAAAGTCAAAAATGTGTGTTACCTAAATAAGATCAGTTTATTTTAGGGAAAATGGTCAAAAATATCCCTCAACTTTGGTTTATAGTTTGACTTTACCCTCGTCGTTAAAATGAAGTTAAATTTACCCCTTTCGTTACTAATTTCACCAAAATTACCCCTCATTTGACGGAATCTCCAAAATTGATCCAAATTACCGGATTTTTTTTTTAAAAAAAATTAAGTCCCCATTTTTAACCCAATGCCCCGACCCCTCTAGAGGATAACCCATTCCCCTTTTATTCATTCTCTCAAATTTTCCATATAACCCATTAACTTCATCATCTTCGGATAATTTGGTGTCCATGTGATCATGTAAAAATTGTAGTAAGTTGTTTTAATGAGACTAAAAGTCTATTTAATGAAAAACGCACCAAGTGATGTATAAATGTTGTGCTAGTTATGTGATGTATTCTTAAATAACTTATGCATTTATTACTCGACGAACGAATTATATACAGGTAAGAAAAAAAAACAACATTTTTTTATATAGTGAAATTGAGTTTTATACTCGAAAAAATTGGGGTCTTAACAGTATTAAAAAACACTGCAATCACAATTCATAATCCAAAATCTTCGAAACTCATCCCATTTTTTATAAATTTATAACATCGACAATCCCCAATTTCTTTTCTCAAATTTGTGAAGCTACGCTCATTTTTGGGAACATGGTTTGCACTATTCACCAAGTGTGATATTTGCAGTAAGTTTTTATCGTTTTAGATTGAAAGAATGGGTAAAAGGGGAATGGGTTATCCTCTAGAGGGGTCGGGGCATTGGGTTAAAAATAGGGAATAGGGTTTTTTAAAAAAAAAAATTGGGTAATTTGGGTCAATTTTGGGGATTCCGTCAAATGAGGGATAATTTTGGTGACATTAGTAACGGGAGGGGTAAATTTAACTTCATTTTAACGGCCAGGGTAAAATCAAACTATAAACCAAAGTTGAGGTGTATTTTTGATCCTTTTCCCAAAACAGCTAGCACAAGGTCAATTATCTCTTATTTTTTCCATTTTAAGTAATACTCCTTTTATCCATTTTTAATTGTCATGTCAGATTTTTTGAAAGTCAATTTTACTAATTTTAAAGTTAAATTAGATTACATTAATTCGATATTTTAAACAAAAAATTTATATAGTCGAAACCATATGAAAAGTACCATAAATTGCAATTTATTGCATATCAATACGATGAAAAAATACATCATAAAATGTGAGTCAAAGTTCTTATAGTTTGAATTTAAAAAAGGAAATCATGACAACTAAAAGCGGATGGAGCAAGTACTCTCTTCGTTGTTTTTAGTTGTCATAGTTTCTTTTTTGAGAGTCAAACAATATGAATTTTGACTAATATTTTAAGATATATTTCTTTTATTATATTGATATGAAAAAATTACAATTTATAATACTTTTCATATAGTTTTTAGATATCCAAATTTTTATTTTAAAATATAAAATTAATATAATCTAATTTAGATTTAAATTGACTATCTAAAAACTAACCTCACAATTAAAAAGGAACAGAGAGAATAATATGTAAAAGCAATATTTTCTTATTAATATGATTGGGCTGGGCCAGTCGTACTAGATCAGTCGACTCTCTTGTGAATTTGTGCCCAAATTTTGTCTACTACAGTCTACATGCATACATCTCTCTCTTCTCCGATATATTTCTATCCTCTATTGAATATATTTCTCTTCTTTCGGATACATCATTTTCTTTAAGTAATGTATCATTTTCAATTTGTGAGCTATGTATCTGCATGTTTTCTGATATATTCCAGATCCTATAAATTTAAGGAATCTTTTGTAATTTAAGAAAGAATAGAAATATGATGTAATTAACTCTTAACACAATGAGATTTTATATAATTTTTACAAAAAATTATCAAGTGTGAAAAAAATAGTTTGTGACGTTTCATTTCTTGTGTCTTTTTTGATATATTCCAGATCCTTTAAATTTAATGAATCTTTTGTAATTTAAGAAAGAATAGAAATCTGATGTAATTAGCTCTTAATACAATGAGATTTTATATAATTTTTACAAAAAATTATGAAATGTGAAAAAAATAATTTGTGACGTTTCATTGCTTGTGTCTTGTTCCTTCCAACACACCTGATCTTTACTACATCTCACAGCCCCTATATCTACCACCACACACCACTGTCTCCATATCTTGCATGGTATGTATCTAGATAATATTTAAATATTTTAAAAATAAAATATTTTTACTTATATTTCAATCACAAGAAAATAGTAATTTATCAAGTATAACATAATAATTTTAAAAACAATTATGGACAACACAAAAAAATATAGTTTATCAAGTAAATTTATGTCAATCACATAATAATTTTTTAATCAATTATGGAAAAAAAAATATTCCAAACTTCTCCTGTTTAATTATTTCATCATATGGTGACACAAGTAGAGTGACACTTATTAGATGACTAACCTATATTTGTGTAAACGGAATAAAGCATCAAATTCAAATATTAATGGTATATATTCCTATCCCTTTTTACTAATTTAAATCCCCTTTAGACATTAATAATATTTTTAATATTTACAAGTCCTAGTTAATTTGCTCATAATTAGAACAATAATTTTCTCTATTGGAATTCCAAGTGATATATTTTGAATTTCTTAATGAAGTGTATCTTATTCAACTAAATTACTAGTTTCATTTCAGTAAAATCTTCAACTTTTCAAAAATATTTGAACAAGTAAGTAAGCGTGCAAATCTATTTTGAGTAATATTTGATAAAAATATTCAATTTAAAAGTAAAATTATGTTTAGACATGCGTTTTTCATTTATAAATAAAATCATAGTTTCGTAAGTAAGGAGAATTTTTCACCTGAATTACTCATCTTCCAAAACCAACAAAACATAGTTTAAAAATGTTCTTTGAAAAAAAAGAGAAGATTTTTGTATGTCCAAATATAATTTTAATATACTTTTTTACTCAATATGGACAAAAAAAATATTCCAAATTTGATTTCTCTCCTTTTTAGTTTATATGACTCATTTTTCATTTTAATCAGTTCCAAAAAAATAATAGATTTCTATAATTAATACTCTAACAATTTAAATTTAAAATGTTTATTTTATCCTTAATGAAATGGTTGATGATCTCACACACACACATACATATACATATATATATATATATATATATATATATATATATATATATATATATATATATATATATATATATATATATATATATATAATTTAGATCACAAATTTCAAAAATCTTTCCTTTTTTAAAAAACTCCGTGTTCAAGTCAAATTGTATCACATAAATTAAGACGAAGATCCTACTTCTATTTAGTTATTTCGTCATATGATGACATAAGATGAATGACACTAAAAAAAGTAACTTGAGAAGCTCCATAGATACTAATAGGAAGGTGGTAAGGAAGCTCATCAAGCCCAAGCCAAAGATTCACCACAATCTAAAATAGACTATATAAAACCATAGTATATATCACTTTATAATCAACACAAACCACATATATCATATATTCTATCAGACTCTCTAAAGTCTTTCTTCTCAATAATAATAATATTAGACCATGTTTGCCTCTTCCACTTTCCAAGAAACAACAAATGTCATTTCTCATCAACATTATCAAACTATAAACCCAAATTCTTTTGCTTTTCATGATCCTCTCATCAACATGAATCAAGATTATGGCCATAACAATAGTAATAATAATAAGTATCAAGATTATGAAAGTTCATTTCTTGATTTGTTAGTTGATGGTGATCAAGAATATTATTCCAATTACTCAAATAATAGCTACAATAATGCTTCAATTTATTCAGAAAATCCCTTCATGCAACAAGAGATAAGTACTAGTACCTATAGTACTAGTGGAAACTCATCATCAGCTAGTTCGTTTGATGCCACACCAACACATGTTCACATGAATCATGAGTAAGTGATCACTAAACTGCTTAGACAGTACTGGAGTTAAGATTTTGAGTTTATCATTCTGTATAGTAGATAATGCATGTTATTGAATTCTGACTAAATTATATATACTTAAAGTGGCTCTAGCTATAACTTTTGAGTTCTGTTGAACCTGGAATCGAAGTTGTAGTTCCGTCTCTATAATAAGTAGATAGAGTAATTATATTAGGTATTGATAATTATTCAATGATTTTGATGATTTATTTATTATTTACTTATTTGTTTGATTTTGATTTGTTTTTAAAGAAATTCAAGCATGGGGATTGAGAAAGAAAAGAAAGGTGAAAAACATGTAATTGCTTTTAGAACAGAGACACAACTTGAGACCTTGGATGATGGATACAAATGGAGGAAATATGGGAAAAAGAAAGTGAAAACCAACATAAATCTAAGGTAAACACTATTTTAGATGCTTAGATTTTACATCAATTAACTAAATTATAATGTTTTCGTTTTGGCTCAAATTAAGTCTTATTTCTTGATTCTCTAGTTTATGTATTATTTATTATTTACTATATTTGCTTTTAAAGGTGGACTATTTTAGAAAGATATATATTCTAGGATTATTTAATTAGAAACACTAAATATAACAAAAGCCAATTATTGGGTGCTGCTAGCTAGAAGCCTTTGATATATGTTTACTTATTAAACATACAATTAGTAAAATCATAATCTCAAATTAATTGATTGAAATTCAACTTTTTCTGTAGTAGGCCTATCTAGAGAGAGAACTAGCAAGAGACATAAAATATATAGATCGAGAAAATACATATTTAATATATATAGTAATATATATAGTGGTCCTATATCTTATGGTCTAATTAGACTGCTCTATTGAGTCACATGATTATGAAAATGTTCTTTCATCCCCAAAAAACTAAACATATGCTTATTATCCAAATAAATAGTTGTTTATTTATAAAAAGGTGAGTTTATAAAATCTTTTTAAATTTTTTTCATGTTCAGATTAGTTAAAATTCTTGAAAAAAAATTTCTAAAAAAATAAGTTTCTTATTTTTTTTTTTAAAAATAGAGAAAATAATTTCACAAGTTAGCCACCCGTTAATACACCTCGTCTTCCCATCCTCGTATCACCTATCCCCCATCACTACCTCCACCCCTATTCCTATCACCTATAATATTTATTTAGATTATATATAAACATACTTAAAATAATATATTTTTATCTACATAACTAATTAACACAAAAAATAAATAAATAATCCACTTATTTCCTAAATATCGTTGGCCATGAGGAAATAGTGCTTCATGCCTTCAATTATGAACTAGAATTATTTCACAAATCATCTTTCAAAACAAATAATTTTTTTTTTCGTACCAAATAAATCTTCAGTATTTAAAAATATTTTTCAATACTTTAAACTGATAAGTTTATAATCAGCTAATTCAAGCGAACTTGAAGAATAAATAGAAAATATTCTTGACGATCTACTTGTTAATTTACAATGGTATCTTGAAGACTTGACTAGTAAGTCCACCATTAATTTATGCAGATATATGATGCATTTATTCTTGTCGGTTACCTATCAAATTTATTCCAACATATTTTAGATTCTTTTGACCTACTTTGACAACCATTCATTTTATTTATTACGTAACTTACCTAAATCACACGAAATGAAATTGAATTGAAAGCCTTATAATTTTTTGAAATTCATGTAAATCAAATTGAAAAATATAATATAAATAATACTATTTAAATATACATGTTACTTTATTAGTAGCTTTTTTGTTCATCATACTTTTTTACTCTGTTTTGTAGTTATACTTAAATAGAAAATATAGAGAACTTGTATAATATATATTATTGTTATATAAATTGAATAATAGTGCTCTGAGATGGACTTAATTGAAGTGACGTGATGTGAACATTAAGAATTTATACAGTTTGTTGCTTTATTTGATTATTTTGCTATTTTATTGTTGTTATTGTTCTTTCAATTCTGCTTTGACTACACTTTGTTTGAGTTGGACGTTTATCAAAAACACTCTCTAGACTTCACCCCACAACACTTCCTACGTTTCTCAAACCTCACTTGTAATAGGATTATAATGAATATGTTGTTGTTTTATAGTCGTCACAAGTGGCAACCTTATTTAAAATTGAAGTATGGGATGAAAAAAAAGGTAAAAATATACTAATGATTTGTTTACAATGTGGGGAAATTAAATAGGAATTACTACAAGTGTTCAAGTGGAGATTGCAAAGTAAAGAAAAAGGTAGAAAGAGATGGAAATGATTCAAGATATTTGATGACTACATATGAAGGAAAGCACAATCATGAAAGTCCCTTTATGATTTACTGCAATGAAAAGCCAGCAAACAACTTTTTGAATGAATCATCTTCTTCCTATTGAACTTCTTGAAGAGAATAATCAAGACTTTTATTAATTTTATAAGAAATATTGTATGTCGTTTTATTTATGTACAATTATTTATATTCATAGGAAGAAAATAGAAGTATTTTTTAATCACTCACTTGTGGTACATAATCATGTGTAATATAGAGATATTATTATGTTGTTAGTTGCTATTTAATTTATACTTACAAACTATCTATTGTTCAATAACTTACAAGTTATATATATTGATAGTATAAAAGAAATACTCTTTATGTAATTTATTAGCTATGACAAATTTGTTAATTATTATGGAGTTTACATATTAATTAGGTCTTATTTCTTTGTATTTAATAGGGGTTTGGATCTAAGGTCATTAAGTATGTTTGTTTATATTAAAATTATTTGGTCTGAATATGTTCTAATTATTAAGATCTTCAAATCAAATCTTAATTTCATCATCACTTTATCCATAACCATCAACCATCGCCTGTCATTATAATCATCACCATTGTTCGCCAACGACCAACCAAATTTGCTATCACAATCATCACTGCTAATCAATTTTTTTAATTGCTACTAATTTACCATTATATCCATTGTTGTTGATGCCGTCATCACCTTCAACCACTATTACCATTGCGACAATTCCTATTGTTCGCAACAAATTTTCGTAATCACTGAAAATCAACTGCAAGCAAAATAAAATAAAAGAAAATTTTATTTTTATTGATGAATCTTGTGAGTACAATTTTGTTGTTCTCTTGATTCTTCTCTCCTAAACTTCTCCGTGATTCGAGGGCCTTCAATAGCGTACTTCTCGAATTGTTGGATGATGTAGACCTCCTTAAGATGTTGTTGGTCTCTGGGAACGTCGGAAAGTGCTTCGCCGTTTCAAGTTGATCTCTGAGAAGAACTCCGTTGATCACTCCTTCGAAGAGCTGTGTAGTTGATGTTGTAGCTTTCTTCAATTGCAAAATGCTTGTTGAAGAGTTTTCTTCCCTCCTAAGCTTCTCCGTGATTCGAGGGCCTTCAGTAGCATATTTCTCGAATGTAGGATGATGTAGACCTCCTTGAGATGTATTTGATCTCCGGGAACGTTGGGAAGCACTTCGTCGTTGCGAGTCAATCTTCGGAAAGAACTCCATTGATCACTCCTTCAAAGAGCTATGCAGTTGGTGTTGTATCTTTCTTGAAGGGTCTTCTTCCTCCCTAGAATGTCATGTACATCCCCTATTTATAGTTGTAGGGAGTGGACAAGGTTGCTTGTGATTGACTAAAAGATGTCATTTTGACACTTAACGGATTATGATTGGTTCTTGCATTTGATTGGGACTACCACCTCATTTGGACACGTGGCGTCACCTTGTTGGTCTTGGATGCCTAGTCACTGTGACACGTGGCATGAGTTTGGGCTTCAAAGTGAAATGGACCTTGAACTTGAATTTAATAAAAATGGACTTATTTATTTGTAAAGCAAAAATAATTATTCAACCCAAATAAACATGGATTTAATCCAATAAAATTTGTGTGTCTACACCTATCACAATTAGTGTGCACCATTGCCAACCACCACCAACACCATTATCAACTACCACATTTTTCAGTCGCTGTCAGCTACTATTATTAATCAACTTCATCATCACAATTAACTATCACTATCACGCCAGTCACTACAACACCAAAAACCTCCATCATCACAACTAACCCAATTACCTTCATATATTCTCTTTCACGGAAGTAGAAGATAATGTGAGTTTTTGTTTTCATTTATCATAATTCATAAGTTATAATTGATATATATATATATATATCATATTTACCGATTATTTTGTAAATTAGATTAATCAAAGACATTCAATTATATAATTATATATCTTCAAATTTAATAGTAGCAATAATGTTAGTATCTCTCAACTTTAACTTGACAATAAGATCCAACTCACAAAGTACCACAATGACATTAACGGGTCATTTGGTTTGCCGTCAAGTTATATAGTGTTTAATAAAATAAAATAAAACTATTTAAACGATAATGAATAATATAAGGATTATTTTATGATGTTTAATAATAAAATAATTGTTATCCGATGATTAATAATGAATTTATAATTGTCACAGAGTAGCTTCTTACTTAAAAAAGGATTTTTTTAATTTTTAAATAGACGTGTTCTATTATTCGTAATACACATATTTTTATTTCATATTCTACCCACATAAAATAAAAATAAAAAACTTTTAAAAATATACAATTCAACACATTGCGCCTACATATCCACATTTTTTATTTAAGTGTATAAAAATGTATCAACATTTTTATTATGCTTTTTCTATTATTCTTAATACACATATTTCTTTTATTCTTAATATTACACTTTTTCTACAATTCTTAACCGACATGTTCTTATTTCATATTCTACCTCACGTAAAATAAGAAAAAACTTTTAAAAATATAGAATTCAATATATTGCGCCTAGTCGTCTACATATTCACTTTTTTAAATTTACACCTATATAACAATTTCACTAATTTGTTAATATGCTTACATTACGATTGATTATCTACGTCACTAATCCTTAAAATAAATTGATAGCGAAATTTTTCGTAATTAAAAAAAAAAAAAGTAATTACACTAATTTACATAATTATGTCCAAACACCCCCAACAAATGGTGTCTGAAAAATATCGAAATTGGCGCCGCTTTTCTCTGGTTTCTCTTTCTCTCTCTACAATCCCCTTTCTTCTTTCTTCTGAAAATTGTCAACCCAGATTTGAAATCCCAAATTCCAAAAGGGGAAAAAACAGGGTTCACTTTTGATTTCTCTTTCGCCATGTCTATTCGTAGAAGAACCTTGCTTAAAGTTATCGTCCTTGGAGATAGTGGGTACGATCCCTTTTCCTCTTCTCAATCTTCATTTCCAATTTATTTTTTTACAATTTTGATAAATTTCTGATCTCCGGCTAGTCATTTGGAAATAAATTGGAGTATATAGTGCTAATATAATTTCTCTTTCTTTTTTTTTTTGGTTTGCAGGGTTGGTAAAACGTCATTAATGAATCAGTATCCTTTTCTATGACATTGCTAATTGTTGAAGGTCAAGTTTAATTTTTTGTTGAAAATATGAATTGGGTTTTACGAGTATTTCAGTTTCCTGTTGTTAGTTTTCAGAATTTAGTTAACTGATGAGTATCTATTTGAATTCTTGTTTTGGGTTCTTTTAATTACTGTGTATTTGTTATGATTACTGTTTAAGAGCGCATTGTGTTTTTTTCTTATAATTAAGTAGTTGTGAATGTGGGTCTTTGACGGTTAGCAAAGATATGTACACAAGAAGTTCAGTCAGCAATATAAAGCTACAATTGGAGCTGATTTCGTGACAAAGGAGCTTCAAATTGATGACAGGCTTGTTACACTCCAAGTGGGTTTCTTGGCTATTGATATTGTGAAAAATGTTTTATGGAATTATGCATTTACTCAATGTGTTTGTGTTCTGGTTTGGTAGATAT
Organism: Solanum bulbocastanum; assembly: GCA_037074985.1. NCBI lineage: Eukaryota > Viridiplantae > Streptophyta > Magnoliopsida > Solanales > Solanaceae > Solanum > Solanum bulbocastanum. The sequence goes on along the minus strand of CM073600.1, from coordinate 52,482,713 downwards.
GGGATACGGCTGGTCAAGAGAGATTCCAGAGTCTTGGGGTTGCATTTTATAGAGGTGCAGATTGCTGTGTTTTGGTCTATGATGTTAATGTAATGCGATCCTTTGATAACCTTGACAATTGGCATGAAGAATTTCTCAAACAGGTTGGGTGATTATTCTCTGTGGATTTGTTTGGTTCAGTAATTTTTCTTATTTAGTAGCTTAAGGTATCCTGACTGCTTAGTGCTTATACACTGCTGAGAGTCATGTTATCAACAAGTAACCAAATGCCTCTGAGACACTTAGTTAAACGCCTCTGAGACTAATTAATTCCTGCATTGTTTTCCTGTTTAAGATCCTGATAGGTAAAAGATTTGGGATTATGTTGTGCATTTATAGAGTTTCACATATAAGCTTATACATTCAAATCTTAATCGGACTACTACTGTTTTAACTTTGGAATGCATCATCATTTCCTCATGCAAATATTGTCTTGTTGATTGTGGAATTAAGATAAGTTGCGATCCATGTTAACGAACATAATTTATTGATATGCAGGCTAATCCGCCAGACCCTAAAACATTTCCTTTCATATTACTGGGGAACAAGATTGATATAGATGGTGGAAATAGCCGAGTGGTAAGGCAATGGTAGTGGTATACTTTTCAAATTATGGTCTCTGGATTGTGTGTAACTCTTGCTCTTGATTGATCCTCTATGGAAGTTTCCTTTTCTTCAATATTGTTCTCTCTCTGCAATAATTGTAACTGATTTGTCTTTTGCATGCTGAACAGGTTTCTGAGAAGAAAGCAAAGGAGTGGTGTACTTCAAAAGGGATACCTTACTTTGAGACATCAGCAAAAGAGGATATAAATGTTGATGCTGCATTCTTGTCTATTGCAAAAACTGCCTTGGCCAATGAGCACGAGCAGGATATGTGAGTTTTTGTGAATTTTCATGAATATAAACAACTCACTGTTGTTTGTTGCTTTTATGTGATATGGTGCTTACATACCTTGAAGCTTTGCATTAATAATAAGATGAGCTAACTCAAGGGATGAGCCCGAAGGTGTTAAGTGAATTTATTCTAACATGTGACCCCTCAAATGTACAAGAATGTTTGCTAGTGGAGTACGATGAAACTTACATTAAGGGGATACTCAGGAGTTAAAAAATATTTCTGGAAGGGTGTGTGACAGAAGTCACTTTTTAGGATAATGTTTTTCATGAGAAAGTCATTTTCTGATATTCAGTTGACAGAAACATATCATGGGGGAAAAATGACCTCCCTAATTTACGGTCGGAAGTGATTTACCTTAAAACTATCTGGACTTTAAACTTCATATCACTTGCTTCAGCTAATACTTAAATACTGTTATTAATCTTAATACTCAAATCTCATCAAAACACTTTCAGATTTACTAATATTATTATTAATCTTTAATATATTGTTTTCAAAATGTACTTTTCACTCATAAATCGAACACTAGAATTTATTTTCCAAGATAAGATTTTCCTTGGAAAATGACTTGTGTCATTTTAAACACACTTGAAATGTTTGTTTATTTTGGACAAGATGTTTGTTTGGTTTTGTTTTCTCAAAAAGTTTTTAGAAGAAAAAAGGCAAAACATATTAAATCATTAACGGATAAACCAAACAACAGGCTAAGAATTATTTTAGGTTCAAACTAACCATTGTAACTTTGAAACAACAACTATTCTTGCATGCTTTGTTTTTCTTTAATTCCATATAACATTTTGGGGAAGGTTCTCGAAAAACCATTTCCAAGAAAAACTGCCCAAGGTCCATCTAAGAAACTCTCTTCTTGTTGCATGCAAAAGATATCTCTTTAATCATAGAGATTCTCCTTACTTTCATGTCTAGTTTATGATAACTATCACATGGAAAATTATGCAGGAGAGAGTTATATGAAGACTAGACAAGTAGACATTAGAATATCTCTAGTAAGGCTAGATTTTGAAGTCTAAAATCCATTAGTGGCAGAAAATGTGATAACAAGACTGTGAAATCAGTGTTTGACTTACCAAAAAGAAAGATAGAGTAGTAGCATAGTTAGGAGGAGTCTTTGGGATGCTGCACTGCTGTATATTATATGTAAGTTGTCATGAATCGCCTTAGTCCATTAGATAAGCAGTACAGTATTTTATAGTTAACCCTAACCACCTTCTTGGTGCTGGTGATATAGAAACAAATTACGTATAAAAGAATACACCAATATCAGGTGATTTATTTTCAGAACCATTTCGTGGTCCATCTCAGTTTTTCTTCTTGTGAAGACATTAAATCAGGGATAATATGAAATGAATCTTCACCCCAGCATAGCAATGGCAATGTTCTGCAAGAAAGTCTTTTCCAGTAGACCCAATTGATGATCAGGACTTTAAATCTTGGAAAAACAGCAAAAGGTTTATAGCATAAACATTGCCTCAGGAGGAATAAATAGGCAGGATAATACTTATCAGAAAGTGTGTTTGTTGGCCTTTTGTAAGAGATATCTTTTGCAGAAACTAATTTTGATCTATTGCACATATAGACGAAGAACAAGACTGTACCATAGCTCTTGTGAAGGTTCCAACCTATCATGCTAGGGAGATGAATAAATCCTGCTTAGGTGGTGAATCTGAAATAGCTCTGAACACTGCTTCTTTGCATCCTTGTCTCTGCGACTCCTTTTTATTTTGATAAGGTAAATGTTAAACAGTACCAAGAGGGTTCCAGCGGAAGTACAAGAGATCAGAATTTATGATTTCCTTATTGACTCAACGATCCCAAAAATTGCGTCATCTTCTCTAGAATGTTGCTTTTACATCAAAAATATAGATTTTGTAGACAGTGAACTTTACAAAGGAAATATGTTTATTCTTCCTTCAAAGCATCTACTTTTTTTTCAGCCACACAGTCTATTTATCCAAAATGATGCGCGTAGGAATAGTCTTCCAAGCCTCTATGTATCTTTTGTCGACCTTCTGCTCTTGCCAGCATATTAGGGTCTTCCTTACATCCGTGGCCTGCTTTACCCCAAACAGGTTTGTGAACAAAGACCAAATCTGTCAGGTAAAGCTACAGAACAGAAATATATGGTTGCTGCTCTCCAGGAACTATTGCAAAGAAACACCTGTTACAGAGTGAAAGGCCCCATCTTGAGTAGGGACAGCACTGCCTGCTGTTTACTCATAGCTCATTTGGTGCATTTGGCACAAAATTTGGTGAACTGTGATAGAATGAACACTGTAGAAAATGAGTCCTGTAACAGTCTACTGAATGTAAGATGGGTGTGAAAGAAGACATATTCCTAATTATGCATCAAAAGGTGTGGCCTAGTGGTCTATGAAGTGGGTAGAACCATATAAGCTCAAATCACAACAGATATGTGCAAGCATTGGTGAATAAGAGTTACCCAGTAGCAAAAGATCCATACAGGTACTATCTAGTTAAAATTAATGTTATATGTTTGTGGAAGAATTTTGAGCATCCAAGCCAAAACCTTAAGGCAACAGTACAGTGACCCAGGAAACTCTGAACCCCTTGGATACACTTGTACAATCAGTGAGGAACAAGTGTGTCCTCTTAACACCGTCTTAGATGTATAACCCGGTTCTACGGTTTACACGCATCAACTGAAAATTCTTTTTTTGTTTCTTTCAATTTGGGTACTCTTTAGGGATAAGGTCTTACACCCACCCTCCACAGACCTCACTTGTGGAACTATACTAGTTATGTTGTTGTTTTTAGGGAGAGAGAGAAGGCTCAACATGAGTAGGTCGAGTAGGGGGAGGCAAATTAGTGTGAAGATACGACCTTGGGTCTAATTCAACCAAAAGACTGGTTGTTGAAGTGAGGATTGACCAAATCCATATATGGAGACCACTAGCCCATTTTCCAAACAATGTGAGACTTCAACCCACTCTAATACCCCCCTGCACGCCCAAACCGCCAATTGGAGCATGTTGAATATAATATTGGGGGCTCAAGTATAGATGCGCTTGGCTCTAGTACCGTGTGAAGATATGGCCCTTGGGCCTAACTCAACCTCAGAATAGAGGAGAATTAGTCGAGTCTATATAGAAAACCACTAGCCCATTTCCCAACCAATGTTGGACTCTCACTCAGTTAAACAGGCTCAACAAGCTTACATTGGGTTGGAGCAATGTTAGTGATTCTATGGGCTGAATTTGTGAAAGAGAGAAGCATAGAGCAACTCCATGGGCTGGGTTGAGAGAAAAAAGCTTAAAGTGGCTCAATGGGATGAGTAAAGAAAGAAGCTCAGAGCATTACAGTAAGTAGAGAGAAGATAATTGTGCAAAAGGGCTGACCAATGTTTGGGTTCCATGCGAAAGGATTTGAGCATCCAAACCAAAAGCTTAGTCGCTGAATTAAGTACCTAGGCTGTGTCATTAAAGCCCCTGCTTTGTCGCTTAAAACAATGAGATGACGCAAAGCAACGGTTTATTGTTTCACTAGTAAAACAATGCACTTCAGAGAAGTGTGTACTTAAATTTATGATGCACAAAGTGATCCAAATGAGAAGTGACATGCTCCTTGAGTCTCAATTTTGGATAGTTGGATTATATCCACATTATTGTATACGAGATGCTAAAGTTAGCTATCTTGATTACATTTTGGTGATGCGTTTCACTTCTCACTTTTTAGTTCAAGTTCAATGAATCTTTTCATAAGATTGCATTTTTTGCTTTTAAAAACACCGAGTTCAAGATATTATAAACCTCTTGGGAAACCCTCATACAATTGATGACGATGAGATTGAAGGTCAAGTGTATTCTCCAAATATTTTTTGATAAATACTTTTTTTTGATAAAATATACATTAGGCTTGGATAGGGATAAGTGTGAGAATTTGATGAATCTCTAGTTTTAGAAAGTTCCTAATTTACCTAAAAGACAGTTTTGCACATGTTCTTTAATCTATTGGCTATGTTTGTCCCTGGTTATACTATAGGGCCAAATATTTCCACCGAAGTATGCAAAAATACCCCTCTTTTTAACAGTTGTCCACATACCTCACATTTGGGTGAGGTCAACGCCACATGGCATGCCACCTCACCGCCGTATTTTCATTCTTTTTCCTTTTCTTCTTTTCCTATTTCTTTTCTCTTTCTTACTTTTCTTCTTCACAAACTTTTTTTTGGTTTTCCTCTTTTTTCCAATGGCTTCCATCACTTTCCCTTAGCCATACCTCAATAACATCTTCCCCGATAACCCTTGAAACTAACCAATTCCCTTATTCCTCATTCATAAGAACCTTGTTCTCTTTGTATACCAAAATCCAGTAACCCAAAAAATTAAAAATCAGGAAAAAAACAAAAAAGGAAGGTTCATTGATAGATACATATGCATCAAACACAACTATTATGAAATAAAGTCTAAAAATGGTACGGCCCCCAAGGCATAGCTCGAGTGGCAAAAGGTGGAGGATTTGTGGCTTAGGTCACAGGTTCAAGCCCCACACCATGCTTCACTAAGGGATTGAGGGGCGGGCCCATTGTGCACCGAGTTTAGAAGGCTATCATTGGTCCAAAGGGCGGGTACAGTCGGATTTCTCGGCTATCAAAAATAATAATAAAATAAAATCTAAAAATGGTACCTTCAGGAAAGGAATAGCACTAAAACTCCAAAACTCTTCCTTGTATATGGCAACGGAAGTTTGAAGTTCTATTCTCTGAAAAATAGATATCAAAGAAAAATAAAATGAACACGCAGATGGCTATCCTTATAGACGCTACAGAAAGAAACTTTCCTTTCATTAGAAATAAATATGAGCAAAAGTAATGACTATTTGTGGGGAAATGATAATGGTGCTTTTACTGTTATTGGATATGGAAATTTGGTGAGGTATTGAAGAAGGATTGTGGTGTTTTAGGGAACAGATATAAAATCAGAGCTCCAAGGAGAAGAAATAGAGCACCGAGGAAATGGTGAGTTTCATGCGTTACTGGGGAAGATGCCATTGAGATATAGCTATGGGAAAGTGATGGATGCCATTGGAAAAAGAGAAGAAGAAAAAAAATTTGTGAAGAAGAAAGAGAAGGAAAAAGAAAAAGAAGAAAGGGAAAAACAATAAAATCTGGTGGTGAGGTGGCATCCACCTCACTCAAATGTCAAGCCATGTGGACAACCATTAAAAAGAGGGGTATTTTTTCATACTTTGGAAACGGCAGAGACATATTTGTCCCTATAGTATAACTTGTGAAAAACTTAACTAGTAAATGAAAGTAGAGGGGTGTTTTTAACCCTTTCCCCAAGAATGAAATAGTGCTAACAAACGGAATGAATATAGAAGATACACATCAGCAACGCCAACTAATTTGGGATAAGGGCTTTGTTGATTGATTGGGTGATATATTTTAGGACCTACTAGTTTAGAATAGGATGCTTTTGCAAAGGAGACGCCGGTTGCAAAACAATAGACTCATAAATGTTTTTCTTATGTTTTTCAAGCTTTATTTCTGGTTGAATTCTACAGTCCTTAAGTTAATGCTGATGAAATCAACAGGCTTATAAATTCATTTATCCTTCTTTATGTGTAATGATCTTACATTATTTCTGTCTTGTTTCTTGATCTTAGACGGGCATATGAACCTTGTTCTACTAGATGAAGTGACACACTTTTTAGCCCTATTCAGTTTGAAGTTTATTAGCACTTTTGAATCTAATTTTATCATGCATTTTGGTAAATTTTGAGAACTTGTCTAGATTTTGATCTTGGGGTGACAGGCTGACTTTTGATGATTGACTCAAAAAGTAGGGTTGTCAACTAGATATGCTCAACGGATTTTGTGTCTGACCTTATGTTGGTTTGGGAGTCTAACTTAGTAGTGACTTTATTTGGTGTCACTAATTTACCTGCCTAAAAATCTGATACTGTCTAATAGAGACGATAATGTGATATCTTAGAGTTGATTATGCAGGATCAATGGAGAAACTGTCTATTCACTATAGCATCAGTTTTTCATAGATATAGTACATCTTAATGTTTTTGTTTTCTTTAGCCTTTGTGGGATTATGTGATAGTTCAAAACTCAAGTAACTCTGACGTACGACCTGTATATACTGAAAGCATGTTTGTTCTGTTTTACAGATACTTCCAGGGCATTCCGGAGGCAGTTTCAGAGACGGAGCAAAGAGGTGGCTGTGCATGCTAAGGCAGATGTAGCTATTTGAGTGCCATACTTAATCCATGTTGTTGCCTAATATTCCTGCAACAGTATCATAACTCTCCGGCCATAGCCATTCTTTTGTACCCACTATTATACACTACTATTTGATTTCTTCAGTGTTGTTTTGGGAAGAGAAACATCTTTTGTTACATTTCAGATACTGGAGGTAGAGAAACTCAGGAGGATCTCACTTAGTATTGCAGTTGGCTTTGACAAAGATTGTAACGGTGCATTTTTTTTTTTCTCCCTTGGGTGGTTGGATTTATTGTATAATCTGAAAGCTGTATTTTTCTAACATCTACGTATAATAATGTATTGGATTGGTAACTGCAACTGTGCTTCATTGCCATAAATTCAGTTACGCCAAAATTATATGTAAAGCCAAACAAAAAATAAAAATGAATTTGATTTTTTATTATTTCAGAGAATCATTTTCAATGTTGAAGAAAATTGAAATGAAATAAATTCTAAAATAATAAGTGACATGCCCCTCAAAAATTGCTTTGCAAGCTCCATGCACAGAGCGAATCACAAAATATGCTTTTTGGTGTAATGCATGGAATTTTGGTAAAAGGGTTAAATATATTTCTGTTGTCTATACTATCAGAAATAGTGTAAATATATTTCCTCCCTTTGAGTTTTTAATTTTGATGATGATATATGTGACAAACTGAGAATCAAATCACATACTCTCAATTTAGAATACCAAATTTCGTTAGTGGTAGGTTTTTGAGCTTGTCAAGTATAATAAAAAAAGTTATATTTGGTCAGGGTAACATGTTAATAAATTAGATTGTCAAATCCATGTATCTAGTCAAGAAAGATCAACCAAAAAAAAAAAATCATTATTGTTGTTTTCATTACGACTAGAAGATGAAATTTTGTGAAGAAAGATGAAAGTTGTTTACATTATGAAGGAATAATTGAGGAAATTAGTTTTGAAGTTGAGACAAAAATGGGATCGTCGTTAGCAATTGCGTTAACAAGTCTCTTCGCCGTATTGGGAGTTTTGGTTACAGACATCGTAATCTACACTATGGCTTCCCCTTCGTCAGCACCCCGTATTCTCCTTTTTCTCTCTCTTTCTTATTGATTCTACTCTGAGGTGGAGCTAGGTGGGGATTCGTGTGTTCAAACGAATTCAGTAACTCTTCCGTAGAGTCTATATTTGTATTAGAAAATTAAATAAATATATGTTTATTAACTTGTGAACTCTTACTAAAATTGATTTGTTGTTGCTAAAGTTATAGCTCTAAACCCCTCTCCTTTTTTTCCCAAACTCTTAATCTTGGCTACACCTCTGATTCTACTTGGATTTCATTTTTGTGAAAACGGTTAACAACAAATTACTAGCTTGAAAGTTGAGATTTTGACTTGAAAATACAGTTTAATTAGCTCCATCTGCTTTCCAGATAATCTGAAATGAGTGTGGTGAATTCTTGTAGGTTGATGGCAGCAACCACGATAGATTCTTACATCCATGTCTTTATAATATTGGTCCGTCCTGATTAATTTTGAGCTTCTCAATGTTTCATATGTGAACCTTTTCCTCTCAAGTATATGAAGTCGATTGCATTTTATTTGCTGCAGTATCACTACTACAGAATGTTTAGTAAGAACCATTTCAGCCTTGCTTCCCACATTTTGTCTACCACGGAAGCTACCCCCACCCTGCCCTGTATTTATTCGTTCCTAATCTCGTCTCTTCTAATATGCTCATACATCCATCTACACATCCTCATTTCTGCTACTTTCATCTCATGGACTTGCGAGTTCTTGACTGGTCAACACTCTATGTTGTACAACATAATTGGTCTAACAACAACCCTATAGAACTTACTTTAAGTCTCAATGACACATTCTTATCACATAGGACGCCAAATGTCAACCTTCATTTTATCCACCCCTCTCCAATACGACGTGCGACACCCTTGTCGATCTTGCCATTTCCTTAGATTGTAGAATCAAGATACTTGAAACTTCCTCTCTTGGGATGAATTGTGTATCAATCCTCACTTCCCCATCCATCGCCTGTGATGCAATACTAAACTTGCACTCTATGTACTTTGTTCTAGTCCTGCTCATCTAATTGATGCCTTTAGATTCTGAGATCTGTCTCCAAATCTTCCGTCTATCATTAACTCCGCAGCTGAGAACTGGAAATTTACACTTTAATATGACTCTCTGACGTTTGTGTCCTTACTAAAGTAAAACTAGCATCTTACAGTTTGTAATTTTTAATCCTTTGCCTTAAATTTGATTTTTCTGTTTCACTTCATAGGAGCCCCTCCAGTGCTTGTTACAAATGCTACTGTAGAATGTCATCCTGCAGTTTAACCAAAACATTGATTAGTAATATGTTTTCAACTGCTTTGTCAACAATATTTTGATTCCAAGACATTGGCCAGAATGCATCGCATATTGTTATGTTTGTCTGCTCTTATTTCCAAGAAGCAATGTTCTCATGTTTTGGTGTTGTGTTATCATATCAGTCCTGGGTTGTCTACAAGGAAGCAAACTGGATTACTGCAATACTTTGGGCGATGTTGCTAGTATGTTTTAGAAGGTATGCCACCCTTATTCCTGTATACAAAACAACTTCACCAACGATGACTATCTTGCTTTTCAGTTTGATTATTCTTGTATGGCATCAGAAGGCCATGCTGTCATTGTCTTTCACAGTGTTCAATCAGTATCATGAATAAAATGTTTGTCAGTTTGATACTATATATTCAGGCATGGCGATAACCTTTTTTTTATCCTATTCACAGCATTACTATATTTGGCTACATTCCATTGCAATTCCTGAAGCTTTCAACTCAGGAATCTTTACAGGATCCAATTTACTTTGTCCTCTTACAACGCCAGAAAAAGTGAGTTTCAATTAAAAAATGATGTGATAGTTCATAATTGGAGAATGTATGTACAAATGTAGTAAATAATTGTTGTTAACAAGAGTTGATCCTTGTTTTTGCCTCAGTTTTGTGTCATGTCTATTGCTTTGTTCAGAGTAGGCTAGCGGTGAAAATATCTAGTAAACTGTGGTTCACAACATTTCAAGAAATGGAAGAAGATAGCCTGTTCTGCAGTTTAACATTATATCAAAAGCTAATTCTTTTTTACTCTTCGTTGATCATATAATCATATTGGTTAAGTCAAAGAAAGTAAAATGTGATACTCTGGCTTATCGAACTTTGGCCTTTGGTTTGGACAAGAATACGGTTCAAATGCCTCAATCCCCATTTCAGCAAATGAAGTTTTCAATTATAGGAAGAAAAAAGAAAACAGATTGTTCAACGAAATGTTGTATCCTCCATTTCCGTTTGAGAAATTACCAGTCGAATACTTTAAAGATGTTTCTGGTTTATATATTAGACATATCTTCCATTTTGTTAGAGTGACAGCAATTTGTGTTGGTTTTCTTTGGGAAAATGACCTTTAACTTATAATAATCTGATGATATTTTGTGATATAGGATTGAAACAGAACAATGGAGGAAATATTCTCTTTTAACTGCAAGAATTCTATCTCTTGCTTTGGGCAGTCTGATGCTAGGGACACTGATTTACATCCTTGTAACTTATGGTTCTCCATTTCGCAGAGATGCTTTCACTCCGTAAGTTATTTGTTTATTTATTTATTCCTACTTTTAATTAGATACCATCATATCCAAGGAGCTGCGATCTATCAGTTGCAAATTTGTTTGAAAGTTCTCTAAAAAGCAAACTTCACGAGTTTGTGATGAAGTGATACATGTGCATCCTCATACATCAGCCTGTATAAACTTTCTTTGGCATGCAATTTAAGAAGTCAATATCTGTGCAGGTGGATGTCAGCAACACTAATTGATTACTTCGTCATTGTTATTGCTCTCTCGGTAAGTTTTTCATTGTTTAGCTACCTTTTGTTAGAATAGAAATAAGTATTTCCTACTTAGAATAGGAATAGGAATAGGAATAGGAATAAGAATAGGAATCCTAGTTGGAAAAGGATTCCCATGTAGTGTATAAATAGGGTCTCAATGTAGGGCTTTCGTCAAATGACTAACAGATGCTAGATTAAAAGGAGAACCAGGAACATAAAGAACAGAGTCTAGGGTGACAGAAGATAGGGGTTTGGCTTTTCCAACCCCTTTTGGTTTTGTTTGGATCCCATTGGCTAAAGTAATAGCTGGAAGAGATTGTGAATAAACAATATCGGATAAAAGTGATTTATTACCAGAGATATGATCAGAAGCCCCAGAGTCCATGACCCATGTTCTAAGAGTACTAGATTGCGACACACAAGCAAAAGAATTACCCGCAACAGACACATCAGGTTGTGCAACCGAAACTATTTGTGGAGACGTTTGCTTATTTGCACGATACTGAAGGAACTCATCATATTCTGTCTGAGTATTATGAGCATTATTAGATGGTTGATTAGGTTGCACTATATGCTACTAGTGGAGATGTTTGTTTACTTGCGTGATTTCGAAGAAACTCATTATATTCCTTTAGAACAATAGGATCATAATTGGGTGGTGGACCATGCAAAATATAACATATGTCATAAGTGTGTCCAGGCTTATGACAATGACTACACTTGGATCTAGGTTTCCCAAAACATTCTCCCCTTCGCAGATTCTCCATAGACTGATATGTACGCTTTACAAAGGTTTGAGATGTGAGAATAGAAGAGTCAACAGTGGGTGATGAAACTACTTTGTGATTGGGAGGTGCTGCAAGACGAAGGAGACGAGAGAATAATTCATCAATTGTAGGAACTGTAGGGCTAGCTAAAATCTGATCACGCACAGAATCATGATCAAGAGGAAGTCCAGCAAGAGTAAGAACTAGAAACAATGTTTGTCTGTGTTCTTGTTGTTTTTCCACATTCGTAGTAACTGGCATCAACGTGTCGAATTCCTCCATGACTGCCTGTACCTGTCCCAAGTAAGTAGACATATCGAATTCTTGTTTCTTTAAGTTGGTCAATCGAGATATCACATCATACAATCGAGATATGTCATTAGTGTTTAAAGCACGAGCCTTTTCCCAAACTGTATAACACGTTTGGAATGGGCGAAACAAGGGCATCAATTTGGAATCAATAGAACGCCATAGGAGACTACATAATTGAGCATTTACTTTCTCCCATTGTGCTTTGGCTTTTGCATCTTCCTCACTAGTCTTTGCCTTTACATCTACCACATAAGTCTTGTTCGTTTAGTGATATTGGACACCTTGACCTTTGCACCACAGCTCAACCGAGGAAGCTTAAGATAAATAGTTTGAACTTCCCAATAAAAGTTCTGAAGTGATTATAGGGCTAGAACTTCCAATCCCTATATTTTTAGAACCAAAAACTTCACACCCAAAAGACATTATGCTAAACAGTCGGAAACAGCTTGGAAATAGTCGGAACCCTAATTTCGGTGATCGAATCTGGTCAAAAACAGTATGGGCCTGGTCGGAATGGCTGGACGACCCTAACTGTCAAAAAATCTCTCAAAAAATATGATCAGAAAAGCCCTTACGCGCCGGCGCGTGAGCCAGATCTCGCCGAAAACTACCACCTCTAATCGGCGCGTGAGAGCGCGTGGGGTGATGTTTTTCGGTGGTTCTGGCTGGGGTTTGATCGCGGGAGCATTTTGAGCCTCGTGGTGGTGTTAATTTTCGCACAACACCATAGAAAGAAAAAAAAAATAACAAAATCAGATCCAACAGTCATCGGAAATTGACATAGACATACGGTGACTTGTTTGTTCTCACCAATGGTCTGATACCATGTGAGAAATATATTATTGAATTGTGTATTTAAATTGTTACATTGAGACCCTATTTATTGACACTACATTAGAATCATTTTCCAACTAGGATTTCTATTCTTATTCCTATTCCTATTCTAAGTAGGAAATACTTATTTCTATTCTAACAGCTCTTAATCTCACTGGTATTAAGAAGATTTCTTCTCTCTGTGGTTTGATAAGGTAGTCAAAAGTTTGTGAAATACAATACTATGTTACAAAATCATTAGTTAGGATTTTTCATGTGATTTTTTTCAGGTCTGGGTAGCATTTAAGGAATCAAGTTGGCTAAGTGCAGCTTTTTGGTTAATACCAATTATTTTGTGTGGCAGGTACATTTTGATGTTGTATTTATTCTAATATAATGCATAAATGGTATCAGTTTGCAGTTAGCTTCATCGATATGTCATCTTTTTAGTTGCTCTATATGGGTAAGAGCAAAATATGACATATAACAACAGCTTTTTTTGGGACTTTAATTATATCTAATTCATGTTTTATGTTGATTTTCTCAGCCCCATCACATGTGCCTATATTGCTCTTCAGCTTTTCAGTCTCTCATCTGAAGATCCCGTCTACCTTGTTCTTTTCAGCAGCCACAACAGGCAAGTTTGTGCACCATCTGTTTAGGCGTCTTCTCCTCGTTATGACATTGATTTTTTGTGTGCATCCCTGTGAAAAAGCAAATTAAGAAGATATTACATCCTGTTGATTCTGCAGCTGCAACAATAATGCTTGTACAACTGCTTTTTTTAAGAAGAAAATCATACCTCCCTGATATCCTTGTCCTAGTCAAAGTTGTACCGAAATAATATCACTCAACTAATGATTGGGGAAGATGCCATTGAGATATAGTGAGTGTGGAAGTGAGATTCCATTTTGGCTGGCAAGATAGTGAACCTACATCCCTCGGCATTCAGATACTATATTTCTACGGGCTATATACTGAAATCATCTTTGTTCTGTTTTACAGATACTTCCAGGGCATTTCCGAGGCAGTTTCATAGACGGAGAAAAGAGGTGGCTGTGCATGCTAAGGCAATGTAGCAATTCCATCGATCTCCATATTTGCTCCGCCTAATATTCCTGCAACACTATCATAATTCTCCGGCCATAACCATTCTTTTGTACCCACTATGTAAGGGGCAATATGGCACTTTGAAGAGGAGCTAAAATATACTTCTCATTATATTTTTGGTCCAAATATATAACGTGCCAAGCTCAGAATTAAATGATTTTACTCCTAATTTAAAATAAGAAAAATGCTCAAATATGTCATGGAAGTATTGAAAAAGGCTAATTTATGTCATCCGTTAAAAGTTTAACTTATTTATGCCACGCTTTAGAAAAGGTCCATTCATGCCACTTTTTCATTAACGAAATCCATATCCAGATTTTCAAAACCATTAATGTGACATGGCCTCATATTAGAGGTCCATATCACCATTATAAAATCAGGTCATTTAATTAAAATAAAAACAAAAACCCAAAACCCATTAACATAAAACCAAACCCGACCCATACCCCAAAGTAAATAACCACAACTAATACTCTGTTCTCCATCCGGCCACACATGAAAGGATCATAGAACTATAAATTCTCCACCAGTAACCCATTGGACTTCTTCAAGATTCAATTTTTTTTTCCCAATATTCAACTCCATATGAGTTTCCTTTGGAATTCCTTCAATATTCCCTTTTAAATTGTTTTCTTTGTTCTCCACTGTTTTTCCTAGTAGCTGATCCACTCCTTCTTTCTCCATTTTTATATCTTCTTCTTCTTCCTCTGTTTCTGCAACTACAGATAACAAAAAAAAAAAATTCATAAATTTATCAAAATTCGAGAACACTCTTTGTTTTTTTTTTCTTTTTGTTTTGCACACTATTGCAGCGGTTTTACATTGATCACAGAAATGGTGGGATCTTGGAAAATTAATGAAGTGTGATTATAGCCAAACAGAGGCGGATTCAGGATTTCAAGAAAACGGGTACACCATTGCTTTAAAGATAAGATAAAAAAATTTATAATAACAATAACTAAGCGAGCAATACATAAAAATTACATTACCACAAAACTTTCAGAATTTAGCTTCTTTTTTTTTTTTTTTTTTTTAATAAAAAACGTGTTTTTAGTTAATAAAAATAAATTGAAGCGAATTGAGGTTGCCTGGGATTGAACCTGCAACCTTTGTGCTGAAATCTTGCAGTCATACTAGTAAACCATTCAGCCATCTTGAGAACGGATTCAACAAGTTTTAATTTAATATATTCTTTAATAATTATAGAAGTAATATATTGAATTTAGTCGGATGACCACAAATTCGAATAACCCAAAATTGATACATAAACTCGCCCCCGTAGCCAAAAGAGTTTTTTACTTTAGCATGTGGACCGGGTTTGGTGTTATGTCAATGGGTTTGGGTTTTTGTTTTTATTTTAATTAAATGATCTGATTTTATATTGGTGAAATGGACCTCTAATAAGAGGCCATGTCACATTAATGGTTTTGAAAATCTGGATATGGAATCCGTTAATGAAAAAATGGCATGAATAGACCTTTTTTTATAACGATAATGACATAAGTGAGTTAAACTTTTAATGGATGACATAGATGAACATTTTCAATACTTTGATAGCATATTTGAGCCTTTTCCCTTTAAAATATCCGATTTTTTTTTAAAAATCCACCGATTAATCCATCTCCCTTTGTGCAATGTTTTTGGTGTTAATTTCTTTTTATCTTAAATTGATCACATGCCTCATATCAGCTTTTAACTTTTCATCTGATTCAGTGAAAACATAGTTACTAAACAGGTGGGTTTGCCTAATGCCGTTTATATTTCATATATATAGTTTGAAGGTTATTACATAGTAGTAGGAATTTATTCCACACGTGTAAAGTACTTATCATAAAGTGCTCATTCGAAAGGCATAGGTTGTAGTAGCTATAGGCATTGGTGGAGCCAGAGATTTTAATAAAAGGATTTAAAATATGAGAAGTAAACACATGAACTAGTGGAAGGGGGTTCGAGATCTATTATGCATACCTAAAAAATAATTTTTACTATGTATAAATAGTAATATTTTTCGTCGAGGGGGTTCGGATGAACCCCTCATTATATGTTGCTTCCACCTGTGGCCACGGGTTATCTGGGGTTTTAAAAAAAACATGCAAGTTTTAAAGAAAATTAGGAGTAGATTTTGAGCTTGTCATATATTTTTCTGTCAAAATTAAGGATATATTTGTGTCAAAGTATAATGATAAATTATATTTTGATTAAATTAAACCAAACATGTAAGGGTTAATATGGTAAACTACTTGGTCAAATCCAAATAGCTAGTCAAGAAAGATCGACGAGAAAGATCAAAGTAATTGTTAATTTCATTAGGACTAGAAGATGAAATAGAGGAAATTTTGTCAAGAAAGATCAGCGTTGTAGTTGTTTTCATTATGAAGAAATACAGGAAATTAACTTTGAAAGTAAGACACAAATCAATAGAGTTACTATTAAAAGGTAGAATAAAAAATAAAGTATGATTATTAAATAATAAATAAAAATAAATAAAGAAAATATTAAAATAATGATGCGATCATATCTAATCGATCGTTACATCCTAATAGATTTAAATAATACAATACAATATAATTTAAGTAACAATCAAAACAAACATTATATTTAAACTAACAATACGACCAGTAACAACCATTCAAACAAGGTGTCAGTGCATTTGCTTCGTCACTTATATAAACACACTTGCTTTTCCGATTGTACACAAAAATGGCAGCATCTTTAGCAATTGCGTTGAAGAGTCTCTTCGCCGTATTAGGATTTTCGATTGCTGCCACTGTAATCTACACTGCCGCCATTGATGGCCTCCCATTCCGCATGGAGCTTCTCACTCCGTATTCTCCTTCTCTCTCTCTCACTAATTCTACTTTGGATTTCAAATTTTTTTGGATCATTAATGCTTTGAATATATTGGGTAATCTAAAAGCTTAAATTTTGGAGTAATTACATTTTATATTTTCAACACAAGGATTTCTGTATGCTCTATTACTATATTAAATTATGTGAGCACAGACCCAGGATTGGTGTCAATAGTTATGGTAAAAAATATAATTGTGAGGCTTATAGGACTCAACCCAAAACCTCAAGAAGTTTCTTAACGCCCTAACTATTAAATTAAACATTTAACTTGTGTCAAGAGGTGTTAATACACACACACACACACATATATATATATATATATAAAATCAAAATTTAACTTCTATATATAATATAATATTCTGACGAAGGGGTGTTGCTCGACACCCCTCGACTTAGAGTGAGTCTGCCCCAGTGTGAACATGTTAAACATGTTTACAAAATGTAAAATGAAGTCAAATTAAATAACATATTTATGCATTATGTCTATTAATAATACAGATCTCAATATAGAATAAAGTGTACAAATAATGCAAGATAGGAAAGTGTATCAAGGAATGAGAAAATAAATAAAGTAACCACTGAAGTTGTTCCAAATTTTCAAAAAGATACTTTAATTTGCAACTATCCTATTAGACCACTAAACAATATTGAACGATATTGTTATATTATTTTTCGATCAGCCCCAAATTTTAAAAAGCAAGTGTATTCACACGTCAATCATTACATGACATGTGTCAATTCAATTTAAAATATGATTTTTTTTCATTTTAAGTTTTTTCTTTATCTTTTTTTTTCTTTATTTCTCTCTCTCTCACTTGTTGACTTATTTTAATTTTGATTTCATCTTAAATTTCACTTCATTATATTATTTTTCGATCAGCCTCAGATTTTATAAAACAAGCGTATTTACACATCAATCATTACATGACACGTGTCAATTCAATTTAAAATATAATTTTTTTCATTTTAAATTTTTTCTTTATCTTTTTTTTCTTTATTTCTCTCTCTCTTACTTTTTGACTTATTTTAATTTTGATTTCATCTTAAATTCCACTTCACCCCCCCGCCCCCCTCAAGTTGATCTATCCCTCCATTTTCTTTTTTTTTTCTTCACCTACCACCATCACCCACCCCACGTCAAGTAGAACCCTTCTCCCATTTTTTTTCTTTTTCTTCTTCATCTCCAATCAAATTCTTTATTTCAATGATTTTTTATATAAAAAAATCATACTACTTTATAGACTTTATTGAATTATTGATAATAAAATTAATTATTTTTCTAAGAAAATTTAAATTTTTGAAGATATCATCAATCACTCATTTCATATAACTTTAAAATTAGAAATGATAATTTTAAAAGAATCAATGAATTCCCCAAAAATTGAAAGAACTTGATTGAAATCGGATAAAAAAAGCTATATGATACCTCCTAATCATCTTGAAATCTAACATGTTTATTAAATTGTTCAAAATGTAAGAAAATATTTAGATAAAATTTTAAAATTAAAGAGAGTAAAACTAATAGTAGTAAAAAAGGGCAGTTGAAGTTGTGGTAAAAGTGGTGATATTGAGAGTGAGAAGTTTCAATGGAGATGACAATGAATTTTTGAAGAAGAAAGAGAAAAAATAATATGGAAAATAAGTAAAAATAATAAGAAAATATATTTTATAATAAAATACTTGTAAAATAAAATTATATTAGTTATTTTAGGCTGCTCACTCTCTTTGAGAGAGTGCACAACTTTGATTTTTAAGTTACTTTATGTTTTTTCTCAAATATAATATCTCATGTGGTGCTCTCAACTATGACTGTTTTCACGTAAAGTTACTCAACTTTGATTTTTAAGTCAAAAAATTTTCAACTATGGACTCTTTTACAGAAAGTTACTCAATTATAATTTTTAATTCAAGAGTTATTCAACTGTATTAAACTTTGCTTTTTAACTTGACAATTACTCAACAATGGACTTTTTTTCATAGAAAGTCACTAAAATTTGATTTTTCACTTAAAAGCCGCTCAACTTTGAACTCTTTTAACACAAAGTCACTCAAGTATAGGTGTTCTATTTACAAAATCACTCAATTTATTTAAATTTTTTTTTATTGACACGATTTTTTTAATTTAGAACTAAGATTTTAAAAAATAAAAAAAATATCATATAAACCATTTATATGTGCAATTTGATTTCTTTTTTTATCTAACCCAATAAGTGTGTACCTATGTTTATTGAGTTACATGCTTGTGTATTGGTGTTATTTTTGTATTTTAGGAGAAGGGTCGAATAATTTTCTCATTTATTTTGGAGGGGTAGACTGATAAGAGAGAATAATCAAACTGAAAAGGGTCAAAAATATTTCTAATCTATAGGAAAATGTTTAAAAATATCCTTCATCTACCGTTTGGTCTAAAAACATCGTTCTATTCATCTTATTGGTCTAAAAATACGAGTCCTAAAAATACTCTTTCATTTACCTTTTTGACTCACTTATACCCTTAAAATTAACAACCCTCTCTCTTTATTTATTTTAAATATTTATTACTATGTTTCATTTTTTTATTTGATGAACTAAAAAACCCACCTTTATTAGATTGTTCCCCATAATTTATTCAAACCAAAATAATATACCTCTTCAAGACTCTCACAGAAATATTTTTAAAAATCTAGTAAGTTTTTATACTTGTTGTAGTTTTTTTTTTTTTTCTTAATTTAATTTTTTGAGACTATGAAGAAAAATATTATTTTGACTTGGATAAATTATGGAAAAAAATAATTTTAAAAAACTTTTAGAAAACTATTTTTTCAATTTATTCAAACCAAAATAATATACTTTTCAAGACTCCCACAAAAATATTTTTAAAAATCTAACAATTTTTATATTTGTTGTAGTTTTTTTTTTTAATTATTTTTATAAAATATTATTTTGAGATTATGGAGAAGGATATTATTTTGACTTGGATAAATTATGGAAAAAAATCTTTTAGAAAACTACTAATTTTTTTAATATTTGGTATAACTTTTCTTTTTTTTTTCTTTTTAATTTTTTTTGGGATCATGGAAGTATATTGTTTTTTTATTAGATTTTGTTTGTGTATGATCATCAAACTTTTCCGTACGGAACTCGCTGCTCCTCTCATTTATAGTTCATATATAATTAGTACAAAGCATTATTAACAGGCAGCAATAGCAGACGGAGAAGGAGAAATCGATCCGCGGAAGGAAATAAAAATCGTACAAACTAATTTTTCAAAGACTTTTTTAGATTTTTTCCCCATAATTTGTTCAAAATCCCAAAATAAATTTAAGAAAAAAACACAACAACAAATACAAAAAAATGAAGAAGGAATTTTGATGAGGTATATTTTTTGACTTGAATAAATTATAGCAAAAATTTAGTTGAGGTGGAATTTTTATTTTATCTAATAAGAAAATGACACATAATAAATATTTTCTTAAAAAAAGAAAGAGTTGTTAGTTTTAAGGGTATAAGTGAGTCAAAAGATAAATGGAAGAGTATTTTTAGACCAAAAAGATGAGTAGAATGATATTTTTAGACGAAAAAGATGAGTAGAAGGATATTTTTAGACCTTTTGCTTATAGTTCATGGGTATTTTTGACTCTTCTTCGTAATTAAATGATATTTTTTTAATTTTTTAATTTTAAGTTTTAAATAAAGTTTCATGTCAATGATTTTATTTTAAAAATTAATTAAATAGGTTGAGTGACTTTATAAAAAAAATATAAATAATTGAGTGACTTCATGTGAAAATTAAAGAGCTTATAATTGAGTTACTTTTGGATTAAAAATCAAAGTTGAGTTGACTTTCTATGAAAAGAGTCCAAAATTGAGTGGCTTTTGAGTTGAAAATCTAAGTTGAGTGATTTTTATGTGAAAAAAACTCATAATTAAGTGACTATCTGAGATATTATCTTGTGTATCAAGCAATATACTTCAAATTATAAACATAGTCAATACATATATATGTTTTTTCTAATACACTCTACCAAATGATCCCTTATAGTAGTCCTCTCATTTTATGTGAAGCTTTTAGTGTTTGGAGAGTCAAACTACTTCTTTTACTGTAATTTTCTCCAACTTTTTTCTTTTTTTTAATCTTGATTATTAGCTATTTTGATTTAGTATTACTTTTTGTGTAGTTTCCAAATATAAATAAATATTATTTTAAAAAAGCTGGAGAATGTATACCCAAATTCATACTCTGTTTTGACCCTCCTACTTCGACAGAGAAAGTAACATTTTTGTGAAAACAGTTAAGAGAAAAAAAAAGAAAAAACTAGCTTGAAATTGCGATTTTGACTTGAAAAACTGTTTAGTTCCATCTGCCTTCCAGATAATCTTAAATGAGTGGGATGAATTCTTGCAGGTTGATGGCTGCAACCCTGATGGATTCTTTCATCCACCTGTTAATAATATGGGTACGACATGATTAATTTTGAGCTCCTGAATGTTTCATATGTGAAACTTTTTTCTGAAGTCTGAAGTCTGAAGTCGATTGCATTTTATTTGCTACTACAACCCTGATAGTCGTCATGCTCTCTTATCTAGGGTCATGTCCTTGGTGATTTGAAGATATGTCATGTCTTGTTTAATCAACTTGTTCAATTCTTTCTCGGTCTACCTCAACCTCTCCTTAAGCTATCCCCACCAACCTCTCACACTTCCTCATTGGGGCATTTGTGCTCCTCCTTCACATGCATGAACCATCTCAGCTTCTCTTCCCGCATATTGTCTACTGTTGGAATATATGCGTCCACAATCTACGATAGGACCAGGTCCTCAACACAATTTACAATGACAGAAGGTAAATAAATACTGAAAGTAAATAAATGCTGAAAGTAAAGATTGTACACACAACTTTACGTGGAAACCTCCTTGCTCAAGGGAGTAAAACCACAACCTGTCTCACAGTGATTTTCAAACTGCTTTTACTAAACTTCACAAGCAAAAGTAAAACCCAGTTTACAACATGAGATTAACCTGCTAATCTCCACACTAAGTAATACCACCTATTACTTAAACGAGCCTAAGCAGATACAATACTGCCCACTATACTAACCCAACTGATTAATATAGACTTTGGTGTAAGACACTAAGTTACTCACAACTAAGTTCTTACAATGATTCACCAAAGAATGAAACGTTTCTATCACAAGCGAAACGATTCATACAATATACGCACAAATACAAGCAATCAAAGTAATAACTGGTATAGGAAGCAATAATGCAATCTATTAGGTCCTTTGCTGTTTTGAAGCTTGAATATCTCTCTTTGAATGAATGAGTTGTTTGTTATTTTTTGTCTTGAATATATCAAACATCAAGACTTAATACCCTTTGGACAAACAACCTCGTCGCTTCTGGTTGGTGTAGTACACTAGCGACTTCACCAACTTTCTAACGCAGACATCTTTCCAGCTGTACAACATATGACCTTGGACGAGCATACTCTGCAGAGGACCGGGTCCCTGCACTTGTGAAGAGATCGTCAAAACATCTGGGAGCATTAAGACTTATCATCTACCATAGAGGCTACTCCCACTTTGCCCTGTATTTCTTTGTTCCTAATCGTGTCTCTTCTAGTATGCCCACACATCCATCTAAGCATCCCCATTTCTGCTACTTTCAGCTTCTAAACATGTGAGTTGTTGATTGGCCAATACTCCACGCCATACAACAAAGTCGGTCAAACAACGATCCTATGAAACTTACTTTTAAGTCTCGATGACACATTTTTTATCACATAGGACACCGAATGTCAACCTACATTTCATCCACCACTCTCCAATACAACGTGCAATATCCTCGTGGATCATCCCATTTCCTTAGATTATAGAATCAAGATACTTGAAGCTTCCTCTCTTGGGAGATGACTTGTGTATCAATTCTCACTTCCCCATCCGCTGCCTGTGATATATTGAAATTGCACTCCATGTACTTTGTTTAAGTCCTGCTTATCTTGAAGCCTTTAGACTCTAAGGTCTATCTCCAAATCTTTAGTCTATCATTAACTCCGCTGCTGAGACTGGAAATTTACACTTCAATATGAATCTCTGACGTTTGTGTCTATACTATAGTAAAACTAGCATCCTACAGTTTGCAGTTTTTAATCCTTGGCCTTAGGTTTGTTACAAATGCTACAGTAGAATATCATCCTGCAGTTTAACCAAAACATTGATTAGGAAAATTCTAACCTGTAGTTGCGCGTTTTGTCTCTTTATTGTTTTCTGGGGCGCATCTTTGAGGTCCTTTAGTTTTCAACCGTTTTTAGATTCCAAGACATTGGCCAGAATGCATTGCATATTGTTATGTTTCTCTGCTCTTATTACCAAACGCAATGCCCTCATGTTTTGGTATTGTGTTATCATATCAGTCCTGGGTTGTCTACAAGGAATCAAACTGGATTAATGCAATACTTTTGGGGGTCTTACTAGTATGTTTTGGAAGGTATGACACCCTTATTCCTGTATATAAAACAACTTTACCAGTGATGACTATCTTGCTTTTCAGTTTGTATTATTCTTGTATGGCATCAGAAGGTCATGCTGTTATTGTCTTTCACAGTGTTCAATCAGTATCATGCATAAAATGTTTGTCAGTTTGATACTATATATTCAGGCATGGTGATAACCTTTTCTTTATCCTATTCACAGCATTACTTTATGTGGCTACATTCTATTGCAATTCCTGAAGTCAACTCAGGAATCTTTACAGGATCCAATTTACTTTGTCCTATTACAACGCCAGAAAAAGTGAGTAGATATCTTCTTTATACTCGTAAAACTGACATATCATGTCCAAGTTTGGTGTTTAGTCAAAGAATATGTGCTAGTGTAACAAATAATTGCTGTTAACAAGAGATAGCCCTTATTTTTCCTTCAGTTTCGTATTGTGTCTATTACTTCGTTCAGTGTAAGCATGCAGTGAAAATATCTAGAAAAATGTGGTTCACAACATTTAAAGAAATGGAAGAACATCCCTTCACAGGTCAAGACAATGGTGGCAACATAGCCTGTACTGCAGGTTGACATATTAAATTAAAAGCTAATTCTTTTTTACTTTTCGTTGTGCATATAATCATATTACTAAAGTCAAAGAAAGTAAAATGTGATACTTTGGCTTATCAAACTTTGATGTTTTGTTCAAGATCCTGCAGATACATTATCAGATCATGTAGTTATGAACTGTTAATAACCTGCTCTTGGCAGTAAATAATAGTACTAAAATTTAACTGATACTCATAAGCGTTCCTTTAAAAATAAAATAAATGTTTCTTGGTGTTTGAAGCTTTCCTCATCAATTTATGTGATGAGTGACAGCTATTTGTATTAGTTTTCTTTCTTAAAATGACCTTAACTTATAATAATCTGATAATATTTTGTGATATAGGACTGAAACAGAACAATGGAGGAAATATTCTCTTTTAACTGCAAGAATTCTATCTCTTGCTTTGGGCAGTCTGATGCTAGGGACACTGATTTACATCCTTGTAACTTATGGTTCTCCATTTCACAGAGATGCTTTCACTCCGTAAGTTATTTGTTTATTTATTTATTCCTACTTTTAATTAGATACCATCATATCCAAGGAGCTGCGATCTATCAGTTGCAAATTTGTTTTAAAGTTCTCTAAAAAGCAGACTTAATTCACGAGTTTGTGATGAAGTGATACATGTGCATCCTCATACATCAACCTGTATAAACTTTCTTTGACATGCAATTTAAGAAGTCAATATCTGTGCAGGTGGATGTCAGCAACACTAATTGATTACCTCGTCATCGCTATTGCTCTCTCAGTAAGTTTTTCATTGTTTAGCTACCTTTGCTCTTAATCTCACTGGTATTAAGAAGATTTCTTCTCTCTGTGGCTTGATAAGGTAGTCAAAAGTTTGTGAATTACAATACTATGTTACAAAATCATTAGTTAGGATTTTTCATGTGATTTTTTTCAGGTCTGGGTAGCATATAAGGAATCAAGTTGGCTAAGTGCAGCTTTTTGGATCATACTAATTATTTTGTTTGGCAGGTACATTTTGATGTTGTATTTATCCTAGTATAGTGCATAAATGGTACTATCAGTTTGCAGTTAGCTTTATTGATATGTCATCTTTTTTGTTGCTCTATATGGGTGAGAGCAAAATATGATATATTACAACAGCTTTTTTTGGGACTAAAATTATATTAATTCATATTTTATCTTGATTTCCTCAGCACCATCACATGTGCCTATATTGGTCTTCAGCTTTTCAGTCTCTCATCTCAAGATCCCGTCTACCTTGTTCTTTTCAGCAGCAACAGGCAAGTTTGTGCACCATCTGTTTATGCGTGTTCTCCTCATTATGACATAGATTTTGTGCGCGTATACCTGTGAAAATGCAAATTGAGAAGATATTACATCCTGTTGATTCTGCAGTTGTAACAATAATGCTTGTACTACTGCATTTTAAGAAGAAAAAAAACCTCCCTGATATCCTTGTCCTAGTCAAAGTTGTACCATATTACAAAAGGTTTCTTTTGTTGGTGCAAGTGACTGAACAATCTCAAGACTGGTAACAGAATGGAAGTCTAGAATATGTAGTTTTTCATTTTCTTTTAACTGAATATGGGCAACATTTCTGAATATGTGTTACTCAGGCTTAAAGGTAAGCTACAGAAGGGTGGTCAGACCTACTTTGTTGTATATATAAATGGGGCATAGTGTTGGTCAGTCAAAATCAGAAGATGAAGGTAGCAGAGATGAGGTTGCTCATATGAATGTGTGAGGCATATTATGAGAGATATGATTAAGAACTTCACGAAGTTATACAAGACAAGGTTGAAGTGGCTTCCGTAGGGGATAAGATGAGGGAAGCGAAACTAAATGGTTCAGATATGTGAAGAGGATGAGCGCAGATGCACTAATGAGGAGGTGTGAAAGGTTGACTATAGTAGGTTTTGGGAGAGGTAGAGATAGGCAAAAGTAGAATGGGTAGGTAATTAGACAAGACATGAGACATTTTCAGCTTACTTAGCACATAACCCTAGATAGGAAGATTTTGAAGTCAATGATAATGGTCGAAAGATAATATAGGTATTGTAGTATATATCTAGTTCTTCTAATTTTCAGTTTTTCACTATTACCAAGTTATTTTGCTATTTACTGTCAGTTTTTCTTTCTATCATGCTTTGATTACATTTTGTTTTGAGCCGAACGTCTATTAGAAACAACCTCTTTTGCCCCTCAAATATCTTATTTAGCTTTAGCAATTCTATACACATTATTTTATTTTATAATTTCCAATATTATTTTATTTTAGACTCACCTTGTGTTGTAATTGTTATTATTAAGGAAGAAAAAGAGGGTATAAAGGAACCTCTCAAACAGACAGCATAGGAGAGGGTCAACTGAGCAAGAAGCTATATGGTTGATTTGGTTTTGATTTGATCATTGGACTCTTTCATCTTCCTTTTTTCCTAATAAATATGTTAACAATATAAAGTTCCATTCTACATATGTTTGTGTAAAAGAACCAAAATGTTTCTTGTAATAATTATGTTGCTGTTTGTTGTGGACTTAAATTTTGTTACATCTTAAGCAAAATGTATCTCCATGCATAAAAGTTATGACATCTCGTATATTTCATTGGCATAAAACATTTTGAACACGATTAGAAGAGTTGATAATTCAAACCCCTTTAAAGTATTCACATTTTTTTAGTTTAATACTTTAATTGAAAATATTTACTTTTAATCCTTGACATATAGAATTTTCTATCTAAATATAATCTATTGCTTTGTCAAGTGGTATAGATAGTGATCGCAGTTTCTTTATATAGTGTGTGAGAGTAAAATAAAATAGGGCAATCGCATAAATTGTTTAGATTGCTATTATTAGGACAACAACAATAATATACTCTAAACAATTTTATAAGTAAGGTCTGAGTAAATTTATGTGTACACAAAGTAAAATAGTCTAAAACTAATTAAAAGAATAATAACAATAGCAAATAATACGATAATCGAAAATAGCAACAACAAGATGTAATAAAATCTCAGAGATAATACAACTAGTAAAGAAAACTGATCACTACTTGATTGCCTTCTAACCGTTTATTTTAATTTTAATATCTACTATTTTAATCTTGATCTCCATACCCTCTTTCATATATGATTATATCCTCGTAAGCTTCTCCCATTTTCTCAGTAAGACAATCTTCTTTTCATGTACTCGAACCAACCTCAATTTCCTTATATTATTCACTACACAGGTAATCGACATTATCAAAAATATTTTTTTAGCAAGAATAACGTTAACAACAACCGACTCTTTAATAGCACACCAGATCGACATTTTAAGTTTCCCCACCCATATAAGGCTGATAATGGAGCGGATCGGGTTGAAACTTAACCCGATCCAGTGACACTCCACCCCGCCCCGCCCCGCATGGTATGTTTTGTTTCGATTTTATTACGGTTACAAATACGAGAAATTTTGAAGTTTTGACACAAATATTCAGTGGACGTGGAGCAATGGCCTTCTCACATTTTCTCCCCTTTTCAATACGCTTCCTTTCTCTCTTCTGCAAAACTCGAAGACGAAGACCGAGTACTCAAAAATGGCAGCAACTTTAGCAATTGCATTGAAGAGTCTCTTCTCTGTGTTGGGATGTTTGATTACAGCCACCGTAATATACACCGTCGCCACTGATGGTCTCCCTTTCCGCATAGAACTCCTCACCCCGTATTATCCTTTTCTCTCTCTCTGCCGTACTAATTCTACTTTGGATTTCATTTTTTTGGATTATTAATGCTTCTGTTTGGATGAATTGGGGTTTGAATCTTTATCAGTACCAAAAATTGTTGAATTATGGAAACAAAACGACAAAAACCCTATCTAAAAGCTTAAATTATTCAAAAAAGGATCACTTTTAGTTACATTTTTATATTTTGAACACCTAAACCTGGATTTCTTTCTCCTCACCTTTACTAACACTCCGTTTGGTTGGTTGTCAAGTATTGTTTCATAATGTATCGTGTTATATTGTATTGTATTGTGTTATACTGTATGATACTGTATTGTTTTAAGGAATACAATGTTTGGATAGATTGTATCGTTCTATATCGTTACATAATGTCACACGTCAGGAATTTGAGCAATAAACTTACAAGAAAAGTATGGTACAAGGTAGTGTTAATATGAAAAGGTAGGGTAAAAGATAAAATAAGATTATTAAATAATATATAAAGACAAAAAGAGAAGAAAATATTAAAGTAATGACGCGATCACACCAAGTTAGTCGCTACATAAAATGAGACTTGTAATCGTTACCTAACTATGGATTTAAACGATACGATACAATAGAATTGAAGTAACAATAAAAAAAAACATTGTATTTAAATTAACAATATAATACGATGGGTAACAACCATCCAAACAAGGTGTAAAAGTTCAAGCTGCTAGAAACAAGACACTCCCTGGATTTTGATTTGTTTGTCATACTTTCTCTTTTAGTTCGTTTATACAAGAATGCTCCTTTCCTTTTTCAGCAATTCTTTAATTCTAACTTTGCACGAGGCTTGTTTAAGACCACAAGATTAAATGGTATTTTGATTTATTTGACATATCTTTAGTTTAGAAGTTTCTTTTCCTTCCTTCAACTTGGTACCAAGTTAAAATAGGACAATCAAATTGAAACCGAGGGAGTAACTTTTTTTTAGTTAATTATGTGTTAGTTATCTTATAGTAGTCCCTCATTCTCATTTACTGTGAAGTTGTTACTGTTTGGAGAGTCCAACACTTTTTTTATTTCAACTTTCTCAAACTTCTTTTGAATATTTTGAATCATTAGCTATGTTGATTTGCACTACTTTTCGTGTAGTTTACAAACATTGCAGTTGTATTTTTTAAAAAATGAAGAATCTATACCCGAATTCATACTCAAAATAAGATTTTTGACCCTTGTACTCCGACAGAGGAGTAACAGTTTTTTGAAAATGGTTAAGAAAAAGGAACTTACTTGAAATTGAGATTTTGACTTGAAAAATAGTTTAGTTCATCTGTCTTTGTGATGCTGTTATTAATACCACTTACCTTATAAAAAAAAAATACTCCCTCTGTCCCAATTTATGTGGCACTTTTCGTTTTTTGAGAGTCAAACAGTTTAAGTTTGACTGGGAATTTACGCATGGAATCTTCAAATTTTTTGAAATGAAATTTATATATTTGTAAACTACGTAAAAAGTGCTATAAGTCACAATAGTTGATAATTCAAAATGTTTAAAAGATCTATGAAAAAATTACAGTCAAAGATAAACTTGTTTGAATCTCAAAATCCGAAAAGTGCCAAATAAAATGGGACGGAGGGAGTAGTTTAGTTCCAGACTTCCATCTGCTATCCAGACAATCTGAAATGAGTGGGATGAATCTTGCAGGTGGATGGCAGCTACCCTGATAGATTTCTACATCCACATATTTGTTATATGGGTATGCCATGATTAATTTAATGCTTCAAAATGTTTCATATGCGAACCTTTATTCTGAAGTCGATTGCATTTTATTTGCTACAGTTTCACTAGCATTGGATAATCAGGAGAACATGTTGAATTTGGTGCACCTACTATGTTAGATGTTAGAGATATAAATGGTATAGAAGTTAGAGCTATAAATGGTATAAAGGTTAAGATTCTCAGACATTTGTGCAATCCTATAGAAGAATTAAGTTCCTATAGTGTGCAATTTTTAATCCTTAGCCTTAGGCTGAGATTTGAAGTTTGCCGTTGCACTTCATAGGAGCCCATGGGCTTGTGCAAATGCTACTATAGAATGTCATCCTGCAGTTTAAGCAAAACATTGATTAGGAAAATATCTCCCCCTGTAGTTACCCTTCTTGGCTCTTTTTTTTTTTTGCTGGGTTACATCTTTGAGGTCCTTTGGGTTTCAACTGCATTGTAAACAATATTTTTATTCCAAGACATTGGCCAGAATGCATCACATGTTACTATGTTTCTCTGCTCTTATCATCTAAAGGCAAAACCGCAAAAGCAATGCTCTCATGTTTTGGTGTTGTGTTATCAGTCCTGGGTTGTCTACAAGGAATCAAACTGGACTACTGCAATACTTTGGGTGGTCTTGCTAGTATGTTTAGGAAGGTATGCCACCCTTATTCCTGTATATATAACAACTTTGATGTACTTTTAGTTTCAGATGATGACTGTTCTTCAAGCTTTCTCTTAGCATCTCTTATATGACTGAAATTTTTCACATATTTTGAACAGTGTGACCAAATTTATTCTTCCCTTGGTTAGTACTGTAGTACATTCTCGTGAAGAATGCTCTGATGGCTTCTTATTTATTCTTTTAGGGCTCTAGGTCTCTATCTGTTGACATACACTGTTTTTTGTCTTCACCCATGGGCATTACAGTCTTAGGATTGATGTTCCCAATTATTTATATCTTGTGTTCGCTGCTATGAATTCCCTTTGCATATAGATAACTTCCTTGATGATATACCCAGTCAATCAATCAATTGATCAACTATACCTCAAACTGAACTAGGTCCGCGTTTTGAATTCTCTACATATTTCTCTCTATTTGGGCCCACATCATTCCAATACTAGCTAGAAGTTTGTCTTGTAAGGCAAAGTTCCAGAAAGTCTCTAAATGCCACACTTATGAACCTAATATTTGTGCAACAGCATAAATTAAGTCTCAATGCACACTAGTTGGTATTATTGATTTGGATCTTTTCTTCCACGTTGTTACTTTTTCAGATTTGCAATGATTCCTTAATTTTTTAGGTCTTTTCAGTTTTCAGACAACCTCCTCCATGTGATTTTAGGTCTTTCTCATCCCTTTCAGCATCTTCAATCACCATGTTACACCAGTTGACTGGTGTATATTTGATGTATTTTAGGTCTATCAAGGACAACTTTCTCTTACTATGTCCTCTATTTGTGCAACTGCACCCTTTGTTTCAACGTATATTCAATTTTGTATGACTGCACATTTACCTTGATGTCTTTTGGCATCTTGTATTGCATAGGATACAAATTTTCTTGCATTCTAGTGGCGATGACTGTCTTCCTTTTCAGTTTGTATTATCCTTGCATGGCATCAGAAGGCCATGTTGTCATTGCCCTTACAAAGTTCAATCAATATCATGCATAAATGTTTGCCAGTTTGTGATTATATATTCAGGGACGGTGATAACATTCTCTCTACTCCCTTTACAGCATTGCTACATGTGGCTACATCGTATTGCAATTTCTTAAGCTTTCAACTCAGGAATCTTTACAGGATCCAATTTATTTTGTCCTATTACGACGTCAGGAAAAGTGAGTAGATATTTGCACAAAGTTCTTTTTTCCTTCATAGTTTCTGTTTTTATTTCTCTCTTTGGAGACCAGAAAAAGAAAAAGAGAGAGTTCAAGTGGAAATGATATTTAGTTCACATATTTTCATGTATGCATGTCCAACTGTTTGAGGATGCTCGTGAAACTGAAATATCATGCACAAGTTTGGTGTTTATTTGGAGAATATATTTGCTAGTGTGATATATAACTGTTGTTAACAAGAGCTGACTCTTGTTGTTTTTGCTTCAGTTTCATATCATGCCTCTTGCTTTGTTCAGAGTAGGCATGTAGTGAAAATATCTAGAAAAATGTGGTTCTCAGAATAAAAGAAATGGAATTACATCTCTTCACAGGTCAAGACAATGGTGGAAACATAGCTTGTACTGGGTCTGGCATATTTTTGTTCATTGTTCATTGTTTTACTCTTCATTGATCATATACTTATAGTGGTAAAGTCAATTAAATATCACACTTAGGTTGATCAAACTTTGGCATTTGTCTTGGACAAGACTAGGGTTCAAATGCCTCATCCCCATTTTGGAAAATGAAGTTTTCAATCATAGGAAGAAAATAGATTAGTCAACGAAATGTTGCATCCTTCATTTGTGCAGGAGAAATTACCAGTTGAATACTTTAAATATGCGCCTGATTTATTTGGTAGATATATCTTCCATTTTGTTAGAAGAGTCAGATAAAAGGTAACTGTGACTTTAATGCTCTCTGAGTTGTTTAACTATTCACATATTGTATTGTACGTTTGGATTTCATTGGGAAAAGAAACTAAAATCAAGTATTCTTAACAATAAAAAATACAATTATTCTTATCAGCAATATACTAAAGAGATACAAATTTTGTGAATCGTTTTGGTCTTTAGTCACGAGTGTTGTCTTTACTTATTATGTAATATGTAGCTTCCAAAATCAAAGTACTATTATGTATTAAGAATATTGGCTTCTTTTATATCAGTCATCCAAGATCTTTTAGTGGAATAACAATGGTGCTTCTAACTGCAAGTTGGATCATTCATATCATACTTTGTGTTTTCTAGTTACCCTTATTGTGGTTGTTTCTTTTGTACAAGACCCTGCAATGTATTACATTATCAGGTCATGTAGTTATGAAATGTATTGATAACCTACTCTTTGCAGAAAATAATTATACTAAAACTGTAACTGATACAGAGTGTTCCTTTGAAAAACATAATATGAAAGTGTTCATGGAGTTTGAAGCTTTTCTCATCAATGTTATATTCCTGGCACCTATATTTTGTTAGTTTTCTTTGTGAAAATGACCTTAACTTATAATGATCTGATGAGATGTTGTGATTTAGGACTGAAACAGAACAACAGAGGAAATGTTCTCTTTTAACTGCAAGAATTCTATTTCCTGCTTTGGGCAGTCTGATGCTAGTGACATTGATTTACACCATTGTAACTGATGGTTCTCCATTTCGCAGAGATGTTTTTACTCCGTAAGTTATTTCTTTGTTTATTTATTCCTATTTTAAACAGATACCATCAACTTTGTTTTTTTCTGGTCAAATGCAGACTCTGCTACTGAATTAGAGGATAGTAGCATTGGCTGAGAACTTTTTCAGTACTTGAAAGTTTTGTTTGTTTTCTTGTTTGAACTATACTTAGATCTCCTTTCTGCTGCTTTCTAAATTCATGCACTTTATGGGGAAGTGGCATAAACCTCTCTTAACTGGAAGTTTTGTGCTATTCTGGAGGAAAACTCCCTTTTCATTTATTCAATGTCATATAGCATTTTATTTACTTAAGGAAGTATGTGTCTTTCCCGGAATGAGTTCCTAAATGAGAGAATGTCTGTATTATAGTAATTCGGAGGTTGGGATATGGTTACTGAAAATGACTTGTGCTCTCAAAATGTATAAAATCTTATCTAATAATATTGCCTTACTCATTTTGCATGACCAAGGACTATTGATAATTTCTTACCTCATTCTAATCATTTAATCTTTATTTATTTCTTACCGTGTAAACTTTAAATATTAAAACATATGACAAGACTGATCTATGGTGAGCTTTATAACTTTTCCCTGCGTAACATGATACTACCTTCAGAGTGACATATGTCAGATAATATGGTATCTATGGTATTTCAAACTCTATAATAGGAAGGGACGTGCTTCTATGATACGAAATTTCGATCAGAATTTTTGTATTAATTATCCTCTTCTTTGGTTTGTAAAGTCTAACCAATGGAATACTTTTGATTTTTGAAATGAGCTTTTTCTTCCACTACATGGATTCACTATGTACAGGGCATTTTTAGGGCCTAGATTCAGGAAAATTATCAGCATTTCCTATCTCTATTCTGGTTGATGACGTTCAACCCTAGAAAATTGTCTTCTTCTTTGTCCAAAGGGCTGCGGTCTATCATTTGCAAATTTGTTTGGAAGTTTCTTCTGGAAAACAAACTTCATGAGTTTGTGCTGAAGTGATACATATGCATCCTCATACATCAGCCGATTATGAACTTCTGCTTGGTATAAGTCTTACTTTGACATGCAATTTAAGAAGTCAATATATGTGCAGGTGGCTGACAGCAACAGTAATTGATTTCTATGTCGGTGTTGTGGCTCTCTCGGTAAGCTTTTCACTGTTTATCTGCCTTTTTTTAAAATAAAAAAAATTGGGGGAAGGGGAAGGAGAAATAAGGGAGGGGATTACAAGGTGGGAAATCAAACCCTCAACAAGAAGGTGAAAATTTAGGTAGTCAACAACTGAGCTACCAAGATTCCCCTCTGTTTAGCTACCTTTACTCTTAATCTTACTGGTATTTGAAGATTTTTCTGTCTATAGCTTGATAAGGAAGTCTAAAGTTTGTAAAATTCAATATATGGCTAGGGCATGCAGCAACATACCATACACTTATGTAATACAGTAATAGTTGACTACTAATCAGGTATCTTATCTTAAGTTAGGGCAGTTGCTGCATTAGGTGTCAGATTCATCAGTTTGGACTTTTCACGTGATTGTTGATATTAGATGAGTTACACCGTTTTCTCAGGTTTGGGTTGCATATAAGGAATCAAGTTGGCTGAGTGCAGCTTTATGGATAATACTTATAATTTGTTCTGGCAGGTACGCTTTTTTTGTTGGATAATGCATAAATTGTACTCTCTCCATCCCATTTGATGTGATGTAGTTTGATTGGGCACGGAGTCTTAGAAATATGGAAAGATTTTGTAATATTTCAAAACTACTCTCTAAAATAAATAAATTTTTAAAGTGTACAGCTTTTGGACTTTTTGCCAAATAAATGGGATCCAACATGGGTAAAATGTTAATAGTGTCATTAAATATTTGCCAATTAAGGAAATATGTCAATTCATTCTTTTTGGGCGAACTAGAAAGACAAATGTGTCATATACATTGGAGCAGAGGGAGTATCAGTTTGAAATTAGCTTCATCGGTACCTCATCTTATTTGTTGCTCTATGTAGGTGAAAGCAAAATATGAACTCTCATTCATATGTAGTGGAATGAGGAGGAGTTCACATATACGTGCTTGCATTCCTTAATATGATTCTGAGTGAGAAGGGGTTCCGTGAATTTGTCGAAATAACTAAACAGATCTTGCTTGTTTGCCAAGCAGTCAATTAATATTCCAGCCTTTGCCTATGGCAACAACTTCATTAACAACTAGTGTGCATTATTACCCTCTTTCTTGCATCAAGCTTTGAGTTTCTAGAGTTCTCCTAAACATGAGTTAATATTCCATCAAGAATAACCATGGTTCAATCTAGTTAGTATTTCCTAAACATGAATCTATATTCCTTCAACTATATGACTGTAAAGTATGGCTTCATTTTTTTCCATTGTGTTTCTTTTTCTCATGCCGGCAATTTTCTGGTCCCTCAAAAACTGATGGCACTTTTTTGGCTACATTTATCTGATATGTTGCAACAGTTCGTTTTTGGACCATAATCATATCTAATTCATGCTTTATGTTGATTTCCTCAGCATCAGCACATGTGCCTATATAGCTCTTCAGCTTTTCAATCTCTCATCTCAAGATCCCGTCTACCTTGTTCTTTTCAGCAGCAGCAACAGGCAAGTTTGTGCACCATCTGTTTAAGCGTGTTCTCCTCGTTATGACTCAGATTTTGTTTGTTCATCCTTGTGAACAATTAAACGAAGAAGATATTACTTCCTGTTAGCTCTGCAGCAGCAACAATAATTTGTAGTACAGCAAAAATTCATCCTTGTTCTAGTCAAAGTTGAACCATATTTGGAATTTCCTTTCATTCGTGCAAGTGATTGAATCCTTTTTCTTTTGTCGATGGAATTTTGCTATATATTTTTTCATTGCTTTCAAATTTGAAGCTTTCATTGCTTCTTATCAAATTCTGTACACGTTACAATTTTTTTATTTTTGTGACTCTTCTTATTAGGGCAGAAAAAGGGTATAAAGGAACATCTCGAACAGAGAGCATTGGAGAGGGTCAATTGAGGAAGAAGCTTTGTGGTTGATTTGGTTTTAATTTCATAATTGGACTCTTTCATCATTTTTATCTTTGTAACAAATATGCTAAATAATTTCTAATGTACGAATGTTTGTGTAAAAGAATCAAAATCTTCTGTGATAATTATTTTGTGGGGAAATAATGCCTTGATATTATTGATCGTATGGTAGCTTGATACAAGGAAAAATATGTGCAAAATAGAACTCTACAACAGTAAAAGTAAGGGATCGTTTGGTAGAGTGTAGAAAAATAATGCTAAATAGAGTGTATTAGTAATGCTTGCATTAACAATACATGTATTAGTTATGCTTGCATTAACAATACATGTATTAGTTATGCTTGCATTAACAATACATGTATTAGTTATGCTTGCATTAATTATACATAGATTATTTTTATGCATTGTTTGGTTTGATGCATTAAAATATTTTTTTACAACGATACCCTTCACTATAATGGTGGAAAATATATAAAAAAGTTATTGAGGGCAATTGGGTCTTTAATTGAGTTAATCCATGCATTAAAATCATTGCATTGCTAATACTTAGAAATTCATGGTATTAGCAATACACAATAGAGTGTATAACAAAACAAAAAACAATAGAGTTATAACTAATGCAAGCATTAGTTATACATAGGTTGAAAAAGAGTGCCAAAATACACAAAGCTAATGCATGCATTATTTTTTTTAATATACTCTACTAAACGATCTCTTAAGGATTAGGGGTGTCTCTAAGGCTTGTGAGGCCATTGCCTTAGGCCTCAAAAATTGGAAGGCCCCAAAATTGTTTAAATTATTATTATTAATTTTACTATATGTTAATATAATTTATATAAATAAAATAGTTATTGTATATTTTATTATTATTTGTTTGAGAGTATTTTTTACCAATAAGTTCATAAATTCTCATCATCTTTTCACTCATTATTTGATATATTTGTTTTAACTTCCAATTTTAAATTTTATCCTTTTTATTTAGGAACTAAGTTATATATATTGATAACATAATGAATTTTTTTCAATTTTTTCTCAAACTACGTGAACACAAAAATATTCATGCACAAGTTTCCTTTTCGTTTTAATTTAATACATTATATGAAAAATTTATAATTTGTTTTAGATATTCACCAATGAGTGCTACTTAATGGAATGAATTATATCATTTAAATTGATCAAAAATTTGGATATTTTTGTTACTATCCATGCTCAAAACTTCAACTATTAAGTTATGTATGTTCTCTATTAAAATTTCAATTTGAGTTTTGAAGCTTAACATCGATAATCCATCACTTTTATTTTCTGTACTCTTCTTCCTTTTTTTGTGTGTGAAATTTGATGTTTTTTTGTTTTAAATGATTAATTTATTGTGTAGAAAATAGATTTTCTTGTTAGTTTATAAATTTTATAAAATAAATTTAAGGGCCTCTTAATATGATTTTGCTATAGGCCACGAGATCTGTTGAGCAGCCCCTATTAAGGATTAATGATGATGATATTGTACCTTGTGTGGGAGCAGACTGGATAAAATGATTGCTCACGTCCAATGTTTTGTATGATAAAAATGTGTTATCAAAACTCAGATGTGTTGTATAGTGTTGGCGGTCAAGACTCATACATCCATCCAAAAGATGCAAGTAACATAGATGAGAATATTGAGATAGATGTGTGGAAATACTAAGAGAGAAGATTAGGAACATAGATATTGGAGACAAGGTGTGAGTAACTTCTGCGGAGGACAAGATGAGATTGAGATGGTTTGAATATGTGAAGAGGAAATGCACAGATGACTCTGACCCAATGAGGAGGGTAATGAGGTGACAATAGTTGGTTGTGGTGGGTCTTAGGAGAAGTAGAGGTAGACCGAAGAAGTACTGAGGAGAAGTGATTAGACATGACATGACATGCAACTTATGGATCGAGGACATTGTCATAGATAGAAGATATAGAAGTTGCGAATTAGGGTAGAAGGTTAGTAAAATAGTTAGTCGTGGTCTAGTTTTCGATAATAGTATTATCATTAGTACTCGTCCACTCTTTCGTTCTTCAATTCTATTTTTAACTATTGTTTTTATTGCTTCGGTTGTTGTATTATTTCTTATTGCTATTGTTCTTTTCTCCATTATCCTAAAGGGTTCTGTCACTATGATATTTTCTTGTACTCGTTGATTTTGATATGGAGTCTTATCAGAAACAACATATCTAAACAACATATCTACCTTCACAGGGTTAATGTGAGACTACGTGCATATCACCGTCACAAGGTGTGAATTACATTTGATACGTTATTGTACCACAATTTTATCACTCAAAATCTGAA
Source organism: Solanum bulbocastanum (assembly GCA_037074985.1). Lineage (NCBI taxonomy): Eukaryota > Viridiplantae > Streptophyta > Magnoliopsida > Solanales > Solanaceae > Solanum > Solanum bulbocastanum. Next base: position 52,444,664 of record CM073600.1, on the reverse strand, counting down.
ATAAAAAATATGACGGATAGCTTAGATAGCAGTATCAATAATTGAGAAAAAAAAAGTACACAAAAAATATATGAGAATTGTACAATTTTAAATTTGAAAAGCGAGAGTTTGAATTTTGAAAGAATCTTTGATTAACTATGTTTTATTTTCTAAATGATATTTCATTATTTGTCACAAACACCATATACTTAAAAATTATTTCTATATTATATAGAAAAATAAAGTTAAAACTGGAGTTCTCAACCTTCCAAAAAAAAACTTTCCAAATCCTAAGTTTCTATATGCTTGGTTATAGAAAACGTGTAAATTATTTCCTCTTTTTTTTTTTTTGTATAAAAATTTCCATAAATAGTTTCCATAAACTATACGACTACAAAAGTTTCCAATTTTTTCTGTTATAGAAAACGTCTAGAACTATAGAAAGTTTCCATAAAAAGTTTACTGCCTCTCTGTATAAATCGGCAACTTTGTTTTCTTCTTTTGTACATTGTGAGAAGAAAAAAAAAAAAAAAACAGAAGAGAAATTGAGTGTATAATGGAGAATTTGAAAGAGGGTTTCCGATTTAGTCCGACTGATGCAGAAGCTGTTACTTTCTTGTTGAGATTCATTGCTGGAAAATTCATGAATGATTCTGGATTCATCACTACTCATGTTGATACTTACAGTAAACAAGAACCATGGGAAATTTACAGTCACGGAGTACCCTGCAGTAATGACGATGACGACAACGACTGTAGTCAGTATCGCTTCTTCATCACAAAGCTCAAGAAGAAAAGCAAGTCGAGATATAGTCGCGATGTGGGAAATAAGGGCAGTTGGAAACAGCAAGACAAGAGCAAACCTGTTCGAAAGATCGGAGGAGGACCAGTGATTGGATACAAGAAGAGCATGTGTTATATGAATAAAGGCTATAAACAGGAAAATGGTCATTGGTTGATGAAGGAATACGAACTCTCTACGTATATTCTTGACAAATTTGACAAGGATTGCAGAGATATTGTTCTCTGTGCTATTAAGAAGAGAACTCGCACCAAAGGCACAATGAAGTTGATGAATGCTGTTCCTGAAGAGTGCTCAAATTTGGAAGACCTAACCTCGGCGTCTGTGGAATCAACTAGCTATGACGAGGCATTACAAGCCCAATTAGAGTTGCTGAGCAATATGCAGGATGAGACGAACATGATCGTTGAGCCATTATCATCCCCTGATTCTTTTGATGCCATGCCCATGCTAGAAATTGATTTTGATATTTTACCTGATTTTGATTGTCTAGGAAGCATTACAGATTCATTATGTAGTTATTAGAATTCTTGAACAAGCTGTATAATTGAATTTCTCTACTTTTATTTGAAACATATTTGGAATTTCCTAAATGCATAACAGATTCATTATCAAAGTTGAAGCATATTTGGAATTTCCTAAATGCAATGATATGTAGAATTACAGAATATAAAGCGATATTCGATCATCTTCTCCTAGTACACTGGGATTACACCGGGTATGTTGTTGTTTTCTCCAATACACATGCTAAAGTCAAAATTGTTACAGAGGAGTGTGTGTGTTTTCTAAACCGACAGAGGAGTGTGTTTTCCATCCCTAACATTCACTCATACACTTGAACAAACCTTCTCATCGTGAGAGAACTTGCACGCAGCACCACGATTGCATTCACCCCTCCCTCTTTTTTCTCTCTGTCTCTTCATCCTCTTCTTCTTTCTTTTTATAGTTCGTAACATGATCCACTCTGATTATTCTACCCAGGATCTGAGCACCGTTTAAGTTATCTGCAAATCAAATATTAAAAAAGTGACCAAAATGTACGTTGATTATGACCTTATCTAAAAGGTTATAAGTCAAACGAAGAACAAATCAAGCACTGGAGATTCTTTTCAAGGTTGAACCTAAAGGAATACGAGAAAGAGAGATAGACGCACCCACAGCAAGATTTGTACTCCGTTGATCCTCGTAAGCAACAAAACCGAAACCCTTTGACTTGCCTGTACCTTTATCCCTAACAAGATTGACATCAACAACCTCCCCATACCTAATTAACATCAAAGACACTACTATTAGATGATGAAAACAAAGTGATCAAAAAATGAGAAATGCTCAAAGTATAAGATGTCTTACTGAGAGAAAACGGCGAGAAGATCACCTTCAGTGAGCTCAAAAGGAATGCCGCCAACGAAAACATAAGCTGAGTCTTTGTATCTGGTATGCCAGGATGCCTGATAATAGGAGATTCCTAAGGATGCTTCTTTTGCATTAATATTCTGAATACGCCTCAACGGATTCATTGCAGTATTCCAATTCCTCAAACCTGAGTAGTCGTTTATTAATACAGAAAATAGTTTATTTTGTAGATATTAGGAAATTAAATTGAAAAAAATAGAATAGATAAACATGTGAGCTGAGAAATTAAAACGCCAATTAATTGGAAACTCCTACTTTCAATCCTTTTCCAAATAGGATTATGCCATGGGCCTCAGCTAGATCATTTTTTTTTTTATTCTAGTAATCATCATACTACTACTCAAGTGATACGTGAATTGCTCAAGCGGAGTTTTTCTAACCAAATTGAAATCGTGAAACCGTTTGATTCTCTAAAAAAGAGATTCAGAGATTGATAAACCATTAAAAGTATTGACTTAATTAGTAAAATGTGTAACCTTAAAGAGAAGCTTGTAAGGTATCCATTATGACAGATAAAGAAAGAAGTGGGAGCAATCTTTGCTACATAGTTCACAACTTCCATATATATCACTCCTTCCAGCTAGTGAAAGTTGAGTGAAAACCTCAAATGGTCATCAGATAAAGTACTAGAAGTATATGTTTGTTTCAACATCCATTCCAATACAGCTGGACTTTCCAGAGCCCCTGTGTCGAAAACGAGTACGAACACAACAGACATGCCGTTTTCATGCTGATGATGATGATTCGAAGAAGAATGAACTTCCAAGATCCAATTAGTTAATCACTAGATTTACTGAACGCAAAATTTAATTTTGATGGTTGTCTAGATTGCGAACATGAAAATTGATTCTTCAGGACCTGAGATCAGTAGGGGCTTCATAGATACAAATTATGAAGGGCAGAGTAAGAAATGAGAAATTAAAAATTTCCTTAAAACCGGAGTTGTTAAAATCCATTCTAGAGATGTTGAGGAATGAGGAGTTAGAATTTTTATTGGGGCCATAATTCATGACATTGTGAACGAAATAGATCAAGAGACTGAATAGTGATTTGTCGTCTAAAAATTTTGTTGAATTGTGCTTGATTCTTAACGCCTCCATTAAGAATTTCATATCTTTACTTCAACCTTTTTTGTATCGTATGAAGACGATTCGTATTCTTTATTTGTAACATTAAACGTAAAGAATTTAGGCTCAATTTCAATTTTTCATCCCACAAGCCACAAGAATGTGAGTGTTTCCGTGACAAGCTCCTACAACAACTCTGCCTAACGTTAATGTTTTATTTAACAAGAAATTAATATTATGACGTTTCATTTATGTACTGTCAAACCTCTCTATAACAACGTAATTATAAAATTGGAAATCTTGGATATTGGATTTAGTATTTTAAAAATTTTGTACCTTATATTCAGTCCTACTGATAGCAAATGTGTTCAACAGGTACCTATTCAGGAACAAGTTCCTCTAATTATCTGAAGCATCAAAATTAAAAAAGCACTAGTACTCATGTATATTTTAGAATTGTTGGTTTTGGAGCATTTTAATATTATATAATTATAGTTAAGGTGCATATTCCATTTCTAGAACGTTAGACTCTTTTCCTTGCTCTAGTCGAAGATGAACCATATTCTTTCCTTTTTTTTTTGGTATAAAAATTTCCATAAAATATGCTACAAAAGTTTCCATAAATGTTTTCCAATTTTCTTATATTTGGTTGGGTTAAATGTTTTGGAAAATGTTTTTCAAATCAACTCATTTTTCTCAAATTTAAGGAAAATGACTTCCCTTCAAAATTTATGGAAAACATTTTCCAAAACTCTCTTCCAACTTCAAGTTACAATTATTTTTTTGTTGAAAAAATTTTGTCCCTACCCTCAAACCAGCCCCCAACCACCCGCAAAAAAATAATAATTTTAAAGCTTATTTTTAAATTCAATTTTTTTACTCCACCCTCACCCCTACTCCTACCCCCACCACCCCATCCCAAAAAAAAATATTAAAAATTCTTTTTAAAGATATTTCTAATTTCAATTTTTTATTTTTTTTACCCCCTACCCTGGCCCCCCATCAGCCCCCACCCCCCTTCAAAAAGAAAAAAATTTAAGTTTGTTTTTAAAAAATATTTTCAACTTTAAATTTTTATTTTTTCATCCTGATTCTCGACCACCCACCCCACTCCCCGGCCACTCCCACCCCTCCCCCCCAAAAAAAAATTGAGTTTGTTTTTTAAAAGATATTTTCAACTTCAAAATTTTATTTTTTCACCCCTACACTCTACCCCCCACCCACCCACTCCCCTATCTGTCCCCCATCCCCCCCCCCCCCCCCCAAAAAAAAAATTTAAGTTTGTTTTTAAAAAATATTTTCAACTTCAAAATTTCATTTTTTCATCCCTACTCTCTATTCCCCCACCCACCAAAAAAAAATTTAAGTTTGTTTTTAAAGAATATTTTCAACTTCAAAATTTTAATTTTTCACCCCTGCCCTCGATCCCCCCCCCCCCCCCCCAAAAAAAAAAGTTTAAGTTTGTTTTTAAATAATATTTTTAATTTCAAAAATTATTTTCTATTCTGATAAAAATAAAAGATATTTCTCAAAAACATTTTTCATTCATAAATCAAACACTAATAATCTTTTTCGAAAAATATTTTCTAGTCACCAACCAAACATGAAAAAATAAGTCAAAAATCAAACTTGTTTTCCAGGAAAACATTTTCCTTTAAACCAAACACACCCATAGTCGCAATGTGGGAAATAAGGGCAGTTGGAAACAGCAAGACAAAAGCAAACCTGTTCGAAAGAGCGGTGGACCAGTGATTGGATACAAGAAGAGCATGTGTTATAAGAATAAACGCTATAAACAGGAAGATGGTCACTGGTTGATGAAGGAGTACGACCTCTCTACGTATATTCTTGACAAATTTGACAAGGATTGCAGAGATATTGTTCTCTGTGCTATTAAGAAGAGAACTCGCACCAAATGCCACAATGATGTTGATGAATGAAGAGTGCACGAATTTGGAAGATCAAACCTAGGTCTGTGGAATCAACGAAAAATGTGTTGCACGTTTATCCTTATTATTGTTACTATATAACTTTTTATATTTAAAATTGTGTTATCTAATTGAAAATACTTAAATCAACAATATTACTTAATTTTGTTTGTTTGTCCTTGTGAACGATCAAACGAAGAAGATATTACTTCCTGTTAGCTCTGCAGCAACAATTTGTAGTACAATTTACTTAAAAGGCTTCTTTTCTGGTTAATTGATTGAAATACCTTTAAATTTGATTAAAGTAAAATAAACTTGCTACTTCAACTCTTTTAATTTTATGCTTTGAAATTTTTAAAGGCAATAAAAACTTCAGATTTTTGCTTTAAGAAGTATATCCAAGTCTTTCTACTAAAATCATCAATAAAGAGCAAGAAATATTTTTTTTTACCAAAAGAAGGTGGATCGATTAGACTATACACATCGGTGTTTACAAGTTGAAATGGCTTACTTGTTCTTGATGTAGTCTCCTTTGGAAAACTCCTCCTTGCAAGTTTTCCAAGAAGACAAGCTTTACACAGCTGATTTGGATGGTTGATTGACGGAATCCCATCAACCATGTTTTAGTCTCCCATTGATTTGAGTGCTTCAAAGTTTAAGTGTCCAAATCTCATATGCCAACACAATGAGTCATCTTGCACATTAGCTTTCAATCACTTTGCATCGATGGTTTTAAGATTCAAAGGGAACAAACTATTCTTTGCCATAAGAACTTTAGCAATTAAGTTGCTACTTGAAGCTCTAAGCCAAAGATGCATATTTTTCATATGAATATCATATCCCTTTTCAAGAAGTTGACCCAAACTCAAAATATTACTTTTCAATTTTGACACATAATAAACATTGTTAATCAATTTATGGCCACCATCTTTACAAAATATCAAAATCGTACCAATCCCTCCAATTTGAATATTTGAGGTATCTCCAAAAGACACACTACCTTTCACCGTCTTCTTTATCTCCACAAACTTATCTTTGTGGTCACACATATGATTGCTTGATCCATTTTCAAGATACCATAAACTGCAATCATATGTATCTTCTTTGAGTGCTAATAATAACGTTGACTCATCTTCGTCTTTGCTGTTGTCAACAAGATTAATTGTCTCCTCAACATTACTACGACATTTCCAAAAGTAATGTCCAATTTTATGACAATTATAACACTCAATTTTAGATTTGTCATATGTCATGACTCGAGCCTACACCCTGGACGTAGCCAGCACTCGAGAATCAAACTCTCATCCTGGCTGACTTTAAGCGGAAGACTAACTCAAGCATACAAAGCTTAAAAATTGAATAAATATTCATGAAACTTAAATAGAAAGCTTTAACTCAAAAAAAAAACTTTGAATAAAATAAATTATTCAACTCGCCATAAAAATAGGCAACTTAAGTCTTTAAAACATTTAATAAAATAAATAATACAGGCTTCTCAACTATACTGACTATCTATGAAGCCTCTAACTGATAAAGATGGAAGTCGGGACAGGACCCACGACATCCTGACTAAACTGAAAAGTAAATGAAATCCTCTGAAAACAAGGAGGCTCACCATAGCTAACTCGACCTCCATGTGGTATCAATGAAGCTCCTATTGATGATCCCGAATAACTGAATCTGCATCATGAAAGGATGCATGCCAAATGACTCAGTATGTGGAATGTACGAGCATGTAAAGGGAATTCTAAAACATAACATAAGCTTGAAACTTGATAAAAAGGAAACATACTTACCTACCTCTTTTCAAACTTACTCAAATAAAGGAATACTCAAGGATAATCAAAACTACTCAAACTTAGTCAACTCAAAAGTGCTCAAGGATAAGATATTCAACTCAGCAATAAGGTTATCAACTCAGTGAAACTCAACAATAAGGTAGTAGACACAATAAAGTATAAATCAACTTAAAATACTCAACTCGAAGGTACTCAACTCAAGATACTCAACTCGAAGGTACTCAACTCAATATAAAGCAACAATAAGAGATGTAATATTTGAAAAGCTTTTAAAGCAACAGAAAACAACTCAATGTATTTAAGAATACAATAATACTTAATATGTATATAAAAATACAATATAACTTTGTGGGAGTTTCTCTAACCGACAACCACCACTATGAGCCCTAGTGATGATACAACGTCTTGCCCACGCTGCTAGAATTGTCATATACTTTGTTGTCATATAGAACACCTAAACTAAGTAGATCCACTAGTCTATGCTAAAAGCATCTTAAGGAGTCATCTAAAAAGTATGATACTTTACTACCCATGATGGCTACATGGTTTATGGAGACTTGAGTTAATATGAACTCGCATCTCCATATCGGTGCTCAATACTACTCCCAAAAAATACTTAGCGCATATGTTCTTAAAACAAACTTCTTTCTTTAGATTGAGATAATTACTCAAAATTTAGTTTAAAAGCTCTCTTGGAATCGGTGTTCTCTTTCTTACTCAAATGTGAAAACATTTTTAAACTCTTGGGAATACTTAGTTCCCTAATAACTTTTTGAGAAAAGAACTCAACTCTTTACTCTCTACTCAACTTCAAAGATTAAGTCTTAAGACAAAGTTAAAACATTTGTTAAAAACTTCTTAAAAATATGGTTCATGCTGAATTATGGACGTGAACGACTCAATGCAAGGTTTTCAATAACCATAGATAAAACTCAATATTTGGAACTCAAGAACTTCAATGAGACTACTCATTTCAAGAATGATCAACTCAAAGGGTTCATGCGAAATTATGAGCATAAATTACTCAACTCAAGGACTCGAAGGTACTTCTCATCTCAAGACTGTTCGACTTATAGGGTTTATGCGGAATTATGGGCATGAACAATTCAACTCAAGGACTTCATAGGTAACATGTAATAGTCTCATGATTAGAAATATAATCTCAAAGCGGATAAGGAACTTAATACTCAAGACTTAGAACTTGAAGATACTACTTCTCTCAATGATACTCAATTTATGGAGTCTATGCAGAATTTATGGGTATGAACGACTCGACTCGAAGGTCTACAAACTACATGGAACTCATGTATACGACTCTTCTCTTTCTCTTACTTACTTCCTCAAAACTTTACTCAAATCGATGATGGATCTCAAAGGATTCACAATTGAACTCAAAGGCATTCTTGAACTCTACTCTTAACTCTCTCTTGAATGTGAATTATGAATTCAAGAGTTATGGTTCATGATATGAAGGATCTCATGATGACAAAGTAGACTCATGCAAACATTCTCTTCATCCTCATACTCACTTGCTCGAGTCTTGAAACAAGTTACTAGAAGTTGTAGAAGACTCCTCAAAATAACTCAAAGGGACTTTCTTAGAATGTTCGAAATAATTCTCAAAACTTAACTCTTGACTCTACCTTAAATTTGAATTATGAATTCAAGGTTATGATCATGTTATGAATGATTTCTAGGTGTTTAGAAGTAGTTTAGAGTGTTTAGAATAAAAAAGGAGTAAAGGTACCCTTTGAAAGAACTTAAACAGATGAAATGATGAAGAACGAGTGAAGGCAAGCGACCCTGGCGCTCTGAGTGGCGCGGGGCACCAGCCCCTAAAGTTCAGAGAAGTGGTTGGGGCGCTCTGGCTGGCATGACACGCCAGGCCCCAACCCAGAAAACTTCGACGACTTTCTTTGCTCGTTTTATCACCCTAACTCACCTAGAATCGAACGGTTTCTTCCCGAATCACTTGAACTCGATTACTTAACATAATTACACTCTAATATACTCAAAACAACACTCAAATAACTAAATTTCATCTCAAGAAATCATCAAAATCCTAACAAATTTGAGCTTTAATGAAATTTCGTGTATGTTAAGTTTTGTTTATTATTATAAATAAATCTTTAACATGTCATCTAATAATAATTTTTTATGTTGATGAAAATAATTGTTATATGAGATATAAATGGTTCAAAAAGTAATGATAGGAAACATAAATTTTATTTACATATTAAATAAATGGTTAGTACATATAAATGTATTTTATTTATTTTCTTACAAAATATCAATTTGTGAGTCAATTTTTATATGTGAAAAATTCTAAGTTATGCTTTTTGGATAATTTGGAATTTCATCCCTGATATGAAATCAACGTGAAATCGCATGTCTAAATGTTGATTTCATGTCGCGATTTAAAAGTTAATGTCCAAATGTCTACTTAATGTAGGGAATTGAGAAGTCGGTTTACACTAAAATGGTGTTGACACTATATAGTGTAAAATTTGATGTTATGGATTAGAGATGCTAGTGAGAAATATAACTCTTTTCTTATCTCTCCTTCTTCATCACTGCTTCACCGTCACCTTAAAACATCCAACAATTTCCCTGTATCTTTTGGTAATTGCAATATATGTAGTTGAGGTTCGTGTTTATTCAAAAACTTTGGTAATAGGATAAATCTTTTTTTTGTTTGCTTTTCCATTGAAATGTTGCTGATGAAGTTGCTATAAAAATGGCATAAGTAGTTTTCGTATTTTGAAATTGTTTAGCTGGAGTGTTGACAAAACATCTTTATCTCATTACTGATGGGTGTCCTTAATTATGTTTTAAATTTTAAATTAATTAATTAATTTCTAATTTTAATTTTCAAGGGTACGTGAGATGTGGAAGTCCTGGGAATATTTTGTGAGAGATTTTAATACAAATATTCCATAATTACTTTTCCATTTTTGAATTGACACACTTATTAATAAAATAATGATTGATGTTTACAATAGGTGGAAAAAATTGTCTTTTCTTGATTTGTCAGAATGGACAAGTAAAAGGGACCAGTAAAAAGAAAAAAAATTACAAAATATTAATTTTGCTATTTTTTTCTTTTTTTTTATTTTGGCCATTACTAACTTTACTACTCAGTAACTTCTAATTATAAATTTTTTAAATAATTAAATATATGTCAGGCCTCTTTTAAGATTAAGATGTTAATGCACATCTAAATAATTAAGATGTTGTCTTTAAATTTGAACATCGAACGATTAAGATCATTTGTTTCTCAATATCTGAATGTATGTTATTTCATTTAGTTTCAAAATATTAATAAACATAATAAAAAAGAATTTTTCAAATATGTTCAACGTCAAAAATAGAAAAAGAAGATATTGATTAAATTTTAAATCTATTTATTTTTTAATCCCCAAATATCCAAATCGTCCATTCTCATTAGCAAAGCCTTCATAAACTCGAATATAAGGTTCCCAATTATTTAATCCCAGATGATGAATGAGCAAGAAAAGAGTCTGAATGAAATTCAGTCTTTGTTTAGAGGTATTAAGTGGCAAGATCTTAATTAAAATGATTGAGATCTAAATTATTCAGATCGGATCTCCATTAAGAGCAAACAAATGAGTTCTCAATTAATAAAATTTCTGATCAAGATAAACTCGAACTCACTTTCAAATTCAAAATTTTAAAACATAGAGCACAAAAAACGTTAAAACACAGCTTTAAATTTTAAAATATATAAACAATTATTATTCTATTAGTTTTTATCAAATAAAGGTAAATATTCAAATTTTGAATAATATATAAGCTAAAGTATAAAAGAAAATGAAAATAGAAGTAGTAAACATAAAATATTTTTTTAGAAATGAAGAATTCAATAAGAGATTCACATTAATTTTAAATTGATTTTTTTTTTGTGTTTGCATTTTTTTATTTTTAAATTTTTATATTTTAAATTAATTTTAATATTCATAAATTATGTCTTTTTTTATGCTGACGTGTGACACTTTTTTCCTCTTCTATTGTATATAGATAGATAGATAGATATAGATATATAGATATTTTAGAACTTTAAATTAAACCACTCAAATCTTCAAATTAATAAATAAAGTTCTTACAACAATATCCAAGGTAATAAATGACAAACAAATGGTTAATCTCTTATCAACTTGAATTTATTCTTACTTTTAAAAATAATAAATCATTATATGAAGTTAGACGCTTAATGTCTTTCAATATTACTATGTTATGTGACCAAAAAAAAAAAAAAAATACTACTATGTTATTCAAATACTATGGGTCAAAATTAAAACTATATTTGAATAATTTTATTAGCGTGCAGGATAAGTTGGATTAATGGATTAATTTCTGTTAAATTTAAATTATCATTTTCGAATTTTTCAAGAAGTATCTTATATAGCTCATCAAAATGCCCATTTTTCGATTACTGCCCATTCCAACCCACATTAACACTTGAATATCCTAGAAGATTGTTCACTCCAATTAGATCCAGCTTGAATTAAGTAATTAGCATCAATATAATTGTTGAAAATCACTTTGTTCAACATTTTGGATATCTATCCTGTTCAAATTCAATTTCAAAAACTAGTGGTTTCCCCAAAGTTAGAGTTTGACTTCAATCTTGTTGGTTCTTTTTAAAAACGTTTTTAATGGTTCATTTATGATGGATTATGATTGAATTGATGAATTATTGTTGATTTATGATGAATTTCCCCCAAGAACCCATGAAACCTCATATTTCAAAATTTATGCCTTTGTGATGTGGGTGAGTTGATGAAGGAAGAATATCATGAGATTGTGCTTGTAGTAATTTAGTTAATTGAATCATGTTATTATTCATATCTAATATTGTAAATCTAAATGTATTAGATGAAATGTGATCCTTGACCCAAGAAGGGTAAAACATGAGAATTTTACATGATTGTGAACTCATTGTATATGCTTTATGAACATAATTATAATCTAATTGTTGTGTAGATGAAAAGGTCATTCTCATAAACACATAATGAACATGATGATGTGAAAGTTCCTCTCACAATATTCAAAATGTAGTTCTAATACTTGCTCTATTGATAGTTTTTGCATTACTTGGACTAAATTGAAAGCCTTCTTTCTGATTATTCATTTCATCTATTTCTTTTTTTGTCTTCTCAAACTGTGTTAGCAATTTATAAAGAAAGGCACTGATGTTAACTTTGGAAACATTTTATACATTTACATGTTTTCAATAGCCAGAAAAACATATATGTAAACTTAATACTCCATATTTTATTGGGGCCTTTTTTTTATACCAAAAAAAACAAGGAAAAGAGTTGTAACACCGCTGATTGAATTAACTTTTTATACTTTGTATATGGGAACTTTTTTTTTGAACGTTTAGAACTCCACATTCAACTTTATCTTTCTTTATATATATATAAAATAATTTCTTTGTGAAAAAAGAAATTAATTATTATTTAGAAAATAAAACATATTTAATCATAATTTTCTTCAATATGGTCCAATAAATTAATAACTTATATATTTTTTTTTTTGAGATCAGCAGACTTAATTGAATACCATATTGTATTAAGTTTCAAGAAATGTAACAAAATATATATAATTTAACTATTTCATTCATAATATTTGTCATCTAAAATCCAAATAAAATGAACTAGTAGGACGAAACAAGCATTGGACTAAATAAAACTTTAATTTCATCTTATATAATTTTATATCGTAATTATATCTCACATAATCAAATGTATATATATGTCACACTTGATCGTAACTATTGTAATGGACAAGATGAAATTAATATAGCAAAAATAAAAATCGAGGGTCAAATGATGCAAACATTTTGCCTAAGTGTGTGCACTGCCTGTAGAGCATTTCTAGCTTTGAGCTATTGATATTGTTCATCATCAAGGAAGCTAAACACATATCTTCAAGCTATACGCTCATTGATCATGAAGGTGAGACACTTGAAGCTCATATTTGTTATTGATCAAGGCTTTAAGGGTGTAGAATATTTTTCAAAAATATTTCTTTCATACCAAACACATTTAGCTTTTTAAATTTTGTTGGACATAAAAACATAAGTCAAAACCTGATGTTAAAACATTATGAAACTAAAACTTTAGAAAGTTACAAAAATATTTATAAATTATACTTGTATAAATAATTTGAAAAGTATATATATATATATATATATATATATATATATATATATATATATATACTAAAAGTGGGAAGCTCCAACTTTTAAAGTTAGATTATAATTTTATCCCTGTTATTGTAAATCCAATTAATCAAATAGTCAATAACTATATTTTAATTATTTTTTTGGATTGTAAGTCATTTATTAATAAGACAATCAAAAGATCATTAATTAAATGGAGAAGGGCCTAAAATGCCCCTCAAGTATTTGAATTGGTACAAAATTACCCTCTATCCACCTATCGGCCCTAAAATACCCCTAACGTCCACCATTCGGCTCAAAAATACCCTTATGTCTAACGGATCATACTCATTAGGTGGATGGAGGGTAATATTGTACCAAATCTCATAGTTAAGGGTATTTTAGGCACTTTCCGTTAAAATAATTTGAAATTAGTTAATATATAAGCTCACATGGTTGATTTGATTTTGAATTTCATATTAAATTTAGAATTATAAAAAGGTTAGACATCTACTCTCTACAATCCTCCCTCCCCAGCCCTTCACTTCCTATCTCTTCCGAACAAAAAAAATTTATTTGAATGTTGTCCGCCATTTTAAATTTTTTTAAAATTTATGACAAACAAGAGAGAATAAAAGGAGTAAAATAGCAATGCATTCATATAGAAATAATTAGTTCAATAAAAGATGACTTAATTAAGCAAATATGTACAAATATTATATTTTTCTTTTGTGCGTACCCAAAATTAAAAATAAAAGAATAAAAATAATCATTTCTCTTATCCCCACCCTCATCCCATCATGACAATAATACTAATTAAAAGAATATAAATATGTGAGTTCATTTCAAGTTTGAATCATGGATATCCTAATTAAGAATAAGAGATTAAAAAAAGGAATAAAAGAAAAAATTAACAAGACATTTGGATAATTGAGAGAAAATTTTATATTAATGAAAATAATAATTTTTTTAGATGGACAATCGTGGTAAGTATGGATTTTAGTTGGATCCCCATTTATGAGTTGGGTTACGTTATAATAAATAGGGGTTGATTTAAAATAGGCCAATAGGAAAATATCATGAAATTAATTATTTTTAAGTGTATCGGCTCAAAATATGAATCATAAGTGGTTTTATAGAAAAAAATGATGTTTTAAAAGTATCATTTTTATTACTTATTTGAGAAGGATTTAAATTTGGACCAATCACATTAAGCAATATAATAAATAAATATTTAATAATTTTACTTTACGGGAGCTATTAAAAATAAGGGCAAATATGAGTCAAAGGATTAACATCGAGGGTATTTTTGAGCCAAAAGGTGGACGTTAGGGGTATTTTAGGGCCGATAGGTGGATGGAGGGTAGTTTTGTACCAATTCAAATACTTAAGGGGCATTTTAGACCCTTCTCCGTTAATTAAATTATATAATGAATTAGCCAAAAGAAAGTGAAGTAACATGTGTACTTTTTTCATAGTATTGAAATTAGAGATTCAACTTGTTAGCACTAATTGGGAATTAAGTGTTTGTAATGTATACTTATCCTCTTTGTAACGGTGATGAACCTAAATATTTTTTTATGACAATTACTAATATTTAATAGCTACAATCATAAAGTGAAAAATAAGCTTGAAAATGTGTATGAGAAAAGAGCAAGAGATACATGTATATGATTCTGAGAGTAGAGCAAGAGTCATCTTTTGTTGAAATAGTTATATAAGGAGACCATGTAGTATTGCAATTTGCAATTCAAGGGACTTACAAGGATTAAAGCACGATCACAACAATGTGTTATTAGATTTTTCAAGACCACACTAAGGTGAGTTCTCTTAATTCTCAGTTAGAGATTAGTTCTTTCTTCATCGAGTTGCTTCTTTAATTTTGTAGTAGAGAAAATTTATTGCTTCTTGTAATTCCTTATATTTGTGTAGTAGCTTAGTAGAGAATATTTGTGTAAATTTTGTAGTAGAGAAATATTTGTGTAAATTTTCTTTTAATTTTTTCTCAAGTGATATAGCTATCGATTCACTATTTTGTGATACAAACTTAAAAGTAAAAATTAGAGATTCATGTCCAACACACGTTCCCATGAATTAGTATAAATATAATTGGATCTGTTTGATATCTTGATTTTATTTTCTTTAGTAAAATCAAATCAAACCTTTAATGGTACACGACTTTTTTTCTCACTATTAAATCGAATCACTTTTTTTTCGATGTAGTTTGATTTGTCAATTTTGTTTAAACTGTAAGATTAAATGCTTTAATACACAATATCAGGATCTTAAACACGATAATCTTATATGGAGATTGTTAGAGGCACATACCTAATGCGGTAGACATCATCATAGAGAAAAACAGAAGTGTTAGTCGTAAATTGGTTTCTACCTCCTTGCCCTAGTCTTACGTTACCACAACCGTCAGCGATAAAATTATTGTAGAGAATATGTGATAACCCTAATGGGTGGAGGGAGAACCAATTTATAGTGGTTATAATTTAATCTGGTACATTCATCAAGTAACCAATGTACGGACGAGAACTATTATTTATTAAATATTATTTATGGTATTACTTGGACTATAAGTAAACTTGAGTCATAATTAAGAAATAATTAATAATAATTCTTATATTCTCCCACTTGGCCCAATGACCATATAACATTAATATTTAATAAACATTAGTTGCGCATACAATAAATCTCTTCTATAATATCCATCATACATACTACAATATAACAAACTACTAATGCAAGTAATGGCAGTTGTACATAAATTTTAAGCTACATACTTCCTTCCATAGACTACTACATTAGCAACTCATCATACTAGGTTCATAAACTATAAAACATATAACATTATGGTCCACAATAATGACTCATAGAGACTTATCTTGTGATATCTCAAAACAATAATGTATATACCGTTATGAGAAACAAGAAATTCATTAATGTATATTAGAAACACATAATTGAGCTCAGAGTGTAAAAACATCATAAATGTATCAATTATAAGTACAACCAAGATCCATTTTTTGAACATGTTCTTGAAATGTCTTTGGTTGTAAGCCTTTTGTTAACGGATCTGCAATCATGAAATCAGTTCTAATATTCTCAAGTAACACTCTTTGTTTCTGAACTTCTTCCTTCACAGTAAAGTACGTTAAATCCATATGTTTGGCACCTTTGGAGTACTTATCGTTCTTCTAGAAGAATATTGTTGCAGTATTATCACAATAAATTTTTAGCGGCTTGGTAATTGTGTCGACAACCCATAGTCCTGAAATGAAGTTTCGCAGCCCTAATGCATGAATTGTGGCTTCATAACATGCCACAAACTTTCTTTGCAGTTTTTTCGGTGATCAATTCCAATATTATTTTGATATTTTTCTAGCATTTCGACCTTGTGCAAATTTCAACATATATCAAACTTCCAATAATAGAAGATAAGGAATTGTTTCCATTTCTTTTCGTTCTACATCATTCTTTGGGCATTGCATGAGATTAAATTTATCCTTTTTTTTTAATAGAAACTATTCTTGCTGAACAATTGTTCATGTTAAATCTCTTTAGAACACTTTCAACATAGCCTTTTGAGACAGTATCAATAATCTTTGTGATTTAGCACGGAATATTTCTATCCCTATCACATAGGATGTCTCACCCATATCTTTCATTTTAAAGTTCATAGAGAGAAAGTCTTTCATCTTACGCAATATACCTAAATCATTAGCAACAAGTAAAATGTCATCAACATACATGACAAAATATAAACTTACTTCCACTGATCTTTTGGTATAGACACCAATCAACGGTAATCTCCTTAAATCCAAAAGATGCTATGGTATCATTAAACTTAACGTACCATTGTCGTGAAGCTTGTTTGAGTCCATATATTGACTTATTTAGCTTACACACCATTTGATCTTTTCCTTTAAGTTTGAAACCCTCTAGTTGATCCATATAAACATCCTCCTCGAGGTCTCCATTAAGAAAGACAGTTTTCACATCCATTTGACGTAACTCTAAATCATAACGAGCTATCAAAGCCAAAACAATTCTTAATGAGTCTTTCTTTGAGACCGGTGAAAAGGTCTTTTTATAATCAATGCCTCCTTTTTTAAGTGTGTCCCTTGGCAACAAGCCTGACTTTATATCGTTCAATATTACCATTAGAATCGTGTTTGATCTTGAAGACCCATCTACACCCGATTCTTTTAGAACTTTCTGGTACTTTAACAAGATCAGACTTTGTTGTATTCCATGGATTTTAACTCTTCATTTATGGCATCAATCCATTTATCAGACTCAGTGCTTTCTATGGCCTGTGAAAATAAAACCAAATCTTTATTAATTCCAATGTCAAATTCTGACTCTTGCAAATAAATCACATAATCATCTGAAATGACTGATTTTTTTAATAGCATTGTTTGTGGTAAGTTTGCGTCAGATACTTGTGAGTTAGTTCCTTCTTGATGTGTTTCACCTAAATGTTGTTCAACATTGTTAAAATTTTCTTTAACAAGAGGAATAACATTTGTTATTGGTGTGGAAGTAGGTACATTTATGGGCAATGAAATATTTACCCCTACCTCATTAATTTTCACACTTTGGCATTCCACACTCCCACTAACTTCGTCATTCTCAATGAATTTTGCATTACCGATTTCAACTATTCTTGAACTATGATTTGGACAGTAAAATCTATACCCTTTAGATTTCTCTGGATAACAAATAAAGTAATCACTTATCATTCGAGAATCTAATTTCAATTCATGTGGATTATAAACTCTACCTTCTGCTTGACAATCCCAAATATGCAGGTGTCTTAAACTAGATTTCCTTCCAGTCCACGGTTCAAAATGTGTCTTTGAAACTGCCTTACTAGGAATCCTGTTTAATAAATATACATTGATTTTAAGAACATACATCCACAATGATTTGGGTAATAAGCAATTACTCATCATACTCCTAACAATATCCATAAATGTTCGATTACATCTTTCTGCAACACCATTTTGTTGAGATGTTTCTGGCATAGTAAACTGTGCACATATGCCATGTTATTCGAGGAATTTTGCAAATGGACTTGGACATTGTCCTGATTCGTTATACTCCATAACATTCACCACCTTTACCTGACCTAATGATTTTCACTTTTATCTAATTGTCTTTCAACCTCATTAACGTACACTTTGAGAGCATCCGCTGCTTGAGATTTTTCTTTCGACAAATAGATAAATTCATAACGTAAAAAATCATCGATAAAGGTGATAAAATATATTTCTCCACCAAAAGATAGAACATCAAAGGGTCCGCAAATATCAGTGTGTATAATTTCAAGAAGCTGAGTGCTCATAGTGGCACCTTTATTGGTATGCTTGGTTTGCTTTTCTTTAATACAATCCAAACATATATCAAGATCAATGATATTCAGATTCGAAAGAATCTCATTCTTTACTAATATTTTTAATCTTTCTTTGGATATATGACTCGAACATTTATGACACAAATAAGCAGAACTTTCATTTAGTGAAAGTGTCATTCCTTTTTACAGAAACGACACACATCGGCTTTGAGTTCCTTATGAGCATCCTGTGGAATTTAGCAAGTGATTTCTTTTTCTTTAACTTGTTGGCCTTCACTTTAAGTCATTTACCAGCTCCTTGACCCATGAGGTTAATGGAATAACCTTTTTGTTTCTTAAGTCTTGACTCCTCTTGAGTAAGCATACTGGAAAATTCACTAACATTCCACTTATCCCTAATAGTGTTATAGTTAATTTGAAATAGTCCATACTCAAGAGGCAATGAGTTCAGAATAAACTGAACCAAGAAAGTGTCATCCACTTTCATCCTCAAGGTCGAAAGTCTTGCTGCAATGTTAGTCATCTCGATTGATTTTGCATACTACGTGACCCATCAAATTTCATGATCGTGAGTTCAGCCATTAGTGTATCAGCGAGACTTATTAATAGGATGAAAACGTTCTTCCACAAACTTCAGGTATTCCCTGACACTTTCTGATTGTGGAATAGTACTCTTAATGTTGTTAGCAACAATCATCCGCATGAACATAAGGCTCAATCTGTTAGAGCGCTCCCATGATTTATGAAAAGACTTCTCATCCTCACTGCTCTTATTAGTAATGGTAGTAGGTTTATCATTCAGCAAAGCGAAGTCAAGATCCATCACACCTAAATGGAACTAGACTTGTTCATGCCATTCAGAGAAGTTCAATCCATTGAACACAGTAACAGACAAAGCATGCGAATGAAAAGGAATAACTGCAAAATAGATATACATGCTCACAAAATCAGAAAATAGTGTGAATTCGGTAAAACGATAAAAATATATCGTAATTCTCCTTTGGTAGATACTACGACACATTATCATAATTGAAATGCCATTTTTTTAAATCTTTAATAGGTAATTAAATATACTTAACCAAACATATACGACATCTTTGGATATACAATATATGCTTGATTGAAAATATTAATTTACCTCATAATGTTCACTATTTGTGTAATGATTAATTCACCTTTAGGTAAATTCTTAAGTTCCATCAATAGTGAAAGTCAATTTATCTATTTATTTTCAATATAGGCATTTCAATATCTTTCATAGATAAATGACAATTTTATGAATGCATATTTTTCTTAACCATACTTGTTTGGCCACTTTGATGACTAACAAACTATATAAATACAAATGCGCACATAATATCATAAAATTTTGTGCATGTGAATAATTTTATACATTTTAGTTTGGCCACTTTGGTGACTAACAAACTATAGAAACATAATATATGCATCAAGTGATCACAAACATGATATGTGTAAAACATGATATGTGTAGACGTTAATTTCTCTAGTTTGACCACTTTGGTGACTAACAAACTATATAAATACAAAGTATGAATAATATCATAAAATTTTATGCATGTGAATAATTTTATACTTTTTAGTTTGGCAACTTTAATTTATTGGACAATTTTAAACAAAATATAATAATTACATTATGGGAGGATTAACTTAAGGGTCCAAACACAAGTACAAAATTAGCTACAAGTTTGATGATAATTTGAAGATAACGTATGAGTATATAATAGCTTGTGGCCATAATTACTACTACAAGTTTAACTTGGCAACACTAGAAAACTGAGTCATACTTAAAACCAATCAAGTTGCATGGACAACGTGTATTGATATTCGGTAATCTAGCCAATCACAAGAAATCCAATAAAAAATTTCAGTGCATGCAACAAAGAAGCACATACAAGAATAACGAAGAATGTAGCAGCCCCAAAGAGAAGAAATTTAAAAAGGTTAATAAGCATACATTATCAACTTGAACTGCTTTGTTGTTATGTACACAATTTGAAGACAACATAAGGTAGTTCACATAATTCATAAATACAACGCTACATAATTTTTGATGTGGTTACATAATTTATGAAGATTATCGGTTCAAACAATCCAGGCTCTGATACCACATGTAAGATTAAATGTTTTAATATATAATATCAGGATCTTGAACACGATAATCTTACATGGAGATCGTTAGAGGCACATACCTAATGCGGAAGACATCATCACACGGAAGACATCATCATAGAGAAAAGTGAAAGCGTTAATCGTAAATTGGTTTCTACTTCCTTGCCCTAGCCTTACGTTACCACAACCGTCAGCGATGAAATTATTATAGAGAATATGTGATAACCCTAATGGGTGGAGGGAGGACCAATTTATAGATGTTATGATTTAATCTGGTACGTCCATCAAGTAACCAATGTAAGGATGAGATCTATTATTCATTAAATATTATTTGGACTATAAGTAAACTTGGGCCATAAGTAAGAAATAGTTAATAAGAATTAATAATAATTCTTACATAAACACCCATAGCTATAATTATTGAGTAAACTATTTATTCAAGTACATGATATGTAAGCATTGGAAATGGGAGCTCTTTTTTTTTTTTTTTTTGGAGCATTATTTATTCGATATATGAAGTGCTAATTTCAAACACATATCCACAACTTATAAACCAGTGTTTTAAAAGACGGGGGCGTGAGGCGAGACGTTTTATATAGGATGGGCGAGGCGTAAGCCCCGAGACACAAGGCGTAGTCTCATATATATTCAATTTTATAGTTTTATTACTAATAAAATAAGCAAAAGTAAACATTTTAATGATTTTACAAATAAATTTTTATAAACAGCTTATAATATATAGAAATTATATTATGATTTTTATTTGAGATAAGTATTAATAATCAATAATGAAGAAAAAATGTATTATAAATACTATTTGAGAAATATCATTACACCAATAATAAAAAAATATGATTTAAAGCAAAAAAGGTTAAAAAAATAAATTAAAAACGCCCGGGACTACGTTTTTACGCCCACGACTTATGTTTTTATGCTTGAGGCTTACGCCTTATGGATCTACATCTTTAATTTACGCCTCAAAACGTTTTTGATACGCCCCGTCCCAAGACTCGCCTTGAAACTCGCCCCAAAAACGTTTTTAAAAACACTGATATAAACCTTGACTCTTAGAAATACTTTGGGACAAATATCACATTTTATGTGAAATTGTTATCCTACACAAAGTGAGATTAAAATAATGCCATAATTGGTATAAACAATCCCAAAGATTGCTAGTTAGGGATTTTAAAATTCTATCAAATAGGAAATAAAATAATTCTAAATTATTATTATTATTATTATTATTATTATTATTATTATTATTATTATTATTATTATTATTATTATTATTATTATTATTATTATTATTGTTATTACTATTATTATTATTATTATTATTATTATTATTAGTATTATTATTATTATCATCTCTTATAAGATGTTATCCTTAGATTATTTATGAAAAGATTGTAATACGAGAATCAATAAGGGCAAATTATGAGAAATGACCATTCAACTATTTCCATTATCAAAAATTTCAAAATTATTAAAATTGGTTAAAACTTCTTCCTTCCTAATTCGTTATTAATGGCTTCTAATCTTTTTTTTTTTCTTCCCATTTCGTCATCAATGACTTCTTTTCCTTCTTCCTTCTTCTTCTCATGCGTCTGTCTTTTTCTTTTTTTCGGTGTCTTCCTCTTCTTTTTCTTTGTTTTTTTTAAAGAAATAATAAATAAAATTAACGTGTTGCAAACGTGGATCTTTTAAAAAAAATTATATATCAAAAGGCTGTAAACATTGAGAGGATTTCATATCTAAAAATTTGGGTATGTTTAAATGTGATTTTGAGTTGATCAAGATTGAATATCAATGTATACTTAGTGATGTATACTTCATGTATGATTAAGCTATATTTTTTTAGTGTATCATAATGTATAATCAGTGTATAACTAATGCATAGGTATATACTGTATAGTTTGTATAGTTAGTGTATAGTTTCTATGATTTTTCACAAAGCTATAGTGTATAGTTAATATATGCTTCTAATGACTTTTGGCTATTTTTTTTTTATGTAAATAAAACATGGTTATATTTGTGTTAACTAATTATTTATTGTATATAATTGAAACTAACCCAATTAATTAGGGTGGTTCAAAACTGAACTGTAATCGATAAGCCAACCAGAAAATTGGCTTACCAATAAACAATTGGAAAACAAATTAAAATTTTATAATTAACGACTTATTGGTATGGGGGCGAATTTTTCAGTTTTCTTATCGTGTAAATCTTTAACCCGTTAAGAGTTATGATACTTACATTTTTGTCCTAGGTATATTAGGCTCGTTAATATTTTACCATAATATAGAAGAGTAATTATATATTTCTTTCTTTGTTAGTCCTAACTCCTATAAGTTAAAGCCATAAACCATGAAAACCTATATACTTCTCAATAGTTATCTATTTTGCTTTAAAGAATAGAGAGAAAGTCAGCAAACTCTGAAAAGCATTGAGGATATGTACATGAAAAATATGCACCAATTTATCGAGTCATTGGCAAAGATGCTTTCATTGGGCAATGAAAATGGGACAACCAATTGAAAATATGGATCAATTTATCCATTTGATGTTGTTACTGCTTCAAAATCATCCTTTTTGAAAGGTGCGTTGATCGAAAAAAAGGTACCATAGAAATTAGAGGTTTGTCATTACACCGCCCGATACCCATTTGATAATTGCTAATCCGTTCCAACCAATATCTTATAGGTTGGCTAGTGGATTAGTTAATTTAAAAGTCAATATCCAATAGGCCAATCGTTAAGCGAAATTATCTGCTGGGTCAGTCCGATAAGCAACCCTACAATTAATAATGATGGAATTACAACAACAACAACAATAACATATAGAAATTCCACAAGTGAAATATGAGAAAGGTAGAATATAACATACTTTATTATAGAGAGGCTGTTTTCAAAAGCCCCAACTTAATAATAATGAAATTATTTGGTGTATGTACTTTTATTGATAGATTTTTAGTCAATTCATTGGATTAAAAGTGATATATACTAACGTGTTTGGTTTAAAATAGATAAATTGACATACACTTTTCTTGTTCATTTTAAACTTGTCTTTGTTTAAAAATTTTGGGAGAAAAATATTAGAGAAGGACAAATATATCATTTTGTCTTTTATTCTTGAAATAATAATTTTGAAATTGTTATCCAACTTCAACATGAGAAAATAATACTACCATAATTATGACATAACTAATCTCAAAATAAAAAATCTAACTAAACTTTAGAATAAACTAATTTCAAATTTAATCTCAAAACTGTAATCACTTATTTCACCAACACGACCCCAAAAGTGAGGATGAAAAGTGAAAGGATACAAAGTTGAGTCTCAAATGTGAAAGAACGACAAAAGTATAGAGGGGGAAACAATAATAAAGGGAGTGAGAATAGGCGAACGACGTCGTAGAATGTCTTTTGCCCTCGTCCCTCTGAATTCTGAAAGCTGAAATGAAGCAGTACTAGGTCAAGATCAAAAGCCACACCCAACAGAAACAGAGAGCTTTCTCCTCAAGAGGTGAACGAACACTCCGATAGAGAAATCACTTCACTTGGAATTTCATCAATGGCACTCGCTTCTCGCTTGCTGTCCAGATCCACTCGCCAGGTACAATTGGATCTAATCTAATTTCCCCCCTTTTTTTATGCGGCATTTGGTTATGTTTCATGATTTGTTTGATCTGATTGCGGACTAAAGGGTTAATGTTCCTTTTTGTGGTTGATTTGATGCTACTTGAACTGAATTTAGTTTGATTTAAGAGAGATGTATTTGACACAGTAGATGTAATCGGATTTATAATTGTGGTTCTTAGGATTAAGCACATTTTAGGTTTCATTGAGATTGTATTGCTTGCTTGAGATTGACGCAATTGATTGAATAATCCCGTTTCAAAAGAATATTTGTTGTTTTCATTATTGGTTGGTTTCCAATCACAATCTTTTTTGCTTTTGGGAAATAAATTTGGCCTGAGGTTTTCTATGTTTTTTATTTTCCTCCTTTTGTGTTTTTACTTCGGGGAAAGATTCTTTCTGTCAATTATCACTTAGGAGCTGTATTTGATGTTCCTACCATTGCCTACTTATGTTGTTCCATTGAATAGTACGCACCCATAAGGAAGTGGCTGTTAGGAGAATAACCGCTGCTGCTCTATGTGGTCATTTAGCTTTTGAGTAATTTAGGCTACACTTTCTTTGAGCTCTTAGGATGTGTCTAGGTCTGAAACAAAATTTTGGGATGTAGATGTGATTGGATATGCTGGTGTAATATGTACTTGGTCCAGATGTCTACTCCTATTAATAAATGTAGTTTTGCAGCTATGTGCTGGACAGGTTGTTCTTCGACCCGAGCATGCAGTTCCAGTTCGTTCCTTTGCCAAAGAAGCTGCTGCTCCCACTACACTGAAGGGAGACCGTAAGTATTTTAGGATGTTCTTTATTGATACTTGCTTGATTGAAAAAGCAACCTTTGCTGAAACTTGATGACTGTGATTCTTTTTGCTGACTTAGTTTCTTTTACATTTTGTTTTTGATTTATCTTGTCTGTGTATCAGAACTCAGAAGATCTGAACGATTAACTTTGAAGAAATCAGCTATAATATATTTTCTGTTTTGTTCATTATGTGGTAATTCTGTTAGTATTTTTTTTAATGTAACTTCCGTATTTTAACCTAGATTTAATAGCATAAACAAGACTAAAATAAGGAGGAAGTATGACTAAGGAACACCATCATGGTATGCTTATGAATGATGCTCTGGGGCTCTTAAATTCCTGTTACCTTGGAACTTGTAAAGAATGCCTATGCATGTGCGTGCTGTGTATGGATATCTCTGCTCTTATTTTTTGCTTTCTGACTGAGTACTCCAGCCAACACTATCCTTTTGCTGCATAAGTTAAGTCTCATCTACTTTTCTAATGAGCATAATGCTTTTCCTCAGTATTAGTTGTATGCGAGACGCATCTGGTGCATCCTTTGTATTTCAATAAAGTAGTTTAATACTAAGACACTTTATGCTCTAGATAGGTGATGCAGGCCCAGTTGACATATACTTTACTGTTTAATGTCTCCACAAGAAGGCACAAGATAGTAACATTTATTTAGGGTGAACTAAGCTGGAAATAGCATACTCATAAAAAAAACTTTGATACTGGTGTTTGCAAGACCAATATAGAGTTTATGTTTGGTCTTGGTATCTATGTCACCTGTCCCTCCATTGATAGGGTGTATGCTTTCAGATAACTTTTCTTCAACTTTATTTATGCTTATGTGCTGGTGTTCCAGAGGGGGAGTTACAACTATTTCATAGTGGCACTTCTTTGTTTCGACTAGCTAGGGAAATCTTGTGCCAGAAAATCCCTAATGGGTTAGTGTCTAAGAAATAGTATATTGTTTTTCTTGTCAGGCCTTGATCAAAACTGTCCTCATAGAGTCCTGTCACTGACCTAATAATTCTATCTGTCTTGGTAATAGTATGTTGGATTTTTTATGGCGATCAAATTGGGCTTGTACTATTACAATGTTGTTTGATACTGTGTATTGTTGCATTGCTGTGACACTGACTTTCGTGTGCTTATGAAGAGGTATTGAAGGACATCTTTTATGAGGTTAAGAACAAGCTTGAGACAGCAATTGGTGTCCTACGAAAGGAGAAGATCACCATAGATCCAGAAGATCCTGCTGCTGTATCTGAGTATGCAAAAGTCATGAAGTCTGTTAGACAAAAGTAGGATATCTAGCTTTTTCTTATGAAGTTCAAATTTTGTTTGTAAATACCAGAGAAACCTTTAGGATACTCATACTTCTTGTTCCCTCTATATATATCCCTTCCCCACCACCCCGACTCTTGAAGATTTTGCCTCACCTGCAAGCATATTAAACATCCTACTCAGCTGTGCATTTGAAGGTCCAGCTATTCCTAAATTTAGTTCTTGTTACCATTAATCTGCTTTGCCAGAACATCAAGATGCTTGCTGGAGAAGGACCATATTTAGTTTGTTAACTATCTATTAATAATGTGAAAATAGGTCCGTCCTTGTTTATTTTGCTTGGCGTCCCAGTAATTCTTTTATGTTGATCCACTTTATACCTTTAGTTTAGAATCACATGTTATTTTCATGTACCTGAAGGTAGAAACCTCTATTTTATTGCATGGCCAAACAGTATGTAGTTTTATTTATCGACATGCATGCTGCATTATTTGATGAATTTCTATAATTTTTTATGATATATTGTTAATGTTATAATTTCCCATGTTTGCAGGGCTAATCTCTTATCAGAGTCTGAAATTATTAAGTTCAACATTGAAGTAGAAACACATGAAATTCCAGATGCCCGGACATATTTGTTGAAACTGAAGGAGATGCGTGTCAAGTATGCATTTTAATGCTTATGTTTTACCTGCTAGTTATAATATTTCATGAGTTATGTGAGTTATCATGCAGCATGCTTTTGGTATTTATAAAAATAAATAGGTATGCTTCTTTATCAACAATAAGTAAATAAATAATGAAGGCGGTATGCTCTTATTTATCTTTCACACAATTGGTTGATTTTCACTGATATCCCTATGTATCCTACAATGAATTCTGAAATTTGAACATGATTCCTGTTGAAACTTTAGTAACTTCAGTAATGGGCTTGGTGCGAGAAAGCGGCTATGTGCTTCAATTTCATTAACCTGCTTTCTCATCTTACCAGTAATTATTGTTTTATTGAGTAATTGCGTTTTCCTCTCTATTCCATGCCCTCATAGACAGACATTTTATTCGTCCTTTAGGCACAAGATGTATCAGCACTTCTTCACTCCCCTTTCGTTTTCATCTATTATTTGGGCAGGAGAGGCCTCATTGATTCTCAAGGTATAGAGGATTTGCAGATGGCAGCATTGGATAAAGTTGAGAAAGAATTAAAAAAGCCACTACTACGGAATGACAAAAAGGGAATAGCTCTTCTAACAGCTGAGTTTGATAAGATCAACCAGAAGTAAGCTTCCTTGTGCAGACGTTAATTGATTCTATTTGCAAGTGCTTCAACTTTTGATTGTCTATAAACTTTTGAGGAGCAGTTGGTTGCTCGTTATGTGAATGATCAAAACCAGCATCCTAAAAATTTTACTCAGGCATTTGTTGACTTATTTGGGGGTATTTTACTTTTCCCTGACCAAGAACTGTGGCCTATTTTACTCAGCAGCATCTAGTATGAGCCATTGTGATTCAGATGATATATGATTCAGAGTTTATGTAGGTAATTGATCATCAATGTTTTTTTTAATGCCTTAGGCTTGGCATTCGTAAAGAAGAGTTGCCTAAATACGAAGAACAATTGGAGCTGAAGATTGCAAAGGCACAGTTAGAAGAACTGAAAAAGGATGCTCTTGAAGCAATGGAAACTCAGAAGAAGAGGTAATAAATAGGGCTTTGCTTGCTCATTCTCTTATCCCTACATGTATGTTGTGCAGACACTGAATTTGAGTCCTCTGTACTTGCAGGGAGGAGTTCAAGGATGAGGAGATGCCCACTGTGAAGTCTCTGGACATCAGAAACTTCATTTAAAAAATGAAATTTGTTATTTTCCTTTTGCACCTTGTTGATCTCGTGTCCTTGAACATAAATTTTACTATCCCTAAAAGTGTAGTTGTACCAGACATCCAAGAGGCTGCCTTCTGAATAATAAGAGGTCTGACCAAGAAATTAGCTTCAATATAATTTTGGGGCCTGAGCATCTTTATCTCTGCTCCTTATTTGCAACTGGTCTTGGTCAGTTGTTTTTTGCACTCTGTACTTGATTTCAATGAATGAGAACTAAGATGCATGATTGTATCAAATGTTTCAATTTTTTATGCTTTTGTGATGGCTTTACTTATCTTGCGTTCATTGTCATTGCTTGCAAGCCTTTTCTGCTGCAACAGTTTATGCTCTTTCGAAATAGACGTCTTTTTTAATATATTAAATATCAGAAAATTGTCAATTTAGAAATAATAACCCTGTCATTATTCCCTTGAAAGTAGCGTACACAGAAGCAAATTTATTTATAAATAAATGACATTAGATCAAATGAAAGTTAATCTATGGTAAAAATTTACTTCCAAACAAGACTCCTATTAGGAATCAATAATTGGTTACATTGTATTTTGTTCCTTGAAGTGCATAAATAATTAGTCTTTGAAGTTAAGAATACTGGAATCAGAATAATTGTCATATTCAACTCTCATCTCTTTCAAACTTCACGGATGATGAAGACTACCATCTTCGATCTATCTGATTGCGCTAGCTAAGATTTGTGGGCTTTGGAAGGGATGGCGTTGGCTTCTCTCAAAAATTGATTTAACATAAAGTTATTACAATAAAAATGGTGTTATATGTAATGTTTGTATGCTATAAATTTAATATTTTAGAATATGTATAACATGCAAGTAATAATTTTTTTTGCTACATATTAGGTAATGAGGAATGCGAAGTATATTGCTGGTAAGTGTCCAGAACTAATATATATACCCATATTCATTTATCAAGGCAGGTAATTAGGAATTAAAAACTCGGATATAATGCACATAAAGAAAGAAAGAAAGAACACTAGTATGTAAAATTAACAAATTCTAAGAAATTCCACAACATAAAAAAAAAAAAAAACAGAAAGAATATTATTATACTATAGATTAAAAAATAACTATACTAAAACAATAAACTATGTGGTAATCCTATAGTACTCTAGACGACTTCCTTTGCAGGTGATTGTTCATCCATGTAATTCTTCCAGTACCAATGCTCTCTCCACACTCGGGACATCTCTTCAATCGGTATATTCTTCGTTTCCGGCACGTAAAAGTAGACAAAGAGAGTCATTATGAACACAAAGGCAGCAAAGAAGATGAACAACCCAAACTTCATCCAGCACAACACCTTCAAGAAAACTTGTGCCACCGCAAACGTGAATAACATGTTCATGGAGACAGTGACGCTTTGTGCTGCAGATCGAACTTCCAATGGGGAAATCTCACTGGGAATTAACCATCCCAATGGACCCCATGAGAATGCAAAGGCAGCCACGAATACGCAGATGCACAGAACCACTACTATTGCGTAGCTCTGAGGCAAAACAGTGGCGACCATCCCTGTAGTTCCGAATTTCCACCCAATAAGACCTGCAACTAATGCTTGGAATACACACATTAGGACGCCACCCGTGAGGAGAAGCACCTTCCTTCCGTACCTATCTGTACAATGCACTGAAATAAAAGTTGCACCCACATTGACAGCCCCGGTTATGACAGCGGACATGAGGGAAGCATTGGCCTTAAAGCCTAGCGTTTCAAAAAGCACGGGAGCATAGAACATGACCACGTTAATCCCTGTGAGCTGCTGGAATGTCGGAATCAGAGTTGATAAAATCAGCTGAGGTTTGTACTTTCTGACTCTGAGAAGGACTTTCCATGGGTGTTCTACTTTGTTAGATGCTTCACTCGCCTCCACAAGGTCCTTCAGTTCAGCATCGACGTTGTCAACTCCCCTGATCTTTTTCAAGAGTTGCTCTGCCTCCTCTGATTTTCCCCTTTGGATCAGCGAACTGGGAGTATCGTCGAGAAAGAAGGACGAAATCAAAATGGCTAATGCTGGCATAGCTGCACCTCCTAAGCTGACCCTCCAGCCCCAACCGGCAGAGATCTTGTTAGTAAGGAAATTGACGATATTAGCTATCAAGATCCCGAAGGTGATGGCCAATTGGAACAGAACATTGAATCTACCCCTGTACTTGTAGGGAGCAATCTCAGACAAATAAATAGGTACTGACTGATTAGCAAATCCGACTCCAACTCCAAGAAGGATACGACCCAAGATGAGCATGCTAATGTGGACTGCAGCAGCATTGATAACGGCACCAAACAAGAAGAAGAGACCTCCAAGGAACATGGTCACTTTCCTGCCGTATTTCTTGCTAACGAAAGAAGCGACAAAGGAGGCGATGAGAGCAGCGACATAAAGAGAAGAGGTGAAAAGAGTGAGCAACTGGCTGTCAAACTTGCAATACTGATTGGTGGAGATGTCGAGAGCCTCTTTGCGATAAACAGAAGGGAAGAAGAGTTTGAGAAAAGGATCCATAGAAGTAACTCCCCCTGAAACTCCAATGTCGTAACCAAAGATCAACCCTCCCATTGCAGCCATGATACAAGTAAGGGCCACGTAACGTGTCAACTTCCCTGGATACTCAGAACCCCCTTCATCAGCAGCGATAAAGTTCCCACCAGCCATGATCAATTATCAATAGAAAGATGTATTATGTTTATGTTTAGTTAATCAGTTGTGAGGGTATATATAATATAGATGTCAAAAACAAGTTTGAAAAGAATTAGGATTACTTACATTACAATTCTAAATTGGGTTGGATTAGGCCGTATATTGAACTTTTTATATCCCTTTTACTATCAAATTTGGACAAATTATGTTATGACGATTTATATATATTTATTATTTATTTATATATAAATAAAAGATATTCTAAATAGGAAAACTATAGGCACAAATAAAGTGATGTGATCTTTATGATCTAAGGAAGTATAAAACTTTTAATCTTTTTGTTTTGAATTTTCTTTCTTCATTCTTTTCATTAGTCAATTTGTTTAATAATTAAAAAAATAATTTCATCATATTTATTACATCTAAATATATATATTTCATGAGTTACAAATAACCTCCATTCTTCCTAATTCGTATGTCACTCTATAAAGTAACAAGTATCTATGAATTTGTTGGATGCTCATTTGACATTTCTATTTTCCCCTTGTTCTTTTTTATTAGTATATCAATAACTAGAAGTTCAGAGAGGTCACAACAAAGGATAATGTGGCAATATGACCACCACTTTGATGAAAATCATAAACATATTTTTCAAAAAAAATTCCTGTGTCATAATATCCAAGCACAAATTCATGATCAAGATAAAAAAAAAAAGATAGTCTAATGACCGTGTAAAATTCTTCAGAGAAAAATCATCATATTAATTTGGTACAAGTTTACTGTGACCTTTTTCAGCGTAATATTTTTTTTTATGTATACTTATGCAAAGGCATCAAATAAAATCACAATTCCTCCACAATTAAAACATACCAAATTTTTAGTAATTAGATTTACTCGCCTCAAAGTTTAGCCAGTTTTGCACTAGTTACGTAAATAAAGTTTATCTTTCTTTTGTTTCAATTTGTTTGCATTACTTTTCTTTTTAATTTGTTTTAAAAAGAATGTCTCACTCATTCTTAATAGTTCTTTAATTTTACACAAAATTAAAATATATTTTTCCTATATTCTACACTGCGATTTGAAAGATTCTGTTGAGATTCGCCTTGGGGCTCGCCACAGAGCGGAGCTCTAGAAAAACGCCTTGAAGACTCAAGTGTGGAACTTAGTTCCATAAGACTTAATTCCTAAGCGCCAGATTGTACACCTTAAGCACGCTCAATGCTCAACATTCAGAACTCGCCGAACAGATCTTACACTAATTATGTGTTATTCTTTAGTTAACATTGTTGACCTTCATAATTCTTGAATAAATGAATGATACTTAATAATTTTTTAATATATAGAAATAGGAAGATTGAGAGTAACTCAAGTAACAAATTGTAGTATTGCATATTTACTATTTGGTAACACTGTGAGGGTGATCATATATTACGTAACATTTCTTTTAAAAATACATAGTGCAATTTTGCTTTTTCACTTATCATTGGTTTTCATTTTTTGTAATATGCCTCAAAATTTGTCACGCCCTGAGCCTACACCCTAGAGATGGCTGACACTCGAGAACCATTTTTGATCCCCAAGCGAACCCTTGGCCTGAGTGACTACTTAGCGAAAGACTGACTCAATCAATAATTGGCTTAAAACATACATTTATCTCAACATAAACTCAATTGGAATGTCTGAAAATACTTGCTCGCAATAATAATAATACTTAGAAAAACAATCTTTGAAGGAAATAAAGTACTGAGAAACTCCTCAACTCTAACTATCTATGAAACCTCTAATAATATGATAGATATCGGGACAAAAATCACGGCAACTTAACAATAACATGAAAATAAATGTGAAATTATCCAGAAAGCAGTGATGCTCACCAAAGCTATCTGAAGTGCAAAGTGATCTCAACGAAACGCATGTTGATGATCCTGAACACATGTATCTACATCATAAAAGATGCACCTCGAATGACATCAGTACATTAAATGCACGAGTATGTAATATAGCCGAGGCGAAATAACTGAAAGAAAGGACGACAATAGGTATAACATAACTCAACTGAGTGTAAAGGATTAAAGGAATGAAACCATTTAACTTGACAAAATACTTTCTCATCTATGCACTTTAACATAATAAGTGATATATAAAAATACACTTTAACTCTATTGGGATATTCTCTAATCGAAAACCATCACTATGAGCTACGTGATGATACAATATTTTGTCCACGTTGCCACAACTATCCTATATCGTGTTGGAATATAGGACACTTCAACTAAGTGGATCCACTAAGCTCTGCCCAAAGGCACTAAGGATCCATCTAAAAAGTATGATCTTGTACCCATGTTGGTAAGATATGGTTTATGGAGGTTGTGAGTTGTTTGAACTCTCCTCCATATTGGTGCTCAATACTACTCCCAATAATATATACTCTTGCTCAAATGTATAAAAACATTACATCTATCTCTGGTTTGAGATAATTACTCAAATTATCCTCTTAAAAGAGTTAACTGTTCTGAAATGTCTCTGAAACTCATTGTTCATTTAGAAAACAAGTTTTCTCTTTACTTAATGTAAAAATATATTCTGGGTTGAGATAATAACTCAAAATAGGTCTCTTTAAGAGGTGACTGCTCTGTATTTAATCTTTCTAAAAACTCTTTTAACTTTTCTAAAAAAAAATCTACTCTTTTTCTTAATGTAAAAATGAAACATCTGGGAAATATTTAGTTTACTTATACTCTTTCTCAAACTGCTCTTTACTTCCTCAAAACTCAGTTTAAACAATAATGTTTTGTTTAAAAAATTCTCAATAAGAATTCAATGAATACTCAAGAATAGGGTTCATGCTTAAAAATAGACATGACCAATCAACTCAATAATGCAATACACAAAAATAGACATGACCAATCAACTCAATAACGCAATACACAATGTATAACAATTCAATGATCAGAAATAGGAATTCAATAATCAACAACTCAAGAATTCAGAACTCAATATCAACTCATCTCAAGAACACTCAAATCTAAGAATTAAACTCTAGATTATTTTTTAAACTCTAGATTACTCTTTTACTGAGTTGAAAGTAGATGTAGGGCATGGGGAAGAACTAGTCCAACACTATGATAGCCTTACATACCTAGGAAGAACAAAGTCCTCGGTGAAATCGACAAAATTGGAAGAACGTTAGAAAACCCAAACTTTTCTCCTCTTGAATCCTTGCTCTAAGTCTTTAAAGTGTTAAAGAACGTAAAATAATGTTTTAACACTACTTAGACCCTTAATTAGGTGAAAAGGGGTCGTGGTTTAGGCTTAGAAGGGTGGGAAAAGACTAACCTACCCTCTTAAAACTGACGAAAAAGCCTTCTATTCTACGGGCCCATCTACGGTCCGTAGTGAGTTTGATCTATGGACCGTAGATCCCATCCGTAGAATTTATATTGAATTTTTAAGGTTCAAAAGTCCATTTACGTGTCCAAACGACGACGCGTAGTAGTTCTTACGAGCCGTAGGAATTTGGTCCAAAAATTTGACTCCCAATACTTTACCGACGACTTGACATGACGACCATGATGGGTCGTCGTTCAACCTACGACCCATATGTTGGATCCGTCGTTCACAGACTCAGAAAAACTCTGATATGGTAGTCGCTGGTAAAATGACTATAACTTTTTACTCTAAACTCAAAATAAGAAAAACTTGGTGGCATTGGAAAGAGGACTCAAAGATCTTCAATTTGATAGGTCATAGGCCACCTAATTCATTATGTGTTGGGAGATATGATCGTTTGAAGTTGGTCTAAGTTGAATCTTATGTCAAATCTTAATCGATAATGAAGTTTTCAACTCAACTTTATGCTAGGGGGTTCATGTGACCTTAATCATATCCAAATCCATTCGAACACCAAAGAAATGACCTTTATACATACGAGCAATTTAAGAATCACCCAATACGATTTTACATGCAATTAAAGAATGGTTCGAGCCTTAGTTTAGAAATTTTTGGGGTATTACAAAATTATCATATTTTATTTAGCTATTTGAAAGTAATTTTATTTTTATTCATGATGGAATGATGTTTTTATTATAATATTAGTAAGTTTTGTTGATTATTTTCTTTTAGGGGGTAACTTGTATCGTATGATAATAATATATTTCTAGAAATAATGATTTTTTATTATTAGAAAGTTAAGATATTAGATTATTTATACTTGTATAATCATGTTAGAAGTTTATTTTCTACGAGTTTTTTTTTTTATCATTGTTTGTAATTATTTCAAACTATTGATGTATTTTTATGATTTTGTGTTATTATATTATATATTATAAATTAAAAATTTAAAGATCCACAGGGCTTACGCCCCACGTCTTGAGGCTTATGCCTCGCCCTATGTTAAAATGTCCCACCTCATGCCCCGCCTTTTAAAACACTGATTCTACATTTTGTGGAAGTCAACTTCAGATTAAATAATTAAAACGGAGAGAATATATCTTTTCTCTAGTTACAAATAATTACTACTTGATTATTCTAAAACTCGACTTTTAAAATAATAATCAAATATACATTTGAGCCCAAATTTTGTGCGGGCCAAGGTATAAACCCAAAATTCGAAGTCTCATTTCCCTGACAGTTCGGTATACATCACTGTTTTGACGGAAAACAATCTCCGGCAACGGAAGGATGCCGACGGTATTCATCGCCGTTCAGTGTTGTGAATGCTCCACCATGCAGGTATCTAACTATCTTTCTCTGTGTGTATATAGATAATGATGCAGTAACGAGAAATCGAGGTTTTTCAGGTAAAGCAGCAGAAGAAGAGTAGCAACAAATGGACCTGCGTGGTTTGTAATCAGAAACAGTCTGTTCGGAAAGTGTTCGCCCAGGGGTATAAGGCTAAGGAAATTCGCCTATTTGTTCAGAGTTTCAATATGTCTCGCCAATTTACAGATCAATTGCCTGTGGTAGACAGGGAAGAAATTGAAACCCTAGATATTGAAGAGCAGAATCAAAGTCGTGGAAGTTTGAAGAGAAAGGATTGGACAGAGTACCTCGATCCAGAAGAAGATGCAATTGAAAATGATGACATTTCAGGTAACTTAAATTTCTTATAGTTCTGAAGATTTAAGAGTCTGATGAAGTTTTATTTGGATTGATATTTTAGGTTTTGAATTGTTCGATCTAGAAATGCAGGAGATGTTATGGAGCCGAAGATTGTGACGGAGTTACCCAAAGAGTTATTCAGAAGGCCTAGGTTGAACAACCACTCTGCTGTTGCTGGTAATTTCAAACCAGTTTTCTCAAAGCGGAATGCCAGAAAAAAAAGCATATCTCAAGGTTACCAGAATGCACAAAACACAGGTAAACTTGATGGCCTCTTACATAGAGTAATTCAGAATCTAGAATTAGTGGATTTGTGAAACAAGTGTGATTCTATATTCTTGTGCATAATTCGAGCCAAAAGCAATTAGTTCAATTGAACTTGTAGAACCTGTCCTGGATCCCCCTATGGCACCTTATTTTAGTGCCTAACCATAAATACCATGAGTGATTTTGGAACCAGATGAGTTTTGGATATTTTACCAAGTAGTTTCCTAGTACCTGTCAGATGATTGTAGAACATACTAAGGTATGAAGAGCTTTGAGTGCATATAGCAATTAGCAGGTGTAAAAGCACTTTGTTGAGTTGGTATTTTGAGAATGAAGATGATCATAGTTACATCTTACAAAGACCTTCACTGTATTCATCCAATTTTCCTGTTGGGAAACTGCATTTTGGAATTTCAGTAAGCCTGTTTTGTGTTAAAAAACCGCAAAGAGGTAGCCCCTTTCTCCCTGAGTAGTTCATTCACTCCCAGTGCCTACCATTTCTATATACTATTGAAAAAAGAGAGGTAGAGCAAGGAGTTCAATATTGGAGCTTTGACTTGCAGATGTTGAGCCAAGCAAACATCAGGCAACAATGGCATCGGTGATCTCCAAGTGGGGAGATAATAGAACAGCGCCACTAGACATGTCTGTTCAGCCAGCAGCAGACAGTGTTTGCAAACTGAATGAAGGCATCAACCTATATGACAATGACAATTATAGAAATGAAGGAGATCTTGGTTACAGAAAGTCAGTACAGAGAAGTCAGCCAAAGACGGCCAACAAAGTCTCCAAATGGACCGAGTACATAACTGAAGATGAAGATGATTGTCTCTCGCAGTTTGCAAGTGGGAGAGGATTCACCTCTGAATTAAATGAAGGTAACAACCAATATGATCATGACAATTATATAAATGGTGAAGGAAATCTTGGTTATAGCAAGTCAGAACAGAGAAGTCATCCAAACACAGCCAACAAAGTCTCCAAATGGACCGAGTACATAACTGAAGATGAAGATGATTGTCACTCACAGTTTGCAAGTGGGAGAGGATCCACATCTGATGTCAACAAATGGAGTGAGACCTCATTGAAGGATCAAAGACTAGATGACGAAGAAATCCACCCTGATTTTCTCTAGACTTATTTTGAAGGAGTGTACTATGGGCTGACAGCAAGGGAGTGGTTTCGTTTGATTTAGTGTTGTATTTTTTTTATACACTGTCTTAGTGGACTGTAAGACATGTATTAGCATGAACTATGACTATGAAGCCGCCCAATACAGAAAGTTCTGGACGAAAAGGAGAAGAGGAAATGACTGAAAGGCTTCAAAGTAAAATACATTCTCAATGTCAATTAACCCTGCTAAAGAAGGGCCAGACATAACACACTCCTTACCAACAGATGATGTTTAGGATCAAAGGACCTTTGTCATGTCTAGTGGTGGCAAATGAGCGGGTTGGGCCAAATTTGGGCGGGTTGAAAATGGGTCAACGTAAAATGGGTAATAATTCAACCCGTCTATATTTGATATTAGGTAAAAATTGATTGGGTAACAAATGGGTTAGGTAAAATACTAGTTTACCTATATTTATCCATATTTTCATGATTTACTTCAGAATTCAACATGGACAAAAAAAAAATTTAGTCTTTTTTTAGATAAAAAATGTTGAAAATGTTTCATTTAGTTTTATTGTATCATAAAAGTAAAAAAAAATCCTAACTTTTCAATATAAAATAAATTTATGTAATAACAAGGGGAAAATATTTTTAATTCAAAGTAAAAGAATAGTTGCATTTTAAGACTGAAGCATGCTTAATGCACTTTAAACAATGTCAATATTAATACATGATTTGCTTATTTTACACTATTATTTATTATCCATTATAAAATTAAACAAATAAAAAAATATAATTATAATTAACAAAAGAAATGTACATTTAAAATACATATTTTTGGAGGGCCAAAGACTTCACCTTTTCAATTATAGAGAAAAATAATTAAATAATTAATTCTATAGAAGAATATAAAAAGGAAGAGAACTTATAATTATTTTTAGTGATATCAAGAATTTTAAGTGAATAAAAGTTAGAAGGTTAACCCATTTGGCTAATCCATATTTTACCCATAGTTTTATGGGTTGAATATGGGTATTAACCAATATTTTACCCATGTAAAAAGTCACTCACCCAACCTATTAAAATATGGACGGGTTGGGTAGGTTACCAAAATATGGACTCATTTTACCAGCACTAGTCATGTCCTTGGCACATTAGACTACATAAATGTTAAAAGGTCTAACCCATCGGTGAACCCCTAAAGTTGACACCAACTTTCACTTAGACACCTTAACTAGACTTTGTTTATTTTAGACACCTTTCGTTGTGTCATTTTGACACTCTTTGCGTACACGTCATAGAGGGTGTGATACACTCATTTATTGCGCGTGAAAAGCTTATTTAGTTAATTTTTAATTATTTTTTCATCTTCTTCCCCATTTTCTGCCTCCATTTTCCAAGCTAACTCCATCCATGGCGAAATGTTTTAAAATTTAAGAAAAGACGTATTTCAAGATTTAAATATTGAAATAATCATGAAATTCTTTTTTGGAGGAATTCGATATCGTCATATAGAAGTGGATTTGATTTTTCATGCCTTCTTATTTTTTTCAGTTAATTCTAATGATTTCAATTCAGCTTTACTGCTTTGTTATTGATTAAGAAGAATTTGAATCCATGACTTAGCTTTATTCCTGTGTAATAAAATTTATTGTTGTGTGAGGAGTCATTTGGTGGGTTACTTTCTTCTAAGCTATTTCAATAGAAGACCACATTGAATATTTTTTTTAAGAAATTCAATTTAAAGTTTAAGATTTCTACGAATATTATAAATATCAAAACTTTTATGTATAAGTTGAAAAAACTTTATGCCTGATGAACTAAGCTGCAAAATAATTTTTTTAATTGGCTATATATATATATATATTTTTAATTATATGGGCAAAAATGTCATGTGTCAAGATTCATTATTTAACAGTGATTTGGGGCACAAATGACAAATATCATCATTTAATTGGATATTTTACACGTCATTGACGAGTGTATCATACATACATTACGGAATAGCCATCCCTCATATAACTTCATTATTTAACAATGATTAAAATATTTTTCTCCCATGTGCGTACTTTAAAAAGCACTTCAATTCTTCACCAAGAAGCTAATAATGTAAAATTTTCTTACTGTATTGTTTCATCTTAAACTTTTAATTGGAGTGTTTGCATAGGCTTTGCCATATTAATTATTTGATGATTTATATTATAGTAAAACCTTATTAATTAAAGACTAATTAAAAAAGTCACAAGAGGCTAACACCTAGGATATATTTATATTTAAAAAACGTTAGAAAATATATTTAAATAAAATTTAATATATTGTTAATATTTTAATATATTTGCATACATGGTCGTGAATTTTTCGATTTTCTTTTGTAAATTAAAAAGACCATTTCAATTGTTTGCTACGATATACACTTAAATAAAAATCCATGATTTTATTTTAAAAACTATATAAATTGATTTGGGACCGTTGGATCAGTTTTTCATATTTTTTTGACACCGTAGAGCCATGAATGGGTTAGGCCATGTTAAAATATGCTAGATGTTACAAATTCAGGTGCTAAAGGGGTAAGACATGTTAAATTATGCTAAATGTTACAAAAAATGGAGTGCTGAAAACAGAATTGTAGTCAAAACACAAAACAAATCCATAAATTGCAAACAAGTACTCTAGAAAGTAACAAAAAATAAAATTAAAAAACGTAAGCAAGAGCAAAGTAAACTCCTAGAAGAAGCTCTCTTTGCTAACTAAAATCTTAAGCCTACAAAGAATGTCATTAAATACCATAAGAAAACCAGACTCCCTAAGTCACCACCATCACCCCTTCCAAAATACGGGCCAATTTAGGGACATTGTGCCAATATTTGCTTCATTCATTTAGAGTGAGCGATCCAAATTTATCACCAACACTAGCTGGCTCCACGCGAAGAACATCCATAGCCTCGGAGACTTTCTCCTTAAGAGCATCAGGGGACTCAATGAGATGAAGCACCTCAGTCTGATCCATCTCAAGCAACATTCCAGTAACTTTACCAGCATGATCGCGTTCAATGCGTTCCACTAGTGGAAATAACTGCTCTCCAAGCATCTGCAACACCTTACCATAGTTAAGCATTGGGAAACAAGGAACAGGTAGCTCAAGTTTGACGTATAAATCAGCAGGGAGAAAATAAGTGAAACTAAAATCAAGGACGTACCGCATGCTGATCTTCTGGAGAAGCAAAGGCCAAAGAAGAAGCAAGTGTTGACGGTGGCACTGGGTTAGAGCGTTGGATGTCTAAGGGTGGAGTTGTCATAGCAGAAGAAGCATCAAATGGTGCTTGCATAATTGATCCCATCATACCTTGAGGGATGCTAGGATGCATGCCATTTCGTCCATTTGGATTGAATCGACCAGAGTTCCACTGCATAGATTAATAAAGCTTTAACAACTCAACTTTGTACAAAGGGATTGAATCAATAATTGAATCTGAAACGTGTATTTTGACTGAAGATTGTACAATTTATTTATTATCTTTTAATCTTATAACCTATCACACACAGTTTTGGAAAATTATAGTTCTTTTTACAAGAAGACAGTGTGAATACGTCCTAAATTAAAATGATGTATGATCTTAATAAAATGAAAGAATATGCACCTGATGCTGCTGTTGAAAATTTCCTCCTCTCCTTCCACCAATACGTCCGTGTTGACCTTGATGATGCTGAAACTGATAGGGCAAGAGGAAATTCGGACCAACACCTGGACGAAGTCTGGGCATGAATTGTTGCTGGAAGCCAAATCCAGCAGCTTGAGTTGCTACACCTTGACTAAAGTAGACCTGCGGAGGTGCAAGTCCAGGTGCCTCAGTGTGATACCCAGGCATACCTCCAGGAGGAGGAGTCATTAGCCCAATTGGTCGCATCCTAGCAAAATGTGTCTGCTAACAAATAAACATCAAATTATGCAATGAACATCCATCATACAATGTATTATTGGTGAATTTAAGAAAGATGTGTGTACTTAGAGCAGACTCTCGAGTGAAATCTAACTAGAATCCAATACATTGAAGCAACTAAAAATTGAATCATAGTAGAAAAAATCTAGTGTACAATACCTGTAGCCACACTCTTCTTTCATCCTTGCGCTGGGCAACAGCGACAAATAAAGGTTTCCTTCCTATCAACTTGCCGTTCATCTCATTCAACTGAAACAAAAATAAAAACAATTTATGCATACATATATGTGTCTCTTTAAAAGCAAGTAACACAAGGTAGATTAGATAATTTGGACAACTTACTGCTCGTGTAGCTTCCTCTGGGGTGGAGAAGGCAACAAATCCAGAACCCTTGCTACTCCCTTTTGCATCGCGCATCACCTAATAATAATTTCAAATTGATATGAAACACTAAAACAAACTTTTCCATAGATGATGTGGACTTAAAAAAATTAACACGTTGGGCACATACCTTGCAAGATGTTATGGTTCCGTACTCTACGAATAATTCTTTCAGATTTTCATCATTCACACTGTCATCGATATTTTTCAAATACAAGTTAGCACCTTTTAGTTTCTCAAATCGACTAGCTCGTTCTTGTTCAAATTTGGCTCTAAGATCTGCTTCCCGCTCTGATTTCTTCTGTGCCTTGCCAACATACAGAACCTTTTCATTCAAAGAATGACCATTCAGTTCTTCAACTGCAGAGGCTGCGG
The DNA here is from genome assembly GCA_037074985.1 of Solanum bulbocastanum. NCBI lineage: Eukaryota > Viridiplantae > Streptophyta > Magnoliopsida > Solanales > Solanaceae > Solanum > Solanum bulbocastanum. The sequence continues at coordinate 52,402,584 of CM073600.1, read as the reverse complement.
CATCCCAAGTCTCAAAATTCACAAACCCAAAACCCCTGGATTTCCCACTAGAGTCTGTCATAACTAGAGCACTGGTGATGGTGCCGTATTTCTCAAAAAGTTTCTTGAGATCTTCATCACTGGTGGATTCTGGTAGGTTTTTCACATAAACATTTGTGAATTTATCACAAACATTTCCTCTCCTTTCTTGACCACGAATGAAGAAGCCAACATACACTTGCTTCTCATTTATTAACATACCATTTAGTCGATTGATTGCTTTCTGTGCAGCTTCATCCTGATCAAACTGTACAAAACCATAGCCTTTTGATTGACCACTACTATCAACAGCTACCTTGCAGGAAAGAACTGTTCCAAAGGCACCAAAAGTGTCCTGCAAAGCCTTGTTATCTATCGACGAGTCCAGGTTCTTAATGAACACATTGGCATAGCCGCTTTTCCTCAGACTAGGATCTCTATGAGAGAACATTATCCTCATAGGTTTTCCATTCACTTGAGTAAAATTCAACAACTCCCTTGCAGTAGTAGCTGCAATAAACAAATTACACAAACGAAAACTCATCAACACCCATAAAGTATTAAGTAGTACTATAGAGTATAAATAGACTATTAACCTTTACACATCCCAAATTGGATTGCTATTAAAAGACATGTACATTTTTTTGTGAACTCTAAGTAATCTTAAACAGTGCTGGATGAACTAATGAAGGAACAAATTGACCAATTTAATTCAATTTCCGTTTGAAAGGGAGCCACACACATATTCCCTTTAGTCTTATAATTTATATTGCAAATTTTTAATATACTAAACCAAACAATGCATAAAAAAATAACTTATGCATAATTAATGCAAGCATTACTAATACACTTTATTTTGCTTTAGAAAAAAATAATGCATACCTTAACTTTGTGTATTACTTTGTTTGGTACACTTTTTTAAAACTATGTATAACTAATACATGAAAATTCATGGTATTAATAATGCAAAGAGTATTAATGCATGCATCAACATGAATAAATACATAATTGTCTATCAAAACCTTTTCCAAGTCCTTTACACTTTATAAACAAATCTTTTTTTAGAAATTATTTAATATTATTTTTATACACCAAATCAACACTGCATAAGAAATAATACAAGAAAAACTAATATCAAGATACACCATATATATTCAGTACTATTCTTACACACCCTACCAAACATAAATAAACCCTAGCCTGATTGGTAAATGTATTAATACTTGTTATACACAGACTGAAAATCATATCAAGTAAAAAGATAAAATAATATCATAATTATTTTTTTTTTTAATACATTCTACCAAACAACCAGCCAAAACAACCGAATAATGAAAATAACGGCACATGCAAATAAACAATTCAATGTGTATATATAAAATAGAGAAAGAGAAAAGTTGTTATACCATCTTGGGTAGAAGTGAAGTTCACGTAAGCGTAACCAAGGGATGCTCGCCGTTGATCTCTGCAAACCCTAACAGACAACACTGGTGCAACCTGATTAAAAATTTCATAGAGTTGTCCTTCATCTACCGTCGTATCCAGATCCCCCACGTACAGCGAATATTGACCAACACCACCACCACCCATTCCTCCCACCACATGCGGAGATGGTGGTGGCGTTACTCCAACCGTCGTCGCCGCTGTAACAGCCGCCTGAGTTTGTACTGTTGCCGGTAATTGAGGAACCGCCTCCGCCATATGAATACTGATTATTATCTCCGATCGAACAAGAAGATGAATGTGCCTAAAATAAATATAGAAAAATTGAATTGAGAATTGAGTGAATAACAAAAAAAAAAAAAGAAAAAGAGAAGAGAAGATCGCCGCTACGCGCAAACGATGAGTGAAAAATATTGGTAGTAAGGGTTATATATGAAAGAGATTGTGGGCCCCAATTATGAACCGGTACTTAAAGGCAGCGATTTGAGGTGGGGCCGCACGTGCGCATAGTAAAAATAAAAAAATCAATATAAAAATTGAAGGAAATAAAATTGCCTATTGATAATATATGCACAGCTGCTGTTACAATGATAGAAGGCTTAATAACTCAATAATTCTTGTATCTCTATGCTAAAAATATGCAATAAGTCACTCTATTTATAATACTGACAAATCAAATTAAACTAGAATTAGGAATTTCTCTAACTAATAAATCCTATTTCAACACAATTAACTAAATACCATAAATAACTAATTCTTAATTATTTGGAATTCCTATAATTAAATTACCATAAAAAATAAATCCTAAATTGGTAAGGAATTCTATTTCTTGATTTATTTCCTACAAAAATTAATAGTTTTCTAGCTATATTATAGGCTATCTTTTGAGTAATATTTAATTTTCAAGAAATATTATATTCAATTGAAATAGCTAAATAAATTATAAATTATATTCATTGGAGTAATTTCTTAACAAATTGTGATTTTTGTTAAATAGATGCTTATTTTTGTAAAGGACGAACAAATTTCTTTTTGTTTTTAAATTTTATAATTTTAAAATAAAAATATGTAGAATGTATTAAAATTACTTTTTATTTTGTGATAATAAAATTTCGTACAAGAGTTGCCAAAAAAAAAGTGAAATATGTACTTTCTTAAACAATTTTTTAAATAAAAAAATGCCATAGAAACTAAAAGAGAGAGAGAGTGTGTATTAAGAGAAAACAATTCGAAAGAAAAAATATGCACACAGATCTATCTACATTTCCCTTGACTCAAAACAATTCGAAAGAAAAAATAACAGAAACAAAAGTATTACTTACCATTCCATAATAGTTATTTGTTATACTATTTTGAAATGTTTAATAAAATTTATTATTTTATGAAATCAATAAATAATTTCACACATAGATCATAATTTATCCATATCATTAATTACAATTATTTCTAATTATATTTTATAAAATATTATATTTATTATATCTAAAGGGTGATATAATAAATTTATTCTATTTATAATTTTTTTAAAAGTGTGTAAGTAATAAACAAGTATATTTAGATAGTATGATAAAACATTTTTTTTAAAAAAAAGAGAGAGAGTCAAATCATGGGCTACCGATGGATAGAAATAGAATTTCGAGCATTTTGAGATTATATGCACCGTTTTTGGAAGCTCCTTAAATTTTGTGCTAATAATATAAACACAGTTTGACTTTTTGATAGTTCTTTAAAATTTGACTAATATTTTGTGATGTATTTTTTATCATATTAATATGCAAAAAAAAAAAATGTAATGAATAGCATTTTTCGTATAATTTTTGAATATTTAAATTTTTTGTCATAATTTCTTTTTTAAGTTAAAATATAAAAAATTTGACTAATATTCTATGATATATTTTTCATCATATTGATATGCAAAAAAATTGTAATTTATAATATTTTTCGTATAGTTTTTTAATATTTTAATTTTTTATTTAAAATATCGAATTAATAAAATTTAATTTAATTTTAAAAATTCATCAAATTAACTTTCGAGAAGCACACAAATAAAACTGGACCGAGGGAATACCATTTGACTTTTTGATAGCAATTTAAATTTTGTGCCAACAATTATTCCTTTCATTCCATATTAGATACACATTTTATTAAAAATATTTGTTTCATGTTATCAATCTTCATTCCGTAAAGTAAAATAAAAATTCAAAGTATTTCTCATAATCAATCTTCCCTTTATAATTATTTCTCATCCTTTTCCTTATGCTTAAGTATCTTTGTGTGGCTTTCAATGGTTTTTGTTTTTGAGTATGCAGCAAATATATTTGCGAGGAAAAAGACCCCCTAGCGAAAATTGCTCTGTCAACTGTCCAACCCAATGTGAAGACAAAATTTGAATGTAATTTACTAAAATCTCTACTAACGTTTTTCTTATTGAATGAATTTTCTTCACATTGATTTTGCTTGGTTTAATTTGTTATGATTTTTGAATAATGTATTATCTAGTTTATTAAAAAGAAAATTATATTAAACTTATGAGTATTTTTTTATAGGTTTTAAAACTCATGGATATAAATATTATGTTTCATGCTTTTTTTTTTTTAACGTGAAATATATTTTTAAAAACTATCGTCAAATACATATTGAAACATCAATCCAAACTTTACCTAATATTACTTATTACAAGGAAAAAAAAACCGTTGCTCAGTAGTAATGGTACTAATAATTACTTCTCTAGTTTTCCTATTTGGAATATCTTTTATTTATATATAAATAAATAATAAATATATATAAACCGTCATAACATGATTTGTCCAAATTTGATAGTAAAAGGGATATAAAAAGTGCAATATACGGCCTAATCCAACCCAATTTAGAATTGTAATGTAAGTAATCCTAATTCTTTTCAAACTTGTTTTTGACATATATATATACCCTCACAACTGATTAACTAAACATAAACATAATACATCTTTCTATTGATAATTGATCATGGCTGGTGGGAACTTTATCGCTGCTGATGAAGGGGGTTCTGAGTACCCAGGGAAGTTGACACGTTACGTGGCCCTTACTTGTATCATGGCTGCAATGGGAGGGTTGATCTTTGGTTACGACATTGGAATTTCAGGGGGAGTTACTTCTATGGATCCTTTTCTCAAACTCTTCTTCCCTTCTGTTTATCGCAAAGAGGCTCTCGACACCTCCACCAATCAGTATTGCAAGTTTGACAGCCAGTTGCTCACCCTTTTCACCTCTTCTCTTTATGTCGCTGCTCTCATCGCCTCCTTTGTCGCTTCTTTCGTTAGTAAGAAACACGGCAGGAAAGTGACCATGTTCCTTGGAGGTCTCTTCTTCTTGTTTGGTGCCGTTATCAACGCTGCTGCAGTCCACATTAGCATGCTCATCTTGGGTCGTATCCTTCTTGGGGTTGGAGTCGGATTTGCTAATCAGTCAGTACCTATTTATTTGTCTGAGATTGCTCCCTACAAGTACAGGGGTAGATTCAATGTTCTGTTCCAATTGGCCATCACCTTCGGGATCTTGATAGCTAATATCGTCAATTTCCTTACTAACAAGATCTCTGCCGGTTGGGGCTGGAGGGTCAGCTTAGGAGGTGCAGCTGTGCCAGCATTAGCCATTTTGATTTCGTCCTTCTTTCTCGACGATACTCCCAGTTCGCTGATCCAAAGGGGAAAATCAGAGGAGGCAGAGCAACTCTTGAAAAAGATCAGGGGAGTTGACAACGTCGATGCTGAACTGAAGGACCTTGTGGAGGCGAGTGAAGCATCTAACAAAGTAGAACACCCATGGAAAGTCCTTCTCAGAGTCAGAAAGTACAAACCTCAGCTGATTTTATCAACGCTGATTCCGACATTCCAGCAGCTCACAGGGATTAACGTGGTCATGTTCTATGCTCCCGTGCTTTTTGAAACGCTAGGCTTTAAGGCCAATGCTTCCCTCATGTCCGCTGTCATAACCGGGGCTGTCAATGTGGGTGCAACTTTTATTTCAGTGCATTGTACAGATAGGTACGGAAGGAAGGTGCTTCTCCTCACGGGTGGCGTCCTAATGTGTGTATTCCAAGCATTAGTTGCAGGTCTTATTGGGTGGAAATTCGGAACTACAGGGATGGTCGCCACTGTTTTGCCTCAGAGCTACGCAATAGTAGTGGTTCTGTGCATCTGCGTATTCGTGGCTGCCTTTGCATTCTCATGGGGTCCATTGGGATGGTTAATTCCCAGTGAGATTTCCCCATTGGAAGTTCGATCTGCAGCACAAAGCGTCACTGTCTCCATGAACATGTTATTCACGTTTGCGGTGGCACAAGTTTTCTTGAAGATGTTGTGCTGGATGAAGTTTGGGTTGTTCATCTTCTTTGCTGCCTTTGTGTTCATAATGACTCTCTTTGTCTACTTTTACGTGCCGGAAACGAAGAATATACCGATTGAAGAGATGTCCCGAGTGTGGAGAGAGCATTGGTACTGGAAGAATTACATGGATGAACAATCACCTGCAAAGGAAGTCGTCTAGAGTACTGTAGGATTACCACATAGTTTATTGTTTTAGTATAGTTATTTTTTAATCTATAGTATAATAATATTCTTTCTGTTTTTAGATGTTGTGGAATTTCTTAAAATTTGTTGATTTTACATGCTAGTGTTCTTTGTTTCTTTCTTTATGTGCATTATATTCGAGTTTTTAATTCCCAATTAACTAAGGACCAAAGTTTATTTATACCTCGTTAGATAGGTAGAGGAGATTTTTTTTCGAAACACTTGTTTTAACTTTTAAAGTGGTGAGAAAAAGAAACTCCCCTTGTGGCATCGTCACCGCTTGGTTGTAAATTTTTATTCCAGACAACGAAAATTGTCTAAACAGAGAGAAAATTGCACCTGTTATCACATCATATGTCTGTTGAATGTAAATTTTCAAGGACTTAGCCTCATTTCAAACAACTCTTCTTTTTCTGGAGCAAGAAGCCTGAATTATGAACTCTAAAAGTATAAACACTAATCAAGACAAAATCAGTAACATACACAGCAACAGGATAACCATTTAATTTTTTTCGACGTGGTGCTGTCTTTGGAAATATTTGAAAGACATTCTCAAAAGGTGATTCTTGAATAGAAGAACAACGCTCTTAAATGATACTTGTTCTGTGGCTTTATTGAATAGCAAACATAGAATCCTTTCACTATTTAAGGAGTTTGACCCAGTCATTAGGTGTAAAATGAAAATTGACGTGGAACAATAGCAAATTTGGAAAGGATAGTTCACAAATTGGACCTCAAAATGGAATGATTTCTTCGAGGGAACTTTGAGGTACTTTTTTATGTCTCAATCATGGGCGGTTCTATGCATGGGTGTGGGTTGCGCCACTTTCGAACTTCGACGGAAACTCTCTCTATATATATAGGTATATATATATATAATATTTATATTAATATAAAGCGTGGCATCCAGTAAATAAAATTGGCTTGTAGTGCCATGGTAGGAGGGCAACTTTAGATGGCTAATGTTGCTGGTTTGAATTCCATTTGTACCTATTTTTTTTAGAAATTTGCTGCAGACATTTTTTAAGAAAAAAAAAAGGCTCCAACCACCTTTTTTTAAGGAAAAAAGCTGGCACATTAATCAATAAGTCTATTTGGCACCCACGGACTCTAAATCCTGGATCCGCGACTGGTCTCAATGATATATCGTATACCATATGATATCATGTCAACATGTATCTTCACTAAATTTGTTGAAATACTAACATTTTATTATACTTTTTGTTAAATTTAGTAAGTTGTATATCTAATGATGGTAAAGTAATATAAGTAAATTCGTTAACAATAAGAAAACATATAGTCATCTTTTCTTCTCATCCTTTAAACTCAATATCAAGAAAAAGAGTCAATTTCTGGTATGGTTCCTCACTTAGGTATAATTCTTTAGAAAATTACTTCTTTTTTCATAACTTAAAAGTCATCTAACCCATTTATGTGATAAAAGTAGAAAAAGAAGATAAAATTATCGAAAGAACAAAAAAGAAATTGAAAGAAAAAACGAGCATAAATAGAAAACTGGTGTAAAATGGATGTCCACACAATATACTTTGTGTCCAAGTAAACTTTGTTGCCAAGTAAAGTAACTTTGTGGCCAAGTTACTTTGTGCGCAAGTTTTATAACTTAATATATATATATAAATCCCCTCTTGAATATGAAACAACGAAGTAATAACATTCAATAATAAAGGAAAGTTACTACTACTATTGCTTTGTCTCTCCCTATCTCTACTCTTCTTAATTTCAATTTATTATCTTCATTTTATAACACGCTATCAACACAAGTCTCTAACCTATCTCAAAATATACATGAGATGAGTAGCAAAATTGGAGAGATCTTTCAGTATGGTAAGTATCAGGTATATATTTTACCAATCATTTAATTATGAGCAAATTATATGTCACAATATCACCTTTCCGTATCTCTTTTTTGAATCTAACATTTATTTGATAACAAGAATTTTTAAAAAGTTGTTTGGAACTTATTAATACTATACAAAAGATGTTTATGTTTGCATTACTCAGTGTGTAGTTGTTATACCTTAGTGTAAATAAATCTTTGTATGGTATGAACTTTGATTTCGGTGAATTTTAATATATATAATTAACTGAAATAAGCTTTTTAGTTAGCAATAGCTATGACATATTCACTTTCAAATTTGTGATTTTCTTTCACTCTCTTTAAAAGTACATTTCCTCTTTATGCTTTATTTTGGCTCAACTAAACAACAACAACAACAACAATAATAATAAAAAAAAAAAAAAAAATTATCTTATCATTTGAGCTTTGGTCTCCACTTTAATTAATCTACAAAAAGATAAAGTGAGATTATTGACATGTTATGTGCAAATAAACAAATATATATGTATTGTCATCAGAGGTGGATCTAGGATTTAGAGGTCATGGGTAAAATGATTGGTTGCTTTAATTTTGGGTTACAATTCGAATTGTTAATCTTTTTCCATTTTATAAACAAATCAATCAAACATACATATTAGTAATATTTTCTTTTAGATATTTCGAAATAATTAAACAGTTCAATTTTTATTTCCTTTTAAGAATTAGAGGTCTTATTCGTTGAAACTTTGAGGAAAAAAAAGATTTTTCACATTAAAATTTGAGCTTGAGTAAACCATCTAATAGTATTAACTTAATATATTCATATTCCGTTGACTTTATATGCTGTTGCAAATATATAGTAGGGAAAGAATAAAATTGTAGTTTCAACCTAGTCTATCTTACATAGCAAGAACATCGGTGAAGATCGAAAGAACCTTTAAAATTAAAAAAAAAAAACTCTAATAATAATATTCATTATTTTTAAAACTTATATTTTTTAAAAATTACTATTTAAATATATTCTTAATAATATTTATGCCACATTCATAATTCAATACTCATTAATTGATAAAGAATAAATACGTAACACTCATATCAAGAGATTAATAATTAGTGAAAGAGAAAGTTTTTACTAAAAAATAATTAAGAAAAGGGATCAATTTGAATTTATAAAGAATAGTAAATAAATAAAAATGAATGAAAGAAAAAAAAAGTTAATGCCCTTCACACATTAATGAAAAAGACATAAAAGAAAAGAAAAGAAAAAGAAAAAGAAAGAAAAAAAAAGTGTCACTTGCGAGCAAGCCAAAAAATATTGCTGCCAGCGAGATTCGAATTTGCGTTCTAAAGGTGGCAGGTTGTGTCCTGCGCCAATTGAGCCGTTTAGCATTTCATGTTGTGGGTGGCAAAATCAATATATATTAAATTGTTATACAGATATACATATATATGTATATACAAAGTTTTTTTCGAGATCACTAGGTGTCGTGGCACCTCCATCCGTCCACATAGATCCGCCCCTGATTGTCATTATAAAATAGTCATCTACACATGTTTAAAATTTCATTTCTAGCATGAAGGCATCATTTCACTGATTCGAAAATAATTCAACACCTCAAAAAAGATTTCATTTCATTTGTCACTATGTTGCAGAACGGATTAGCATATTGAGTTTTCTTTCCATTAGAAATATGCATTTGAATGATTTCTAATCTTGAAAAGTTAGAAGGATTCTATTATTATGAATTATATGTCATTTTTTAAGTAATAATCTTTACAATTCCAAATGAGGTTGGATGTATCTTGAATCATAAAATAAGATAAAATATATATGATGGACCAAATAATTATCCTCATAAGTTGAATTTAATTTGAGATATCATTTTGATTTATTGTGATGATTAGTATTTACCTCTAGTTGTTTTTATCTTTGAATAGCAATTTAAGAAAGAAATTTTCTTATTTGGCAATTAGTGAAATTAAATGTTGGAATGAATCTGTTAGTGTTCCAATAAGTCATGAATTATTAATAAAACTTTCAAGTTGAAAAATGATACTCAGAGCTATTTGCGAGGACCAACTCTAAAAGGTAATAATTTATATATGATATTTTGAAGTGTTATTATGACTAAATTTATTTGTGCTATTAATAGCAAAGTGACAATATGTAAAGCTTCAAGAATGAATTTTATTTTGGACTACATATAATATCATTTATTGAGGTAAGACGGTGGATTCAAATTTTATAGCACCAAAAAGGTAAGACATCGATTGAAAAGTCGATGCACCATCATGATAAGATTTTGGGTTTCCCATCATATTTTGTCCCAACACGCCTTTATATGGATAAGACATTGGGTTAAAGTTCTAGTGCAATATGTTGATGATATAATGATGATTGGGCAAATCAATATGCTCTTGAAAAAAATGTGAAGCTTGTCTCATTGAATATGCTTCATTCTTTGAAGCAAATGTGATAGCAATATATTAAAAGTCTAAAAGATGACAAGATAATTTTATGATTAAACATATGGATATGGACGTGAAGGGATAAAATTATAATAATCATCATTGTGATAATTATAAAAGATAGAACATAATGAGTTCTCAAAATGACCTTTTAAAAATTTAACCTAATTATTGTCATCAAAATGGTATGAAAGTTCATTAGACACAGTTTATTGTGAGACATAATAATTTGATAAGTTTATAAATCCTCCATCAAAGAAAAGGATGAAAAAAAAGTGGTGATACACTTGACTTTCAAAAGTGATGTCAAGATATGTTATATGAATATGATAAATTTCAAAGCAAGACAATGAACTTCTAATGAAAATAATAATAATAATTATGAAGCATGTGTATATGATTATAGTCAGTTCTTTGAATAGAATGTGACTTGTGATAAGTATCATAAAAAGTCGACCATTCTTGAAAGTGAATGTGTCAAGAGATGATGAAAATTCTAAATAAGGACATACTCATGTATGATTTAATAAATACCACAACTCACCCATAAGGGAGGTTAGAGAGAAATAAAGAAAATTTATTTTGGTATAAAAGATCATGGGTCAAGTACTTTTAGTACATCAAAAATATTATGGTATGTTTTATATATTATGAACTAACGAAAGGGCAAAAGAAGGAAATAATTTTTTTGCCACAAAAAAAAATTGTATTGGTTATGTATCTCTGTATGTCAAAAATATTTTGTCAGATATTAAATAAAAGGGGAGGAGATACTAATGACAAAAGTAAATCAAGAAACAAGTTCTATTTGTAATGATTTTGACTATGACAATAATAATATAAATTTCTCCTTGAAATAGATGTTCACCACACAAACAATGTTATGAAGTATGTGGTAGTATCCAATATTAATTGTGAGCTAATGTGCTACTACTCAAAGAAATAAAATTGCTCATGATAATGAATTTGTAGCAAGTCTCGAAAGAAACTTTTTAAGTTTCAAAGAAATAGTCAAAGAAAAATAATAATATTGAAACTATAAAATATAGAAAGATTTAAGATCTTCATATTACTACAATCAAAGTGTATTATAAAGATTACCTATTTTTCATATTGTTTGTGGTAACTAGTATGAGCATGATGATGGAATCATATGCAAAATAAAGTAGAAGTTTATTGAAATAAATATCAATTGTCATGACCGGTTGACAACCATCCCAGTTCAAATATATGTTGTACAAAAATAAATGAGAATTCGTGTGATTATATATTGAAGAAATAATAAATTCTTCAAGAATTCTCTTTTGTTGTTTGTTCTCATGATAAATTATCGCTGTACTAGCACGATTGAGATTGTTTCACCTGAAACTTACAAATGTATAAAAAGGTGAATATGGGCGCGTTCACCTGCCATGTGGACCATTTACTATTATATGATTTTAATAGATGCATCTATACTATGGTCACATGTGCTTTGTAATCAACCTACAATCTGATTTTTGCAAAGGTTGTTTGCTCGAATTGTTAAATCAAGAGCACATTTCAAATTATAAAATTATATTGATGATGCTGGTTTATACCAAATGGTTTAAGCAGAAATTATATGCCTCCAATTATAGCTAAATCATTGGATATGAGAACAAAACTCTCAAAAGAAATTTGGTATTAGATGTGTTATTTAAAATGTAGCAACACTTGTACGTATCAAGCCAACAAGGCTCCACTATCACAATTGATTCAGGGTCAGGAACCAAATCATTCTTATCTATAAAATTTAAATGTGCAAAAGTTATTCAATTGCTCCACCACTACATAATGCATAAAGGTGAGTTCCCAAATAAATTTGGGTGAATGTTAGATTCTCGAACATTACGGGGAGATGATAAGCAACTGAAAAATAAGTTATACATGACATATCACTTATATGATCCTCGTTGAAAACATAATTTAAGTCAATTGTCAGACATATTTACTGACCATATGTTATAATCCAATGCTCCAATGAAAGGTCCTTGAAGGACATAATTTATGGCACGCCAAAAGCGTGATAGATAAATCGATTCAAAAAATGAAACTTCTTGAGAAAAAAAAAAAAGGAGCAAGTGATTAAGATGGTCATAATAATGAGACAAGTGCTTAAGAAAAAGCATCATCACATAACAGTTCATAAAACCTTGGCAAAGGTTCAGGTTCCTTGAAAATGATGAAAAATAAAGAGAGCACGGCAAATTATGTCATATTAGAATCAATATCAAATAAACCGTCGACGTTATCTTTAATATAATTTAGTGCACAAAAATTATAAATGATAACGAGGATCTTGATATTAAATCTGTCGAACGTTGACAGCTAACTGGTTGGCCAAAGAAAACACAATTCAAGTATATTTTATTTCACTTGAAAAAGTGATATTTTGGACTTATTGTCCATATATCAAAATATCATGTCAGTGGGGTACAAATGAATTATTGTGAGATAAGTAAAATCGTAATATATAAAGTACGGCTTATGCATTGAAAAATAAAGATTTTCACAAAAGTCCTAACATTGTTGTATGGAGATGTATTCTCCTATGGTGGATGCAATGAAGTTTCTATCAGTTTGACAATATATGAAAAATTTGAATACGCATAATGAATGATTATCATATCTAGCTAGAATGTAAATATTATATGAAAATTCCTGAAGGATTTAAAAGGTTGTAAAGTGATTCCATTGAATAATACCCCAATGGTTGTAAGATCGCATAACATAAAGATCAATTTCGATCTCATTAAAATGGTTAGAAAATATCATGTCATAGTGCAATTGGTGCACTTATGTATCCTGCTATTATTATTCATGGTAAATAATTTTATTAGTATGCATGCAAAATATAACATCACTCTTATTGGTGGAGATATTCAAGTGAATCAAATATCGATATAAATTATTTATTCTGATCAATTGTGACTAGATTTATTGATCAAGAAATTGTAGGAAATTATGAAGTTTGAACTCATGAAAGTTATATATTTTCATTTGAAATTGCTGTCATTTCAAATCATTCCACAAGACAATCAATTTTACTAAAAGTGGTCGTCAGGGCTCGATTGTTGCTGCTAACAAATCGAACGAGCAATTTGTCTACGTCGACAAGATCACAAATTGAGTGACTTTAAAAATGTATTTGATTGAATCAATAAACATATTCAATTAATATGTGACCTTCCTTTGAAAAGAGATTTCAACAACATTATATGAAGACACTGCATGTACTCAACTAAGAGAAGGACACATCAAAGGAGACTGAACAAAATATATTTCATCAAAGTTCTTCTTCTTGCTCATGATCTTCAAAATAAGGATAAAACAAATGTTCAACTGTTCGTATTCACCAAGACATTGCCAACTTCAACCCTTAAGTAATACGTGTTGCACTCTTTTTCCCTTAACCAGGTTTTATCCCACTGAAATTTCCTGGTAAAGATTTTAATGAGGCAGCAAATAAAGCATATTACTATACTTTTTCTTTCACTAACTTTTTTCTCTCTTTTACATAGATATCTAAGTAGGAGTGTTATAAAATGGATGTCCACACAATATACTTTGTGTCCAAGTAAATTTTGACGTCAAATAAAGTAACTTTGTGGTCAAGTTACTTTGTGCCCAAGTTTTATAACTTAATATATATATATATATATATATATATATCCCCTCTCGTAATATAAAACAACAAGAACAAGAAGTAATCATTCAATAATAAAGGAAAATTACTACTATTATTACTTTATCTCTCTCTACCTCTATTTTTCTTAATTTTAATTTATTATCTTCATTTTATAATAAAAACAAAATAAAATAAAAAGATAAAAACAACTGTCAGAGGGCAGATCCATATTCAAAACTAGAGGAATCTTTGATTTGCCAAAATATATACTTTTCTGAGCATATAAAGGATGCCAGCAAAGGTTTCGTATATAATAAGAAATTGGTCAACTTGGCTAAAGTGTTTGGACTTTATGAATATTTTCGGTAATTAAATTCCACTACTTGAACGAGTGCTTAATTAGAAATTTTAGATTTAAGTTTTGAATATAAAAATATTTTTGGTAGAGAACATTTTTTCTAGAATGGAATGTTACGCAACACAAATTCAAAATAGTTGAACTTCATTATAGATATCAAGTACCGAATGAGAACCTAAAAAACATCAATAATAAATATTTCTTTCAATTGATTTGTCTTACTTTACTTTTTAATCAGTTTTTTGAAAAAATAGCTTCTTCTTTTTCTTTTTTTTTTATGATTTTTCAATTTCAACTTAATTTTTACATGTTTATCCTAAGATCTGTTTTTTTAAAAAAAATTTAAGATCACAAATATAAAAGTTATCTTTATATTTTTTAAAATTCTATGATAAATTAAAATATGACAAATAAATTAAAATAAAAAGAGTAATTAATAGTTTTTTCACCACCAAAAAATGTGATGCATGAGACTATTTTTTTTATTAATCAGAAGTCTCAGGTTCGAGCTTTGAGTGTGAATTTTTTTGATAGGAAGCGCTCCTTAGTCCTCATGATGAAATAGTCGGACTCTAATATCGATATCGGACATCGAAAAAAAAAACTTATAGCCTTTTCGGCTAAGCTTTTTAAATCCAAAAGTACTTTTTTTTTTTAAAAAAAAAAGGATATTTGGTCAAAAATTTTGTGAGAAAATAAATACACTTTAATAACAGAAATTGATTTTCAGAATCTAAAAAAAAAATACTGTAATGATTTTATGTACATAGATAATAAATGTTGATTTTAAAAGTTTGGATAAACACGTCATAAATAGGTAATACATGAATATTAAATGTAATTTTTTCAAATTTAAAGTCCTTCAGCCCTATTCCCAACAGAGTTGCAGACAATTTATATTCTTGCTGCAGGTTCTGCTCCCAAAGTATCAATGGCTGCTATGGAGAATCATATAGAAAAGATTCTATTCACAGAGAAGCAAATTTCTCAACGAGTTTCCGAACTTGCTTCCCAAATTACCCTCAATTTTTCTTCATCTACCAACAATGGAGGAGGACCTTTACTTTCTTCTTCTTCATCGGCTCCGGTTGTTGTCGGTGTTGCTACTGGTGCATTTCTATTCCTAGCAGACCTTGTTCGCAAAATCAACCTTCCCATTTCTGTTGATTTTGTTCGGGTCGAATCTTACGGGTCGGGTACTGTATCCAATGGAAAACCCAAAATTTCTTGCGACTTGAAAATTGATGTTGCTGGAAAGCATGTCATTTTGGTATGGATATTTTTGTTGGATTTACTGTGTTTTTGGGAGAATTCCCTTTTTGAGGCGTGTTACAGTTTGTTAATTTGATATATGCTAGTACTTTATAGGGAGAATATGTAGTTCAGTTGATTAAAAATGCAATCTTTATTCAGTAAATGGTTAATATTCTTTCTGTTAACTGAGATTTTGTACTGCTAATTTCTAGGTATTATAATTTCTAAAGCTTTTTTCTGTTTTGATGGCGCAGCAAGTATATTATTTACTACTGAATTTAGAAAGACTCTTTTGTAAACAAAGACGGAGCTAGGATTTTGAGTTTATAGGATCTGGATTGTAGAAAACTCAACTTATCTGGTTCTTGATTAATTAATTAGTATACATATTAAGTGGATTTTTGAACATAAATATAAAGTTTGAGCCAATGCTACCGGGTGGGCCCATCCTGTTTGTATAACTAAGCATTTCCTTGTGTGCATTTTTTTGGCTTGAGAAAAGATAGAAAAAGGGGCATGTCTAGTTGTGGGTGGACATACAGAAAGATTGTTTATAACTAGTGGGAGGGCAAGGGAATTGCTCTTTTGGTGATTATTTTGATAGTTTATCAACAATTGAGATGGAACATTTTACCACTTGACTAAAGATCATGTGTAAATCTTCCATTTATACCTTATGACTTTGGTAGGTTCAACATAAGCGACGTGTTTTCCAGTAGATGTTAGGATTCAGGGGAGAACCTCCCCGAGTGTACTAGGGTCCTGCTAATGTGGCCTTCGTTCTGTAAATGTGTTGGCTGGTTAAATTGTTGTTACCCCATCTATTGCGGTCATAACTGCTCCTAAATGGTTGTCCTAGTCCCTACTTCCTTTCGCCAATATTGAGATTTATTATGAGAACCACTATTTTGGTGTTGTGTGAGATTTGGTTGCAGTGTGTATAATTTTAATTACGTGTATCCTATCGGTTAAAGTTGTGAATCCTGTATTTAAGTTGTATAATCATATCAGTGACCATGTATATAACTAACCTGCATATCAGCATACCGACATTTTATTTGATTAATTATTGTTCTGAATCGTGTTCAATCGGAGCTGATATTCATGGCGCTTCTGACATTTCCCTAGGTTGAGGACGTTGTGGATACAGGAAATACGTTGGCATGCCTCTTTGAACACTTGAAATCTAAAGGGGCATCCTCCATATCAGTATGTACTCTCCTTGATAAACCATCAAGGAGGAAGGTTAATGTCGAACTTGTGGGAGAGGGGAAGTTCTACTGTGGTTTTGAGGTAATCTCTAACATTCTCTTTGCTGTCCTTCATTCTGGCTGCACGTTGGATCATGATAGTGTTATTCATCTAATGATTTCAAAGCATTGTAATTATATAATTCAGTGCCTCATATTTGATTGCGACAGTTTTTGAGTTTTTCTTTTACTCTGTCAAGCTTCGTTAACTTTATAGTGTCACCTAGACACTAAGAACAAAAATGACAGACACTTCTTTTGTCATAGTTCTTTTATGCTGCCCAAACTCTCCAACAGAAAATAGACAAAGTAAAAAAGGGAAAGGGAGAACTATAATAATCTCCCTCCTGAACTAAAGAGCTAAAGCATACTTCGGAAAATAAGGATATTTCTCTACCAATGAAATAATCACTGCAGTGAGAAAAATTTCTTGTCGTTGGTGTGAAATTGGCAAGTATTTTTGATATATGTTTCTAGATTGTGTGCTCTACTTGTCCCTTCAGCATGAGAAGAGTTGAAGTTATTCGTTGTTATAATAACCAGTAGCTGCAAATGACAAATAGGTCAGGTCCCGTTAGTACATTGGTTAGTGATCATTCATGCAGTAACGGCAAACCAAGCATGGCTTTTGTAAATTGATGGCAACATTTTAGCTTTCTTGCCCCATAACTAAATTGAGAATATGAGATTTCTCCGCATTTGCAGTAATCAACTTCAGAGAAAGATGCAATTGGCAAATCCAATTTTGAGATATTGCATTACAATCGATTAGAGATGGTCCATTACAGGTTTTTCTGTATAGCCAGCTTATACTAACATGTCAAGAAAGCAAAATGTTGTAGCTTGTATTTCGAAAGCTCCTGCATCTCCCATTCCCAGGGGAGGCTCCCCTTTTCCTCGAGTAGAAAAAGATTATCGAAACTCTTATTTTCTCTTTAAAGTTAACTTACAATTTTCTATTTCGCTGAGAATCTTGGTGCGTATAATTAACCTTTTATTCATTCTTGTTTTAATTTGCCTGCAGTGTCCAGATTATTTTGTGGTTGGCTATGGGTTAGATTTTTCTGAGGTTTATAGGAACTTACCCTATGTGGGGATCTTGAAACCTGAAATGTACAGTTGATTGCTTTGGCGCAAATAATTATTCCATTCAAGGAAAGCTCTTGATTTTCTTGGATACAATCAACCTTTTGCTGATCAAGGCAAATGATAACATTTTTTTCTTTACCCTCCCCCTCTGGTGTGGCATGCACCAGCTATTATTGTAATATAGCGTGGCTACTCTCAGATTCCTAAGGATTGAAATGTTTTCCTAAATTTTGTCCATTATTTTTCCTGTCTCTGTGGTTTTTGTTTATCTGTATGGTTGGAATTTGTATTCTTGTAGTCTATTCTAACTGACATACACTTCATGAATATGCAAGATAACAAAATATGGAATTTGATGTACCTCTTAGAAAGTATTGACAAGACAACTGAATTACTGATGAAACATAAAAGTTTGTTCACTACTTTGGTCAATAGGTAAAGTAGGCAAAGGAGACCCAAGTACTTTTTTTGCCTTAGATCTTCCTGTTCATTTTGTTGTAACATTGTTAGATCTCGCTTAACTAGAGGTTCTAGGTTTTAAAACTCTAGAATTGAAGAAATCCCTGGTATGAATCTGAATTAATCTGACTAGTAAATTTTAAATATCAGATGACTTAAAAGAAAAGCCAAAAACATTGATAGAATGTATCATTATTAATTGCTCAATTGGATTTCAATATATTATAAGAGCAATTAACAGAAGTAAACAACACTATTCTTTCCATGTAAGCGCAAGAGGTCGTGGAGTTTTGGGATCAACTAAATTCCCAGCAGTATCATATATTATGACACCAGAAAATTCAGGAAGCTGACATTTTCCTCCCATGATTATATTCTTCTTCCATATTGCGACTTCACCGCTACATGTGCTTGGATCAACACCTTCAAAATGGTAATTCTCATCAATCTCTTCATGATTGAGTTGAATAATAGGGTCATGTCGATCACCATAGCCATAACATACTCTCAACTTTCGCTTCCATTTCCTCGAATGGCTGGCGCACATGAAGAGCGCCAGTGCACACAGGAGCAACGTTCCTGTGGCAAAACCTACTTGAGATAGGCTAGTGAACTTGTTTTGTGTGAGTAGTAATAGTGCGCGAGCCATGAAAGAAGTATAATTAAGTCTATCCTAATGGGATTTTCTTTAGCTGGATGACTGATATTCTCTCAGGTTTAATTGGATACTGTAACTGCAGAGGATATGGTGTGTGCTTTATATAAATGGCAGGGTAAGATGGGGTTGTTGACTAATTTGGAGATTAGTTGCATCAACTGTAGTTTTGTCCAAGATTTGGAGTAATTTATTGCAATAGTTGATTAAGTGTAGTGGTTTTGGTGAGATTTATTAGTTATGATTTTTTTAGTTTGTGATTTCAGTTAAACTTGTCCAATCTTACAAATCATAATATTATGCAAACGGTTGAAAATATAGTAAGATTTACGCAGATTTTAGCGGTATTTTTGTGGATTAGAAAATAACGACGGTAAAATAGTAACATAAATGGATAAAATGATGCAATGAGTAGTAATAAAAATAAAAGAATATGATACTGCGGAAATACTAAATATTACTACTAAATAAAAGAAACATGAGAAGAGGACTGATTCAACCTACTATAATTAAGTAGTTTAATAAAATAAAAGAATATATAAGTTAACCAATCATGGTTAAGTGATTTATATATATATATATATATATATATATATTCAATCACATATCATATTTCTATTAATTTGATATAAACATTTGATAAATTAATTTTATCAAGTTGGTATGTGGCTAATCAAACCCACATAACTATCCATGTGAATAAGCATCTTTCCGTAATTAAATCTATGTAAAGAGAAAAAATGTAAATAAATAAAGATATGGTAGTTCTGTAAATCTTTTAAAAAAATTCATTAATTTTTTTTCCTTTATATCGAACACATCCTAAGTATTTGAAAGTTTGACCTATAGTATATGCAATATATTCATATCAAAATTTAATATTCGTAATATTGGTTAAATGTTAACTATTTTAATTAAAATAATAATTTTCACATAGATTTTAATTTTTTTTCCATTTAAAAGGTAGTTCCTTATTTTTCAACTCTCAAATACATTTCTTTTTCAACTTTTACGTCAATTTTTTTTTTTTTGAAGTTTAACTAAATATGGTTCAAATCTCTGATAATAATTGTTTGGCCAAAGTTTCTAAAAAAGATAAAATACTTATATGACTTGAGATAACTTTTGAGAAAATATTTCCAAAACATTAAAAAATAATTTTCATAGTAAGTATTATCCCCGTATGTTCATCTTTACTTGTTCATTATGCTAAAAATAGTTGTCCAACAATATTTGTCTAGTTTGAAAAATCAAGAGATAATTTACCTTTTTATATCTATTTTATCCTTACTATTAAATACTACTCAATATCTAATATATTTCTCAAACATTAAATTTAATATATTCAAGAGTAATATAGTAACACTACCCCTATTATTTATTGTTGAGGAAATTTCATAAATAGCTAAGAGGTGAAACTTAATAATGCTCATTAGCTAAAGTTTGCATAATTACGCTCCATAAATATAATTCTATTTGCTATTAGAGCTGTCAATGTGGGCTAGCCCACCCCATCTGGGCTAACCTATACAGGGTTTGAAATTTGACAGGTCAGGCTGGGCTTGCCCATTTTTGGTGTGGGCTAGAAAATGGTTGGCTCAGCCCACAAGTACGGGGGCTACAGGCTTTGTCGGGCCAGCCCTCTTTTCTTAAAAGTATATTTTTATAATTTTTTAAATTAAAAATATTATTATAAATATTGACAAAATAATATTACATGGTGTTAGTGTTACTACTTGTTAATCAAATCCACAAATAAAATTATTTTTATAATACTTATTAAGTTTGATTTCAAGTAAAAATATAAATAACTAAATAGAAATATTAACCTAATTGTTTTCCAATTATCATAATAAAACATAAAAACTATGACAATATTCCGTAGGCTACGACCTATGTAGTGATTCCCTAAAAAATTTAGGGAATTTTAATTTTATGTAGTACATATTTTATAAACATAATTTGTATTTAAATTGCAATATTTCAAACTTTAAACAGATTTTGAGTTTAGACTTTTGTTATTTTTAATACTCTATTTTATTTTTATTTTTTTATTAATTTTATTTGGCCCACGGGCAGGCCCTATCCATATTTCTCAAGCCCTACAAATCGCAGGCTTATTCAGGTCGGGCTAAAAATCCTTTTTCTTAAATGGGCTCCAAAAATCATAGATCAGCCCTATCAAATCAAGAGTTAGGCCAGGCCCGTCCAACGGGCCTAGCCCATATTAACGACTCTATTTGCTATGCTAATTTTCGTTTGTATATTTTGTTGTTTTTTAAATAGATTATATAAATTGGATTTATACGAGTAACATATTATATACAATTAATTATATTGTATACAAACTATTAATATAGATAAATAAGTAATTGTATATAATTGTTGAGATTATTCAATTGATTCATATAAGTATTGTGGGTGATAATCTATGAGAAAAAAATATACAAAAAAATAATAATATAGAACCAGACATTAGAAATAGAAGCTTGTATATACAAATACGTACAAATATGTATAGGATAATTACAAAATTATTAATACGTATACAAATGCATAAATTCATACAAATTAATATATACACATACTTGTGATTCTTCATAGAAAATTTCATTCAATTGTAGTCGCGATTTATAATTATATGAAATTATAGCTATATTAAATTATAAACTAATAATGTTAGTTAATTCACATAATTTTTCCTTTATTGTTTCTTAAGGTATGTGTCAAGTTAATACAGTAAAACCTCACTAAATTAATATAGGTGAGACCATGAAATATTATTATTTTATAGAAGTATTATTTAATCGATAAATTAATATTTATTAATTCAAAGAGTGTTTCGAAATTTAATGTATCATATTTATTGAATTCATATAAAAAAAATTATTATACATAAAGTACAATGAATACATCAAAATCACACATGTTCAGAGATCCAGATCTTAGATGAAAATTGTGGATACTATTGGAAAAAACAATATCGATGATGAAGTTGAAGATGATACAATACCTTTTGAACTAGTTACGCGTAAGGAAACACGTATCGCATCTAGAACCCTTCACAATTTTATGGTGTAGTTCGAAAAGACAACACCGGAACTATTGTATGCAATAAGAAAACTGAGAGATATTAAGCTTCAACTAGATTTTAACAATAAAACAAAACACAATAGAATCATATTGCACTAAATTGTCTTAGATATTTGTACTTTTAAAGAATTAATTTAAAATATTAATGAGGCCGCATCTTTTGAAAATACATTATCTTATTGAAATGGGTGATTTTTTCTTTTGATCTAAGTTGGAATCAGAGAAAAATATTATCTTTAGATAGATTAGTAATTTATCGAGTATTAATTAGGTTAGGTTTTATCATAATGGACAACTATTGTTAAAAGAGTATAATTTAGAAATTTGACTTTACAAGTGTCTTGGGCTTTCGTTCAGCTTCTGGATCACGGCCCAAATTTGGGGGTTTAACCACCAAGAACAGCAAAGGAAGGGTTTTACATTTTCTTCCAGCACCATTTTCTTGCTTGTTCAATCAAAATGCATCGACGTTCATCAATTTCTCTCTGTAAATCACTTCTCAGACACCCTTTTGAGAAATCAACAATACCCAAATCTTATTTTTCCATAAGAACTCTTGCATCTCTCTCAAATTCATCCTTAAACCTCACGAAGATCCGACATTTTCTTGGTCCGACGAGTTCAAATTCATCAACCCAGCTCGTAAATTTTCAGAATTTAAGGCGATTTAGTGTTGACACTGACAGGGAAGTTGATATAATCAATCTCAAGTTTGCAGAGGCAAGAGAGGAGATAGAATCAGCTATGGAATCTAAAGAGACTGTGTATTTTAATGAAGAAGCTGAATGTGCTCGTGATGCTGTTAAGGAAGTTCTTGATTTGTATCAAAGGTTGTTGGGAAAGGTGACAGAGAGTGAAAAGGGGGTGATTCAAAGGTCTATGGGGCTTAAGATTGAGCAATTGAAGGCTGAGCTTGCGCAATTGAATGAGTGAATGAGAGGTGAGCAGTGTTTAGTGGTTACAGTTTATTTTTCTTAATTTTAGTTTATTTGATCAATGTATGAATACAATAACTTCAATTGTTGGCAATGAACAATGCAAATGCGTATAATCGAAATCGTGTGTAACTGGATGATGGTCTATGACTTGTCAGTATGAATTTTGTTTGATTGTTGTGAACATTGTTGTAAGACCTGCGTTTCTGAAGCAATTTTTCATGGTGGATAAATTTGCCTACCATATTCCTATTCAATATGAATCTGATAGAGTAATTTTGCAATGCTCTTATGAGTTCCGGTACAAGTCTGGATTGATGTTCATGTAGCGTTTATAAATCGTTTGTATGTACTGTCTCTACATAAAACTGGAGGAACGTATGCCCTTTCTTCTTTGGTTGTCAATTTTGACGAGAATATGCTGTACTCTCAGCTGAAGCTCATACCTAGTTAGTTGCATGTGTAAATGTTTCATTAATGAACACATATGATAATAATATGGACAGACAACTTAAACTTTAGGTTTTCGGTTTTCCTATCAAATATGTAGAATCATAGGAAGGGAATCATCTGATTCGTTGTACTTCTGTTAATGTTTTGTGATAGGCCCGATTAGAAGATGTTTACTGTATGTGGTACTGGATAGATGTTGCAGTCTAGCTATATCGGTTGAAGTTAGGTATCTACTTGCTTTTTGTGAGATGAAAAGATAGTCCGATGGAAGTAGTAGTCATGTCCCTTTTGTCAGAAACTTTCTTGCAGGGCTACGGCTTCTATTTATTCACCAGATAAGTCAAAGAAAGCATTAGTTGTATAGAACAACATCCTGATACTTCATCCAAAAAAGAACAACACCCTACACACTGGCAGATAACACAACCGACAGAACCTTAACGTTTATTGGTCATGCACTTATTGGGCATTACTATTAATTGTATGTGATGCAGTACTATCAGAAATAAAAATAGGCAATGAATGCTAAAGCAGTCTGTATTTTTAACTCGAATGTGCTACATTCTTCTTCTCTATCTTGGCTCAAGTGATTATGAGTTACTAGGAGCAGAATTAATTCACCATATTCGCCTCCTTCTTGGCCTCTGACAATCTATAGCAGGCTACTGATATTCACTACTTCACTGAGGTTTCCTTTTTTTTTTTTTTTAGAAAAGGTAAGTGTCTTAATTTTCTGAATAATGAATAGAGCTTCCATTGTCTTCAAAACATCTCACAATCCTTCTCCTCCAGATTGTTTCACCAACTACTGGTAGGTGTGGTGTACCACTATCTCTTTTGCTGCTTATTCTTCCCCTTATGTTCCAGCTCCTTAAGTCTCCAGTTTCATTTGGCATGCACCTGTTGTTTCTCACCATATTTAGAAACAATTGCCTTAACTTATCGCTGATACAACAATGTAAAAACAAATGATTCACACTTTCTGGCATGGCAGCACATAAAAAACATCTAGAGCATAATTGAAATTTTCTTCTCTGCAAATTCTCCTATGTTAAGATAGCTCTTTTATCCACCAAACATGGTAAACACATTTACAATCACTCTATGGGGAGCATGTGTTTTTCAGATCTGCACTAAGGTCAAGAACAATTCTGCAGTCCTACAGAGAAAACATTACAGAATTTAACAGTGAAGTGACACTTGCTATTGATTTTCCAATATGGCTTATCCTGGCATTGAGTCAAACCTCGGAAGGGTTCCAGAATCAATAAAAGTTCAGCAAAATTCCCTCATCTCCCTGTCATTCAGATTCCTCCTGACATTGAACTTCCATAGCTCATTAGTTCTGACAGAAGCTATGCTTGCATCTTGCATCTTGAGACATATATTCATTTTAAATGGATACTTGAGCCCTTTTGATTGGTATCCTTATTGGTGTCTGATTCACCAGTCCTTGGTAGGCATCTTGGCATTAAAACCAGCAAAGCTACTTGGCCATGAACTATCTATTTCTAGTATGAACTGCAAAAGCCTGTCAGGTTTGTTCATTCTGGGAAAATCAGAGGAAGCAGAGATCCTGCAAATTTTGCAAGGTGATTTGGATGAGTTGATAAATGACAATCATATTCTTTGCAGGATTAATGTTAGCGTGCTAAATAAGGGAAGAGCCTTCAGCATAACCATATGAGCTTGCAACTGTTCAAGTCTACGAGCTACTTTGTGCCAAGGCAGTTGTCTTCTGTGTCTGTCAAAATCTTAATAATTACATTCAGCTTGCCAGTTATGCTTTAAGTAGTCCTAGAAATATCTTTCATTGACCTAGATGTTTGAACTTCTTCCTTTCTTTGCCAAATTGAGCAAAGCAAATTTGTCTGAATGATGCAGTCATGAAGATGTATGTTCTTCCCATTTCAGAATATCTCAAAGTTGTGATCGACATCTGAAGTGTGCTTCCCAAGTGCTCAATTTGTATGAACAATGTAGTGTCACCTATTTGTATTATTGTATACATAGGAGCTGATTTGTTATATTCAATATAGGAAGCGACAGTCTTATAATCACTGCTGTACTGAGGTTGTTGGGATTGATATATTCATTTATAAATGGTAACCGGAGTCTATTAACTTAAATCCTTTGTTAGATTGCTGATTCTTATTAGATATCTTGGAATTTAAAACCAGCAGAATCACCTGACATGAATTATATAGAACTGCAGAAGTCTTGCAGGTGTGTGTGTTCTATGAGAATCAGAGGCAGCATAATCTTCCAAGTTTGTGCAATGCCATATCGATGAGTATTGATGTCGTTTTACAAGAGATCTTCATGTTTACACATAAGAAATTTGAAAACGACATTTTTCTTTTATTCAATTTGTAGGTGGTTATAAGAGATCACTTTCACGTCCTTAAGCATGTTATCCATTGACCTAGATGTGAACTCTTCCTTTCTTTACCATATTGAACTAGTGAATTTGTATGAATGATTAAGTCATTGTGGATGACATTTGTCTCTATTGAAGTCTATTTTCCTTTTACTAGAATTATTTGTATGAGTGATGATGTTGTACCACCTTGAATACATAATTGTGTTCAAATTACCAGTTGCTGTTAACTATGGAGAAACCTTCTGATGTATAATGCCAAGTTTTGACGTGCTCTTGACTGGCTTGGTCTACAGTCATGGTTGAGCGCCATTACGCGGAGCTTTCTCAATCCTAGAGCTATTAGTGCCATACGTATATGTATGTATATTATCAGTTATTTTATAAACTAGATCACTCAAAGACATTAGATTGCAATTATCCCAATATATTTCGATTTTTAGTGCAATTTAAGGCATCTTTAAAAGTGAGAATAGCTTTTTCTTGTTCCTTCTAATTATTGTCATCTCATTTTTGTTTCCAAAAGTATATACATTGCATATAGACAATGTCATTGTGAAAGAGGTGATGGAACTGAGGGGGAGAAGATGACAAAATAAAAGAAGAAGCTAAAACTGAATTCCAGGATCTTATTATAGATTTGGTTTTGACCAAAAAATTTAATATTTTCACTAGAAATTACCACATATATATATATATCGTATCTTCAAGTCATGTGGATAATGGAGATGAAGGCATGGTCTACATATGTTTGTTCCCTCGTTTGTGATCACTTGGTCCTACTTAAATATTGATGAGCAGGGTGGAATGGATTTGAGATATTAAATTAATCAACTAAACTTCATATGCAAATTAGTTGTGGTTGTTTATAAGAATCATTTTTGTGTTAATAATGTTATATTAGTAAGCATCATTTGGTTTACATACTAGTATTTATATTGATTTTCTAAAATTCAATAATAGTTTATTAGCAGACGTCGTTTGGTTCACATATTGGTTATATCAGTTCCCCAAAACTCAACTATGTTTTGTTAGTAGGCGTTATTTGATTCACATACTAGTTATACCGGTTCCCCAAAACTCAATTATGTTTTGTTAGTAGGCGTTATTTGATTCACATACTAGTTATACCGGTTCCCCAAAACTCAATTATGTTTTGTTAGTAGGCGCTATTTGATTCGCATACTAGTTGTACTAATTTTCTAAAACTCAAAAATGTTTTATTAGTAGGCGTTATTTGGTTCAATACTAGTTATATTGATTCCCTAAAACTTAAAAAATGCTTTATTAGTAGGTGTCATTTGATTCACATATTAGTATATTGATTCCCTAAAACTCAATTGTGTCCTATTAGTAGGTGTCATTTGGTTCATATACTAGTTATATTGTGTCTCTAAACCTCTATTATGATCTATTAGTAGGCGTAATTTGGTTCTCATACTATTTACATTGATTCTCTAAAACTCTGTCATGTTCTTTTAGCAAGCGTCATTTGGTTCACATAGTAGTATATTGATTCTCCAAAAACTCAATTATGTCCTACTAGAAGACGACATTTGGTTCAGATACTAGTTATACTAAATTCCTTAAAACCCAATTATATTAGGAATCATCTAATTCACATACTAGATATACTGATTCTCTAAAACTCAATTATGTTCTACGAGTAAGCGTCCTTTGATTTCACATAATAGCAATACCGATTCCCTAATCAATCATGTTCTATTAATTGACGTTTTTAATTCACATACTAGTTATACGAGTTTCAAAAGACAAATCGAAATGGAGGAAATCAAGGTTATGATGATTTCATTTTTGGCATGATTCAGAAAATTCATTTTTCAGCACTTCTTGGGAATTTGCAAAAAAAATCATTGATAAAGTAAGTAATTTTTGTATTAAAACTATTAGTGGATACTACCAAAGGAAGTGACGATGCGATACCGAAAAAGAAAAAGACTCATGAAATGACAAGGTCAAATGGTAGAGTGGTCTAAATGCTCCCTCCACTTTTTCCTTCACAGAACATGGCTTTTTTGTTCCCCTTTTTTGTCTCTATATTGGCAACTATTAGACAGTTTAGTATGTGACGAAATAATAGAGTGTTTATCTGTTTACAGAATCTTGACTTTGAATACCTTCAATGAACTATGCCATAAATCCTGCCTTAAAATTTCAACAAAAACAAAAGATGGGTGACCTAAGGTACCCATGGCTACTATCTTTAAGATTTCTTATTTTGTATAGAGAAAAATCTTGAAAAATAATATAATTAAGTGTGCAATATCTTTTTTTTATCTAGTTCCCTAAACGAGAAGAATAATTATCATGTAACGATATATACCACTCCAAAATTATATCAATATATAAGTTTTTCTTTCATTCCTCTCCATCATTCGAAGATTAAATACCAGACTCGATGCAAAACCCCATGAGACACAACTACCCATGCATTACGCGCTACACTCTTGACAAAAGTCTGGTAGTAAAAGTCACTAATGCATTA
This sequence comes from Solanum bulbocastanum, assembly GCA_037074985.1. NCBI lineage: Eukaryota > Viridiplantae > Streptophyta > Magnoliopsida > Solanales > Solanaceae > Solanum > Solanum bulbocastanum. Next base: position 52,374,189 of record CM073600.1, on the reverse strand, counting down.
CATGAGTATTATATTTGGTTTTTAGAGTTGTCTGCTTTGTTCTTTCAACAGGCAACTTAGTGCACAGAGCATCATGTGTTAATAGGATTCAGAGAAAGGCCCCACTTCAAAGTTCAACGGATATGATTAGACAATTTAACCTAATGTATTAGTGACTGTTTCCATGGTTTGAACTCACGAAACAACTTAACCATTACTCCAAGATTCCCCTTTTATAGGTTCTTTCTATATTTCTCTTTGCTGAAACTACTTTTAGCATCACCAGAAGGTTTGAAACCACATTCCTACACCAACAATTTTTCTGAATAGGTCGAACTATATTTCTCTTTTTTTGAAACTATGGTAAACTAAAATATTATATGGTGCAACTGCAAGCATTTTGAAAGCTAAAATCTCAGCTCAGAGCTGGATAGGAAGAAATGAAGAAGCAAATAAACTACATAAATGTTTCTGAAATATGTACACAATGGATCCCTAGACATTATCCAATGCTTGGAACAATGAGTTGACTTGATCATATCTTGGGAACTAAAGAAAACTAATTCCTACTCTTCTTAGTCAAAAGAAAAAAAAAAAAAAAAAAAACATAACAAAATTAATCAACTTAGAGTTGAGGACTGCTTTATTAGAGGCTGAGAAGTTTTCCCAAATTCTTGATCAGGTGAACTCTTTACTTCCATTAGAAGTGCCACAACTTCCTTCATTGTTGGCCTTTCAACCGGCGATGAGTTGACACAGAACATCGCTATTCCAAGCGTTTGCAGCATTTCTTGGACCACTTGATCGGGTAAACCTTGTAGCTTAGTGTCGAGAACTGTAACAGCTGGTTCAAAGCTTCCCATTTTCTTCTTTACCCACTCAACGATGTGAAGCCCATCACCTATCTGAGAATCAACAGCGCTACGCCCACTAAGTATTTCCAGCAGCACCACTCCATAACTATAGACATCACTCTTTTCTGTTATATTCGCTGTATATCCATATTCTGCAACCATAGTTGACAAATATTTGTCACACTCGACGAACTATGACTCATAAAGTAAATATTCGAAAGATGTTATGATTGATTTTGGCTTTTATGTTGAAATATTAGTAATTGAAAATATTCTAAGTGCATGCATACCTGGAGCAATATATCCATAAGATCCTGCTACACTGGACATAGCATGGTGATAGTTTGGCGAATTCATTAGCTTAGCAAGTCCAAAGTCTGCGATATAAGCATCAAACTTGGAGTCGATCAGTATATTATTGCACTTGACATCTCTATGAAGAATGGCTGGAACACAGTCATGGTGAAGATAAGCAAGGCCTTGAGCTGATCCAATGGCAATTTTGTACCTAATTTCCCAGTCCAAATTTCTGTTACTTTGCAAGAGCTGATGGAGATTGCCATTTGAAATGTAGTTGTAGAGAAGAAGCTTAACACTTTTGTTTGAACAATATCCCAATAACTTCAGAATGTTTCGATGCCTAATATGTCCGAGAATTTGAATTTCTGCTGCAAAAGAATCCACTGGCTCCTCGTCTTTCTTTGTTTTCCAAAGCTTCTTCACTGCAATCACCTCACCGTTAGGCATTTCTGCTTTGTATACAACACCGGAACATCCTTTCCCAATGATGTTTTCATCTTTCAAGCAATCCAAGATGTTGTCTATGGTGAAATTGAACTTTTGAAAGGGGATGAAAGTCCAAGGGTAGGAAAAATCTTCTGCTCCTACCGAAGAGGCTGACATGCCTTGGGACTTCTGAAACACATATCTGTGGTTTCGCGTCACAAGAATCCATGTAGCCACGACTGCTATGGCTACAGATGTCAGAATCACCGCAACCAGAGCTATGGTTTTCGGTGACTTCAACCCATTCCTTCCCATTATATGTGAAGAACAACTATAACCATCAACTGATTGACAGAGTGAATTCTCCAGAAAAGAATCTGAAGTGAGAGTTCTAAAGAATGGTGTGACAGGAATAGGCCCCGAGAAATTGTTGTCTGAAACATTCAGGGAAGTAAGGCTGGTCAGGGAGCTTAGAATTGTGATCCTTCCACTCAACAAATTATGAGAAATATCAAGAGATTGCAACTGTGACAAACCAGACAATGTTTCAGGAAGTTCACCCGTGAAACGATTCGAGCTCAAATCCAAACCGATTGTTAAGCTTGTGACACGGCCAAGCTCAGATGGAATCTCACCAGAAAGACTATTCGAGCTCAAATCAAGTAGAGTTAACTTCTGCAAGTTCTTAAAAGACTTTGGAATTGGACCAGTAAGCAGATTGTTACTGAGAATAAGTTTGTTCAAGTAACTGAGATTACCAAAACTCGAAGGGATCTCACCAGTAAAGCTGTTCCGGCTAAGATCAAGTTGCTCTAAATTCACAAGCTCTCCCATCTGGTGTGGTATTTCCCCAGTTAGGTAATTGTCGTGCACATCCAACAGCTCAAGAACGGTAATGTTGGCAATTTCAGAAGGCAAGCCGCCAGAGAAATGGTTCATGTATAAATCAAGAAACACGAGATTCTGCAATTGACCAATCTCCTTAGGAATCTGTCCTGAAAGCTGATTCTCACCAAGCCTCAACCTCACTAGAGACTGGCATCTCGCAACACTTCGAGGCAATCGTCCAGTTAACGAGTTCCCAAGGAGCAACAATTTACTCAGCTGCTTCAAATCAAATATCTCCTCAGGGATCGATCCAGTGAGCTTGTTCCTCGAAAGATCAAGTGCATATAGCTCAGTACAGTTTCCAAAAGCAGCTGGAATGGTTCCTGAAACTGAATTCCCCCACAAGAAAAAACTCTGCAAGTACTTCAACTTACCAACTTGCCAGGGAATTTGCCCTGATAATTGGTTCTTATCTAGCTGAAGAGCCGTCAGGCTAGTGCAATTACTTAACTGCCACGGAATAGAACCGGTAAGTGCATTATCAGACAAATGAAGCTGTTCAAGAACCAACAGCTTCCCCAAATCACCAGGAATTTCACCAGACAATTCATTCGCAGAAACATCAAGAATCACAAGGGACGAACAATTCGAAACCTCAGCTGGTATAGGTCCCGTTAATGAATTTCCCCATAAAAGCAAGCTACTAAGCTTCTGCAACTTACCCAACTGAGGAGGTATCAAACCAGTGAGCTTATTCATATGCAGATACAAGTACCTAAGCTCCGAAAGCATCCCAAGTTCAGGCGGTATCGAACCAAATACTTCAGTATCATAAATTGCCAGTGTTTGAAGATTGATCAAATTCCCAAATGTAGGAGGAATAACACCCGAAAGACCAGTCGCGGCAACACCAAACATAGTAAGATTGGTGAGCAGGCCTAATTGTGCAGGAATTTCACCACTCAAATATGGATTTCCACCAATCCTAAACTGCTGGAGTGACAATAAGGACCCTAACTGAGATGGAATTGACCCATTGAGGAGATTATCTTGAAGACAAAAGATTTCTAGTGAAGAAAGATTAGCTAACTCTGGTGGAATCTTACCAGTCAATCTATTTGAATTCAAGAACAAGAACTGAAGTGAAGTAAGCATACCAAGTTCTAATGGAATAGAACCTGAAAGTGAATTAGAAGAAAGGTCCAAAAGTCTAAGATGAGAAAAAGAACCAAAAGATGGAGGGATTGTTCCAGAAATATTAGTAGAAGAAAGATTAAGAAGCTGCAAAGATGAAAGGGAAGAGAGTTCAGAAGGCAAATACGAGAGATTTAGGAAAGTATTTGGGATAGAAAGTGAAATAACCCTTTCTTGGGGAGAACAAGTAATCCCTTGCCAAGAACATGGAGTTAAACTTGAAGGGTTCCAAGAAGAAAGCACAGAAGATGATGATTTAGTATAAGGGTCAGCTGCTTTAAGCAGAGAAAGCAACGCTTGCCCATCAGAAGAAACAGAGCTCACTAAAAATACAATCTTTGGACTCAAACTTAACCAAGAAATCAACAAAAACAAGAAATAACATGAAGGGAAAGTGTAAAAATGGTAGCTTTTCTTCTCCATTATTGAGTGAAAATCAAAATCAAGAAATGGGGTTGTAGAAAAAATGGTAATAGTGTTTGAAAGTTCACTCTAACACGACAACATACATGTGGTGTTAATGGAGGTTTGCTTCAAACTCACACTAACTCAAAAAATTTACTTACCATGCATGTGAACTATAAAGTTCTTGTTTATCTTTAATGAAACATTTACTAAGCTGCAACTGTTAAAGTTTTCTTACCGGAGAAAATCAGCTCCTCCTTGCTCCGCCGTACACGGCGGCGCTAGCTAGTAGCTTACTAATGATGGTGGTGAAGATAAATGGTCACTAGCATGAACCAAACACATTTGTCATTTTGCATTTTTTCATGACGGCGGTGGACGGTGGTCAACGGCGGTCGACGGTGGTGGAGGGGATTTGAGTGAGAGTGACGGTTCTTGAGAAACTAAAGAGCAAACAAATGGAGCAATACATTTAAATAGCAAAGAGATTATTTTTATAAGTTTTTATTGAACAAAGTGATTTGTAGCGCCACAATAATTTATGAATGCCAAAATAATGTGTACTTGTTTATTTTTTAATTTTTTGGTTTTGGACTAAATTCCAAAGAGGACTGAATTGATAACAATAAAAGTTACTTATAAAATTGCCATTTGGAGGTGTATTAATGCTGCTTAATTATACTCAAGATGATTTTGCTGTAGGCATATTATTATGGACCTATTTCTCTTTTTGTACTTCTTGAAATTCCATTTGGAAAGTTGACATGCTAGAAAGAAAATATCTATTCAATATTTACATCAAAATTAATAATAAAAATTAGTTTATTTATATTTGATATTTATATATACAAATTAATAAATATGATATATATAATTTTAATATGATTAAATAATATATATTTTCAATAATCGCAGTAACTAGTTATTTTTTATTTAATCTTTTTATATGATATAAACAATTTCTTCACGTTAAACATAAGTCTTTAGGAAGGTTAAAGAGAGGGAATTGGATTATGCAACGAATTGTCTATTTTCTTAAACACAAATAAGTAGTATATTATAGTTGCTCTATTTTAATTTGTTTGTCTTATTTTTCTCTTTAATTCTTTTAAAAGTATCTTTCTTTTTTTGACAATTTTTTAATTCAACTTTCTACTTAACATGTTTAAAATCCACAAAATTACAAGATATTTCGATAAATTCTACATATTTTTAGTTTCAGAAATTTTTTTACTTTCTTAAATTCAATGGTCAAATTAAAAATCAGACAAACAAATGAAAAGGAAAAAAACATATACTACTAACATTTTTTACATTAAAAAAAATTACTATGTACTTATCCCACGTCAAATGAATATTCAAATATTACTATGATGACTATGATTTAAGTAAAGGGCGTGTACTTAGAGGAAAATTTAATTAGAGCATCTCTTTTTTTTTTAATCTCTTTTCTTTAGGGTTGATATATATCTTATTCCAACCCTTTTTACTTATTTTTATTTATATGTTAAGATAGTAAGTTCAAAATTTAATTGTTTTTTACATGTCTACGTGGTGAAAATATGTAGCAAAAGATGAGAGTGATTTTGTTATCGAGGAAGTTGTAGTGGGTGTGTTTTGGGAGTAGAGATAAAGAAAAATGTAATCACATGACACAGACAATAAATATATTAAGGCACAAGTAACGATTAGGGTTTTTATTTTTACAGTCTTGGTTCTGCTTTTTACTCTTCAGTTAGACTAGATTTTTTTTAACGTGAAGTTGAGGGTTATCAAAAATAACTTTTCTATCTCGTAGATTTCATTCTTCTTAAATTTTACACGTAAAAATCAAATTTATGGGGTATATATATATTGTTGTGATAAAGTTTTAGCACTCTTTTTGTTTCTTCGTAATTATTTGTCTCGAGATATAATTTATGGATAATTTATTAGGGGTTTGTTTTACTAAATTATCGTTATTAATTGTGGTTTGTAAATCAAAGTTTAATTATAATTTCTACATATGTAATACTTTTATATATTTATTTAATGATAAGAATATGTATATATCACGTAAGATTGCATACAATAAAAAAATTGCTAGAATGGATAAATAATAAAAAAAAAATTGTTTAGTATAACGAACAAATAAAAAAGTATGAAGGGAGTACTACTTAATACTGTCTCTGTCCTTATTTACTTATCTACTTTTGAATTGACACACCTATTAAGAAAACAATTAATGACATAATGAGTATGAAGGGAGCACTACTTAATACTCTCTCTGTCCTTATTTACTTATCTACTTTTGAATTGACACACCTATTAAGAAAATAATTAATAACATAATGAGTTTACCATTCTACCCCTATTAATTATAAAGTGGATGAAAAGTTCTACATTTTTTAAAGTAATTAGTCATTTAATTAAGGGTATAATAGGTAAAAAAAATTATTCTTTCTTGATTTGTCAAAATGGACAAGTAATTAGAGACAATTATAAAATGAAAAGTAGACAAGTAATTAGGGACAGAGAAAGTATGATTGAACATATTATTTATAACTAATTCACTAGTATTCCCTCTGTCCCTATTTACTTATCCACTTTTCCATTTATAGTTGTCCCTAATTACTTGTCCATTTTTACAAATTAAGAAGGGACAAAAAAAAATTCATATTATACCCTCAATTAATTACTTTGAAAAAGATAAAACCTTTTGAAAATATTAAATTTTTAATTCATCTACTTCATAATTAATAGGTGTAAAATGGTAAATTTACTATGTCAATAATTATTTTCTTAATAAATGTGTTAATTCAAAAATAGATAAGTAATTATGGACAGGGGAGTAATATTTTGAGGACTGGGATAATAGTTAATGTTTGTATGGTTTTTAGTATTTGTTTCAATTAGTTACAATTTTTTGGGTAACAGCCTATGACACTATCTAAAAACTTACTGCACTGTAAATTAGTGCGGCGGATTCAAAAAAATTTAAATTAGGAGTGCTAATTTACTATTTTTATTCTGAAATTTGCTACTAAGATTGAAAATAATGTTCAATTGATTATTTGGCTAAGTAAAGCATGACAAAAATTTAGTGTGGAAAAAAATATAGGGCATGTTGAAACATCAAAAAACAAGATAGTATATGAGTAATTAATAATAACAAAATTAATAAGTGAAATTAGCTAGACAACGATCGACTACCTACTAATTAATTTTCTACTGATCTTATCACCCACCTATATATCCTCATATTTTGAGTCGTGTCTTTAGTAAACTCTCATCAATACTTCTTCTGTCTACCTCTCATTGCCAATCGTTCATACCTCCTCACTGGTGCATCTCCTCTTCACATGCCCAAATCATCCCGTATGACTCTCACCTCCTACACCTTATCCACCACGGGACCATTCCCTCTTTGTCTTGAATATCTTCATTCTTAATTCTATTTCTCCTAGTACACCACACATCCATCTCAATATTCTCATTTATATTACTTTTGTGCAAGTTCTTGATTGGTCCACTCTATGAGAAAGGAAAAACTATAGTACTCAAGTTTAAAACTTAGTCACATGATAGTCATTAGCAGGCACTAGCTAAATTGAGTAGATTGGATTCAATCAAGAAGTCAAAATGAGCCTAAAAGAATGTCAACAAATTAATGGTTTTAGAAGATTCAGATAAAATGGATCTGCATTTCTTAAGCTTGACGTATAGTAGTAAATATAATATAATATCATCAAAATATATAATGATAGTTCTATATATCCTTTATGAAACGTAAACCTCAATTTAATTTGGTAAAATATAATAAAACAATCTAAAATAGATTTGAAATTTCTAATAATTAGACAAATCGAATTAAAATTCTAAATATATAGTTGGCGTGTCTTTTATTATTAATAATATTATTTTTTAAATTTTTTTTGGGGGGTTAGAGGGGTCCAACAAGTTCCCTTAGAAGGGTACAAAAGTCGGATAGTATGGGTTCAAAACGGCACCAACTTACATTTACTCCCACTACTTGTTAATTTCTTGATTTTGTGTTATATCATTCTCATTTTTTTTGAGTCAAGTCTATTATTCTTACCTAATTTGTTTTATTTTCTTTTCGCATATGATATTTGAAATTCACTAATCTGATTAGTCCAAATTACAGTTATAAAAAAAGAATAAAACGATCTCAATTAAAATATTATTCATTTCAAAATTCAAACCTGATACATTTGTTAAGACAAGATCCCAATAATCAAAGAAACTAACTTTTAGGCTTATGAACGGGAAAAAAATAGGTCTCTTTAATTCTATGTTGGCCATGCTTTTATTAGATGCCTAGGTTATTAGTAGTATATTATCTATATATAAGAAAATTTATTTAAAAATTAATTAGTATTATTATTATTTTGATTGAAAAGGTGTTATATGGGTTCTCAAAACAATTTCCTTCGTCTCTTTATTTTTTTTTTTCTCCTTGAGGGTTGATCATTTCATGAATGTAGGAATACTAGTAATAAAAATATTTTTGGTCTAAGTAACTCCTTAATCATGATGACCACGTTCTAATGAGTAATTTGGTTTACAAGCTTCTCGAAAATATTTGCACATATTTGTGGTGAACAACAACAACAATGTGCAAAAAAAAAATTCAATTCTTAATTAATCAATAATGAAAGATGATCTTATCTTAAAATGAATAATATATTGGGTACAAATAGGCTTTGACCTGTGAAAGACGAGTAAACAAGCACACGGACTGTACCAATCAGCTCTAAGTTGTCGAGTGATGATTGTTCTAGCGTGAGGGCCTAGTTTATAATAAAAGGATACTCTCTTTTCTGATGTGCATTATATATAAATTTTAGTAACTCTGAGCTAGCTACTTGATCTCATGTTTAATTTCATTGCTTCTAATATACTAGTTACTTATTGACATATAGGTAAACAATTGTTGCTTCGACCTTAATTTTCTCAAATGTCTTTTGGTTTTATACAGCCTTATTAAAACACTACATTTTTTTTTTCATATTTTATAAATGAACTAGAAATGGTCTCTTTTTTTCTGGAACACAAAGCAATTCTTTTAGGTTCTTGTTTAATTTATTTTTTTACAAAAAAAAAAAAAGAGGAAAAAATAATGTTTCTCTTCTCTCCGCTTTGAAGTTGATTTACATCAGAGTAGACTCTCAATCATCATATCTTTTAAAAATACGATGAGAACGTGAAATGTTTAGTGAAACTCCATCCATATGGAAAAGGAAGTCAAAATAGAGAAAAAGAAGCAATAGTGGCAACCCAAATTCCAGCAGCCAAAACATAGACTAATCTATAATTATGCACCGACTTTAGGTCACCATAGTCCTATATTTAATTTTGGTTTGTATTCATGGAGCCCCAAACCTAATTTCATTAGGGAAATAGGTACACTACTGGCCCAACTCATTACACTTAATTAAATTCCATTAGACTACAATATATTAATTTTCTAAACAGAATTGGATAAAGTACACTCAGACAAAATCATTCAAGCAGACATGAAAAGGACAAATAGCTATATATAATTTTAGCCATAAGCTCAAAATTTCCTTATACTTACAAAAATAAAAAAGTAGTTTGTGCTAGGACTATGAGGTGTATAAATTACACTATCCTCTTTTCCTTTTTTAACCTATAGCTCGCAGTCACTACAACCTCTATCACAGTCTTTGCCTTATTGTGTAATAATCTGCAAACCACACATGAGATGTAAATTGTACTAGGCAAGCCCTATGCGACATGCTCGACTCAGAAGACATTGAAGAGGGATCGATCATGGGTCATTCGTATGGATAACCATCCTCCAAATCAACCGAATTATCCCGAAAAACTATCTTGCTTTCTTATTGTTATTATTTTGCTCTAATTTTACAATCAAATAGGACAAGAATACAAGATAAAAGGGTTCACTTAAATGAAGGAGGCATCTTTTATGGGAATCTGCATTGAGCCAAGTAAATTATATGACTTTTTTGCAAGCTGTTAGATGTGAATTACATTACATTTGTTGATATGGAGTAAAATTTAAGTGATACACACACCATGTATTATGGGATCTATTAATTGTAGATGATATCTGTATCCCATTTGAGGCTCCAGGCTTTATGGAGTTTGAAGCATTTGCTTGCAAAACAAAGAAAAGATTGGTAATAAATAAAGTTGCGATGAGATACTTCAAGATCCCAGATTCAAACTATATTCAAATATTGTTATTCTAAATTGGATTAATTCAATTGGGTAGTACTGTCATTTTTCAGTTCAAAAGTCGAGAGTCTATCGAAAACAACTTATTTAAGGTAGAGATAAAGTCAGCATACATCCTAACTTGCTCAAACCCACTTACAAAACTATATTGAGTATGTTGTAGTAGTAGTACTGTCATTTCACCTTTTTGCCAAAGAAAATGGTTTCATTTAATGGTTAAGTTTGCTGTTTGTGTCCTCACAATTCATTGGCCAAGAGATAAAAATTAAGAATTAACATAAATAAGCTTAATCTAAAAATAATAGTCGCATGTTTATTCTATGCATCACCGTGCATAATTAATACTCCTTCCATCTCATTTTATGTTGCACCATTTGAGTTGGCATGGTGTTAAAAAAAAGAACTTGAAACGTATGGTCTAAAACAATTTTTAAATATTTTTGTGTAGTTTAAAATCATTTCATTAAGGGTACTAGATGTATTTTAAAGTTAAATTGTTTCTAGTTATAGTAAGGTGAAATTCTTTTTAAAACCGACTAAAAAGGAAAAGGTGCCAATAAAATAGGACGGAGGGAGTATATAATTTATGTATACCAACTAAGAAAATTAAACAGTTAATCCAATCGGCTATTTGTGTAAAAATCCCATAATAATTCAATTGGGTGCATTTAGCAGCCTTACTCCTACAAGAAATTGAAAAAAAAAATTACACAGGTTATAAATTGGCATCAAAGCATATTCGAGGCCAATGAAATTATATGAGCCAACTGATTGAAGGCCCAACAATGAAACTTCATACACAAAGAGTCCATTTATGAAAGCATGATATATCAAAAAGGGATGTGAAACTTCAGAATTGTGCCAAAAAGAAAAGTTAAGAAACAATGGGACTTATTACTCAGTTCAGTAAAGAATATAACTGGGGTTTTGAACAATGGTACTTTGTCATGGATGCTATCTAAGGACCTAAAGATGTGCCGAAAGATATACAGTTCGATACATTTTTAGTGTTGGGGGTTATTCCATGTTTACATTATCCCTATCAAACTTGAACCATTTCCAATTAGCATACATATTTTCTTCATCTTCAAATGGTAGCCTGTCGGTTGGAAGGGGTTCTGGTTTCTTTGTTGCTGAAACAGTTGGTAGGTTCTGTCTGAACTTCTTCGCCATCTGTTTTGCTTCAGAAAATACTCTCTGCAGTGAAGGAAGTACACTTGTTATGCAATTGTATCTGTAAGTTATAACGTTACGTGGAGTCTAAACTGGTCCAATAAGATGGCAGTGTTGTATACAAGCAAAGATGGCTGATTATAACTAGCTATGAGGTGAGCAATATTTAAGAGAGACAAACCTCCTTGTCCGATAAAAATAACCCTGGCTCGCTTTCAAGGTTTGCAATACTGCATTTGACAAAAACAAGAGGATATCAAATTGACAAACAATTTGCTTGTTACAGGAAATCAAGATAACAATTCCTTGGTGTGATTTTAGTTCAGAAATTTAATATGGAAAGCGAGGAGCGGAACTGAGAATAAGCAGGAAAATAGTAAATCCATTCGCAGGAGCCTTAGCATCTCACCACTACAAAAATATCTAGCCAGTTCTTGTTAGCAACATGCTAAGTAGGACAGGCTTCTACAAGGAGAAGTGCATGGGAACAAAGAATTGGAAATTAAACAATAAAATATCATGTTCCATGCCATAAAACCTTTGGAGCCATATGAGATCTCTTGTGTTATAGATTGTCTAGTGCAAGCACCAAAGGTGGTGGCCTCGTGGTTAATTAAATAGTTCGGGAACCATGAGGTTTTTTTCAGGTTCAAATCCCAGCAGAAGCAAAAACACTAAATGATATCTTTTCAATTTGTTTGAGTCGGGGTGGACAGAATTATCATGTATCTCAACTGGTGAGAGGTAGCAATTAAGCCGTGAAATTAGTCGAGGTGCGCACAAGCTGACACGGACACCAAGTTTATAAAAAGAATGATTGTCTTGTTGCAAAATCACAATTTGGACCATCAAAGTCGTGAAATTAATCATTAATCATCCTTACAATTCCAATATCGAAGAACTAGCAGTGGGACAAAAATGGAGCTTGAGTTGGAAATTCTGAAACTGTTTTTTATCCTGAACTGGCTTACCATGCACATTCATTACCATTTGCAGTCTGACTCACATGAGAATTATAACCCATGTTTTTCCCCACTTCAAAATTTGAGTTACAAATTTTAATTCTAGTTAGGTGAGTATTACCTTGCAAAGGACATTAAAAATAATGAAAGTTGTTCAAGACCCAATGTACATAATGAGCACTGGTTTGAGCTAAGAGTGATTATGATTTATAATGGCCACTGAGTAGTGGGCTTCAAGGGGTGCCTCATTCCAAATGGAGAAAAATGGACACTGAATACTTATATAGCCGACCCTAACTAACTAGAATTAAGGCACAGTTGTTGCATTGTATTTCTTTGCCTGTTGTAGGTCGGGGGGAGGGACAGTAGTTTGGTCTCTAGAAGTGGGAGGAATGAAATAAGATCCTAGGATCTCCAAAAAATATCACAAAGTAAGGGAAACTAACTTGTACGCCTTTCATCTGATATTGGAAAAAGTTGGACTCCTTATTATATGGACTTCTTTTTTGGTGAAGTGGAATCCTTATATGAACTTGAGCAATGATCACCTCGTAAGCTAGATTTGGGGTTGAGTTAGGCCCAAGATCCATCTCTTTACATCCTATCAAAGTCAGGTTAATCCCAATTTATGATTTATTGATGTTGGGCCACCATATTAAATTGTTCATGCACCAGATGTCCAATCCTGATGTGAGGCTGGGTGTTAAGTCCCACATCGGTGGAATGAGGAAAAGTTGGACTCCTTATATGGACTTGGACAATCCTCCCCTCATAAGCTAGATTTTGTGGTTGAGACTTGAGTTAAGCCCAAAATCTATTTCCTTACAGCTTGCAACATATATTATTTCAAAGTGACACTGGGCCACCCCGGATAGGGAGTGGATAAATTAGGTAGTTGAAAATAGTTTATGAAGATTTAGAAATTACAAGCAACACATCACTAGTTGAAAACTTTCATTTCAAAATATCAAAAAGTTGAAACATAAACAATCATAGTAAGGCATGCATAAAAAATGTATTAAGGTAATCCTTCAAGCCACAACTGATATCAGCATATAGGTGCATTTTATCCCTACCATTGAATAGGGCATAATCAAGCAAATTATCTCTACCACATACCTGAGAGATATTTTGTCAGGAAACATTGACTTCACAACCATAACTTTCACCTTCTCATCAACTGCTAACAAGTTACTCATGGAAGTAACCTTGGCTTGGGTGACATTTGAGATGTGTAGCAAGCCACTGAGAATTGAAAAGAAAAACCATATAAAAATTTGAACAAGTTACTTTCTTTTTCTGGTGGAACAAGGAGCATGGCTCGCTTTAGTCCAAGAATGTACAAAACTTTATCTCCTCTTACTACCTTAACATATCTCATGAACTAAAACACCTGAGTGGCACCATAAAGTATCCGGGCGACAATCATAAATGATATTTATATTGAATTGCACAGTAGCTAGACTGTCACCTCTCCTGCTTCTTAAACATATGCACATGCATGATGCATCCAGAGTTCCATCGTAAGGGCACTACAGAAATAGATATAATAATCCAATACAAGAATAGATCTGTGACAAAATAAGGCAATCCCACAAATTTTACTATCAGAAAATACAGATAAACTCAACAGAAAGCGAAGCAAACCGAAGATATTATCCTACTGGTTTTTGTCAAATATATCATTAAGAACTAAGGCATCACCTCGATCAATTGAAAGTAAAATGAGCATATAAGATTCAAAATACCAAACAAAAAAAGTTCTTTTTTTTTTAATTGCAAGATAGAATGAATAGTTTCTCTTAATTGAAACAAGGGAAGGGTCAAATGTGCTCCTGTATTATCTAGAATTGAGAAACTTTGTACTCCGTTAAACATTTGGCCCAATATTGCCTCACCGCTAGGAAAAATTCTCATTTTATCCTTGACCTTAAATGGAGCTACAACCTAATGGTAATTTTGAACTTTAGTCATAGTTGAAGGGTAAATTTGAACATTTTTTCTCAAAGAATTGGACACGTGGAGTCCAACTTCTGTTAATGGAAAGAGTAAGTAGGAGACGATTTGTTAACAATAAGGTATGAATGGACCAAAACTGTAATGGAGGAATAAATTGAGCAATTTCAGGTGGTACAGGGGCAATATTTGGACCTTTTCCCTTGAAACGATATAATTTCTATATGATATTGAACAACTATAGTGGTTTGTATTACTCTATAACTCTACATCACTGCATTTACGTATTTGTGCATAAAAAAAAGAAAAGAAATGTCAATCACATTTTGCTCCCATGCTCCAACCAGGAAAGTTCAAAGTTATCCTAGATCAGAGTCATTAAGTTTCTTAATTTTACATGGAAGTACTAACCACAGCTAAGTCCAACTTCTTTCTGTGGGAAGCGTAATGCAAATTACCTTCGATTTGTTTCACCAAGCCTTATCTGTGCACCAAAGGGAAAAAGTTTTTTCACTGTTCCTTCCACAAGGGTGCCCTCTTGCAGATTTAACATTTGCTGTGGAATCCAAGATTCAAGATGAAAAGAAATAAAGTAAGAAAAGAAAATAATCTAGAGAGGTTCTCAAACTATAAATAATTGGAGGGGGGGAATCTTGATAGAGAAAAGGCAACAGAAAAAAGGAACCCTCCCCAAGCAAAAGAAAAATGGGATAAAAAGCATAAATAGAAAAATACACGAAATCATTATACACAAGAAACTGGGGTGTCATGGTGACAAGAACTAACCCAAGCTTCCTTCTCACTAAGTATTAAGTCATTAGTTTCTTCATTTATTCTGGTAATAAGCACATTAATTCGACGCCCCACCTGAAATAACAAAAATAAGATATATTAAGCAGGCAATATATAAAAGCAATCCATGTCATATGGGAGCAGAAGACGCACATTGTGGAGATTTCACGAAATGTTTACATAGAGCAGAGCACATTCTGGTCACCAAAACTTTGCACTTTCCCTTTTATTTTTTCATTTGTATAACAATCTTATACTTTTGGGAAAGATACCAAAGAAGCAGCACTTTGCCACTTACCATTTGGTATGCACAGAGTGAGCTTTAGAAGAATGTTGCCAGCAACAGATTCAGTCGCAGTGCTTCCAACATATTTATTGTTACAACTTAATAAATGTGATTTCATTTGCTACCAAAAAAGGCAGCACTTCCAAGCACTTTATTTTAGTAGTTAAATTGTGAGAGAGGATAGAATGTCGCTTGTTTTAAATGCAGAAGAAGAAATTCATAATGAAGTCCAAAGATACAGATGTAAATTAAATTCAAGGAACATAAGAATTGCGATTGATGAACGCTTAAAGGTTCCAACTTACATTCTCCTTCAGCTCAGTGTAGCTATTAACTCTGTTCATCAATTCAGCCTTTGGAAGAAAAGCCCGTAAGCCCTGCATAACAACATTCAACCTGTTTAGCACAGAGAAGTAGAACTGCAGTGGAGTCATGGAGGAAAGGGGTGACTGGATTACCTCTATTCTTGTAAGAAGACCACCAGTATTCCACTCTGTTATCTTAACCTCAATAGGTTCATTTAGTTGTTTAATCTGTGGCATAAATTAGTTAAAATGCTAAGTTATTGTGCTAATAAACTAGGATAAAAACGACCTAGAATAGAAACACCTAAAAGAACTGAGAACCAAGTAGTATCATCAAATTTGAGCCAGTACTTCGTGACACAGAACTTCCTCAGTCATTCATAGCAATAGTATGTATTTTTACATCTTCTCTCTCAGAGCTCACTCATCCTTCAATTTCCATATTTTCTCATCAACTCTCCTTATGTTTGGTCTTCCACCAGCCCCTTTTTTGTTCAAAATATAACTGGAACCACAATTTTCCTAGAGCTATATTATTTATCAGCATAAGTTGCACATGCAAACAGATCAATGATAAAGCAACTCAAGATGTTCAAATGATGGTACCCAAAAATATTCTCCCAATTCACAATCTAAAATAAAAAACTATTAGAGATTGGTAAATAGGAAAAATATGCTGATTTTCAGGTCCCAAATTTAGAAATAAAGAATATATGATGATGACATTTAGGGCTTCTGAGGAATAATATTATCAATAGCATATGTTTAGAGCCAGATTTAAGTGTTCTTTAACAACATTTAGAACATTCATAGAATCTATGGCTCTATTTACTATAGGAATGCAATGGACCTGAATAGAGCGGAATGGATACAGAGGATTATATCATATAATCAACCTCAACCAATTTGGAATTGAGGCAAAGTTGACTGATTGATGACTACTCAGGCTCAAAATTTAGGAGAATAATACATGACCTTTTATAATAGTTGTTAAGGAAAAACAATTCCTGAACGAATAATAGGTGCCTCCTCGAGCTAGCAGTGTAACAAAAAGGACAACTAAGCAATACAGATCAAAGTATAATCGTTCTCAGAATGGGCAAGTGATCTAATTTTAAGCTTTAAGTACATTTTCGAACAAGTTTTTAATATCTCCAAGATGAAATTGCAGGGCAAGATTACACCTTAAGCAATTCAAGTGAAGAAATATTAGTATGGAAATAACAAATATCTAGAACAATTTGTGGTAAGATCCAGTTAATAAAACATAGAGTACTTTAGTAGTTCCATTAATAAGGTAAAACATAAAGCTAATACCAACTTATGCAGCCAATTGATTGGACTAGGTAACAATCAAGTCCCCTATCGATGAAAATCTAAACAACTTTGCATATTACAAGAGAATGAAAGTGCGAAAAGAACCTGCCTCACTCGATGCCAGGCAATGCGTCTAAAGAGCCTTCTTGTTGAGAGTAGTGGTCGACCACTGAGAGTTCTTCCAAGAATCTCAGCAAAAAGTACAGTCCCAGGTTCCACAACAGGCTTCCCTGACGTTGATTCCCCACTAATTGCATCATCGTAGCTCACAATTCCCATTTTCCCTCTCACCATAAACTCCTCAGCATCCTTCTCTAAATCACACAGCAAATAGCCCATCTCTTTGTCATACAAAGGCAAAACATCCTTAGTTAACATTGTACCCAATAGGTCAGCACCAACACTCACATCAAGCTTATTCTCATTCCCCGAAACCACAACACCTACCACCAAATCACCCGGTTTCGGTTCGTAATACTCTACGCTAACCTTCTTACTCTCTTCTACAACTGGATGAACCTCTTCCTCCTGTTCTATATCACTTTCTTCTTCATTGGACTCCATAGGCTTAAATAACTTATAAAATGGCTCCAAAACTTCATCTTTACTAACTTTTTTCTGTTCCTCCTCTACATCTGAGACAACCCCATTATCTATTTGCTTTAAATATGGCTTATTATGCAATTCAAGCTCTTCATTTTCAGGCAATTCATCCAATTGGGTAGTCCTAAATTCTTCAAATATTTCATTTTTAGAGCAAAACGAAACATGGGTATGCAAACTTATTTGATAATTCCAATGGAGTGAGAGATTCTTGGAAGATTTTTGGGTTCTAGCTAGTGGGTATTTGGGAGAAAGGGGAAAAGCTGAGAATTGGGTAGCTGTGTTGGAAATAACAGAAGTGTTGAGGGGCAAAATTGGATTGAAAATAGAGAAAGACTTACATGGAAGAAGAAGAAGAAGTGGCATGTCTGCTCATCAGCTCGAATTGCCGCTTGTTTCGTTATCTGTTTACAGTTGGCTTTGATATTTTTGAAAACCCGACAGACAGACAAATGGGCCGAAGAAGTATTGGGCCTAAGGGCCACAAAGATATTGGGAAAGTTTAAAATGTAAATTTTAGGAATAGCAAATATAAAAATAATATTTGCGCTTTATAGTTACACTTTTGCTATTTGCGCTCCAAAGCAAACTATGTTTGTATAAATCGGGCATCTGTATCTATGAAAATTGCATTTGTATATGTATATGTTCTTTGTGTTAGGTAAGAGTGGCGATCGAGTTAGGAGAGAGAGAGGAGAGAGGCGAGTGAGAGAGTGGAGAGAGGTGAATTGTATATGCATATCAATTAGATAATTGTATATATGTAACAACTATGTATATGTATCAATGATTATCTTGTATATCTGCATAAAATTTTAATTTGTATATAATTGAATCGAGTTAAAACATTTATATTTGTATATCAAATATCTCTCTCACTTTATATAAACATAAATTATACATTGAATTTGTATAATTTGTGTCTGTATAAACCGAGAGAGAGAGAAATGGGTCGGGGAAGATTTGTATTAGTATAATTATAAATGTATAGGACAGAGAGATATATATTTGTATTTGTATCTATAGTCTTTCTCGCTTTATACAAACACAAACACAATCAATACATTTGTGTTTGTATAAAGTGAGAGAGGCGGGGGAGAGAACTGAGAGTGGCGAGCGAGATTAAGGGGAGAGAGGCGAATGACAATGTGTTTGCTATGAATTGGAATTAAATGAAACTATAGTTATACCATTTATTTTGAATTAATAGTTTGTTATAATGCACAATTTTCCAATTATTAAACTAGTAAAAAATTAGCAATGTATTTATGGAAAATAGTTAAAGTTTAAAAAAATTACAAAAAAAGCAATATATTGTTTTTATAGAAAATACTTCTCCTCTCTCCCTTGCCTCTCTAGTCCCCTCCCTCTATGTTGCCCTCTCCTCTCTCTCGTCCCCTTCTCTCTCTCGTTGTCCCCTCTCCCTCTTGTCTTTTCTCTCTCCTGCCCTTTATCCTGCCCTCGCCTCTCTCTCGGTTTTTCACTCATATGTCAATAAGAAGAAATACATTCGAATTTATTAGGTATCAATTGTATTTAATCAAATATAGGTGAGAGTTTTTGCATTTTATTTCAATTGAATTAAAAAAAAAATATTTTATATCTTTTGTATCAATTGTATTTATATTCATACGAATACCATATGTATTCTATCAAATATTTTTGTATCCAATCAAAGAGAGGATGAATACAGTTGTATTCGTTGTATTTCGAATACAATTAATACAAAATAAACACAGGATACAATGCAAAATAAATACAAAATACAATTGATACAAAATAAATATAAAATACAATGCAAAATAAATACAAAATACAGTCATTTGTCTTCTCTTTCTCGATCTTGCTCGCCTCTCCCCCCTCTCTCGATCTTGCTCCTCTCTCGATCTCGCTCACCTCTCTCCTTCATTTTGTTACAAAACAGTTTTTATTTGCATTCTTTTTCTCCAAAATCAACTAAAAATACACTTTCTCCCCTCTCTCCTAGATCTCGCTCACCTCTCTCCTCTCTCTTTCCCTAACATTTTGCTATTATCAATAATTAAGCACACTATATCTATAGAGTCCTATTTAAGGCCTAATATTTGCTATTTTTGTAAGTTTCCCAAAGATATTTCACCAGGATATTGGGCTCACTCTTGACGTGGATGAAAAGTCCTAGACATATAGATAGCTAGGAGGATGAACTACAATGGGTACCAATAGAACCCATAGAAGTGGATCACTCGCATAAATATTGGGTTGGTTTTACGCAACAAGTGTCTATCATATTTGGGATGAAAGAAACTCGAGGTGATTCTCAAAACAGTGCACACCTACTGCCAAGAGATTAAATGAAATATGTCTCTAATTGCACATCAGGGAACAATTTATAGCGAAGTGGAAATCAATTCTTGATCAATTAAATATGCATTCCTGTCTAGACTAATTTCCGTAATTACTAAGTATAGATTGATAGGTGGTCTCTCAAGAATTAGTTCTTCAGTCCAAAATAAACTAACAGATGTACATATACTATTTGGTTAAATGAAAACTACATAAATCCACTAATTTTGATCCTAATAATTAGAATTCACGACAGTTTCAAATATTACTTCTTGTACCATACTTCTTCCTTTGGATACATGTATCATTATTCGCCAGAATATGTATCCGACGATTTTAAAAATCGGGATACATGTTTAATTAATTTTGGAAATATTAATCAAATCCCTTAATATAAGGGGGAAATCAAAGAGTGTATATATGTTTAATTAATTTCATTTTATTACTCTTTGAAATAATAAATTCATTAATATTATTAGTAAAGGATAAAAACATAGTATATTTTGGTTATGAAATTTGATTAATTTCAACTTATTTTCCTTAAAATAATGAATTCATTAATTTGATGTATCTATTATCAATATATGATGTATCCAACAAAATAAACATCTAGCTACATAAGTGTATGGTATTTAGTATTAATTTCATGTACCTATTTATATGATCTAACGTTAAATTCATGTATCTATTTGCATGTATCTAGTATTAATTTGATGTATCAAATATCAATTTCATATGTTATATCCAAAAACATGTATCTCGAATACATATTGGTATGCATCTACATCTAATTATGTGTATCTAAATATGCAATGTAATTGAAACACATTAATTTAGGAACAAATCACAACTATAGAGTATCTATCGTATCATTAATCCAAAAAAAAAAAATCAAAATTAATACCCAAGAAAGATTAGATACATGCATACTTAATAAGATACATTGATAAGTACTAGATACATATAATTGCATCTTAATTATGTGTCATATACATCAATAACATGTGTAAATCTCCACTCATTGAAACTTTCTCATTACGTTCATGGCTGGTCACGATATCTCACAGTGGCGATGTTTGCTTCACTTTTTTAATTTATTGATGTTGCTCATTGCGATTAGATTTGACGGACCTCCGTCACATCTACCTAAAATTCAACATAAACACTCACCTAGTTGGACCTTTCGACCTCTTAATTGCCTCCGTCGTCATTCGATCTCTGGTTAGTAACAATATGAAAACAAAAGGTTATAGATTAATTATATGAATATACATTGATACATTTAATTTCAAGAGGGTAAGAAGCAAGAAATTGATGAACAACTTGCACATAACTTCTGATTGGCTGCGGCAGAAACAATTTTAGGAGTAAAAAGGTTGCTAATGTTAATTAGTAGGAGTGGGGGGAGATATTGATAGGATTAGAGATTGGTTGTTATTAAAACATTAATTGTGGAGTTTAAATATAAGATAATTAATCAATCTTAATTTTAAGTGATGTGGGCATCTTTGATTGTATCTTTAAAATATATGATATAAAATATTAAAAGTAGTAATATATGTAATTGTTTGAAAGTAGAGGTAAAATTAGTATATATAGTAGTGATGTATGTCTAGTTAAGTAGTTTTTCTTTGGCCAAACACATATGCAGACCCTTAAACTTGTCCCTAAATTTCATTTTGACACTCCAATTCAACCTTGTTCCATTTTAAGCCTTTAACTCCAATTTTTATGTTTCATTTTGGCACTTCTAAGTGATGTGGCAGAGTGTGTGCATCACACTTTCTCTAAGAGAGTGAAATACAAAAAAAAATAAAAAAAAATAATAATAATAAAAGATTAATCCTTCAACTCTATTTTTTTATGTACCATTTAAACACAAAATACTAATTTTATGATTTCTTTATTTCTATATATGCTCTTCAACTGCAATTTTGCATTTTAAAAATCGTCGTTCATCCATTAGTTATTGTAAAAAATTCAAATTGATGGATGGTCATTGATTTTTTAAAAAAGTAACAAGTTCTTTTTGAGAGTTTTCCTGTATTTTTGCGTGAAAAATAATCGAAGAAAGTGCGTCGATTTTCTTTCTTAAGAAAATCAATGACAACCCAACGAAGTCTATCGAGTTTCAATATTTGTTTATAGTGTTATTAATTAGCAATGAGCATGAATTTTTTTTTTACTCGTATTTAGTTGAATGAAAAATTAGAAAGCCGATATTTGAGTTAGTCCAAATAGATTAGACATGAAAAAAAAATATGTGGTGTTTTTTTAATTTAATTATTTGTTTTAAAAAGAAAATCAACACACTTTTGTCGATTATTTTACACACAATTATATACAGAAACTCTAAAAAAATAATTGATGTTCATTCATTATTTTTTTTTAAAAAAAACTTTGATTTTTAAAATGAAAAAGTGGAAATGAAGAACATAAATAAAAATGAAGAAACTTGTCATTAAAAATACAACATAAAAAGTTTCTTCATAAAAAGTGTGTTGATTTTTTTTTTAAAACAATTAATTTAATTAAATAACACCATATATTTTTTTTTTCTATCTAATCTATTTGGACTAACTCAAATACCAGCTTTCTAATTTTTCATTCAACTAAATGCGAGTAAAAAAAAACACATGTTCATTTCTAATTAATAACACTATAAAAAATGTTGAAACTTGATAGACTTCGTTGGATTGTCATTGATTTTCTTAAGAAAGAAAATCGACGCACTTTCGTCGGTTATTTTTCATGCAAAAATACAAGAAAACTCTAAAAAGAAATTGTTACTTTAAAAAAAAATCAATGATCATCCATCAATTTGAATTTTTTACAATAACTAACGGATGAACGACGATTTTTAAAATGCAAAATTGCAGTTGAAGAGCATATATAGAAATAAAGAAATCATAAAATTAGTATTTTGTGTTTAAATGGTTAATTAAAAAAATAGAGTTGAAGGGTTAATCTTTTCTATTTTTTCAATTTTTTTTTATTTTTTTTTTCACTCTCTTAGAGAAAGTGTGATGCACATACTCTGCCACATCACTTAGAAGTGCCAAAATTAAACATAAAAATTGGAGTTAAAAGGTTAAAATGGAATAAAATTGAGTTGGAGTGCCAAAATGAAATTTAGGAACAACTTTAAGGGTCTCTATATGTGTTTGGCCTTTTCCTTTTTTTTTTCTTTTTTTTTTTTTTTTTTTTTTTTTACAGTTTACCAACC
Source organism: Solanum bulbocastanum (assembly GCA_037074985.1). Lineage (NCBI taxonomy): Eukaryota > Viridiplantae > Streptophyta > Magnoliopsida > Solanales > Solanaceae > Solanum > Solanum bulbocastanum. The sequence goes on along the minus strand of CM073600.1, from coordinate 52,351,033 downwards.
AAAAAAAACCATAAATATATGTAAGAATGGCATGGGCCGGCCGCTATTTTGGCCCATATTAAAGTTCATTGGATGTGAATTTTATGCTTTAACTATTTGTAAAGAGTTTTCCAATGAACCAGTCAACCAATTAAACCACATAGTTCATATTTAATGATCTTTTATCAAATAATTGTTTACTACACAATATCATTATTGTTGTTCAGAAAAAGTATTCGATTACTGGATTGATATTTTGCAACACATGTAAATTGATCGTACGATTATTTGAAAAATAACTGCTAGAGACAATTCGACATGACAAAAACAACATCAAAATTACATGTCCAAAAACACAAGTCACTTATTAATTGAAACGGTTCAGAATAAAACATGCATTTGTGATTAAACCAGGGGCGGCTCAACGTAATTGAGGGCCTAAAGCGAAATTTCAATTCGGAGCCTAAAATATAATCAAATTTCATATACATATTTATTCAAAATTTATTTTTCTTACACTATTTAGATGAAAATTATTAGTATTTTAATATATTTTTTTTAGTTATTAGTTTTAAGTAAGATTTTATCAACTCAACATTGAAAAACATCCTTTTAGTGAGACAATTATTATATGAATTGTTAACATAATTATACAAGTAATAAGTTGATAAATATTAAATAGAAATAAGATTTAGAACCATAGAATTTGACGCAAGAAGTTGATGACTTGATATATCCCATTTTAATATGATTGTAGTAATGCTTGAAACTAAAATTTAAAACGAAATAAAAAAGAATTTGTAATTCACTTTGTTCAATACTTTTCACTATTAATTCTTATTTTTAACAAAGTACTAAAGATGTTAAAGTGGGTAAAATAATATATTTTTAAAAAAATTATACTTTTTATCATAAATAATCAATTTTTTATATAAAAATTTTAACACATAATTTATTCTTGATAAAAATTTGAGGCCCCCGAAATTTGGGGGCCTAAGGCAAAAGCCTTATTTCCGAAAGCATAGGGCCGGCCCTGGATTAAACCTTTTGAAAACATCAAGTAATGCGTTAAATTTTAAAAAATAGTTATATAGTCCAACTCCATGAAATTGTTGAATCCCCGACCTCCCCTATTAATATCTTTATTTGACACTTGATTTAAAAAATTCAATAACACGTTTATAGTTTGAATCGTCACCCCAAACACCTTTTGCTATAAAGATGCTAAACATTAGAATGATCTAAAAATTGAATCGAATCAACTATATAAAGGAGTCAACATTGGACGAGGTTTATCATAAAATTTAACTTACACAAACATAGTCGTACTATCAATGTCCGAAACTGATCTAACCCTGAAATGTCGTGTCATTTTGAATTAGTTTTTTTTTTTTTGAACTAGCTATTAGAATTCATCCTGAATAGTTCAACGATCAATTTGTTTTATAAGTATTAAATACTTTTAAAGAAAACAAATCTTAATTAGCTTAAGAATATTATTTTGAATTAAATCATTAGAGAAGACTATAGAATCTGGACCGCTCGAACCTAAGCAAACCTAATAAATTTAGCTTGGTTGAAGCTAGACCTACCCTAATCAAGTTGTCTTGTCTCGCATTCATCCCACTTCATTGTCATTCCTAAAAAATTGTAAAGCACACTTTGCTTCCTCTCTAAAATGAAAATAATTGTGGTCCTAATCATAGACCGAATAGGTAAATGGGGATCATTTAGTTAATTGAACAATAAAATGAAAAAGAGTTTAAATTTAATACAATAATAATGTACCAGTTATGAATGTCATGATTCAAAAGTCGAGATCATGATGACACACACTTTGAGAACCCCAAAAATAGTGTGTAAGCCGAAAGAACTAACATATACAAGACTCCTAAAGGAAAGTAGACCATAAATGATAGAAAACAACAAAGAATTTCTAAAAACTTGGTAGCATAAATATAAAGAGCATCTATTACAATTTCAGAATCTGAAATACATCTCAAGTCTTTAAAAGGAAAGTTAAAGACTTATAATGATAGATGGAGACTAGTGGTGATCCAGAAAGCAGGATCTCACCACAACTCCGAAAAAGATAAATCAGTTGGATCCAATCAACCGCCACGAGGATCCTCTGACTGTGATCTGCATCAAAGAGATAATAAAAGTAGGGGGTGAGCACAATCCACATATACTTAGTAGGTTAGACCGATTGAGCATAAGCAACTAATCAGACTAGGAAATAAACTATGAAACGCTTCCACTTGCACGCAGAAAAGTCCCACTTCAACAGTGATGCCTCAATTTATATAATAATAGTGCGAATAAAATAAACACATAAGGGTACATATAATATTCAAATCAACATATAAGCAAGTTACACAACACAAAATGCGATGCAGTGAGATGATGAAATGATGGAATGATGTGGTGGTACCTAGGTCGTCGCACAACATGTCGTATACACCTTAACGAGCCTCTAGCTTCTAGACAAGGACCCATGGGGGGATCACTGTCCATATACCAATCTCAATGTCTCATCAACTTATCACCTCAGCGTGGTCAAGGATATAACTAAGGTGTTACATTTTCTTTCTTAAAAAAATAGTATTTCTCCACTTTCTCATAGTCCGATGAACAATGATATGTTGAATGAGGATGAATGCTTCACAACACATACAACACAAAGACATAATGAATTCATTAAGGATTTTACATAGTATAAAGTTCTCAAACTCAACAAGTCATGAAACACACCTCAAATGATAGAGATAGTGAAGGAATCCATTTAAAATCAGTCTTTACCACTTAGAAAAACATTTCTTTCATTTTAAGATGATCAAACATTAACTCAAGTCCCTAACTTAGGCATCTTAATGTCAAATGTAAGGATAAGTCACACAGCCCGTTGCTCAGGCAATTACTCACATATCACAAGTTTTCAACAATAATTGTTGGTTTCACACGAACCTCCGCACACGCTAAACATCACAAATATGCATCACACAGACTAAACAAGAGTGTTAACACTTAACAACCTCTAAAACACATACTACAACCCATTCCATAGTTGACTCCCTAATTAAAAAGATCACTTACTCATCTAAGTCTAAAAGAGGGATAGTCAAACCTACCTCGAAGGCCGAAACTTCACTCGAATAACTCTATTGAAACACTTAACCACGGAATCACCGGAACGATCCTCAACTATCAAGAATGGAACTAGTTCATCAAAAGTAGCCCAATGATACCCATATTAATAGGGTTTGAAATCAAAGGTGAAAATAGTCTAAAAATCACTTTGAAAATCAAAAGGTTAAAATGAGATTTTTAATTGCAAATCAAGTTCAACAAGCTAAGAGAAGTTCGTGGTTGAAAAATTCATTAAAAACAAACAAGAATCAAACTCCAAATCAAGAATTTACTAATTTAAGTTTTCATATTTTAATTAATATACTTTTTTTGAAAGTTTATGTTCCATTCACCTATTTGGCCATTATTCAATTTGCTACCATTAATTTAATTAATACAGATGTAAGACAACATTTTAGAAGGGCATTTGATAAATAAAATAAAATCAAAAATTCATCCAAACGGCCACTTGTCCCAACAACACAAGTTCCTATTAAAACGTCAACGTGGCTTTGTCTACAGTTTTCATCAGCATACTTAATTAGCTTATCCAAGAGAAAATTATAAAAAAAAGTTCATTATCACTGTCAAAGGTCTACTATTCAATTTTGATTTTCCATTCCGTCACCTTAAAAGTTTAGTAACCGGCACCCAATTAAATTTGAATTCACATTTTAAATTTTTTTACGTTGACGATTAAAATGCTCCTACACAAAAGTAATTCTATCTATAATATTATTCATACTCAAACATCTAACTAAAGATGAAAGATAACCCTTATTGAATAAAACTAATTATATAAGAGAAACTATAGTTTTAAAAAATAATTATTTATATAATATGCAGTTAATATTGAATTTTCATGACTTATTTGTCTATTTATTCCTATACTCTATATTTTAAATTTTGTTACTGAAAATCCTAATGTCATAACCAATTAACAGTACTAATTACTAAAATCACTATATTTTTTTCTTAATAAATGAAAAGTATAAACATAAGTAAATTAGTTGAAGAATAAGATTAAGACTTCCAACTGGTACTGTTTAGGTATGATCTGGAAGTAATTATATGACACAAGTCACAAGCATTGACTATATAGCACATGCAATGTTTCACAAACTTACTACTATGATTTCCACTAATCAAATTAGTCCACTTATATTAAAAGATGTTACTAATTGTTAAAATAAAATATTATAATGCTTGTTGTCCTCATTCATATTGTATCGATCGATAATGGAGTTTTGATTAATTGATAAAATTCCTACTAAAATATGTAACCTCAAGTCGTTTTCTACACTTCTACACCAATCAAATGCCGTTCATAGAAGGTTCCTGGTAAAGGTTTTTATTCGTAATTAAATGAGGTTTAAGTTCTATGAACCAATAAATCGACAATATAGACATATAACATGTATCTCTTGATTGTAGTTTGATATGTTGTGACTAATTCGATGTATTCTGAAATATAAATATATTTAACTTTTATTTATTATTATTTTTCACATCTATGTATATACATAATATATGTTCAAGTTGAAATAAAGGAGTTTTGTTGAAATTGTGACTTCTATATCGTGTTAATCACGACTAATATGATAACTCAAAAAATTAGATGATAACGAGTGGCTAGCGTTATGCGTATGGGTTCATAGGAAATTAATAACTTTTGTTTAAATTTTATATTTATATTAAAACATCCATTAATCATGTAAAGATATTTGCTTAAACAAGATGAGTTACTATAGCAAGAGTCAAGAGACGAGTTCAAAATTTAAAGTTACTATAAAACCTTCATCAACTTTAAATTTTGAAATCGCCCGCAAAGGTTATAAATAGCCGGTTGAATTTTGCTAATAATGTAGTTTTTTCAAAAAAATAAATAATTGTTGCCACTATATATAACTTAAATATATTATTGATTAACCTATTAAATTGCTTCCTTTTTTCCCTCCTATGTCATGTCATAGGTTCGGTTTGTCGGCCTTAAATTAATTACTAATTTTAAGATAGGATAAAACTAATCTTTGATACAATTAGTGCAATATAATTAGTTAGTCAATCACTATACTATATACACGTATAGCGATATTAGTTGAGATAATCATCATGAGCATGTGATAAACTAATTAAATTAATTCCTTGTACGCATCATAAATTAATTAATTTCGAATAATGGGGAAACAAGAATAAGAATATATTCTTCTGATAGATAGAGTCATCAAATAAATCTAATGATATTTGAGAGTAACATGTGGCCATTATCTGTATAACATAGATTTTTGTTCTTAAATTTAATTTTCATCACTTGAAAAGTCCAACTTGAGTACTTGTGATTATTTTAATTTATTAGCATTGATAAATGCCAAATCTAAAAATAATTAGGGGGGACATGATGCAATTCATCAATATCAACAACAAATTGTATATATAATGTAGGCTAGCTATAAAAATTGAAAGGTGGTTTGGTAGCTGAATTGAGTTATGTATGTAGAGATTAGTTATGAGTGAATATATATATATATATATTAGTTATTTCACTTTCTATCCTGCATAAAATAATATATGAATTTCCTCATATTTTATACATTTATTAGTTATGAAGGTTTCTAAATTGTCAATCAAATATCGTATTAATTTTATACACGAATAACTTATTTCCTAATTACCTATGACCGAATATCGTATAAGTCATACAAAAATTAATACATATATAAATTTGTTTCTTATCCAACTATCAAACGACTTATTCCAAACAATTAGAAATACATAGTTGTCATGAGTATCGAAACTTCTCCGAGTTAAGATTTAATTGAATCCCCTTCGACGAATAATTACTACTTATAAAATAAAAATAAAAATATTTTTTTTTTGTGTGCGAGTAAATATGAATTGATGAAATCCTTCGACTTAAAGATGTGTCTAGTCTAGTATAGTAGTAAAAGTGACGTAAAAACTGCTAGTTTGAATCTTAGGTGTATTAAGTTTTGTATTTTTACCCTTTTAACTTTAACGTAAAATTATCTTATTGATTTTTTTGATTTCACCACTTATAATAAATGCAAAAAGGCACTAATAATAGAACATTACCGGTGTGTTTAGTATAGAAGAAAACATTAAATGTCTTCTTGTTTTCTTATGATTGGTTAAGTAAAACGTTTGGAAAACATTTTTCTAGAAATTAGAAAAAAGAAGTTATACAAGTTAGGTAACACTTTTTCATATCGATTGTTTCATTTCACGCTTCAAGTATACCTTGTCCGATCTTCATTCCCACCGGCCAACTCCATAGCCCTTTTCCCCACCACCTCCTACCCCCACAAGCTACACCACCTCTCATATTCGTATATATATATATATATATATATATTTAGAATAATATTTTTTTACTTGTCAATGACTAACTAGACAAGATCCGAGCGATAAATGTCTTAGTAACGTCAACTCAAAGAAGTTGCAAGGAGTTTTCATTCATTAATTCATTGCACCATAACCCAATGTTAATCACAATAACATGACTTTCTATTATATTAGTAAAAACATTTTGACGCTACAAATTTATCATACGTGTAAACGACAATACCATACCCTACTTGTCAAATTTGGTGTCATTAATGAAAGCAATCTATCCACTTTTTTAATTTCTAATTTTGTGAGGAAACAAGGAGAAAAAAAGACGCAATTATGAAATTGTACCAAAAAATTCGAGATTTCGAACTAGAGAATTTGTTGACTTTTAGAATTAATTTCCATTTAATTTATTGATGATGATTTCTACACCATTGAAACTAAGATAGGGTGATAAAAAATCCAGTGATAGAGACAAAGGGCTAAAAAAAAAGTCTATAAATAACAAACACCCTACTTCATCTGTTTCATAATAGTTGAGTATTTTACTAAAAAATAATTATCTTATATTAGTTGTTCACCTTACTAAATAAAAAAAAATATTTATTAAGATTTTCCTTTTTCCTATATTACTCTACCAATTAATTATTTTTTAAAGTGTTCACATATATTTGTAAAATTTTCAAGAAGTTTTCTAAGAATGAGTAAATAAAAATATCTTCTTATTTATGATTTCTTAATATGCGTGTAAAAAAAAAAAACTTATCAACTGTAACAACCTGATTTCGTCGTTAGAGAAAAGCCAATGAAGAAAGAATTGGGGCCAGAAAATTTTTTCGTAGTAACTTAGAGATTTCCTAGCCTAGTCCAGATTTGGACAAAATCGGAGTCTGAGGTCTAGGGAAATCTGGTAATAAATGAGAAATCTAAGTATGATTTTGATTACATGAGTAGTTAGATGAATCGTTAAGGAATCTGTACGACTTTACTGAAGTGAATTCGGGTGAGTAGAACTTTCGAAATCGATCTTAGCGTGAGCGGTATTTCTGAGCGTCGTTGGTTAAAGGTGTGTTGTGAAATGGGGGTCTTGAAATTATTAAAATAGCTCACTGGTTCCGTGCAAGCTGCTGGGATGGGATTTCTGCCGCTAGGGTGGGGCCTCTGTAGCACTTAAGGTCATAAATGTCACACCCCAAACTCGAGGGGGGCAACTGACTCCTAATACCAAAACTCAGGCCCGAGTCGACCCTGCTGAACCATTTGCTACTAGCGTATGGTAGCCACACACAATCAAGGAAACAAACAAGTATATCTCGGCTTAAAACTAAGCCCTCGGCTCGCAAGGCCCCCCGTCAACTGATTTTATAAAAGAAATAGCTACTCCTAGAAGATTATATAAATAAATAGTCAACTAGCACAAAAGTCCTGATTGGGCCGTCAAAGCCATTATAATGTCTATACCAAAACTAAAAGCATATATATATCAAGTAAATACATCAAACAACTCACAAGCTTCAGAAAAGCAACAACCTAGGCCAGTGGCTAGCCAATCGGATAAAAGTCAATCCTGCTGCTGAGGAGGTCTACTGGTCGTTTGTCGGGACCTGCATGTATGAATGCAGCGCCCCCAAGGCAATGGGGCGTCATTACAAAATAATGTACAGAGTATGAAAGGTTATAGACTTAGTGAGCAAGTATCATAATATACCAAAAGTAATCACGTAAGGAAATCAAAATTTTAAATAAGCATGCTAACCCGCTACTGAATCTAAAAATAACAAAATGATCAAACATCAACCTAACCAAGCCCCTATAAGCTTGGCAGGTACAAACAACATACCACTTACCTAGGCCCCCATAAGCACAGAAGGTGCCAAATCAATTGTATTTGTAAGAAGTCACATAGCCCTTTTTGGCAACTATATGGCCTCGTAGGCACATAGCCTTCTTAGGCAACATCATAACTCTATGGGCTACACATATCCCTTTTTTGCATCAACATAGCCCTGTAGGCAACACATAGCCCTCTTTGGTGTCAAAATAGCCCGTAGGCAACACATAATACTTTTTGGCATTAATATAGCCCCGTGGGCAACACATATCCCTCTTTGGAAATAACATAGTCCTTTTAGACAACATCATTGCCCCCATAGGAAGTTCATAGCTCAACAACTAACCACAATAGCCCCAAGGGCGACAACGAACTATTGAATAGGCTAAAGGCGAGCAATTTAGCTATAAATAATCTATATGAATAATCTTCAAGTCGTTCCTAACTTAGGGTCGTTCTTAACAGATTATGAATCCCTAAAATAAGGGTTTATAACCACTCAATCAGCCAACCACTCACAATTACATCTACAAGATCACCAACATAAACTACCTCTAAAGAAACATGTCGACGAAGGGAATTACCTTAACAAACCTTTCCAATAAACGCTCGAAAGACCGTAGTTCCTTCACGAAAGTTGTTCCTTGTGTCCTAAGCTTCACAAACATTATATATACACAACTGGTATGCACATATAAACAGTTTATAATTAATCTTAAATCGGCAGATTTGCCATACTGCCCCAACTTGTCAACACGTCTGTAGAAATTCATAAAAACAATCATAAAAGAGTCCCCAGATGATTACCTTCGTTAACCAAGTTTAAACCTTGAAGAAACACCAATAACTATAAATTTATATCTTCAAAAACCAGCTCCAAACGCGGCTAATAGAAGGGAAAAACGATTGCCACGTGTAGGGATTATGTTTCTAGGTATGGGGGGCAATGTTTAATGGTAGAAATCGTCAAAAACTAATCTTCATCATGCTAGAACTCCATAGGAACCCTCTCTTAAGCTTTCTCTCTAGTAAAACCCTCATAACTTTGACCCGACCCAAATTCGACCCGGATTTTGCTCCGACAGTCCCTAGTAAAACCCTCATAACTTTTTACTCTGATGCCGGTTTGATACGAGGTTTTGTGCATTGCAACTAGACTTGTAGGCTTTCAATTTAATGGATAATAGGCCTTCTAACCCTTTATATATTGGGAGAAAACATCCAATACATTTGACTTAAATTTCAGAGAAATCTTTAAAAAAGAACTTACGATAACTTTCGCCAACTTTTATTTTTCCACTTACTTAACTTCACAACTTGAGATACAATCCTCGAACACTTAAAATATGGCATACCACATCATTCTTAATTTATTACCCACCCTCCTTGACTTCCCATGAAGATACGAGTTAATTTAGACGTTTTAAAAAGTTTACTCTAAATAAATCCCAAAACATCTTTATTCTGCACTTTTTGACTTTGAGAGCTAAGAAACAACCCTATACGAGTTCTTAACTATTTTTCACCATTCTTGAGGCTAAAGGAAAGGTTTTAACTCTCCGAATCTGTTCTTCGATCCGTAGAACGTGTTAGAATGGGTAATTATTGATGGGGGAGGATTTTGATCTAGATTCCATAGTGGAAAAAACCCAAATTCGGGTATTAGGATCTTGGGTTTGGTCTAGGGTTATTGGGTTTGTCATAATCCGAATAATTAGACCTTTGATTGTTGATCCTTGTGTATAAATTGTTGTTCGTAGACCTAAAACAAGCGGAAAGGATCCGAAAAGCGAAGATTCAAGTACCTTAGGGGATTCAAGCTTGGATTCGAGGTAGGTGATGGTTGTGATTTCATGTTGATGTGATATATGTTTGTAATTGCTTATTATAATACATGTATGCATGCGAATATTGCATTATTAATCACCCTAATCGTAAATGAAGATAATTGAATAATTGTATGCTATGAATCACCTCTTGTTGTATGATTGTGAGAATATACATTGTGATTGTGATTTGTTGAATGGATCGGGTGTTGCATTCTGACACACTAACTTGGATCGGTTGCCACGTTCCGGCATAAACATGAGATCGGTTGCCACATTTCGGCAAAAACATAGGATCGATTGCCACGTTCTGGCATAAATATTAGATCAGCTACCACGTTTCGGTATGCTAACAGTTTGGGTGTGTGTTCCATGAGAGGACCATTGAATTGGGTTTCGTGAGAGGACCATTGAATTGTGTTATGTATGTACTTGTGATGAGTTCATTCATATCTAATGATGATTGATATTGGAAGACGGTATGTTGCTCTAAATTGATATAACTATGATATGTGAGAATCGTGGAGTGATTCATTACTCGTATATCGATCTTGATGATATTGTATATGTTTGATATGTGCATGCGATTATATTGTTGTATTGACTAATATATGTTACACTTATTGGGATAGCCACGTGATCTTACCAGTATACTGTGGTTGTTTACTGATACTGCACTTGCTCTTTCTTTATTGAGTACAGGGCATCTTCAGGTGGCTAATGATAAACCTCAACTGTGTGACTATTGAGCGTGACCGTATTCAAGGGTGAGCTAGTTCTTTCAGGCTGCCATAGATCTTTTTTGTTTAAGTCTATTCTTTGCGAACTCAGACTTTTGTTTAAGGTGTTGTTTAGTTTCGGAGTTGTACCTTTGTTCTTAGACTTGTCGTTAGTAGAGTTTTGGTACATTGACTTTTAGGTTCTAGGGGTTGAATTTCCACATTAGTTTGGTTAGTTGTTTGTTAAAAACCTTGTAGATTATGGGGACTCCATTTTTATTGTCATTCAAACCTACTTCTGTATCTTTAAATGCCTTAGTTTTCTTAAAATTTGTTTGTTTGAGTTGTAGTAATGGTTCTCCCACCGAAGGGTTTGTGTTGTTGCCAATCATGACGGTCTGGGTCGTGACATCAACTGATATGGGATAGGGGAGTATTGAATTTATTTATTTTGACACAAAATTATTTGTATGAAAACAAGTTTTCAATTGGGGAAATTACCCAGATACTTAAGCAAACATATACTTCCTCCGTTCACTTTTACTTGTCACATTTCGACCTGCCACACCTATTAAAAAAATAATTATTGATATAGGTATTGTAACAAACTATCCTTATTGAGTCTTGAAAAATGAATTGAAGAAAGAGTATTTAATGCTGAGGGTAAACATGGAAAAGTTTAATTGTCTTTGTTGATATGTCAAAAGTGACAAATAAAAATAAAAATCTATTTTAGGAAAAAATGGCGAGTAAAAGTGAACAGAGGAGTACTAGTTAATTGGTTAACATAGCTACAACTTGAGTTAATTACTATTCACCATTATATTCTAGGCAAAATTACGCGGTCGGGTTTCAATTGTATAAACGTGTTACTTTTCAGAATTTTTATAATATAATCTATATAATTTTTGTATAATGTAATTTGTATAATATATTTTGTATAATTATTTATAGTTCAGATGTTTGTGTTTGTATAAATTAGTTATTTCTAGTTTACACAAAAATAAGTACAAATCAATTGATACTAACAAGTTAATACAAATACGGATGGAGTTTTGTATATTGTAATTTGTATAACTGTTTAAATTTCAAATGTTTGTGTTTGTATAAATTTATTATTTCGAGTTTATAAAAATAAATACAAATCAATTGATACTAACCAGTTTATACAAATACAAATGAAAATAACTCAATTATACAAATACACGTGAATTATACAAATGTACACGTGAATTATACAAATGAGCTGGTCTCCCACAACAACTTAAACTATAGTCACAATCCATAAATATGCAAACTATAGCTAAGGAGCCTAATTAAGTTTATTATAGTGATTATTCGAAAAATTTCCTCTTTTCAATTTGAGCAAGTAGATTTGGACGTTCATGATGTGTTGAATTATTGAAATTCCAATAACAAATTATTAATTTTGTTTAGCAAAAGTTGTTAATCTGAACTGAAATTTAGGTGTAAATGCCTAAACTTTGATCACATGTGTCTAAACTTCAATCATGTGTATATGAACTTCAAGTGGAAATAGCTAAAGTTTTTCGAATTGGATAAATTTTAAAAATTTATAAACTTATAATATAATTTGAAGAGCGGTTGTACACTCCTACTACTAAAAGATTGTTGGGAAAAATACTATAATATTGATATTGGATTGAAATTACAAAGTAGTAAATAGCTTATCACAAACATTGTGTTGTGGCAAGCCATTGCCTTGAAAGTGATTTCGGCCTGACTCCGGTGCAAATCGTTGTAGCCGGTCACTCCCCAAGGTTCCATAGTTACTCTCAAACACGATTCGTGGCTGAAAGTTTGGAGATTGCCCAAACCCAATTGCCCAAAAATATTCTAAGAATAAGCTTAATAAAAGAAAGGAGGAAAAACTTTTTCTCTTCTTTTTTGTTATTTGTTGTATATGTCTTATGCTCACAAAAGGTCATGCTTATCTAGATATTTCAAGAGGAGGAGTTTCGAATAGAAGAGTTAAATTTTCATTTTGAGAAACGGATTGTCAAGGTTAATGGGATTAAAGACCATTACTTCACTTTTACAAAAATCTCCTTGTTTGTCTTTTGAAACGAATATGATTTCTCCTTTGAAATGTATTATTGTTGTATCTTTGCATTATACTTAATTAGAATAGTTAGAATTAACTCATCTAAAGAATTTACTCAACAATCCCCCACCAATGCAAAGATAAAAAGTAAGAACTGACTTTTGGGCAAAAGGAAGGAACATGTACTTAAGTGTCAATATCTTTCGATTTGAATTGACACGTAGTGGTATGAGGCAACAACTTAATATCCACAACGTGAAGTACTCTTGAACTGAGTGGATATAAATTGAGAACCCCATAACACATACCATATCCTTAAATTTAAGCAACCTCCGCGATACAAAGTGCTTTTATGGTCATGTACACACACTTTGGGTCTTATGGGTGCTCTAGAAAGACTACCCAATTCTTTCATAAAAGGAGACCACACCTTTACACTCATGTAGGTGATTCCATCAAGTCTATCTCAAATAAACCACCTTACGACTATAGAATCATTAAGAGCAAAATAAGCTCAACCTTATAAAACACTGTCTCACGCCATAGGGATTGAAAATGTGGTGTATATTGAGTCCTAGCGGGTCCACCACATTACCTCAATCAATGGGATTTAGTCCCATCCCCCTCGACGTTTCAAGGATTATTTTCCTTTTCAAGCCCTTGGTCAGAGGAACTGCCAAATTTCTTGTGGACCTTACATATTTCAAGGAAATGACACCCAATTTCAACAACTGTTTAATCGCACCATGTCTGATGTGAATATGTCTCCTTTTTTCCATTGTACATACAATTTTTGACAATTTCATTCGCTGCTTGTGAGTCACAATGAAGAGAGACCGGTGAAACTTATCTTCCCCACAATGGCACATCCGCTAAAAGATTTCTCAGCCACTCAACTTTTTGCCCTGCCAACTCGAGAGCAATGAATTCTGATTTCATGGTAGAACGTGCTATGCAAGTCTGTTTGGAAGACTTTTACGAAATAGCACTTGCATCCAAAGTAAACACGTAGCCACTGGTGGAGCTAATTTCATCATTGTCAGTTACCCAGTTTGCATCACAAAAACCTTCTAAAACAGTAGAAAATTTATTACCAATTCATAGTACCTCTCAAATACTTAGCAAGTGATGAAGAGCATTCCAGTGTTCACTACTGGGATTATGAGTATATCTACTCAATCTACCAAAAGCATAAGCTATATCAGGCCGAGTATAGTTCATGGGAAACATTACACTCCCAATTACTTTAGCATATTCAATTTGAGAAACACTAGATTATTTATTCTTCCTTAAGTGTATGCTGGGATCATAAGGAGTTCTCACTGGAACTATATCAAAACAATCAAATTTTTTCAACATCTTTTCAATGTAATGAGACTGACACAAAAAGAAATCATTAGCAGTTCTTTTGATTTTAACTCTCAAAATCACATCTGCTTCACCTTGGTTTTTCATTTCAAATTTAGAAGACAAAAAGTTCTTGGTCTCATTAATATCATTCACATTAGGACCAAATATTAACATGTCATCTATGTATAAACCTATAATGACACAAACTGAACCTATCATCTTAGAATAATCACAGGTGTCAGATGAAATCACAACAAAGTCATTATCCACTAATGTGATATTAAATTTTTCATACCATTGCTTAGGTGCTTGTTTTAGTCCATACAAGGATTTCCTCAATTTGCATACTTTATCCTCTTGTCCTAGAACCACAAACCCCTCAGGTTGAGTCACATAGATCTCTTCCTCTAAATCACCATTTAGAAATGTTGTTTTGACATCCATTTGATGTTCCACTAAAACATGAATAATGGCTAAAGCAACAAGAGTCCTAATGGTCGCTATTTTAGTCAAAGGAGAATATGTATCAAAGTAATCAACACCTTTCTTTTGGTTAAAACCCCTAATCACAAGTCTAGCTTATATTCATCAATTGTACCATCAAGTCTCAATTTCTTCTTAAATATCCACTTGCTACTTATGGGTTTACAACCCTTAGGCAAATCATACAAGTCTCAAGTGTGATTAGAAACAATAAAGTCTAATTCACTTTTAATAGCCTCTTTCCAAAATATAACATCTATTGATCTCATTGCTTCATTATAAATTTTAGGGTCTTCTTCTACTAAATAGATAGACACTAATTCATCATTTAAAATATTAATATCAAAATTTTCATCCAAGAAAGTAGTGATAAAATCAAGACCAGAATTAGTCTCAACTCTACGTCTTTTACTCCTTTTAAGTTCATTTTGATGCTCATTAGAAATAACATTCGAAGAAGGCACAAGATGAGAATTAACTGACATAGATGTAGAAGCATTATTTTGCACATCACTTGACACATTAATTTTTAAAGGAAAAATATGCTCAAAAAATTTTGCATCTCTAGATTCACAAATAGAGTGATCATTGAGAGACATAAATCTATATGCAGCACTATTTTGAGCATAACCAATAAAGACAGTATCAAAAGTCTTAGAACCAACATTTACTCGTTTAAAATCAGGTAGACCAACCTTAGCCAAACACCCCCACACTTTCAGAAATTTCAAGTTAGGAGCAAATTCTTTCCACAACTCATATGAGGTCTTGTCTAACTTCTTATGAGGGACTTTATTAAGAATATAACATGTAGATAAAACTGCTTCTCCCCATATATTTTCAGATAGACCAGAGCTTAAAAGCATAGAATTCATCATTTCTTTAAGGATTCTATTTTTCCGTTCGGCTACACCATTTTGTTGGGGAGTACAGGGAACACTAACCTCATGTATAATATCATTTTTCTCACAAAAATCTTCTAGAATTTTAGTACTATATTCACCGTCCCTATCAGATCTAAATCTCTTGATTTTTCTGTCTAATTGATTTTCCACTTCTGCTTTGAATTTCAAAAGCATGCTTTCAACCTCATCTTTAGACTTAAGAAGATATACCTTAGTATATCTAGAAAAGTCATCAACAAAAGTAATGTAATACTTTTTTTCACTTTTGCTAACAGTGTTCTTGAAATCTACTAAATTTGAATGTATTAGTTCAAGCAATTCGGTCTTTCTACTAATAACAGATTTGAAAGGTTTCTTGGCATGCTTTGTTTCTACACACAGGACATTTAGAAAACTCATCAGTTTTTATCATAGGAATTAATTTCATTTTTTTAAGTCTTTTAATAGAAGCAATATTAACATGACATAGTCCACAATGCCACAAATTGATAGACTCAACAATATAAGCAGAATTTGAAATACTTTCATTATTGACAATCTCTTGAACAATGTTCAATACAAATAATCCTTCACTAAGATATTCCTTTCCAACAAAGTCTCCTCCACGATAAATAATTATTTTATCAGTTTTAAAAATAAGTTTAAGGCCTACTTTGTTGAGAAGTGCTTCGAAAACTAAGTTTCTATGGAGGGAGGGAACATACAAAACATTGTTCAAGGATAATGTCTTTTCAGAAGTTAATTTAAGTAAAACTTTTCCTTTACCCATTACTACAGCAGTAGTGGAATTACTCATATATACACACTCACCATTAGTGGACTCCTCAAAGTCATGGAATAAATTCTTATTGGCACAAAAATACCTTGAAGTGCCTGTGTCTAGCACCAAATCAGTTTTGTTAGCCACCAAATTTGCCTCAACGACTGCAGCAGCAATCACTTCATTACCCTCAGCAAGATGAGCTTGGACATCACTTTGTCCTTCCTGCTTTGAGTCCTGCCCTTTTCTTTAATAGCACTTGGCAGCCCTGTGACTAACTTTTCCACAAACAAAACAAGGACCCTTAAATTTTTGAATATGACTCTCCAACTTGTTGAATTGATTTTTCTTCTTCATATATTCCTTTTTTGAGACTTTCTTCTGTTTGCCTTTGAACCTGTCTTTCACTACAGTACCAGAAGATTCGACAAGATTAGCTTTAGAAGAATTAAGAGAAAGTTCTTCCATCTTATCTTTGAGACGTTCGCCTCTTCAGTCCTCATATGACTAATAAGTTCTTAGAGAGTTAAATTCTTCTTTTTATATTTTAATTGATTTCTATAATCACTCCAAGATGGTGGGAAATTTTCAAGCAGAACATTAGCTTGAAATATCTCACACATCTTCATGTCCTCGTTGAGAACATCAACAGTCAAGTTCTCATATTCATGAACTTATTTCATTATTGGCTTATTGTCAACCATTTGAAATTTAATCCACTGATCAATAACATATTTTTTCTTTCCTGCATCATCAGCACCATATTTCTTTTCCAAACTATCCTATATTTCTTTGGCAGATTTATAAGTAACAAATAAATCAAATAAATGATTAGTCATATGATTTAGCAAGTGTCCTCTCATAGTTCTGTTATCCTTTTCAAACTTCTTTTTAGCAACATCGTCAACCACCATAACATTGCTAGAATCAATAGTAGTATTAGAACCATTCATAGATGGTTCGTTAAATAAAACATAATCAACTTCTAATTGTTCAAAGAAAATTAAAAGTTTTTGTGACCATCGTTTAAAATTATTTCCATCCAAAGGCTCAAGTTTTGACAAATCAAAAAAAGTTCTGTTCAAAGAAATAGTCATTTATCAATATTGTATGTTAGTAAAATCGCTTTCAAATTGTTGGGAAAAATACTACAATATTGATATTGAATTGGAATTACAAAGTAGTAAATAGCTTATCACAACATTGCCTAGAAAGCGATTTCGGTCCGACTCCGGTGCAAATCGTAGTAGTCGGTCTCTCCCCAAGGTTCCACAGTTACTCTTAAACACATGCACTCGTGGCTGAAAGTTTGGAGATTGCCCAAAAATATTCCAAGAATAAGCTTAAGAAAAGAAAGAAGGAAAAAAAATTTCTCTTCTTTTTTGATTTTTGTTGTATATGTCTTATGCTCACAAAAGGTTGTGCTTTATATAGATATTTCAAGACGAGGAGTTTCAAATAGAAGAGTTAATTTTTCGTTTTGAGAGACGGATTGTCAAGGTTAATGGCATTAACGACCATTACTTCACTTTTACAAAAAAAACACTTGTTTGTCTTTTGGAACGGATATGATTTCTCCTTTGAAACGTATTGTTGTTATATCTTTGCATTAGACTTAATTAACATAGTTAGAATTAACTCAACTATAGAATTTACTCAACAAAAATCACTTTTTTTCCAATTGAAATTTCTTGCTGAAAAATGTTCAGTGCTATTTTCACAAATATTTTGATTGTGAGAAATGAAAAGAATTTTTTTTTCAGTATTTCAATGAGATTTATTTTCAAGCATGCATTTTTTAGTGAATTGATTCAGTAAAAAACCAAATTAATAACAAAAAATTTATTAGTTTGCGGTAAAAAAAATCCTATATTTATTCACCCAATAGAAAAAGATAACCTACGTGCAAATTAATGAGACAATAAATTTTCTTTTTCTACATTTAATTTGTAACGAAGAAAACGAGGGATATTTCTTTCTTTTTAATTCTTCTTAAAAGGACAATCCCCATAGCATTAATTATATCAAAAATGAAATGTCATAAAATTGTTAAATCAGTCATTATTACGAGAATCAACAAATGACAAATCCCTAACCCTAGATGTACCGATGAAGCGGAGTTGGTTGGGAGTTTGTGGATTCAAACGCAGACCCATATGTAGCTTTTTGAATGTTCGAGCATTCATTAACTCCGACGCACAGTGGCGGATCCAGGATTTAGAGTCAGTGGGTGCCAAATAGACTTATCGATTATTCACTGGATGCCACGCTCTATATTTATATAAATATTATATATATATACCTATGTATATATAGAGTTTCCGTCGAAGTTCGGGGGTGGCGTGGCACCCCCAAGCCCTTCATAGATCCGCCCCTGCCAACGCACACTCATATATATTTAATGTAAATTTTTTTGTAAGATAAATATTAATAAATCAGTACCCACTGATCAAGGAAAATTTTTATGGTGTATGAGGTATACCTTTTAATAGTTGTACGAGGGATTTTTTTAATAAACAAAAAAATACATTTTATAGGTCCCATGTCTTTTCAACCTTTCCCTTTCCCTTCTCACTCCTCCATCCCACCTTCTATTTACCCCTCTCTTTAATATGAAGTACTTTATATTATTATTTTTTAATTTAGTATATTTCATTACATAAATTTAAAATGATACAATAACAAGATCAAAGAAAAAAGAAAAAAGAAAAAAGTATTAATATATTAAAATTAGTATTTCATCATTTCTTAAAATTAATATTTATTTTCCAAACCTTTTTTTATCGTTCATAATATTCATTTGTCAAAAATCAAATAGAGATAAATATATTTATACTAATTTAAATTTGAAGTCAAATAATTACGTACTTAAAAAAGTTAAATTAAGATGTGTGCACTTAACCTCATAAAAAAATAATTATTTTAGTTTTAGGATAAACATAAATAGTTATTTAAAATTACTTGTCAATCAACAAAATTAAAATATAATTAATCAATTCTTCTTTTTTTTTTTTCATTTTACTCTCTCTATCAATTTATTCAATTATTTTTTTTCTCTCAAAATTCAAGCTATAAAATGTATTTTTTTCATATGCTAACATGATATGAATTGCAACTTATAGTATTTTTGGTTGAATTACAACTTAGTGGGAAGGATTATTTATGAACAAACATTAGTAGTTGTAGTTCTTATGTTAATATAAAAAATAAAATATATTTTAAAATATTAATTAAATTTCACATTGCTTGATTTCAAGAATAAAAAGATATCATATAAATTGACGAAAGAGTATGTATATATTTAAGTGTTTATGAATAATTTTCGATTTTGGGTTATATATTTAAAATAGTACAAAAACTTATGTAATTATTTGTCAAGATTATTGATGTTCTTTCCATTGTATTTTCTTGTGAATATTTGATGCATTTAAGTATATTTATATTTAGGTTAGTATCAAATATATAAGATAATATTGATATTTCTCTTCATCTGCAAAATATGTTTTTTTTTTTTTTTTTTAAAACATATAAGCATAATATATATTTTTATATTTTTTAAGTGCAAACTATTTATATGTATATAGTAGAACAAAATATTTATCGTGGTCAAGTAAATAGAATAAGAAGTAATATTTTGAAATAACAATATATTGTATTACGTTGAAAATATTTTATATGTTTTAATTTCCTCTATCTTTTGTTGGAGTACTAATTTTCTATACAAACTCTTATTTTGTAAAAAAAAATAAAATGATTTTTTTATTATGTCTTTATTATTACATTTGTTTATTATAATTTTTTAACAATTAATTAAAGACTTGAGAATGAAATATTTGTTAACTTCATGTACTTTGTTTTTGTTACGTGTTAGTTTCATTCACACACCATTTATGAATTTATATAGACAAAATAAAGGAAATGAAAAAACAAAGACTTGATAATGAAATATTTCTTACTTTCATGTACTTTTTTTTTTTTTGTTACAAACCAAACCAATGTGATGAAGAAGAGAAAAGATAATTTTGAACGTGAATCTTCATGAAACTAATATGAATTTATAGGCAAATAGAGGAATACCATAAGACATCATAAACTTACAAATTTAAGTTTGGAGGTTACGGACACAAAAATTATGAGAGTTATGAATATTATTAAAAGTAAAAATTAAAGAGGGGTAAATCATGGGTAATAACTCGTTGTGCATAAATTAAAAATACTTAAAATATATATATAAAAAAAAAAAGTATTATCATTTCATGATTAGAAGAGAGACAGACAAACAAAAAAAATTGTGGAGAGTTTTTGTTGTAAATGTTCCTTCATTAATAAAATATTTTTTGTAATAAATTAAGTAATTTAATTTTACAATACAATACTTAATTTGAATTAAAAAAAAAAACTAAAAATGATAAAAAAGATAAATTATGTTTCTCCTTTATTATAAGTGAGACAAATAAATAAAAAAAAGACGTGAAGAGTTTTTGTTATAAATGTTCCTCCATTAATAAAATATTTATTTGTAATAAATTAAGTAATTTGTTTTTACAATACAATAATTAATTTAAATTTAAAAAAAAAAATCAAAAAAGGAGAAAAAAATAAATGCAAATGGAGGTCATAGAGACGTGTCACATCACCTTGTTTATGTTTCTCTTTTATTGTATATATAGATCATTGAGAAGAGAATAATAATAATAATTTATACCCCTTTCGTTTTTCGTATTAGTTATTTATTTTTTCTTTTACGAATTCTTTAAGAAATTATAATTAAAAACGATACTTTATTAATTTACTCCTTAAGAATTGTTTTTGCAATTTTACAAATTTTGTTTATATTTTTAAGAAGAATGAATTATTAGTGTTATGAAAATAAAAATAACATTATAGTTTAATTTGTTAATTGACAAATAATTTTTAATAATTATTTTTAGTAAGGTAAATAATCAATACATGATAGAAAAATAATATCAAATGTTAAAAGTGCGATGAATTAGGCAAAATTTCATACTTTTTATAAATAAAATTATTTTTTAAAAAAAGGGCAAAAAAAAAAAGTTGAAAAATTGAAGATTTGAATCAAAGAGAAAAAGTTAAAAAGGAAGAGATAAATGGATTCGGCCCATTTCTTTGAAAACGGGACCCAATAATCCATTTGACAAATTCTAAGAAGAGCCTCGTACAACTTTTGTTTGCCACATCATATATATCCATCATCCACCATAAAATTTTTCACTGATCAAGAAACTTTAAAGCAATTAGCTTTAAGAATGGCGAAGGTTCAAAACACAGTTCCTCCAAATATTTTCATTACTCGAATTATTTATGTTTTTCTACTTTATAGTTAAATATTTCCTTCTTTTTTTCCCATACAATTCTTATACTTTATTTATGACTTTTCCTTTTAATTTTGTTTCAACTTCCTTCTCCTCTATTTATACTTTATTTACTTTACCGTTAGTTTTAAATTTTCTCTTATATTTTGTGTAATTTCTTGTGATTTAATTTTTTTTAATAAAAAAATTTATTGTTTTCTTGAAAAAATTTGGCTGATTAAAAATGCCTCAAGGTAATTTAGTTTTTTTTTTTGGTAAGAAATGAAGAGTTTTTAACTATAATGTTTAAATAGTTGTACACTTGTACAATTATACTATGCGATTTAAAGTAACTTTATAACAAGAAAAGTGGGCATCTATGAGCTTAAAATCTTAGATCCACCACTGATTCCACTAGCTTTTTTATAGGCCATGTATTTATATTAAAAAATAAATAAATATACATGTATATTAACTTGTAAGTCTTAGCAAAATTGATTAACAACTCAGTAGTAAAGAATGAACGGTTGAAATGTCTTTCACAATAGTGTTGTGTGTTCAAATTCTACCATTAATCTTCTATCCTAAAATTTAGAACTCCAAACTCTTAATTATTGCCTTGACACTTACTTTAATTGAGTAATTTCCTGAATCTGAATCCATGAAAAATATAACTTTTATACCAAAATTGTTATACTCATTTAATTTGATGGAAGCTTACTGAATAATATGAGGACCAAATTTGTAACAAATATTATCAGCCACTATTTTAGTTGCTTGTACTAATTTGGTGTTATGTTCTTTAGCAACCAAACATGATGGTTACACAAAGCTCTGACTTTATGCAACTTTCTTACTCCATACAAAAGCCTGTGGCGGACATTAATATGAGTTGTGGTAGTATAGTTGAGATCTCGTTATTTTTAATTAAATTTTTTGTATATGAATAATTTGAATTTTAATACAAATATCAAATAAAAAACAAACAAACTTACCATTCATAGATATTAGCAGGCATTCCAATTTCCAACACTAAAGAAAAAGGCAAAATAAAAAAGAAAATGCGTATTATCTTTTTCTTCTTGTTTATAATTTAAGAGTAGAATATCTATTTATCATAAAAAATTTAACAAATTTCTTTTCTTTAGTTATTAAATTGCTTTCTTGAGAATACAACCACCACAACAAATAATTTTTTTTTGCTATACGTATATAACCTTTATATTATATTTAATAACAATAATAAATTTAAATATTTATAATTAACACTCTATATAAGTTTTAACTTGCAATTCTAAATACAATGATATTAACACTGACTTTATTACTTAAAAATGTTAACATTTCAAGTAGATATCACCATCAAAATAATATGATAATCGCGTCTCCACTTATTTCAGTCTCCGAAAGAGATAAGAGTATTATTTAATTTATGTATTGGCAATATTCATACTATATTTTATAATCTCCCTAATTCAATCAAGTGGTGCGAAATAGAATTAGCTAAGATGCCTAATAAATAACCACCGTCCTTTATGCGCTATAATCGAGAAAAGAAAAAGGTCAAATAAATTTTTTTTGCCCCTTCCATATTATTTGGCTCGTATTACTTGAGATAATTCTTTTAAAAAAAATTAATTAAAAATACATTTTACGAAATTAATTTTTATTAATAATATTTTTAAAATCCAAATAATTACTATTACTTTAGGTAATTTTTCAATATTGAAAATAATATATTAAAAAAAAATATAACGAAGGGAGTGCATTTATTTAAATTTCACTACTAAGTTCAAATTTCACAAATTACTATCTTATAAGTTAATGACTATTTTTCAAGTGGTTATTTGGTTGTTGGTTAGGAAAAAAAAACAATTCATGTAATCCTCTGATCGATAATAGTTGTTCATTATTAATTTTGCACAATTTTTAAGAAATTATAAATAGAAAAATAATTTTACTATATCATTTTTTAAATATACTCCCTCTGTCACATATTAACTGATCACCTTTCTAAAAGTATTTGTCCTAAATTACTTGATCACTTACTAAATCAAGATAAAATTGATTACATTTTTTCATTTTATCTCTATAATTAATATCATTATCATGCTTAATGTTCCCATAGTTTATCTTTGGAAGCTTAAACAAAATTAAAGTTCTTAAATTTTATCTTTCCAAAGAGTTCATTACATACTTAATAACTCCTTTAATGCTCTTATTTTCGCCACTTTTGAGTACTTATACCTTTTTTATATCATACGTCATACGTCATTATAAATTATTTGAATACGACATATAAGTAAGGACGGAGAAGACCCTAAAAAGCTTGAATGTGTATCACGATAAGTTCCACTCGTGAATTTCGAAACTTCGACTATTTTTCAATTACATAAGAAAAATATGTGTCTGCTTACGCGGAAAATAAGGGGGACACGTGGCTTGATTGTGTTCGATGATGTGATGTATAAAAAGGTGCTCCCCTATAGACTATAGTATCTAATATCTTCATCTCACATACAAGATTGAAAATACTCTTAAAGTTTATTTTAGCCACTCACAAAGCTTAAAGCCCAGATGCAGAAAAGCCATTGAAGAAACATAGAAAGAAAGAGACAGAAAAATAAATCCAAAACACTTCAACTCTGTGTGAGAAAAAAGGTACGATCTGTCTTCATCTACAAAGTAAAAAAAATATAAAGACCATAGATAATATTTTTCTTTTAAAAAAAATAATTAAATTTTGGGTTTGATACTTAATTATTCTTTTTTACTTTAGAATGCTCTTGTTTTCAACTGGATGTTCATAATCCAAGGGTATATATTGTCCTTTTCTTTTAAAGATTCCAAAAACTTTGTAAGATTACAACACCTAAATTTATTAGCCTAATTTGCTCTTTTAATTAGATGAATCATCAACTTTATGGTATATCCTCTAGTTTTTTTTCTTTGGATTTAAGGCTTCTTTTAGTTTAGATTAGTATAATATAAGACTTATAAAAAGAAAACACTTCTTATTAAAAAAAAATTATTCTACCACAACTATTGATTGTATTTCTGGGTACACTTTGCATAATCTTCTATTCTTTTTACATATTTTTCTATTTTGTCAAACTACATTTGCTAGAAAATGATTTTTTTAATATTAAAATAATTCAACAAAAAGACTCTTTTATTAAAAGTGAGGCACTTCTTTTCTATAAAAGATAAAAGAAACACCACAAACTTGTCTCTTTTTTCTATTTCCTTCTATTTTTTGTTAATTTTATAGTGGTAGTATTGATTTTATTTAGAAAAAAATGGGCCTAGATTTTTTTTCTACCTATAATAAAGTTGTGACATTGATCGCTAAAATTTGTAAACTGCTCCGCACTAATTACTAGGACCCCTTTTAATCAATATTTTAACAAATATAATAATCCTTCAATTTTATATTACTTCTCCATTTTTTTCTTTATAATTTACTTTTAAAAAAAATGAAAAGAGGTGGGGAAAGGGGAAATACAAAGGGAATTACAAAGTGGAGATCCTTTTTTTCTTTACAATTTAATCAAAAACAAAAAGGTAGTTTTCACCAATTTACCTTTTAAACCTTTTTGTAACTATATTTATGTGTCTTATCCATCAATTTCAAAATTAACAATGAAGAAATATTTTTCAAAACTTTGCAATATTTTAACTTTAAAAATAATATTTTTAAGAGTTATATATGTAAAAATTAATTTATTTTAATTTTAATTTTTTTGTGCATTAATAAATAATTTAAAATAAACATTTTTAATAATATGAAACGGAGGAGACGAGGAGAATTTCATAGTTTACAAAATTCTAAATCAGAAATGAGGATATGTGGGTTGAAAGGAACTTTTTAGCTTTTATTATTATCTCTATTTTAATTTATGTGATATAATTGAAATTGAGATTCAAATTTTGATCACAAATTTAATTATAAAAAAATTAAAATTAAAATTCATATATTTGAAAATTACACTAAAACTACTCTATCTATCTCTACTAATTAAATTGACACACTTATTAAGAAAACAACAATTAACATAGTGACTTTATCATTTTACTCCTATTAATTAAAAAGTGGATGAATTAAAAATTTAAGATTTTCAAATTTTTTTATCTTTTTCAAAATAATTAATTTAGGATATAGTAGATAATTTTTTTTTTATCCTTTTTTGATTTGTTAAAATGGACATTTAAAAATAGACAATTAAAAAAAGAAAATTGTACAAAAAAATTTTAGAGACAGGAAGAATATTATACTTCACAACTTAAAATACCTACCATACATATAAAGAAATTCTTGATAAAATAAACTTTTTAATTAACTTTCAAAATTCTAACTATACCTAAATTTGGACGAAAGCAATAGCAATGATGGCATTAAATGTTTAACCCAAAAAAAATAGATGATATAACATGTGATGAATTCTTTTTTACCTCAAAGTCACAAAAGGCGGCAGCTTGCCTCAAAAGTTTTTGAAAGAAATTATTGGCCAAAAAAAAGTAAAATATCAATATTAGCCACAACAACGTCATATTGGTATTAGGTTGTGTTTGGATATTTTTCCAGACGTGAAACCTCTTCAACCCAAATTTTATATTCACTCAGTATATATAAGTAGTTTATTTAAATCACGCAATGACGCAATAGTATCATTTCTAAAATTCAAAATCTATATATCATTATTTTCCATTATATAAAAATGAATGAGAAAATATGAAAAATTTAAGAATTCTTTTAGTATTTCGGTGAGATTTTGTTTGTGATTATTTTTTTTTGAGTCGACTCGATGAAAAAATAAATAGAAAAATTATGTTTTATAACATATCTTGATGAAAAAATCTTTGCTTTTAGCCGACTCTACCTAGACATTAAATTTTTTGGCTGTGTGTTTTATTATGATGTCCTTGAACCTATTCTGTTTTATATGCTCACATTATTTGTCACAGTTGTAACATTACATCCACAAAATAGTAGTCGTATTTTATAGGTAGAATGAATGTACCACCACTGAATTTGTCTCTGTCTTTTAGCTAAATTTGGTTTTGGTTTTATCAAATATTTTTATAATATAAAGTTGTTATAAAGTCCGCTTTTTGAACCATCTAGCCTCTAGGCCAGATGGTTTGTGACTTTTTGTTCCCATAGTATGTGTGGATCCACTGGACCCAAAGCTTATCTTTTTTGAGCACAGATTCCATAATAGCATGCAAATAGCTGCCTTATTCCATATTAGGATGTCCAGAATGTTGAGTCCACCTGCTGACTGTGGGCAGCATATTGTGTTCCATGCAATAAGAGCTTTCTTTGATATCTCAGCCCCTCCAGTCCATAAAAAACTTCTGCATAATACATCAATCATCTTTGTAATCTTTTTTGGTAGTAGGAAAATTTGTGCCCAAAATGTCTGAATTGAGAAAAGAACACTCTTTATAAGTTGCACCCTCCCAGCATATGATAGGAACTTTGTTGTCCAGGCGTTATCCGTCCCACCATTTTATCCAAGAGAGGTTTGCATTGTGCCGCTGTAATCTTTTTTGTGCTCAAAGGTACTCCAAGATAATGTATGGGCAGTTCTCCCTTCGTGTAACCCAATTCCTCCTGTATTTCTTGTTACTCTTGTGTCTGTACTCCTCCGAAATATACTGAGCTTTTTTCCAGGTTGGCTCTGAGTCCAGAGGCCATATAAAACTCTTTAAAGCATTTATTCAGAAGTGTCACAGAACCAATATCACCACTACTGAACATCAGCAAATCATCTGCGAAACCCAACTGAATAAGCTTCAATTTAGCACATTTAGGGTGATAGTTAAAATCAGGATTTGTCTGGAGCGGTCGCAGCAACCTAGTAAAATACTCCATGGCAATAACAAACAAATAGGGAGAAATAGGGTCGCCTTGTCTTAACCCCTTCTTTGCCAGGAACGGGATCGAAGGTTTGCCATTGATAACAACAGAGTACGAAACTGTTCTTATGCACTGCATTATCCATTGGGTGAATCGCATTGGGAAATTTAGACACTCCAATACCTGCTCCAAAAAGTCTATTCAATCGAATCATAAGCTTTCTGCATGCCCACCTTCATCATACACCTGGGAGAAATGTGTTTCCTTCCATAACCTTTTATCAGTTCATGACTCAGTATTATGTTCTCAATTATGACCCTGCCTGGAACAAAAGCTGATTGTCCCTTACCCACTAGTTGATCCACAACTCCATGCATTCTTTCCATCAGTATCTTTGAAATAATCTTGTAAAGCACATTACAACAATAGATAGGTCGGAATTGTTTAACTGAAGCAGGATTCTGTACCTTTGGTATCAATGTGACAGATGTACAATTGATATATGGGCACATAGGCATCTTGATCATAGTATGTCTATCATTAATTTTTATTTTTATAATGATTAAAAATAATTATAATAAATTAAGAAATATTTTTTCAGAACTGAAGTAGGATAAACATTTGCTAATTTTAAAAAACATTATTAGAAAAGTAGTATGTGTTAAAAGAAAATAGATAATATATTTATTTGGAAAATAAGTATTTTTGACCCAGTTAATAATAATAAGGGCATTTTTGGATTAAAATATTAACGATAAAGACATTTTTGAATCAAAATACAAATGAAAAGCATTTTTATTCAGTTCACATAATTTAAGAACATTTTACTTTTTAAAACATTTTAACTGACCAAACGTTAGAGAATTATTTTCTTAAAAAAATATATTTTCTCCCTACCAAACACACCCAAAGAGAAAAAAATGATAAAGAACAAAAAGGAATTTTCCATATGACCAAGTGGGAGGTTGGGACTAATCATGTGCACTAGAAGTCAAAGAACCACTTCCATTATATTAAGTTTACTTATATTTAAAAAATGATTCGTGATATCGACCTATTTTTTCTTGTATCAATTTTTGTCATACAATAATATTAGAAAGGGATTGGGATCACCTCCAATACTTTGTTGTCCACTAATATTCAATGCATCACTAAATTACAATACATAAACAATTAAAAATCAATCGTTTGAATATAATTTAAATAAAGATAGCAATAAAATAAAATAACAACATATTTTTGAGTTTTCATCAAAAATATAAATCTCATCTTTATTTATTTTCTATCACACTCCATACGAGGGGATCATCTCCCGTACCCTTGGTGCGACCTCTAGGAAATAAGTAAAGATGAGATAATCTATATTGTTGGTGGGATGCGTTGTCATTTTTTGTTGTTGTTATTTTTATTTAAACTCTATTTAAGTAACAATTTTTATTTTACTTTTAAAAATACTTCATAGGATATCTGGACGGTTGATTTTTTAATTATTTATGTGTTCTAAATTTAGCAATATGTTTAATATTATTGGACACAAAAGTACGGAAGGTGGTGTCATTTTTATGAGAAAAAAAACATAATTAACTTCTTGTAATGTATCTTAATACAAAAACGCGTAATTTGGTTTATCAATATTTATTTTGGCATCTTATGCATATAGTATTTAGGGGTCGTTTGGTGTGAGGGATAAAAATAAATAGTGCTGTGATAAAAATTTTGTATCTTGTTTGGTTGTTATGTTTGAGATAACTTATCTCACCATTTATATCATAGTGATGGGATAAGTTATCCCATATACATGGTGGGATAAGTTATCACATGATACTGGGATAAGTTATCACATGATAGCTAACCTCAAAATAACTAATCCTGAAATAACTTGTTTCCAATCAAACGACCCCTATCTTGAGTACAAGTTAAAAACTTTTGTACAATTAAAACGCTATCAAACAAATAAAATAGCTGTAGTCTAATGTCATATTTCATTGTTCCCCTAAATAAACAATGCTAAACTTATGGGCATTTTGCCTTAATAAGTTGTACGTAGCTCTATATCAAATATCTTTTATTTTTAACGATATTTGATTAACATAAATATTTTCATTTTAGATTATTGTTTTTTTTTTCATATATTTGAAAAGTGTTTTTTTAATATAACTCTTGAAATTGATGAAACATTAAACCAACATCTAATGTTCATATAATTTTAGATGGAGCCCAACAAAAAAAATCATAAAACTTTTCAATTTGTTCAAAAAAATCATAAAACCATTTAAAAATAAAATAACCGACAAAAGATCCAATAAATGCTCTCTATTTTTAACAACACTCATCAATATAGCAGATAGCTGAAACTAGATATTGGACCACTTTATTAATGACACATATCATATAGTAATAATATAATATAATATACTAAATAACAAAATACAAATTTCTACTTTAACCCCACGTCTTACATTTTTTTAATGCCATGCTTAACCATTGTTGATTAGTGATGATCTCAGAGTTAATTATTAATCAAATAAATCCCATTACCCTGTCATAACTATTTTTTAGCCATCAGTATTTGTCATTAAATTAATTACTCTCCTCCACCTTCCTTAATTATCTTAATTGAATATCCCTTTCTCCCTAATCCCACCGCCAAATTTATTAGTACTATTATTTTTTTTTAAATAAAAACAGATTATACAGCTCAAATACCGTTGCAGTTTCCACGACGCCATAGATAGTGGTCGTTACTCGTTAACCATTTTCTTCTTCTTCTTCCTTACTGTAAAATTTCAGCTAATTTTCTTCGTATTTTTGTTCTCCATAGATTTATTTTTTCATTGAATTCACGAAAAAGTGAAAAAAAAAGTAAGGAAAAAAAATATGAGAGAGAGCTCAAGGCAACAGCATCAAACTCAGGTAATTACGATTTCTTCGTTTTTTTTTTTTGTTTTTTTGGTGTATTTTTTTTTTTCCTTATGTATAGATGAGGAATTGCAGAGAAGTTGGGCTGAAAAATTGTGTTTCGGTTGCACGTGCCTACAGCTTTTTTGGCCGCGAGTGGTGATGCGCAAATGGCTCAATTATAATGCTAAGGATTCCGATTACAGTGCTGACCCTGACTCCGATTCCGGCTCCGGTTCAGATTCCGATTCCGACCAAGGTTAAGTTTCTCCTTTTTATTTGAAATTGTATTGTTATTGTGCATGTTTATTTGAGCTGTGGAAACGACCTCTCCCATAAATGAGAAATTTAAAGTAAGTTGTTATAGCAGGAGCTTAGTGCACTAGTCGCGGAATTTTAAAAAAAAATATTGTTATTGTGCTCTATTATTCTCGAATTGGTCTTTTATCAGATTTGCTGATTTTGCTGTTCCGTTTTGTGCTATGTAGAATTCTGTGACTGGCCGAGGCAGTCGGGGTTGAACGATGCAAAAGGGGGGCAAGTTGGAATTGATGGTAATAGAATTGTTTGTTGCTCAATTTAGTTTGAAATTTAACCAAAATGTTCCTTTTCTTCTTTAGTAGGTTTTTCTGCTGCTCTTTGATATATCTTTGTGTGGTGATTTTGCTACTGCTGCTCAATTGTTTGTTCCTTTTGGTTTTATTCTCTTCCAATAATCCACCATCCCGAATGAATGATGGAAAGGGTTACAAGTACAGAGTCAACAGACTCAACACGATTGATTTTCTATGTAGATTGGGGCATGGATTTCTTAATCTTTTAAAAGTAAAATTTACATGTGCAAGTCTCACTGTTTAACTTGCAGATGGTAAAAGTTTTACATAAAGTGGGACAAAAAGAGTATCAGTTAAGAGTCTATGAAGGATCATATAGGGGCAGATATTCTGTATTTGATGTTTAAGGAAAACCAAAAACAGAAGGATACCGGAAATACGTTGTAATGGCTTTCTGAATGTTAACATTTACATACAAATACTCGGGGTTTAAACTTGTTTGAATTGCTTTTTTATTCATGAATCTGGGTTCTTGACTTGACCATTATTCTCTTACCTAATTACTTCAATCCTACTTTCATTACTATACTTGATTTAATGGTTCTTGACCTTTTATGTCTCAGATGCTCTTCCCAAAATAAGAAGACGAAAATCAGAAACATTTAGGGCACAATATATTAATGCAAAAGAAATTAGGTATGCATCTTTTGCTTTTGACTTTTTGATCCAAAAATATTGTTTCCATATTGGCTTGTGGCATTATATTTGTTTAACCATAAAAATTTACTGAGTTTGGGTGCTTCCAGAGTATGTGTTGGCACATGGAATGTTGCAGGAAGATTTCCTCCGGAAGATCTTGAACTTGATAGCTGGTTGGATGTTAATGAGCCTGCTGACATCTATGTCATTGGGTAAGTATCTGTATCTCTCTTTGTTTGTGCAGTCCAGATCTGCAAATTATGCTAAAAGAGTGTTGTAGATTGCTCTTCACACAACATAGGTAGTGCAGAAAATTGCTTGGGCAGAATGACTTTTACTGTGGCAAGTCACCAGTGTCAGTCACATCTTTTCTTTTTCAGGGGATAAGTTAGTTGTTAATATCGAAAGTTGAAGGGATGCAAGTATATATATGGTCTAAAGTGTGTCACATTGTTCCTGTATTTTACTAATGATATTACTCTGTAGAAGTTAAATCTTTTCATCCTACAACTAAATTTCTCTCCTTCAAATTTGCACTTTTACCTACCGTCATGTTCATGATTTATTTGAGGATGGATGTTCCATTAGATGGTAAAACTCCAATCTCATGTACACCCATGCATCACACATACATCAGAAGTTAATTTGATATTTTGGTGTTATTTATTAAGGCTTCTAAGTTATATTAACTACTCCTATTTACATGAACAGATTTCAGGAAGTTATACCTTTAAATGCTGGCAACATATTTGGTGCTGAAGATAACCGCCCAATTTCAGTTTGGGAGGACATCATTCGTGAAAGTCTGAATAAAGTCTCACCAGTGAATAAGTTTAAATCCTTTAGTGATCCTCCTTCTCCATCAAGGTTTAGGCCATCTGAAGATGCCCCTGATATAGAAGAAGAAATCGCTTTTGAATCTGACAGTGGCAGTGAGGAGGAAATTGTCCCAATAAATGAAGAGTGCAGTGACTTTGTTGAAATCATGGATGGATGTGTGATGGAGGATCATACCGTTGTGAAAAAAGATGTAGCTATTTCGAACCATACTTGGGGTCTGGAGACAATCAATGAGGAGTTCCAAAAGCAATTTCCTTCTTCAAAGAAGTTAGACAGGCTGAATTGCTTTAGACCAGACGAGGAGGAGGAAGAAACAGGAGAATCAAATTTGCAGTTTGCCAAAAAATTGACAAAAACGCTTAGCGGGACAGAAAGAATTGGTCTTTGCTGGCCAGAGAAACCATTGGATCTTCTGGGCCGACATGTTTCAGAAAGACCTGGTTCCTTCAAATCAATAAAATCATTCAAAGCTTCTAAATCTTTTAATACTTACAATTCTTTTAAGTTGATTGTTAATGGTCAGAATAGAACACAATCAGATGCAAGTCTGCTTGCAGGACTAGACCTTGAAGCTTTGATTAATAGGAAAAGGAAACCATCTTATGTAAGGATTGTGAGCAAGCAAATGGTTGGAGTTTTTCTTAGCGTATGGGTTCGTAGGGGCCTAAGAAAGCATATACAGAATTTGAATGTATCTACAGTCGGTGTTGGTGTAATGGGATACATAGGTAACAAGGTTTGTTCTTTAATAACTTTCAGCTTTTTGGTGATTGCTTTTGATAGCTATTTGAAAGAAATGACATAATTCAGACTTTCATTTTAATAGTTGGAACTTGGAAGTGAAGAAATATGCCATCAGTTTTTATTTTTTATGTTGCACTGCATTTCATAGATTTATCAGTAGACGAAAAAACACATTTAAATTATCAAAGGATTAGAATTTCAGAAGATGCTCAGGATAATCATAATGTCATAGATACTAGATACTATTGATTCGTCAATGTATCTATTAATCCTTGAAGGACACTAGTAGATACAAATAAATGATGCCCTATGTACAATCTGTGCTTAGTTTCTTACATTATTTGTTTCCTATGCACCAAAATGATCTTGGATATTATATTTAGGTCCAAAAAGTAAATGAGATCCCATAATTGGATCACACTGTTACATTTCACAAAGTTAACAAACAGATAGGCGCTGGCCATTTGAATCCAGATTTAAATGCTGTCAATAATTTTCTTCTTTAGAGAATGGTAACAAGTTAAAAATGTCAATAATTTATCTGTCTATTGACTGGTGATTTATATTTTGGGATTGCAATGGACTTCCATAACCTTGTGAGATAAATAGACGGTATTTATCATTAAACTAGGATAAACTTTGCACACAACTTTGCTTGTCCATGCATAAAGGCAGTTCCCCTTTTAGTATTTATAGGTCCAACTTTTCCAGAGGACGAAAAAGAAAGTGTGGTCTAACTTTAAGGATGGAAAGAGGAACTTCGACTCTTTCTTCAACTTGTGACAAACTGCATTGGACAGTTATCATCTTGACCTTCTGTGAAAGTTGATTACTTCCAACTTTGTGATGAAACTGCAGTATTTAGCAGGTTTTCCCTGCATACTCTATCTTCTACATAAATTTTAGATAATTTCATGTGAACCTTTAGACATTTGCTTTTATGCTTTTTGATGAACACTTTTAGACACCTCTCTTAATATAGTAGATGCTATTGAAAAACTTCAGAAATTCATTTTCATAAATGGAAAAATACATGTAATTTGTTACAATTTGTTGCTAATTTTTTTGTTTCTTTTTTCCTAATAAGTAATAAAATTTCCAAGTAATTTCCAGCAGGAAGGGGGTGCACAAAATGTACGTAACTCATCTCTTACTTTTTTCTTCAGGGATCAGTATCTGTGAGCATGTCAATATATCAGACTTTCTTTTGCTTTGTCTGTACTCACCTTACATCGGGTGAGAAGGAGGCAGATGCAGTCAAAAGAAACACTGACATCCATGAAATTCATCGGAGAACACATTTCAATGCATTTTCTTTAATTGGACTTCCTAAGAGCATCCTTGATCATGAGTGAGTGTGTTTGCCTATTTAGCAAACATTTTTGTTAAATCTGCAAAATTATAACCTTTGTTTCTCTTTTATTTGACCATGAATTTCCCCCCTCCACCAAGTCTGATTTAGTTAGTGTATTTACATGTTTTTCTCTGTTTGTGACTTTCATGGGGGCTATTCTAGGATGGTTTTCAAGGAAAAAGAATGTCTTTGTCGATGTTGCAATTCTCCTTCTCTTTATAAATCAAAGTGTCAAGTCGGTGACTGGATCATGAATAAACAGAATAGAAGTATGCCCAACACCCCTGTGCTACAGTAGTCCGACTCTCAAGTCAAAAAAGACACTGAAAGCCATGTACTGAAGAATTTAGCTTGTAATAGCTACAAGAGGCCTCACTGATCCTAGGTTATTTAGAAATACCATTGTTCATTGGAGGCAGTGGAAGGAAAAGATTTATAATCCTGGAATAATTTTGGTTTCCATCTCAAGTACTGGCTCTGGTTCAGTGGTTCTCTGATGCTATATGGTGCACCCAGTCTTATCCTTATTGATCTAACTCATTGTTCAAGTTGGAAAATGCATGTACAATTATGCTCCTTTACACCTGGATGCTGGCTTACTGCTTCTTCCCCAACTAACATGTAGAAAAAACTTTTAACATACCTTTTGGAACATCATGTGTTAAAGAAACTTTTTCCTCAATCCATGTGTAGCTGGATATTCCGTTCCAATTCTCCTGCAATACTATAAACTCTTTGGTACTGATTATGTTTTGTTGCCTATGCCTTCACACTTCTTTCAGCTTGTCTATTGGTGGTGCTTGGGGTTTACTCAACTTTTTTTCATCTAAAACTGAATTCAAATTTCCATATACTGCCCTTCTCTAATTATCAGAACTAAGATACTCCATATACAATCCTTCTGATGTTATAGACTTTAGTCTCGTCTCGTTCTTGAAATGATTCAGATTAACGACAAGTTTATACTGTTGTAGGCGAATAATCTGGCTGGGAGATCTTAACTATCGTATAAATTTGCCATATGATAGAACACGGGAGCTGATATCAAAAAAGGACTGGTGTAAGTTGATTGAATATGATCAGGTAACTGTGGATACTCTTAAACACTAAATGCTTACTTTCTCACTGATTGCAATTGAATTTCTGATCAGTCAGTGTTCCTGGTTGACTTATATGCTGGACAAACACTTGCAGTCTCACCCTCATATACTTCATTTAGTGGTTCAGTTTGAGAAGTCGCAAACTGTTGATGTCTTTTGCGTAGATGACTTCATGATTTCTGCAGAAACTGTTTATTTTTTTATCTTTACCTTCCTTGACAACTGCATATGATCTTCCATTCTCCTATTCCACCCCAAAAAGTAAATTATCTCATTTTGTGCTTGTGCATCTGGAAAGAAAGGTGGTGTGCAACAGACATCTACTTTAATCTCCGCAACTAGTGACTTAGGATTTGCAATTTGATGGACTGTTCTGAATGAAAAAAAAATAAAGAAAGAACAAGGCCTGTATAATATCATGTTGTGGCCAATTTAATTAGTTATCAGTGTTAATAATCCTTTTCAGACATCTTTGACGTAGTAATGTTCATGAAAACATAACTTTGAGCCCAGAGTAGATGGAACTTTTAACGTGTTGAATTGATTTGCAATTTAGAGTATAAGAAATTTTACAGTGTGATGATAACATATATCTTTCTATTTTTGCAGCTTAGCAAAGAGTTCAAGAAAGGTCGTGCATTTGATGGGTGGTCCGAAGGTACTTTAAACTTTCCGCCAACTTATAAATATGAAATAAACTCAGAAAAGTATTGTGGAGAGGATCCAAAGGCCGGGAGACGTAATCCAGCATGGTATGTATCTATTATTATTGTTAGTTATAGAGCTTTAGTGTCTGTTCACTCAGATTAGTCTTTGTTTGTATTGCCCAATATCTTAAAAGTTTGGTTTTAATTCTAATCTATGACGCGTACAGCAAATCAATATATTTATGCTGCTATTTGGAAACAACAGCTTAAATTCATCTTATATCTATTATCCTGCGGCTCTAGCACATTCATCCTATACTGTCATCAATATACGTCTCGTGGTATGAAAATACCGTATAGTTGCATTTGTCACCATAACTTGCCTAGATGGAATTTATGGCCTAGCTGCCTTGGCAACATTTTTCACATGTTTGAAGAGTCCAAAGTTT
Organism: Solanum bulbocastanum; assembly: GCA_037074985.1. Lineage (NCBI taxonomy): Eukaryota > Viridiplantae > Streptophyta > Magnoliopsida > Solanales > Solanaceae > Solanum > Solanum bulbocastanum. The sequence goes on along the minus strand of CM073600.1, from coordinate 52,314,175 downwards.
TTGGAGAGGGCGGAAATTGGTCCAGAAGGGTAGGAGGAATATAGTCAAAGGTGAGAACCTTGATATTTAGCTGAAAGTACCTGCTAAATTGAAGTGGCATAATGCCAACTGCACTCCCTTGCTTATGCATAATAAGCCTGTCATCTTAATGTCCATCTGGTGTTCTCTCTCTCCAAGTGACATCCATGCTTCAATCATCAGGTTCTCTCATCAGATTGGCAATTCGCATGTCATGATCAGTAACTGTAGATTATGCGAGCAATTTAAATTCTTCTCTACTCTTATTTAATGTCGTGCACAGTGAAACTCAAGCAAGTTTAATTTTTCTGTACTCTTATTTTAACGTCATGCACACTGAGAATTTTGCTTACCAGTCCTTTTACAACCAATACTATTTAGTTGCAATATTTGAATTTCTTGTTTCTCAGGTGTGATCGAATCCTATCATTCGGGAAGGGAATAAGGCAGTTGCGTTACGGGAGATCTGAACTCAAGTTTTCAGATCATCGACCTGTCTCTGCCACATATATGGTAGAGGTTGAGGTATTTAGCCCAAGGAAGTTGCAACGGGCCCTCACTTTTACTGATGCGGAAATTGCGAAGGAGGAAATTGTCACAAATATGGGATTGGAGAATGGAATGAGCCGATTCATATCAGACCAGGTTTGTTTTCCGATTATATGTATTAATTTTCAAAAGCATAATTCCTTTTGGTGCATTCATTTCGGACAAATCTCGTCACTGAAGTAGATAGAGGGTCAGTGAGCATCATACCCAAGGGAGTCATTTCTATTAGTTATAGTCTACTAACTCCTGAGTGATTTTGTACAAGTATTTAACTTGCAGTCTCTAGGGTTTGAAATTATATGAGATGGCTATCATCCATAATGATTGAACTAAATATTTGGAATCTAAGTTGCGCCAACTAATTTAGGATAGGGGTGTAGTTAATATATATATGGGAGGCAATGTTACCATGGCATTTAAAATTTCCGGAGTTATCAAACTAGAAAGAGAATATGGTGGAAAGAAAATGCTACAGTTTTGGATGCATATATTGACAGTTTTATCGGATAATATTTCTGGCATAAAGGTTAACAACCCTATGATGGTATACATTTTTGTGATATTTGGAAAAGGTTATTGATGCTAGATATAAAAAAAGGTCTGGAATTCCAAAGATAACGACGTCTCAAAAAATCTTTGCAGCTGTCAATACCATTTGTCTTTCCTAAAACAATTTCCCTTACTTCCTCTCATGTTTTAATTTTGTTGGAGTTGTTACATGAATCTAATAAGTCGGTCTTTAGAATCAGGCATTTTGTAGAATTGAGATACTAGTGGTAGATGTAGTTGTCTTCCAGGTGAAAGCAATCATAAGTAAAGAACATCTTGAGACTTTTACTTTCAAGTACAAAGAATAAGAAGTTAGCAGTACTACAGAAAACGTCATGCAAGTATATGCATGTTCAATGGCAATCAAGAAAGCGAGCCGTCATCCTAAGATCTTATGTAATCGTCTTTTGTTTAGAAATATAAATATTGACAAGTACATTGCTTTTGATAGTTGCCTGTCAATGGTGAAAGCTAGAAATTTCTAACATTTCTTTTTAACAATCATCTTTTTGCTGAAATAGGGTGAATCTTATTGGATGCGGTAAAAGATGTTTCCTAGAGGCTTCCAGGACTCACGGATTTTCATGAGTAACGGTTCTGCATATATTGTTGTGATTTATTTGTTCTTCACTCTCGATCAGGCAGGCTGTATATTGTGTTTACTGTATATTGTTTGTTGTTCAGACTTGTAAGTGAGTGAGCTCATGTTTGTAGTCTTCCTTCTTAGTCTGGGCTTTTTCCAGCATGAATTTCTGAAGCAGCTGTACAGCAAATTAGAAATGTCCCCAATATTGTTTGACAATGCTTATAATAGAATTGTTTATGTATTTTCTCACATCATTAAATTACATGATTTGGTGTAAACTGTAAACCCTTAAGCGGACAAGTATTTACTTTCTGAAACGAGATATTTATAGCAAAATTAAACAAAGTGGGTTCGACATTAATAACTTGATACCTAGGTTGTTGAGATATATATAGTTGAAATGCGTTCAAGTTAAGTTCAAACATTATATATATATATATATACCACATACATAATTGGTTATCATTGTGGCTAAGTTCATAATGCTTGTGAATGCATTTAGTAAGTGCAAGTCTAGAAGACTCCATTGACACCTCTAAATTAAAGACTTGTAATGTTGTTATATTAGACTGAAGTTTTTGCAATTAATGATACACATGAGTTTGCTAAATGTTAATGTCTATCTCCCTCTTCCAATTTTCCTCCATTAAGCTAGGTTTTGCTATGAAAAATGTGTAAACGTTATTCTCAAGTGCTGCTTATTGTATTCTATTTTTATTGATTTAAATATAGACCCAAGAGAAGAACAAGTGAGTTTCCTCTGACTCAATAAAAATAAAATATGGACATGTATGTAATGATCCTCCAAATCAACATATGTATATATAAATTTAGGATTTTTCAAACATGGGTGTACCAAGAAAAATGTATTAAGTCGAAATTGATTCTTAGTCCTCATTCCTCAAGGTCAAAAGCTCAACTTTTAACCATGTGGATCAGACTTCTTATAGTATGGGTGCTAGAACATAATATGAGTAAATATCTCAAAAGATCACTCAAGTATGTGAAATTATTTGAGAAAATCACTCAACTTAGTTTTGTATCAATAAAGTCACTCATCTTATGAATTTCATTTTATAAAGTCACTCAAGTTAAACTAATTTTCTAGAAAATCAATATAACCAAAAGATAAAAAAAAAAAAAATTGCATAAACCACCCTCCAAGTAGTTTATAATATTTTACTTATCTCTCTTATTTTATTTTTCTCATATTTATTTTCTTAACCTAATTATTATTAATATAAAAGTTTATTATTTAACGAAGTTGCCCTTTATCATATATTATTTAATTTAATTGATTTTATAGCATCTTTTTATTCAATTTACCTAAAAAAAATCTAACTTCACAAAACAATTTAATTTTTTACTCCATACAAACATGCACGCCACACTAAATAGGGATGACAATGAAGCGGAGGTGGTTTGTAAGCTATGCATAGTGGTTGCGGGTTTAAGGCTATGCAGAGCGGGACGGGGTGGGGCAGGGACGGGGCGGTAGTGGGTTTAAGCAAAACAAAAGTTTAATTTAAAATGAGTTCATAATTTTATTTTTCAGTGAAATTAAAAACGTGAATTTGCATTAACTTATGTTTTTATTTGCTGAATTTCATGTTTGTACACATAAAAACTATTTATATATATTTTTTAAATGTTATTTGAATTTTTTTTCGCGAAAACTAAAAATTAAGTTTGCAAACTCAATTTTTCAAAATTAATGCATCACTGCCTCACTGCTACAAAAAAAAACTGATTACCATTTAAATCTGTTGGCTTTTGGAAAGATGTGAAATATGATTATGAACATATAATACTACTTAAAATAAAAATATATTATCCTTAATTACATAATCTATCTAAATTTGTTGGCTTTTGAAAGATGTAAAAATAATTTAGCATTATTAAATTTGATTTAACTTTTTGTTTTAAAAAAAACTGTTGCGGGTTGGCCGGGTTGGGTGCGGATTGATACGGAGCAGGGCGGGTGGGTCCAAAACACACACAAAAAAGCGGGGTGGTTAATATTTTTTGGGTTAAGGCTTAAACCGCCTTGTCTCTGCTCCGCTCCACGCTATTATCATCCCTAACACTAAATAATTCATATTAAAATACTGGTATCTAATATTCGACCCACCAGTTAAAATGAAATTCCAATTAAAAGTCAAGGAAGCAGGACTATCGAAAGGATTATACGTTGAAATCATTTTTTTGAAAAATTACAGGTTTGTTGTCTTCTTTTATTCATTCTCACTATTTTGTTGTCGTGTTTCCTCATTATTTTTAATAGGGTAATACTTATTGATATGAATATTTTGAAAATCCAGTTCATGATTTTTTTTTTTTGTTTGCTATAAGACCAGCTAAAAATTTACTTGAAGAGACGATGCCTGAGCCAAGTGCATAAATGCTTAATGGTCGGACAATTGAGTTAATATTAATTAAGTTAAGAAAATTATAATTAAAAAAAAGAGGTAAACATAATATTCTTAAGTAAAAGGGAAGAAAGTATTATGAAATTAAACTTGAAGGGTAATTTGTGCAATTATCTCTTTTTATCTTTTTGTTATAATGATTTTGTAGAAAAAATAGTTTAACTAGAGTGATTTTATAAAAGAAATTTCATAAGTTGAATTACTTTATTGATATAAAATTAAGTTGAGTGACTTTCTTAAATAATTTCACATACTTAAGTGACCTTTTGAGATATTTATTCAGCATAATATTATACAAATTTTAGAAAATATATACATAAAATATCTAGTTATACAAAGAGAGCACGAATTTCAACGCTCTATTTTTTGCCTCTAAATTTGCCACGATAACAGGCAAATTTTGTTCATGTCTTGCTTGTTTGCTCTCCATATAAATTACAACTCTATCTACGTTTTAAAACAAAATTATATCATGTTTCATCAAAATTATGGTTTCTACTCCATGCATCCGGGGTGAGCCGAGACGCCTAGAGTAGTTAGCAAGATTTTTCTAAGTAAGTATTCCCTTGTCCATTTGTAATTGTCATGTTGCGTTTTTCGAAAGTCAATTTGATTAATTTTTAAAGTTAAATTAAATTATATTAATTTGATATTTTAAACAAAAAATTTAGATATTCAAAAATTATACAAAAAGTACTATAAATTGCAATTTTTTTGCATATCACTATAATGAAAACATACATCGTAAAATGTTAGTCAAAGTTCTCTTAAAAGTGGACAGAGGGAGTAATAACTATCTTTCAGTAAGTCTATCCTCCTTTCCTGAAGTAGCCAGGAGTTCGCCAGATTTTTCTAAATAAGAGTAATAAGAGTAATAGCTATCTTTCGGTTAGTATATCCTCCTTCCTAAAGTAGCTAGGAGTTTGCCAAATTTTTCTAATTAAGAGTAATACTCCTATTTTTTGGTTAGTCTATCCTCCTTCTTAAAGTAGTCAGAGATTTGGCAGATTCTTCTAAATAAGAGTAATAACTATCTTTTGGTTAGTCTATCCTCCTTCTTAAAGTAGTCAGAGGTTTGGCAGATTCTTCTAAATAAGAGTAATAACTATCTTTTGGTTAGTCTATCCTCCTTGCTAGATTTATCTAAATAAGCACTTCATCCGTTTAAAAAAGAATGACCTAGTTTGACTTGAAATAAAGTTTAAGAAAAGAAAAAAAACTTTTTAATCTTGTGGTTCGAAATTAAAATTATGTCAAATGTACCAAAATATCCTTTAATCTTGTGACTTTAAATATGTCACGTGAAAAGTTAAAGTGGTGTCTCAAGAAAGAAAGGGGTCATTCTTTTTTAAATAGAGGGAGCAATGACTAACTATCTCTCGGTTAGTTAAAAAAATGGTAATTGCACCAGCCGGGAATCGAACCCGGGTCTGTACCGTGGCAGGGTACTATTCTACCACTAGACCACTGGTGCATTTATTAAGTACCATTCGATTGTCGTATTATATTATTCTGTTCACATGCCAGGTAAGTCTTACTTCATCAAAACTTTAAAAACTATGAGCTAAACGAGTTACTTTTAATCATTTGCGTGACATGAAACCTAATGAACATTTTACGAGATTTCACATTATAAAATAAATTTTGAATACAAATTGCTCTCCACTCATTGTAATTTCCTTTTCTACTTTCTAAGGATTTTGTGCATAGTGCAAGTTTGGTGCACTTTTTTTTTCAATAGTTTACTCTTCATCATCTATTTGGTTTGACGTATGATATATATAATTTTATTCATTTAGTACTTAATTGTAAGTTGCTACATTTACATTTAATAAATTAATGCGCTTAAAACTTCGAAGGTAAAATTAATGTGATAAAATCTTAGTAACTCGGTTAATTGGCTATCCAAATTTTTTCACCTTGTTGGTGAGGGTTCAATTCCCCACCATGTAATTTCTTACCCCAATCTTTTTATATATGTATAAAGATATATGAAAATATGATGATTAAAAATAAACTTATTTAAATCTCAAAATTTGAAAAATGTCAAATTAAGATAAAAAAAATTATTATTTATCATTGACAATCGAATGTGATCAGTGATATACTTAAGTCAGGGATGTACACCAAATCAATTGTATCAAATTTTAAAAATATATAGTTCATATCAAAATTAATAAGACTCAAGTTTTTGAATTTCTCGTTCTTGTCTAATTAAGTCTTCATATAAATAGCGGAGGGTAAGACAAAAATTATAACGATTATGAATTTCCTGAAATTTAAAAAAATATATACAATAATTTATTTTTGGTGCAAGGAATTAAATAAAATTGCAGAGGTTTACGTGCAGGAACGACTCTCTAGGCTAAAAAAAAAGACTTGCGTTAGGCCCCTAATTTAAGGGCCTCGTTTTTTTTCCTTCAAACAATAATAATTTATAAGCGTTTTTTTTTAAAAAAAAATTAGTAATATTTGTAGGAAATATAATTTATTTTCATATAAAAGGAAGAATTATTAAAAGCCCTACAAATATAGAATATTATTTCTAAAAAAATTAAATGAATCAAATTATAATACGTAAATAATTTATATAACGATAAGAGTATATATGAATCCGGTGAATGACATCAGGGTCTTTTCCCCTTATTTTTCTTATATTCTGAGCCGCTGTTTACGTGGAAGAAGACAGGCCAAGTAGCAAAATAGGGACATGTAAATTCTGAGAGAAAAGTCTCTTATAAAGATGAAAATCCATTGCTGAAAATTCAAATTCAAATTCAAATTTTGCAATCTCTGTAACTTCAATTCTCATCATGTTTATTATCAAGGTAGACACCTTTTTCATTTCACTTTTTCTCTCTTACATTTGGTTTGATTTTTGCTGATCCAAATGCAGACATTGAGAGCTTCGGTATTTGGGCTTTATGGATATATGAATTTCACTAAATCTGCTTTTTCGTAAGTATCTTATTTTATCTGGAATATATAATTTATTTTTTATTTGAAGTCGGATCTTATCCTAATTACTGCAACCTTACTGTACTTATAACTACAGAGTCAGAATTTTAATTGTATGGGTTATTGATTTTAGAACAAATATTTAAGGTGTTGTTTCGCAGAGTGTATCATAATAGTACTGAATAGAGTGCATAAAATGCTGAAATTAGTTATATTAAAATTATTTCTTATTCACGGTTTGATTTGATGTATTAAGCATAATTTTATCCTTATTCATGTATTAATAACCATTGTATTGTTAATACCGTAGTTTGCTTATGCATTAGTTAATAGTTATATGACCTATAATAGTGAATAGGGTGTATACCTAATAGATCTATGAAAATCCTACCAGACAGAGGATTAGCTAATAGCATGACTAATATACGTGTTGTTTTTTCTATTACATGGATTCTAATAATTGAGTTCTAAATTTATTACTTATTTAATGATTTTCTTGATACTATTTGAACAAAAGTTATTGAGTTCCGCCGAATCATAGGTGGGGCTTCTTATTCTTCCCTTCCTTACAAAGCTACATGTTGATAGAAGAGTAATCATCATTTAGATTTTGCTTATGAGTTGCAGCATGAGCAAATTTGACTGCCTGAGAATTTCTGATTATACAGTATGATGATGACTAATTTGTTACTGGTTACTGTGTCTTTGGATATTGACTTTTGGCTAGGCAAATCAAGCTGATAATTCCTTTTTTTTTTGGCATTTGGTGAAGTGAAAATTTAAGTGGGAAATTTTCATTTGCCTAATGGTTTTGTTTGAGCAACTTGTTCTTGGAGAACTTAAAAAGGAAGTATGTCAAAAAGGCTTTTTTAATCTTTTGAGCCTTGTAATTTAATTTTGTATTTGAGGGTTGAGTCAAGTTTAAAAAATGGATGGATCTCAGATTAGCAAACAATCTTGATTTGTTTTTGTGATCAAGTTACATTTTTCCCCTTTTATTGAAAGTATTTGAAAAGTGGTACAGGAATTTAGTTACGTCATGAGGGTAGTATAAAAAAAGGTAGCCATGTGCATGAAGCATCCCGCAGAGTCTGGGGAAGGGCTGAACTCGAGGGGGTTGTTATGTAGGCAGCCTACCTTGTCAAAAGGTCAATGGATGATTCCACTGCTCAAACCCGTGACATATTGTTGCTCCAAGTCTCCCGTTCAATTTCAAGGATACGATAAGTTAATCTTTGGCAATAATTGAATTTAGGGAACATGCAAAGAATTTCAAGCCTGAAGATATGGAAGTTCAAATGGAAGGAAAGAATTGCATTGTCACAGGTGCAAATTCCGGCATAGGTTTCGCAACTGCTGAGGGTCTCGCTTCACGGTGCTTATCTTACCTTAAGTTCTTCTTTCTCAGAGAGTTGGCATTGAGAGATCAATTCAAGAACTATACTTTGTTCCAGGTATCACTAACAGCTATGTCTTTTGAATGTTTCAAGTGGGGCGTCCGTCTACATGGTATGCCGTAATAAAGAGAGGGGAGAGGCTGCTCTTGCCAAAATTCACTCAAACACGGGAAATAAAAATGTCTACTTGGAGGTACTTCTTGCTTCTATTATCTGAATTGGTGTGAGACGATGTTCTAAAGTTCGGTTTATTGGTTACTTCTGTTTCAAAATTGGCAGGTCTGTGATATCTCATCAGTCAATGATGTCAAATCCTTCACTTCCAGGTTTTGTTCAAAAGATGTGCCTGTACATGTCCTGGTATTATACCCTTACTCATTTGTGAACATTTTCATTGGACACCATCTAATGATCTTAGATTAGATGATTGCAATTCTTCTTGACCAGTTTATTTTTTTCATATATATATATATGAAAAGGTTAATAATGCTGGCCTGCTTGAAGCTAATCGTGTCATCACACCAGAAGGGTAGGCAGGCTTATGTTTAATGCTTATGAATGGTTTCATAAAAACTCTTATTGTACGACTGTTCAACTGTTAATGATATCCTTTTATAATCTAAAAAATAGATATGAGCTGAGTTTTGCTACAAATGTTCTTGGAACTTACACCTTGACTGAGTTGATGTTACCACTCCTAGAGAAGGCTGCACCTGATGCTCGTGTTATCACAGTTTCCTCTGGTGGAATGTACACATCTCCATTGACTACTGATTTACAGGTAAAAAAAAAAAAATAATTCTCAATTTCTCAATACCTTGATCTTGCTAGAAAACTGATTATCTGATAAACCATATTGCAGTTTAGTGGTGACACATTTGATGGGGTGGTACAGTATGCTCGGAACAAGAGAATTCAGGTAAAATAATAATGGTCTTGGAAAGACGTACTTGTAAGAAAATTGTTGTTGGAAAGTAATTTTGAATATTCTAGAATTACTAAGTGCATGCTTTTAAGTTATCATTGTGGTTAAGTTCATAATGTTAGTGTCAATGCATTTAGTAAGCGTGAGTCTAGAAGACTCTATTGGCACCTATAACAACCTCCCTTGTAATGTTGTTATGTTAGAGTGAAGTGTTTTTAATGATAGACGTGAGCTTAATGACTATCTCCCTCTTCCATCCTCTTTGTCCACCTTATGATACTATGAAGAACCTGCCTTATATTTGAATGTTTCCTCCATTAAGCTATTTGCTATGAAGTCTGTGTAAACATTATTCCAAAATGCTGCTTGTCGTTTTCTGTTTTTATTGAGTTATAGATCCAACAGAAGCAAGTGATATTCCTCCCCTATTTTTAACATAAAGGTTTGCTCCTTGTTATATAAATATCATTCTTGGCGTAAAAATCCTAGAAGTACTGGTTCATCACAATTGGCATAATGTTATTGCATCTCTTAAGAGAATATTTTGCTTTAAAATATTTGAAGTTTCTTCAAAGAAGTTTATTGAAGTTCCATGAACAGTCTCCCTCCAGAATCTCCTATTTATAAAGAAATGTGTTGTTATTCAGTCCCTTCTTCTTTTAAAATAAAAAAAAAAAGCTAACAACTTTCTCTAGAATGTCAGATTCAAAGGTTGGAAGGTTTTCTTCATTCTTTTTTCCAGATACTTCTATGTGATTTCAGTATCTTTTTTCATGTTTAAATTCTGTGCTTGAGGTATGGTCTGAGTACTTTTTCTTTTCTGACTGATGCACCGCTCTTCAGACAATCCGGTGTTTTCTTGGCCTTTGATACTGAAGTTATGAATCTCTCTGCATTTCATGCAAACTCTCTTTGGATGGACAACATGACTTAACAGACCCATGTATGCATGCCAGTTTACTAGCACTAATAAGTCTCTTTGGAATATGTGTGTGTGTGTGCAGCATGACTTTATTCATGAAGTGATATCATGATTTCATATACCTAGTGAGTACGCTGATAACAAGGCTCCTACTGATATCTTAATGATCATTTAAGAGATGTGTATTTTCATCTTTGATAGCTATGGTCTTTTGTCTCCCTCATCCCTAGACAACTTTTTTTCAGTCTCATCCTCCAGCAAATTGAAATTTTGATTTGTTGATCCCAGTTAAGGCCTTTACCTTGGTCACAACCAAATTCTGCAATGCCACTCATATGGTTTCTTCCGAGAATTTAGTTGATGATGGGATCTCCTTAAGTCACACGGACAAATATAGTGCATTTTTATCCATCTTGCTAGGACATCAAATCCTTCACTGCGAGTTAATATTTAAAGAGAACTGTCAATAAAGTAGGGAGTAATCCTTTCTGACTTTTTACAGCGGAACAGCTTTAGAGTTCTTCCATGCATTATGTTTTAGAACTCAGTAAAAAAGTTTACTACTTGGTCATGAGTCCACAAAACATTTGTCCGTCCTTAACATTTTGTATGTGGTTTTCTTCGTATCTGGTGTAGTATCGATAAACAGGATGGTCAGACATGTAATGATCCTCCGATCAACAAATGTATATCAGGAAAGTTTCGTTCATGTATCTTGCTTGTTTGCTCCCCATCTTAACTACAACTCTCTCTACTCTCTAGAACAAAACCATATCATGTTCGTCAAAGCTGCCTTCAACTCAATGGATTGTATATCTTTCATTTCAGACTGCACTGACAGAAAAATGGGCTGAAAAGTACAAGGATAAAGGTGTTGGTTTCTACTCCATGCATCCAGGGTGGGCCGAGACTCCTGGAGTAGCCAAGAGTTTGCCAGATTTTTCTAAATCGTAAGTTATCGTCTTGATACATGATCCTTGCTTGAATAATAGGTTATGATACATGAAATTTTATGGTTTGTAGGTTTGAAGGTAAACTTAGAAGTAGTGAGGAAGGTGCAGATACAGTTATCTGGTTGGCATTACAACCAAAAGAGAAGTTGGTTCCTGGAGCATTTTATTTTGACAGAGCTGAAGCACCAAAACATCTGCCATTAACAGGCACTAAGAACTCTCATTCTGCTATAGACTCCATAATTGAGAAACTTAGGTCTTTTGCTGGCTTATAAGGAGGATAGAGATATAGGAAAAATTACTCGGATGGATACATTTTACTCATAAATAATTACTGATTTTAACTATACTTTATATTTATTACTTATTATTTATAGCAATACTATGATAAATCTGCAACATGTATTAAAAGTGAATTATGTATGCAATATATATGTATTATAGTTGTTTTAAGATATACTATGCTTGTTTGGTAAGAAATCGACACTTTGTACTAAAAATGTGTGATAAATGTATTATCTATCGATAAAATTTGTATTATGTGTTTTATAAATTGTTCTCTGTACTGATGTATTAAAAGTGATAAGTGAAATATATAAATTATTGTTATAAATGGCAAATATTTTCTTAATATAATGTTAACTTCATCCACTTATAATTGTCATAGTTTTTTTTTTAGAGTCAAACTATAAAAACTTTTCATATATGCCGAAAACTGTAATTTGTAGTAATTTTCATATAGTTTTTGAATATCTAAATTTTTTGTTTGAAATATCGAATTAACGTAATCTAATTTAATTTTAAAAATTAGTCAAATTGACTTTTGAAAAACAATTGTTGTGATTAAAGCAAAAATCAAAAAGTTAATTGCAGAAGCCGGGAATCAAACCCGGGTCTGTATCGTGGCAAGGTACTATTCTAGTACTAGACCCAGTATTGCTATTTAATCAATATATTCTTTTTTGTCTTATAAGTTCTTTTTGTAAAGTAATAGTTTTAAATATACAAAATAAAGTAATTAGTTTACAACAAATATAATCATGTTTTTATTTACATAAAAATGATCAATAATCATAGAAAGTATATATTGACTATACATTATGATATACTAAAAAGATTGAGTGTAGTTTACTTATACAATGACTATACATCATAATACACTCAAAAAATTGAATATAACTTAACTATACATGAAATATACACTGATTCCTCAATCCTAATCAACTCAAAATCTTCTTTAAATAATCTCAAATTTTAATTATGAAATCCTCTCAATATTTCCGTCATATTCTAAGTACTATCGCGTCTCCCTCGAACAAACATATCTTAAAAGAAGATATTATGGAGGCCAATTCCAAGCAGAACTCAAGGCAAAGGAAGCCCTTAAAACAGAGTTATAGAAGAGTCTCTTTCAAGAAGAGGCACCGAATTAAGGGGAAGGAACTCTTCTAAATATGTGGAGGAGATGATGTAGCTAATTCAAAATACAACTATCAATTTTTTTTTTTCTATTATACATAAAAGTGTTAGGGTAAATGCCTATTTGGCGTCTTTCTAAAGTAAGCGGCTAGCTTGACTTTACATAAAGTATTAATTGAGTTAATTTAAAGGCAAATAATAGGGCATCTGAATCCGTGGTCTCTTCGTAAAACTAGATATTTTATGTATATATTTTCTAAAATTTATATTATATTATATTATCTGAACCCGTGGTCTCTTCGTGCACCCATGTTCGAAAAATCCTAAATTCGCCTCTGTACGTATATCATTATTATAATACCATCTTACTTATACTGTATAATATATATTGACATATTCTCGAAGCACTTGATTTAGATCGTGTGAGTACATTAAATAATTACTTACGAGATCTTATACATTCACATTTAAAAATGAGTTTGGTTAAAAGGAAAAAAACCCCTTCTTAAGCTAAAATTGGACTTAAATATTGGAAAAATTAGGCGGGTAAACAAATATATATTCGTTAATTAGTTAACATAGCTATCATTTAATTAAATTACCATTCACCACTAACTTACAATCATAATTTAATAATCCACGTCTAAAATTTGCATAATTCAGCTCTTAATAAAATTATGAGTCTAATCACTTTTGAGCTAAGTTTGAAAGAAAGACACCTCTCAACTTTATTTTTTACTTCCAATAACCAATGGATAAATTGTAGTTGCCTATAAAACATAGGGGAAACTAAGCAAATACCCTATAAAAGTAAAATAATTACAAATATATACCTATTTATATTCATACCCCATTTATAATTACATTATATATCTCCAACTAATTTCGATTAACTGATACTCAATATATAGTGAGCAAAATTATCAGCATTAATGATATTAATACAATATATGATACTGATTTAATATTAGTTAAGCAAAAATTATCATCAATCGTAATGAATGAGGGTATGAGCTGTAATTCTTTTTTTTTTTTTTTTTTTTTTTGAGAAAAAGGGTATTTCTTGAATTACTTTGAATTGGGATATGAACATGTAATTATTTTGAATTTCATGTAATTTTTTACATATATTAATAGCTACCGTGGTGTTAATATCATGATTTGCTATGTATTAATTATACGTCTCAACAAGATGTATATATAACTAATACATGTATTAAATTTGACTACCAAATCATCCGGCCAAACAAGGAATAAAGGCACTTTTGAAAGACAACCTTTGTTGCAAATATCCTTTTTAAACTTTACTGTACACTTGTAATATAAATTGTCAAATTCACCCAATGAACTGAATCAAATCCATAACTATATCTTCCTCAGAAAATGAAAACCAATCAAACGAGATTGAGTACAATAAGAGAAAATCAGAAAAATAATTAATCACTCTATATAGTCTCTCTGCTTATTCTTTTTTCTGAAACACAAACCTATAAACATTCATTGGAAAGGAAAGCTTTCATATGAGCTTTTTCAACCAAATCTAAAGTAATATTCTCACAGTCACTTTAAAGCAGGGCGTCGCAATCAGATCGTATATACAAATAGAATGATGAATAAAGTGGCTAAATAATATATTTTGGACATCTTTGACACAATAATATAACATAGCCTAGTAGTTTTAGGCGCCTTGAAAGAGTAAAATTCGTGTGTTTGAATCTCACTAGTAGCAATTTTTTTCAATTTTTAAGAATAGGTTCACTTTAGCACTTGGATACCTTAGTGAAATTTCTGACTCGGCCACCCTAATTAAAAGTACACATCATTTGTCTATAAACAAGATTTTAACTTCTTTATAAACTTCATCATCACCACAACCATTTTCATTTCTCAAACAAACCTTCAAAACCATTTTTTTTCTATCAAAGAAAGTACATATGGCAAACCAAAATGCCAACGGCTGCATTGCTGATGAAACTGCAGTTTTTGATCCAAAACCTCTTGCAGCAGTAGCTTGTGATGTTGTTCATCCTCCAATTGTTGCATCTTTCAATGATAGAATCCGTCCACTTCTCGACTGTATAGACAAGCTCCGCCATCTTAACATAATGCAAGAAGGTATCCAGCTTCCGACTATCGTAGTAGTCGGAGCTCAATCTTCTGGAAAATCCAGTGTTCTTGAATCCCTTGCTGGGATTAGTCTTCCTAGAGGACAAGGCATTTGCACCAGGGTACCTCTTGTTATGAGGCTGCAGAATGATCCAAACATCACTGCACCAAATCTTCAGTTGGAGTACAACAACAAGCTACTCCCTGTTGATGAAATTGGCATTGCTGATGCTATCATTCATGCTACTGATGAGATTGCTGGACATGGTAAAGGTATATCTAACTGCCCTTTAACATTAGTAGTTAAAAAAAAGGTGTCCCTGATTTGACCATGGTTGATTTAACCTGGTATTACTAGAGTTGCTGTACAAGGACAACCTGAAGACATTTATGAACAAGTTTACGATATTATAATGAAATATATAGTTCCTGAAGAAAGTATAATCTTGAATGTTTTATCAGCTACTGTTGATTTCCCTACTTGTGAGTCTATTAGAATGTCTCAGAAAGTGGACAAAACAGGAGAAAGGGCTCTGGCTGTTGTGACAAAAGCTGATAAAGCCCCTGAAGGGCTGCTTGAAAAGGTAACCGCGGATGAAGTGAATATAGGTCTTGGCTATGTTTGTGTGAGGAATAGAATTGGGAATGAGTCTTATGAAGAAGCTAGGAGTGATGAGGAAAGGCTTTTTTCAACTCATCCACTTCTGTCGAAGATTGATAAATCGATGGTTAGCGTTCCTGTTTTGGCACAAAAGCTGGTGCGTATTCAAGCAAGCATCATTTCAAAATGCTTGCCTGAAATTGTGAGGAAGATCAATGACAGACTTGCTGCCAATCTTGCTGAGCTTAACAGGCTTCCTCAGCATCTGACTTCTGTGGCTGAAGCTCTGACGGCATTTATGTGCATTCTGAGTTCATCAAAGGATTCATTGAAGAAAATTCTTTTAAGTGGGGAGTTTGATGAGTATCCTGATGAAAAAGAAATGCACTCTGCAGCTAGGCTGGTTGAAATGCTTGATCAATATTCTAATGAGCTGCATTCCAAGAATTTGGAGAAAGTGGAGGGATTCTTGATGGAAGAGGTCAGGGTTTTACAAGAAACGAAAGGGATTGGATTACCAAACTTCCTTCCTCGAGCTGTTTTCCTTAATGTTTTGCAGCGAAAAGTGAAGGAAATTGCCGCCTCTCCAGAGGATTTTGTGGGGAAACTGTGGAATTACTTAGAGCGAGTTGTTATCAAAGTTTTGATGCATCATTGTGAGAACTATCCACAGCTTCAATCTTCTACTAGAAGAGCAGCCCAAAACTTGATTGCCAAGAAAAAGAATGAATCAGTTGATTGGGTTAGGGGAATCATCGGGATGGAAAAGCTGACTGATTACACTTGTAATCCTGACTATTTAACTACTTATAGTAAGTTCATGGCTCAACAACACACGTTCATGGAGATTATGAATGATCATGGGAAGTGCTCCATGATAAACCTTGAAGGGGTAGGAGTAATCGACGTTGGCCATTTGAGGAAGCATCTAGATGTGGTGCAACAGGCTTTTGATTTGAAGATGAGAATGATGGCCTATTGGAAAATTGTGCTAATGAGGCTGGTGGATTCTATGGCCTTGCACATAATGTTCAGCATTCGGAATATGATTAACAAGGAGATGGAAAACGAGATCGTTCAGGATCTGATGGCACCACATGGTGGTGGTATTGAAAGAATGCTTAATGAGTCGCCCTTGGTTGCTGAGAAACGCAATAGGCTCAAAAAGAGTGTCAAGCTTCTCAAGGAGTCCAAAGAGGTGGTGGCCAATATCATGGACAGGATTTCACTTCATGATGATCATGAGAGGGACTAGATCAATATGAGCAGGGCATTTTGTTTCCATTAAGCAAATGTTCCTAATATCTAGTTTATCTCTAAATATCCAACTACAGAAGTGGATTAGTACTATGTTTTGTTTTTACGATATGTCTATAGGCTCCTAATACTTAGTAGTTTAGTTGTGGAATGCCAACAGTAGGAAATGAAGTGTATGTGCCCTGCTGTATGTAGTTCTTGTATTAGCTATATGCAAATCAAGTTTATTTGTCTTATAATTGCCCCAAGTGAACAAACTTAATATCGTGCTGCTTTTCGTAGTTTTCTGATGAGTTCTTACTAAATTCACATCCGTTGGCTATGTTATAGATATGAAATTATTGTATTTTGATAAAGAAAGATCGAGTCTAATTTGTGGATTGTGGCTTCAAAAGATTTGAAGAGGATAGAGCAAAGGAATTTCACACAATAATTATACATGAATATTAGTGCAACAGGACATGGCCTTTAAGTACATACATATGCATATATTAGAAATCCCTTAATATAGTGACATATAGCTTGGACTCTTCAAAAATGTCAATGAGTGTGTGTCAGATTATCCAAAAAGTAGTGTATTTTTGGAGAATCCCACATGGTGCAACATCAAAAGTGAAATTTCTGCACAAGTTAGCAGGTGCTTATTCAAAAAATGGTTCAAAACAAATTTCAACTATCAGTGACTAACATATATTGATAAAACTGTTTCAGCAGTAGAAAATCAAAACAGAATGCTTGAATACTATTGTATCTACTGGAAACACATATCTAACGGTATTCTCTTTTTCATCACGGAATGTTAATTACAAGTGCGGGTTCAAACTGCTATTTCGAAGTCATTATGATGCATTTTTTAAAATTTATTTGATGGTAAGGCTCTTACTGATATCTTAATGATCAAGTAAGACAGCCGTTTGTCCCACATCGTTTATAGAGGTTCTTTAATCTTAGTTTTAATTGTATTGTCTGCTATTATATTGCATCTTGACTGCAAGACGACGTGAATGGGTCAAGGTCCACTCATTGGGTGGGCCAAGGACCCAGGAAAGTCTCCGGGCCATTTCTGCAGAGATGCAGGTTCGGAAACGAATTAGCTTTCACGGGCTTTAGGATTTTAAGCCTAATTGGCTTGGGCTGAGACGAGGTGGAGCCTATGACTCCTGCTCGGGAGCGATATTGGCCAATTTGACAGTTATTCACGTGGCCCAGTTTAACCAACTGGGCTAACTGAACGGGGCTTATGTTCTTGCAGTCTTCTCCCTTTTTTTTTTTTCCTTAGCATCGACTTATCTAACAAAAAAATCTTGATTTTATTGTACTTATAATTTGTAATTACGTAATGCGTCGGCTTATAATTTGTAATTAAGTAATGCATCGGCATATCTAACAACAAAACCTTGATTTTATTGTACTTATAATTTGTAATTAAGTAATAACAGGTTCAAAGTTGATTTAAGAAAATATTTCACGAGAAGGCCAACAGCATCTAAGAAAAATAAGCAGACTACTCCCCTACTCGAGCAGTCTTCAATTATAATGTTGCCTTCTTTTACCTTAGCTATATGTATTGTCGAAGAACGTGAAACCAAGTGCAGCTGCTGTGGATCGCAAAAATACTCTACTTTTTTTTTCTAAAATAAACTATTAATGATCAACAAGGCTAAAATACTTTGCAGTTGGATCAATATAAATCAATGATGACAATGGGATCAATTTTGCTTCAACAATGATATAGATGATATTAATCCAGTAAGTCATTAATCGATGTTTTCAATCTCATTGGCTATCCATGCCATCAACATTCATATCAAAATGTTTGAAATTGCATCTATTTGCTCTTTTTGTGTTCCTTAGCATAATCGTTAGCTAAGGCTTCAACGTCTTTCCAGAATAGGCCCTCCACAAGAACTCCATCTTTGGCAAACCTGCAAAAACATATCTATCTCATCAGAAGCAAGTCATTCTGTTTATGAAATCCCACATGTACTATATATTTTTCCTCTTTCAAAAGGATGAGAGGGAGAAAGAGACCATTTTGTGACGCTCTTAGTAAATTCAACTTTTGGCCTCGCAGAAATGGACTTGGGATCAGCACTTTCTACTGTAAGTGTGTACATATCGGAGAATCTAGGCAGCTTTGATGAGACGACTAAGCCAGTGCTGTTAAAAGATCCCTGTCATAAACAAACCAAAGCTCATTAAGTCTTCTGTGAATCTAGAGCAATAAGATGGTACTCCCTTCATCACACTTCTAATTAGTGCTTGAAGAAAGGGATAAAATAATCAAGTAACCATCCAACCCGTCCAAGTAAAAATGAGTTGGATAATGATTTATTTAAAACGGGTCACATATTGATCATGTCCATATAACCGCTGAAAATGGGTATTTCATGGGTTGGGTTAGATTCACCCATTTTCATGTGTGTTACTAGCACTCTCGTCACTAGTTGTTGAGTCTAAAACAACACCACAATTAGCCACCTTCTTGCAAGAAAACAGATTTTTTATACTGAATATATTGGAGACTTGTTCATACACCATCACAAGGTAACCAGACTCCTATTTATAACACTTGTTCATACACCATCACAAGGCAAACAGACTCCTATTTATAGGTGGATTCTATGGCCTTGCATATAATGTTCAGCATTCGAAACATGATTAATAAGGAGATGAAAACGAGATCATTCAGGATCTGATGGCACCACATGGTGGTGGAATTGAAAGAATGCTTGACGAGTCGCCTTTGGTTGCTGAGAAACGTAATAGGCTCAAAAAGAGTGTCAAGCTGCTCAAGGAGTCCAAAGAGGTGGTGGCCAATATCATGGACAGGATTTCACTTCATGATGATCATGAGAGGGACTAGATCAATATGAGCAGGGCATTTTGTTTCCATTAAGCAAATGTTCCTAATATCTAGTTTATCTCTAAATATCCGACTATAGAAGTGGATTAGTTCTATGTTTTGGTTTTACAAAATTGTCTATAGGCTCCTAATACTAAGTAGTTTAGTTGTGGAATGCCTACAGTAGGAATTGAAGTGTCTGTGCCCTGCTTGTATGTAGTTCTGGTCTTTCTAGCTATAAACTAAACGCAAATCAAGTTTATTTGTTTTATTGCCCCAAGTGAACGAACTTAATATGGTGCTGCTTTTCATAGTTTTCTGATGAGTTCTTACTATATTCACATCAGTCAGCTATGTAATAGATATGAAATTATCGTATTTTGATATAGAAGATCTAGTCTAATTTGTGGATTGTGGCTTCAAAAGATTTGAAGAGGATAGAGCTAAGGAATTTTAGATAATAATTATACATGAAGATTAGTGCAACAGGACTTGGCATTAAGTATATGCATATGCATATATCAGAAACAGAAATGTCACATGTAGCTTGGACTTTTCAAAAGTGTGTGTCGGATTCTCCAAAAATACACTATTTTTGGAGAATCCGACACAAGTGCGACATCGAAAGTGAAAATTCCGCGCAACTTAGCTGGTGTTCACTCAAGAAATGGTTCAAAACAAATTTCAACTGTTAGTGACTATAACATATATAGATAAAATTGTTTCAGAAGTAGAAAATCAAAACAGAACGCTTGAATACTATTGTTTCTACTGGAAACACATATCTAATTATATTCACTTTTTTCATCACGGAATGTTAATCACAACTGCTATTTCGAAGTCATTATGATGCATTTTTTATTTATTTATTTGATGGTAACTTTCTTATGAGTGTGCTGAGAACAAGGCTCTAACTGATACCTTAATGTCATATAAGAGATGTGTATTTTTCTCTTTGATAGCTATTGCCGTTTGTCCCACACCGTTTGTGAAGGTTCTTTAATCCTAATTTTAATAGTATTGTCTGCTAGTATATTGCATCATTACTGCAAGACGACGTGAATGGGTCAAGGTCCACTCATTGGGTGGGCCAGGACCGACCCAGGAAAGTCCCCGGGCCATTTCTGCAGAGATGCAGGTTCGGTAACGAATTAGCTTCACGGGCTTTAGGAGTTTAAGCCCGTATGGGCTTGGGCTGAGACGAGGTGGAGCCTATAACTCCTGCTCGGGAGCGATATTGGCCAGTTTGACAGTTATTCACGTGGCCCAGTTTAACCAACTGGGCTTACTGAACGGGGCTTATGTTCTTGCAGTCTTCTCTTTTTTTTTTTCGTTATTTTGAGAGAAGAAATTGACACTTTCCAACACAAATTCCACTTACTCAGGCACCAAGGTAGACATCGAACACCAAGTTGAATTTGTTGCATTTTTTTTAGTTATGCATCAACATATCTAACCACAAAACCTTGATTTTATTGTACTAATAATTTGTAATTAAGTAATAACAGGTTCAAAGTTAGTTTAAGAAAATATTTCACGAGAAGGCCAAGAAATATAAGAAGACTATCTCCCCGACTCGAGCAGCCTTCAATTATAATGTTGCCTTCTTTTACTTTAGCTATATGAATTGTCGAAGAAAACGGGCAAGACGTATGAACCCAAGTGCAGCTGCTGTGCATCACAAAATTGCTCAACTTTTCTAAAATAAACTAATAATGATCAACAAGGCTAAAATACTTTGCAGTTGGATCTATATGAATCAATGATGAAAATTGGATCAATTTTGCTTCAACAATGATATAGATGATATTAATCCAGCAAGTCATTAACCGATGTTTTCAATCTCATTGGCTATCCATGTCATCAACATTCCTATCAAAATGTTTGAAATTGCAACTATTTGCTCTTTTTGTGTTCCTTAGCATAATCGTTAACTAAGGCTTCAACATCTTTCCAGAATAGACCCTCCACAAGAACTCCATCTTTGGCAAACCTGCAAAAACATATCTATCTCATCAGAAGCAAGTCATTCAGTTTATGAAATCCCACATGTACTATATATTTTTCCTCTTTCAAAAGGATGAGAGGGAGAAAGAGACCATTTTGTGACGCTCTTAGTAAATTCAACTTTTGGCCTCGCAGAAATGGACTTGGGATCAGCACTTTCTACTGTAAGTGTGTACATATCGGAGAATCTAGGCAGCTTTGATGAGACGACTAAGCCAGTGCTGTTAAAAGATCCCTGTCATACACAAACCAAAGCTAATTAAGTCTTCTGTGAATCTAGAGCAACTAAATTGATGACTTCACAACAGGAAAGAAAAAAAATAAAAGA
The DNA here is from genome assembly GCA_037074985.1 of Solanum bulbocastanum. Classification (NCBI taxonomy): domain Eukaryota; kingdom Viridiplantae; phylum Streptophyta; class Magnoliopsida; order Solanales; family Solanaceae; genus Solanum; species Solanum bulbocastanum. The sequence goes on along the minus strand of CM073600.1, from coordinate 52,292,326 downwards.
CAAAAACAAGAACGGAAGGGTATCCACCAGATCTAAGGTCTGAACATGATATGCCACCAGATGCAATAGTTACAAGACACGAGAGATGAGAGATAAGACCAAGAAAAGAAACAAAAGATGCACACCAAATGACCAGTCATTTAACCCAAAAGAATACAAATGGAAGTTTCTCTTAAACACATCAATGATATAGTCCTTCATGTGAAGTAGTTACTACTGTAAGTTTTTTTATCCCCTTTTTTCCTTCTGGTAAGTTACACTAGCCATAAGACGGTACTCCCTTCATCACACTTCTAATTAGTGCTTGAAGAAAGGGATAAAATAATCAAGTAACTATCCAACCCATCCAAGTAAAAATGAGTAGGATAATGATTTATTTAAAACGGGTCAAATATTGATCATGTCCATATAGCCGCTGAAAATGGGTATTTGATGGGTTGGGTTTAGATTCACCCATTTTCATGTGTGTTACTTGGCACTCCCGTCACTAGTTGTTGAGTCTAAAACAACACCACAATAAACCACCTTCCTATAAGAAAACATATTTTTATAGTGAATATATTGGAGACTTGTTCATACACCATCACAAGGTAAACAAACTCCTATTTGTAACACTTCTTCAGACACCATCACAAGGCAAACAGACTCCTATTTATAGGTGCAAGAATTCTTCCATAGAATAAATAAATAAATATGCAATGATGTAATAAAGTTGTGATAGGATGAAATCTGAGTTGTTGGATAGACATTTGCTCTTTAGAGGGGTAATAGGTGGGTTGATCGTGGAATAGTAATTTTATAGAAGTTGTGGCCACATTACCATCTCATGCAATTAATATTAACATTTTTAATATTAAAATGCATATTCTCCACCACACTCGCTAACTTTAATATTAAAAATAAGTTCACCCATTGAAGAAGATTTTATGCATAATGAAGGTGTACGCTGTATTGAACAACAACTTAGTAAAACAACAAAGTTTACCCCTAGAGACAATAGTGGTCTCACACTTGAACTAATTGCATATGGGAAATAAAGTATCACTGCTTCCACATAGTAATCAACATGTTGACTAAGCATTATCAATTAGCACATTACAACCTCGTGTTACCCAATCCACGAATGCTTATTAGAATAACTCTAAACCCTTAGAGGAACTTTATTGGCTAACACAAATATCAAGATTGCTCCCGTAACTCCAACAACCCACTCATTCTTTTTATAACCAACACCCACTCATACTAGCTCCAAGTTTTCATTAAGAGTTCATCTACTCAATCTCCACAAATCTTGCAATTACACCATAGAGGGGGATAAAATAATAAGTATAATAGAGTATTTCAAAACAAGTCATCACATGATTTGTTTTCCCAATTGAATTTGGTTATGAAATCCCCACTGGGTTTCCTCATATATGAATGTATATGCTTTAGTCCACCCCTTGCTGTGCTTCAAAATCTCTCTCTTGCTAAGTCCTTATGCCGTTTTTAACAATAATATTAAGCAAAGTCAAGCTCACTACCGTCGTCACTAATCCGAAGTAACACTCTAGACTTGTCCCCTCCAAAATACAACAACACAACATTGTATTTAGTTCTTGAGTCCAAAAGCTCCACCACAAATAAACTCCTCTTTTTTGTACTTAATACACTAGAAGACTATCCACCAACCCATGATCACATGTTCCTACAACTTTATCATCCACTACATTCTTATTTATTGTACGGAAAAATTCCTACACCTCTAAATATAAGTCTTTTTGTAGTATGCATCAAAATATGGTACAGTTAGAAAACTAGGGGTCGAGAGTTAATAGTTATCACTGATTCCACATCACTTTGATTCGGATCTTTAAACCCTATTATAGTCAGGTTTTTCTATTAAATTTTCTTTGTAGATAAATTACTATTCCAATTCTATTCAAAATGTCACTTTCAGCAAATACCTATCCAATATCTTGATGAAGTTGTTTACTCTTAAGTTGATAATCAATTTTCATGATAATAACTTATCCATTAGTTTAAAATATTAGCTAGCATGTTGAATTTCACAAACATAATGATGTAGAAAAAGACATGTTGATGGATAACTTACTTCTGGAGGATAGGTGAACAAAATCGCATTCTTTTCCTTTGTGTGGATAATCAGCTGTAATATCACGTTAAACAAGATATACGTGCCATAGTCAAGGATATGACAAAGTTGGAGAAAAGGTTTCACATACTAAAAATACTAGGTCTCTCAAGCACCATAAAACATCCATCAATTAAACTCCCAGTACATACAAACATTGCAAAGGCATGCCTTTTCAACCATCATACATCAAATACAACTAAACCTATAAACTTGTGGCTTTCAAAATTTATCACTTGCAATTTTTCTCAACCATAGACTCTTATGGGATCAAGTATTCACATCCAAGATTCAACCCTCTAATCATGGCTATTAAATTGTGACTACTCATAAGAATGCTAAAGGAATTGTTCATCTGGATTCGAAACTCAGTTTAGTTATATTATAAAAAGGCAACTACTGAATAAACCAAACAGTATTTACAATGAAAATAGAACAGATGCAGGCCCTGAAAAACAACATAGCTGTCAAACCAGATAATTAAATTGTTTTTTTTTTCATTTCAAATTTCCAACTCTTACACAGTAATAATCTTAACTGATTAAAAATACACAGTTATGCCTCAATTCCGAATCAAACATGGCAGATTATATAAACCCCTATATCCTCCATCCGGATCCGTTTCATTCTAATACTCAGTTATCGTCCCAACAAAAACACATAATTAACAGGTGAACAAAAATAAAAAATCAAAATTCAAAAGGATATAACACAATGCATCCAATGAGAAAATCGCGATTAGCAGGAAACTCCTTCTTGTAGAACTGAGCAACAAGAGCAATTGCGATGATGATTGAACCAATCAACAACCTGATGTTACTCAATCTCACATCTTCTGGGTATCCTTTGCTAGTAACAATCTATAAACCATATAATCAAACAAAACAACAAATCAACACACAAAGATAAGTCAAATTCAATTCAAATCTAAGGTAAAAACTGAGGTACCTCAGTGACAGACTCATCCAGAAGGCTCTTGATAGAGTGATGATCCAAAAGATTAGCCTTCTTAGGGTTTTTCTTGACCGGCGTTTGAGTGGTGGAATCCATTTTCTCCGATTTCGCCTCTGAGATTTTCACTAGGGTTTGTCTGAAAATTGGTACAAAAAGAGCTATTGTTAGTCAGATGGGAGAATGAGAAATGACGATAGATGAAATTACAAAAAGGTACTTAGGGATGCTACTTGTATGTGACATGTATCTGGGGTCATTTAAGTCAATAACAATTGTGAATGGAAAGTTTCATTTTTAAATCGGAAAAGGGCAAAAAATACCCTTCAACTATATGAAAAGGTTCAAATATACCCCTCATTTATATATTGGGTTAAAAATACCTTTGGGTCTACCTTTCGAGTTCATTTTTACCCTTGACATTAACAACCTTCTTTTAAACTATTATATTTTTTTATTATTATTATTATATGACTTCTTTCTATTGGATAAAATCAAATCCAATTCATCAATTTTTAAATCCACCCAACCCATGACCCAAACCCAACAAAAAGATATATTTCTTTCTTCCTTAAAACGTAATAACCTCTTTTTTCTTCCTGCTAACTCATTAATGTCTTCCCCATAATTGTAGCAAAAAAACTGCACTTAAAACAATTAAAAAAAGCACAAAACTTGGAACAAATCAGCTTCAAAGCTGCACCTAACAGGCAACTGAATTCAAAAAAAAAAAAAAAAACAACACCAAAACTGTAAAAATAAAATAAAATACATAACAACAAAAAACAAGTTAAATGAGATTAAAAAAAACTAAATCAAAATTTGATAATAAACACCAAAACCGATCAAAAAACGGAAATAAAATTGGTCCCAATTTACTTCATTAACATACGTTATAATGAAACTTGCTATTGATTATACTAAGTTCGAAATGTAAGAACATTAACGAATAACGAGGAGGGAGATGGTATTTTTTATTTCTTTTGATGGTCTTTTAGTTGGATTTGGGTTATGGCCTTGTGGATATGTGTCGGGGCAAGTTGAAAAAAATTGAAGGGTTAGGTATTTGATTTTGTCCAATAGGAATATACCATGTAATAATAATAATAATAATAATAATAATAATAATAAAAGGCTGATAGTTTTTAAGGATTAAAATGAACCAAAAGATAGACGAAAGGGTATTTTTAACCCAATACATGAACAAAGGGTATATTTGAACCTTTTCAGATAGTCAAAAGGTAATTTTGGCCCTTTTCCCTTTTTAAATTTGGATGGTTATTACGTATTTTTTATAATGTATCGTCTTGAATTATATGACGGTAAAATCTCACTAGGGCCTGTTTGGAAGGACACCCTGGTAATTGAATTTTGTGTAATTGATGTAATTACACTGTCTTGTCCTATTTGGAAGGACAAGTAATTACTTGGTCAGCAGGTAATTGGTGTAATTGGCAGGAGATAATTACACTCTACAATTCATAGGCAGAGACTGTGGATTGCTGATAATTACATCGTGTAATTACCACCGGATTACTTTTTGATTTATTTTTATTTTATTTCTATATTTATTTTTTTTGTTTTAATTTTTTTTACTTCTATTAGTTTAAGTTCTTTTTATAATTTTATTATTCTAAAATTTGTAAAAGTTTATTTTTTTATTTATATTATTATATTTCATTTTCTCTTGTTCTAAGCCTTACTTTATGTGATTCTGTAATTTTCTCGTATTATCTATTTCTTTATGTTATGCTTATTTTCTCATTAGCATAATTTTATTAGTATTTTAATTTTTATATTAAAATAGAATTTATTGTTAAGTAATGTTATAGACTTACGTTTTCTTTATTAAGAAAAAATAAAAAAATCATATTTATTGCTATGACGAAATTTGTTATAAGAGTATTATGTTAAATTTTTTGTTTTGAATTTATAACTTATGTTATATTTTCAGTTTTATTTGTTTTAGTAATATTGAATTTACATTGCACGTCATTTTTTATTTAGACTTGATAGATTATATTTTTGTCAAATATTTAATAATTTATGACATTTTATTTATATATTATTCTTTTTATCAAACATGCATTTCACGATGTTCGTAGAAACTTCATACTCTTAGTTGTTACGATCAATTCAATTGAAATATTAATTTGAAAAAATATAAATCAATTATTTTTCATAATATCAGTTACAAAAAATATGTTTATTAACTAATATAGTTTCAAAAAAGAATATATATCTTAAATATTTAATTTAATGTCATTTATAAAGTTTCTTATCTGTCTAGTATAAATTTTAAATAATTACTTTTTCTTTTTAAAATTTATTATAATTTTATGATTGCAATTGTGCATCCAAACAGAACATGTGTAATTACACTGTGACATCCAAACATGACATGTGTAATTACACTGTAACAACCAAACAGGTCAGTGTAATTATTAGGCTGGTAATTTCTACCCTAATAATTACACCAATTCCAATTACCAAGTGGCTTTCCAAACACGCCTCTAAATCAATATAGTTGCAATTATCATATATTATTATTTTGTAAAGGTATTTTTAATCTTACTAAATTTGAATTTAAAATTTTCCCGCCCAACATTCCAAATCCTTTTTAAATTTGCAACCAAAAATTTAAATATTCCCGCTCAAGCATTCTGCATCCCTAAAATATTTTACCATTTCCGTCCAAAAAAATTCGAATTTTCACTTTTCCTGCCGAACTATCCAAATCCTTCTAATATTTTAGATTTTTTAATATTCCCGCCCAATTCTTTTTAAATCCTATATATAGCCACCCATCATCTTTCTAGGTATCACAGAATCAAATCTATTTCTACTAGAAAGAAAAATGAGATCAAGGGCAAAGTAGAACTGCTATGAAAGAATTAGAAGGTATATATTGTGTTGGTGGATGAACTTAAGGGCCTGTTTGGAATAGGGCTGGCAAGGGGACGGGGACGGGGATTGGGGGACGGGACGGGATGGGGGACGACACTGGGGGGATTTTGTCGGGATCAGGATTGGGGGGACGAAAATACGTCCCGTCCCGTCCCACTATATATACGGGATGGGACGGGGTTTGGCGGGACGGGACGTTTTTATTTTTTATATACTTATTTTTTTGTATTGAAATTGCATGTTAATGAATAACATTTTTAGTTTATTTGGTTTTCTATACATTTTTAGTTGATAAAAAATGCTTAAGTTTTCAAATTTCAAATTTGTGTAGTTTAAATTTGTATTTTAAATATTTTAAAGTAATTTAAATTTGAAATTTCAAATGTCAAATTTCTATTTTTAAATTAAGTATTTTAAAGTTAGTTTAGTATATATGTGTGTGTATATATATATATATATTAAAATTAAAATGCAAGACAAAATTTGTGTAAAAAAGACTTGAATAAAGCTTTCAAATTTATTCAATAAAATGTAATTGCAACTTAGAAATTAGAAGTTAGAACTTATAATTTACAAATATTAGTGTAATAACTAATTTACACAGCCACCTTCTAGGAAGGGTTCTGTTTCAATAAGTTCTCATATGTAAAACTAATATTTGTTATAAATATTAGATGAGTAACTAATTTACGCAGCCACCTTCTAGGAAGGGTTCTGTTTCAATTAGTTCTCTGATGTAATCTAATATACGTGTTCTCCTTTAAAATTCAATTCTAATTGTCGAATCATATCGATGGTAACATCCTCCGGTGTTGGCAAACTTGCTAGAAACTCTTGTGACTCTAATTCATCGTCAATAGATTCAATTACCGCTTTAACCCAATCTTCTTGTTTGGACTTAACTTTGACAAATTATAATTCCTTCTCTCGGCGTTGACCCAGTCTCTAAATAAAACTGATGTTTCCAAACTTTCTTCTGCCAATGAATATCTATGATTGCCAAGTTGACACCTTGCCACACCAAAAGCAGCCTCCGATGCAACTGATGAAGCTTGAATAGCTAGAACATCACGAACCATTTTGCTCAAAATTGGAAATGCAACTCTCTGCCTCCTCCACCATGCTAATAAATCTTCATTTCCATCTTTGTCTTCCACTGTTTCTAAAGATTGATTAAGATATGCTTCAAAATCATCACGGTCAGTAGAATTAAGATCAAGAAAACTTCGCATATAACTTGAAATTCGAGCTTTACTCTGAGGATTAAAAGTTTGACCAACTTCTCCTCGAGTATTTCCTGTAGTTCTATATTTTTCATACAAAATTTTTGCTTCTACTTTTATGCTAGACTTACACATTTCACAAGTTGGACTTTCTTCCGGTAAAATTTCTAAAGTATCATAAAAAGTATTAACAAGTGCCTACACACCTCGTAATTTATAGTCAGGATGAAGTAAAGTAACAGTTAAATAAATTTGAGGAATAGGAAAAAAATATTTTTTTAATTTTACAATCATACCTTCAATTGCAACTCTAAATTTTTCATTTTTTTTGTATTTAGAAAATGAATTGAAATAGCACAAATATTTATTAATATTAATAAAATAGTAGGATAATAAATTCTAGAAAACATGGTTGTAGTATCATAAAAAATTATAATAGTTCATTAGTTTATTTCCAATCTTCTTCACAAATTCTATCTAATAGGTCAGCATTATGAGCATTAAACACAATTTGTACGGGTTTTTTATATTCGTAAGCAAGTAAAAGCATTTCGTAAAAAGAATTTCACCTTGTTTTAATATGTCTTGGAATTTTTCTTGGTGGCAAATCACAAAGTACACAACGCTCATTAAATTCACTAATTCTAACAATGTTGGTATTATTAGATGCATTATCTAATGTGACAGACATTACTTTATCTATAAGCATGTAATAATCTAAAACACTCAACATATTTGAAGCTAAATATGGATAAGTTTTTTTCTCTACACATTCTTTATAACTTATGATTCTTGTTTGCAAACTCCAGTTATTATCAATCCAATGTGTTGTAATAGTTAAATAATCATGTCCATTAACACTACGACCCATGTCCGAAGTTATAGACACTCTAGAATCTAATATGCTAAACAAACAACGAAGATATTGACAATGTTTACCTTGATGTACAAAAACATCAGATTTAACAGTATTTCTTGAAAAACCTCTAAAAGAAGGATTATAAGTTTGATGAATATATTCAATAAAATCGGGATGTGAAGGAAAACTATAAGGCAAACCACAAACAGAAACCGTTTTAGCTAAATTTTCGCGATCTCTTTCCTTATTATATTTACGTTGTGTTAGTGGACCACCAGGGTTAGAAATGTCTAATGTTCCTTAAACCATGTTAAAAGCCCCTACTGATTCATTAACATTAATATCAAAATCATTAACTGAAATTCCTTTTTTCCTATCGGCTAATGCTTTAGCTTCTTTATATTTAATCGGCACACAAGATAACAAATGTCTATTTAAGCCCCCCGTCCCACCTTGACCCACACCTTGTCTATGTTTAAAAGATTGCTTACACTTATTACAAATTGCAATAGAGTTTTCTTTATCTAAAGTCATAAATTGTCACACAACAAAAGTTTTAAGCCGTTGATACTTCACCTTCTCCCTTGTATGAGGTATAAGGGGTGAGCGTCCACAATTTCGTTCCGTTGAATTTGTAGTTTCAGTTGGAACTTCTATCACCGGACTAGTTGGTGTATCTTCTAAATCTTTTTCTCTCGGATTAACTTCTACTTCTTCACCTAAATATTCATCAAGATTAGTATTAATATTACCATAACATCGTTTTAAACTTTCATGATCGAGTTGAACAGTTAAATAAATGTCATACGAAGTATCGTCAACATAAGTAGAATCATTTGTATTAAATCTAACTCTAGACATTGATTTACAAGAAGTATCACCATAGTTACTCTTATATTTTTCCTTACTACTTTTTTTCATTAAAGTTAAATAATTTACTAATGCCACTTGGTTCTTGCTCTTTTCCTTTACCAGCATCTTTTTTGCTAAAACTCATATTTAATTATATGTAAAGTGTAATATAAAAATAATAATTACACAAAAATTAATGATGAAAAATAAAATATAAATATTATGAAACGAATGTACCAAACGTCTGCGTTAATAGCAGACGTTATAACCGATTCTTGAAATTTGTAGTTTGTTGTAACTTATAATTTGGAACTCCAATACTTTATAGCAAATATGAGAATTATATATATTATAATATAATATGAAAATTTAGAATTGAAATATATGTATTATGATATAATATGAGACTTAAATGGAATAAAAACTTAAGATTTGAGATTGAGAGGATATAGAAAATAGATGAGAGAATTGATGATTTTGTAAGAAATAATAAGGGATAGAGGGGTATTTACAATATTAAAAATGGGTTAAAGTGTATTTATGATAACTTGAGGGTTTAAATTAAAATATTAAAAGTCTGGGGGTGGTAGGGGGTGTTGGGGAAGTGAAAAAGTGGAATAAATTCGTTGGGGGGGGGGGGGGGGGGGGCTACTAGCTGTTGCCCCAATGGATATAATTCAAAAAAAAAAAAAAGGGATCCCACGAATCGGCCGGTTCAACCGGGCCGGGATCGGGCCAGGTCGACCGGGACCAAAGGGTGAACCGACCCCTAACCCCAATGTCCCCCCAACCCACAAAATTAACGGGATCGAGTCCAGCGAATCGGTTCTCGAACCAGTCTCGTGCTGGGCCGGGCCGACCCGATCCCCCTGCCACCCTTAGTTTAGAAGAACACCTTGGTAATTGAATTTGGTGTAATTACACTGTTTGTCCTATTTGGTTGGACACGGTAATTACTTGATAAGCAGGTAATTGATGTAATTGGTAGGGAGAAATTACACTCTCCAATTCATAGGCAAGAGTTGTGAATTGCTGGTAATTACATGATGTAATTATCAGCTGATTATTTTTTAATTATTTTTTTTAATTCTATTTTTATTTTTTTGTTTTTAAATTTTTTTCACTTCTATTATTTTGAAGTTCTATTTTTATTTTTATTATTCTAAAAATTTCTAGAAGTTTATCTTTTATTTTATATTATTATATTTCATTTTTTCTCGTTCTCAACATTACATTACGTGATTCTATGCAATTTTTTCGTATTATCTATTTCTTTATGCTATGCTTATTTTCTCATTAGCATAATTTTATTAGCATTCTAATTTTTAAATTAAAATAGAATTTATTGTTAAATAAGGTTATTGACTTACATTTTCTTTTAAAAAAAAAAAAAAGAATTTAAAAAATCATATTTATGTATGTTATGTTGAAATTTGCTATAATAGTATTATGTTAAATTTTTTATTTTGAATTTATAACTTATGTTATATTTTCAGTTTCATTTGTTTTAGTAATTTTAAATTTACATTGCAAGTCTTTTTTTAATTAGACTTGATAGATTATCTTTTTGTTGAATATTTAATAATTTATGACATATTATTTATATATTAATCTTTTACAATTTTCATTTAAGTGAATAACAATTGTGAATGGAAAGTTTCATTTTTAAATTTGGATGGTTATTATATATCAAATGTTATTATTTTATAAATGTATTTTTAATTTTAATCTCACTAAATTTCCCGCCCAACATTTCAAATCCTCTTTTAAATTTGCAACCAAAAATTTAAATATTACCGCTCAAACCTTCTGTATCTCTAAAATATTTTCCCGCCAAACGTTTCAAATTTTTAATTTCCCGGTAAATCTGTTATTTTAGATTTTAAAATCATCCCGCCCAATTCTTTTTTAAATCCTTTATATACCCACCCATCATCATTTAACCCTTGTATTACTGATTCAAACTCTACCTCCACAAAGAGAAAATTTAGAATGAGATCAAGAGCTAGGCAAAATTGTTATGTATACCTAAAGAGGTACATTGTGCTAGTGGATGAACTCAAGGATCTCCAGACTCAGCTGGATCTGATGGAGCAAGATCTGCTAAAAGAGGATCATCAAAATGCTGCTCAAAGTGATGAGATCAACGACAAAAGGATCAAAATTGCTGGAGATTCTGCTGAAATGCAAATAATTGCGGAATATATCATGAAAAGAGATGTGTATGTGAATGAACGAGGTGATATGGATGCTTTGATACTCATCTCAAAGAAGATGGGAGGTTTCCCATGTGTGGTAAAAGTCAAAGCACAGAATTTTGCGGACAAATCGTACTTCAAATCTAACATCAAGAGTGAATCCTTCAAAACCGATATGATCATATGATGTAGTTATGCTACTTACTTTGTAGGGTTATGCAATTATAGTAAATAAATGCCCTACCTCTATCTTCTTTTACCTGCTTCTAACAGATCTTGTGCTGGAACTCTCATTCTTGTGGATGGAATTTCGTGAAGACTGAAGGCCTGAGGATACTATCTGATTTGTGGATGGAATTTCATGAAAATGTCTTATATTAGAGAGGACAAGTGCAGGTGACTCAAATGGGCTAAAGGCCCAAAATGAAAACGGGCTCCAATATTGGTCCAGGCGAACAGGAAAATCAAATTTGAGCCCAAATCTTTTTCAGGATAGTCTCTTCAGGATTTTCTAAAAGCTAAATAATCATGCTTATTTTTCTACTCAAATTATTTTAAAATTTTACTTGATAATATTTTAAATATTTTCCTTTCTCTTAAAATGATTTTAAATTTTAATTGCTTATTCCCTCTATTTAATTAAATCTACCTATTTTCTTTAATAACTAGCCAAATAATTAATCGCCGAATAACTGCGTATTAGCGGGCATTTCAGGTGCATTCAAACCCTTCTCGAAATACTAATATGAACCCCGAACCCCCTTAGTGGTTTTCAATAGATTTACTGTTTTGATCTATTTGAAAATGAACAATTTTCTTGATTTTACTTAAAAATTAAGTGGCGACTCTAAACCAGTCTAATTACTATTTTTCAAATAAAACAGATTGGCGACTCCGTTGGGGATTTGAGTGGTTCTAACGTTAAGATTAATTTATTTGGCTACGTATTTTAACTATCTACTTGCTTTATTTATCGTATATATTGAATTGTGACATTCATGACATTTGATTCCGCCAAACGACAAATATATTGTATTAGAAAAAAAGACAGTTACGTGGCTTACCACGGCTGTCCTTTAGAAAAACACAAGTTGAATTATTTGAAAGGGATGAACGAATAGTTGGCTTGTGGTCATCCAACGTCGTTTATTAACTTCACCCCGTTGTTTGTCCGACTCGGGTAACCGTTATTTTTAAACCAATTCTAGTCAATCCAGAGTAGAGCGAAATCAAAGCCAAATCTAAGCATTAGCCTAAGACAACTTAATACCCAAGGCATATTAAGTCTATTAGTAAAACGCCAAAAAACATGTCCAAGGTCCACGACCTAACGATATATCATATTATTTGATATTTGAAAGATATATGTGTGGAAACCTGCTTGTTGCTTACTTAGGGGGAAGGAATCTTAACCGTGCTTTATTTTATAGGTATGGATTGATTTCCAAAGTTTGATATAGTAGTGGAAGCTCCAGTTCTACTTAAGATGTGGCACAACGACCTCAATACGTTTCACAAAAGGGACCTTAATAAATATGTAGGGGCCCTAACAGAACTCATTAACATGGTTGGGTGGCTCGAGTTGGTTGAAGTCCTCACGGGTTATTAGGACAATGAGAGAATGATATTCTGGTTTGGAACCATGGAAATCACCCCGACAATTGAGGAAATTCAGGACAGAATAGACACAGTCGATACAGGGCTTGAAAGAAGGGTGAGAAAACAAGAAAACATCTTAATCCTTAACAAGCCTACTCTCGAGGATATTATAAATTGTCTCGAATTAAGAAGGGACTACGCCTATTGGGCCGAGGGTTTTAACATCTCTTTTATGGATCTCTATGTTCGATTCGAGCATGCAAACTTTTATGCGAATTACAACCAAGAGTTTAGGGTTACCTTCAGAGAATGGGACGGGATCAGACCTTTGGCATTCACCATCGCGCTATTAGGTACTTTAATTTTTCCCCATGGCCCGAACCTCAGCATCAACACTCGGGTAATAATGCTTTCACACACTCTCTTCCATGGGCACCTGAACCAAGGGCAAGTGAAGTATCATCCCATCGCACCTGTCATCCTGTCCGACATGTATCGTGCTTTGGAATGATGTAAGGAAGGACATCGCTACTTTCAGGGCTGTAATCTCCTCCTCCAATTGTGGATACTAAGCCACTTAGCGAAGAGACGTGGGACTAACAGCTGTATACCCTCGATGATAATAATTCTCTTAAGGGTTTGAATGATGTGCTATTTTGGGCAGATTTATAAAATAGGAAGACTAGAGGAAGATGAGCTCAGATTTTCTCCGAGCTGAGAGAAGATGACATTCAGTGGATGTTCGATCGCTTTATCTCAAAAGACGTCATAGTACGGGGCCACAGACAACCCGTACTTTCTCAACCAGGTATTCGGGGTATCCGCCCCTACACACCCATCCGGGTCTTGAGGAGTACAAATTACCCCTCTAAATGTATACTACCGTATTTATGTGTTTGACATCGTGGATGATAAAGTGAATGAGGCTTTAGAGATGCTGAGAGAATGGAAAAAAACAGTACGAATGGGTGAAAAAACCATTGCCGTGGACCGATTTAATGTCGGATACGATAAAACTTACAAGGCATGGTTGAAAGACAATATACAAGGTATCTCCTTTCCAGTTCCAAATATTTATTGCAGTGTGGAGGATAAATAGTCCAAAGCTTTGATAGAATTAAGAGAGTTGAAAAAGGAAGCTCAGGAAATGTACATTGAATTCCTTCGAAAGCAAGAGAAGGACAGATATGCCCTCGAGAGCGTAACTCAAGAATTAGAGAGCTTGAGAAGCGATCTCAGAGAGCTCAATTTATGAATTGGAGATAAGAAAAGTGGGATGTGTGTCGAAGACTGGGAAGAAAAAGGCTGCTGGAGCGAATGATACTTGCTAATAATCCAGTACAGACTTCAGCATCTCATGGCACAAAACAAGAGGAGCAGATTAGAAGTAGGGCCATCGGGGACATCTTAGTGGACTTCGCCCCTGCGTAGGTTTTCTATATGTATTTGTTGCTATTTGCCCATGCGTGGGCTTGACTTTCCTATATTTTGGTACTCTTTTCGAATGACCCCTGCGTGGGCCTTTCGTTTTGTGTTTCCTATTTATTTTCACCTTTTGAACATCATTTTTATGTGCAAAATTTGCTTTGGGGTAACAAAATTACTCAATTCTACACATACATCTTTCAAATGCGCTAGACCTACCTTTGACACAAAAGGGCCCCCTACTTGTTTAGGATGCGCGTTAGCCGCTTGTATGCTTTAACTGCTTATATGGTATGGTGCTTTGAATGAGAACATATTAGCCAACTTTTTTTTGTAAATTTTCCAAAAAATCGCTAAGATACTGAATACAAGTCACTATGCCAAAATGTCCAACCAAATTATCCGCGTCTTGAGTTTGTCTGCCAAAAATAAAATCTCCCTATCAAATCCTAAAATATTACTTTGTCACCTCAGGAAAGGTGAAATTGCCGCTAAAGATGAAAATGGAAAAAAATATCGAGGTGGAGCTAACTGAGGAGGATTTGAGGATGAAGCTGAATAGGCTCAGACAAGAGATCCAAGAAACCAGAGAAAGGAGAATAGCAGTGGAGATCGCCACCGCAGTTGCATGAGCCTCAAATGCAACGTTAGACGAGGAGTTGACAACTAAGATGGCAAGACACGCTATAGTGAATGAAGAGACAACCGTTATGCAGAAGGAACACGATGTCTTCAACAAAGATATAACCATAAGGCTTCAACAACTACATGTAAAGTACTCTTTCTTCAGCCAAGAGGCCAACATTAGTGGTCCCGAAGGCATTGAACCTGAAGTTGTTAAAGAAGAACCCGAGGGGGAAATCGTCTATAGGCCTTCTTTTCAAGGACATTGGAAAGAAGGGAATGAGAAAATCACCCTCAAAGCATATCCACAGGAGCATAACGTGGAGGTAAAAATTGTCCCATGTGCTCTTATTTACGAGTGTCTTCAGACTGAATGCATCCTGAAACCCCTCAAAGGAACCACTTTCGTGGGTGAGCTAGGAGACGTACGTAAGACATGTGCCTACCATCCAAACCGAAATGAGCAAACAACAGAAGAATGTGTGGATCTCAAGGCCAAGATCAGCGACCTAATCAAGATTAGGAAAGTCCCCCATATGTGGGGTGACAACACTCTCCTTACATGTGACCAACCGGAGCTTAGTATACTGGTCACAGATCATATTGTGTTCTACTGTCACTTTTTCACGCATTTTAAAAGATCTTTGTTGGATATCTATCGTGAGTTGGTTCGAAATGGAGTCTTGTCTCCTATCAAAATG
Organism: Solanum bulbocastanum; assembly: GCA_037074985.1. Lineage (NCBI taxonomy): Eukaryota > Viridiplantae > Streptophyta > Magnoliopsida > Solanales > Solanaceae > Solanum > Solanum bulbocastanum. Next base: position 52,276,853 of record CM073600.1, on the reverse strand, counting down.
GATGATGAAACATTTGATCCCGTTGAAATTGAAATCTGGAAACCATGCCCTTATCATAATGCCATAGATCACAATATTGGAATGTGCCCTGAGTTTTGCTATGATCTAGAATCTCTAATCAACAAGGAATGGATCCAAGTTGAATTTGTTCCCTGATCGGCCATGCGACGGCCAAAGTGCTTTGACGAGTTAGAAGAAGATGCCTTTCTAAAAGCACAATCTTTGTTTTAAGAGCTTTATCACATATTTTCTTTTTACCTTCCTTGTAATCAATTAAATGAATGAATGAAAATGAGAATTTTCTTTTGTATTCGAACTACGTAGGGCCTAAATTCTCCTTGGGAGATGCATAGGTAGCCTTGGCCCGGCCCCTGTCTTTTTAAAAATTCTCTTTTCCCCTTCATTTTACAAGGAATCATTGAATTCACATCAACAGATGCCGAGAGATACAACAAGAAGACCTTAGCTCAACGCAGTTTAACCTTTCTGAGTCACTAGCCCCAAAATAAAAATGAGCAAATTCCTGCTTGTTCAAAATCAGTCCCCATTATTCGTGGGTTAACATGTTCTCAAACAAAGCAACTATTATGTGTTTAGATGCCCTCTATGTGATAGTTTACATTATTTTCCATGAATCAAAACTAATAAATTTGCCTTTGAGTTGTTTCCTCTACATGTAGTTAGAATTGATCTGTGTTGATAAGCTGGCTGAACATCCCTACTTTACAAGATCAAAAGGGTCTACAGATTCCTTTCCTGGTCAAAGTTCTCGGAAGGGTAAGTCAATAATGGGCGATAACGTTGAGGATACTAGCTTAACAGATATTGTTGGGGCTCAGCCCATCTTTGCCGATCAGAATGAGTTGATCATGCAGTTGATGCAACAAATCGCTGAGATGCGGGTCGAAATGCAGAGAAGGCAAAATTTGGCCAATCGAGCTTTTGCTTTCAATGTTACAGCAGATGGAAGGCCTCCACTTCACTTTCCTCCTTCAAGTGTGGAACATGATCAAAACCCACCCTCCATCCCCGCTCAGAATCCCTTAATCATCGATTTAACCACCCAAAATCCCCATTATGCCTCCGCCTCTTATCAGACACCACCCCTACTCAAAATACCAACTTCCAAGTGCCACTTCCTGCCCAAAATGTCAACCTCCAAACTGGTCCACCCCCTCAAAACCAAAACGTTAACAACCCGTAAACTTTCCTCCGCCACCAAAATTAACATGCCAACCCCCAAACCTTCCCCCAAAATTACCAAGCCACTCAAAATGTCCAAAGTCTCTCCATTGCTCCACCCCTACCCCAGAAAACCACTTTCCAAATCCCGGTCCCCAATGAGCATGACTCCAATGGTTCTAAACTCGACCATTACGAAGAGCGAGAGCGAGAGTGGAGGTCAAAGAAATAAGCCTGCAAGCTGGATATGAAGGAATAGATTCGAAAGGCCATGAAAGAGTTGCAGTGTATTCCTGAAGTCTTCGGTTTGATTTATGAAGACTTATGCATTTATCCAAACTTGGACCTCCCAGAAGTATTCAAGGTGCCAAAGTTAGAGGTTTTCGAAGAAACATGGAGCCCTGTGGTGCATTTGAGGGACTACTGTGACCAACTCGTGGGAGTTGAAAGAGATGAAGCTCTACTGATGCGGCTTTTTAGCCGAAGTCTGAGTAGAGAGGCTCTAGAATGGTTTACCTCTCATGAGACAAGACAGTGGCCTAACTGGAATGCTCTAGCTAAAGGCTTTATCGAACAATTCACCTATAATGTAAAGATCGTTCCTGAGCGTTATTACTTAGAAAAGATGAAACAGAAGTCAAATGAAAGTTATAGAGAATTTGCGTATAGATGGAGAAATGAGGTAGCTAGGGTTCGGCATCTTATGTCTGAGAAAGAAATTATTGAAGTGTTTGTACGGGTTCAAGAGCCCGAGTATTATGACAGAATTATGTTGCTCGTTGGAGCAAAGTTTGCTGAGACAGTCAAAGTTGGTGAGACTATCGCAGATGGATTAGGAACCGAAAAGATTGCCCGTATTGCCGCCTTGCCCGGATCTTTGAGTTTGTTGAAGAAGAAAAGAGAAGATGTGTCTTTTATCTCTTATGAAGGGAAGAAGAGCCCAGGAAATCTTTATTGTACGGTCGTTCTCGACCTTTACAGAGTTCGTACCCGGTTTGTCAGGCACAGGCCGATTACCAAAATACCCATCTTCCTAGTTATCAAAATACCCCTCCTCCTAGTTATCAAAATGCTCCCCCTCCTAGCTACCAAATTTCCCCTCCTATCTACCAAACTCCCCCTCTGATTTACCAAACTCCCTCTTATCACTATCGGAACGTCGCCCCCAGTTGTGCTAACGTTCAGGCAAATTACCAAGCTCCTCTCACAACGTACCAAACCCTAGCTCCACTTTACTAAAATACCCCCCCGAACTGCCAAGATCCACAGCCAAATTACCAATCTAACCCATATATTAGATATCAAACCTCTCGTCCAAACGCCCCAAATTATCGTTAAATGCCTCATCTTCAACAAGGCAATTACCCGTCCTAGATTTGAGAAGAAGCCTGCCAGAATTTTCACTCTACTCATTGAAAGCTGAACAAAACTGTTTGAGAGATTAACTGCAGCAGGATATATGCATCTAGTGGGGCCCAATCCGGTTGACACTATCTCAAAGTTTTACATACCTGATTAGAGATGCGCATATCACTCCAACAGTGTTGGACATGATATCGAGGACTGTATCAACCTAAAATACAAAATTCAAGACCTGATTGACCAGAAAGTGGTATCTCATCATACAGTAGCGCCCAATGTCAATAAGAATCCTTTGCCAAATTATGGAGGCATCACTATTAATATGATAGAGACGGATGACGATTGGTGCGTAATAAAGGAGATAGTTTCGATCGCTCCTGATAACCTGGAAAGGGCTGTAGCTTCGTTGAGTATTAGAGAGAAGAAAGAGTTTGTGATTCTGACACCCGAGAAGGCTGTTGCCTTAGTGCCACGAGAAACTACTGATCGCCTAAAGTTTGTGATTGAAACGGCTGTCACCCAGAGTATGACCCTATCCGGCAGGTGTTACACCCCAGAAGAGTTATCTCAGGAGGCGCAGAGGAAAGAGTAGTCTAAAAGGCCGATTAGTGAAGCTGAATCCGAGGAGTTTTGGAGAAAAAGACAACAGAAAGATTATTCAATTGTGAAACATTTGGAGAAGACACCGGCTCAGATTTTCGTGTGGGCCCTGCTGATGAGTTCACAATTGCATAGGAAAGCTTTGATGAAAGCTTTGGATGACACTTATATGTCCGTGGGCACCAATAACGACAATCTAGCAGCTATGATAAACCAGGTTATTCGAGGACGTGGAATCAGCTTTTGTGACGAAGAGCTGCCCTTTAAAGGCAGGATGTACAACAAAGCTCTGCTCGTCACCACTATGTGTCGAGACAAGATAATTAATCGCGTCTTGGTAGATGACGGATTCGGTCTCAATATTTGCCCACTTTCGACTCTGAGGCAGCTCAAATTTAACCTGAAAAAACTTCATCAGAACCAAGTCAATATGAGGGCTTTTGATGGAGTGCAAAGAGATATATTGGATGCGGTAAACTTGGATATTCAAGTAGGTCCTGCGGAATTTAATGTGGAGTTCTAGGTGTTGGATATCAACACCAGCTACAACTTGCTTCTGGGAAGACCGTTTATTTATATGGCTGGGGCTGTGTCGTCTACCCTTCACCAAATAATGAAATTCGTTTGGAAGGACTAGGAATTGGTCATTTATGGTAAAGGGAGTCAATCCAACGGGTATGTACCGATTGTTGATGATGTCTCTCGAGGTTGTGATTTTTACACATTGGAGCTGGTAAATGCCACCGGTGATGACTTGACTCCACAACTTCTTATGCCTCTCATGTATAAGATGATTTCTACCGTTATGCTCCAGAGTGGTTTCAAGCTAGGATTCAGATTGGGGAAGCACTTTCAAGGAATTGTTGAGCCTATCTAAATTTCCTCTAGAAGAGCAAAGTTTGGTTTGGGGTACGTCCCCACAGATGATGAAGCAGAGCTGAAGAATAAGAGTATTGATCAAGCATTAGCCATGCCAATCCCTCATCTATACCAGTCATTCCAGTGCGAGAATATGTTAATGATGATGGTCTCGGGGAAGGAATCTGGGGCCTTTTTGAGGAGATTGATGCAGTCATCGAGGAAGAGGCTGGGACATCGGGCATTCGTGATGCAGAATTTGAGGAACAATTGCAAAATTGGATCTCCATACCGCTTCTGATTTCTCGTGCAGCTTGGTAGAAAAGACATACGTTTAAGTTTGTTTTTAAAATTTGTGGTAGTCGGGAAGAGGCCCAAGACCCACCCTTTATGTAGTTTATACTTTATTGAAGTTTTAAATTTCCTTGTGATGTTAAAAAAAAAAAAAAAAAAAAAAGAAAGGCAGAATGGCCCTCGGCCATGGCCAAGGTTCCCTTTTACCAAAAATTCATTTACTTATCTATTTATATTTTACTTTCCTAATTTTGTTCGTTTATGATTTCAGTAATATCAATTTAAAACCTGTCAACGTCATGTCATGTCACGAGCCAAATGAACAAAATGAGGCTGGTGATGATGAATGCGAGGCGTATGAAGATGAAAATGAGTTACCCGAACATATTGCCAAGGAGTTTTGACAATTTGAGAATCAACACAAACCAAATCTTGAAGAAATTTAGGCAGAGAATCTTGGAGATGAGGATTGTGTTAAAGAAGTAAAAATTAACATCCATTTGACTGAAGCGCAAAGAAAGGACCTGGTTCGTTTGCTTAGAGAATACATCGATGTGTTTGCCTGGTCTTACAAGGATATGCCGGGACTGAGTACGAATATGGTGTCTCACAATTTGTCGATTAGTCAAGATTTCATTCCAGTAAAACAAAAAACTCGAAAGTTCAAGCCTGAGTTGAGTTTAAAGATCAAAGAGGAGATCACTAAACAAATCAAGTCTCAAGAAGTGGAAGTGACACAATATTCAACTTGGTTGGCCAACGTTGTTCCGATCGCAAAGAAGGACGAAAAGATCAGAATTTTTGTCAACTATAGAGAACTCAACAAGGCTAGCCCAAAAGATAATTTTCTACTGCCAAACATTAACATTCTCATTGATAACTGTGCTAAGCATGAGATGCAGTTGTTTGTGAATTGCTATGCAGGCTATCACTAGATCCTGATGGATGAAGAAGATGCGGAAAAGACCGTTTTCATCACACCCTGAGGTGTATATCATTATCAAGTGATGCCTTTTGGTCTCAAGAATGCCGGTGCTACTTATATGAGGGCTATGACAACTATTTTACATGATATGATGCATAAAAAGTTCGAGGTGTTTGTAGATGATGTCATAATCAAAACTTGGCTCACTTGTGAAAATTCTTTGATTGCCTGCGTCGATACAATTTGAAGTTAAATCCTACCAAATGTTCTTTCGGAGTGCCAATCGAAAATTTATTGGGATTCATAGTTAGTAGAAGAGTCATTGAACTTGATCCTTCCAAGATCAAAGCAATTCAAGAGTTACCTCTTCCGAAGACCAAGAAAAAAGTGATAAGTTTTCTGGGAAGGTTGAACTATATCGATCGATTTATAGCTCAGTCCACCGTGGTGTGAGAGCCATTCTTCAAGTTGTTGAACAAAGATGCCCTGACCAAGTGGACCAGAGAATGTCAAACTGATTTTGATGCTATTAAGAATTATTTATCCAATTCATCAGTGTTGGTCCTTCATCAAGAAGAAAGTCCTTTGTTGTTGTATCTATCTGTCTCAGATAATGTATTTTGATGCGTGCTTGGTCAACATAACGAAAGTGGGAAAAAAGAGAGAGCCATTTATTACTTGAGCAAGAAATTCACTACATATGAAGCCCGTTACACTCTTTTGGAGAGAACATGTTGTGCTTTGACTTGGATTCCTCAAAAGTTGAGACATTATTTGTCTTCTTATACCACATACCTTATTTCTAGAATTGACCCATTGAAGTACATTTTCCAGAAAGCAATGACAACCGAAAAGTTGGCTAAATGGAAAATGCTTTTAAGCGAGTTTGACATTATGTATGTGACTTAGAAGGCGGTAAAAGCACAAGCCTTAGCTGATCATCTTGCGGAGAATCCAGTTGACGAAGAGTATGAACCACTTAAGACTTATTTTCCCGATGAAGAAGTTGCATTTGTGGGTGAAGATGTTTTTGAAGCATACCTTGGTTGGAGGGTATTTTTTTATGGAGCGGCGAATCACCAAGGGAAAGGTATCGGAGCGGTCTTAGTGTCAGAAACGGGTCAGCACTATCGTATGGCGGCTAAACTTCGATTTGATTACACGAACAACATGGCTGAATATGAAGCTTGTATCCTTGGTTTGAAGATGGTCATTGACCTGAATGTTCATGAGTTGCTGGTTATTAGAGATTCAGATTTGCTAATTCACCAAGTTCAAGGAGAATGGGCCGTGAAGAACCCAAAGATCACACCATATGTACAGTATATACAAAAGTTGTGCAAAAGGTTCCTTAAAATGAATTCAGACATACTCCCAGAACACAAAACGAGTTGGCCGATGCTCTAGCCACCATTGCCTTAATAATTAAACCTCCAGATACGAGTTATATTGATCCCCTCGATATAGAGGTAAAAGAGTAGCCTATACATTGTTCACATGTTGAAGTAGAACCAGATGGTTTGCCTTGGTATTTTGACATGAAGAAGTATTTAGAGATCGAGATTATCTTGGGAATGCGACATTCAACCAGAAGAAGTCGATACGCCGTATGGCCATCAATTTCTTCACAAGCAGGGAAATCCTTTACAGGAGGACTCTAAATTTAGGTCTTCTCAGATGTGTCGATGATAGTGAATCTGCAAAGCTTCTGGAACAGATACATGCAGAAGTTTACGGTACTCACATGAATGGGCTTACTTTGGCGAAGAAGATCCCATGAGCCGGTTATTTTTGGATGACTATGAAGCATGATTATTGCAAGTTTGTGCAGAAATGTCATGAATGTCAAGTGCATGGCGATTTGATTCGAGTGCCACCTTATGAACTCAATGCTATGAGTTCGCCTTGGCCGTTTATAGCTTGGGGCATGGTCGTCATTGGTCCCATAAAGCCAGCCACCTCTAACGGACGTAGATTCATTTTGGTTGCTATTGACTACTTCACCAAATAGGTAGAAGCAGCTTTGTATAAGTCGGTGACCAAGAAGGTTGTAGCTGATTTCGTTCACAACAATTTGATATGTAGGTTTGGACTATCAGAATTCATCATTACTGATAATGGAGCGAATCTCAACAATCATTTGATGAGAGAGATATGTGAACAATTCAAAATCATTCACCGAAATTTGACCGCTTATCGTCCCCAAATAAATGGAGCTGTAGAAGCCGCCAATAAGAATATAAAGAAGATTTTGAGGAAAATGATTGATAATAGCAGAGGTTGGCGTGAGATGCCGTCATATGCTTTGTTAGGTTACAAAACGACTGTCAAAACATCAATTGGAGCCACTCCATACTTGGTAGTATATGAAACAGAAGCAGTTATACCTGTAGAAGTTGAAATACCTTCGTTGAGAATTATCCAGGAGGCTGAGTTGGATGATACTGATTGGATTCGCAAGAGGATTGACTAGTTAACCTTGATTGATGAGAAGAGAATGGTTGTTATTTGTCATAGTCAACTGTGTCGACAAAGAATGATTCGTGTTTTTCACAAGAAAGTAAAAGGCAGAATGTTTGAGGTTGGTCAGTTGGTTCTCAAACGTATTTTCCCTCATCAGGATGAGTATAAAGGGAAATTTGCACCAAATTGGCAAAGACTCTACATGGTTCGTAAAGTGTTATCTGGAGGTGCCTTGGTCTTGTCGGAGATGGATGGCACCGAATTGCCAAAATCGATATACTCAGATACCGACAAGAGATATTATGTGTGAAGCTTCAGTTTGTATTTCTATTATTTTCTTGTAATCGCTCTATTTGCTTGTAATCGCTTTGTTTAGAACTTTATCCCTCTTGTAATGAACTACGTCTGAACTGAATTCTCAAAAATGAGATACGTAGGCGACTTATGTCGACCTTGGTCACCCCTCTATTCTTTTTTAATGTTTTCTTATATTCTAACTACGTTTGACCTGATTTCTGCGTCAATGGAATACGTATGCGTCACAACGGCTCGATCATATCTCCCGTAAGATTTCTATTATTCTTTACAATAGAAACTGAGACAGAATTTTTTAGAGGAACTAAAAATTCTCAAGAAGAATACCTCTCCAACAAAGTCAAGACTAAAGTTACTTTGAGATTCGCAACTGGGACAGAATTTTTGAGAGGATCTCAAAAATTCCACGATTTGCTCACCAACAGTTAAAGATACACCAAGATAGTTATCTGGGACGGAAATTTTTGAGGATGCCCTCAAAAATTTTCAAGAAGGTTCATCGGCAGTTTATTACAACTTTGAATTCTTTTCAGCAAGTAATCATTTAGATCTCGAGGCATCAACTTCAAGGGCGTTTATTAAGCTTAATGTGACATGACACTTGGCAGTGACTTTTCCATATTTTCTTTCTTTTTCTAATCATTTTGGATAAAAATATTTTGTCCTATCTATCAAGAAATGGGAGATCAGAGAATTCAACCGGTGATAGTCAAACACGGGACAGACAACTGAAGAGATCGACACAGATCAGTTCATTTTAAACTAATAATTTTTCTGTGGATGCAGAAAAAGTTTTATGCTTCTTATACCAAAGAATTGAGAATATGAGTGGCATTATTTTATTCAAATTCTCAGCAAAGCGAGGACCGTAGCGAACATTGCAACTATGTTCGGATATGGAACAAACGAAAGCCACAAAGAGAGTAATATTATTATTTTCCAGCAACTAAAGATACCCGAAAGACGTTTATCTCTATTATATTATCAGATATGACAATATTCTTACCCTAAAGGTTATTTATGTTGTATCTTCGAATGAGATGATACTACTACCCGGAGAGTCATTTATATTGTATTGTCAAATAAGATGATATCACTACTGCAAAGGTCATTTTTATTTATATTATCGATTGAGATGATACCACCATCCAAAAGATACCTAGAAGATCACCTATGTTGCTCGGTGAATCATTATCTTTGCTCGGTATCGGGGAGGCATCATCAAAAGATTCATGCATTGCAAGAAAAAAATCATGCATCGAGAAAATACAAGATTCATGCATCGCGTAGATAGAAGATTCATGCATTGCAGGAAAAAAGCCATGCATCGCGAAAAGAAAAGACTCATGCATTGCGGAAATAGAAGATTCATGCATCGCGGGAAGAGAAAGAAAACATGCATTGCAAGAGAAAGCAAACATGCATTACAAGAGAAAGAAATCATGCATAGCAAGAGATGAAGATCATGCATAACAAAAGAAAGAGTCATGCATTGCAAGAGAAATAAGTCATGTATCGCAAGAGAAAGAGGCATGCATAGAAATAGAAAGAAGTCATGCATTGCAAAAGAAAGAAAACATGTATTGCAAGAGAAAGAAGTCATGCATTGCAAGAGAAAGAAATCATGCATTGCAAGGGAAAGAAAACATGAATTGCAAGAGAAAGAACTCATGTATCACAAGAGAAAGAGGCATGCACAGCAAGAGAAATATTCGTGCATCGCAAAGAAGGAAACCATGCATTGCGAAAAAATCAACATCGTTTGCATCATTTTCATTTGCAAGAACAATAATCAAGAGAACTGACAACATATTACATCAACTTATTTTATTACTTCGACATCAAAGAAAGAGTACATTAAAGATTATACTGCATATATGAGACACAAGCTTTATTTGCTTTACCTTAAACCCGATGAAGTTGACGACAAATGTTTAAAGGGAGAAATTAAGTGTCAACACGGTAAAAGACAGTATCTCCCCATTTAAATTGCATTTTTATGCTAATGAGTCTTCTCTCAGTATTTGTCTAGTGCATCTGAGAGGATGAATTCTCCAAAACAAACCACAGGTGCAGACGACATCAAAAAGGATGCAATACGACGTGGAACTTTCTTTTAACAGCGAACTGGGACATAGTCCAAAGAGGAGTGCCAAACTCTTAGGACGCGAGTAGAGGAGCGACTTCCACCACAATCAAACCACACCCTTATCAGAAGGCATGAGGGTTTTTCTTTAGGTTTATCGGTTTCATTTTCATATCCGAAAATTTTGGGTTCACCGGAAGCAGCTTTCCAATCCACGTGGCAATGCTCCAAGAGTTTTGGATATTATGTCCACACAGATTCTTAATTATGGGTGTGAAGTACACTACATTCATGGCTAAGAATTTGCAAGCATCTTTTACATAACTCGACTTACTTTTCCAGAACCAAATGTTATCTTGTATAATAGATTTCCTTTTCAACCGATTAAGCCGAACTACAAGTGCCCTGAATTATCATGTAGCCTGAGATCCGTAGGAAATCTATTTTTAGGGTTCGGCCATAATTCTTAGAGTCAGTACCAAAATGCCTTTTCTAAAAGAATGAAGATGTGGTCGATCAAAATTGGATTTGTCAATTTCATTTGCCTTTGACTTCTTTCATCAATCTAAGTCAAATGAGGGACAGTTGTTGACACCCAATTTTGGACCTCCACAACATAGATTAATAACCGAGCTTCTTAAATTCCAAACGATTTGAAATAATTAATTTTTATGAAGTCTAAAATATTTCTCAAGTTACACTTAATTAATTTCTTCATTTTTATCATTTTTAAGTAAAATATGTGTTTTATATAATTTGGTATATAATTATTATATTTTATAAACATTTCGAAAATCATCTCAAAAAGATTTTGATTTAAGTAAGTATTTTACTAAAATTAGTTTAGTTTAAGTTATGATTATAATTTTAAATCATTAGTTTACACGTAAGTTAATTATTTTATTTCATCAAAATTAATAAGCTCGTTAATTCATTGATATTAATTCATCCTATTTAGAATTTAGCCAAGTTTGTTGATTTAACTAAATTGGGTTATTTCTTAAACTTCAAATCGAAACCCACTTTAAGACCAAATTTCGGGCCATCTCTTAAATTTACAGCAGCCACACCCATATTCCTAGCCCAATTCTTTCCTGCCAAGAGAAACCCAGCCCATATCATTACTCCAGAAGATCCACTCAGCCGACCCAATATCGTAATGACCCAACTCGACCCACTTTTTATTCTAAAAAAACCCAGAGACGTCCATTCCCAATGATAGCATCAAAGAAATTCACCAGCCAGACGCGTGCAGTATATACAGCAGACTCATGACCTCTTCACGACGGCACGACGTCAAATAGACGGAACCAGCAGCAGCCAAACGCCCACAATAGCAACAACTTAGGAATTCCAATGGCGTTAATGACGGAAAGCAGCGGTGGTACACGCCTTGTTCACGGCGTTTACGCAACTGTTCACGCGTCTTCTCCCTTGTTTCCCCAATACGAATTACGTATGATTACAACAGGAATATTCGTCCTCCGCGGCCAGGTGGAGTAATATCGTTGCCTCTTCATCCTTGTTCCTGAAATCAGACGATTCTCCTCTCTTTGCCGTTAGAATTTGGTACAATGGACATCTTGTTAATCCTTATCCTGAAGAAATTCAAATTTTGATTTGGAAATTTCATCCAAAATTTCTACTCGGTTTCCTCCCTGGAAATCTATGCTAGTTTTTCCTATATATAGCCTCTTCTTCCTCATTGTTCAGGGTTGGAAAAAGTTGGAGGAAAAATTAGGAAAAAGGTTGGAAAGAGGCCAGCAATATAAACAAAATATAAAAGATTATCAGTCATACTATATATAGTTAAGAAATAGGTTTCGAGGTAGAAGGGGAATCCAAAGTTTGCTTAGTTCCTTGTTTTCGCTTGCCTCTGTTCTGTTCGTTGGAGTTATCAGAGTCGTATTTCGGTGGTGAATTCTTCTCTAGCTCGTTTCGTCTCAGTCGCTGCCTTTGAAAATGTAATATTCCCTTTCTGATTTTAATCTTTGCATCTGGGTTAATAGTCGCTTAATTTTATGGCTTGATGTCATAATCTCTCAGTTTAATCGACTTGTGATTTTTTCATTCTTCACCGTTCAAAGTCTTACAAGACTGAGATTTCAAAATATTTAGACTGCACTATTTGATAATTAACCAGCAACGTGTTTGGGTGGTTGATTCACATGCTCTTCCGGTTTTGTTTGTAGCTCTAGTTACATCTAGTGTATGAGTTAATTCCCTTATATTCGTTGTTGACTCTTTTCAAGTTTGACTAGTCATAATATTGGTGTTGGTTCTCTTGTCATCTTCTCACTATATGTTTGAATCGTTAGTAGAATATATGTTAAGCACTTTCGAGTGATACAAGAGTAAAAAATGACATAATAGTTGATGTATTGAGGCTGGAATGTTCGTTTATGTGTCGACCCCTTTTATGTCTCTCCTGTCCTAATAAGACTACCGATTGCAAGCTTGTTCATATTTGTAACTCGCTAAACTGAACCTCCTCTCCACAAGTCTGTATGTTTCATTACGAAATATCTGGGTCTCAATAAGTTTATTTCAGGTTATAGTTGTTTAGAGTTTGTGGCTTTATGTGGGAACTGTTGGTTAGCATCTTAGCTCGAACATGGGAAGATTTGTCCTTCTAGATCCAATTGATTATCTGTTTATTTTGTGGTGACATACTGATTCTGTATTTACATTGTTGGAAAATTACTATTTATACCTTAAGCTTTTACTCTTCTTCATGGTCAACATGCCTTGACAGTTGTTAAGATTAATATATAATTTCTTTGCTTACTTTGTTAATCACTAGCCTACTTTATTCCTTTCACACACCTGATCCAATGCTATAGCAGTTAAGCCTTGTTGGAATTTTAAGATTGTTGTTTATTCAAAATATGTGTTTTGTCCCCTTTAAGTTTGCGATATAGGAAGCATTTGGTTGGCATGAACTTTGCATTTTAGGTTGGGCTAATGAGTTGTGTTATCTGGGAAAGATATGCTTCCAAATTCAAATTGGATTAGTCGTTATTACTTCCCTTAATGTGCTCTTATGTCTTTCAAGTGTTGGAGTTTGCCATATCTGTGTCTTTCCAGTAACTCGTTTATGCCTAGGAAAAGTTTTAGCCAATTGGCTTTTAATTTGGTGGAATGGATTTATATTGAATAAGTGTGCAATAAGTTGTTAATGAGCTGTGTACTGATACTATACCAACCATATGCTTGGCTTTCTTTTTTTTTTTTTGTCCGTTGATTAATTAAGCTTTGTTTGTAAGTTGCGTCATTATGACTGTATGCTAAATTATTTCCCTTTACTTTCATGAGGCTTCGGGTGAGTTCATTGAACTCTGTCACTTTCCTCTTTTCATGTCCTATGGGCCACGGAGCCTCCATCCTCCCCTATCGAGTCAACTTCATCATTCCAAGAACTAGAAAGCTGTATACACCATGCACGCAGTAGATCGGAAAATTGAAAAGATAGGGCCAAATGTCCACTTTTAATTTTGGGAGTTGTATTTTGGTACTTTTGGGCCTAAGCCCCACTTTTGCTATTATTTCGTTAGAGTTTAGGATAGGTGGAAGAACATTGGGCCTAAATGGACTAGGACAGGTGTAGGTGACTCAAATGGGCTGAAGGCCCAAAATGAAAACGGGCTTCAATAATGGTCCAGACAGACAGGAAAACCATATTTGGGCCCAAATCTCTTTCCCTCCTTTCTTTGTTGTGTTCGTTTACTTGTTATTATCTGCTATTAATTTTAAGGTTTCCTAATCAATTCCCCAAATGACAGTCACTTCAGGATTTTCTAAAGGCTAAATAATCATGCTTATTTTTCTACTCAAATTATTTTAAAATTTTACTTGATAATATTTTAAATATTTTCCTTTCCCTGAAAATGATTTTAAATTTTAATTGCTTATTCCCTCTATTTAATTAAATCTACCTATTTTATTTAATAACTAGCCAAATAATTAATCGCCGGATAACCGCGTATTAGCGGACATTTCGAGTGCTTTCAAACCCTTTCCGAAATGCTAATATGAACCTCGAACCCCCTTAATAGTTTTCAATAGATTTACTGTTTTGATCTATTTGAAAATGAAAAGTTTTCTTTATTTTACTTAAAAATTAAGTGGCAACTCTAAACCAGTCTAATTACTATTTTCCAAATAAAACATATGCCATAGTGAATTCTGAGAATGATGCATCGTGGTCCTGGTTCTTTGAACAGTTTATGGAAGCATATGGAGAAAGGGAAACATGTGTTTTATGTCAGATAGAAATGAGAGCATATGGAAAGGAACAACAAGAGTATATCCTGGATTGGAACATTATGCTTGCATATGGCACTTATGTTGTAATGTTTTGAAGAACTTTCATAGGAATACTGAAGGTTTGAAGAAGCTTTTTCTACAATGGCAAAGGCTAATACAATACAACAATTTGAGGCGATTATGCAAAGATTAGACCAAATAGATCCAAGAATAAGAGGTTATTTATATGATATCGGGTATAGCAAGTGGTCAAGGGCTTATTCAAAATGTAAGCGAACATGGACCATGACTTTAAACATAGCCGAATCTTTAAATAATGTTAACAGGATAGCAAGGAGGTTGCCACTGATTTCACTTCTTGAATTTATGAGGGTAACAGTTCAAAGATGGATTCATAAGCACAACGAGAAGCCTGCAAAAACTAGATCAGAGCTGACAAAAAAAATATGATGTTAAGCTCCAGAAAAGTATTGTTTTGTCTAGCAGTATGACGGTATGATTTTTCCTTTATTCATTATAATTTAAAGGTATTCATGTATGCAATTGGTATTATTACTAAATTAACTTAGTGTAAACTACCAACTAGCATGAACAATACATTATACAAATAGATGAAATTAATTTGATATCAATTCTCTATATATATTTGAAACTTTTTTGGTAGCTTGTTTTTCTGTTACAACATTATAATGAGCCATATTTTTGTGTATTAGGTAATACCATCAACAATTGATATGCATGCTGTTGTTGATGGACCAAAGCGGTACGTAGTATGCTTAAACATCACGAAATGTAGTTGCGGAAGATTTCAAAATGATGAGATACCATGTGGGCATGAAATGACAGTTCTTAGATACAGAAGTGTAACACCTTAGAAAATTTTTGAGCTAAGACTCGAACCATTATTCGTAGTGAGTAATTTTTTTTTTTACCAAGAAATTTAAATTTTCTTAAGTGTTATGGTCGCTAAATTTATCACCTTGAGTTCTAAGAAGAACCAAAGAGAAAAGCATTCAAGTCATTCCTAAGTTTTTCTTAACTCCTAGTATATGATGATTTATGTGAGCTACAAAATGGAAAATTAAAGCCCTTTGAGTCCTTTTTCCAACGCCACCAAATTTACTAAATTCTGAGCTCTGGGTAAGAAGTTATGACTGATTTACTAACAACGCACAAATCTGGCAGCAGCTCCGCAATGGCTCCGCGTTACAGAGCCAATACGTACCTCACTGCCTGGTGAAAAATCACTTCAACTCCCAACTCGTTCTATTTATATCTTTAATGGTATTTTGGTCCTAAAAACCCTTAGGAGGTCATCTAAATTTCCATAAACGTGTAGAAATCAGTTTTCTTTAATCAAACGTCTCATCCACTTCAAAGATTCTACGCTTAAGAAATTCAAGAAAAGCTAAGGCTACGGTTTTCTTCAAAGATTTCCTTCAAGTTCTTCAAAATATGGTTCTTTTAGGTATGTGAGCTTCTATAGTGTTGGGTTTGTTCAGCCACACACCAATCATATTAATTTCAATGCTGAATTCATTCTAGAAAGTTGAAGCTTTGATGTTCTTGTTATGTATTCATGAATTTATCTTCGTTCTTGAATTGGGATGAGATTGAGGAGTTCTTAAGATTATTGTGTCGATTTACAGAGTTGTTAGAGTTAGATTCTAGTGTACATGTGTTGGGTATCTGAATCTAAAGAGAGGTTGAGCAAAATAATCAAATTTAGGTGAATTAGGGTTAGAAAATGAAGAAGAAAAAAGTCAGGCGAATCTGGCGCCTTGCTCCGCGTCATGGACCTGCCTCCCTATTTCGCAAATTTTTTCTTCGTGTCGCGGAGAGTTCACGGACCTCTCTGCCTCAAAAGTTATTTCGTGACCAAATATTAAAAGTCATATCCGCATCGCGGACTTGCTTTTAGACAATGATTTCTTGATAGTTTCTTATGTTTAACTATCTAAAAACACTCCTAAACATCACAAGATATCTCCTATCACAAATCACAAGCTTGAATACATAAATCAAATTCAAGGTAGAGGTGAAAGTCAAGTTTTGAGAGTTCTTTCAAACCTTTTTGGTAAAGTTCCTTAGAGTCTTTTTGAGGAGTCTTCTACAATTTCTAGTAACTTGTTTCAAGACTCGATAAAGTGAGTAAGAGAGTGAGGAGAATGTATTCATAAGTCTACTTCATTATTACAAGATTCTTCATGTCATAAACCATACCCATTGAATTCATAATTCACATTTCAAGAGAGAGTTAAGAGTAGAGTTCAAGAAAGCTTTTGAGTTCAATTGTGAATCCTTTGAGATGAACTATCGATTTGAACTAAGTTCTGAGAAAGTAAGTATGAGAATGAGAAGAGTTGTATTCATGAATTCCATATTATTATGTAGACCCTCGAGTCGAGTCGTTTATGCTCATAACTTTCGTATAATCTCCATCAGTTAAGTACCTTTGAGATGAGTAGTATCTTCAAGTTCTAGGTCTTGAGTATTGAGTTCCTAATTTACTTTGAGATTATATTTCTAATCATGGGACTATTATATGTTACCCATGAAATCCTTGAGTTGACTTGTTCATGCTCATAATTCTGCATGAACCCTCTGAGTTGAGCATTCTTGAAATGAGTAGTATCATTGAAGTTTTTGAGTTCCAAGTATTGAGTTTTATCCATGGTTATTGAAAAACCTTCTGTTGATTCGTTCATGTCCATAATTCGGCATGAACCATATTCTAAGAAGTCTTATACAAATATTTAAACTTTGTTTTAAGACTTAAGTTTCGAAGTTGAGTAAAAAGTAAGAGTCAAGTGCATTTTCTTTAAAATGATATATGGGAACTAAGTATTTCCAAGAATAAATGTTTTCACATTTAAGATGAGAGGAAACTGAGATTTCCAAAAGAGTTTTGAGCAAGAAAGGGAACATCGATTCCAAGAGAGCTTTTAAGCTAAGTTTTTGAGTAATTATCTCAAACCAAAGAAAGAAGTTTTGTTTTTAAAAACATATGAGCTAAGATATTTTGGGAGTAGTATTGAGCACCGATATGGGGACGAGTTTGAGTTCAGATAACTCACGTCTCCATAAATCATGTAGTCATTATGAGTAGTAAAGGATCATACTTTTTAGATGACTCCTTAAGATACTTTTAGCATAAGCTAGTGGATACACTAAGTTAAGTGTTCTATATGACGGCAAAGTATAGGACAGTTCTGGCAGTGTGGGCAAGACGTTGTATCACCACTTAGGCTCATAGTGGTGGTTTTTGGTTAGGAAAACTTTCACATAAACTATATTACTTTATTATATAAGTAAAGTTGAGTTTGTTATTGCATTTTATTTAACGAACTAAGTTGCTTTTATTGTTTTATAAAGTTTTCCACATATTGCATGTGTATTGTTGCTTTATATTGAGTTGAGTACCGAGAGTCGAATATCATATCTCTGAGTTGAGTAAGTTTGAGTAGTTTTGAGTATCCTTGAGTATTCATTGAGTTGAGTAAGTTTGAAAAGAGGTAAGTATGTTTCTTTTTTATCAAGTTTCAAGCTTATGTTTATGTTTTAGAATTTTCCTTACATGCTTGTGCATTCCACGTACTGAGCCATTTGACCTGCATCTTTTCATGATGCAAACACATGTATTCAGGATCATCAACAAGAGATTTGTTGATACATTTGGGAGTTAGAGTTTGTGATTCCAAGTTCGTATGAGTGAGTTATGCCCTTTGGAAGTTGGGTTGTTGGAATAAGGAAAGTCCAATTCGGATTTTTAAAGGGTAGTTTGGTCTTTTCCTTGCCCAATAATTTTATTTCATTTTTGGCAGTTAAGTTAGGGTCTAATCAAAATTAGATCAGTTTACACTTTTACCAAAATACGCCAGGGCTTGGGTAAGAGAGAAAAAAAGACAAGAATAGAGAAGAGAAGCAAGATTCATCAAGATCGTTGCGTTTAGCATGTGGATTTCGTCGAGGGAGGGGGGGATCCCTACAAGGTATGTAAGATCACATAGCATTGGGTTAGTTCACCTACGCACCAATCATGATTAAATTCAGCGAAATATGTTTGATTCAAAAGCAATTCCATTGAATTCTTGATGAAGTTATTTTGAATCCTTATGGGTTGTGTTGTTGGAGTTTTCTTGAGATTGAATCACGTTTTAGTTGTGTTTTCAAGTAGAATTTGATGTTATTTGATGGTATAAATGATTCTAAGTGTTTGGGGAAAGAATTAATAGAGTTTATAGGGTTTGGAGTTGAAAAACGAAGAAGGAATTTTCGTCGGGCAAATCTGCGCAGTGCCTCCACGTCGCGGACCTACTCCTTATATTTGGGAAGAATGGTTTCACGTCATGGAGCGGCCACAGACCGCTCTGCCTCAAAAGTCATTTTCAAAACTAAAATTTAAATGCTTCTCCGTGTCGTGGACCCACCCTAAGAAAGTGATTTCTTGATATTTTCTCATGTTTAGCTATCTAAAATCATTCCTAAACATCATGAGATCTTTTCTATCACGAATTACAATCCTTGAATCCATAATTCAATTCAAGGATAGCTAAGAGTCAAGTTTAGAAGTTAAGAAGTAAGTCAAGAGAAGTTTATCCATGTTTTCAAAAGTCTTTCACAAGCATTTTAACTTTGTTATAAGACTTAAGTTTAAAGTTTAAGCAAAGAGTAAAGTTCGAAATTCATTTCTTCAAAGAAGTATATGGGGACTATGTATCCCTAAAGAGATTCACATTTAAATAAGAATGGAAATTGAGATTTCCAAAGAGCCTTCAGGCTAGCTTTCAGAAAAAAGTAATCGCTTTCTAAATGAAGCAAGAGAAGAAACTTTAATTTCCAAGATAGCCTTTGAGCTAAGTTTTTGAGCACTAATCTCAAATCACAGAAAGTAGTATGTTTTAAAATATAAGAGCTAATATAATATAATATAATATTTTTGGGAGTAGTATTGATCATCGATATGGAGGAGAGTTCAGACAACTCACAGCCCCCATAAACCATGTAGCTTGAAAAGGGGTCATACTTTTTAGATGATTCATTTAGTGTTTTTTAGCATAGACTAGTGGATCCACTTAGTAGTTTAGGTTCTATACCCCTGGCAAGGTATAGGACGGACCTGGCAGCATGAGGCAAAACGTTGTATCATCACAATAGCTCTACGTGATGATTTTCAGTTAGAGAAACTCCCACATAAGTAATTATATTCTTATATACACAGTTTATTATATTTTTACGTACATTTTCAGATTATAGTGTAGCTTTGTATACACACATAGTTGATATCATGTTTTAAACATCTTTTCAGTATATTGCATCTATTTTGAAACTTTTTTATATTGAAATGAGTTCAGTTATATTGAGTTGAGTTGAGCCGGTTAAGTTCTTCTGATTTCCAATCAAGCCTATGTTGTGTTAGCATTTCAACTCCCATACTCGTACATTCAATATACCAATGCCAGCTGGCCTGCATCTTATTATGATGCAGACACAGGTAACTAGGATCGACATCCAACGCACCATTAATCCAGGTGCAGTTCAGAGTCTTGTGGTGAGCCTCCTTGCTTTCCAGAGGAACCATTTTCATTGTTTTCAATATTAGCTTTAACTCATTAGGATGTCGTGGGCCTGTCCCGACATCCATCTCAGTTGTTCAAAGGCTTCATAGATAGACAGTCAGTTAGTTAATTCATTTGTCACTACTTTATTATTAGCTTATGTTTTGAGACTTGAGTTGCCACCTTGGCTAGTTTGAATGTTTCTTTTAAGGCATTCTGTAAACTTTCGGAGTTTATGGGAACTCCACTTTATTTCTGCATTTAAACTTTCTTCTGTATCTTTAAATGTTTAGTTTTGGGGTTAGTTGGTTAGCAGTAATGGTTCTCCCACCGGAGTGTTAGTGTGAGTGTCAATCACGACGATATGGGTTGTGACACAAATTAAAAGCCTACACCATAGGGAGAGAAAATAAAAGAGAATATATATATATATATATATGTGTGTGTGTGTGTGTTTGTAGGTAGTGGTTTTATGTCTTGTGGGCTGTCTAAGTTGAATTCTTTCTTCAGATCCTATTTTGGAGTAGTTATTTCTATTAGTGTCCATGTATCTGGTTTCTAGATATATATGAATCACTTCAAATATATATATATATATATATATATATATATATATATATATATATATATATATATTTGTGTATCTAGTATGATTCAAATATATTTGAGATACATATGAATCTTGCTTGCTTCTCTCTCTATTTTTGTGTATTCGAAACCTAAAATCTGTGTATCTAAATATAAGATACGTAAGATACTCTTAATTAGTAGTAAAATATGTCATATTTTGATAGTACGGATAATAATAATATATATAATGGTATAGTATGTTTAATTACATAGTTTTTCCTATGTATATTTACTTGTTTGGTATTAATTTATTATATCAGATATTAAATATGATAAATTTAGTGTTTTGAAAAATATATTAAAAGTGAGACAGCTCACGTATGATTCGGGAGTCGAGCCCTTGAACTGTACGTGAGCAGTCTCGTACAGCTCTTCCTAAGAACTTGAAGCCCAAGAGCAAACAAGGGACGCCTCATTTAGCAAGAACCCGAGCTAAGAGCGGGGCAGTTCAACTAAGGTATTCATATGAGCTATTGAGGAGTAAGCAATGATCTTCTTAAGATCGATTTGTCTTAAAGTGGTCGAGGAAGTATATATTATAGCAATCGTGCATATATATGTAGTTAATCATAACGTTAAGTTAATAAATAAAAAATACATTGTCTTTTGATGTTCTAAATTAAAGAACAAATTATTTTAAATACAACAAACCAGTAAAATTAGAAGGAGGGAATATAAATTTCAAGTCGTAGACTATAGTCTTTGATTTTTGCTAATTTCATCTCTAGGTGTTTTATACTCACAGTTAATTATGGATACTTTGTTATGTAAACAAAGAGGGAACTATATATATATATATATTACTTTCTCTGTCTCAAATTATTGATAGTGGCTTTGTTGCATTAGAAAATTAAAGATAAAATTATTTACATTTTTTTATTTTATTTGTAGTAGTAATTGTTGTTGAAAATTACAAACACCTTAGTTATACGGGGATGATACATAAATAAAATAAATGTTTAATTAAAAAGAGATTTTATTACTTTACTCTTATATAATAAAAAAGAGATTATATATATATATATATATATATATATATATATATATATATATATATATATATATCTTATCTTATCATATATCATATATTATTATAAGTGGGAAGATCCTAACCTCAAAGTTGGATTACCATTTTGTCCTTCATTTAAATATTATTTTTTTATGTACAAAATAAAAAAAATATTCTAATAACTAAATACAAAACTAGATAAAAATGGGAGCAACTTTAAGGTATTAAAATGTGCATTATATTATGTAATAAGTATATTGAAAGATAGAAAGTCATTCAAATGGATGAAATAGCTTGAATAAGTTGTTAGCGGAAGTCCAAGCATTTCAAAACTGAAGAGTTATCTTGATGACACTTATTTCACATTATTATTGTCAACTTCAATGTAATTGTTAGCAATTATATATATGAGGATGTTCATGGATTATTTGATAAGCATAGCTTGTGAAACAGTGAATGCAAGGAGGGAGTCAAGCCACTCAAGAATTATTATTCCATGCTCTGTTTGATCAGTAAGTTTAATAAAAAATAATATGTTACTTCTATTTCGTTAAATAAACATTTCATATTTATTGTTTGAATTTTTGACAAGAAAGCATTTTCACATGTATTCACTATCTTGAAATGTATATGCATGTTTACTTATTAATCATGATTCGGAATACGTATCTAATTATTTTATATAATTTCATGAATTCAAATAGAATATTTTTAAATTCTTTATAAATTACAATCAAAAGTGAGAGGAATAAATTCACTTTTAATTATTCTGTGTTTGTAGATATTCCTTTTATTTATTTTCTTTTTATGAATGAAAATGTGGAAGTAAGAAAGAAAACAATAAAAATAAAATGGAGGGAACATAAACAAAAGCGAAGACAAGATTTAAGGCAAATGACACATAATAGTAATGTTAGGGGAAAATAATAATAAAGTAAGAGAAAAAAAAGGATAAAGAAATTATAATAGGATAAGAAGTATGAAAAATAACCATGACCAAAACTATTGTAATGTTTTGTTCATGCTACGAATAAACACACTATGTCATGTGAATGTAATATGGAGATAACATATATACTTGTACAAGTACATATATGGTAATTCAAACTTTGGAACAAATTGAGAAGGTATGTTATGTGTATATTGTCCCTTTCTTAGAAAAGTAACAAACTAATATATTGCAGGTTTCGACCTAATTACATAAAAAGGTAAATTATTTATTACATTAAATTTTATTGTCCAAATTTGGCAGGTTACCAAAATATCTAATTATTTGATATTTACATTTTACAATAAAGAAGTCATTTATATAGGTTGATTGTTCATTTATTTCATTTATATTTTTTCGTTAAATCATTTGTGAAATTCATCACAATGTGATTTTTATATAAATCCTACCACATATAATATTTTCGTGAGACTCATGTGCAAAGCACGTGTCCAGGACTTCTATATAAGTGGGAATAGAGGAACTTCCCGCTAGCATCAGATGACTGAAAAGCCCTCGCTTCTTCAATGTATAATTTGAGTTGAAAGGGCCCTCTTCGTCATTTCGTTTGCCTGCAATTTTAGCCATCTGCATACGCGTCGTTTTAATGTTATCAATTCAAAGGATCTATCTCTCGCTACTTCTCTTCCACATTAATTTTTCGACCGCTTCTCCCATTGTTCCCACAATTTTCAGGTATATGTTGGCTGATTGATTTTTCCCTGCACTCAGTTTACCTCTTTGCTTTTTAGAGTACTGAAAGTTGTTGATTAAGGTTCATATATAGAGTTCGGACCAACTGCAGTAGGCAAAGAGATAAAAAGAAGATGACCCCTGTTTTTGTGAAAGCCGACTGATTTAAATTCCTAAAGCTAAATAAAAACACCTAAAATCACTGTCATGTCGTGTTATCGTATGAATCATTCGGCCATTATTGTTGCTGATTCCGATCTGTGTACTTTCCATGCCAAATTCTTGGAGAAGAACGCTGCTACATAGTTCGCTTTTTTGGAACTTCTCTTCGCTTTGCGATGAGCCTAAACTGTATGACAAAATGTTTTTGCTGTCTCGCTGGTCATTTTTGAAGCTAATTTCTTCTTATTCTTTAATATGGCAAGAACGACGCATTGTAAGAAATGCATCTAATAGTAATTTATGTCTTATTCGATTCCCACGTGAGTTTCATATGATATTAAACATATAGCACCATCTAAAGGGTAACTTTAGTGGAAACCAATGCCAAACGATTTGTACAAAGCCAGAAACCAAACTTTGCCATTGAAAGCATTTTTAACCTTTACTTGACTGGCCAAATAGGCACTAACTTTCTTTACCAAAAGCTTACTTGAGTTGCAAATTCTTGCTGTAATTTGTATGTTTTATGAATACTAATGTTGATTGCATCATTAATTATAATCATAGTTCAGGGTAAAAAAGGTCATTTCCTGCAATAACTGTGAAGAAATCATATCAATGAATCTTCAAAAATCAAAAAGAGGGCGTCACTTTGCAACAGACGATCATGATGACAATACCAAACGCAGTAAAAAAGATTATTCTTTAGCAATGACTCCAAAAGAAGTACTGTTGGTGGAAAGACGCCTAAAAGATAGACAGGCAACAACAACTCGCCTTCTTTCTAACTCAAACCGCACCAACTTCAGTGGAACAATGCCTCAAATACAGAATAACCTTTCTATTCCAATGTCTTCTTCTACTTCGGCATCAGGTTAGAACCTCAATATATCTCTATGATTATGCGACTATCTCATTAAATCTACATGACAAAGGCAAAAATGTTATTCTTCTTTTCCATGCTCTTTAAAAAAGATAGGCCCTTAGAGTTACAGTGATTCTTTAGGTGTGTGTGCCTGCAATCCATATTTATTAACCGATATTTTTTTCCTATGCAGTTACTCAGTGTGAATCGTTTCCCTCATTAAATGCACTACCCAAGGAAAACGAGAGGTCTTATTCATTCCACATTTTTGAAAAAGGTTGGTCCACAAACATGTAAAACCTTTTCAGGTTTATCGGGCTCCTACGCACATTTATTTATTGATAGCTTTTATGAATCAGGTTCAACATCAGAAACTTCGGCTGAATCATGTTTGCCAACTCTTGAAACACTTACAGCTAAAGGTTAGTATCGCCATTACTCTTTATTCATTTTAGATAGGCAATTACAACAACTCGTCTTTGTTTGTGTTCATTCAGGTTGTTTGCAATATACAGGTGTTGTAAAGACCAAGAAAACTACCAATAATATTAAATGACTACGCTCTGACTATGTTGAGTTGAAGAAGATTCCACCATGTAAGTTCTGCAATGAAAAAAGATTCGAGTATGAGCCTTCTAGACTCTGTTGTGGAAAAGGTACGATAAAGCTAACCTCTCATAGAATGCCAACTAATCTGAGAAATTTATATACGAGAAATGATGCAGAGTCCAGGCATTTTCAAACATATATTCGAACATATAACAATTTATTTGCATTTACGTCGCTTGGTGTTAATTACAACAAAGATTTAGCTCAAAGAAATCATGGTATCTACACATTTAAAGTTTAGGGGAGATCTATCAGCTGATAGATGCCTTATATCCCAGAGAAAGAAAACCAAAAACTTTACAACTGTATTTTTGTGATAACGCAAATGAACTCCAAAACAGAATGTCTTGTTCCGACAGGCTACATGAATCAATAGTGATGGAACTTATGACTATACTAAAAGACAATCCATACTCAATGTTTCTACGATCTTTGACAAACACACCAAACTTGCAAAACTTTCATATAGCACTAAAATGTGATGCTGGATTGGATCAACGAGTATATAATCTACCTTCTACTACTGAAGTTGCAGCAATATGGACTGATCAAAATGATGGTCGTGCTACTCATGCACTGCATGTTCAAATTTATACTCACTGTGACAAGATACAACGAGTCAACTATTATTTTGGTTGCTATGATCCTTTACAGTGCCCTTTGTTATTTTCACATGGACAAGGTGAGTGGCATTGTGGTATTAAAAATTTTACACTGGGAAAAATGTTTCTAGAAATCCTACTTTGTCCGAGCTTGAACAATTACCTAACATAAAAAAAAATTGCCTCTATTGATGGATACCTCGACATGGAAGATGAGACTTTACAAAAAGGAAAACGCAAAAGAGACGCAGTTTATATTATTGTAATAAACTTCAAATGAGAAATGATGATGAAGATGACATCTTGCATACAGGAAGATTATTGCAGCAATATTCAGTTGACGAATACATCAAATTAGAGACACAAAGATTGGACTTTGTTCTATACGATCCAGATTTGTTTAGAATGAGTATATATCAATGACTCCTTGACATTTTGAGGCTAGGTGAACGAGACTCTTCCAATGTTGGAAAACAAACATTTCTACCAAATTCTTTCATAGGAGGACCTAGAGATATGCGCCAATGTTATATGGATGCCATTGCATTAGTGCAACATTTTGGTAAGCCTGATCTATTTATAACTATAACATGCAACCCATCTTGGCCAGAAATAAAAGAACATCTATCATCAAGCGATGAGGCGCAAAACAGACCTGATTAATTAGTAGAGTATTCAGGGCTAAAATAGAAGAACTAAAGACTGATATATTAAAGCAAAATGTCTTCGGAAAAGTTGTTGCTTATATGTACACTGTAGAGTTTCAAAAGCGAGGTTTAGCTCATGCTCACTTTCTTATTAGACTAAGTAATGAGCACAAACTGTTGACAGCAGAAGCATACGATGATATAATTCGAACTGAATTACCAGAAGATGCTGTAGATTCAAATTTGCGTAAGCTTGTGATTAAACATATGATTCATGGTCCTTGTGGCAGTTTAAACCCAACAAATTCTTGTAATAAAAAAAAGGCTACCGCAAGTTTAAATATCCAAAAAAATTGCCAACCAAACATCAAAAGGAAGTGATTCTTACCCAATTTATAGAAGAAGAAATACAGGAGAAGTCGTTAATGTGAGAAATCAATATTTGGATACCTCTTGGGTGGTCCCGTACAATCCATATTTACTTGGAAAATTTAATTGTCACATAAATGTTGAAGGGTGCTCTGACATCAAAGTCGTAAAGTATCTGTACAAATACATTTGCAAAGGACATGACAAGATTGCATTTTGTGTACAAAATAGTGATACATCCACAGAGATAAATTAATGAGGTAAAAGAATATCAGTCTGCTGGATGGATATCACCTCCAGAGGCTGTATGGCGTCTCTTTGGTTTTGCTATAAGTGAAATGTCTCCTAGCGTTTATCGTCTTCAGCTACATCTAGAAGGCCAACAATTCGTTTCTTTTAAGAGCAATGCAGATATAAATGCAATTGTTAATTATCCGATGATAAGAAAATCGATGTTAACTGAGTTCTTTCATATGAACCAAACTGACAAATATGCTATAGAACTCAATTTACTATACGAAGACTTTCCTGAGTATTTTGTCTGGTCATCCAGTGAAAAATTCTGGGCACATAGACAAAAACATTGTGTTGCTGGACGTATTGTCACATGTCATCCAATAAAAGGAGAGAGATATTATCTTCGATTACTACTGATGCATGTACGAGGGCCAACATCATACAAAGATCTTTTGACTGTAAATCGAGAGCCTTGTAGTACTTTCAGAGAATCAGTCGAGAAAAGAGGATTGTTACATTGTGACAATAGTTTGATTGTGTGTATGTCTGAAGCCGCATGTTATCAGATGCCATATAGTTTAAGACATTTATTTGCTACATTATTGGTGTATTGTAGTCCAACCAACCCAAGAAATTTATGGGAGCAATTTGAATAATCGATGCTCGAAGACTATAAAGTGTTGCAAACTGTTGGAATAAAAAAAACTCGCTATCAAGCTTTAAATCATATCAACGGCATTTTACATTCTATGGGCCATGATATAAATGAGTATGAACTCATCTCAGAAACTATCAGGCCTTCTTCAACGGCAAAAGAGGCAAAAGAAGTTCATTTCGAAAGATCTATTACTGGAAATGAAGACGTCTGCTCTTATACAAAAAACTAAACAAAAATCAAATGATTGTTGGGTTATAAAGGTGATTAGGGCGTCATGCGGAAATTTATAATTTGCAAATCATGATATGATTGATAAATTAGACGATAAATAAAAACATATTAAAGATATATTATTAATATGGTTTCGTCAAGCGACCTACATATTGAAAACTAATATTAATAAAATAATAAATATGTTTAGGAGGAAATCTCCTCATGAACAAGACTCTAAACGACTACATTGTGGATCCTATTGTGTTCTACTATGAGAATAGGAATCTTCAATTAATAGATCTCCAAACTTTTCTTCTAAGGAAAGAATAAACCAAATATGGAAGAATATAATATTTTCCTTTCATAAAAAATTAAGCATTTATGTAATACTTTAATTTTTCTTTTAAGGAAAATATAAACTTCAAATAACGTAAGAAAATTAGGGCAAAACCCTAACAATGATTGCATATAATGTGATTACTGACAGAATATTTTCAAACAAATCAGGTGCATTTTTTGTTGATGGTCCAGGAGGAATTGGAAAGACTTTCTTATATCGTGCTATATTAGCAACTGTACGATCTATGGGTAATATAGCTTTAGCAACAGCTACCTCTGGTGTTGCTGCTTCTATTCTTCCAGGTGGACGTACTGCACATTCACGGTTCAAAATTCCTATTGACCTTGACGATAACAGAAGTTGTAACATTAGCAAAGAGCTCGCTAGCAGGTTTATTCGAGATGCAAAATTGATTGTGTGGGATGAGGTATCCATGGCTAAAAAAAGAATGTTGGAAGTTCTGGATCTATTCTTGAAAGATCTGATGGATACGAACACATTATTTGGTGGAAAAGTGGTAGTTTTAGGAGGTGATTTCCGACATACTCTTCCTGTCGTACGATATGGGAAAAAGGAAGATTTTATTGCAGAAAGCTTGTTATATTCTACCATTTGGAATGAACTTGAAAATATTCAGTTATCTGAAAATATGAGAGCAAAAACAGATCCCACATTTTGTGATTATCTACTAAGAGTTGGAAATGGACAAGAAAAAATCAGCTCAGTAAACAAGATTGAAATTCCAAATTTTCTGCTTATTCCTTACACAACTGAAAAAGAATCTCTAGATAAACTTTTCACCGTGACATATGGAAACTTACATTCACCATATACTCTAATTCATATCCTACAGATTCCCGTGTGATCTTGACAGCAAAGAATGATATTGTTGGTGAAATCAATGACATGCTTATCCATCGATTCGATGGAAAGTCAACAACATTTATTGGCACTGATGAAGCTCTTGAGTTTAACTATCAAACACAATTAGAAGATCTACTTCACAGTTTAAACCCCGCAAGTTTGCCCCCATACATGTTACATTTGAAAGAGAATTGCCCAATTATATTACTACGAAATTTAAATCCATGTGAAGGTTTATGTAATGGTACACGATTGACCTGCTGTGATTTCAGAACTCATGTTATTAGCGCTAAGATTACCACAGGAGATTTCAAAAATACACATGTTTTTATTCCAAGAATACCATTATTATCATCACAAGATGAAAAACTGTCCGTCCAATTTAAAAGAACGCAGTTTCCTGTTAGATTGTGCTATGCTATGACTATAAATCAAGCTCAAGGTCAAACTTTGGATTTTGGTGGAATTTATTTGCGAGAACCTGTTTTTTCACATTCAACTCTATGTTGCCTTATCAAGAGCAAAAAGTTCAAATTGTGTGAGGTTATTGATCCGACCGCCTACACCAACTAGCCATGACGATCATTCTACCTCTAACATAGTATAAGATGAAATCATTCGGAAGGCGATCACCTGACATTTCTTCTCTGTATTATCCTATGCCCTCATTCTATCTGTTACTTGAGGCTTTCAGTCCGGAAGTTAACTGTGTTGGTAATGTCGCCTATACCCTTGGTATTCTCCATAAAGTTTACTTGTGTTGTATATTTTTTTAACTTAAACATGTTTAAAATTTTATTTTGTGCAGTTGGTACAAATGGATCTAGCGAGGCTTTTCCCCGAGGTTTTCTGATTCATATTTTGATGAGTATGCGCTACCTCTGTTTATATATATATATATATATATATATATATATATTTATTTATTTATTTATTATGTCCTGCAGCAATCCGTTTTGTCACAAGCGATCTCTGTTCAACAATTAATCTTTCGAAATTGCAGTAGTTCATGTCCTTACAATGTTTGTGATATCTCCTTTTTTCCCCATACAGGAAGTAGTAGGTCACCAAGTGTTATCTGCTTCTATAGAAACTGTATTTGATAATTCAGACAACGGAATGACGGTAAAGATCTAAGCTTGGTATAGATAACCTTTATTCCTTTTGTTCTGGACAAACAGTTCCGCCCTTGCCATATTTGTTGTCATTGCTTTCTAATCTGCATTAGCTAGCTAATATATCAAATATAATTTTGGCCTGTAAAATCATTTATGTACAGGAATAGCATGTGACTTAAGATGTAATAGCTTCTGTTCGTTGTTTAGCTATTTTTACTTCCTTGATCATTTCTCTCAGCGAGCCCTTCTTTGTGGCTCACTGTTTGCTTCCCTGGTGCCTCAATTCTAAAAGGTAGACGAAGAGAGCCTTGACATGATATCCATTGCCTAACAGAAGGGCCAGCTACTTGGGATGTGCTCTACAATTTTGAACAGAGATGGAGGAAGCAAAATGATCATGACACATGGAATGTTCAAGTTTTTCGATCCATTGATGGGGGAGCAGCCTTTGGCTTCCCCAATGCTCCCGAAGAGCCAGTCAAGTATGGTATTATAAGTGGTAAGGAAAACATCATTGACCAAAGCATACATGATGCATGTATTAGTGCAATTTGTCGCACAAAGCATTTCATTTGCATCGAAAATCAGTACTTTTTACGCAGCTACTTTTCATAATACTCCAATGATATCAAGGATAAAACCATTAATTCCTTAGGTTTACAGTTTATGTTCTGGTTCCAATGTGACCAGAAGACCTTCCTGAGAGTGCATCTGTACAGGCAATACTGGATTGGCAAAGGAGGACCATGCAATGATGCAAATGATGTATACTGATATAATTCAAGCTCTAAAGATAAAGGAAATTGTGGCAAATCCTAAGGAATATTTGAGTTTCTTTTGCCTTGGCAATAGGAACAGGAGAATATGAGCCTTCTGAAACACCAGAACCTAATTCCAACTATCATAAAACTCAAGAAGCCAGACGTTTCATGATTTACGTACATTCCAAAATGATGATAGGCTAGTTCAATTACAAATATATGTGCCTGTCTGTGATCCATACATTTCCAAAATTAACTTGTTAATTTATGTTTCTGTTTTATTTGCAGTGGATGATGAAGACATTATCATTGGTTCAGCTAACATAAAAACCCCCAGATTGTTTGTTGCTCCAGCTACGTTACTCCATCTCACGAAATAAAGACAGGCAACACAAATTCAGACAGTGAAATACTGTATAAATATAAAAGATTAGTTAACTCTAGGTAAGAATAAATACTTGTAGTTAAGAAAATTACACATGTCATTTTCTTATTGAGTGGGTGTAAACACCCAGTGTGAGCAAGTTTTTTCCTACTCGGCTCTTGTGTAACGATGTATTTAAACGAAACGATATAATAAAATTTAAGTAACAATTAAAATAAATATTGTATTTAAATTGACAATACAATACAACCATAACAAAGATCCAAACAAGGTGTTAAATTATGAGAAAATGATCAAAATAGTCCTTAATGTATGGACTTAGATTGATTTGGTCCCTCATATATGCAGCTTATGGAAAAGGTCCTTTATCTATGTTAAAAACTTATTAATTTAGCCTTTCACCCTAAAACCCTAACAGACACAAAAAAATTTCTGTCAAATTAAACAAAATAGTGCAACTCAAGTGAATTACAATTTTATTTAACAAAACCTCTGTTTTCTTGGATCAGTCCAAACTATCAAAACTCCTAAAAAAAAAATCTACTACAAAAGAGGGCAAGAACTGAATACCAACTGACATAAGAAAAATCACCAATATGACCAAAATCTCCAATATAGTGCTCCTAGCTTTACTCCAAAAGGGTTGTCAAAGACTTATCTCATGCATGTCAATTTATGAAATCACTCTGTAAAAATTAAGCTTTCATGAAACAGTTACTATTGACATATCCAGATAAATAACACTTTTTCTTTCCCTGTGTTGCCATTTCTCTACGTTTGAAAATCACACTGGGGACATGCTCATGATAATTATGATAATTTGCTAGTTTCATGTTATGTCATTGTTAGTGATTTCGACAAAAGTGAAGAAGACGGATACTGACACACTCGTCAAAATTGTTGTTTATCAAACACACAGGAGTAGAACAAGAAAAACTATAAATTGGCAGATAGGAGAAACTGGAATCATGCACCAGATGCATTCCGATAAGGTGATGAGAATCAAATTTGACATTTCAAAGTTATTGAGTAGAATTGTCGCACTCGAAGAAAATATGGAAACATATGAAGTTGATGACAATCAATGAAGCGAGAGAATGATTGACTCGAATAAACTATGATATGATTATTTTTTTTGTAGTTGTATTGTTGTAGTATTAATCGATAACATTTAAGGTGGTCATTTGAAGGCCAATATATTGTGGAAAACTGCTAATGCATTACGTTCCATGTGATAATCTTTCTTTTTTTTTTGGAAGTAGCTGAGCATTTCATTTTCCCTATGATACATGAACTACTTTCTGAAATATGCATTGAAACAGGACGACATTACATTTATTAATAACAGCTTAGCCAAGAACAACATCTTGAAAATACTGAAGAATCATTTGATTAAGCTACAAATGTATGCAGATAGAACCATATGAGAACTCAGGTTAAAAATGTAAGAATGACCTTTACTATTGACGATAACCTTCGAATTTGAATTGCAAATCCTAGACTATGTATATTTCCTCATTGAACTGCTTATTTCAAGAATAAGAAAGGTAAATCAAGGATACACCTGCACAAAACCTTAGTCGAAAATTCTCTCCCTTGATGATATTACTAGAAATACAAAAGAACTGAAAATGCTAACTGCAAAACCAACTCTTCCTAATGCTTAGAAACCAAGAGCCACGGAGGAACAGAACAGAGCCCGCCAGGTGTTCTAAAGTAAGGAAGAGCCATCAATGCAAGAGAAGCTGACGATGAAACCATATGATAACCTTAAATTTCATTCAGCGGCATTATAAACAAGGCATATTGTATCTTTATGATGTTTTAGTTATATCATCTCAATGATCCTATCAAAATTCGCGCTAAGATACATTTCTAGTTTGAACTCGTGGTCTAATATTTTGGTGACCACCATCTTAGGATCTAAGGCATCATTTTCTCCTCTATACATCATATCCGTACAATATCAAGCACAACTCTTAAGTGCATTAAGACAAAATAGCTTTTAAGCACTTTTATAGTGTTTGGATAAAATAAAAAGTATATCTTAAGCACATATCTTAAGTCCATCCACACAACATAAAAAAGATTAGCTGCAAATGACTTGAAAAGCAACATAATATTATCATCATAAGAACCATTGTTGTAGCAGCACCATCTATTCTTTTCGCAAAAAACAAAAGGAGAAGCAATTGTACCATGTTCATAAAATAGCAGCAACATTACATATCATTCACAAAACAAACAATACTTATGTCCTTAACACAAAAAAAAGTTGTGGCACCATGTTTAGCCTAACCAAAATTGACAGCAACACCACGTTAAGTATCAAAACAATCTCGACTTGGTCCAGAATTTGCTCTTCTAACCTACAAGTGTACAATGCATCAGTTTTGTATTTATAAAACAATATAATTGAGAGCCAAATCAAATTTTATGCCAAAAAAAATTACCGGTAACTTTTCAGAAATTGATGAAGTAGGAGGCATCCAAAAAGCCAAGTCATATGCACCTAATTCAGACTGCACATAATTTTTAAATTTACATGTCCTTATATTATGGCCAGGCTTGTGACATAAGCTACAATTAACAAATATTTGTTTTTTTTTCATTCTTATTCTACTTGATCTTGCCTCATCTTACTCTCGTCTCCTCAATTTCTGACCTCTTCCCCTCTTGTTTTGTCTTACAAATCTCGGAGGCAAAGGACGGACCTGATTTGATTTTTTCCATCGGTTTTTGCATTATGCTTAGGAAAATCAAAACTTTCATTGTCTGAATCACCATCTAAACTCTTATTGTCCTCAGAGTTCACACAATCAGGATCCCCATCTTCATGTAACATCTTCTTTTGAATTTCATCAGTAATAAGCTCTCTGCCATCCTCAAAATTATGTTTATAGTGTCCTTGTGAATCAACCATCACCTTATCATTGGAGAATTCATTTTCAAAATCCTCAAAATTATCTTCCGAAGATAAGTTTTCCCTTTCAAACTCTTTGTCAACAGGTCCAACAACATCTTCATTCTCTGGAATGCGACTAGTTCTGCAACCAAGCCCAATTGGATCGTCTATTCCAATATAAGAGTCCAAATGCTCAAAATATAACTCCACTACTCTATCTTTGGGGATGAATTTTTTTATGTTATGCGCTTCAACCTCTATGGAGACTAATCTCCATTTGTTACCAAGCTTCTCACATTTATGCCAAAATATTATTGAATCGTTCAGGTAACCACATAATTCGACCATTTTCTTCAAGTCAGTAAGATTGAGATTCTTCAATTCAACATAATCAAAGTAGTCAATGATACCACCAACATACAGTTTGGCTGGTTGATGTTTTATCAATCCTTTATGATAAACTTTGATACTAAAAAAAGACTCCTCAAACACAGAATCTGCAGTAAAAGATTACATATTTTAGCCGATTAAGACCACATTATGGTGTAACTATACATGTATATTTTGTACACCATAACTTCTAGATATTCTTGAATACACAAACCAAAAAAAGCCAATAGTAAAAAATCAAAACGGTAGATTTTCATATCACCAAAAACAAAAAAACGAATCTTATATAAAACGATTGGAAAAATAGTACTAACAACCCTGCAAATTTTGAATACCAAATAGACTGAGCCTTTGAATTGCCTCGACCAAAAGCAAGATAAATTCTTACCATAACATGGGCTCGATCTCTTGGAGTTTCTTTTGATTAACATCGTTCAACAAGGGAAAAACTTGTGTCGATTGATTTACAAGAAAAGAGGTTTTGTTGTTGGAAAGGCGGGAGTTTTGATGGTTTGGACTGATCCAAGAAAACAGAGGTTTTGTTAAAAAAATCTGTATGTCACGTGAGCTGCACTATTCTGTTTAATTTGACAGAATTTTTTTTGTTTCTGTTAGGGTTTTAGGGTGAAGACTAAATTAATAAGTTTTTAACATAGATAAATAAGTTGCATATATGAGGGACCAAATCAATTTAAGTCCATACATTAAGGACTATTTTGATCATTTTCTCGTTAAATTATAGTTACTTACCTTATAAAGAAAAATTAGAGTTGAAAGTAGACTTATATTTATTATTTCCTTATTAAATACTGTAACTAATTCCTCAACGTTCGAAAATATTAATCTAATTAACATAGTCACAACTCTTTCCTAAAAAAAAGTTGCCATAAATATTTTTGGTTATAGAAATTAGAAACCGTGTAAATAATAAAAATAAAAGTTTCGATAAAATGTAAAAAAAGTTTCCTAAAAATTTTGTATGGAGCGTCTTTCTGAAAACCTCTGTATAAATTGCTACCCTGTTATCTTCTTTTCATTCATTCTTATAGTTTTGAGGAGAAAAAAAAGGGAGAAATTGAGTGTATAATGGAGAATTTGCAAGAAGGTTTTCGATTTAGTCCGACTGATGCAGAAGCTGTTACTTTCTTGTTGAGATTCATTGCTGGAAAATTCATGAATGATTCTGGATTCATCACTACTCATGTTGATACTTACAGTAAACAAGAACCATGGGAAATTTACAGTCACGGAGTACCCTGCTGTAATGACGATGACGACAATGACTGTACTCAGTATCGCTTCTTCATCACAAAACTCAAGAAGAAAAGCAAGTCAAGATATAGTCGTGATGTGGGAAACAAGGGCAATTGGAAACAGCAAGACAAGAGCAAACCCGTTCGAAAGAATGGTGGACCAGTGATTGGATACAAGAAGAGCATGACTTATATGAATAAAGGCTATAACAAGAAAAATGGTGATTGGCTGATGAAGGAATACACCCTCTCTGAGTATCTTCTTGATAAATTTGACAAGGATTGCAGAGATATTGTTCTCTGTGCTATTAAGAAGAGAACTCGCACCAAAGAAAAATTGAAGTTGGTGAATATTGTTCCTGAAGAGTGCACGAATTTGGAAGATCAAATCTTGGCGACTGTTGAATCGACTAGTTTTACTGAGGGATTACAAGGAGGAGTAGTGGATGCAGGGGAATATGTACCCCAATTAGAGTTGCAGAATGATATGCACGAGGGGACGAGCATCTTTGTTGAGCCATTACCAGCTCCCTATACTTTTGAAGCAATGTCCATGCTAGATTTTGATTATCAATATTTACCTGCTGACTTTGATTGTTTAAGAAGCATTACTGCTTAACTATGTAATTAGTAGAATTCTTGAACAAGTTGTATAAATTAGAATTCTTGCACTTTAAATGAAGTTGGGTGTTTGAACAATCTTGGCTTTCTTTTCTCAATGATGTTTGGCCAATATTTGTTTTGGAGTTTCATTTATATTTTACTTCATACATCCTTTTATGCATTAGAAATAGTAATTATGATCATTATTCTTATGTTTCACTGAGATGTTTTATTTGCCTAGAATTTTGCTCTAGGGATCTTTGGGTAGTTTACTAGATCATTACTGAGTAATTCTTCATCTTTTTTTTTAAGTGATCCCTTTTTGCAACTGTTTTCCATTCCATCGGTACATTCTGTTTGATTTGATCTTCCTTGTGTTTCTGAAACAACCAAAATCTCTGGACTTCTGGATTCTTTGTGTTATTCATTGTTGCTTTTCCTGCAATAACAACACTAGTGAATAAGTTTCATTGTTCTTAGAACTTTCGGTTTACTGTCCTCATTACAAACTTTCACAAAAAATAGCTCCATTTTCTATAG
The DNA here is from genome assembly GCA_037074985.1 of Solanum bulbocastanum. Lineage (NCBI taxonomy): Eukaryota > Viridiplantae > Streptophyta > Magnoliopsida > Solanales > Solanaceae > Solanum > Solanum bulbocastanum. Next base: position 52,240,103 of record CM073600.1, on the reverse strand, counting down.
GAAAGGGTGAAAGGGGTGGATATTGTTAAATACATGAAAGAACCCTTCAGAAAACAAAAACTAAAAAGTTTAATTCCTACAAATAAACTCGATTTGCATTTAGGTAATAGCTAGAAATAAGAGAATTACATACAAGCAGGGGCAAAGGCATATTGTAAAACAAAAACATAGTACTAGTCTACTTGGTAGTTTGATATTATGAGATAAACAAGATATTAGGAACATTGGCTGAATGGAAATAGAGTGTCCTGCTCATTAGTATCACATATTAACCTTAGTCCCTTTCATGATCATCATGAAGTGAAATCCTGTCCATGATATTGGCCACCACCTCTTTGGACTCCTTGAGCAGCTTGACACTCTTTTTGAGCCTATTGCGTTTTTCAGCAACCAAAGGCGACTCGTCAAGCATTCTTTCAATTCCACCACCATGTGGTGCCATCAGATCCTGAATGATCTCGTTTTCCATCTCGTTATTAATCATGTTTCGAATGCTGAACATTATGTGTAAGGCCATAGAATCCACCAGCCTCATTAGCACAATTTTCCAATAGGCCATCATTCTCATCTTCAAATCGAAAGCCTGTTGCACCACATCTAGATGCTTCCTCAAATGACCAACGTCGATTACTCCTACTCCTTCAAGGTTTATCATGGAGTACTTCCCATGATCATTCATGATCTCCATGAACGTGTGTTGTTGAGCCATGAACTTACTATAAGTAGTTAAATAGTCAGGATTACAAGTGTAATCAGTCAGTTTTTCCATCCCGATGATTTCCCTTACCCAATCAACTGATTCATTCTTTTTCTTGGCAATCAAGTTTTGGGCTGCTCTTCTAGTAGAAGACTGAAGCTGTGGATAGTTCTCACAATGATGCATTAAAACTATGACAACAACTCGCTCTAAGTAATTCCACAGTTTCCCCACAAAATCCTCTGGAGAGGCGGCAATTTCCGTCACTTTTCTCTGCAAAACATTAAGGAAAACAGCTCGAGGAAGGAAGTTTGGCAATCCAATCCCTTTTGTTTCTTGTAAAACCATGATCTCTTCCATCAAGAATTCATCCACTTTCTCAAAATTCTTGGAATGCAGCTCATTAGAGTATTGATTAAGCATTTCAACAATTCTAGCTGCAGAGTGCATTTCTTTTTCATCAGGATACTCATCAAACTCCCCACTTAAAAGAATTTTCTTCAATGAATCCTTTGATGAACTCAGAATGCGCATAAATGCCGTCAGAGCTTCAGCTACAGAAGTTAGATGTTGAGGAAGCCTGTTAAGCTCAGCAAGATTGGCAGCAAGTCTGTCATTGATCTTCCTCACAATTTCAGGCAAGCATTTTGAAATGATGCTTGCTTGAATACGCACCAGCTTTTGTGCCAAAATAGGAACGCGAACCATTGATTTATCAATCTTCGACAGAAGTGGATGAGTTGAAAAAAGCCTTTCCTCATCACTCCTAGCTTCTTCATAAGACTCATTCCCAATTCTATTCCTCACACAAACATAGCCAAGCCCTATATTCACTTCATCAGCAGTAACCTTTTCAAGCAGCCCTTCAGGGGCTTTATCAGCTTTTGTCACAACAGCCAGAGTCCTTTCTCCTGTTTTGTCCACTTTCTGAGACATTCTAATAGACTCACAAGTAGGGAAATCAACAGTAGCTGATAGAACATTCAAGATTATGCTTTCTTCAGGAACTATATATTTCATAATAATATCATAAACTTGTTCATAAATGTCTTCAGGTTGTCCTTGTACAGCAACTCTAGTAATACCAGGTAAATCCACCATGGTCAAATCAGGGACACCATTTTTTTTAACTACTAATGTCAAAGGGCAGTTAGATATACCTTTACCATGTCCAGCAATCTCATCAGTAGCATGAATGATAGCATCTGCAATGCTAATTTCATCAACAGGGAGTGACTTGTTATTGTATTCCAACTGAAGATTTGGTGCAGTGATGTTTGGATCATTCTGCAGCCTCATAACAAGAGGGACCCTGGTGCAAATGCCTTGTCCTCTAGGAAGACTGATCCCAGCAAGGGATTCAAGAACACTGGACTTTCCAGAAGATTGATCCCCGACTACTACGATAGTCGGAAGCTGGATACCTTCTTGCATTACGTTAAGATGGCGGAGCTTGTCTATACAGTCGAGAAGTGGACGGATTCTATCATTGAAAGATGCAACAATTGGAGGATGAACAACATCACAAGCTACTGCTGCAAGAGGTTTTGGATCAAGAATTTCAATTGAATCAGAAATGCAACCATTGGTGTTTTGGTAAGCCATACTTTCTTGATACTCTAGTAAGTAGGAAAAAATGGTTTTGAAGGTTTGTTTGAGAGGTGAAAATGGTTGTGATGAGGATGAAGTTTATAAAGAAGTTAAAAGGGGCTGTTTGAATTGTGACATAAAGTTGATGAAGTTGAGTGTCCTTGATGGGGCGGTTTATCCTTAATTAAAGGTCTCGAGCTTGAGCCTTAAGTATGAAAAAATACTTAGTAAAAAACGTCATCTTCAAATGGATCCCTACTAAATGTAAATTCGAATAAATCATATTCCAATGTAAATTACCGGACATGGAATGAGATACCTCAGCACTAAACTTGGATGGGCCCCTTCCTGTTTACAGGAATTTGATACCATGGGATATAAAATTATGTAATAAAAAATAAAGGGTGTTGCTTAGACTGTTCAATAGTATGACATTATTGTACCTTAAAGTGGCTGAGAATATTACTTTATAGATTTGATTGAAAAAGCTTATATAAAACCTACGACCAATATAGGCATTCGTTTCCAATGAATGTACCTCCTTTTTTTTATTTGTTATAGTTTTTTTTTTTAGAGTCAAATAATAAAAATTTTGATTAATATTTTATAAAATATCTTTTCATCATATTGATATGTAAAAAATTGCAATTTATAGTAACTTTTGTATAATTTTTGAATATCTAAATTTTTAATTTAAAATATTGAATCTAAATTTGAAAATTGACTTTCAAAAAATACAACTAAAAAGGAATGCGGGAAGTAATCCATAACATATCATGATATTAGCAATACGTCACCTATTAAAATATGAATAAACATGAATAAAAGACAAACTATATATCCTCAATACATCAAACCAAATAGTGGACAGAAGATAATCGTAGCATAACCAATCTCAACATTTCTATAAAATAATACACCAACTCTAATACTAATTTTATATTTTCTACCAAACAATTTTTGCGATGCTGGTGAGAACTTAACCACTGAGAAAGGAAACCTTAGAGAAAATACAAGGAAACAAGGAACTTTTCCTCAGGTCTTCTATTGGTGCCTTTGTTGATGATGAATAGACAAATAGTACGAACAAAAGCTTTATGGAAAGCAATAACAATTCATCAATTGGTCATTGGAAAAAAAAGTTGTGAGGTGCTTTTCTTTCAAACTTAACTCATAAGTAATAACACACATAATTTACATTTATATTTTAAAGAAGAGTTTGTTTTCTTCTTTTTAACCAAATTCATCTTTTAAATGTTGATATGTAACTTATAAGGTCTTGTAAATAATTAATTAAAGTGTCGGAAGAGTGCAAAAACTCACACGATCTAAATCAAGTGCTTCAAAACTTGTGAACTTTTAGTGATTGGTTAAGTTTTCCATAAATATTTACAAACTCCTGATAGATATTCGATATAATTCTCATCTATTGATTGTAGTATCAACTTGGACTCTTATGATAACACGAAGAAATATATGGTGAGATGGATAAGATTCATTCACTCAAATTAGATGTACATCTCGAGTTTAAATGTATCTAAGCCGGTGCACTTCCAAATTTGGATAGTATATAGTGGATATTGGATACGTGATGGTTAAACCAAAAAAGTCTTCCATTGTTCAAAAAACAGAAGAGAGATATATTTGGATATAAAATATTTGCTAAAAAGCATTCACGTGAGGCACCAGTGGTCTAGTGGTAGAATAGTACCCTGCCACGGTACAGACCCGGGTTCGATTCCCGGCTGGTGCAAAGTTTTTATTTCCCTCACATTTCATGCATATTCCAATATTTTAAGACAAAAAAATCAATAAAAAGGATGTTTACGACCCGATTGGTGCAAATCTTTTTTCCAGTTATTTCCCTCACATTTCATGCACATTTCAATAGTTTACAATAAAAAAAATCAATAAAGATGTTATTTAAGATAAAAGAAAAACGATAACACCAAACATAGACAACAAGATAATAAGATATTTGAAAATAAGACACAACAGCTAATGATTGAAATCTAAGAATGAATATTTCTTGTTTGGACTTTTGAATATTGTTTGTTTGGTTCACAGAAGAGAAACAATTACAAAAAGAAAAAAAAAAAATCTGAAAAAGAAGACAAAAGGTATTACAACTATTTTTTTACCGGTGGATTTTTTTTTTTTTTTTTTTGATGTAGACATAATATAATAAAAATATAAAATAACTAAGATTATTCCAAAGAGTTAAAATTTCAATTGAACAATGTGCAAATAGAGTAAAAGAACAAATCTTTTATTTTCCACTTGACCCCTCATGTGTGGAGATACTTTAAAATTTGAATGTTTTGTTTAAAAGCGGAATTAGGATTTGAATTTTCCGATTTCTAGATTCTAAATTATTAATAATTTGTACAATATTCAACAGATTTTTTAGAATAAATACAAAATTTGAATAAAAAATTACATAATTCGATTAAATTTGTAGTCAACATTCTAACTCCATCCCTATTTTGATTCTATTCCAATCATGTGGCCTCTTATGATATAACCGTACACTTGTACCAAAGTATGAAACACATATATTTAGGCATAATATAAAAACATGACCCTCAACTTGGCGTCAGCTAGCAAGTATTACTTTTAACTGTGGGTGTGCACAATTAAGTATTTAAACTTGTTTAAAATTGAACAAATAAACACATTCGTCCTACATGACTCTCTACATGGCAATTTTGTGTCCTATGTGGCGTCCTACGTGTATTATGCCATGTAAGACACAAGTGTCTACTTGTTCAATTTTATACGAGTGAAAGTGTCTACTTGTGCACACTCACAATTGGAGATCATAATTGTCCGTTAAAATCAAGTTAAGAGTCATATTTATGTATTAAGCCCGTGTATTTATGAGAGAAAAGTAAAACTAACATATATGTCCATTTTCAATATCAGTGGATGTAATTTTCTAGAATTATTAATAGGTAATAACCTTCACATAAAAAGTTACATGTTAATGGTATCAATTTAAAGACACATATTATATCATATAAAATGATTAATAAAAACGGAAAAAGGTCAAAAATACCCTTAAGGTATTGGAAATGGCTCAAAAATGTCCTCCTTTCACATATTGGATCAAAAATATCCTTTTCATCCACCTATTTGGATCAAAAATGCCCTTAGAGTTAAATTTAAGCCTAAAATACCCCTCCCTTTAACAGAAGTGGCAAAAATAATTTTTAAAATTTCATGTGTGGCATTATTATTATTGGTCCAGATGTAATTAGACCCAATTTCATTCTCAATCAAATCCAGTTCTAAAAGACCCAACTCTTTCTACCTTCATCTTCATCTTCATTTTCGTCTTTCATCTTCATTTTCTTTCTATAAAATTATATTGAGGATTAATAAAATATTATCTAATTCTTTCAGTATTCTTGGATCTTTGAAAAAGGTTATAAAAATTTCTATATATCATTATTCTCGGGAAAAAAAAATTAATGTACCTACTAATTTTTGGTAGTGAAGATAAGTGCAATTTAATTTGTACACCGAAATGTATCAAAAGAATGAATGATTTGCTGAGATTTAATCTCCCATGGAAGCAAGACACGATTCTATTTTTCATCGAATCGAGTCATGTTTATCACATTTCAAGAAAACGGGAGCCTCTAACAGTAAAGGAGGAGTTCAATCTCCAATTAGCTCATGAAAGAGTTCGAAAATTTCTGAGAAATGCTTGGAATTCTTTTACTAATTGTTTTGATATTATTTTATTAATCCTCCAAATAATTTTGTAGAAGAAAGATGAATAAAGTAGGAGAAATGGATTTGGGTTTGGGTTAATGGGTATGATTGTGAATGAAAATGGGTCTAATTATATGTGGACCAATAAAATAATGCCACATATTTAATTAAGAAATATATATTTGTCACATCAGCTTCTGTTAAAGGTAAGGGTAATTTTAGACTTAAATTTAACTCTAAGGGCATTTTTTATCCAAATAGATAGAGCCGTCAAAATGGGCTTAGCCCATGGGGCTGACCCAACCCTACCCGTTATTGGGATAGGGTTATGATAGGATTTTTCAAGTCCATTTAAAATTAGGGCTTATAAGCCCAACCCATATAAGTCATTGGCCCTTGAGGCTTGATCGGGGCTGGGCCGGGTCAGCTCATAGGCCAAAACTTTTTATTCAAGAGTAATTTACATCTCACTAGTATATAATCTAATAATTTAAATACACGTTATGTTGTAATATTATGAATCTTCGTACCCAAGTACATGTATCTCGAAATATATGGACTCAAAATTAGGTTAATTTGTTTTAGATATACTTTATCAAAGTTGATTCGTATATATCTAGAATACATATACAAATCTCGCACCCTTGCCTCCCTTCCATCTTGCTTGTCACTCTCTTATCTCACTCGCATATCTAGTACATGAGATACATGTTAATTACACTAATTTTTTGCTAGTGTTATTGAAACACATCATTGTTTGTCATATTTGATTTGAAAATCTTCTAATTTTCTTAATGTTATAGAATTACAAGTTTGAAAAGAAAATAAATAAATAAAAAGAAGGGCTAGTCTGCCGTAGCCCTCGACCCTTCTAGGGTTTGGTTGGGTTGAACATTTTCAGGCCCTACCAAATGAAGGGTCAGCCCGCCCTAGCCCTTCAAATTTCTTGGCCCGCAAGGCTTAGGCCGACCCTTTTTGACAGCTCTACAAATAGGTGGATAGAAGGGCATTTTTTAGCCATTTCCAATACTTTAAGGGCATTTTTGATCCTTTTTCCATATAAAAATAATAGAGTTTTTGGCCAAAAACATCCTTAAACTATACCCTCAACTTAAACTACATCCTTAAATTATTTTTCTTAACTGAAAACATCCCTCAATTATTTAAAATTTGACAACTTTTATCCTTTTGTTAAAATTTGTCAAAAGTTAACAAGTACTTCTTCACAACAACATGTGCAGTTCACGCTACTCTTAACAAATTAAACTCTCTAAATCACCCAATAAATCAATTGTGTTCATTCTACATACATCTAAAATAATATTATAATTTTTTTAATAACAACATTTTGCATTGTCTTCCTTTGAATTAGCAATTTTATTTTTATTTACTATTCATTTGATTTGATATCAAAGAAGTATCAATGGAAATGTTTTGTATTCATTGAATCTGCAAAAAGTGGTGTTGTTCGGAGACTTTTACTTCTAATAATGAAAAATGAAACTTGAGTACTAGAGATCAAAATTAGTTGAATCTTGATCACCTCAATTATTAATTTGCCCCAAAAAATTATTGTTGTAACGTTATTTTGACTTTGCAAGGTGAAGATTGTGTGAAATTAAGCTCCAACTCCATTCAGTTGGTAAAGGAGAAGAGGAGATCATGTCTCCTCGTAGACTCACATCATCCTAACATTGTTTTCTTAATAGCAAATACGAGTCTCAAATTTTTTTTCGATGCTTTTTCCAACCGGTAATAATATTATAGATTTTTTTTTATGAGAATAATATGAATTGCATATGTTTTTGTGTGGAATTCGCTAATTTTTTGACAAATTTTAATAGAGTCTTGAAAGTTGTTAAGTTTTAAATAATTGCAGGATGTTTTTTGTTAAAAAGGATAATTTAAGAATGTAGTTTAAGTCATATGTTTTTGTGTGGAATTCACTAATTTTTTGACAAATTTTATTAGAGGCATGAAAGTTGTTAAGTTTTAAATACTTGGAGGATGTTTTTTGTTAAAAAGGATAATTTAAGGAAGTAGTTTAAGTCCTATGTTTTTGTGTGGAATTCGCTAATTTTTTGACAAATTCTAATAGAGGCATGAAAATTGTTAAGTTTTAAACACTCGAAGGATGTTTTTTGTTAAAAAGGATAATTTAAGGATGTAATTTAAGTTGGGGATATAATTTAAGGATGTTTTTAGCCAAAAACTCAAAAATAATACATATATCATTTCATTAAGCACCAATGGTCTGTACTAGAATAGTACCCTGCCACGATACAGGCCCGGGTTCAATTACCGGCTGGTGCAAACTTTTTTGTTTTAGATTCAGCAAAACATTATGAAGGCGGAATGAAATGAGTTGGGGCTTCATGGGTGAGGTGAGAAGTCATTTTCCTTATTTTTAAGGAACTTATTTTTATTAGAGAAAATGTTTTCCAAACATTCTGACCAATGTTTTTGCTAGGGAGGAAAACATTTTTTGGAAATTGTTTTCTTATCCACCCATGTTTGAATGGACAAATTTTTCGGAAAACATTTTCCTTAGAAAAACAAACTCCTTAAAAATGTTGGTACAACTTCTTTGGTGGAAGTTGGAAAACAAGTTCTATAATTAATATTTTAATTTCTCTCTTTATTATATCCTCCTCACCCACTCAATTCCCCAACCCCTATCCTTTGACCATCCCAACCCCCGTTACCACCAGGCCCCACTCCCAACCCCCTTCGATATCTATAGTGTTTTGCTAGATTAGATATAAATGTTATTCAAATAGTATTTTCTTGCTTACTTACCAAACACTAGAAAATAAGTTAGAAAACATTTTTCATTAGTTCATTTTGTTTTACTAGTATTTTTCTAGTACTAAAATGTGAATCCTGTAACAAATAAAGGTTAAAAAACAAAAAGAGAGATGGAAAATGAAAGCAACAGCTTGAGAAAGAAACTTTCATTTTATTAAACTGGATATTATATATTTGTGGTTCAATAACACACACTCTTATAAACAAGTAAATCAAATTACTTAAAACCTCAATAATAGCCTATAAACATATTCTATGAAACATTGAAGACTCTAAATGCTCCACTCATTATACGTCATAGGTATGTCGATAAGGCTTTTACATTCTACATTGTTAATGTACATGTTATATCATCAAGCTATTGCGGAGAAATGTGAATTGGTTCAGCTGAACCATCAACATGTAACAAGTCGTCTGAGGCAGCTAAGAGTTCAGGCTTTCTCAACCAGTACTGCTTGAACCTTCCCCTTGCGTACTCCATGTAGTCAAACTCGATATTGTTAACATATGCCTGTCAGAAGAAACAACAATTATAACACAAAAAGAGAAATGTGCGCGGTGAAATGTAGTGATAAAGAGAGGAAGTGTGTAAAAGGCATACCGAGATGACTCCCCACAATCCCCAGAACAAGTGATTCGCAAGCGTATATTTCTCTGATTCGTCAACAAGTTTCTTTACTTCCTCATCACTTGGTTGATTGCCTGCACTTGTCAATGGGATTCCAAGCTCAATAAGATAATTCTGTTGTGTCGGTGCACAAAGCAGGCACAACGACTGCTTAAATCTTAGGCCTGTCTATCATTGACCATATTAATTGGACAAGGGAACATGTTTGGTTTTAGTTGAGGCTATTAGGACAATTTATCAATACATCGGGTCCTACAAATAACAACGACTACTACTATTTTTCAATTCCAAGTTAGTTGAGAATCAGGTTCTAAATATCTGAAGTAATTGAAGTCTTGGCATCTTGGTCCCATCACCAAATAAAACTGATCTTTCTGCTGCCTTAAAGGTCAATTATATCTTATTTTTCGATGCCCATCCAAATTGAATAATAAACGTTATGTGGTCCTGAAGGGTTGGAACATATTTATCGTGTGCAAGAAATCAACTGTATGCTTTGGACAGAGAGGTGCAGACAACAGTAAAAGATGTTCAAACTTCAAGCTTACCTGAAGAACTGAGATATGCACGTACAAATCGCTGTCGCTCCTCTAAATCTGTTGGAAGTTTTAAAATTCAAAAAAGAGTTAATAAACCGCGCATGTCAGGGTTAGTAGGAACATCAGAGTAGCAAACAAGCATGATCTCTGTGTTCTTTTGTTGCAACTTATATTTACTTACCAGGGTAAGTATTGAAGTGCATGATATGAGGGGTATCAGTATGATAATTTGCAGTCATTTCACAGAAGTGGTTTGCAAAGTCATAAGCAATTGGATTATAACCACCGTACTCATAGTCCTGCAATGCAATCAGATTGTAAATAATGTGCAAGTACTGATATATTGGAAGCCGATGGTCAAATCAAAGGCCAACAAGACAAGAAGTTCAGAAAGGAAGATAGGAAGCAAAATATAACTAATTCCTGATTAAGGATGCAGTTTAAAACTTGCTCAGATATCTTAGAACACCAGTTAAACTACAGCACGAGAATACGAAAAAAGATTTTCACAAGTAATTACATCCTGAGCCTATTATCTCAAGGAAGAAGACACGGTTCCACCTCAAGAAAACAGATCAGAGTATTTGTAAGTTTGAGGAAGTATACGCCTTCACATAGAAGCTGTATAAAGTTCTGACTGATATCATACAACACTTACAATGATAGTAACAGCCTTCGTTTTGTCGTCAATCATTATGTTACCATACTGCATGTCATTGTGACAAAATGCAATGTCATGAGACTCTGTTGGCAGTTCCGTCTCCAATATGTTGATTTCCCTGTCCAGATTACCTAAAGAGAACTCCTTTTGATGTTCAGGAGAGCACAATCCCTTCGCCTCATTTAGCCACTTTCTGGAATTTTGCATAAATAATTTGTATGAGACTTTCAATTATAAAAGATCAAACTATGTTCCGGCTGGTAAATTGATACCTGAGACGGTCCCATAGAAGGATATTCTTTGAACCAGGCATGTCAAGGTGATGAAACTCCCTCAGTTTTGCAGCAATCAAAGAAGAGATCTCCGAGTCACGAAGATCTTCAGCAGACAGTGTCTGAGAATGCAAATAAGACAGACAGAACAAAGTCAAACAACAATCAATAAACATCACGAAGATCTCCAACTTTGCTTCATACTAGACATGGTCAAAGACTATACAACACAATTTTATTCTGCTGAATTGTGAAGGCAAGGAGCACCACCTGCTGTTTGGTTTATTCAATAGGAGTGAATCAAATTGATTTAATCTTATTTCAAAGATCCGCTGTCTGTTCAAAAGAACAGAAGCCATGCATTGTACAAAATCTGCATCTAATAGTTTTCACTTAAGACAAGTCATTGAGCTACCTAGGCTTAGAAGGGAAAGCCAGACTGCAGAGGATTCGTCTAAAACACATAGTTCATTATACTAACACACTACCATTGACCCTCTATATACGCCGATCAATTTATCGATATCCCCAACAAACAATGAAATTATAAAGTTATGATCATTTGATCAACATACAGAAACTCCTAGAAGTCTCATTTCGTGGTACTCAAATCAGTAACTTCATAGTAACATAAACCTACAAAGCCACATATATCCAATAGATAAAAGCAAGGAAATCAACAAATCGAGTCAGAAAGTTTGACATACCCTTGCATGAATGAACTCCTCAACTCTACCATTTGCAAATTGACCAAGAAGCTTAGGTCCTTGACCCTTCTTTGACAAGTATTCAAAAGTTCTAATCTCTTCATCCCTATTGAAAAAACGATCTACTCCTTCACCATACATTCGAACCAAAACTCTCCTCGGGACGTTTTCGTTCTTAGTAGGCCAACTTATCCTATAAACCTCATTAGTCATAGCACCACTCAAATGATGAACTTTCAAGTTCTTTAGATCCAACCCATCCCCCCATTTTGTAGCTAATGATAAGAGCAATTTCATCAATTCCTCCGGCAAAATACCATCAACAACTCCATTAGTCTTCACCGCCATCACAGAATAAAAACCAACAAGAGAAAAAGCTTCACCTGAAAAAAAATCAAAATCAGAAAGCCCTCTCACCAAATATCTAAAAATTCAACACAAAAATCCAAAAGAGTCCCAGACTTTCCCAGCCTTGTCACCAAGTATCCAAAAACCCAACACGAAAATACAAGAAAGTAACAAACTTTTCCAGTCTTAACACCGAGTATCCACAATCCCAACACAAAAATTCAAGAAAGTAACAAACTTTCTCAGTCTTGTCACCAAGTATCCAAAATCCCAACACAAAAAATTCAAAAAAGTCACAAACTTCCCCAGTCTTGTCACCAAGTATCCAAAATCCCAACACAAAAAATTCAAGAAAGTAACAAAATTTCCCAGCATTAACCTCAAGTATCCAAAACTCTTAACACAAAAATTTCAAGAAAGTTGCAATCTTTCCGAAGTCAAACACATGATCTATTCAAAGAAAGTAGAGATTTTGACAGAATTAAACAAACCCCAGATGCAGAATAGCTATAAACATGAAAAAGAACATAAATTTAAGAACCCCATAAAGGGATTTGCATGAAGAAACAAAAAACTTACAGATTTAGGGGAGCTGAGAAATAAAACCTCAAAAGTTTTAAAAATATACAGAGTGATTTACAGAGAGAAGAAAACTATATGACATTTTGGTAACCACTCTATGTATATGTATATATAGAAAAACTGTCTCCGTGTATTATGACAACCATATAGACCAAGAATCCACTTTTTTCTATTATACTAATTATTTTTTATATATATATAATAAAAAGGGAAACTAAAGAATGTCAAAAAAGTTTAAACTAAAGATTTTTTGTTTTCCAACTTTGACTAATGGAGTTTTTTTTCCCTTAGAAATAAATAAATATGGTGAGTAGGTCAGCTTGTATACACCTCGATTCTTTGGTAAAATATTTATTTGCGGTAATAAATAATATTGTTGACTAGTTTTTGAGATTCAACAATCTGATTTTATCATATGAAGTAGCTCAAATTATCATTTTTTCAAAATTTATTTGATTACTATAATCACGACTTAAAACAAGAGTTGACTATATGTATTTTTTATATTCATTCTGCTTTATTTGGATCGTTTCATTTAATACCTAGTCGATATGTGTTACATGAAGGGGAAAAAGCTAAAAAAAGATATATAAAAATAATATTTTCTACTTTTTTGTATTTTCTTTTATCCATTATTATATAAATTAGTGTTTTACGGTCTCGAATGAGAATTTTGTTTAATTTGTCCTACTTATTTTCTAGCTTTTTCAAATTACTATCACACCAACATAATTGATATAGTTTTACCAATGAGATTTGAAAAGAATATAATATGATATTGCTTCTTTATCTGTAGATAAAAAAATTATTTTCAATAAATACTCGACTCAAGAATTAAAGCAAAAACTATTATCACAATTAACTCTCTCCTTTTACAATCAAAAGATAATTTGAGTACTTATATTAAACCTCTAAATGATAATTTAATCAAACAATGAGTTGACCGTTAATTTAAAACTTCAAAAAATATACTCTAATTTTTAAAAATACTGAAAAAAGAAAATAATTTTGTATGTAATAATTGTACTTCGGGATTTGGACTGCAGACGATTTAAAAGTCAGAATACCAATAGGAAGTCGCCACGTAGGAACCGCTATAATCAAAAGTCACCGCGAAAAAGGATTAGTGGTTGAAATAAACGACTAACGACTCAAAATGAAAATAGGAAAAACGACTAACGACTAAAAAAAGTGCGGAACTTTATCATCCAACCGTTGAAATAACGACACCTGTCCTTCTTTTTTTAAAAAAAATTTTAATTACATCCCAATATTTGTGGTGTATTTGAAAATGATGATAAAGAATAAAAAAGGTTTTGTATAAATGGGTATTGTTTTATATAAATTACGTTACTAATCTTATATGATGTTTCATACTGATGTATGTGTCGGTATTTTAAATTTGTATAGCTTTAGCATGTCAATATCGACAATCAAGAATTGTATAAAATATCCAAATACATGAAAAATATCCTTACAATAGATAATACTAAAAATAATCCACGTAGTGTTATCTATTATTTTATTTTTAAAAAAAAAAAAAGAAGAAAAGAACACGTAAATATATTTATATTTATATTTATTAGAAGGGATGGACTCTGCAGTATTTATTAGGTTTCCTTATTTGTAAATTTTATCACTTTGTGAAATTGGATCTTATCCACAAGGACATAATGTATATAAGTTTTGACTTGGTAAAATAATCAAGACTTCTAAGATAATTGATCCTTCTCACTTTGAAAAATCAAGACAGTTTAATTAATTGATTATCTGAAATTTTATTGATTGTCTGAAATTTTATTTTGTTTATGAGGATTCAATCCACTTTAATATTTTATTTTTGATCTGTACTTGTTTCTCTTATTTTCGTATCTTGTTTAAAAAATAAATAAATTGATCCTTATTCCTTTCCATGACATTTTCTTTTTCAAATAACCTTTTACTGATGAATTACTCCCTTAATCTATTTTACTTGTCTACTATGTTATTTTGAGAGATATTTAAGTTTTAACAATACTTGTTCAATTTTAAAAATTAATGAATAATTTATCATTTTATATTTATTTTGCTTTTACTATTAAATATTGTTCATTTTTCAATCCTTATCGTTTACTCCTTGTTAATCAAAGTCAATAATGGACAATCATTAATGAATAAAGGGAGCAATTAATTGTATGATGAGAGTAGGAATTTAGTGTTCACTCACAGTTTTTCAACATTCTTAGGTAATGCTTATGATGTACTCCCTCTGTCTCTAATTACTTGTCCACTTTTGAAATGACACACTTATTAAGAAAATAATTAGTGGCACAATGAATTTACCATTTTACCCCTATTAATTATGAAGTGGTGAAAAGTTCTACATTGATCAAAGTAATTAATCATTTAATTGAGGGTATAATAGATTAACAAAATTTTGTCATTTCTTGATTTGTCAAAATGGACAAGTAATTAGGGACATCTAAAAAAGAAAAAGTGGACAAGTAATTAAGGACAGAGGAGTATATAATTTGGATACACATACTAAGTCTCTAAAAATTATTTGTTTTATTTTTTTATATTGATAGCGAATTTTTTTCACAAATATTCTCTTTATATCAAAATACTTTGTGATATTTTTTTTATTTACACGTCCTTAAGAAAATAATTATTAGGAGGAAATTTTGACCATCTGTTTTTATGTATAAGATATGATTCTTTTTATTGAATATTTTACTCTATTTAGGTGATGAATCAAGTTATTTGTAGTCTTCAAAAATAATTGCTGGTAAAGGTAAAATGAAAAAAAAAAAAATTGTCTTGAACTTTTAAAATGACAAGTATTTTGAGACATACTCTTTCAATCATAATTCAACATTCTTTTCTTTTTTAGTCTTTTCCAAAAGAAATATCACATTTTCTTATTTGATAACTATTTAATGACATCATCTTTATTTTATCCTTATTAAATTTTACTTAACACTTTATTACGAGAAAAAATCAATCAAAAGTAAGTATTAAAGTGACTTTGATAAGGACAATTCAATAAAAATAATCAAGTCTTTGCTTAGTGGACAAATATTTTCTCTCTTCAATATTAGCTGTCCACTATACTCTTTTGAAATGTCCAACAATACTTGTCCACTGTATAAAATCAATAGATAATTTTACACTTTATTCTTAATTTTCCCTTATCATTAATTAATATAGTCATTCTCAATTACATTTTTCAAGACATTGTACTTATTACTCCCTCCATTCACTTTTAATTGTCATATTTTTTTTTCTAAAGTCAATTTGACCAATTTTTAAAGTTAAATTAGAGTATATTAATTCGATATTTTAAACAAAAAAAATTAGATATACAGTATTATAAATAATATTTTTTTGCATATCAATATGACGAAAAAATACATTATAAAATGTTAGTCAAAGTTCTTATAGTTGGACTCTAAAAAAAAGTCATGACAATTAAAAAATCAACGAAAATAGTATATTCAAAGAATGATATAATAAAATATTCTTCTATTTATAGTTTTTTAAGAAATGTACAAAGTTAATAGTTTGACATATATCGGAATATAAAATAGGAACAAAAATTAGTATAGAAAGGTGGACTTGTTCAATTTTAACTGTTCTTGCATCTAATTACGTGCCATTTACTCCACCGACCACCATCAAATATTTTGCATCAACTTTAATATATTTGATTAAAAAAATATGTTGAATTTTTATCCTTATTTTAGATGTAAACATACAATATAATATACATGATACAAATTGATATTGACTGATAAAATAGGACCTACCTGCACCAAAAGTGGAGCCCATAAATTACTAAATTATATAAAAGTTTTTTTCTCTAACAAGAAAAGCAAAAAGTTTAAAATTTGATTGACTCAAAAAAGATTGATGCCATAAATTGGAAAAACAACTATGCATGTAGTCCTCAAATTTTTTTTTATTTATTCCTATTCTTGTCGTGTTCACTGACAACCATTAATTGCTTTCAAAAGAAGATTCCAAATAAAAAGACAATATAATATATTATTCCCTTCGTTTTAAAATAAATAATATTTTAATTTAATCGCATTATATTCTTTAAGATATTACTTACTAATTTATCTTTATTAAAATGTTTTGATGAAAGCAGTGATTCTTTAAGGTGTAAAACTCCATTTATATTATGATTTGGGTAATTTTGAAAGAGTAAAATTAATTTCTTCTTAATATTTAAAATATCATTTATTTTGAAACGGAGAAAATATTGATGATGCCGTAATTATAATGTTGTTATAAAGGGATGGTGTGTATTTTGTCAAACTTATCTTTTTGCCACTTGACTATGATAATTGATTTTTTAAGGGTGAAAGTCATTGATGATGAATAACTATTCATTTTTCAAACTATGCAGTATTCACTTTATGACTTGGTCCTATAAGAAAGGGACTATTTTTTTGTGGAAAAATTTAGCCCCATCAAATATTTATACCTAATCATATTAATTAATTTATCATGATTGAGTATTAAATTAACATAATATATATTAGTAATTATTATTATCATGGTTAATAATAAGTGCAAATAAAAGACATATGTCACGTGTTAATATGTTTTGGATAGTAACAAAGCCACATTTGTCAAAACGGGAGAGAAAATTACGAATCCAATTCTCACTAACGAAAGTTTACATAGTCATCCAACTAAGCTATTAAGATTTTTTTTCGAAAAATCTGTGTCTCAAATGGAGTTGGGCAAATTAAAAGTCGTGTGAATCACAATAGTTGTTACCAAATTGTCCTGTGATGGCACAATAAATGGATACGTTCGAACTTGCAACAACTATAAAGAGACACTTCTTTTTTTTCTTCAAATGGTACTTATTCTCTCAAGTGATGGAATAGAATCATGACTCTTAACCATTTGAGAGCAACCAAAAGTCATCCCAATTTGTTAGACTCCTTACCCTTTATTGCTATGGCCAAAAAGCTACAAATTTAATTTTTAATTGATACGTTATACATTCTCATGATAATAAGAAAAATATAATAGAATAAATAAATCAATTTTAATTTAATAATAATTAGACGGATTGATTCTGACTGCTTTTTAAACTATAAATTCAAATAACTTTTGATCTATCTAAATTCAGCTCAATTCGTCCATTTAACGCCTCAGAGCGAATGGTTAGGTGTGTTTTGAGGGCATTATATGGGAATACCCCATGCTTATGCATGTTTAAAATGTCAAAAAGAAGACATAAAATAGTACTCTACACAAATTTGGCAGCAATTAATGTTGGGCCATCAAGTTAGACTTTTGAGTGCACAATATAATTGATAACCATGCATGGCCAATTGAAAAGAAAAAAAATAAGGAAGTAAAAGGATAAGTGAAGATCGTGACTTTACAAATCTGTGGATTTAAAATAAGTAATTAGTTATGTGGATTAATTAGTAATAAATCCACGTTGATTAGGAACATACTAACTACTCTATTAGTTAAATGGTATACTAGTAATAATTAGGAAGTTATAAACGTGCTGCTAAAATAGACAAGTACTATATAAACAATCTTTTTTTTTTATTCTTACGATAAGTGAGGTGCAATTAGTTTCATCAATTCTTTTTCCTTCTTTTTAAAGAGGACACCCCCCCCCCCCCCAAAAAAAAAAAAAAATGAATCAAAGACTTCAATGGTGCATTTCAATTGGTTTTACTAATTTGTCTCCCTGATTTCTTTTACACTTTTCGAGTTAATTTGTCATCGTCACTCAATTAATAATTTTTTTTGTTTTCCACTCGATATCCGATATTTGTATTAGAGTCCGACTAAATTTGAATTCGCACCGGAAAGCCCCACATTGAGGGATAAAACACTCCCTAACAAAGACGACTCTTTGTCCAGGGGCACTCAGATCCGAAACTTTTGATCAAGGATGAAGGAGTACTTACCACTACAACACAACCCTTCTTGGTCAACTAATAATTATTATCTCAAAAAAATTACCTATTCTTTTGAAGAAACTTGAAACCAAAAAAAATGACTTTCTAAGATAATAGGTAGCTTAATGACCGTCTAATAAAACAACTCTTAATTTTCCCACTAGTGACAGAAATAACCTTGTTATTCTTGCCTTTCAACTGTTATAATATTGTAAAGAAAACCAGTAATGGAGGAGACACCACTAAAGAGGAGCCAAGCTTAACCAGAGGTCTCGCAGAATGAAGTCACCTTCATTAGGAAGCGACGAAAAATCACAAGGAACAAACTATAGGAAAATGATGATCATCTTTTTCACTATTAGTATCATAAATATATAATTTTTTTCAGTCTTACAAATATCGTAACGCGAAAACGTGTGTTAAAAATTCATACCCCAAGAACAGACCTTTTTGTCTGTCTCTGTTTTGGATAGTTTAAAACTACTCTCCTCTTTAATAAAAAGCAAAGGAATACTGAAACTAATACCAAAACCAAAATGAAAAAAACTTCTAAATGAGGACCTGGCAAGCTGCAACTCCATCCCCTTTGCAAAAAGCTATTTATGGGAGTGATAACTGGATCCATAACAAAATCCACTGTCATTGCTTCTTCCCCCAACATAATGCTCGTACTCCTCGACTTGTATCCTGGCATTGTCGCGATCACTGCAAATTGAGGTTTCAGGATTAATCCACGCAAAAGAATGAAGCGTTTTGCAATTAGATCACATGATTAGACACAAGCAACATCCAACTTCTAATGTATTTCCATGTACATACTTGATTGTTACTAGTAACTTAATTGACAATATTTTTGTAGAACGACTCCTCTCATAGAGATTATATTTAAAAACTGTGATGAGTTTGATACAAGTAAGGCTGTAATAGTGTAGCAATATTTACTGAAATTCTAGCTTACGAAGAAACTATTCAAACGATTGGCTAATTGAATCTTCAATATCTATTTACCCCATTTGATGTCATCAGAGATGAGCGGATGGCTGAGTGTTATCCTGAGCTAATTTCACACTGAATGTTCACCCGCCTCCCTCCAATACCAGATAATTTTATCTTTTTTACGAGAAGTTAGAAGTTCTTTAAATCTTAAACATATCCCTATACTTATATACAATCACTACGCAAACCTAAGAAAAACTCTGGTGAAATATCGACCTGATGCAAATGTACAAACATCGACCAGCTATTTAAGACCTCTACAGATATTCCATTTAGACCACAAGTTTATATAACTATCTTTTTTTCATCGAAATATTTTTTACTCCTCCACACTTAATTTACGAGTATACCTAAGGTATAAGCCTTGCACGTATGTATGGAGATCTGTAAAGGCATCTATGATACGAGTTGTACAATTGATCAAAATAACATCTCCCTCTTTTAATCGTACTATTTTATGTCAAAGCTTGTCGAGTATCGTCATTAATTTATTCAACCAGATTTTTACCACCCTTTTATTTATCATTCGTGATAGTTCATCCATTTCATTCTCCCTTTCTCACATGTCTAGCTTTTGGGAAGAGCCGTCTAGAGCTCAGGTTTTGCAAAAGACCCACTTGGCTTCACTCTGAGCTCTTTTATACTCTTCAAAAAGAACAGTAACAATTTGTTTAAATTTCTTATCCTATTTATGAGAAAGAGAAGGGTATTATTTTCCCTTTTGATAAGTAATAAAAAAGAGTTTTTATTGCTTTAATCTGTGGTTACCTTCATATTTTCCCCCAGGCACCAGCAAGCGGTGGTAATCGGCTAATGTTTCCCTTGCATGTATCTGAAGAAAATGGCAGGAACAGTAAGATAATTGTCGTAGAAATATGAATTGTCTATCACAAGGCCATTTAATGCCAGAGTTCAAACTAGACCGAAGATGGAGTCACACATGTGTGAAAAGTTAGCTAAAAGAAGAAAAGGGGCCGAACTCCAAACAAAGCAGTTTGGAGTTCCCCCCCTTGATGCCTTCAACTTCCTGTTATTCCCCAACCCAATAACAAAGGAGAAAAGTAGAAAAAAAGAAACCACCAAAAGGAGGAAATAGTGAAAGGAAAAAGAAAAAGAAGAACCAAACAACAAACAAAACAAAAACTACACGCAACAGGAAAATTGGGTTTCTGCAGAATAAAATAAGATGAACCTGCAATAATACTTTTTCCATATAATCTAAAAGAATAGAGCTGAAGTAATTATGAGAGCCTAGATGAGTTTCAGAAATACTCTAAAGATGAAGTTCCTAATATTGATATCAACACACAATTCTATCAGTACCACATGGTTCTATGACATCAAATTGAGAATATATCTCACAACTTTAAACAATGACTAAAAGGATTTGAAAATGAAAAACGCACTGTGGAATTTAGCCCTTTTATAGCTATTGAGGCAGGTAAAGGCTTGCCCTCATCTGATGAGAAAATCCTTCCGTGTATTCCTGTCTACATTAGATTAAATCAAGTCAGTTTAATGTGAAGCATAAGTCTGCAAAAGAAATCAATCAGAAAGAAAGAATGTCAATTTGACCTGCCAGAACAGACTCTTAAAACTCTAGGGTACATTTGCAATCGATATCATGTTTTGTGGGTGTTGTCCCACATCAGTTGTGGGATGTGGGATCGACTTTGTTATTTGGTCTTAGGCAATTCTCAACTTATGAGCTAACTTTTGGGATTGAATTAGCCCCAAGGTTCATTTCTTTACATGGTATCAAAGTCAAACCCATCCCAATTCAGGTTACCGAATGTGACATGATGGCACACAGCTAGTCACATAAGCAACAAAATACCCATTGTGATCCCGTAAATGGGCTCTGGGAAGTTAAAGAAGCAAATAATCTCAAATATCTCTGTTTAGTAATTAACATAATAAAAATCTCAATATATTTAAAGAACCTCGTCCTTTTCTAGTTTCTTGTCCTGCTTCACTCTTTAGGATTGTCTCCATTTTTTAAGAAAGAAATGATGTCTCTTCATTCTTCAATACTTCACCAAAATGTCACTAGAAGTACCAAGGGACCTACTTCATTATCAAATAAAGAAAGGTACCAAGGCACCCACTTAAATATTTTAAAAGTTAAAATTCTCCAACACAATTTAGACTCCACGTGGGACAACCTCTGTTAGAACACATTAAACACATTAAAAAGCTTCAACTCTTACCATAATAACTTTGCTCAAACAAAAGTAGTAGCAGTAGTAGTATTATGATGATGATGATAATAGAGATTGTAGTTGATCCAAGTAAAGAAAAGTAAATCAAAGAGAGATTTTCAGAAAATAAAACATTTCCTAAAGTCAAGAAGTGCAAAATGATAGATGAGATGAAGTTACCTTCACAAGGCTTGCGACAAGATTTAGCATACTCATCTTGTTGTACTCAAAAAGAGTAGGAAGCTGCAAATAAACGAATACTTGGTTATAAACAGGTGTAGCATTGTGGACGCCATGTAGAACAGAGTATGAAGTATGATGAGAACTCAGGAAAGGGTATCACCCAAACGGGACTCCACTTAGAAATTATACTCTTATTCACCAAAGTGTCTTTCTCTTTTATGATCAGATAAAGCGAGCCATCTCACTAGAAGTTCCCAGTTACACGGTATACTAATTTAAACCCCAAAGTCAGAGCTCAGGAAAGGGTATCACCCAAACGGGACTCCACTTAGAAACTATACTCTTATTCACCAAAGTGTCTTTCTCTTTTATGATCAGATAAAGCGAGCCATCTCACTAGAAGTTCCCAGTTACACGGTATACTAATTTAAACCCCAAAGTCAGAGGTAAGGCTCATTTTCCCCCCACCTAACACGCTGTCATACTAAAATACTTCTCATTTTGTGATATAAATGGAAGAAGTAATTTGATTACTTAGAGATTACCATATTCACCATCTACATATATGCTCGAGCAATAACCCACAGAAGTTAACGCAGAAAAGGTTTTCCATCAAATTAGCCAATTAATAATTGCAAAATCACATGATCAGAATTAAGGAGGCGGCTATTGCCAATACACAGATGCTTAAATGAAGAGGATAGATTCCAAAAATAAATCATGTAGATGGATGCGGAAGACCCTTCAGGAGTCATGCATTTTTACCAACTTAAAGTTATACTGATGCAAACTGAGATCTAACCTCACTCGCATTAGGCCATTTGTCATCACTAATCTCTAGAGTAAGTTCAAAACAACCAGCATGCAAGTAATTCCAGTCTTGCATGCCTCCATAGATTGGATACCTGCAGGAAGAAACAAAAGAAACTAAGTTTTGTAAGCAACAACAGAAGCAGCAGAAAAAATAAAGCCTCGAAGGAGTTCTAAACCTGAAATTTTAACATGATAAATTTAATTGGATTATCTCCATTATTTACCAAAATGCACCATTTGTAATTCCTCCTGGAAACTCCTCGCTTAGAGACATGTTATGATGGGAACGACTGTAGATGCTAGCCATGTATTTGAATGTTTCGTCATCTGGACAGCCATAATAATATTTTCTGAAAATGATGCGTACATATGTCTTGAAAATTATCAGTAAATTAGGGTTGGCATGAAAATTTAGAAAGTATCTGAAGACAACTAGAGACTCGGGATATCAATAAATACGAAAGCAAACCAAATAACTAAAGCATGGCCCTCTAAACAGATCGAGCCTCTTATCAAAATACTTAAAATTTGAAGGATAACAAACTGCCATCAGAGACTCACTTTTTGTTCTCTGTTCCATCCCATGGATAATTTGCTACAAGTGCTCCCTGTTGAAATAGAACAATATTATTAACTCCTGATGTCAACTTCTCCAACATTTTCATATTATCCAGGATTTTTAGCTTGTGGGTGCTCACTTCTTTTAATATAAACTTTTCACATAGTATAGGTGCATAGTTATTTCAATGCGATGTTTAAAACATTACTGAGAAAAAATACGATTAATATTGCCAATACGAAGAAAAAAAAAACTTTCAGTTTTTAAGGAAACAAAATTAGCTTAAAGGATTTCTTAACCAAATAGCAAAAATTTCTCAAGAAAAATTAAAAAAGTGATTGAATATGACCTTTTAATTTTATCATGTCACAAGAAATTTATAAAACGTACATGAAATTATGATTAAAAGTAAAGTATTAAAAAAAGTATAAAAATAAGAAGGAAAAAAAGTAAAACACTTGAGAGTTTATATAGGAAGAGAAAGAGGAAATTTAACGTGTGTAAATAATTGTTCAAAGCGAGAATCAAACTTTTGACCTCTTCTAAAATCAAAGCCTTTATAGGCACTACTAGACCAATGCAGCCACCAAGAAATTCGCTCATTGGGTGCTGAACATTTTATATATTCAGATTTAGAAGAAATTACTGTATATATAAACAGTTTTACGTCGAGGTTAATGGGTGCTTGAGCACCTGGATAACTGCATGTGGGTCCTCCCCTGTTAATGAAGCAATGGAAAAAAATAACTCTATTATCCCTAAAGAACCAACAATATTGTAAAGGACTGGACAAGCAGTTCCCTTATAGTAAGATGATTTATTATCACAAATTTTCTTCACTTTTTTCCTTTATAAAGTATTATCACTTTATCACAGATTTTCTTCTGAGAATTCCTCTCGACACCTATATCATCATCCATTTTGAAATTCCTTATGATCCAAAAATAATTATACATTATAAGTTACTTATCAGCTGAAGCTTTATTATTTGAATTAATCCATAAGCTCTGCCATTTGAAGCTGCATAGGTGGAACAAGGATAATCATGACTACTCATGCTTTTTATGAAAGTGGAAACTTCATACTCAAACGTCATTCAGCAGCCAAAAAGAAATGACCATAACTTAAACAGTCACCACAACTACTAAAATGTAGTTAAAGTGACACATGAAAAGATTAGAAATTGCAAAATACTTTACTTTGTTACACGTGCAAAAGCCACATTACTCTTACTTAACTATGATTTAAACAAAGGAGTAAGGACATTCTAATGCAATGCATAATTAGATGAAAGAGTATCTGAATGTTTACCCCGTGCAAACTAGCAGATGCTGTGAAGTGTATCTCCTCCAACCAACGCATGATGGCTTTTGTTTCAGGTTGATGTGCACCAGGATCATCATTCATGTGAAAGAACTGTGTCATCTCATAGCAGTTAATCCTTGGTATTATTAGTATAATAGAAGAGAGGATAAGAACCAAATACAAAAAAAAGAGCAGCATTTCAATAAGAAGTGGGTTTGTGACACAACAAAGAGTAGCCCATTGAAGTCAACATAATCCCAACAAGCTTTTAATTTCAATTTGAAGGTAAACTTAAGAAACTTAGAGGACATGCGATCTACATTTTAAGTTGAATTTGATCTCAAAGGCCAACTTCCAAAGTCTCACAATAAACCATATGGAAAAAATCAATAAAAGGGAATTTGAACCACATTTTGGAACTCATGTTACTACAAAGAATGTTGAGAGAATATTTGAATCAACAATTTCTAGACTTCACCAGGATGTGAATCAGCAACCGCTCCTCTTTCTTTGCTTTTTCAACAAGAAACATGACAAGACGACGAATTCTATAGTTTGTATGGAAAAAAATTATGGCACTAGGTAATGATCAAAGTCCTTACTGATTTTGCTAAATAATGTCAATAATCGAGACATTACTCTCTTTTTTTCTTCTGGGATCAGTTATTTGAAGATAAGATTATAACCTACATTTCCTTTTGATGAATACAGCCTACATTATTTTTATTTTATAAGGAATGTGTATCAAAATTGTCAAGATTATACCAGGTTAACCACTAACCACTGCAAATTATCCTCTAAGAACATCTTTAGACTTTCTTTGTTTTAGAAATTGCAATAATCCTACTCACTTTTGCCTTTGTTAAGCTTCCAGTTAATTTAAGATTATAGCCAAATAAGAATCTAATACTAGTGCAGTGGAACTAAAGATGATCGTGTTCCTCTCCCTTGACATATGATAAGTCTAATTTACATCATGAAGCTCATAAGTCTGACGATTTTTCACTACACAAGAGAACTGATCATGCTGCAGTGACTCCAAGTCCCTTTCTTTGAATATTCTAGCTCATTATTAATTTTTTAAAGCTAATCAGTAGACTCCTAATAGTTGAAGAACTCCTTTTGAACTTGTTCCGTTCCTTTTTCATCATGAGCTTCTAAACTCTTCATTTTATCAACATCAAGGAAAAACAGGGATGAGTATAAATGCTTTGTACTTCACTAGTTTCCTGTTTGTTCTGGTTCTCTAGACTTAAAGCCTGAATTATTCACAGATTTTGGGATGATATTTTTGTTTACCACCGTGGGAATGATGATTCATAAAGCTGACACCAACTAATCTGGGGTTGCGGTGTAACTGATTGATTGATAGGGGTCCACATGTAGTTTCTTCACAATGTGCGAATTGGGAATAAAAATGACCTCCAAATTTGCTTTCCGCAAAAACATTCAGATCAAACTTAAAGATAACACAATATCCAATAGTACAGATTGGCAAGAGATACCTGGTCAGGAAAGTCTCGGTTCAAATCAATATTGTTTGCATTTCCACGCCTCCTCAATGAAAACCCATCTGGATTCATAGATGGGAGTATGTGAAGATGAGCATTATCTACAATTAGGGTAGCCTGTACAAGCCAACATAGAAAGTTGAGTTTTGAGACTCTGAAAAGAAAAAAATAAGAACACCTTTTCTGCATCATCCTAGGACAAGGAAAAAGTTTATTAAGAACCAAGATAGTTCAAAAAGAAGTATTATTTCACCCAATTACACAATTTTGTCTAAGACAACATGGAATAGCAAGATGAGCATCTGAGACAATAAAATAATATTACTATGGAAGCAATAGCACCAAATCCAAAGAGACATATTTCTCAACCAGCAAGTCAACTACGCATAGAGCACCTTATGAATATTCAATTAGTAATTTGAAGAAGGAATAAGTAAAAGGGAAACAGAAATAATGAGGTCTATCAGAATAACCTTGCGGTCGACCTTTGTATTCCTACCCTATGTTTCTGGCCCTAAACTAGTTAAGGTCAACCAGAGAGCATCAGTCATTCAGTCTTGCATCACCCTATTACAGACCATTTTGGAAACCTTTTCTTGATACTTGTGGGGTTCAATGGATTAGACCAGGAACTACGACTGATCTTTTGAGATGCTGGAAAGGAATAACTAGCTGCTCGAATAGAATTCCTGTCTGTACTTGGTGGACAAGTGTGGATGCAAAGAAATTCAAGCTGCTTTGAGGACAAATCCAATGCTACTCAAAAGGTAAAGTCAAGCTGCAATTTTTTGACTTATGGTGTTAAAGGGAACTTGTAATAGGCAGAATCAGTTTTGATTGCATAGAATGCCTCCAAGAATAGGGATCTACTTTTGGATTTTGGGACAGAGGGAGTAGTAATTTTGATTAAAGGCGAGTGAATTGGTTGCTTGACAATCAATGCTTCAGTATTAGCCAAGGAACACAATGAACATCTTAAACTTCCTTTCTCTTTGTTCATTTCAACCTCAGATAATCAAATACTTTGTAAAGATGGACTTTTACAAAGACTCTTCGGATGCTTGATTGCTTGACATCTTTTCACCAAAGAAATTTCCAAAGATTTTATGACAACAACATACCCAGTGTAATCCCACAAGTGGGGTCTGGGGAGGGTACTATAGAGTGTACGTAGACCTTATCCCTACCTTGGAAGGTAGAGGCTGTTAACTAAGATTTTCAAGATTAAAAACATAAATTTTCTGCATTTCCCGATATTTTTAGATACTTTTTCAGACCTATTGCCAATACTAAGTAGCAGTCAAAAATTTGTATCCATTTTTCCTAATATTATGCATGGATCAGGTATATCATGACGAATTCTTCATCAAAAACAAAGAGGGGAAACACAAGTCCAGAATCTAATAAAAAAGATACTATATGAACTTCTAAAGCGGAAGTATTTAGCCAGAGAAGTCAATTACCAAGGGATCCTTCATATAATTATCGCAAAGCCAGTTAGCCAGAAGAATTAGAAGCTCACGACCTACAGGTTCATCCCCATGCACATTGCCAATGTACTGCAATACGAAGCTTGTTGAGTGATTTATCACCAAATATAATTGCTCCTAGAACTTAGAAACAGATACTGCAAATATTTAATTTCATTACATAAGAAGATGATGAAAAGAGAGGAGATAAGAAAAATTAATATTCGCAGCACAGAAACAGCTATAGCTCATGCATAAAATAAGTTCCAACATTAGGCTGAGAAAGCCATAAAAGTTACGGATCGGGTGCTTTCTTTCTGACTTCATTCAGTAAGCCAGACAAAATAGTCAAATGACTAGCCAGAATCCCATCTTTCTCTTCCCATTTCCACCAAATATTGGGTTTACTTCTAACTGAAGGCAAGAGTACTTTGCTGCACCTTTGTAATTCTCTCTCCCAGTTTTCTTTCTTTTTATGATAAGCCATGGGAAAAAGACATCAAGCTTCAGTATCCCCTACTTCACACCTCTTTTGCTATTGTTTCTTTATTTGTTTGGTGCAGTAGGGGAGGAGGTTATTCCACCTCCGAGTTTCAGCAGTTTACCATGAATCATTAGGTCTCGAATTAGCAGAAAATATAAGCAGCAACGAATTGCAAGGATACCCTAGTTCAGCACATCTAAAGTTATATCCTTGTCCCTTTTTTCTGGTAAGTAATACAAATGTCAAATCTCAAACTAAGGCATGTCCCTTTCAATTTCTTCACAACTAAATAAAATGGTAAAAAGGATTACTGTTGGTAATAACTTTTCAAGATATGTACTACTCAGCTCTAATATCTCAGAGAAAATGGAAGATATCAGAATCTACGTGAAGCCTGACAGCATGCCACCTTAAGCTTTATATTAAAAAAAAACTACTCCCTCTGTCCCAATACATGTGAAGGTGTTTGACTAGGCACGGAGTTTACGAACGAA
This sequence comes from Solanum bulbocastanum, assembly GCA_037074985.1. Classification (NCBI taxonomy): domain Eukaryota; kingdom Viridiplantae; phylum Streptophyta; class Magnoliopsida; order Solanales; family Solanaceae; genus Solanum; species Solanum bulbocastanum. Next base: position 52,211,612 of record CM073600.1, on the reverse strand, counting down.
AGGAAGACTTTCAGCACTTGTAGTCTAAAATAAACTATAGATATTTGTGTGGCGCTAAATAATCTCATTAAGGATAAAATGAGAAGTTTTTTGACAAATTGATACTAAATATAAAAAGGTATGATTCTTTTTGGGGCTGAATAAAAAGGAAAGAGTGTCACATAAATTGGGAAGGAGGGAGTACAAAGTTTTTGTACTTCGTTCATCGCGGAATTTTTGTTTAGGCACAAGGTACTTTTAGCTCAAGAAGCAGGAAGAGGAGCAAAGACTGCAAGCTAAATTCACCAGCTAAAATTTCGTTACTGATAAGAAAACTAACGTAGGGCCTAACTCAATATCAAAAGCTAGCTCATAAGGTGAAGTTTGTCCAAAACATATACAAAGATGGCAACCAATTTCTGCCCACCAAAGTGAGATACTTAACACTCTCTCCTCCAAAGCTAGCTCATGAGATGAGGATTGCCCAAGAACATAAAAGAAAAACAACAAACCGTTTTCCTCTACCAATTTGGGAAACTTAACAATTATCATCATTCATCACAATAAGTTAGAAATGGATCCACAAGTTTTCACCAATTTAACCCTTCTCAGTAAGCAAAGCTAGAACAAACTGGAAATAGATTTCTTCTAACTCTATACCAGCATAAACAATATTTTACCTCAGAATATTTAGTTTCATTTATGACATATGACAATCAGGAATATAATTATTGCAGGTATCAATACCTTAAAGGCAGGCTCAGCCTCTTCCTTGCCTGGTTTGTCAGAAATTTCCATCACCCACTGCAAGTAATGCCAACTCAGTAATTGCTATTAAAGTTATTTCTCAACTTTGGAGCAAGAACAAGTAAAAAAGGAGGATGTTATATATAAATTTAAGAAACAGGAAGAAAAAACATTACCAATGGAACTCCATGCACACTCTTTCCAATGCTGATTCCAAAAACCCCTCAAAGAGAGAAGAAGCATGAGTTAGGTGTTAAAGCAGCATCGTTAGAACAGAGGCTCCAGATAAGTATATAGCAATTAGTAATCTACAGAGAGTTGTAGTCCACCTATGACAGAAAAGATTATCCATCAAAGCGTCCACAAATAACAGTTCTTATCTGAGTGCAATAATACAACTATGTTACACTAGAATACACATCAAACATTGAACAGACCAGGAGGCCTACACGAGTATATCACAGCTTAGCACATTCATAGGATCATGTAAGCCCATAATTTAATGATGATCCTGGCACCATTATCATTAATACCATAATTTTTTTAAAAAAAATTTTTGTGTGTGTGTGTGAATTAATCCCATGGTGATTTTACAAAATTACGCGCCTACAGATACAGCAAGAGCCACGATAGTATTTTTTTTGTATCTTTTTCTCTTGTTTGTGGAGCACATACGAGTTAGACATGATAAAGTAGCACTTAACTCTCATAGGTGAACCTTTTGCTATTTCTTCTTCTTCTTCTTCATTTTTCGATGACGGTGATTCCAGGCGTTTGCGCGCACCTCGACTATCCATCAAGAACCTGTCACCTCCACCAGCAAAGGTACCAGGTAACTAGCTTAGGCAAATCCCTTAGTGTTTTTTGTCAACACTAGGATTTAAACCTAAGACCTTATGGCTCTCCTCCTTACTTCATTGACCACTAGGTCACGCCCTTGGGTGCAACTTTTTTGCTATTTCTTATCGTTTAAAGAAATTCACATGAATAACCCGTACAGCCATTTGACAGGGTATGGTAAATGAAGATCGAATGCAAGAGATCATTCAGAATAATAAAGGCATTGTCTTGGGCATCCAAGTATACAAGCACAATAACCATTAATTTTACATTGCAATAATGTCGTATTTGAGGAAAGTTTATTAAGAAAAAACACATAGTGAAAGGCACAGGTAAAATATGGCCCTTGTGACTAACTGAACCTCCAAAACTAGCTCTTGAGGGAAAGATTGTCCAAGTCCATATAAAGAGACCACCCGTCTATTCCCAAACCAATTTGGGACTCTAACTCACTCTAATACTCTCCTAGATGCCTAGATAGACAACAGAAGCATGGACAACATAACATGGGGCCCAAACAAGAAAGGACTTGGCCTTGTACCATGCAAGATATGATACTTGGGCCTAACTCAATCTCATAAGCTAGTTCTTTGAGGGGAGTATTGTCCAAGTCTATATAAGGAGACCACCAGTCTGTTCCCCAACCAATATTAAACTCTAACCCACTCTAACACCCTTTTACGCCCAGACCGCCAACTAGAGCATGGGTAGCGTAACATGGGGGGGCCAAACATGTAAGGACTTGGCACTGATATAGTGTAAAACATGACACTTGAATCTAACTCAATCCCAAAAGTCATCTCTTGAGGAGAGAATTGTCAAATCCATATAAAGAGACCACCAGATCGTTCCTCAATCAATGTGTGACTCTAACCCATTCTAACACCCCTTGCACACCCAAACTGACAACTGGAGCATGGACATGGGGCCTAAACTTGGAAGGAGTTGGCTCAGATACCTCATAATAAACAAAGTATGGGAGAATAATCTATATATTATTCCATGAAGTAACAAGATGATATACATGTACATAGAGTCCTAATTATGGAATGGATTAAAAAGGAAAATCCTACAAATCTGCTATCAATCCCTATGATTAGGTTGTCTATTTATTTTATTACAAGGAACATGACTACATTCATTCCTTAACAAGCACGGATAAGAATCTCCAAATGCTTTAAAAATGAAAATGAAGATTATACACATTCTTGGTCCCCCGAAGTTACCTGTACACTCTAGATATCCCACTGCACCTACTATTCAATGACATCAGGGCATTCTCAAGATCAGAATTTGACATATAATCTTTCGCTAATTCTTCACTGCAAATACAAAAAGTGGAACAGATTGTTCAGATATTCCTTGTCACTTCACGATAAATAACCAGAACATATGGTGAGTTCAAACGTACAGTCTTTTCAATTGCAATTGTTCAGCAAGAGAAACTTTCATATCTGCAAACAAATGCCTACCTGAAGCTGCAAAGCTACCATTCACAACACCTATAAGAAAAAAATCACATTTAATTATAAAAGATTCAATCTTTTTACAGTAAATAATTAGAAATTCATTACGAGTAACAACCCTCTTTAATTAATGAAACGATTACACCTACTATACTTGTTTTTCTTCAAAATTGGAAATAATATTCAATACCCATTATTGCTAAGCTCAAAATTAACAAATAAAAACATATTTAAAGCTCTAAAGATTCACTTTTTATTTCTATAAATAGATCATGTGACCTGAAGAGTTAATGGAGCTGGAAGAGCCGCCTCTGGCAACAGAGAGATTGAAAAAGGAAGAAAAAAGAAGAGAGAAGAAGAAGAAGAGATTCATGGTTTGAATCTGATGAAAGTTTAAGTTAATCGGAGAGGATTCAACATATTTGTTTGTTTACTCCTGAATTTTGCTTCTTCTGATAGTTCAATGCTCGGTTGCGGTTGCCGAAAGGGAAGGCATGTGCCTACCATGTGATAATCATAGACTCTATTAAATCATGTTAAAATGTAGGCATAATACATAAATTGGATCCTAAACTTGACTTCAAATTTTAAGTATGACCTCTAACTTTCATAGTGCACAAGTAGACACTTTAACTATCCAATTCTTAAACAAAAAAACACGCGAATCCAACCTGGCATAACGCGTGATTGAGACGCAATTCAGGCGCGTCAGGGGTATTTTTCGAGGCCCACAACAGTAAAAAAAAAAACGGAAATGACAATTTTACCCTTAATGAATCCCTTTTAAATATATTTTCATTTTTTTCAAATCAAAATCCCATTTTTCTTCTTCTTCTTCCAAATTCTAGTACTCAAGCTTTTTTCCTCTTTTTGTGCACAATTTCTGGTCGTTTTTATGTAATGGCTTCTAATTTTTTTTGTCAAAATCGAGCAAATTGGGAAAAGAAAATACGACCCTACCCTTTTGTATTTTAATTTTTTTTTAATTATAAAATACGTGTAATTTTTTTAATTACGTGGCAGCCACTGAGTGGCTCAATAAGCCACGTAGGCGCGTTTGTATATCACACAATTTGGCTGTTGGATTCGCGTGTTTTTTTGTTTAAGAATTGGATAGTTAAAGTGTCTACTTGTGCACTATGAAAGTTAGAGGTCATACTTAAAATTTGAAGTCAAGTTTAGGGTCCAATTTATGTATTATGCCTAAAATGTAATTTTACATATCTTATTGGTTAGAATCTTGATTTAAAAAAATGATGATAAATTAATGTGTATTTTTGTTTATGTGCACAATGCAACAAATTAATACCATAATTTTATTGGAAAAAATATTAAATTATAATCTTTTGAAAAAAGTATTAAGGACTTTCCTTTTAGGTCGAATGTGACTTGTGGATTTGAACCCTGATATTAATGGTTCGTAGTCACGTGCTTTAATCCTCTGAATACAGGCCTCATTCTGTCTCTACTGGATTTGTTTTTGGGAGTATCCTTGAAAAAAGAAAATTTTCTTCTCCCAGGCCATTTCGAATTAAGATGTGAAAGTATGTTTATCTCTATAAGTTTATAACAAGGATGTGTTTCGAAGTGTGAAGTAGGAGAGAAGGGATGTCATAATTGGGGTTTTGAAAAAAACGGCCCTTTTGATTTTTCATTTCTTTCGTTTCATATTGAAAAAGTAATAATAACGAGAGGTGTCAAGCTTTTTATCATCCTGGTGTCAAGCTATTTTTCTACAGGATCTCCCCTACAGTAGCTTCACTGTAGTAGAGTTTAACCACCATGTTCAAAATAGATTGGTGTTCTTCTTCTATGCCTAAGACACTAGAATATTGAACCATGAACGAAGAAATGCAGGAGAGAAAAGCATATTGATTAGTGATTTCGAATCCCCAATTCTTGATTAAAATTAAAAGGATTCAAAGAGGGAGGATAGAACTTTTGGTTTTTCAATGTCGCCAAAGAGTTTAACAATGTTCTTTTTGTGTTTTCAAAAGTTTGGCAAGCGTAGTTTTTGTTGTCTAATAGACCATGCTTTTTAAACGTGGCATCTAAGGTGACGATGTTTGAAAAGTATGGCCTTGGATCAAAGATTATGCTTTTTTTTACCACCCCTTGAAAGTGTTGGCTAAAATTTAAAAGTGTGACATTTGATCAAATGCTACACCTTTTGATAGTTTAGGCCACATTTTTTTAGGGATCATTGAAGAGGTAAAATGTTGTAGTGTGGCTTAGTTAGTTAGTTATCTAAAATTTCACATTATTGATATATTGTGGTACAGAACCCACTACCTTATTGTCCTTTTAATCAGATGGAGATATATGATGTATTTATTTGAGATGTTGTCTACAAAATCTAAGATAACTCTTCATGTCAAGTAAGTTAATCTGGAAATAAATATGTTATGTCTAATCTTCCACTCAATTCGATGCGCAAATCACAACCATATAGTAAGAATTCTATAAAATCTTATTTACTTCCAATTCTCATGTCATGACCTTTGGCTAAATCTCTTTCACTAAGCTAAGCTAGCTTATTTCACTTACCTTACGAAAATCAAATATAGAATGATTTTAACAATTCCATTAAAAAAACATGTTATCAATTTGTCAACAAATTATAAGAAACCAATGACTACTTAACCAAATCAAGAACATGTCCCCTGTGTTTTGCTAAACTGACAAAGTTAACATATTACCTAATCCAATCACTGGATTGTCTGGTCATCACAAAATTGGGCTAGTCAGGGTCATTCTATTTTGTGGTAGTTTTTAATTTTTTCCCCTTAATTTATAATTTGCTCCACTAAAAAAGTTTTTAAAAATAAGTGGCAATGTTTGTGACATCGAAAATAAAAATATAAATCGCAAGACAAAATAAACTTACAAGGTACAAATTATGCCTTACAAAGCAAGATTTGTAAGGCACAATTTATGTTTTACAAGACATAATTTAGTTTTTATAAAAATGGGAAAAGAGTCTGAAAAATACTTCAATTTTGATCGAAATTGATGTTACGATACCAAACTTTATGGAGGACCTTTTACCCCTGCACTATTTAATAGTTATTTTAAAGGTATATATGTGCCCACGTGGACACGTTACTATTTATAATTATGCAATATTTATGATGTCTATGTAGACACATATGTACCTTTAAAATACACTATTAAATAGTGCAGGGGGTAAAAGGTCTTTTCCAAAGTTTGGTATCGTTACAGCAATTTCAGTTAAAGTTTAGATATATTTCAAACCTTTTTCCCTAAAATTTTTATCTATAAAGGTATAAGTTCAATTTCAGAACACACAAAATTATACTTTAAGAAGCATACTTTATCCAAACAAAATTTTTATCAAATAAGATAAAGCTATAATTAAAGATATTTTATTTGATAATTTTTTATTAAATAAATAATAAAAATAAAAAGTAAAGATCATCATAAAAGAAAGGCATTAGCAAAAACTTGTATATTTATTGATATATAGATCGAGTCCAAGAGTTCACATTTTTTTTAGGTTGAAGAGAAAATAAATGTTTTTTTTTCTACGTACCCACAATGTTACGATCCAAATTGTGCATCTCATTAACTATCCCCACAAAGGTCCACACAAAAGTTTTTTTTCCAAATGTTCGGAGTTTGTATTATAGCTCTATTAAATTTAAATTGCATATTATAGGTCAATATTTTTCTCCTTACATCTTGGCTAAGGGTGAAACAATCTTATTATTGCACCACAAATCCACAACCCATGTTGGTAAAATATTTATTGCTATTTTATATCAATCCATAAATTAATAACATCCTAATAAACAAAGCATATAAGTCTAATTAAGATCCTTTTCTTAACATTGTACGAACCTTCATATTTTAATGATTATTATATTACAATATGAACGTCCTTAATTATCAGTTGTCCTATTAAACCCGTGAATGATTGTACCAAAATATTATTAAATTTACATTTACGTATTCATGTTTTTTAGTTAACGACGAATGAGTCAATGAGCAAGACGGAAAAAAAAATTAAAAAAGTTATTATCTTATTACATATATTAATTAAAGTATTACTTTTTATTTATATTATTTTTCTTAATACTCTTAATTCGAAAAGTAAATTCAAACCATGAATATCACGATGACTATTATGTTTTAGTGAACTTTCATGGTCAAAGCAGTGTTTTTTTAAAGATTTCTCATCATCTAGTAATCTTAATTTTTTATAACTAAATAAAATACAAAAAAAGGTTCCAAATTGTTCCAATCTATTTTATGGTTAAATAAAAAAAATGATTCTAGCACGCAATTATTTGGAAAATCATATTGTGAATTTGAATTTGGTGTAAATTAATTAATTATTGAGATAATAATTACACAATTCTGATAATTAGTAAGACCTATCTTGTTTATCATTATATAATTACAATAAAATTACAAACATAATGTTTGAAATAAATTGAATCACACAGCTAGATCTATATATGCATGTTTGACTCAAATTTATGCAACTTGTATGGTGGTATGCTCAATTCTAGAAGCAGAAAGGAAAATGAGAAGAAAAAAAACTATTCCTAGCTAGCTAGCACATAAATGACTTTTTTTTGGACAAAATCATATTCCTTCCTTTCGGATCATTTTTCATTTTTACATGATGATTAAAAAAATTATAAATAATTAAGAATATAATTTTACTAATTCACTCTTTAAAAAAATTATTCAAAATTTACTTAATAAAAAATTGCAAGAGTAACGCAGAAAAAGTGAGACAAAATAATATGAGACGGAGTAATAAAGGCTCAAAAATGTCAAAGTCAACCAATATGAATAAAAGTTTGGTCCATTAATATTAAAATTTTGAACAATTCAGCAATAGTGGCTCATGTATAATAATTCTCAATTTCCCATACATCTATAAATACCCCCTCCCCATCCTTCCCTCCACACAACTCAACAAAATGAACTTCTCTTCATCAAAAACATATTTCTTTCTCTTTTTCACATTAGCTATAGCATCAAGACTAATCTTGGCACAAAATTGTGGTTGTTCATCGGATTTGTGCTGCAGTAGATGGGGTTATTGTGGAACTGGAAATGATTATTGTGGTGAAGGGTGTCAAGGAGGACCTTGTTTTAGTACTACTCCAACCAATAATAATAATGGAGTTTCGGTTTCTGATGTTGTAACTGATGCATTCTTTAATGGAATTGCTGATCAAGCTGCTTCTAATTGTGAAGGAAAAGGGTTTTATACAAGAGAGAGATTTTTTGAAGCTCTTCAATCTTATAGTAATTTTGGAACTGTTGGTTCTAGTGATGATTCTAAGCGTGAGATTGCTGCTTTCTTCGCTCATGTTACACATGAAACTGGACGTAAGTTTGTTATTACTTTTTCTTTTCATTAATAAGCAGAGTATTAGATCACCAATTTCATTAATCTACAATATGAGACTTTTTTCATTGATCTTTTTACTGATGAGAACTTTACCAACCTTTTACGTATGTACTACAACTAATTAATTTCTTGTTAGGTTCTTCGACACTTTTTTTTAGTAGTGATCATATACGAACATACTACTACAACTAATTAACTAATTCCTTGTTTCTTTAACTTGACACAACAGACATGTGCTACATAAATGAGATAAATGGTCCATCAGGAGACTATTGTGATGAGACCAACACAGAGTACCCTTGTGTATCAGGCAAAAACTACTATGGTAGAGGACCAATTCAGCTCTCATGGAACTTTAATTATGGTCCAGCAGGACAATCAATTGGATTTGATGGATTAAATGATCCAGACATAGTAGGAAGAGATGGTGTTATTTCATTCAAAACAGCTTTGTGGTATTGGATGAATAATTGTCATTCTTTAATTACTTCTGGACAAGGATTTGGCCCAACAATTAGAGCTATTAATGGACAAATTGAATGTGATGGTGGTAATCCTCAAACTGTTGCTAGAAGGATTGAGTATTATACTCAATATTGTCAACAACTTGGTGTTGATACTGGGGATAATCTTACTTGTTAATTAATTAACAAGTTGGAATTTAAATCATTTAGATTTTATGAAAATTGAATAAGAGTTTATTGTTATACTTGATTTTTGTTTAAAATAAATATACATAGTATTGTACTCCTTTTAACCTTTTATTTGTACTTTGAAGAATATCTTTGATGTATTTTCGCATTGTATTGATTATATATGAAAAGAATTACAATTTATATTATTTTTATATAAAGTTTTTAAAATTTAAAGTTTGGTTTCAAAATACTTTATTAATCTAATCAAATATTATTTAATAAACTCTCCAGAAGCAAAACGTGACAATTATTTTGAATGGAAGAGAATATATATAAAAAGCAAGACATATGGAATTCTAAGATGTATGATAAGTAAAGTTCTGAGTTTGAAAAAAAAGTTCCTAATTAACTTTAACTTCATAACTTATAGATAAAGCACTAAATATTACATTTTCACCCGATAAAAGTGGAGTAATATTTTTGGTAAAAACAATTTATTTTTGTAAGAGATATTTTTATTGTTCGATATTTAGTATTTTAAGATGCATGCTTTATATATATATATATATATATATATATATATATATATATAGAGAGAGAGAGAGAGAGAGAGAGAGAGATTAGTTTGTTCGCACAGAAGATATTACTTTATTGATGATGAAATTGTTGAGGAAAATTTAGTTAAATATAATTTTCTATCGTACCTAAATTTTGATGTAGATCTTAACTAAAAGATTTATGAGTGGAATGTTTTAGTATTTATTTTAATAGATTGTGTTATTATCTTTCTAAAAGAGGTCCCATCTTTGTCGTCAGCTAGATTAGGTAACCTCTTGTTGGATTTTATCTAATCCCATTTTTATTTTGTCTTTAGTACTCTAGTTAGACATATAATTATGCAAAGATTAATCATGTAAAGATTACTATTAATCGTATGGATTAATAGAGATTACTTTTTGCTTGGTTTGATTTATTACATATATTTGTTCACTTTTAAAATAAAAAATAAAAAATATTCTAGTTAGTCATTTTTAACATTTTAAACCATGCATTATTTAAGGTCGACATTACTATATCACATTTTATAAGTCAAATTTCAAAACTTTGTGCTGTAGGTCACTTTGGGTTATAACTAACCTCAATGGGCTGGGCTTCTAACACGTTCTGGGCTTGCTGTGCTATAGTCTCAGTCCAGTAGTTCCCCTTTCACTTTTAAATTTTGGATCCACTTTTACTTGTGGGTGTCAATTGAGGATTATATATGTTGGGTGTTATTAATTGTTATGGATGGTAGCTAGCGGTAATAGTGTTTGACATTAGTGATTAATAGTAATTGTTGATCATGATAGTTGATGGTAGTCGGTAATAAGGGGGAACCCTCAGTGGCCCTCTAAATTTGACATCAATTTTTACTTAGACATCTTAACTAAATTTTGTTCATTATAGACACCTCAAGTAGGGGTCCGTTGTGTCATTTTGACACTTTTTACTGACATGGCATAGTGAGTGTAATACACTCAATACCAGCGCATGAAAAGATCATTTAATTTATTTTTTTTCATTTTCTTCCTCATTTTTCAGCTACCATCTCTCAAAACTTGAACTCTTTCCATGGAGAAATAGTTTTGATGATGCTACAGACAAATAAAATGAATTTCAACACGAAGGGATTTCACAAAAATTAAATTTCAACACATTAAAAGGGCTACGATTCATGTTGTCGCAAAGAATAAAGGCAACAAAAATTCTTGAAAAAGACGATGGGTGGGGGTGGACAGGGGTGGAGAAGACGATTGGGGAAGGGGTTGGGGTTAGGGTGGGCAGAGGTGGAGAAGACGTTGGGTGGGTGGGGGAATAGTGGAGAAGACGATCTGGGTGGGTGGGGAGGAGTTGGGGTGGGTGGGGCGGAGAAGATGACTTGGTGGGGTTGGGTTATTTTTTAAAAAAATTTTGTGTAAAAAATTCCACATGTTATTTAGTTTTTGGCTACCTCTTCATTCTACTAAAATATCATTATTTAAAAATTATTTTTAATATATATGCCACGTGTTTTTATTTAATTTACCACTTTGATACGTCAGCATCGAGTGTGTTACACACACATTATATATTTGACTGATTGTTAAAAAAATGCTAAAATGACACAATGCAGTATGACATGATGTGTCTAAAATGAACAAAACTTAGTTAAGGTGTCTAAGTGAAATTTGGTGTCAAGTTTAGGAGGTTACCGATGAATTTCCCCCGATAATAATTATGATGGACGTTAATAATAGCTAATGATCACAACAATTGGCGATACATATTGATGGATGATGATGGTATTTAAGTAATTGGTCTGTTCTGATTGAAATAGGTGCACCTGACATGGTAGTGAGTAGTAATTGTTGATGATGATTGCTAATTATGATAATTTACAGCAATGGTGATTGTAAGTGATGATAACAATGACAGTTAACAATAAAATTAGTAAATGAAATAATGATAAATTATGTATATTAAATATCATTCAAATAAACTAGCTAATATGACTTTGATTGGTCCTATGGTGTGTAGAGTCCGTATGATAGAGACAAGATTATATTTGAGTAACAAGTGGACGGCTAATAGGAAGCCACGATACCCCATTTGATACTTTCGTACAAATAACTCATTATTTAATTAATTACTAATATTATAACAAGGTGACCAATTAATTTAATCACAACTTTATCAGTTGGCACCGTCCTCTTTAACTTTTTTCTCTATTTTATTTGAGCGCTTAGGAGAAGTTCCACTTCATTGTTCTAGATTGTTCCATTGACACTTCGATTATTTTATTAGTGCTTCTTTAACACCCCCGCCCTCCCCTCTTTGAATTGTGTTCTAGTTAATATAAAAATAATTAGGCGTTGGGAAGCAGTAATTAAATCGGACACACAACTTTAAGCTATTGAGAACATCATCATTTTAGATAGAAAGGTGTGGAGGATGTATATTAGGATAGAAAATTACAAATGGAGTGTTGTCTTACTTTTCGAGAATTTAGGGTTGTTGGCATTTGTCATTGTTCTAGCTGTATTGCATATTGTAGATTTGTAGTTTTGCTTGTGATATCTATCATCTTTTGTTGTTTATAGTGTTTCGATTGTCATACTATTGTGTGTTGTGGTTCCTTTCTTGTAATTAAGATTTACATTGCTCTTCTTGTTAGTTGTTATGTTTTCTTGTTCTTTGTACCTGAATTTAATTTGTTATACTTACGTTGATGATCTTTCAAAGACAACATATCTATCTCCACAAGATAGTGATAAGGTACGTCTGCGTACACTATAACTCTCTTCATACTCCACTTGTATGATTTCATTGATATGTTGTTGTCGTAAAAAACACACCTAAATTGTATCCTTTTTTTGAGTTTCATATCTAAACTATTGAGAGTGTGAATTTCATACCTAAATTATCATTTTTTAGTTTGAGAAACACACTTTTCTCTTTATACCGCTCTCATCATGATGTGCGTAATACACTATCTCTTTTATTTTAAAAATTATCACTTCACATTCCACATAGACAAAACATTCAACATTGACAAAAATTAAATAAATTATTTGTATTAGTTAAAATTAAAAGTTAAAAAATTATTATCCAAAAAAATAATATTTCTTCTATAAAATAAAATGTAAAATATTTTTCTTACTCCACTCCATCACTTCCTCTCACTGCCCCCCACCCCCCAACCTTTCAATTTTTTTTCTCATTTAGTGTTAAATATATACATATCAAAAATATATTTTCTTACCGTCGCAAGACTTTTTTTTATTTATATATGTTATATTCGTACACTAGTAGAAAAAAAATTCTAAAAATATAGGTACATACATTTCTAACACAAAATGAGAAAAATGTAAAAAAAATAAAAATTAGGAACGGAGGATTAAATAGGATGGGGTAGAGTTTTTATTTTTTTTAAAATAAAATAATATCAATTTTTTTGGGGGGAGGGGAGGGGGGGATGAGTGCATGGTGTTTTTTTGGAGGGGGAGGGTGAAGTATGAGTTTTTTAAAAAGATTTTATAAAAGAACTTTTGTTAAAAAAGGATGGGGGATTGTGGCGAGGGCGGGGGGGGGGGGGGTTGGGGTGTACATGGAAGAGGTGGTGGAGTGGGGTTAAAAAAAATATATTTTATTTTTAATTTTTTTTCTTTTTATGGATTGTAATACTTAATTTTTAATTTTTAATTAATATTAATAGTTTATTATTTAATTTCTGTCAAGGTAGAATATTTTATCCATGTGGAATGTCATGTGTCAAGGTTTTTTCAAATAAAAGAGATAGTATATTACACATACCACGGAAGTGTGTTTCTTAAACTAAAAAATGATAGTTTAGGTATGAAAACTCACACTCTCAATAGTTTAGGTATGAAACTAAAAAAAATGAGATAATTTAAGTGTGTTTCTGACATTTATCTCAAAAAAAAAAATAACATTACACTCGGTTAAAATAGGACAGAAGTTGAAATTGAGAGACTAACCTGTGCCAAAAAAAATGACAAATCATAAAGTATGATAGCTAGCATATTTAAAATTAATACCTTGTTTTAGCATTACATGTTACAAATCATGATTGTTTGGAATAATTATGTAGTTGTTCTATGGCAGATTCTTTAAGAATCTAATCCTAATTATGGAATTTAAGCTAAGTTGAATTTGCCAAACGACCCCTAGTTGGAATTTGATTTACTGCTTCATGAAATAATTTTTAAAAAATAAATAATTTTACTATGAAATCTGGTTAACCTAAGTGACCTTTTTACGATAAAAAATACTTATATTCATTAGTTCATGATATACATAATGCATATTATACATTTGTTGAATATTCTTTTTTTTTTGAATGAGCGTTAATTTATGTCAATAATTTCCCTCAATGTATTTCCTATATGTTCTCCTTTTAATTTTAAAAACACAATCATGGAAATGCACACACAAAAATTTTTAAGCTAAATAAGATGAAAATTTGATTTTTAAGAATGAATAATTAAAGTTTGCAAAGAAAATATAAAAATATTTAAGCTAAATAAGATGAAAATTTTATATTTAAAAATGAATAACTAAACTTGTAAAGAAAATGTAAAAAAAAAGAAAAACAGTAATTAAGGTGGAGGGATTTATTTGTAACATAAACAACTTATTCTTAAAAATTATTCAATAAATATAAATTTGAATATGACAAATCAAACAAGCAATAAAAATTAATTTCAACATAATTAATTCTAACCTAATTTATCCGAACATAATTTATATCAAACGACCTTGATGCATATAAAAAAATATTTAACCCAAAAAATAAGAAGAAAATTTCATTTCAACAATTAGCTGGTTGACCAATGAAAAGTCGAAACGTTAATATGTATGCATGACATGAATGGTTGCCATGATATGTCCATTGAAACGGTGGGTCCCATGTGAAAGATATATAGAAGAATATAGTTGATCTATAAGGAGATTTAAATCTCACAGGGAATTGTGCCACGTGTACAATTAAAATCAAATTTGACAATTTAAATGAAAAAAAAAAATCAAATGGTTGTTAGCCATTGGATATAATATGAGGCCATTGTTCAAAATATCTTCTACTCCACAAGATATTTATGTCCCCTGCCCCTCAAAACTCTGCTGTCCATTTTCTTTGTTGTCAGCCACTGAATCTCCCTCCATTGAATTGACTTAAACGTTGGTTAAATATATATTTAAGTTAGTTTTTGATTTTTAGAAAGCATTTAACAAATATAAAAATAGTTTAAAATAAATTAAAAATAAGTTAAAAAATGTTTGTCAAGATAAAAGATAACTTAAAATAAGTTTAATATGACTAAAAATAAGTCAAAAATTAAAAATAGGTCTCTCCTATTTTTTATTTTTTGACCTAAAAGTTATTTCGTTTGACTTAAAAATTAGTATTTTTTTTAATCCAATCCAAACGGGCTATTAGTTTGCACCTTCCTCTACCTCAAATAACTTGACACTCGGGTAGATATTTCCCCTGCCCGTTGCTTCGTCCCTTGCATTTTTTCTTTATATATACCTTTTGATTTGAGGTGTTAGTTGCTCTCAAATTATAATATATGAAATTTTCATACTATTATTATACCTTTTGATTTGAGGTGTTAGTTGACCTACGCTTCATACCTCAGTCATGATTTAAAACATTATTACCCCATAAATAAATAAAATTAAAATAAATAAGATAAAAGAAAACAATTTTCTTTTGGTTTTAAGTGGCAAATTGTTTGGCCAAAATTCTAGGAAGCAAACATGTTATTTTTTTCTTCAAAAAGTGTTTATTTCAGAAAATTGATATCTTTGGTTAAATTTTTTTTAAAAAATATTACTTTTGAGTAGTAGCAGCTTTGCCGAAAGCAATATTATATTAAAACTTTAGGCAAACATAAATTGTTATTCTAATATTAACAAAAGTATTGTTTAAATTGATCAGTCAAACTCAAACTATTATTTTTTAAAAATATTTTTTTTCAAAAAATAATTATAATATTTCACTTTTTTTCCCAATAATACGTATATAATGAATAAACTTTTGAAGTTGAGTTATTAGAATCAATTTTTTTTAATCGATAAATAAATAAACGTTTCATAGATATTTCTTTAAACGAGTAGAGGGACTAAATATTGTAAGAAATTTACTCCTACCGATTGAGAAAAAAATATTAATTAATCACAATCAACCTTAGTCATTTAAATTTTTGCCATTAAACCCTATTTTCTGAGTGTATGAAGCAGATATTTGCAATAAAAAAATATTCTGTTTTTTCCTCCTTAAAATAAACGCAAGTGTAACTTGAAACAAACCAACAAAAAAGAATTAGTAGTAAAAAGCATGATAATGACTAGCATTATAGGGGTGTTTAGTGAAATTAATTAATCATATTTATTAAATTGTCTGTCAAAGCAAACAGGGTGAGCAGTTGTCCCATTGGCAGTGTTTTATTTAAATTATTATTGTAACCTCTATTATTAGTATTAAACTAAAACATGCTTAGGGCCCTTAATCACTTTCTTTATTAAGCATAGGTTGACAGCTTCAAGAGTTCCAAATAATATACAGGACTTTTTTTTTTTTTTTAATTCAATCACCAACCCATTTTGGATTTTTTAATTCAGCATGAGACCATTTTCAGTACTTAAACGACAATTAATTTTTGTCCCTTGTTTAGTTGTTTATGAACTAGGACTTAGGGAAGGAACGAAATTGGGAAATGAGCAACAAAATAAATAAATGTATTTCCTTATCGGATGCCATGTGGTAGAAAACTGCCTATAAAAGTGAAAGGTAAGTTCTATAAAAATTATTATCGGTGAATATATCATAAATTATAATTAAAATAAAAATTAAAAAATAAATAAATAATAATAATAATAATAATAATAATAATAATAATAATAATAATAGAAACTTAAGTTGAGGTATGAATAATTTGCTCTTTTTAAGGAAATTCAAATTTAATGTGATATAATCTAGTACATTTTACAAATCTCATAGTGTTAAGAACTAATTACATCATATTCCACTCTTTTTCAAATTACAAAAATTTCTTAAAATTTAGAGATTTCGAATATATCACTCAGCGTCTCGATACATCGTGTCTCAGTTTTGCATACATCATTCAACATTCCGATATATCGCGTTTCAATTTCGGATACATCACGTCCCGATACATTACCTTTGTTGATACAAGATATATTTGTCCAAATACATGCATCGCTCAACGTTCTAATACATTACCTTTGTTGATACAATACACATCTATCATGATAGATCACGTTCTGATACATCACGTATGAGTGATTTATCCGAGAATAGGAAAGTAAAAATTTTTGTAATTTTTTCAAATAGTAGGGAATTTTAAAGAATATAGTAGAAAAAAGTTACTATGTATCGATCTAACAATATAATTTCTGGCTTGTCCTGTCTAGGATATAATAGCCCAATAATATCATATAACTCAAGTAACTTTGAATTGGTTGAAGAGTCCAAAGTTTCATCATTAAAACATCATCCTTCAATATAAAATTTATCTCTTTTGAATAGTGAAAAAATTGGAGAATTATACTATTTTTTTTTTGTTTCAACCCTCTCTTTCACTATACTAATCTCAAAAATATAAACTTCTCGTCTTTTTTTCTCTATTAAGACACATGAAACAACACATCCTTTAAATAGGTGTGTGATTTCTTCCACAAACAAATGTCAAAGAATGTGAATAGACATTTAAGAATTAGTTGTGCAGTTAATAGAAGATAATGATAAGAACATATCATTGTGGTTACATGAGTTACAAAATGACACCAATTTTTTTTTAATTTTACGACTACTAGTTATTGTGCACTTAATAATTTAATTTCTAATATTGAAATGCATAATAACATCAACATTTTTCTACTCATTTTAATATTAAAACAAGAAAAGTCTTCACCAATTTAGTTGAAGGGAGACTACTATGTGTAATAAATGTGTACTATGCATTGAACCTTCACTTTAAAAATAATAACCTTTATTCCAGAGTAATTAGTGGTATCAAACTTGAAATATGTCTGCTCAAGAAAAGTAAAGTATCACTTTACAAAATAATCAAGATATTGGTATAAGCTTTTATAGCTTCACTCATCACAGTATTATGCTAGAAAGTGTTTAATAGAAACAGGTTATAATTCACGTCTAGATAAAATTTTACGAAAAGTTTAAGAGCTTTTCAACGTATTCCGCCTTATAATAATTATTATTTTTCTAATAATATTTCACCATAATATTTTTTTCTATATATCGTATATTTTCTAGAAATTGATTTTGATATAATAGTCATTAGGTAAGTCAGTCTAGTTATTTAGTAGTGTTATTAGTAATAAACAAGAGTTTGTTTATTCGTATTGAAGATGAGTTCTTTTTATTATTTAAGTTGAATTATAAATTAGAAAGCGGGTAATTGAATTAAAGTTCAGATGGCATGAAAAAATATGTGGTATTTTTAAGGGGAACTTTCGTATATAGCCACTCAAAAATAGCTTAGTTACACTCCATAACTATAGTTTTCTAATTACGATTCGTAGTTACGTGTTATAGGAAGGAGAGTGGCGAGCGAGATTGGGAGAGGAAGGAGAGAGGCGAGCGAGAGAGGGCAAAGAGTGGAGAGAGACGAATTGTAATGTATATTTATCAAAATAATTGTATACATGTAATTGATATACATATGTATTTGTATATCTGATAAGCGAGATAGTGAGAGGAAGGAGAGGAGAGAGGCGAACGAGATTGGGAGAGGGAGGAGAGAGGCGAGTGAGAGAGGAAAATAAATTGTATAATTCACATCTCGTTTATATAATTTGCGGGTACGATTTTATAATTGAGTAATACAAAGTCTGAAATTATACAAATATGATAAAACTCGAATTAACGGATTGATACAAACATAAACATATGAACTTTAAACAGTTATACAAATTATATTATATAAATTACATTATATAATTATATTATACAAAATTCGAAAACTACACATTTATATAAACTTTAAAAAGTTATACAATTTTTTTTGAATGTATATGGTGATAAAACTGAAAAACCAAAGGAAATCATCGTCATATGCAAATACAAATCATCATATACAAATACAATTCAAACGAAGAATTGTTAGTTGCGAATTATACAAATGCGGCGAATTATACAAACGTGACTAATTATACAAACTTGAAGCCAAGCCACGTAATAATGGTTAGTGTTAGTCGCGAGTGGTAATTATAGCAAACTATAACTATGATGATTAATTAATGAGTATAAATTTGCTTAACCGCACAATTTTCCCTATTTTAAATTATATTTTATATTTATCAACACACATTGAATAATTTATACGGAATAATGCTCTTGTGTTTAAATAGTACATAAACATTGAGGTTGCAGAATTAACATGAAACAAGGTTGTGATGAAGTTTCAATACGTTCGGTTCTTCGGTTCGATTTTATTAAATTTCAATTTGATTTTGAAAAGTGTGCACCAAATTTCAAACTCTTTCCAATTTTGATCTGGTTTGATTTGATGTCTTTTAAAACAAATTTTCGATGTGAATAAAAATAAAACGAGGATCAAAATCAAAGTATAAGACACTTAAAACAATATTAAAGTGATGATGTATCTCACTGTGAAACACTTATTGTGCTTAGAAGACTATATTTGTCTTTGTCAAAAAAATTGTGCCTCCAACTATTGTTCGAAGAAAACAAGGACAAAAATGATTTTTGTTACTTGACGTACATCGGCAAAAATATGTTTGGACTCCTCTTGAAAATTAATATTTGAAGTTAACTATTTGAATGGTAAATCTCTTGCTTCTTTAATTTGTCCATAAATGATTCAAATATATATATATATATATATATATATATATATAATTTTTATTTTAAAAAATCAATTCTTCGGTGTATCAAAACTATAAGACCCTTACATTGAAGATCAAATTAAAGAATCGATTTTAAGAAAAAAAAGGACCTTGATCGAAAAATCAAAATCGAAGAACCAAATTAATTTAATTGGATAAAGAATTTTCAAATTTTCTATATTTGGCCAAAATGAAGTGGTATGGGTGTTTGTCATGGCTACATGTCATGATGATTCATGATGGTGTTGAATCACATGACACATAGCCATCAAGTACCTAAGAAAAATATCTCAATGCCACGTCTGCAAATCTGAAGGAAGAGGGAGAGCTCAGCTAAAGATCTCTTCTCTTCTTCTCTCTCTTCACATTCATTTCTTTTCTCTCTCTACTTTTTTCCTCCAACCAAAACCTGTTAAACAATCTTCTTCAAATTTCACCTTCCAATTTCAGGTACCATTTTTTTTCTTTAATTTTCTGCTACAACTCTGAATTTTTTTCTAGTTTTTTAAAGCTCCGTTTCTCTATGGGACTTGTAATTAATAGCGCTGCTGCTGTTGATTTGTTCTTGCTTTTGCCTTAGTTCATAATGAAATTGGTTAGGAAGTGTGGAGATTCGTTTTTTGTTGATCAACAGAAAATATATGTTGTTAATAAGGTCATTACAAATATTTATTGGAACTAATATGTTATTCCAGTAATTTGGAATTTATAGAATTGTTGAGTTTTACCAAACGTTTTTTTTGGATTTCCACTTGGTGTCTGTTACTCACATTGGAAACCGACTAAATCAGTAGGTTCCCTTTTTTGGGGAGACTCTGCCAAAAGGTTTTTTTCTATTGCTGAGGGTTCGAATGCAAAACTCTTATTAAGGGTGGTATCTCAACCATGCCACACAATTCACGTTACTAGTTTTACAGTTGAATAGGTTCCATCCATTGTATTCCCTATGCCTATTTATACATATGTTTTTTTTACTTGCTAATGTTTTCCTAGATTGATTTTCATACTGTCCAAGTTTACTTTGAATATAACTCGTTATGGACTGGTGCTTACTTGAAAAATCTTAGTATATTTGTTAAAGATATAACCACTAGAGTATTATTAGAGCAAAGGCGGGGTTGAGGATTTTTAGTTTATGGATTGAATCACAATCCATTTTGCTTACTGGGTTTTGGATATATTATTTTTTTGATCAGATAAATGATTTTATAAATAAAGGGGACAAAGCCGTATACCATAAGTAGAGAACCCACAACAAAATATGTTTCTCTATGAATGAAACCAATCATCTGTAGGAATCCCAAACATAAACTAAAAACAAAAGGTTTGCAGCTTTACATATTATTTATACATATGAAATACAAGGTTTAAGCTAAAGCCTGTAGCTACAATGGTGGCTCCGCATCTGTATTAGGAACCCCTAGTGTTAGATAATCCATAATTATGGAGTATTGAAATAATACGGACCCAAGCAAAATATATTTATGATATTGAGGATTCATACATCCAACCCAACTAGTTTGGAATTGAGGTGTAGTTGTTGTATAATTCTTTGTTGAGCTTGAAAATCAATTTTCCTTGTAGTCATATGATTTTTGTTTGTGCAAATTTAATGGGCCGTTAAGTGAATTACCATATTCCCATATTTTGCCAGTTTCATCATCATTTATCTCTGATGTTTTAATTTTCATAGAGTTTTGGTTTTATATTTGGTTGTGTCAGCAAGGATGCCATCATTGAATGAAAAACTTGATGTATGAAAGAGCATGTTTTCCCTCTAGATTTCTTATGGAAATCCTCCAATACTTCTTTCCCACAACTATTGGTGCTTGGTTTGATCAAACTAATTAACCTTCTTTTTTTATCTCTTGAAGGATGCTTATTTCATTATGCATCTGTCTAATAGTTTTGACTATCATTGTGTTTTTCTGTTTTGCAGGAAAAATAGTCATATGTTGTAGTTAGTATCTGCTTACTATTTAATCAGGGAATTTACATTCCCGTAACCTGCATATTATTTCAGAGATACCTTGAAGCTCTGAGGTGGTTTTGCTCGTTAGAAGTTCTGGACCATCCTTTGTTAGGATCCTAGATGTTGAAATTACAATCTGTGGATCCTAGATTGGAAGTGGTACTTGATGGCCTAATTTGTTGCATCCTTTCATATTGATAAAATTCTTGGATTGACAGCAGTTATATGGCCGCTACATGCGAGAGGTGGATTGATGGCCTTCAATACTCCTCAATATTTTGGCCTCCCCCTCAAGATGCACAACAACGGAAGGTGATATCATTTTCTTAACATTACAAATAATTTATTTATTTTTCATTGCTTAGGTTGGGTTTAAGTACATTTTATCATATTTTTGGAGACCAATTCTTTGATTGTTTCTATTTTTTATTCATGTGGATGAATGTAGCTGCACTATGGGTTTGTCATGCATTACTGATGTCATTACCAACTGTAATGCATGTAGAGACGCACCCTCTTGAACATAATTAAAAACAAACGAAAAGAGAATAACGGAGGGATCTTTGAAAACTTTATCATCTATGTTTAGTTTGAGTTGCTTAACCACTGATTTATTTGCTCAGGTCTAAGAAAAGAAAATATAATGATTAGGTAGAAGAATAACTAGAGGATTTCTCCGCCTAAACATCAATGCCTGAGTTGGAGGGATAATAAAAAGTGCTATTGCTTTTGCACTACATAGATAGAAAGACTACTCTATCCCAAACATGATATATTGAAAATAACGTATCTTACAGTGCTTTAAGTTACAACGGACCTACCCATGCCATATATTGGTGAAGTAGTCTCAAGAATTACACAAATTTAGGTAGTAGTTCTTTTTTGTATGCTTAATGATTTTAAATTTTAAAAGTCTAAACAGGGGCAGCTCAAACCGGTTGGTGGCCTAAGGCCAAAATCAAATTAGAGGCCTTAAAAAAAAATATATAAATGTTTTTATTTTAAATCTATTTTTCTAGCTTTTTGAGATAAACGCCAAATTATTTCTTCCAAGAGTTTTTATGACGGAAATAATTCTTGACAATACATTTTTCCAATGTTCTCTATCTCTATTAATTTGGTCTTGAATGTTTTTATCGATTGATTTATTATTACGCAATCTAAATTCTAAATCAATCCATGAACTCATATTTATAATATGTTGGCTAGTTGTTTCATGAGTTCTAAGCTTAGTAGTAAGATTTTTCCAATCTCTACTACCTTCATTAGCTAACTTATTATTCTTTGCATCAAAGGTCGTATTAAATAACTTACAACAAAAACAGAATACCTTATTCAAATCTTTGGAATAAACTAACCATCTTCTTTCATGTCTTTCTCCATTAGCCAACTTTTGAAAATAATACGTAGTAGAAAAGTGCCTTAAAAATTTATCCTTTGGAAAACATGTGTCGGTAATTCTAATTGGTCCGTTTTCTACTAATAAGTCTCTTAACTTTGTATCAACAATATTCCATTGACTAGGATCATAGATATTTTTAGGAGTATGATTATTTAATTCATTTATAAGTTCTTGATTTTCTTGGGAATCTACATCCGACTTTTCACTAATTTCCTCTCCTTCTTCTTCTTTTTGGTTTATATCATTATCTAACTCAACTTCAACTAAGTTAGTAGCTTGCTCTTCTAAAGAGCATTCCCCTACCTTTTTTGATTTAATTTTAACATTGTTTTCCAAAAATTTATCAAGAGCACCTTTTTGAGATTTTATCAAGTTATCGACTTTTCTTTTTCTTTTAAGTTTTGAATGACCGGATTCATATTTTCTAGTTGACATATTAAAATCTAACAAATATTTTAAACACTATTTACAATATCAAATAAAAAATATAATAAACATAAGACACAAAACAAAAATAATATTAGAAATTAGAAAGATATTACCGAATTCAAAAGCTATGAAGACTTGATTTCCGAAAATGAATCGAGCTGGTGCAATGTAGTTTCTCCAAATTTAAAATATAAAATATCAATAGAACAAGTAAATTTTTAAGCTTTGAATAAGAGAGAGATTTAAGATTAGAAAAGAGAAAGTGAGATGAAATAGAAGGGAGGAGGATAGAATATATAAAATAAAATTAGAAAAAAAAATAAGGTAAAAAAAAAAAGAAGATAACTTGTACATTAAAAAGAAGTACACAACTTTTTATTGGAAAGTTAAAAAGTCATAGTATTAGCCGTTTGCATTTATTGTTTTAGTTGTAATAATTTTTTTTTTTTAAATTTAATCCTTCCTAATTAACTAAAAAATGGGGCCTTAGCATTTATTGTCTTAGTTCTAATATATATTTTTTAATTTAATCCTTCCTAATTAACTAAAAATGGGGCCCCCTAAAATTGGGGGCCTAAGGCAAAAGACTTTTTTTAATGCCTTGCCAGCCGCCCTTGAGTCTAAATAAATTCCTCTTCAGTTGGCCACTCATTCAGTTTGATTGGTTTTTGCTAGTTGACCTTGCTTTTAGTTTTTGAATTTTAAGAGGCAAATTGATAACCAAATCGAAAATGGTGTAGTTTGATTTGAATGTTTCAACTACGTCTTTGTTTTCTAGTTCTAATAATGTCTAGTACTCCAACTGGATTTACGTGAAATATTTTGCCTATTGCCTATTTATAGTGTTATTTAAGATGCGCTTCACATGTGCTAAAGTCAAAAGCTACTTGCAACACAAGATGGGCGCTTTGCCATGCCTAGATGTTGTTCTTGTTGGGGTCAAATAATAAGGCGTCATGGGGAAGTGATGTAAGATGAATACAAGATAGAGAGATTCAAGAGATAATTAAGAAACCGAAGGGAGATAGAGAGGAAAGAAAGAGCAATCCACAATTGAAGTAAATTAGAGACCCAACAAATGTAGATTTGCAATTCTCTAATTTGAACAAACAATTACAAGATTAAATTCAAGGGAGTGGAGGAGTGAACTCGTACATGAATAATCTTACCAAAATATATTCAATGTAGAGATAAAGAGATAAAGAGATAAACCCACACAACTCACCAAGAGTATTCACCTAATAATATTGTCTACCCTAATAATCGCTATTCAATTTTATTTATACTACTAGGATTAACTAAGAAAAGAAAAGACATAAATGCCCTTAATTTCATGTAGACCATACTTGATCAAAAGGACCCTAAAACATAATGTTAATCTTTTCTTGTATTGGTTCTTGATTTTGCACTTCCCAAACTTGCATCACATGGGGTTTGGGAATAAGTGGATTGGTTGGACCGAAAGCTGCATTTCTTTTGTCAGATTTTTAGTCATCATCAATGGGTTCGTAGAAGGCTTCTTCCCGACTTTTGAGGGTTTAAGACAAGGGGTTACCCTATCTCCCTTTCTCTTTATCTTGGTAATGGACGATTTAAGTTCAATGCTTCCTGTTGAAGTGTGTGACCATTTTATCTACAAGCTTAAGTTGTTAGAGAGAGTACACTTTTATTAGCTAATTATATTCTCAACATGCCCCCTTATGTGCGGGTCTGATTTTTTTTTCATGGGTCAAACACATGGTAATTCTTTTTGATATGGGTGGCTGTGAGATTTGATCCTAGGACCTATGCCTACTCTGATACCATGTGAAGAAGAAGAAGAAGAAGAAGAAGAGGAGGAGGAGGAGGAGATATTGTGAATTAAATTGATTGATCATTCCCTCAAGTTGATGAGATTAATAGCTGGTAGAGACAATGCAAATAAGGAAAGAAGATAATAAAATATTACACAGTCTCCTAAATGCCTAATTAAAGGGATCAGAGTATATTCTCATATCTAGACTATTCAATCAGACCTTTTTTAAATATTCTCATATCTACACTATCCAAATATACCATAATTAACACTTCCCTGCAAACTGTAGCATATAAGTCATATGCTCGCAGTTTGCCACAAATATAGTCAATTCTGGATCCTCACAGTGATTTTGTGAAAATATCCGCCAGTTGATCTTTTGAGTTGACAAAACTTGTGATGATGTATACAAACTCAATCTTCTCTAAATGAAGTGACAATCTATCTCAATATGCTTCGTTCTTTCATGGAATATTGCATTAGAAGTGATATGTAGTGCAACTTGGTTATCACAAATCAATGTTATCGGTTCAACTCCTCCCATCTTCAATTCTCGGAGAAGTTGTCACAACCATATAAACTCTCACGTATCTAGTTTCATAGCTCGATATTCTGCCTCTGCGCTTGATCTAGCTACGACAATTTTCTTTTTACTTTTCCAAGATATTAGATTGCCTCCAATTAGAACACAATAACCTGAAGTGAATCGCTTGTCAGAAGGAGATCCTACCAATCTGCATCCAAATATCCAACAATGTTGGTGTGTCTCTTTTCTTCGTACAATAAACCTTGTCCTTGAGAGCTTTTGATATGTTGAAGTATGCGAATCACTACATGCCAGTGACTATCACAAGGTGATTGCAAAAACTAGCTAACTACACTAACAACAAATGAGATGTCTGGTTGCGTGATCGTAAGATAGTTGAGTTTGTGAACAAGTCTCCGATATCTACTAGGATCTTGTAGACGCTCCCCCAGTCCTGGAATAAGCTTAGTATTTGGATCCATTGGACTGTCCACATGTTTTCAATCCAACATATCGGCATTTTGCAGAATGTCCAAGGCATATTTCCTTTGAGCAATAGCAATACCATGCCCAGACTGTGCCACTTCAATGTCTAGAAAATTACTTTTAGATTGCCCAAATTCCTAGTCTGAAAAGGTGTTGATTGAGTTTAGTAATACCTTCATGATCATCTCCAGTGATAACAATATCATCAACATAAATAATTAAAAAAATATGTTTGCCTTGAGATGAATGCCTATAGAATACAGAGTGATTAGCTTCTATTTGGATCATTCCAAACTACTGGACAACAACTCGAAAACGACCAAACCTTGCTCTAGGAGACTGCTTAAGACCATAGAGGGATTGCCAAAGTTAACAAACTAGTCTAGACTCTCTCTGAGCAACAAACCCTAGTGGTTGCTCCATATATACCTGTTCAGCAAGTTCTCTAAGTAGGAATGCATTTTTGATGTCCAGTTGAAAAAAATTCCTATGATTTATTACTCCTGTAGAGATGAGAAGACGGACAAAAGCCATCTTGGCAACTGGTGAGAAATTGTCTCCATAATCGATGCCATAAATTTGAGTGTATCCCTTGGCAACCAGTCTTGCTTTGAGATGATTAGGAGCTCCATTCGAACCTACCTTAACGGCGAATACCCAACGACAACCAACTATGGTTTTACCTTTAGGTAAAGGAACAAGCTCTGAAGTATCATTATCATGCAAAACACTCATCTTCTCAATCATAGTTTGATGCCAACCTGGATGAACCCGTGCTTCTACCACAATCTTAGGAACTTTGAGTGATGATAAACTAGCAACAAAGGCAAGATATGAAGGTGATAGATGATGATAACTTAAATAAGTATAAACGGGAGTTTGATTGGCAGTAATTCCAGAACCTTTGTGAAGAGCAATAGAAAGATCATCTGATAAGTTCTCGACCGAAGCAAAAGACATTGTTGGAGCAGTCACCAAGATTGCTTTGTGCACCTATATTAGACCATCTCCAACCCATCTCTATTTTACTCTCTATTCTTTATATTTGGAGAGAGAAATAGAGAATGGGTTCTCCAAGCACTCTCTAGTTCACTCTCTATTCTTCAATTTTAGAGAGGTGAATAGTAGTTCTTCAAATTTGGAGAACTACTATTCACCTCTCTATTTTACTTTTTGATTATTTTAATATTTTTTCTATTATATTACTAATTAAGTCTTTATCATTTGTTATTATTTTCTAATGTAATATAACATTTAAAAATATATTATTAACAAGTTACTACTTCCACCCAAATTAATAATTTTTCTATTTTATTTTTTTAAAAAAATTGTCACTTTAAATATGTAATTTAAAGTTATTTTAATATTTTGTAAGATTATTAATTAAGTCTCTAATATTTGTAATTATTTTCTAAGTAATATAACATCTAAAACATATTATTGATAAGTATACTACTTCCATCCCAAATAAACAATTTTTCTAATTTGATTTTTTAAATTTTTTGTCATTTGAAATATGTAATTTAAATTATAATTATTTTTCATTATGAAGTATGCACAAAATTTACATGATAATTCAAACAATCTACTTTTATGTTATAGTGATAAATTATTAAACTACACTTTTTAATGAGCATGAAAATATTTGATGCAATAGTTCAAAATGGAATAGGTGAAGTAAATTAGTACACGAAATAATTGGATACAAGATGAAATTGTTAATTTATACAACTTTTAGCTACACCTAAAAAAATAAGACCAAAAAATTGCTCATTTTGAACTCCGTAGTACATTAATAGGAACATTTATGAGAGTAACGTAATAGACTTGAAAGTTGAGTATTTATGTAAAATTTATTTTACAAAATAAATTTTACGATGATACAATATTTATGATATAATTATATTTCATCAACGATTTCACTTATATTTGAATTGTTCGTTAATATGTATTATATATAATATTTATTGCAATTTATGTTATTTAGAAATTTAGATTAAATATAATTTTATATTAAATGAAGAATTTGAAAAAAAACAAAATTCTGTATTACATAAAGATTATAGAATGATTATTTGCAAAAAGAAGAAATGAATTATATTATGAAATAAGCAAATAAAAATAAAATAGAAATAATAAATAATAATGAGGAGAGAGAAAAATATTCTTTTTTAGAGAGTAAAATAGAGAATTGGGCTGGAGTTGGTTGTCTGAAAAAATAAAGAACTCTATATTTGGAGAGTAAAATAGAGGATGGGGCTGGAGATGCCCTTGGAGTTAGAAATACCAACTAGATAGCAAGTTCAGAAGGAGGTTGAGGTCGTCGGGAATAGATATTAAGAGTTGGAGGTGGAGCTGAAGTTAGAATAGTTGGAATGGGAAGGACTGCTATGGCCTTCTGATTTTCCGTACTAGGAGAAAAATACGGAGAAGTTTTGGAAAAAGTACCATCGAGATGAAGTACTTATTGGTAGAGGGATCAAAACATTTGTAACCTTTTTGTAGATGAGAATACTCGAGAAAGACACATTTAAAAACCTTATGGTGATGATATCTTTTCGGGGGGTAAGGTTATGAACAAAACAGGGGCAACCAAACACACACGGATGAAGGGGGAATAAATTTTGGTCCGAACAAAGGAATGAGTGAGGACTCTGGTACTACAAAATAGATGAAGGCATGCGATTGATTAAATAACAAGCAGTATTAACGACATCACCCCAAAAATGTAAAGGGACATGATTATGAATAAGCAATGTTCAAGCTGTTTCAATAAGATGTTTGCTCTTTCGCTCAACAACTCCGTTTTGTTGAGGAGTATGTGCACAAGAAGAGAAGTGCAATATGCCCTGGGATGACATAAAAGAAGAGAGAGAAGTATTATAGGGCATTATCAGTGATTAAACTTCTTAATGGAAATACCAAATTGATTGCGAATTTCAGCATGAAATTTTTGAAAGATGGAGAATAGCTCAGATCTATTTTTCATTAAAAATAACCACGTGTACTGAGAATAGTGATCAATAAAAGTAACAAAATAATGAAAGCTTAAGGAAGAGCTAACAAGACTTGAACCCCATATATCCAAATGAATGATATTAAGCATAGAGGTAGGGCTATTATTGACGCGCTTTGGGAAAGAGGCATGAGTGTGCTTACCAAGCTGACACGACTCATATACTAACAAAGATAAACTGGGGACCATCTTTTGCAATTCCAAGAGACTTGGATGACCACCTATGTCTCTAGTATGGATTAGAAATTCCGGCTAGGCACTTCAAGGAACATCGGAGTTGAAATTTCTCTTTTTTTCGAACATGACACTCCTTTTGTTTTGTGGAGTTGAAGAATCACCAATAAGATACTTAAGGGCTATCTTAGTAGTGTTTGAAGTAGGTTTGTGACTCTAGATAAATTGGGGAAAAAGCTTTAGGTATGTTGTCAATGATGTTTAGGACATTGATAGGTTAGGGGAGGTTTTGGGATGTTTAATTGGAAAATTCCCTATTATTTGGGTATGCCTTTTAGCAACGAGATACAATCAAAACAAGTGTGGCAAAAGATAGAGAAGCTTGGGTACAACCTAGCTAAATGGGATGAAGTGACCCTCAACAAAATACAAGGGGGCATGGGGATAAAAAAGTTGAAAGTACAGAATGTTAGTTTGTTGAAAAAGTGGCTTTGGAGGTTCTGTATTGAAGATTTGGCATTTTGGAGAAGATTCATCTCACGTAAATATGGTCTTCAAAATAATTGGATCACTGATGAAGTAACAGGTAGTTTTGGGTGCTCTGTTTGGAAAACTATCAGAAGACTATGGCCTTCTTTCGTCTCTAATATATCATTCAAAATTGGAGATGGGGTTAAAACTGATTTTTGGAATGAGATTTGGATAGGGGATAGGGACTTGAAAGCCTTATTCCCAGATCTATTTAGTTTAAGTCTACAACAGATGGCTACAGTGGCACAGGTATGGACTCAAGGGTGGGGCCTGATTTTCAGAAGGGCTCTAAATGATTGGGAGATTAGTAGAGTAGCTGAGTTGCTGAACCCATTCCCAGGTGTCACAGAAGGACCTGACAGTCCAATATGGAAGCTGCACAACAAAGGGAGCTTCACAGTGAAATCCTGCTACTGGAATATGAATCATAACCGGAGAATGAGAATGGAGTGGCCATGGAAGCTAATATGGAAGATCAAAATTCCACTAAAGGTGTCATGTTTCTCATGGCTGGTGATCAAAAAAGCATGTTTAACCCACGAAAGGTCACAGAGAAGAGGTATACAGATTTGCTCAAGGTGTTATATGTGCGATAAAGAGGCAGAGATTAACAGCCACTTATTCCTACATTGCAAAACAACTGTAAATCTGTGGCACATGTTCTTATGTATACTTGGAGTTAGTTGGGTAATGCCAGAAACTTCTTTAGACATAATGAAACACTGGGAAGGAATGAGCAGAAGAAGAAGATCAAAAGAGGACTGGTGGAAATATATTCCAGCTTGCATCTGGTGGACACTTTGGAAGGAAAGGAATGAAAGGTCCCATGACGGGCAAGCTAGCAACATTCAGAAGATCAAGATGAAGAGTCTGAGTTTGCTGTATTTTTGGTGTAAACAGGATATGGTGGGGGAGGTAGTAAGTCTAGTTGACTTCATAGGACAACTGTAAAGCTCTTTTTTTGGGTTTTTGGTTTCAGGATGCCCTATAGGGTTGTAAATCCCACCTCATCAGTTGTTACTTGATGAGTATTCTGGTGTGAATACAAAGTTACCATTATCAAAAAAAAAGTGCCGCATGAGGCTTGCTATTTGGGACAAGACAATATCTAGTAGATTGATTCTCTTTAATAGTGTCCTTAACTCGCTACTCACTGATCTCATATCTCTATTTTCTATATCTATAAGTGCGACAAAAAAGCTAGATACAACCCGGAGAAACTTTTAATGGGATAAGAACAAAGTTAGGAGGTGTATTAATTTTGTGACGTGGGATAAGGTAGTTATGGAAGAAAAAAGGGTTGGCATTAGAAATCTGCGGATGCACAATAATAGTTTTCTTATAAAGTGGCTATGGAGGTACCGAATGGAAGACAATTGTTTATGAGGGTAATTTTCTACTAGTGTGGGAATCAAAGTCCTTGGTTCATAGGTTATGTGCTCTCCCTCATGGACAAGG
This sequence comes from Solanum bulbocastanum, assembly GCA_037074985.1. Classification (NCBI taxonomy): domain Eukaryota; kingdom Viridiplantae; phylum Streptophyta; class Magnoliopsida; order Solanales; family Solanaceae; genus Solanum; species Solanum bulbocastanum. Next base: position 52,180,330 of record CM073600.1, on the reverse strand, counting down.
GGTTTGGAAACATATCCGCAGCTTATGGCCCACCTGTGAAGCCAATACAAATATCAAGTTAGGAAATGAGATGAAAATAAGATTTGGGCACGATACTTAGTTTGGGGCGGGGTGGGTGGATAGGGGAGGCTTTTCCATGGCTAGAAGCCTAAAGCCTCTTACAAAGTTAACTGTTTTATGTGGTTGTTGGCCCATGACACATGTCTCATACTAGGCCAAGGGGAGCCTCTTAGTAATCCTAGACTAGAAGATATAAGATGCTGGTAGGAAAGTTGAATTATCTCATTGTGACTCGACCTAACATTACCTTTTCGGTTAGTGTTGTAAGTCAGTTCTTGGATTTTCTGTCATTGGAACGTAGTTATTCACATCCTTCGATACATAAAAGTTGTTTCAGGGAAAAGACTACTTCACAAAGATCGATGACATGAGAAAATTGTTGGATATTCAGATGTATACAAGGTGGGGTTACTCACAAACGATCCACTTTTGGATATTGTGTTCTAGTTGGGAAAGATTTGGTGTCTTGAAAAAGTAGGAAACAAAAGATGATTTCTAGATCATGTATAAAAGCAGAATTTCGGGATATGACAGTGTGATGAGATTAAAAAATGGAACTCGTGTGGGATGAAGCCGCACTTCACATTGCACCTAATCCAGTATTTTACGAAAGGACCAAACACATATAGATTGATTATTCTGTTTGAGTAGCTACTCTTAGGCGACACTCTCAGAAGAACCATTTGCAGTCAAATGATCAACTAGCGGACATTTTCACCAAGTTCCTAGCCGGTGCAAGAACAAGTTATATGTATATGTACCAAGCCTTGTACATATAATTTGTATGCACCAACTTGAGGGGGAGTGTTATAGCTTTTTTGGCCAAGCTCATAAAATCAACTTATTTTGGAAAGTGTTGTTTTCAAAAGTGCAATTTAAAAAAGTACTTTTGGCATGAAGCAGTTTGTGTTTGACCAATAAATTTTAAAACATTTTTGAGCAACAATTAGTGTTTGGCTAAACTTTTTGAAAGTGCTTCTAAAGTGTATTTTTCTCAGAAGTTCTTTTAATAAAAATGCTTTTAGAGAAAATCTACCTTTTTAGCTTTTGAAAAACATGTTCCGCTACTCCTCAAAGACACTTAGTTTCTCTTGAAAGCTTTAGCCAAACACCTCACTTTTATTTAAAAAATAAGTACTTTTTGGAAAAAGAATCACTTTTGGCCTCCCAAAAGCTTGGCCAAACATGCTATTAGAATCCTGGTGAATATTCTAGAATGTATATAAATGTAGTAGGCAGCTTATTTTCCTCCTATTCTAATTGAGTATTGATTTCCTTTTCTTTTTAGTACATGAAAACATAGTTATTTATACCCCAATAGCCTGAGGGAATAATCAAGACGAGTTCCTCTCATTTCTCTTCCGTTTCACTGAAAATACCTACAAGATTTGGAAGTTGAGATGGTTACCTAGTTCTTTGATCAGATTGATTATTTAAAGGAATTAAATGCTCTATGATCTGAGAGTCAGGAAAGGAAAGCAAGTTTTATGTGAACTTGTGCTAAACTTTTCTAGTCCATAGAGAACAGAAGAAGCAAGATGTTGTTGAAAATAATCTGGAGAATCAAAATGCCTTTAAAAGTTGATTGCTTTACTTGGAGGTACTACTTACAAGGCATGTCATACACAAGTTAACCTACTTAAAAAAGGGTTTTGCACCAGATATTCGATGTGCAAAGCTATAAAGAAGCCCTTAAAGGCTTAAACACCTGCTTTTGTGCTCATTTAGCTGTCAGTGTAGTGCTTGTTCTGTAGAGCCAATGTGCAATTGATTATACCAAATTACTTTATAAAGCTGGATGGAGGATAAAGAAGTCAATCTGGTAGACAGTTCCTTTCTTCATCCTTGCACTTTTTGGAGGGAAATGAACTATACATCATTTTTTTGTGAAGGTAACATATTTTATATATTTATCAAAACAGTACCTAGGCTGTGCTTAGTGCTTACCATATTTACAAGTGAAAAAAGAAGAAAAACTGCTCCAGAAGTCTTAACAAAAAACTAGGGTGTCTATGATAGAAGCAATATCTTCTATGTATCTCAGGCTAGACCAAAAAACAGAAAAGTCTTAAGGAATTCAACTTAATCCTCTGAACTGAACTGCTAATGTCTTCAAAACATCTGAAATTTCTCTCAGATTGTCCACCAAATGCAAGCTGGGACAATACTCCATCTATTTCCAATCCTGCATCTGCATCTTCCCAAAATGAATTATACATCTTTTGAAGGAAAAATTGATGTTGTACACGGTATAAAACATAAAGTCTACAGCTCTTTTTTCACAATGTGCATAAATTTGGTACTTTGTAGGTCTTCATTGACCCCGTACGTATTTAAAAGTAAGAGCAATATATTGTAACTTCAGTAGAAAACCATGTCTTTTTTGTAAGCTTTTCTGGTTTTTTATTTTTTTGGTACACTTGTACATAGGCATGTTTCGGCTCTTCTTTAATTTTTTTGAGTAAGGTAACTTTGTTTCGGCTCTTCTTTTAATGAAATTTATTACCGTATCCATAAAAAAATCTTTGATATATGTCGATGGTTACTGCTGATTTTTATGAATAATAAATTTAGTACTATTAGAAAAGCACTGCAGCTGCTTGAATATTTCCTACTACAGCCTGAGATGTTTGGCAAGTGGAGCATTTGGACTTACAGATCTCTTTACCTTTTCTGTTCTATGAAGGCCTCTAATCTTATGTTTGTGGCCTTGGAATTCTATTGCACTATGAATATGTGACCATTCAAATATCTCTCTCTGTCTATTTTCTCGTTCATTTTTTTGAGGATGCCTTTGCTGCGTAATATCTGCCAGGATAACATGAAAGAAAAGCAAAACATTCTGTAAATATGCACTGCCTGACCAATAAAGGTGAGTCCAAAAAGAGGAATGTACACGCTCACTGATGGCAGATGGAAAAAGGGCCATTACCTGACAGGTCCTTCCTTCTGAAGGATGTAAAGCCAGGGGATTAAACCTCTGTTAGATTTAATGATAAATCCCTCAGAGCATTCTATCTCTCCTTCCCATAGCATTATGACCTTGCATTTTTTTTTGTTTAGATTTGAATAGGTCATAGATTTGGTTATTGCATTATATTCTTGAACATTTAAATGTCTAAAGAAGGATATTTGTTTTTCCTTTTGTTTTCTATCTTTTGATATTTGTATCTTCAGTCATATCAACCTTCTTCATTCTCTTTGTAGGCTCAAATTACTGCCTATGTTGAGTACTTTGGTCAGTTCACATCAGAACAATTTCCTGAAGATATAGCTGAGGTATGTAGTTACATCAGAAACTATCCTCCCAACAACTCTCTCTTTCTTCATAATTTCTCTATCTAGTTGAATCTTTTCAATATTCTGGAAAAGTAATATAATGTGTATTTTGTCGGCAGCTGATACGGAACCGGTATCCCTCCAAGGAAAACCGACTTTTTGATGATGTTTTAGGTATCATATGCCTTAATCCAGATGATAACCTTGATTTAAGTTCGGCATTAAGATTATTCCTCCCATCTATTTGTGAGGTTGATTGATTTTATCTGTCTTTTGATTGATTGCTTTTGATTTCCAGCGACTTTTGTTCTTCACCACCCAGAGCATGGGCATACTGTAATTCTTCCAATTATTTCATGCATCCTCGATGGCACACTGGACTATGATAAAAGTTGTCCACCTTTCGCTTCTTTTATATCATTGGTTTGCCCAAGCAGTGAGGTATTCAGAATCTTGAACTATCAATTTGAATAATTGAGCCATGTGAATACAATGATCTTTCTAGCAAACATTCTAGTTCTTGCAAAAGAAGAGGCTTTCATACTAATTCTTTGCTCTTAAATGCAGAAGGAATATTCAGAACAGTGGGCTCTTGCATGTGGAGAGATTCTACGAATTTTGACACATTACAACCGTCCGATCTACAAAGTTGTGCAACAGGGTGGCGAAGCAGACAGAAGCAGCCGAGGAATCCATGATTCAACAAGTAAATCTGCTGATAGTGAACCTAGTATGCCTTCAGTGCATCATGAGAGGAAAACACTGAGGCCGTTGTCTCCATGGATTACTGATATACTGCTCGCCGCACCTCTAGGTATTAGAAGTGATTACTTCCGTTGGTAAGTGTGCAGTTTGTCTACATACACTTTAACTTTTTCATCATTTTTCAATTTCATCAAGATGAAGGACTAATCATGAACAATAGTTAAAACCATATATAACTTTCCTATTCTAATCATTTCTAGTGTTGCATGCTTCCTGACACTTGCTCTAGAATTTTTTTGTGAAGACATTGAGCCTGTACTTGTTTACCCAAGTTATGGATGAGCTAACTAACATTATATAGGATGATGTCTCATGGCCTATGCTTTTGCATATGATATTACCCAAATTGACGAAACTAGCAATGTTGTCAATCAAAAGCATGACTATAGAGAAGCACCCTAGAGTAAGAGTTCTAGGATAAGTAGAATTGTAGAAGAAGACTGAATATACACACTGGAAGTTTAGCTAGCATAAAGCACCCAAGGTTGTGGCTTAGTGGTCAATGAAGTGGAATGAGAATCATGAGGTCTTGGGTCCAAATCCCAATGGATGAAGAAGCTCTAGGTGATTTCTTCTCATTTGTGCAAGTCTTGATGGATAAAATTACCCAATATCTGTGCTGGTGAGAGGTAGAATTAATCGAAATTCGCGCAAGTTGACCCTAACACCACGATTATAATAAATAATTTAGCCAATATAAGAGAAGTGAAGTCGAGGTGACGTTTGATGGGACTAAATGCAAACAATTTAGAAATGTAAGCACAGTGTCTAGGAGAATGGCATGTAGGCCTTGATTCATGAAGGAGTTGATGCTCAGATGGAAGGGGGGGGGGGTAGGAAAAGAAGACACAAGGCTTGGAATGTTATTCCTTTAGCTTTGATGTGGGTCCTTTGGAAGGAGAGAAATAGGAGAGCTTTTGAAGGGGTGGAGATGAGCGTTGCTCATTTGAGGAGTAGTCTCCGATTGGTTATTTTTTTTGGGTGCACCCATGTAGTTCCTGTTTAGATAGAAGATTGATGTCTTTTGGAGAGAACCATATTTTGTAGGTTTCTCCTTTTCTAGGTATACCTCTTGAATACAGCCAAGATGGTTTTGTTATTATTACTGAAATACTTTACCCGATAAAAAATAATGTCTAGGAGAATGGTATGATAAATGAAGATGCTACTCATGGAATCACGATAGCATGGTTGAAATGGAACTACTGCTGGAGTGTTAAGTGATAGAATGACACTCACCAAAGGGAAAGGCAAGGTTTCTAGACCGGTTGTAAGACCCCTGAGGTTTTATGGGAAGTGATGTTGTATGGGAAAGATGAGTGCTGCAAAAAAGGGGATGTTAGGAGTGATGGGCACTCATATAAGAACAAACAAGACTAAAAATGACCACATTCAGCGCATAATCTAACCAAGACACTACTTTCATACAAAAGAAATGACTACATTCAACAGAAAGTGATATTGTAAGATCAGTGATGTTTTATGAGAAGTGATATTTTTATGGAAATGAATATTGGTCCCCCAAAGTCCAGCCTAGCCCCAAGATGAGTGCCAAAAAATGCGGATGTTCGGATAGATGTGCTCTCATATAACTTATAAGATTAGACAAGATTATTAATGACCCATTGAATGTGTAAGCTAACCCGGACACAAAAAGTTGTCTACTTCAACAAGTACAAAATAGTACACATAGATGATTAAAATGAGGGAAGGTTGTTTGAGATGTTTTTTCTCACTTTTTCGTGTTCTACCAGATTTACCAGTTCCTAGGTGTGTAATTATGAATCTTCTCCTCTCAACATCTTTTCATGAAACTGAGAATATTTTGTAGTTGTGTTTCATGAGAAAAGAATAAAGGACCAAAATAACCTTTACACTATTGAAAATATAGCACTTTTACGCTCCATTAACTTTTGGCATAAAAAATGTCTTCACCTTCTAAAACAAGGGCCAGATTTGCCCTCAAATATATCAGTTGTCCAACTGAGCATTTGACATGGACAAAAAACCATTAACTTGTCCCACTTACCCATTAACCCGTTTTATAACCATGACCCATCTAAAATAAAGGGGTGAAATAAAATTATCCCTCATCCACCTGAGAAAAATACCAGAAACCCATTCAACACTCCCCATCCTCTCCCAGAAAAAGAAGGAAAAATTACGTGACACAACAAACTAAGGCCCTATATTTACCCGAAATAGCGGTTGTTTAAATTTTTTACATAATATAGTGATAATTTGGGATTTTATAGCAAATACACGCGTATACACTTATTATCCGTGCTGATACAGTTAGGCAGAGACTTTGCCACGGATACACTTATTAAGCGTGCGGATACAATATATATTTTAATATTGTTACACACAGATACAGTGTATTCCGTTACAGAGATATTGTTCACGTGCAGATACACTTATTATGCGCGCGGATACAATGTATTTCACTTTTATTATGTGCACGAAAACAATGTATTCTGCTATGTTTCAAAACCAAAATGCTGTAACGTTTCATAATTCAGCAAAATCTCTCTATCTTTTGTAATTCTGGCGCAAATAATGCCATTTATGAAATTTTCTAAAAAAGAACCATACGGGAAACATTCCAAGTTCATTAACAAAAACCCATTTGCTTCTTTTTTTTACACTCCAAACTGAAGTCCAGAATCATCATCAAAATTTCATGGCTGAGATTAAGCTCACCATTTTAGTAAAATTCGGTTAGCCGGCGGAGAAAGTGACGAGGGAACAAATATTAAGTTCACCAAGCGTAGTGGTGGCTATTGAGGTTTCTTGAAGTGAGCAAGGAAGTCTTGGCCAACAGAGAAAGAATGTTCTTGAAAAGCTGGCTGTTGTGGAAAATATTGCCACTGATAGAGCATTGACAGAAGATGAAGCAACGGAAAAGGCAACTTTACTTCTGAAACTGGAGGGTTTAATAAAAAATGAAGAGATTTACTGGAGACAAAGGTCAAGATCTGTTTGGTTAAAGGAAGGGGACAAGAATACCAATTTCTTCCACAAAATGGCTAGTGCACACAAGAGGTATAACAACATAGATCAACTGCTCATTCAGGGGAATATAGTCCAAGATCCAGAAAGGATCCAAGGGGAAATAGTGGAGTTCTACCAGAAACTTTACTCTGAAAATGTTCAATGGAGACCCGGCAACAATTTCTTAAACTATCCAAGGCTAACAGGGGAGGAAATAGAGGACCTAGAAAGAAATTTTGATGATGAGGAGGTTCTGAGAAGTTTAAAGCAATGTGCAGTGGATAAAGCACAAGGACCAGATGGCTTTACAATGGGGTTCTACATCAAATGTTCGGAAGTGGTCAAGGGTGATATCATGAAGACCTTTCAGCATTTCTATGACCAAGGGAGGTTTGAAAGAAGTTTTAATGCTACCTTCATAGACTTGATTCCAAAGAAAAAGGGTGCTAAAGAACTAAGGGACTTTAGACCTATCAGTTTGATAGGAAGCATCTATAAAATTCTCTCAAAAGTGCTCACTGAAAGGCTAAACCGAGTGATGTCCAAACTTGTTAATTCACAACAGCTAGCTTTTATTAAGGGGAGGCAGATAATGGATGCTGTTCTAATAGCTAATGAAGCTATATATTCCAGGTCAAGTTTGAAAAAACCAGGCATCTTATGCAAATTAGATATTAAGAAAGCATAGGACCATGTCAACTGGGATTTTCTTATGGGTATGCTAGAGAAGATGGGTTTTGGTTCAAATGGAGACAATGGATTAAATTCTGCATATCTTCAGTAAGCTTCTCAGTGTTGATAAATGGTTGTCCAACAGGGTTTTTCGGTTCACAAAGGGGCTTAAGGCAAGGTAATCCCTTATTACCTTTCCTTTTCCTATTAGTCATGGAGGGACTCAACAATATGATTATGAATGCAAATAGAGAAGGATGGCTAAGAGGTTTTGAAGTAGCTAGAGCCAGAAGGGAAAGCCTAAATATAACTCATCTACAATATGCTGATGATACCCTGATATTCTGTGATGCTGAAGAGGACCACCTCAAAATTTTGAGACTAATTCTAGTCTTGTTTGAAGGAATGTCTGGACTTCATGTTAACTGGAGAAAAAGCTTCTTGTATCCAGTTAATGAAGTGCCAAATATGGAAAATTGGAAGTTAATTCTTGGTGGGGAAGTGGGTGCTCTTCCAACTACTTATTTGGGTATGCCTTTAGGGGCCAAATCCACGTCTTTGGAAATTTGGAATGGGGTGATTGAGAAGTGTGAGATGAAACTAGCAAGGTGGAAGTCTCAGTACCTCTCACTTGGAGGTAGACTGACTTTGATCAACTCTGTGCTTGATGCACTTCCAACATATATGATGTCTTTATTTGCTATTTCTCCACGTGTCATTAATAGGTTGGATAGCATCAGGAGAAAGTTTTTGTGGCAAGGAAACAAGGAAAGGAAGGGGTACCACTTAGTCAAATGGAAACACTAAGAATCAAAGCAATGCTTTGAGAATGAAGTGGCTTTGGAGCTATTCCAACGCTGATCAGAATTTATGGGGTTCAGTCATAAAAGCAAAATATGAAGAAAGTGACAATTGGATGTCAAAGGAAGTTACCACTCCCTATGGTGTTAGGTTATGGAAATCCATCCGATCACTATGGTATGAATTCAAACAAAACACCAAGATTAAAAGTGGTAGATGGCGCTAAAACTAGATTTTGGAAGGAGGATTGGCATGAAGCAGGAAATCTGGAGACACTTTTTCAGGACATACATACTCTGGTTCTTCAGCAACAAAATACAATAGCTAAACTATGGACACCTGATGGGTGGAATATTATATTTAGAAGGCACCTCAATGATTGGGAAATTCCAAGAGTTACAGAATTCTTCAGCGTCATTGAACAATTTAGTGGCTTGGAGACAGGGAAAGACAGATTGCAGTGGTTGGGGAACAGTACTGGGACTTTTAAAGTAAGTGCAGCATATAGGAAGTTGAACCACCCAATTATGCAGGCATCCAAATGGCCCTGGAAACACATTTGGAAGGCCAAGATCCCACACAAAGTGGCCTGTTTTGTGTGGTTACTAGCTAAGAAAGTGGTGTTGACACAGGAGAATTTGATGAAGAGGGGGGTTACACTGTGTTCAAGATGTTTTTTTTGTGGGGAAACTGCAGAAACAGTCAATCACTTGTTCATCCAGTGCAAGGTGACTGGCCAATTGTGGAGTCTATTCCTAAGGCGCAAAAACATCTCATGGGTCATGCCTGGTAGAATTGCAGAGGCCTTGTACAGTTGGGAAGAAGCAAGATTACAAGCAAAGAACAGCAGCAACTGGAGAATCATTCCTGCTACTATTTGGTTGACTGTCTGGTAAGAGAGAAATCTTAGAGTTTTTCAGATCTACTCTAATGACACTGTCTCTATCAATGATGATTTAGACTCATTATAGGGATAGGACAGTGCCTTTAGAGTTCATTATGTAAATATGGTTTCAGTACAGCCCATGTACTGATTTAAAGAAATAGAAACAATAACCAATCTCAAAAAAAAAAAAAAAAAAAAAAAAGCAGAGAGGAAGGAATGGTGTTTTGGAGCAAGTTTGTCGACTTTGTCGGGTTCTGCCGCAGGTGGGTTTTTTGATGGTGTTTGTTGATTAAGACCCACATGAAAAATAGCTATTTTGACAAAAATCAATATCACAGTCGTAGAAACCTTCTCCATTGCAACGTAAATGAGCTTAACACCATTAATTGACCAAAAGATTTCTACTTTGCAATGTAAACAAGCCAAACACCATTGACTGACCACAACCCATTTGCACAATAACTGGCAAGCCGCCATTACTGACTCCTCTATTGAAACTTAATCTTTGCACTTTCTAATTTGCTGTTAGTTGGTTGAATGAATGGAAATTTTGAATTGATACTTAAGTCAGTAATGGCAAGCCGCCATTACTGACTCCTCTATTGAAACTTAATCTTTGCACTTTCTATTTTGCTGTTAGTTGGTTGAATGAATGGAAATTTTGAATTGATACTTAAGTTGAAGAATTCTCTCTCTCTCTCTCTCTATATATATATACATATATATATATATATATAAATTTTGCTTGTGAAGAGATGGAAGCCATTTCTAGCTTGGACTTGTTGCGCCGTAATTTTTCCATCTTGTAGAAAAATCACTTTTTGAAATATTCTAAGTATAAGACAATTTAAGAAAAATACTTAGAAAAGAGTCGCCACTTAATTTTTTATAGAAATTAAGAAAACTTATAATTTTCAAAGATTTAAACAGAAAAAAAAATCTTTTGAAAATACCAAAGAGGGTTCGGGGTTCAATTTGCACTTCGAGAAGGGTTTAGGCATTCGAAGTGCCCGCTAACACGCGGTTGACCTGCGACTTGACTAAAACATTTTTTGACTAATTGTTTAGAAAAATAATAAAATAACAATCCACAATAGTCTATTAACTTTAAGAAAATAAAAGACACATTTTAATCCATTTTAGTTTTTAGGCTAAGGAACCTAAGAATGAAACGATTAAAATTAATTACAAGCGATTATAATAAAACTAGATTAAATAGAATTCATGTAATTCGTTTTTGAAATAATAATTTAAACTAATTTGATGAATTACGTATGAAAATCATTTTTTCATTTAATTGACTACCCTTAAGAAAATGACTAAGTAAGTATATATATATATATACATATATATAAGTGGAAAGGTTTTGATTATCTTTTTTAAAGTTTATTTGAGAAAGGATATATTTTTTAACTTGAACAATTTTTAAGGTGAATAAAAAGTGATTAAGTGAAAAACTTAGCAATATTATTTTTTAAGAACCAAGTGTTTAAATTAATTAAAATGTGTAATTTGACCGGCATATTTGACTAAATAAAAAATCAACCAACGCAAAGAAAATAGCTCGTCTTTTAGGGGATCTAATTAAGCTAATTTAAGTTCTTAAAGTTAGAGTTAAACTACACACCATAAATAATCTTAATTCAATAATCAAAGAATAGGAAGAAATTGAATTTGGGCCTCATTTTGGGCCAAATTCGCTGGAAATTGGACTTTAAACCAAATCCCGTTTTTGGTATACACTGGCTGTATATCAGTGTATACGGACATGTATATCAGCTCTTTTTACGTATATTTCGCTCCCGAACACCTGTATTTCGTCTCAGCCCTGTTTTTCCACGTTTTGGACTTGTATTTTCGTTTTTGGACATGTATATTGCTGTATACAATATGTATACAGCCCCTGTTTGGCCCTTGAATTAATTTCCAGCGACCTGGGTGATCCCTGGAACCTGTAACAGCTTCCTGAATATATAGGGGGCGGGCTCGAGAGATAGGAAAAGTATTGTGTCTCAACCCCGACTTGAGACACAAGGCAAAGAGGAGTCCGAAGGACTCGATCCGAGAGAATTTATGCAAAGAAAACAAGATGAAACGATTAGGACGGAAAATGGACCATGACAACTCAACATAACAATATCAACAAAGAAATTGAAATAAAATGCAAGCACATAAAGGCAAGACATAAACTCTAAGTTCACAAATATAAATTATTATTGTGACTTGATTCTGTTGTTTTTTTATTTATTTATTTATTTATTTTTTTTTATTTTGTTTTTTATTAAGAAATGAGATAAAAATCTTAGCATAATTAAATTAAAAAAAAAAAAAAAACTGACTGAAGTGCCCACAAAACCAAGGCAATACAGTGACCAAGTTTGCCAAGCACTTTCTAGCATATGTTTATGGCTATAGAAGATAACAATTAACTCATTATGAGGAACAATTTTGGCAAGATGTCTTCACAAATTTCAATTACCATAACTTTAACAACAAACACTAACATGAATCATGAAACTAAACCAAATAAAGGTGCAGTAATGAACAAGTCTCGTACCTAAGGCTATGTAAATTTGATGCACATACATTAAACTTTATTAGGCAGCATGGACAGCATATACACTTAAACTTACAACATCTTCTATGAAAACTTTATTAATACAAGCCACGGATAACTACAGGTATTAGTATAAGAGACCTGGAAGTTTAATTTAAGCCACTACAATTTCGATATTTCAAAGAAATTTGAAAGAGTCATGGCTAAGTAGCACACATTCAATCTTAAGAACTCAATGGCTTAATACACATTAAGATTTTTTTTATTTTTTTATTTATTTATTTTATTTTATTTTTTAGAAAAAAAAAAAAAAAAGAAACTGAATATTGCGTAAATTAATTTGAGAACGACTTGATGTAGCTTAAAGCAAAACAAGAAATTAAGGCATCATGGACCCAATATAAGAAGTGACTGGAGAAACGGTTGACAATAAACCAATTTTTATTCTATCTAAACCACATTTAGAATTTATGTTCATCACTAGATTCACAACGACCAAGATATCATTCCACATATATCGAACTATCGAAAGTCCTAAATCGCTATTCCAATGATACCAAATTGAAAACATAACAGGGAGTTGGAATTCACAAGAGGCAGTGGACAAATATGTCATCCATAATCTTAAATATGACCATTAACATTTGTCTCAAAGCACATGCCTACCTAAAATTCTCTTCACATAAATCAAAGAAACATGTTAAAATCTAACTCATGAACTTCTGAACTTGAATAATATCAATGGAGACATCTTGGCATAAAAAAAATAATTAACCAAACGCCTCACTCTTTTCTTAATGAACAACAAGAATTCAACACAAACAAAATGAAACTTAGATGACTAACTATACTTATTGATAACAACTTAAGTAGAAAGAAAACAATCATACTACCTATGAATCCAACGAGGGATCATTATAATCAAAATACTATATGCGAACTAGAAAACTTGTTGCGTTGACTTATTCATTCAACTCGATACGAAATAATGAAGAAAAGACATCTAACGCTAAGCATCAATGCAAGTTCACGATCAGCAGGCATGAGCTAAGGCTAATGAATATTCTAAGTCAACCACAACAATGCTATAAGAGCTAATATAATAAAAATAGTAACAGTCGAAAATCGACCTACATACACATTCTAATCATGGTTAAAATAACCGGTTAATGTAACAGGAACTCCATGTTAGACTAGGAAAGGACGTAAAAATGAAGAAGCACACCTTTTCGGAGCAGCGACTGGGCGACGAGCTTTGAGAGCGTCGATTCTTTTACCACGCAATTCTAATACGAACAACAAACTAAGAATCCCCAAGCTGAATCTAAGTGGTGAACTTCTCCGAACTAAAAAAAACTAAATCTGAAATTTTTAAGTGTGAGATGATTTTTGCCAAAGAAACTCAAACTTCAAAGCCACTCCTCTCCTTCTCTCCTGTTCATCCCCCTAACAATGAATGGAGAAGAGAGTATTTATAGATAAGAACTAGGGTTCGGAATGGGGAAAAGGGGTAGAATAGGAATTAGAAAATCAATCCCCAAATTCAAAATTTCCCAAGGGCCGAGGAGCTGCCCGTTGTTTTGCAAAATTTTCCTCAGAATCCCAGGATATCCGGATGAGAAGATTGAAATTAGGAGGTTGTAGCAGGCGGGTCTGCTTGGGTAGGTGAAAGGCTGTGGGAGCTGCTACTGCTGTCGTTTGTGATTGTCAACGATTGTGGGCGTTTGGTAGCTGTTGTTCACGTGTTGCTGTTGATTTCGGGTTTGGTCCAGTCGTGTTGTTGGACTATTTGGAGGTTCTGGGATTTGCTTCTTTGCTGGAGGAAGAAGAAAGAACGTACAGGGGCATTTGGAAATGTATGTATTGGCTGCTGTTGTGTGTATTTTAGGAGGAATGGGCTGGATTTTTTGTTTAATTGGGGTTGGGCTGGGAAATGTTTGAAGGAATTAGGGGAATGATGTGGGTTGCTGTTGTATGTTAATTGTATGTGGGAATTGAAGTTGGAACTGTTGGTTATTTGATATGGGCCATTTGGAAAAATGGCCCAAATAAAAAAGGGGGTTTAAATCTTTAAAATTTCGGATTTAGTTTAGATGAATTAACATTAATTAATTACCGAGCTTCTTAATCTTAACAAAATATAATAATTATTTCCATTATAAGAATAGTTAATTTAATTAGATCTAAATTCTAACTATAACTTAAAGTAATAAAATATTTAATTAGAACGTAAAATCTTTTTGTGATGATTTTCAAATGTTTATAAAATAATGTGATTGTGAATATATATATATATATATATATATATATATATATATATATATATATATATTATTTAAAATGATAAAATTACTCTAAAATATCTTGAGAGCGTTTTGAATTTATACAATTCATTAACTCAAAATTATGACCCTTACTACTAATAAAGTATCAAAAAAATATAGAATCTTTTCTAGATGTTTTTTGAATATTCGTAAAATGCATTAATTATGTACATAACTAAAATATACACATTATTAAAAAGTGACAAAATTACTTAAAATAATTTGTAAACTTTGTTTATTTTATTTCATTTTCGAAATTTTTATAAAACTAATTATTTTAAATTGTTAGAAATCGAAGAAGCTTGATGATTAATTTATATTGTGGATGGCCAAAATTGGGTGTCAACAGGACTCTCTTACAGGGAAGAGAAGTAGGAACGCAGGAAAAATGGATTAGAAGAAAGAATGAATAAGAAGAGAGAGAGAGAGAGAAAGGAGAAAGAAAATTAAATTTTGAGAAATCTTGCCTAGTTTAATTTGTTTGTTCACCTAAAGAGAAAGACAAAAGGAAGTCTGCTTGTTCACCTAAGAGAAAGAACTTGACATAAAGTTCTTTGACTTTGAGAAAGGAGAAAGAAAACTTATTTTTTAAAGTTGTTTGTTGTCCAAGCTGGAAGTCTGTTTGTACTTGTCCTTGGGAGGAAGATTGACTGTAATTAACAGTGTGATGGATGCATTACCCTCTTCTATGATGTCAGTCTTTTCTATGCCTGCCAATGTATCTAATAGCATTGATGCTCTTAGAAGAAATTTCTTATGGCAAGGCAGTGAAGATAAGAAGAAGTTTCATCTTGTTAAATGGAAGGAACTGATTGTGAGTAAAAATACAGGAGGCCTAGGCATAAGAAATCTGAGGAAACAAAACCAGAGTCTAATGATGAAGTGGTTGTGGAAGTTTGCAAATGAAGATAACATGCTCTGGAAAGAGGTCATCACAGCAAAATATGGCATGGAAGATAAGTGGATGACTAAAATGATAAGTACTCCATATAAATGCACTGTATGGGGGGCAATCAGAAATCTATGGCCAGTGCTATATCACAGAACCAAGGTAGAAGTGGGAGATGGGTCAAAGACATCCTTCTGGGAGGATAAGTGGAATGGGTCTGTCCCTATGAAACAGTTGCATCCTGAATTGTTCATTTTATGCCAACATCAACAGGCCACTGTGGCTACAATGTGGACTGGACAAGGATGGAATTTGTTCTTAAGGAGGAACCTTCAGGATTGGGATATAGACAAAGTGGCAGAATTTCAAGATTCAGTAGGCTCTTTCAGCAACCTCACCGAAAAGAAGGACTTATTAGTTTGGCAGAGTGACACCAAAGGTCAATTCTCAGTAAATTCAATTTATAAGGAACTCAACAAGAATGCTGGACAGGAGACGGAATGGCCATGGAAGAGCATCTGGAAACCAAAAGTACCCTACAAAGTAAACTGCTTCATGTGGTTATTGACAAAAGAAGCGGTTTTGACTCATGAAAATCTAAAGAAAAGAGGCAATCAGTTGGCTTCTAGATGTACTTTATGTGAAGAACATGCTGAGACAATTAATCATCTTTTCTTGCATTGTACATGGACGGAACAATTATGGAGAATGTTCATCTGTCTAAAGGGGATAAGATGGGAGAAACCAGGGAGCATTAAAGGAGTCCTGAGTAGCTGGAATAGAGATGGCAATGCTTCTGACAAGGAGAAGCGATGGAAACTTGTCCCAGCATGTATTTGGGTGGACAATCTGGAAAGAGAGAAACAACAGGACTTTTGAAAATTGGCAGAATAGCTTACAGAAGATCAAGATCAAGATGAACTGCTTAGCTCTTTTCTATTTTTGGTGTAAACAAGATATATTAACTAGGACAGAAGACATTTGATGTGCTAGATTGTTTATAGGCAGCAGTTTAGACTAAGACTATTTTATTCTGTAAGTTGTAACACTTTTGAAGGGGAACTACACTTTTGTTGTAGTATACCTGTGGATATGTAGACTAAAGTTACCAGTTTCAAAAAAAAATAAAAAATAACGTCAAGGACATTTTTGATTCCAAACGATAATGGAAGCTAAAGGTGCTCTATTTGCAATGGTTTAACAGTAATTTGGCCCTTTTACAAAAAACATAATGTAGTTACCTGATTTCATGTGGCAGTAGTCTCCTTCAAGAGTCAGGTCTGGCCATTTAATCGATCTTGTTGCTGAAACCGTAGCTAAAATAATTCTGCTACAGAAAATCAACATGCTATAGTAATTATATACAGTTTGGCTGTCTACATTAATATAACAGTAACTCAGGTTATGTAATGCACTCGCAGTTGCTTTAGTTAGGCTGCTGTAATATCCTCCTTAATCTTAAACCACTGGTCCCAAATCTCTTTGCACTGTCCTGTCCAAAACTGGTATTCTTGTTCATCAGAATTTTCTGTCTTGAGTTCTTGAAAATATTTTCAAGTTTCCAATCTACAGTTGTAGTTTTAGACCAGTATTTATTTGAAAAACATCCGTAATAAATCTTCCTCAGAGAAGGTAGAGCTTCGCTTTTCTTCCCTTTAATCAAAGAGACTTTTCCAAGGTTGGTCTATTAATTTGTCTATACAAGTGCATGAGGATCATCTCCAAAGTCCCACATGACACGCTCTTTGAAGCTTTCTTGTTTTTAAATATCTTTCACAAATACTTCCATTTATTGCTGGGCCTGTCATACTGAAATACAAGTCTATTTTATGCTTGTGCCCATACTGAAAAAGCTTTCATGGATAGTACATATGTATAGCACCACAAACACAAGGCTTGCTTCTTTAGTCCATCTATTTCTTTTATCCTTGTACCGATGCTAACTTTGTTTAATCTGTTTTTGGTGCTTCTCAAGTCAAAAAACTTTATGTCATTTTATTGACCTGAATTTTTTCTCATTAAATTATGTTCTTACTCTAATTCATAGGCAGTTAGAGGTCGTTGAGTAATAGGAAGTTAGAACTACATTGTCATGCTATTGATGTAGCAAAGTGATTCATGTATGTAGGTGTGGTGGTGTTATGGGAAAGTATGCTGCTGGAGAACTAAAGCCACCATCAACTGGTATGTGAACTTTCATTGGTTGAATATGTGTCTGTTTTATGGTTCAAGAACTGCACATTCAGTTTTCAAAACTAAATCACTCGCTTGAAATTCTTGCTGTTGAGTTTGTTTGAATGAATGTATCTGTTGTATGCTAAAAGTCTTCTCAGACCTTGCTAATAAAATCTGAGGATATTTTGTTGACATCCTTTTAGTTACCACATCTATTGTCATAGCCTAGTATATACTAGTATTTTTTTTTTTTTGAAACTGGAAACATGTATTCATCAGCAAGGGTATGCTGGCCACCTCCAAAAGTATGATTACATAGATAGCTAATTTCAAAGAGCCTAGGAAATCCACTATGTATTTCCTGTTATAAAGCATGAAACCCCAATACGAAGTATTTGTCACCTTTTTGTCCTTTAAAAATAGATTTCACACTAGACAAAATTGTCATTTAATTAATTTTCTAACGTATAGGACCTTGAGACTAACTAAAGCTTTAGTTATTAAATTTTTCCTTGGTTGAACTATATAGGAACTAATATTTAGGAATTTAAAATTGAGTAAGATTACTTATTTGAATTGTGTAAAGTAGCTATAACTTTTTCTGTGAGTGTTTTTGAACTATGTATAAGGGGTAGGGTTTTCAAGAGTAGCTCACTCCAATTCCCTCAATTGTTTACAATATTGGGTTCAGAGATGGCAGGTCATCTCTATACTCTTTTGGGGCTCATGCATTAGAATTTTCTGAAAACTTTATTGTTATTTTGGAGAAGGGTCAAAACTACCCCAAACCTATTAACTTTCTCTTAAAATTATCCTCCTCCCACCTATTGACCCTAAAATCCCCATCATTCTTTTCTAGCTTAAAACTACCCTTAAGACCGAATGGTTGACTTGTTAGGACTTCATAAAAATACACATGGCACTTCTCCATTGGTTAACACGGAACCAAAATAATATGTGCTTCCGTTTAACCATAGATTTTGAAGTTGAAACTTCAAATTTGAAAATTTGAGTTTTTGTTGTGATTTTCGGAATTTGAAGTTGTGTTTGGACATGCATTTTATTTGGAAAAAGTTTGAAGTTTTTTGAGTGGAAGCCCCAAAAAGTGATCAGAGTTTGAAGATCAAATTTTAAAATCTACTTCCATAATCTATGGCCAAACGCGAGCTATAGTTTTTCAAATTTATAAGTTCTAATAATATCCCATCATTTTGGATTCAGTGTAGGGTTATTGATACAACAGTTTTTATAAGAGTTCACAAGTTGTCATAGTCATGTAATGATATTCTTCTTCTATATTAGATCTTGCAAGCATATTTTGGTTATTATTCTAGGAACACCAAATTGCCTTCAACTCGAACAAACATTCCAGAAGCAAAGCATCTATTAGAATGTCACCCTACCCTAACTTGAATAATGTGGAGATTATTGTGGGCAATGGTGTAAAGACAGTCTTTTGGGCTGACCATTGGATTAGGCAGAACAATTTGAAGTCTACTTTCCTTGTCCTTTATTCAATAAGTCTACAATAACATGACATGATCAATCATTGTGGAGTCTACAAGGTTGGGATCTGATTTTTAGAGTAGCTCTAAATGATTGGGAAATTGAGAGTTTTATCAGAATGTTATAGTTATTGGGATCTTTTGGTGGTACATCTGATTGCCTTGAAAGACTTAGATGGGAAATGAATAACAAAGGGATTTTTTCAGTAAAATCTGCTCATTGGAATCTGAATCATAGAGGTCCTGTTAAGGTGAATTGACCTTGGAAACAAGTTTGGAAAGTAAAAATTCCAATGAAGGTGTCTTGTTTTGTTTGGTTGGTGATTAGGAAAGCATGCCTAACTCAAGTCAACTTACAAAGAACAGGTTTTCAGATTTGTTTAAGATGTCTTTTATGTGTCAGGAGGTTGAGAGCAATGAACACCTCTTTTTCACTGCAAGACAACTATAAATCTGTGGCATATGTTCTTTTGTATTTCGGGGATACAATGGGTAATACCTAGCTCTACTCTGGGGCTTCTGAGCAGCTGGTGGAGTGTAGGTTACAGAGGAGGGGAGGAGGATTGGTGGAAGATCATCCCTGCTTGCATCTGGTGGAGTGTGTGGAAAGAAAGGAATTTCAGATTTTCTGAAGGCACTAGCAGTTCTTTCTTAGTCTGTTCTTTTTTTGGTGTAAACAAAGTGTATTGGGGGAAGTAGATGACTTAGTTGATTTAATTGGCAATGTATAAGAACAAAGGTTTTTGGACCGTGGTCTTTTGTACCTATTGGCTTTTTTGTAAAGATCTCAACTTAGCACTTTTTTTTGGGGTGTCTAAGTTTTGTTTAATAGAAATACAATTGTTACCTTCCTCAAAAAGAGTATTCCTTTTCCTGAAGCATATTTCTTAATGAAGGACAACTCATTGCATCCTAATGATTATCACATTACGAATCTTCAGAATAGCTTTTGAAGGGATAGAAAATGACTTTGTATATTTGAGAAATAGCCTCTTGTCCATAATTTATTTTTATTGTACCCATGATATTCTAGTTCTTATAAAAGTTTGGATTTGTTTCCTAGATAATCATATTGTTTTGTATTCTCTACTTTTTGATATATCACTTGTATAAGGGAGTTTTCTTCCCATTACCTATAAAAATATTTTACATTACAAATCACATTGTGAATCCTAAAATTGACTCACAATATTCATTTGGAAGGTAATATCAGTTGGGACACTTGTGAGAGCATCTACATGCCAACTAACCTCTTGTATTTCTCCGGATCAGTAAAAGGCTTCTCCTAACCTAGTAGAAAATTAACACTTGGATCCATAAGAGTGTACATAGGTTTAAAATCATTCATGGTTTCTCCTCAAGAATGTGGGGAGAATTTTTATGCTATGAAATGTCAATTTCTGATGGATTGAGCTGCCTCAATACCTAAGAAGTACTCCATCATACCTGGTTCTCAGCTTGGTATGTAATGACCTTTCAAGTTAGCAATAATATCTTGATCACTGTCTATGCTATTGTATAATGTTTTATTTTGGTAAGTAAAATTTTATTTACCAAGTGATACGTTACAAAACAGAAAGAACAGCAGGTATGGACATCAGCTCCATCCTTGCTAAGACTCAATCTTCAAATCTAACTTGCTACCCTTTACGGATACATATTTAAAGCATGTAATCTAGAAGCTAACGTAGGATATCTACTCCCTCTTCCATGCGTCTCCTGAATAACATGCCTAATAATTGTACTTGCTACTTGCTTCTTCTGTGTAAACACCCTGCTATATACGCTCCAACCATATGTAATATAAGGAACTTGCCATTGCCATTTTATACACAAGTACTGTGCTGCCTTTACCCTTCATATGTTTAATTGCCCATTGAACCTCAACTGTCCAGTGCATTGTGCCTCTATTGATCCCTTGCCAATTCAGTATTTTGCTCCACACTTCTGCAGAATATGAGCATTGAAAGAATAGGTGGTCATGATCCTCATTCATCCGCTGACATAGAGGGCATAATGGGGACTGTATCATACCCCATTTTGCCAACCCATCTTTAGTCACAAGCCTTCCATTTACTGCTAGGTACATGATGAACAACCATTTAGGAGCTCCCACATTTGTCCAGACCAGTGATCTCCACTCTTACCTTCTCCATTGTACCCCTCATCTGCAGGTATACTTTGCCTATGGAGTATTTTTCCATGTCTCTTATATATGCCTCAGTATTGCTAGCCTCTTGGAGATGTTGAGCTGCTTTCAGGGTTCTTTGTACCACCCAAGAAGCTTGTTTTTCCGGTGTGTTCCACACACCATTCTGCCCATAATAGCTATGTATCCAAGCAACCCATAGCTTATCTTTTTTCTGACATACATTCCATAGCAGCTTCCCAATTGCAGCTTTATTCCATGTGTAAATATCAAGAAATTGCAAACCTCCATTTGACTTGGGCGAGCATAATTTGTCCCATGCAATCAAAGCCTTCTCTGAGGTCTCTAAATTGCCAGTCCATAAGAATCTTCTACACATAGCCTCCACTTCTTGAATAATCTTCTTAGGAAGGGCAAAAATTTGGGACCAGAACATTTGAATAGCATATAGTACACTCTTGATGAGCTGAGCTCTACTTGCATATGACAAGAATTTGGTGGTCCAGTTTGTGATCCTACCTAGCATCTTCTCCAGTAGGGGTTTGCATTGGACTAAAGTCACCCTTTTACTGCTCAAAGGTACGCCAAGGTATCTGAATGGCAGTGTTCCTTGACAAAATGCAGTTCTTCCAGTATCTCCGTTTGTAGTTCTTGCTTAACTCCACCAAAGTACACACTACTTTTCTTTATGTTTGCAACCAGACCTGAGGCCTGAGAAAACTGCATAAAACACTGATACATACACTTGACTGATTTTATATCTCCTCTGCAAAACAGCAACAGGTCATCAACAAAACTCAATTGTACTATCTTTTGAGCTTTGCATCTAGGATGGTAGTGGAAACTAGGGTCCATCTGTAAACTCTTCAGAATTCTTGTCAAGTAATCCATTGCTTGTACGAGTAAATAGGGGGACAGTGGATCCCCTTGTCTTACCCCTCTCCTTGCTTTAAAAGGCATTGTACTATGTCCATTAATCTGAATGGAGTATGTGACTGTTGTAACACATTGCATTATCCACGTAGTGACTCTAGGTGGCATTTTGAGTTCCTCCTCTGCTCCAAAAATGTCCATTCCAGAGAATCATAGGCTTTTTTCATGTCAATTTTCACCATACACCTTTTAGAAATCCCCTGTCTCCCATATCCTTTTACAATTTCATGACTCAGTATCGCATTGTCATTCAAAGCCCTTCCTGGTACAAATGCTGATTGATTAGGATCCACAAGACTCTCCATGACTAGTTTCAACCTAGAAGTGATTACTTTAGATATAACTTTGTATATTGTTGAGCAACATGAAATTGGCATGTATTCACTTAAGTGTTACAGCAGTACAATTAATAGATTCGAACATCTCATCAGTGTCACAGAAGTTTAGGACTGCTTGTGTTATCTCCTCCCCCACTATTGCCCATGCTATTTTGAAAAACACAGCATTTAATCCATCTTGACCTGGAGCTTTTTGGTCACTGATACCCTTCAGAGTGTTTCCACTTCCTTCCTTGTTCCTGGAGCTGCTATCTGAATTTGCTGAGTTCTATTTAGCATTCCTCCCCTCCTCATTACAGTGGTATCTACATTTAGCAAATAATTTGCAGCCTGTCCAAGTAATCCTTGATAAAAATTCAGTGCCTCTTCCTCAATATCTTCTTGAGAATGCACAATTATACCTGCAACAGTAGTGAGGCTTGTGATAGTATTCTGGGCCACTCTATTTTTCATATGAGCAAAGAAGTATCATGTATTAGCATCACCTAGGTTCAACCATTGCACCCTGGACTTTTGTCTCATAGCACTTTCCTCAACCAAATTCCACTTCTCCAGTTGTTTCCTCGGTTCCTTTTCTTGCTCCCTATTAGCATGCATTATATTATGGTCTAGCATATCAGTCTGTACTTGGTGAAGCTGCTCTCTGATTTGCTGGATTTTGTCCTTCACCCCTCTGAACTCAGAATTGTTAATCCCTTTCAGTACATTTTTCATCTTTTTGAGCTTCCACCGGCCTGTCTTCATGTCTCCTTTTCTATGTCCTTGCCAAGCTTGTTTAACTATTTGAAGAAACCTAGGATGGTCTGCAATACAGTTAAAGAAGCTGAAAGATATATACTTCATCCTCAGGATCCATGTTAAGAAATATCTTTTTTTATATCTGTGTAACTTTTGCATCCTTTGGATGCTTTGCTATTAATATAACACTTATTTCATCAAAGAAAATATATTCTTGATATCCAAGTAATGATGAGGATGGAAGGAATCTTAAGTCTTAACCAAGAGAGAGTACGTATCACCATAGTCAAGTTGAAATGTTTGTACATAACCTTTAGCAACCAAACAAGCATTATGCTGGTCAACTGATAGTCTGGACCATCATTCGTTGAGTACTGCACAAAGAATGAACATTGAAATTTACCTGGAGGCAAACGAACCAGTTTTCAAGTGCTACTAAATTGTAAAGAAGTTATTTCACAGTCATAACATGTTGCCAACTTCAATTGAAAGAGCTTTACCTATGGACTCTGGAACAAAGACACAAGACAAGGACAATATGAGAACAAAATGTGATGATTATCAAGACTAGTCAAAAAAGTATTGATAAATTATGAGTATGGGAAAAACAAATACCATATCAAACAGTCATCAAAGGACTATGTAGGAAGCAGTTCCACAAAAAAAGCTCATGGTGGACGGTGTAAATCATCTTGATCTGGTGTCAAATGTTGGTTACAATGGTAAGAAGAGCAGTGACGCCATGGAGGAGATGCAGTAGAGGTGCCGATAGGTTCCTGAAGTGGAAAAAGAGTGGCTAAGAATTAAGAACATAGAGCGTCAAGATGGATAGAAGAAAAATGTTTGAATAGGTTGAGTTTCAAATAAGGTGAAATCGACTAACTTAATGTATTGACGGAGGTCGGAGGAATAGCAACCATATTCCTTTTGAATGTAAGAGTAATCAAGAAACACACACTTGAAAGCTCTAGGGACTATTTTGTATCATCCAGGGGTAGGGTGATGAACAAAACAAGTACTCTCAAATACATGAGATAGAAACGAAAATAGAGGTGGAACCTGATTCTGGATTTTTTCTGATACCATTTGAGAATTATGAGAGAACTGAAAAAATACATGACAGAAGTGTCTTATGCATGAATTCCTCAATAGTCACATTTTTCATTTTGTTGATTTACATATGTTTGATATGGGAAACTTACACACACAACTCTGTGTAACACTTGAGTGCAACTGTTCACATTTTAGCTATTTAAAACAGCTCACTTGGATAATGGGGCATGTACAAAAAAATTATCTCCTTCCAATTTACTGGAAACCATGCTGGCTTCCTTTCTCCTTGTGACAAGATTTTAGGTACCTCATAGAGAGAAGTGGGCCACCAATTTCTTGGTGGAAAATCTAAGCTCTTCACATATATGAAAGTTTGCAGTGGAGGCTGTACAGAGCTGTTTTATATCTTTGATAATACTTCTGTGTTCTTTCTTTTCATTTTCTTCTTTTGTTTTATGGCCTTCCTATTACACCAATAAATTTTCTTTTGTGTGGAAGTATGAGATAGTATTTTGAGAGAATGTTCATACCTTAGAATTGTGATATACTTTTTTGACTCAGCATTTTATCTTAGCTTCTTCTCGTGGCTCTGGAAAGCATCCTCAGTTAATCCCTTCAACTCCGAGGTGGGCAGTTGCCAATGGTGCTGGTGTTATTTTAAGTGTTTGTGATGAAGAAGTTGCTCGTTATGAGACTGCTACCTTGACTGCAGCTGCCGTTCCTGCTCTTCTGCTTCCACCTCCTACAACACCTATGGATGAGCATCTTGTTGCAGGGCTACCAGCACTTGAGCCGTATGCACGATTGTTTCATCGGTAAGAGCATCAGTTAGGTTATTTTTAGAGCTTTTAAGAAAGGAAAGGGATTTTTGACGTCTGCTTCTGGATTAGATACTATGCAATTGCTACTCCAAGTGCCACCCAGAGGCTTCTTCTTGGACTTCTAGAAGCTCCACCATCCTGGGCTCCAGATGCACTTGATGCTGCTGTTCAGCTAGTGGAACTTCTTCGAGCAGCTGAAGATTATACTTCTGGCTTGCGGGTAAGTTATAAAAGTTTCAATTGAAATAGTTTGAACAAGTTCTTGTAGAGGCCAACGACATATATTTGAATGCCTCATCTTTTGTTATTTTCCCTGCTTTTCTTGTGGGGTTTCTATATACAACATGCTGATACTTTTGAACTGTCACAATCAGTTGGGGACACGATTGAATTGTTTACAGTATGGTTTGCATAAAAGCTTGTCCACAACTAGTTTTCTATGATTCTGATAATATATTTGGACAGAGAGTCCCATGGCTGCAGCATCAGTATATGTCCAATGCTAGTTTTCAACACCTTTGGTCTCATCTAACTAGGCATTAAATGATCCATTCTCGGCCAACTTCCTTTATCTTCTATATCTTTTTCTTTTGGGGCGGAGGGGCTGGGGGAGTGGAGAAGGTAGTTTGGTTGGTTTTGGCCTTCATGTGGAGGAAAACACAACTATATTACGATCTGAAGCAGGATATCTGAAAGATAGAAAAGGAAGAGTTGATGTTTACATGATCTGGCGTCACTTGAGTAATCCCAAGATCCGTGAAGGAGTTGATGTTCAGCTGGAAGAGTGGAACTAGGAGAGGAAGGCACTAGACGTGGAATGTTACTCCTCTAGCTCTAATGTGGGTCATTTGGAAAGAGAGATATAGGAGAGCTTTTGAAGGAGTGAAGATGAGCTTTGCTCAATTGAGGGGTAGTCTCTTATCCCATATGTTCTTTTGGTGCACCCATGTAGTTCCTGTTTGTATAGAGGACTGGGTGTCTTTTGGAGAGAACCATATTTTGTAGGCCTCTCCTTTTTGGTAAATCTCTTCTTTACGACCAAGTTGGCCTTGCTATTATCAATGAAAACTTTACTTGATCCAAAAAAAAGATAGAGAAGGAAGAGTTAAGTTGAGTATGAACAAGAGGGGAGTAAAATTTTCCTCCTTCTTTTCCTTTAAGCTAGTTTTTAGGAAAGGGATTAGTCCTTCACCATGTGGTCTTACATCATAAGTTCTAGCTGATGTTTCTACCAACATCATTAATCTTTATATGCATGTTACCCATTTTAGTGGAGGTTTATATACTTGAATCAAATCTAGAGTTTTCTTAGCTTCACTAACTCCAATAACAGTGGAGACAATTTCAGCGTTGAATTGATTCTGCAAAGGATTCTTAACTTTCTAGGTTTGCAAGAAATACATAAATACATCCTAGTTGATCTTTTATTCTATTTGCCAATAGCGTAAACACTTTAGGCTCGCCTAACTTGTGTGTTTTAGCTTCTACATGGAGATTCCTAAGTTTATTAATGATGGTATGAGCTGGTCTTGAGAAGAACCTAGAATCGATAAGATAAAGGCAAGGGTCAAAAAGGAACTGCAGGTTTGGATACTCAGCGAGAGAAGGTTATTACAGCATTCTCATTTATTCTCTCCATAAAAATGCACGATCTGGTGGTGTAGGGAGTAGGGACTGAAAAATAAAATAAGCGAGGTGAACTAGTTTCCTATCTATCCTTTATGACGCTCCATCTTTCTATCATAACCTTTCAGAATATTGTTTTATCTCCTTGCATCACTGAAGTGCCCATCCTCTGTTCCTAACCTCCTTGGCTCCCCATATAAGTTTTTAGATGAAGGCAGTAAGTAGCCCATATACAAAAGGTACACCAGAAAGTAGAAAATCTTACAAAAATAAATGATTTGTTTATTCAATTTCAAAATAATAAATGATTTTCTACGAAAGCCACCCAATCATCTATACAAAAAGTAACTTCATGGGTGCATCAAAAGGAAATAAGGGAAAAGAGGCTATTTCTCAAGTGTACAACATCTCTCGCTATTCCAGTAATGCCCTATGTCAGATATGAATATCTGCAATATCTGGATTGATATCAACTTCAGCTAGTAGGTCATCTTTGTAAAATTGGAGTGTCATGAAATTTTAAATTTTTGGTTCAACTCGTAAAGGGTCAGAAGATCTGATGACTTCGTGGCATTAGGCTCTTCTTGTAGACCAATATGTACCTTTAGCAATCTTTCACTTTTGGATGATCTTAGTATCCCAAGAATAACCTAAGAATAAAGATTCAACAATAGCAACAACATACCCAGTGTAATCACCGAAAGTGGAGTCTGGGGAGGGTAAAGTGTACGCATACCTTACCCCTGCTTTGGAGGTAGAGAAGTTATTTCTGATAGACCCTTGGCTCAAGGAAAAAACCGAACAATGTAGTATAGAGAAAGAAATAACGGAAATAAAGAAGTCATGGTAAAATACTATAGACAACCTAACAAATGAACAATAGTCATAACAGGATGAAACTAGGACTGGGGCTGGGACGGGACGGGACGGGATGGGGGACGGTGTTGGCGGGATTTGGCCGGGACCGGGATTGGGGGGACAAAAATACGTCCCATCCCGTCCCACTATATATACGGGATGGGACGGGGTTGGGCGGGACGGGACGGGACGTGGAATTTTTATTTTTTATATACTTATTTATTTGTATTGAAATTATATGTTAATGAATAACATTTTTAGTTTATTTGGTTTTCTATACATTTTTAGCTAATAAATAATGCTTAAGTTTTCAAATTTCAAATTCAACTTTCAAATTTCAAATTTGAGAAGTTCAAATTTGTATTTTAAATATTTTGAAGTAATTTAAATTTGAAATTTCAAATGTCAAATTTCGATTTTTAAATTAAGTATTTTAAAGTTAGTTTAGTATATATGTACATATGTATGTATATTAAAATTAAAATGCAAGACAATAGTTGTATAAAAAGGACTTGAATAAAGCTTCAAATTTATTCAATAAAATCTAATTGCAACTTCGAACTTAGAAGTTACAATTTACAAATATTAGTGGAGTAACTAATCTACACAGCCACCTTTTAGGAATGGTTCTGTTTCAATAAGTTCGCATATGTAAAACTAATATTTGTTACAACTATTAAATGAGTAACTAATTTATGCAGCCACCTTCTAGGAAGGGTTTTGTTTCAATTAGTTCTCGAATGTAATCTAATATATGTGTTCTCCTTTAAAATTCAATTCTAATTGTCGAATCATATCGATGGTGACATCCTCCGGTGTTGGCAAACTTGCTGGAAACTCTTGTGACTCTAATTCATCGTCACTAGATTCAATTACCGCTTTAACCCAATCTTCTTGTCTGGAACTTAACTTTGGCAAATTATAATTCCTCCTCTCGGCGTTGACCCAGTCTCTAAATAATACTGATGTTTTCAAACTTTCTTCCGCCAATGAATGTCTATGATGGCCAATTTGAAACCTTGCCGCACTAAAAGCAGCCTCTGATGCAACTGATGAAGCTTGAATAGCTAGAACATCACGAACCGTTTTGCTCAAAATTGGAAATGCAATGCTCTGCCTCCTCCACCATGCTAATAAATCTTCATTGCCATCTTTGTCTTCCACTGTTTCTAAAGATTGATTAAGATATTCTTCAAAATGATCACGGTTAGTAGAATTAAGACCAAGAAAACATCGCATATAACTTGTAATTCGAGCTTTACTCTGAGGATTAGAAGTTTGACCAACTTCTCCTTGAGTATTTTCTGTAGTTCTATATTTTTCATACAAAATTTTTGCTTCTACTTTTATGCTAGACTTACACATTTCACAAGTTGGAATTTCTTCCGGTAACATTTCTAAAGTATCATAAAAAGTGTCAACAAGTCCCTGCACACCTCGTAATTTATAGTCAGGATGAAGTAAGGTAGCAGTTAAATAAATTTGAGGAATAGGAAAAAAATATTTTTAAAATTTTTCAATCATACCTTCAATTGCAACTCTAAATTTTTCAGTTTTTTTGTATTTAGAAAATTGAATTGAAATAGCACAAATATTTATTATTACTGATGAAATAGTAGGATAATAAATTCGAGAAAACATGGTTGTAGCATTATAAAAAAGTCTTAAAAATTCTAATAGTTCATTAGTTTCTTCTCAATCTTCTTCACAAATTCTATCTAATGGGTCAACATTATGAGCATTAAACACCATTTGTACGGGTCCTTTATATTCATAAGCAACTGAAAGCATTTTGTAAAAAAGAATTCCACCTTGTTTTATTATGCCTTGGAATTTTTCTTGGTGGCAAATCACATAGTACACAACACTCATTAAATTCCCTAATTCTAGCAGCTCTATGAGCATAAAAAATCCAAGCAACAGCATATTCAATTTTCATACAACAACAATCAAATAATGAAATACCATCTTGTACAACTAAATTTAATACATGTACAATACATCTAACATGAAAAGCTTTAACATCAATTGGACATAATCTAACTTTTAACATACTAGCAACGTTTGTATTATTAGATGCATTATCTAATGCGACAAACATTACTTTATCTATAAGCATGTAATAATCTAAAACACTCAAAATATTTGAAGCTAAATATGCACCAGTTTTTTTCTACACATTCTTTATAACTTATGATTCTTTTTTGCAAATTCCAGTTATGATCAATCCAATGTGCTGTAATAGTTAAATAATCATGTCTATTAACACTACGACCCATGTCCGAAGTTATAGACACTCTACAATCTAATATGCTAAACAAACAACGAAGATATTGACAATATTTACCTTGATATATAAAAACATCAGCTTTAACAGTATTTCTTGAAAAACCTCTAAAAGAAGGATTATAATTTTGTTGAATATATTCAATAAAACCGGGATGTGAAGGAAAATTATAAGGCAAACGACAAAAAGAAACCATTTTAGCTAAATTTTCGCGATCGCTTTCCTTATTATATTTACGTTGTGTTAGTGGACCACCGGGGTTAAAAGGATCTAATGTTCCTTGAACCATGTTAGAAGCCCCTACCGATTCATTAACATTAATATCAAAATCATTAACTGGAATTCCTTTTTTCCTATCGGCTAATGCTTTAGCTTCTTTAAATAGAGAAAATGGCAGAAATGGTCACTTATGTTTGGGAGTAGGTTCAAAATAGTGCTAAAGTATGCTTTGAACAGTTTTTGTCCTTCAAGTTTGCCAAAAGTGTCTCCGTGAAATATTTAACGAACTCTGTCTATTAGATTTGACAGGACTGTGAAAAGAGGAAGATATAATCAAAAGCACTGAGAAAGTTTCATTATATCCTAGAAACTACAGTACAAAACACTATATTAGACACCAAAAGATGGACCAAAAATAGCAGAAATTACATTGAAAAAAATGCACCAAACTCTAGAAAGAGATCAAAAATAGCAAAAACTGCTAAAGTTGTACCCCCAAATGTTAGATACTGCTAATTCTTTTTTTTTTTTTTTTGTTCCACAGTTCCTGTCAAATCTAACTGACCAAGTTCGTTAAAAATTTGATTGAGGCTAACGTTAGGGAAGATTTTAAACCTACTCCCAAACATAAGGGTCATTTTTTGTCATTTTCTCAAATTCAATAGTCCGATGAACAATTTGATTTGAATGCTGAACCTGGAGGATCAGAAATATTTTATTGTTTTATTTACTGGTTGAATATTAAGTCTGTTTTCAAGGTGCATAGCCTAATCTCCATCATATGACAGGCTTTTCTTCTACCATAATTTCTCAAGGTCCTTGCCATGTAGGATGGTCTTAGCCTCCTAATTATACCAAACAGATTCCACTTTCGTCATAAAATTATGTCACATCCCTCTACATCTATAATGTGGGCTGTACGATGAAGTGTAGACATTACATGATACTGTTTCCATGCTTTCGTTTCCCCGAGTCATTGCATAATATGCCTATGCTCTTTAGATGCATCATATAAACCATAAGTAACTTGCTCATAAGGTGAGAATTGATCTGTATTTTGCTTTCATTTCAATTTCAGAAACTGAATTAATCTTGCCCACCTTCAATAAAGCCATACTGTAATGGCTGGTCTTCTTGCACATTGCCGGATTCTCAATTTCGTTCTCAGCTTTCTATGAATCCTTTGCAGAAATTATGAACTCTTGTATGTTCGCCACCAAGAAGTATTTCATTAAGTATGGAAATGCTACCATATCAAATTGTAGTATACCTGATTTAATACTCCACTAATTGTATTTGTCTTGTCTTAATTGTATTTGTTTTCATTTTACATGTAGCATTTCTAACCTTTCATTATTGCTGAAGCTTCCTAGGAATTGGATGCATTTGCATTTCTTGCGTGCAATTGGAATTGCCATGTCCATGAGAGCAGGCATTGCTGCGGATGCTGCAGCTGCTTTACTTTTCCGAGTACTTTCACAGCCTGCTCTACTCTTTCCTCCATTAAGGCAAGTTGAAGGAATTGAAGTTCAACACGAACCACTGGGTGGCTATATTTCATGCGATAAAAAGCAGGTATATCCATTAGTTTGAAAATTGAATGCTATGTTTGTGGTATATCAGGACTTTCTGCAGAATCCTTCCAAATCTATCAAGTAGTTGTTTTTGATAGTGACTATCAATCATGAATTTTTTTTCAGAGACAAGTGCCTTTAGCAGAAGCCACAGTTGAAGCCACTGCGCAAGGGGTTGCATCAATGCTTTGTGCACATGGCCCTGAGGTTGAATGGAGAATATGTACCATATGGGAAGCTGCTTATGGTTTGATTCCTTTGAGTTCATCAGCTGTTGATCTACCTGAAATTATAGTTGCCACCCCTCTGCAACCACCTGTTTTATCATGGAACCTGTATATACCACTATTAAAGGTTCTTGAGTATCTTCCTCGTGGGAGTCCATCTGAAACTTGCCTCATGAAAATATTTGTGGCCACGGTAGAAGCAATTCTTCAGAGAACATTCCCATCTGAGTCCTCTAGAGAGGAAATCAGAAGAAACAGATACAACATGTTTGGATCTGCCTCCAAAAACCTTGCTGTGGCAGAGTTGCGAACAATGGTTCATTCATTGTTCTTGGAGTCGTGTGCTTCTGTAGAGCTTGCTTCTCGTCTTCTTTTTGTTGTATTAACTGTATGTGTCACCCATGAAGCAAAAACAAATGGGAGCAGAAGGCCTGTAGGTGAAGATCCTCACCATCCTAGTGAAATGGGTTCAGACTCGCTGGAAGCTGGTGGAAAGCAGAAAGAAAAAAATCCCAAGAAAGTGAAAAAACAAGGTCCTGTTTCAGCATATGATTCTTATGTTCTTGCTGCTGTCTGTGCTCTTTCATGTGAACTTCAACTCTTTCCTTTGCTTTCAAGAGGGAGTAATTATTCGGATCCAAAATCCATCCTGGTTGCTACAAAGTATGCAAATGATTCGTCTATGGAGTTTAAAAATGGGATTCATTCTGCTGTCTGTCACACTCGGAGGATATTGACAATTCTGGAGGCTCTTTTCTCTTTGAAACCATCATCTATAGGAACTTCATGGAGCTACAGCTCAAATGAGATAGTTGCTGGAGCTATGGTAGCTGCTCATATTTCTGATCTGTTTAGACACTCCAAGGCTTGCATGCATGCTCTTTCGTCCTTAATACGGTGTAAGTGGGATAATGAAATTCTCTCCAGAGCATCTTCACTGTATAACCTCATTGATATCCATAGTAAAGTTGTTGCATCAATTGTTGACAAGGCCGAACCATTGGAAGCCCACCTAATACCTGTTCCTGTTAAGAAAAGAAGCTCGTGCTTGAATGGGAAAAAACATAATAAATATAGCAATTGCACCTGCTTAACTGCAGAACAGTCATCATTGCTCGAGTGCAAACACTCAACTGATTGCAAAACTTTAACTATGAGTGAGAAAGTTTTACACTCAAGCAAAGCTGCACAGTACACCAGTGGTAAAGGGATCGCAAGTTTCCCTTTAGATGCTTCAGATTTGGCCAACTTTCTGACAATGGACAGGCACATAGGATTCAATTGCAATGCTGATGATCTTATAAAGTCGGCACTCGCGGAGAATGAGGAATTATGTTTTTCTGTTGTCTCGTTGCTGTGGCACAAGTTAATTGCATCACCTGAAATACAACCAAGTGCAGAAAGCACTTCCGCTCAGCAGGGATGGAGACAGGTATCCAGCACATTACTTCATGATATTAATTGTAGAGTGTTTATTTTGAAATAAAATAATGTACATCTAAATTCTGAAAGCATATATATGGTTACTGCAATGCTAGGGCTTGTTATATGATGTTTTTTAACTTGACAATCCCATGACCATTCTCACTTGAAGTTTCAAATTTTTGGTTGGTCCATAGTTTTGGCATCAAAGATTTGAAGAGTGCGTGACATTTAGAATATAGGCAACCATCAGTTCTAAAATTTAAGGAGATCACTAACCTTTAAAGTTCGGAAAATATGTTTGACCTTCCTTTTTCATGTGTTCAATGCTGCATCTTTCCCCTCCTGACCCCCTTTCTGCATAGAGCTTTCTTGATATGAAGAGATTATATTTTATAACACTCGATTCTATTGGCTGAAAAATTGAACAATTTTGACAGGCATTTGCAACTTTACCTCCCTTAGAACTTGTTAATGATTTGAGGAGTTCTTTGTTTTGATGTTAAGGTAATTTTATTAAATCGAGTACCAAGAACTTAAGTAAAAAAAGGTATTACAGAGACTCCATTACATCGGATCTTCGTAGAATGCAATACCATCAAAGATAGATCAAATCTTCCATTCTGTGTTCCTTAGACCAGATACATAACTTTCTGTATGCTCTTGTGCTTAACAATAGAAGTGTGTTGTTTCTTCTCTTCAAAGCATCCTTATTTCTTTCTCGCCAAATAGTATACTTGTTGCACAGTGCAGTGGTCTTCCAGTCCTTTGTCCCTGCTGGCATGAGATTAAGCTCAAATATCCTTTGGCATCACCCATTGCACCCCAAAACACACACAAAAATGAACTCCAAATCTGCCAGGTCCAAACACAGTGTATTAGGTTGTTAGTTGTTTACACAACATTTTCACAAAAGAAACACCTGCTGCACATTGACATTCCTCTCTTCTATATGGTGGCATGTGCTCTTCAAGCCTATTTTCAGCTGTCCATCCAAAATGCAACTTCAGGAGAGGCTTTTGTTTTCTATATCACTTTCCATGGCTAATCAGTCTCCTAGTTTCCAGCCTGCTTCTGCATCTTATTATAGCAGCTTTTCACATTAAAACTCCCCACTTTCATATGCCAACCAGATCTGCTTACCCCTTTTGCTATCATCCAAAGTAATTGGCTTCAATAGATTCATCAGTTCACATATTTTATCAACCTCCCAATCATTAAAAGTATACCTTTCATGTATCTACAAAACAGTCAGCAATCAAGCATTTTTTGTTTATTACTAGGGTTCATAAACGGGACAAATATTCAGTTTGAGCTCTTCCCACTCTTATGGTTTGACAAAAGGAAGAAGAATGTGTAGAGAGATAACTTACTTGGCCACCAATTTTTTATCCCTGTTCGCACCTATTTTACTCTCGTAGTTTTCCTTCCTTTTCCCTAGTTTTCAATCATAAGAAATATCTGTCAAGGAAGATGGAGAATAGTAGAGCATGAACTCCACCTCTAGTGTAGGGCAAAGTAGTAAGGAAAAAAATATGGAGTTCCGAAATACTCAAGGAATGAACAATGGTTTCAGGACTTCTAATGTTCTCTCTATCCTTAAGGCTGAACTTCCCCTTCCTAACAATCTTTGATTTGCAGAGAAAATTATGCAAATATACCTCCAGCATCTAATGAAGCCAATAGAGTTTGGTTCTGTTTGCTTTGAGGTGTAGTACACATATTCTATATATTAGTCCGTAGGCCTCTTACTCCTCTTTTGTTTATTAAAATTAAGACGTTTGAATCTAAACATTAAGATGTACATTAAGATCAAATACATTTGAATCTGAACACAGATCTAAATATTAACTTCTTGTATTAAGATTTGAATACTAAATTGTTAAGACAGTTTATTTCATATATAAATATATAAAAGAGTTAATGGTCAAAAACACACTTATTTTATTACTTTTTTGTGAGTTTCATACCTCAACTATCGGTTGTTCCCTTTACCTACCTAAACTATCACACCCTTTGTATTAAAACACACCTCGATGATAAGTTGGCCAAATATTATTCCCACTCAACCAACATTAGTATATTTACATGGCACAAACAGCATAACAAGGGAATCAGTAAAATACAACTTCATGCTAGAATGTGAAATGGTTAAAATAGATGCAATTAATGGTTTTGATTACCATCAGTTGCATTATGATTGTTAGAAAAATATGACTAATCAACCTAGACAACATGCAGCTACTTGGCAATAGTACCTTAAAAAGCATAAAATACTTAATTAGCTTTTACTAACATGAAGCTTTTGCAGGATTACCGTAGAAACATCAGATACCTGTTAGCTTTCACCAGTGTTCAGATTGGCGAGGAAATGAGTTGTAGTCTCGTTATATGGTCTTGGGAAATCCTCCCCTCATGAGTTGGCTTTTGGGGTTGAGTTAGGCCCTAGGTTTATTTCTTCACATGGTTTTAGAGCCAAACCATTTATCCCTATTTTGTGTTTCTCAAATGTTGGGCCTCCTCGCATGCTCTAGTTGTACCTTCATGTGCGTAGTAGAGGTGTTTAAGTCCTGTTCAGGAAATAGGTTGTGATTTCCTTATAGTCTTTGGGCAATCCTCACCGTATGAACTAACTTTTTGGGTTGAGTTTGTCTCAAAATCCATTTCTTCACAACCAACAAGCAGCGTTTGCACCACTACCTTTTAAAATATTGGATTCTTATTAGCTTTTACTTGTTTTACAGGTCATTGACGCACTATGCAACGTTGTATCAGCATTGCCTGCAAAAGCTGCAACAGCCATTGTTCTTCAGGTCCTGATTTCGCTTTTCGGAATTTGATGATAACATGAATATGGACCCTTTTTTTTCTTGAAAGATAACATATATTCTTCACCATTTCTCTAGAAAAAAAGAGAGAATTATGATTTTTTTTTTTCAAGCAGCTGATTTTAAGTTCAATTTCTGTTGGTGGGTCCATTAAGCTTTCACAGATTTACATGCTTTCAAATAATGCAATTTTGTCCATAATAATTTGTGGCCGCATATCTATAAAGGATTACATCTTAGATTTTTTGTGGTATGGGGTACTTGTCTACCTCATGAAGCTTTTTTGACTTCCATCTTTGATCATTTTGTAACTTTGCGCCTAGTCATTTGGGTCTTCATCACCATATCTGTTTAGTCACTTTCCTTGCTTTGTTTACTTGTCAGGCGGACAAGGAATTGCAACCATGGATTGCCAAAGATGATGATCTTGGTCAGAAGATGTGGAGGATAAACCAACGAATTGTGAAATTGATTGCAGAAGTAATGAGGAATCATGATACACCAGAATCTTTGGTTATTCTTGCTAGCGCACCAGACCTCCTCTTACGGGCAACAGATGGGATGCTTGTAGATGGAGAAGCATGCACCTTACCACAGCTGGAGGTAATAACAACTTCAGTTAAACCGCTTCTCATTGAAGTATATCTTTGATTTAGCAAGCTAGGACTTTCTATATGCTCTGGAGTTGTGAGTAATATGATGTGTCTGAATGGCAATTGATTGATCATATTCTATTTCTTTTTTGATTCTAATAAAATTGTTTGTTTGTAATTGACCATTGTCTGAACAGCTCCTGGAAGTGACAGCTAGAGCTGTACAACCAGTGCTTGAGTGGGGAGAATCTGGATCAGCAATCGTTGATGGTCTGTCAAACTTGTTGAAGGTAATATCTCTTTAACGAAGTAAAAGGATTTGTTGCCAGTGAAAATTTTTCTTCATCACTTCAAGATGATATATACTTCTTGTTAATACATTGCAGTGCCGCTTACCGGCCACAGTTCGTTGTATTTCTCATCCAAGTGCTATCGTACGTGCTCTCAGCATATCACTTCTCCGTGCCATTATGCATACTGGTTCAATAAAAACTAGAGCTAAACGAGCTGATGTAAATGGCATCCATGGTCATACTTATAAGTACTTAAACATTGGCACTATTAACTGGCAGAGGGATATCGAGAAGTGTTTGACGTGGGAAGCTAACAGCCGAATTGAAAATGGAATGTGTGTAGAGTTTCTTGATATGGCTGCTAAGGAATTAGGGTGTACTATATCCATTTGATCTAACTTGATATAATGGGGGGGCAGTATATTAGTTTTCTTCCCATGATTTGCCACATGAAATTCACAAGATTAGAAAGTGACCATCTATTGGCATGAGATTGGAGAAAGGAGAAAGAGCTTTAGTTACAGTCAGGAAATGAGATTAGTGTCCTTTTGACACATCCATGATCATGGAAATATAGGTAGTCCTTCTCTGGTTGTATTTTCTTTTTTCTTTTTTTGGTTCAGTTTATGTTTGATACACCTGAATATGGACATGATTGTGAAAATATGATGTATTAATAGTCAGTGTGAGTGTGACCAACAAAAAGCTGGCTCTTATGTAATAACCATGTCTGATTTCTTTGCCAGTTTCTTCAGAAAGTTGGTCTTTTTTTCATTCCAACCTTCTCCCTTTTTATTTCTATAACAGAAAAAAACAATTTGCAGTAAAGAATCTAAACCAATGACACTTCATACGAAACCCCCAAGTCGATGGTCAATCTAACCATACGAACTGCCTCCTTCCCTCACTCCACCTCTCTGAAGACCATGTTTCTGTTAGTGGTGTTTCAACTACTCAATGTGTGCACCAGGTTTAGTTGGAGTAAATCAAGTTTTAATCAACTCTTTGCTGTATGCCTGTATGATTAAATTGATTACAAATGCCAGTATCAAAACAATGATAGTTTTCATATGACCAAGCACTTGGAACGAAACAGCAGTTAATCTGCCAGTGCAGATGAACTGGCTGAGGTTAGATTAGTACAAGACATTTGATGAATTTTAGTATTAAGTGTTTTTGTGATGGATTAGGATGTATTAAAAATGTGGTACAAATAAGTTAATCTAAAAATTGGTCTGTATGCTATTTACTTGGAGGAATTGTGATGCATATATTCAACGGAAAAGGGTCAAAAATAGCTTTGAACTATTCGAAAAGGTTTAAAAATACCCTTCATTCACCAATTGTGTTGATAAAAGGGAAACCTACATAAATATACTATACTAAAAAAATATTTACCATTTATAGCAATAACATTTTTTTTCACTTGATCACTTTTAATACATTTATAATACAGTTTTAATATATATTACAAAGAACAATTTATTATTCACATATAATACAAGTTTTATTGATGAATAATACATTTTTTACACATTTTAATACACTTATAATACAATGTGTCAATTTCTTACCAAACAAGCATAATATATTTTAAAAAAACAGTTATACATACATAATTCACTTTTAATACATATTGTAGATTTAACATAGTATTTGCTATAAATAGTAATAAATAAAAAGTGTCGCTAAAATCAGTAATTATTTATTAAAAGGTATCCATCTAAATAATTTTTCCTTAAAATCAGTCCACCTTTTTGGTCCACTATTACCCTTAAAATTAACAACCTTTTGTTTTTAAATTTTTATTATTATTAATTATTACATGGCATCATTCTATTGGATAAATTTAAAATTCAATCCACTAAATTTTTTTCTACCCATTTGACCTATATTCACATTCTTTGACTCAAACCCAGTTAAAAGATTCATCAAAATTAAAAGATTTGATCATCTCTTCTCTCCCCTTCAAACCTAATAACCTATTTTCTTTCTCATCACCATATACAACCTCAATCAAAGGTAATTAAAATAATGCATATGTTCATTTCGGTGGTCAGGCAAGAACTAGCTAATTTAATATCAATTAGAGCTAAAATGCTCTTCTTGATTGTGTTTAAATTTGATCAATACCACCATTAAAATACAGTCTAATAAAGCATATTAGTGTAACCCCACCATGAAAAATTGAATGGCTTTACAATGGTGTGAATCAAAAGGAAGAAATAAGAAGACCCAATTCAGGTTACCTCAATGCCATCATGAAACACACTCAAGAATAATTTTTTTAGTGCAACTCCACCATGAAAAATTGAATCATTTGAAAAGGATGTGAACCAAAAGGAAGAAAGAAACAAGACTCAAGTCAGGTTACCTCAATGCCACCATAAAAACACAATCAAGAAGAGCTATTTAATGCAACTTCCTCTTGAAAAATTGAATCTTTTCACATCAGTGTGAACCAAAAGGAAGAAACCAGAAAGACCAAATTCAAACACAATCAAGAAGAGTTTTTTAGTCTTAATTAATATGACCAAATTCAAATATCAATATGTCCAATTCAAATTTAAACACTAATTGATCCAATCATTAATTTTATCTTAAAATTGTTGAATAAGAACATCGGAAAAAAGAAAATAGATTATTAGGTTTAAGGGGGAGAGAAGAGATGATCAAATCTATTATTTTTGATAAATTTTTTAATTGGATTTGGGTCAAATAATGTGGATATGGGTTGGGTGGGTAGAAAAAAAAATTGTGGATTGGAATTTAAATTTATCCAATAGAAAGATGCCACATAATAATTAATAATAATAATAATTAAAAAAATAAAGGTTGTTAGTTTTAAGGGTTATTGTGGACCAAAAGATGGACTGAAAGGTATTTTTAACCTAATAGGTGAATGAGGGAAATTTTTAAACCTTTTTGAATAGTCTAGGAATATTTTTGGCCCTTTTCTGTATATTCAATCATAGCAATTATTGACATCAAATTAGCCAACAAGGCCTGTGACCCAACACAAAAGTATTACTCCCTCCGTTCATTTTTACTTGTCATTATTTGATTTGGCACACCTATTACGAAAACAATTTTGAATTAAGCATTTTACCGTACCATTCCTTTCAAATAATGTTTAGTATTAGTTCTTGAAAAATGATTTGGAGAATAAGTATTTAATGTTGAGGGTAAAACATGGGAAAAAAACAATTGTCTTCTCTTGATATGTAAAAAATGATAAGTAAAAATGAAAATCTACTTTAGGAATAAGTGACAAGTAAAAGTAAAAATCTATTTTAAGAATAAGGGACAAGTAAAAGTGCATGGAGAAAGTACAGTATTTTCTAAAAATTATCTAAAAAGAGGTAATAACGTTTCAAAAATAGAAAACCCAAAATTCAAAATTATCATGGAAAACGCCACTCTTTTTATATCACATAACTCTAGGCCCACCTACATGGCGCCACCACAAACAAGTATTCCATTTGAATTTATTTTATTTCCAAAACTAGTCTCCCTCTTTAATAAAAAGTTGTGATTTTTATGAAAGATTGTGATATTTCCGAAGGGTTGTAACTTTTTCAAAGAGTTGTAACCTTTTCGAAGAGACATAACAATCATTTGTTCACACTACCCTTTGTTGTCTATAAATAGAGAACTTTCCCCTCATTTTAAAACAACGGAAATTTTGAGCTTCTTCTTTTTCTTCTGGACAATTAAATATTTGTGCATTTTGCTCATGTTGAATTGCTCACTAACACCATTATTTTTGTATCAATACACTGGTGAATAGTCATTCTATCTTGAGAGGATGTATTCTTTTAAACATCGGGTACTAGAGGGGAATAATTTTTGTTCACACTACCCTTTGTTGTCTATAAATAAATAATTTTCCTCTCATTTTAAAACAATGAAAATTTTGAACTTCTTCTTCTGGACAATTAAATATTTGTGTACTTTGTTCCTGTTGAATGACTCACTGACACTATTGATTTTGTATCAATACACTGGCGAATAGAATCGTTCTATCTTGAGAGAATTTATTTCTTTAAACATCGGGTACTAGAGGGGAATAATTTTCTTAAGGGGACATTGTGCATTCAATGGGCTCGATTTTTTCCATTCTGTTTCATTCTATTTTTGAAGATCCTGGTATGTTTTTTACGGTCATTAATTTATGTTTATATTATTAATTATTTTTTTTAGTACATGCTTTAAAATTTGTTGGTTATGTTTATGCAAAGTTATTGTTATAAGTATTTGTTAGTACAGATTAAATAACAAACTTTAATTGAGTAGTCAAGCAAGTTTTCTCTACTGAAATCGTTGAAGGTACAATAATAAAAGCCCTTACAAATCTCTAATTTCTTCATCAACAACGTCATTCCTTCACATACAAGGATGCGATTTTGTGTTCTTTAGGAAATCCTCTGAGAGTTAATAACATTGCATGCCCATATATTTTGGTTTTTATGTTGTTGTTATCTATTTTTACTAAATTTAATCAGTGGATATTATGAGTACTTTAAGGATTGAAAGTTGATTGAAGTGTTGGTCAATTTTTGAGGTATGTTATTTCAAAACATAGGAACTTTTCTGGTTAAAATGATTTGTTATCATCATTGGATATCTCATAGTTTACTCCCTTTAATGTATGTTTTTTCTCGCTGTTTTGTTGTTTCCTTAAAATTGTATTGATTATTTTTCGTTTGGTATGTATATGATCTCACTTGGACAAAGTTTTTCGTCCTTTAATGTTTTTTTCTTTTTTCCTTCTCATTCGGCTCATCTAAATATTTTTTATGTGAGTTAATATTATTTTCAACAAGCTTAATTTGAATAATATGAAACAAAACCTACTCTAAATAAAAGTAATATCTTAAACTACAAAAGATATGTCTATTAAAATAGATTTATTGTCCTTCATATCCCAAGTCATCGTTGAGCGTTTGAGTTATCTAGGTTAGACTCATTTTTAATTTTTTAATATTCGAGAATTTTTCTTCAACATGAGTCTAGAATCCAACATTTTGATCTACTTGTACTTTCATAATGCAACAATTATACATACATATTTCTGAAAAAGTTGTAAAGTTGCATTGATGAAGCATCTAGAAGGGCCTTCAGAGAAACAGTTTAATGAATAATGAATTTCTAAAAGGGTCAACATTATTATTGTGATGTTGTTTCAAATTTATTTTTCTCCTTCTATAAATTTTGGTAGAGTAACAAAGTAACAATAACGAAAAGTGGTGAACTTTTGACATCAGACAAGTAGATTGTCTCTAAAAAAATTTATCTATATTTTTGTGGTGTACATTTTTTAACGATCTTAACTTATCTATAACTAATATTGGTTATCGAAAACTTTCACATAATTTTTTTTCACAAGGAGTTATTCTAACCATAAAATTATCAGATTCTATATTTTTCATATACAAAAAAATAGAAAAAGTGATGTTTAATCGCTACATAAAAACATTACTCAATTTTAACAAGACAATTATATCGGCAAACATATATTATGATAAATTATGTAAAAGATAAAAATGATTAGATATCAAGATGTTTTTAATCATTAATTATATATTTACAATTCTTGAGATATGTGATAATGTCAAATCATTTAATTTCTGTTGAAACCTACTAAAATTACTTCTTTTTTTCTTATAACAGTCGATTATTGAAAAGGTTGTTCAAAAGCTTAGAAAGATTATTTATGCCCGCGCGAAGCACGGGTAAATTACCGAGTATATATATAAAAGAGAACCTTAGACCTGCATTCGTGACGCCATCACAAACTAGGATTCCCTGTTAGTTTATTTATTTCTAAAACTAACCTTCCCCTTTCATGAAAAGTTGCGACTTTAATGAAGAGTTGCGATTTTTATGAAAAGTTGTGACTATTATGAGAAGTTGTGACTTTAATGAAGAGTTGAGACTTTTATGAAAATTTGTGACTTTTATGAAAGGTTGTGACCTTTCCGAAGGGTTGCAACTTTTTCAAATAGTTGTAACATTTCTGATAAGGCACAATAAATATTTGTTCACACTATCCTTTGTTGTTTATAAATAGAGAAATTTCCTCTCATTTTAAAACAACGAAA
The DNA here is from genome assembly GCA_037074985.1 of Solanum bulbocastanum. Lineage (NCBI taxonomy): Eukaryota > Viridiplantae > Streptophyta > Magnoliopsida > Solanales > Solanaceae > Solanum > Solanum bulbocastanum. The sequence goes on along the minus strand of CM073600.1, from coordinate 52,137,360 downwards.
ATTCTAAACCTCTTTCTCTTCCTCTCCTTCTTCTTCTTCCTCCTCCTCTTTTTCCTCTTCCTCTTCCTCCTATTCCTCCTCCTCCTCCTCTTCTTCTTCTTACCCTTCCTCCTCTTCCTCCTCGTCCTCCTCTTATTCCTCCTCTTCTTCCTCTTCTTCTTCTTCTTCCTCTCCTCTTCGTCTTCTTCTTCCTCCTCTTCTTCTTCTTCCTCGTCTTCTTCCTCGTCCTCGTCCTAGTCCTTCTCCTCTTCTTCTTCACAATTAAATATTTGTATACTTTGCTCTATTAAGTGGTTCACTGACATCATTGCTGATGTTACAGATCCTGATATGTATTATTACAATCATTAATTTATGCTTATGTTATTAAGGATAGATGATAAGATACAATGATTTTCATTTTCCTTTACGTTATTAATGTTTGTTACTACGTAATCTTGTATGTAAGATAACATAGTTTTTTAGTTTTAATGTCTGCTAGATTTTAAGTATTATTTTATAAATTTAGTGATATATATATAACTAGTATATATATAATTGAATATTGTATGATATGCATGATGAGGGCTTAAAAGATCACCCGATTAATTGGACGTATTTGATTTATTCAAACAATTTTAAAATGTATTTGACATCTTTTCTCAAATTTTTATAAGGAATTTGAATATTAGAAAATAATCTAATATTTTTTTCCTATGAAATTAAGAAACACATGAATATACATTAAAAATCTGAGTCTAATGTCATTTTGGAAGGATCATATTTTAAAGTAAGAATAAAATCTGAAAAAATACCTAGAAAAAGGGACATTTTTATAAGAAAAAAAAAACTGAAAAAAAAATTACACAAACATATGTCAATCACTCTATATATAGTTGAAATAATTATATTTTTCTCACTAATTAATACTGCATTAAATTTCAAGTCAGATACACCATTCATTCAGATTTCAAGTCATATATATATATATATATGGTATCAAATACATTCTAAAAATACAAATACATAAGGAGAAAGGTGAGAGAGAATTGGTATATCTAATATACATGTGAATCACGCTTGAATATAATGTATATGAAATATATTACATTTATAATCCGTCTGTATCTAAATACATTAAATATATGTATTCGATGAAGTAAATACAGTAGGGAAGATAATTTCGAAAATTAAAGTGAGACACGTAATTAAACCTTAAACAAGTGGGATTTGCCAAATCCATATTAGTGATATTACCGACATGCCCAATTGGCACGAAATGTATTTTAATTAATACTAATACATATAAGCATCCACGTGGAAAATGAGAAAGTAGGTGCTAGCACAACATAACTTAGCATGCACCCTCTCTCTTTCACAAGTGGAATCAAAACAAAACAAAACAAACGTTTTGCAGCTGTTATAAGAAAGCTATACACATTAGCTTCCAATTACAGTTTTCACGCCTCTTCTCTTCATTGGCCTATCGCCGACGCTTATACTCGCCGTCCGATCGCCGGAGATTCATCCAGCCTTAAGTTATCCAAGAGGAGAACCGTAGAGTCAGTTGTTTTTTGGTTTTTTTGGTTGGGGGTTTAGATGGCGAAGAAGAGGAAATCTTTGGCATCGAGTATCGATGAGGTGGATCGAACCATGTACTCAACGTTTTGTAGCGCAGCGAATTCGCTTTCACAGCTTTATAGTCAGGCTTTGAATCAACAGAAGCTTTCATTTCAGGCGGGTGAACGACATGGATTGGTATTTATTTATATGTTTTTGTTTAATTAAGTAATTAATTGTAAATATATGTTAATTTTTTTTTTTGTTTTTGTAGCCCTGTATGTTTACATTTGATTGATTAAGCAAAAGAGTTGTTTTATTAATGCTGATATTATGGAATTGTGGTTTCTGTGTATTTTTGAGACTTGAGGGTTTAGTGTGAAGAATTTATGATATATGTATATTGTGTAAACCTCAATACCGAACCCATCTCTATCCAGAGTGTAACAGTGGGGTTTTCAGCTTTTCGAACCCTAACCTCATGGTTGAAGGTGGAGGTACCTATCAGATGATTCACTATGCTATTCCCAGTTGTCACAATCCGAGTGAACTGGCCTAACCCCAATCGGTCCACAGGTTTGGAGTTCTGGGAAGTATGAGTCTGCCCCTTTACCTGCCCACTTAAATACTAGTCTCCTTGTCATTAACCCTGAACCGGAGCCCCTAGGAGACCTCACTTGTCGAGAAATGTACATTTCAATTATCTTTAATAATGTTGTTTGAATATGCGGTTAATAAGTGAATAATAGCCTAAGAGGGACTCAATTTCTCTTCATTCTGGTGTTGAAGAGTAGGAACTGGTTTGTATCTGGATGATTCAGCTCTAAATGTTTTGAACGCTTGCTAATATGGGAGAGCTTATGTATGGTATGAATGATGGGGCTAAGTTCTTTGTTTAGTTGTTTTCGGTGTGTTTTCTCTTCTCTATAGGAATTCTATTGATGTCTGCAATTGTTGTATGTAAGCACAATTAGACAACTGTCATGTAAAAATCTTGCACTAATAGCCTCACTTCCTTTTTTGAGAAAGTGACTAATAGCCTCATTTCTTGATGATAGCTAATGCCCCTTGGTCACATTTAGGTATTTATTATTTTTTGGACAATAATATCATCTGGTCCAGTCCAAGGTTGTCTTAAATAGTATGGTGTCATTTTAGGTTAGACAAATGCTTGTTTTTAGCTTGAGTTGTATGTGTCATGTCTATGCCAACTCATACTGCTTCATTCTCTGGCTTAAAAAAGATTCTTTGAGTCTTTGTTATGGGGCTTTATAAGGTACATTTGGTCTAATTTTGCAGTTTCTACTGGGAACCGAAAGTTATCTGTTTTCTGGAGTTTCTATAGAACACTGAATAGAAAGTGACAAGAAATTGGTTGCTTCCGTTGGTTCAAGATTTTTTAAATTGGTTTGTTGTTCTCCTTGCAGATTTTTCTTCTTCCAACACCAAATTCTCAAACTTTTGATGTTTATCACACTCAATGATTACAGTTTGTATGCAAATATTAGAATGATTGAACTCGACATTGTGAAAACTATGTTTATTGATTGATTGGCTTAAGGCAAACAATGAGAGTACTAATCATTGTTGTGAGTACTTTTAGATAGGTAGTTGAGAAGACCAAACCACAAGAACTACTTGTACGTGGGGGTTTTCCCCCTTTAATTAATGAAATTATTCCTTGATTAAAAGAAGGACAAACTACAAGAGAAGGAAGGAAGGAGTGTCTGGCTAATATATACATGAAAACACGTGGGGAGGAGTATGGAAGGGAAAAGCATGCACCTGATGCACTCAGTTGGAATGCTTGCAAGAAAGGGATTAAAAAGAACAAAACAAAAGTAGCTTGCAGAAGCAAAGGCGGATATTATAGGTAGCAGGGAAAAGAAGAAAGGTGAACAATTTCTACATGCTTAGGATTGCTTTTTGTTGACTCTAAGTAATGGATGGCTGGAGGTGAATAATTTCTACATGATAAGGATAGCTTTTTGTTGAAGACACTGAGTAATTGCCGACTGGAGATGGAAGAGGTTGTTTTGGAAAATCCCTAAATGCTAAATTTGTACATCAGATTGCCTTGGCCATAGCATAAAATAAGAGGTCATTGATTGGTTTTGATGTGAAGAATGAAAATAATAACCAGACATCAATTGAATTTTACCTATCAAAAATGAAACATCTATAGAATTTGGATAGGCAGTTCTGAATACGAACCAACAAGTGAAGGATAAAAGGTAGAAGGTAATAACTCTGATGTATTTGATCCTTTTCCTTACTAACAAAAAGGTAGAAGGTAATTGGCAGACAGATAATAGAAGGAAAGAAGCAGTGGGTGATTGATATACATGCAGAGGTATGTTTGTGCAGAAACAGGCAGAGGTTTTAGAGAAGTTGGGGGAGGAGTAGAAGTGGAAAGCATGCACATGATGCACTCAAGTGGAATGATTCCCTTGAAAGAAAGGGCTAGAGAAGAACCAAAATATAAGTCCTTACCCCCCCCCCCCCCAAAAAACCCCCCCAAAAAAAAGAAAGAGAAGAGCCAAATAGAAGCATCTAAGAAGCAAACGTAAAGGATAAGGATGGATAACAAGAAAAAGAAGAATGATGAAAAAGCACTAAATACTTGGGACTAGTTACTGAACCCACTGACAAGTGGGAGACAGGAGATTGGAAACGTGTAAGTTGGGAAAAGCCCTAAATGCTAAGGTTATATGTCATTGTCCTTGTCGGTAGTATGACATAAGAGAGTATTCATCAACTTTAATAGCTTTTAGATAAACAAGTGATAATCCATTCGGTGATATACATGAAGATTATGTGTTGTGCTGAAAGAAGCTGAGGCTTAGAGAAGTTGGAGGAGTATGGTAGGGAAAAACATGCATGGGATGCCCTTAGCTGGGATAATCCCTCAAATCAAACACGATATTATTTTATGCAAAATTTTATGTTGAGATTATTTTCTTAAGACTTCCAACGAAAAGACCCGAAAATGCTAAAGGAATCTTTAGCTCCCAGGAAAGGGTAGTGTGGAAAGAAATATGGTACAGAGTAAAGAGTGTTAGAAGAAGAAAGAAGAAAGGGGGAAAACTTTAAATGTTAAACGATGCTTGTGTAGGTCCTTGGATGCTAATCGCTGTGCTTGCCAGTACATTTTTCTTCAACCCCATCATCTGGAACAGAACTTTAGCTCATTTAAGTGATAGAACTTGATTGTAGCGAAATACATATAATCACAGCAAATTCAGTTTGAAAATCTGTTTGGGTCGAATAGCATCTTAGGATGCATCAACAAAATTAGGATTCAAAACATTAATACCTCAGTTTTATTTTGTTTTTTAGATTGGACTTGGTGATAACTGATAATTATTTCCCAAATTTACAATGTAGTTATGCCTTTAATCTAGCTACGAACATGCAAGTACATATTGTTTCTAAGCTTTCATTATTTTATTTTTTTGAAACTGATTTCTAAGCTTTTATTATGCCTTGTGCTTATTAAGGTTTTATGATGTTTTTGCTGTTAGACATTTTGCTTTGTTATGTTTTAAAGTGAATGATCTAGTTAGGTTTTGGAGGTTTAGTTTCCAATGAATTGTGAGATTTATTTTTGACCTTATACAACATGTCTTTATAGGAGAAAATGTATCAATGGATCTTGAGGCAACAAGAGGGAGGATCCAGAGTAACAACTGCTGACATGATGAACTACCTGCAGGTTCTCTTGGCTAACTTTTAAGTTGATTTCTTTGATTTATCTTTCATGTTATATGCTGTGGAGTTCTTTTATCTGCTAAGAAAATAGCTCATGAGATTTGTTCTTTGGTTTGGAGCAGCACGATCCATGATACAAGATGTTTGAGGTGTTCTAGTCCATCGATCTCTATTTAAGCTCAGTTTCCTTTCATAGAGAAAACTCATCCCTTTTCCTCTGGAAAGTGGGTAGACCCAGGATTTGATCTTCTTGGGGGATTCAAAACTAAAATGACTGATTATTATTAGAATAAGAAAGGGAGGTCTGATGCATGAAGCATCCCACATTCACACAGGATTCGGGAGGGACCACACCCAAAGGGAATAAGAATAGTGGAAAAACTCTTGATGAAATAGAGAAGAGATAGAAACTGACCTGAACTTTCATTCGGCGCACAAACCACTCGGTTCATAGCATCTGCCAATCTGGTGACTCACTGTTTCATTGTTGCTCACCATGGTGTGGCCTCTTAGCTATCCTCCTTTCAGAGTTTGTATGCTTGAAATGCATCAATTTTATGCTCCCACCTTATCCCAGTTATTTCTATTCCTCCACTAGAAGTAACAGAATTCATATATTCACTGGAAAGCTCCCAACTTACACTTTTATTCTTAATTCTGTGACCTTTACCTACCAGATAGTAGGGCATATATAATATGCTTAGCATCCAAATTGAACTCTTTTGTGGTAATCCTTTTCTGATAAGGAATGTAGTTCTTCTTAATCTTACTCAGCATTCCTCGTCGTGAAATTCCACCAAATGATGATCAACACTATGTTTTGTACTATTGTGCGTTCTCAATTGAGAATACCTCTTGTATTATGGTGCTTTTTTTAATCAAAGAAATTACACTTTTCTTGATAATCGAGAAATCTCCGAGGGCACGATGGACAATTAGATACTCGGAGGTAAATGATCCGCCCTTCTACTATTCATCACTTAAGTATCAGTCATTTGTCTACGACAAACCTGTGTCGTGCGGCCAATGATCAAATGCCAGGCATTCTACTATTCATGTAGTAATTGATATGGTATGGAAATTTGGACCAGAAGAAGATTTGAGACAACAACCATTTAAGCTACTTATGATTAAAATCTGATTTTCTTCAGTTATGATTTATAGACTTGTGTTATTTATAAGAAGAATGATTTGTATAAGTGCTTCTCGTGCTTACCTTCTAATTCTCTCCATTTGGCTATTTTTTTTATTTTTCTTTATGACAAGCTATTTTTACTTGAAGAGTACATGTGCATGTCTTAATTAAATGCACACAATTTATCAGGTACTGAAAAGATGGTCTTTTTATAATACTATTAAAATCTTTTTGCAAGTAATTCGGGAGATCATAAGTTGCCAGTTTCAAAAAAACGTAGTTCGTGAGATCATGCATCTTTGAATCCTTGTTATAATGGAAAAATAGTACCCTAGTTGATGATAGGTTCCTGTATTTTGTGTGTGAGAAGCTGGTTTCATACTGTGCTGATACTGAATTGAAAATTATGTGGAGGTTGCAAACATTTTTTCCTTATTTTTCCGGTTTTCATCCTTTTCTGGTTTCTATCTTCAGTGAATGATTGGTCATAATAATCTGAGTCCTACTTTTTCTACATTTGATCTGTATGTTGTTTGTCTGAATGTGCATTTACTGATCTTATCTGAAAGTGCATTTAACTTGTCAGTCGGAACTGGACTATAGTGGAGAGGACCATTCAATGTCGCCTAGACCACCGCAGAACCAACATTCTCAACCAATGCATTTTGCAAATTCAGGCTTCCCAGTGTCTTCAGGCTCAACTGGTGTAGCAACTCCAGGACATGCCGTACGATCAGATCATGATCCACAATCGAAGAATTATGTTTTCTCAAATGCTCTTTCAAGCCCTGTTCGGCAAAGCCTGCAGAATTATCAAGTTGCTCAAGGAGGTTACTTTTCAAACAACGTTCAGCCTTCAAATGGAGCAAGAAACAACGAAACAAATCTCCACCACCAAAATAGGGAGTCCAATAGCTATAACTCAGCTGATGCCTCCATGGATATGCATTCTGATAGTCCTGGTCATGATTTTACTTACTGAAGTAATCTGTAAATAGAATGTTTCGGGAGCTGCTTCTTGTCATGCTGTGTTATTCAAGCAGCAAGTTCAGGTTGATTGATTGTCGTGTGTAGCAGCTGTTGTCAGGGAGAAACCGTTATTGAATTGGCTGTTTGATTCAGAGATTAAAAGGTGCGTTCGTGTTGGCTCGTAAATCATCATTCTGTTGGCATGCACATGTGCTCTTAACGTAAAATGCAACGTGATGGGCACAATACTTGCTGAATACACTGTTGTTTCTGTTGAACTAGTTAGTTCTTTTCGGTCTTCTATGATGTTTATGGAGTATAACTTTAGTAGGGTATAAATATATATAGATATATGATTGCGCTCATTTGCTGTGACTTGTGACGTTCGATTGCATATGTTCTTTTTTTTCAAATTGACGTACTCTGCATCTTTGCCACTCTGCATCTTTGCCTCAGCTCAGACCCTTACACTCCTTTCCACGCTTGAAGGTTCATTTAGGGTGTGTCTGGTATGGAATGTGTTCCTATTTTCTCATGTTTGGTTGGTCGATATGTTTTAGAAAAAAATTTCTTCAAGAACGCAAGTTCTTGAACCTAAAAATGAGGAAAATGGCTTTCTTTATCAAAGTAGGGGAACTAAGTTGCATGAGTAACATTCCAAGTTCATTGTCTCCTTTCCACCCACTCAATGCCCCTCCAACCCTCACCCCTTGATCATCTCACGTCCACCACCCCTGAATCCCCACCCTATTCCATCTCCATAGTGTTTTGTTAGATGATATGTAAATGTCTACAAGTTTTCTCCCATTCCTTCCCCGGTGTCATTTGCTTTGGTGTTCAGGCCAAGCAAATGAATGCAACACACCTTATTGATAGTCGGTTGGATTTTGATTCCCCATCTTGTAATTTTCTCCTCCTTTATCTTTCCCGTGTATAATACAAAATTTTAAAAATGCATGAAGTAATTTTTAGTTCCATCAACTCACAGTGTTCTATTTTTGTTATATATGACCTCCCTTAATGTCTTTTATCAATCAAACACTGTTAAAGAGGAAATTGAACGAGTGATATATGAAGACAAAGGATGGTTATACACAAATTTGTTCCTCACATATCAAATGGGAAGAAGAAAAAGGAACTAGAATGATATATACCAAAATGTTTACTTAACTGAACTTTTTTTTAATATTAATAACCCCGTTTTTGAAAGAGGGTGATTTTAACACACCAAATTCAGATGTTGTGAGCTCTTATTCAAAGCGAAATCTTCCACTTCCTCTCATCACGATTCAAAATTATTTTTATTAAGTCGGCAGCAACGCTAATACGGTTAGACGTTTTGTCTTGATTTTCTTATCATATCTGAAATTATTAACTTACGGATGAGGTCCTGTTATTTCGATCCACACTATCAGTATGCCAGTCTATCACAATGGTTGGTCGATGAACAAGGCTTGACATGGACATGTCGGCACAAATCACAATTATACAAAGCTAAAGCTAGAAATGCAGATAAAAAAGGGAAATGAAAGAGGGGGGCCAAATTCCAAATTTCTATATAGGTGCTATTTGCAAAAACAAGTAGGGTCCAAGAGTAAACCACATAATCAAGTTGGTGCACCACCAAAGGAGGTGATCAGTGGATGAGGCTGTTCCTTTTTTAGTTAGAGCTCGGATCATGGATATGAAAAAATCTTTGGCACAATGAGCGCTACCTCCCAAATGAGATTCTACCCGACGCAAATTCGAATTAGTTGGACTTTAGTGTGGATACCAAACACCGGGCGGAAAACCCATAAAAAATAAATTAAGTTGGTGCTATATACAAGGTGGAATCCCATGCAACTTGTTTGCACTTTTATGTCTATGAGTCTATATATGAAAAATTGATTGATGTATGCCAATTTGGTCTTCTTGATGTTGAATTTTCTAGGACCCTTTTTTCTTAATAACATTTGTCACATGCTGTATTGCCCCACTGCTACTATTTAACTTAGATCGAAATTCTCAATCTTGAAAAAGTGTAAATGGAGACAAACTGAAAGAGATGTGGCTTTTCAATTTATTTACTGCTAAACCTATTTTTTTTTTTTTGACAAACTTTTTACACTTTTAAAATAAAATTTGCTTCCATTTCTAAAGGTAATTGAAGCCTCTTTTCAATTACAACTAAAAATATTTGTAATACTTCTTGAGAATATGCTTCTCTTTGCCTCTCGTTTCTCTAACATCCATGAACTTAAAGTGGAGTTGGTGTTCTAATGATAATTTTAATAGTTAAATAGTTGTTCACACATAGGATAAATAGACATGTACCTAATAAGATACTTCTAGTGGAAAGTGATATATGCTCATTAATAATGTTAAATTCATTCTTAATTATTATTATGTTTATGTTAACATTTCATAATATATATGTATTATTGTATTATATACTATATGCTACGTAACATTAAAAGATATATATACATATTAATGATGTTTTTGGTTAGGTGAGATCGACCGTATAAATTTTGTATTTGTCTATTATTCATATACTTTAAAATTGTTAGATTATAGAACCTATTGTAACTCACATTATTGCTATGAAAGAAACAAATTTTGAGTTTAATTCAACTTCAAAAGGCGAAAGTTAACCCATGTGGTGAGAGGAGTATCTAAGATCATATAACAAGGCCAAGACACATGATTATACTCCACATCGTGGGACTCAACATCCCCAAACGTCCACATATGTCGGGTAAATAATGAATTAGAGTGGTTCTGTCGCTATACCATTCGTTTAAAAAAAATAAATTTTAATTTTAGTTCAACCATAAAAACTAGCTCATTAGGTAAAGAAACGAATACATCCACACTCCACCAAATTCTTATTATTTCTTAGTTGAAGGTTCTATATTGATTTTTTTTCTTTCTTTTATGAATGTTATAATTAACTCCTAATTATTTGGCATGCCGACCTCTTTGATAGTCCATTATCTCTCGTCTAACTCAATTATTTGACTGTATGACTATTGTGATTTGTGATGGAGAGAGAAAGGAGGATGACACCTTCTTTTACCATCTGATGATTGAAAATAAAGTGCTTCCAGGTATACAATTATTAAAATTATTTAAGATGTATTTACGGAAGTCAGAGAACTTTAATCAACAAGTTTACGAAACCTTATTTGTTACGTGATGAAAAAGGGAGATAAAAAAAGTATGAAGTCGACATACGAATTAAGTGTCTATTTTATGTTTTTTCTATTTTTTATAAAATTTGTTTTACAACTTTTTTTATTTGTTTTAGTATATGGAATTTTTTAGCTGTCAATTAAACAAACAGTAGGGCTTTATCTAGCTTTTGACCTATTGATATACTACAACATTTGTCTCCTAAAAGTTATCAGTATCATGTACTTCATGCTATTCATTAATTAATAAACTTTGTACTACTAATTGTCAAATTAGTGAAGAAGAAGAAAAAAATAAATATCTAGAAGTACTAGGTTATTGACAAAAATATCTAAATTACTAATTAGATGGTCAATATTATTAATGATTTGATTAATCCAAAATTGTTTTCAACTTTTTCCTAGGACTTCATCCATCCTTACCTACTACTCTAAGATAATAATAATAAAAAAAATTGTTCCCTTCGGTCTTTTTTAATAAATGATTTTTTAGTCTGTTAAAAATAGTTCAAAATAAAACTCCTATGTCATTTATAAAAATTAAAATGTTTCTTTTCTCGTTTTGAACTTTGCTATGATAAATTGTGTGAGCAACTTCATGAAAAAGCCTTTCAACTATACTTCTCGAAAACAAAGACAAAAGGATGATATATATACTCAAAATGGCCACTTTAATTAATGTAATTAATCAAATTTTTAAATGTGTGACACACCTTAGAACGACATTTAAAATAGATTAGAGGGAGTATATTCTTTCATATGATTGTTGTATGATTAAAAGTAACAAATAAATAAAAAATTATTATATTACCCCTTAATATTAAAGTTATTTTACTCATCGAAAAACGGGTTGAAAATACTTCCTCCATTGAACACTTTTACTTATTCACTATAAATATTTAAATAATGACAATTTTTACTTGTCCAGTTTAAAAAATTAAGAGATAATTAATATTTCCTGCGTTCAGCAATAATTGTCCACTATACTATTTTGAAATGTCCAACAATATTTGTCTACTTTATGAAATTAATAGATAATTTTTCACTTAGTTCCTAATTTACTCTTATCATTAAATATAGTCATTTCCCTATTACATTTTTCAAGACATTATTTATTACTCCATCTATCCAATAATAGTTGTTTACTATTGACTCTGCACACTTTTTAAGAAACTATAAATCTTGAAAAATGTACTATGAAAATAACTATAATTAATGATAAGGGTAAATTAAAAACTAGGTGTAAAATTATCTATTGATTTCATAAAGTGGACAAGTACTCCCTCCGTTCCTTTTTAGATTTCACTTGCATTAAGAAACTAAGTTTTCAATTCTAGCTTTATTTAATGTTTTTTTAAGTAACTTTTCAATAAATGATAAATAAATTCATCTTTTATTTTTAATTTGTTTGTTGAGATTTCTTTTTCAAAATCAAGTTTTATAGAGTAATGAAATGGCAAGAGTAATTAACCAATACATGAAGTAATTACAATGAACATTAATTACTTAGCTTATTAGTTTTCCTAGGTGGTCAAATATGTAATTTTAAGACTAATTAACTACCAAGGGTATAGTAGGAAGAATATTGTAATTTATGCATTAATTTTATGAAATAACAAGTATTATGAACAAACTATTTATAGTAAGGATGACATATAAAAAAAATGGAGTGAGTATTGTTGGACATTTCAAAATAGTATAGTGGACAACTATTGTTAGTTAGAGGGAGTATATTCAAATGGTGACATAGTAAAATTTCCCTTCTATTTATAGTTTCGAAATGATTATAATTAACAATAAGAATAAATGGGTGTTTGGACAGACTTAAAAGTTGGTCAAATCTACTTCTAAATCAGTTTTTGACTTTTGAAAGTGTTTGACACATATAAAAAAAAATAACTTAAAATAAGTCGAAAAATGACTTAAAATAAGTTTAAATGACTTAAAACAAGTCAAAAATCAAAAGTAGGTCTTCCCCTACATTTTATTTTTTTCCCAAGTCAGTTAAGTTTGACATTTTATTTTTGACTTAAAAGTTATTTAAGTTTGACTTTTTATTTTTGACTTAAAAACTACTCCCTCTGTCCCTAATTATTTGTCTACTTTTGAATTGGCACACCTATTAAGAAAACAATTATTGACATAGTGAATTTACAATTTTACCCCTATTAATTATGAAGTAGATGAATTAAAAACTTAAGATTTTCAAAAAGTTCTACTTTTTTCAAAGTAATTAATTGAGGGTATACTAGGTAAAAAAAATTGTTCTTTCTTGATTTGTCAAAATAGACTAGTAATTAGGGACAACTACAAAAGAAAAAGTGGATAAGTAATTAGGACAGATGAAGTATTTTTTTTAAAATCAAATTAGGACAGATGAAGTATTTTTTTTAAAATCAATCTAAAAGGGCTCTAAATTTAGAAACTCAATAATTAGTTATCTCTTAATTTTTTATACTTAAAAATAAATTTATTTTTAATATAATAAACAAATAAAAATAAACCAAGGAAATACTCCTTTTGTCCTTAATTACTTGTCTATTTTTGAATTGTCACACATATTAAGAAAACTATTATTGATATAGTAAGTTTACCATTTTACCCCTATTAATTATGAAGTAGATGAATTAAAAATTTAAGATTTTTAAATTTTTTTATATTTTTTAAAGTAATTAATTGAGAATATAATATATTAAAAAAATATTTTTTCTTGATTTATCAAAATGAACCGAAGAAATTGCTTTGAAAATTTAGTGATTCTTATGTCATGCATTGAATTTTGTAAGTTGGAGAATTGATGTTGTCAAGAAGTCAGCTATGGTCAAAGCTTAGTTCTTGAGACTATGCTTGACTTTAATTTCCAATAAGATCTGTAAAATTTAGAGAACCTCATAAACTACTTTTTCTTTTTTAATTATCATATTATGCTTTTTAAAAATTAATTTGACTAATTTTAAAATTAAATTATATTATATTAATTTGATATTTTAAATAAAAAAATTGATATTTAAAAACTATAAAAGTACTATAAATTCCAATTTTTTACATATTAATATGATAAAAATACATCGTAAAATATTAGTCAAAGTTATTATTGTTTGATTCTAAAAAAAAAAACTGTGACAATTAAAGATGAACTGATATAGTACTTCACTATTTCGATATGTTAAAATAGGACAATAATGCAACATGTTATAAAAGGTAAAATTACATTTGGCATAAGTCATTTACAGCCCCTTAAAATTGTTCGTAAAATTTACTTAGACATCTTAACATGCCCATTTTCCTATTAGACACTCAAATCTTAGAAAATAAATACCTATCAAACATTTTTCTAAGACCTAGTCAAAAGAAGAAGTGTGTGAATATACATGCAACTAATGTGGCACAATAACAAATCAAATGAAGACATGTGACATTTAAATTTAAAATAATTGTATAAATAAATTTTAAAAATAAAAAAAAATCTAAATGCAAAAAAAAAAAAAAAAAATTCAACTAAAAAAAAATCCATCTTACCATCCTCACACCCACCATGCACCTGACACCACCTCAAACCTTTCATTTTCTTCTCTCACAAAAATCACCTCTTCTTCACCATTGTTATTTTTTAAATGGAGATTTTAACATATACTAAGTATGAATTTATCTCTTTTTTTCTCTTTATGTTTTCTTTTTTGTTCCTATCTCAAATTGATAGTATTTTTTCTTGTTCTTTTAAAAAAAATATGTTCATTTTGTTTTTATTTTGATTTCAAATTTACTTTATGTCTCTGTTTCGTTATGAAGCAAGAAGGGGTGTAGATCGGGGGCAGTGTGTGTGGCCTCCATATTTTTCGTCAAAAAAGTGACGGATAATCTCCATTTTTTCCGGCAAAAAAACTTAGATTATGTTCTTCATTTTTTCTGACAAAGGAAATGTAGATAGTTGACTCCATTTCTTAAAGAATTTAAGCATAAGCGAATAAGTAAATTTATAAAAAAGATTTAAGGTGGTAGATTTCGTTGTTATGAATAATTGGTGGCAGCAGGTTTGCAATTTTGAAAGAAAAAGAAGAAAGAAAGATGGTTAATTTTTTAAAAAATAAATAATGAGAAACAAAAATAAAACAAAAAAAAGTGTTGATTAAATGATTCACGTGCTTAACAAGGTGTGGATTACACTTTTTATGCCATGTGCGCACAAAGTGTCTAAATGGTTCAAATTTAAAATAGTTAAAATATTCAATAGTTGAGATGCTTAAGTGAATTATGCAGACAATTTTAAGTGGTTGTCGATGACTTAAGTTATTACATTTATATTATAAAGTCATGCTATTTTAATACATGAGTTACTCTTGTCAACCAACATAAAACACCACAGAAATGCTCCACTGCATTAATGACCCAAAAATGCTACCACTAAAATGCAGCAGAACGATATGTATTAACCACTCTTGATTAAAAGTTTTGAATTCAAATGTTAAAATAATAATCGTCTTAAAAGTAAAACTTTTTTATGCAAATCACAACCAATCACCCCCAAAATAGGTATCAGACGAAAAAATAAAGCGAAGGTGTTTTTTTAAATTGAAATTTTAATTGTGAATTTTATTAGTCGAATTTTAAAACAGGTACGATTTGATCAAAGACCAAATAATGCTCAAAGGGTTGGCTACAATTTGCTTGTTCCCTACTTTCTAAGTTTTCCCCACAATTATTCCTTTTTTCCTTTTTCGTTAATTCCAATGTCCTCAAAATCTACGGCAAAACTATTTCTTCTCTTTAATAATAGTTGTTCATTATATAATTTTAGAATATATAATAATACTTGTTCACTTTAGAAATTAATGGATAATATGGGATGGCGTACTTGATTTCTAATTTACTCTTATCATTAATTATAGTTATTTCTCTATTACATTTTTCAAGACATTAAATTTATTATTCAAAGGATGATATAATAAAATTATCATTCTATTTATAGTTTCTTTAAGACAAATATCAAATCAATAGTACACAATTATTATCGGACATGATGTAAAATTCTTTTTTTCTTCTTTTTTGCTCTCTACAAGTTTACTTCAAAGCACATGAAACGTTGTTCTCAATCTACTGTTGAAATTTCCCAGACGTGCATTTCAAGCATATAACTAATTTCTACGTCTCAAAATACCTATCAAATTTTTCATTTATATGCCCTTAAAAATTTATGGGTATTTGATTATTTTATTCATCTTTCGACTTATATTAGATGGACACTTTCTATTTTACTTGGTGATTAAGAAATCATGAATAGATTGATCAACTTTATTATTTTGCCCTTTGTTCCACTCCCTTAGTTCATTTTTACTTGTTCATCCTTATTAAATGATGTTTAGTATTATGTCTTAGAAAATAATTCGGAGAATAGGTATTTAATGCTAAAGGTAAAATATGAAAAAAATAATTGTTTTTTTTAGATATGTCAAACATGACAAGTAAAAATAAATATTTATTTTAAGAATAAGTGACAAGTAAAAGTGAATGGAGAGTATTAATTAGCTTGTTGAAAAAAGAAATTTTGAATCCTTAAAATGAATCGTCAAAGGTCATATTAATTGTAGGCGTAAAATGAGAAAAAATAATTTATTGTATCCTGATTTAATAAGTGAATAAGTAATATGAGATAAATATTTTTGATAAGATGTTCATCTAATATGAAACAGAGATAGTAATCTTTCTTCATTGAATATTGACATTTTTTTATAAGTGATAATTGAGATGTTTGCAGTCTTCAAGAACAATTACTCTACGAATAAAAGGAAAAAAATACAATATTTTTTTTTTCTGTGGCTATAAGGAAGCATAAGAGGTTGTGTGTGGGAAAACTCACACGATATATACATTGATTGCTTCATCCAAGAATTGTTCTTCTATACGTATTTCCTACTCAAACTCATTCAATTTGTTCCTCTCATTCAAACTCACCTTGTCCTTTCTATTTTCCCTATAATACTGTCATAATTATTACTACTATATATGTGTCCATTATGTTTTAGGCTTTTAAGTTATCGGCTCTTTAATTTGTTTACATAATTGTCCACATAATTCACTTAGTTAAGATGTCTAAATAAATTATGCGGACAATTAAAGGAATTGTCGATGATTTAAATCTATATTTTAATAGGCGCCACATTTTCATGTGTCTACAATAAACTATATTAGTTAGTATTATATATGATCACGATTATAAAATTAATTTGTATCTAATCATGCCAAATATTATTAATTTGATATAAATATTTATCCGTAAGTTTTTTCTTCAACAACTCTCCTCCCGACCTCCCCTCTAAGATGGATGTATTTTGCAAGTTATGGATTCATTTGAATATAACAGGTTCGGCTTAAATCTTGCATTTGTATCAAAAACTTAGCCAAAAAAATATAAAAATTGATTTGAACCAAGTAAATCAAGTAGAATTTGAATCTAGCATCCATAAAATTTAAATAGTAGATCCAACTCTACTCCCCCTATTATGCTCAAAGGGTGACAAATAGAGTTCAATCATATTGGTTATTGAGTTATATCATATTGGTTATTGAATTATATGACCTCTCATCTAAAAATTTAATATTTATGTAATTATTAGAAAATATATTTTTTTATTTAATTATATATTTAACATGATGCCGATCACATTCTTTTTCATAGGTCAAAAGCGCAATAATTTTTTTTTAAAATTTTTATAATGCAGGAAATAACATCCAATGACCTTAGAAGTTAAAAATGATTTATTTTTTATTTTTTGGGTCTTTATTTTACGGACAAACTTTCAAGATCCAACGTTGAAATTTGTTAAACTACTATAAAAAGGATGGTTAATTATAGGAAAAATCTAAATACAAGACTTATAATTTATCATATTCTCTAAAATTCTTTATCATTTGAAAAAATTATAAAAATTTTACTCTCTCTTTATTCTCACGGATACATCAATTTATGCGATATATCGGTCGGATACATCACTTTACGTGATGTATTAGGATGTTGAGTGATGTATCGGAAATCGAGATGTGATGTATCAAAATATTGAACGATGTATCTAAAATCGGGACGCGATGTATCGATATTTTGAAATGTATTCGAATTTCACTAATTTTAAGAAATTTTTATAATATAAAAAAATAAAAATAAAATATAATTAACTCCTGACACGGCATGATTTAGGTAAAACTCCCTTAATTATATCCACGGACCAAGAATAAAACATATCTAAAGAAACCCAATCTAAAGATACTACAATACAAAATTATCTGAACTCACCAGTGTCTTACATGTGATTATAATGGGGGTGGGCCAACAAGCTTTTTAGGATCCAAAGTTTTTTTAATTTTTTTTTTTTTTTTTTTACAATTATTCTTGTAATAATTTTGGGGAATTAGAGCTGATTAAGAAAAATGAATGTTAGAATATTCAGTAACTGATAAGCATGGCTCTGGAATTGTGAAACATTTAATAAAGGCTAAATTGGCACAAAAAAATTGGGACGCATAAATTAATAATGAAAATAAATTGCTTTTATTTATTGTCAAATTTATCAAATAAGAGGACATATTGTATATCACTCTCTTCTAGAATATTGTAAATATTTGTGGGAAGTAAATATGTCATTATCAAACATATTTTGGACAGGGCAAGCCAATATACGAATATTTTTTAGTATTATAAATATTTTTCAATTGAATATCGTGTCTCGTAGTTAAAAAAAAAAAAGAGGTATTATTTGAAGCTTAAAGTAGGTAGTAGGCTCAAGTAGGGTATGGACAATAATTCTAAATTGAGACTTTATATTAGTTACTACTTTTATTCATTAAAGTGCAATTTTGGAATAAAATTATGTTTGTGTTTGATTATCCTTTTATATTACTTTACTATATGATAAATAAATTTATTTGACCCACTTTTGGGCTGCACGTAATGATACAAGCATGTCTTAGTGAATTAATTAATAAATAGTAAAGTTAAGTGTATTAAATCTTTTTATAAGTTAGAGCCCTTGGGGTACTGCATGCAATCTGCAATTAAGGATATGTAATGTCTTTTTAGGACAGTCAATGAGACCATATTAGAATCGGCACAAATAACAAACAACAAATAATAAACTTGCAAAAAAAAAGAAGATCATATTGAATTGTTGTTTCACGTTTATAGTAACTTAGATCGTTATCTACTATCTTAAAATTTTTAGTCTGCTCAAATAAAATTTTTAGATCATAGTCTAAGAGGTTTATAATTTTTCAGAGAAATAAAAAGATCAACATATAAAAATAATTATTTTACAGATAACCGACGAAAATTTATATTAGAAAACACTTTTAATTTAGACTCACGAGTCTGACATAACATGATTCTTTAGTTTAGACTACCTAATATAACAAAGAAAGTGCTCACTCAAAAGACAGAGACTGTGACAGAGTTATAGCAGCTGCGAGTTATTCTGGGTTAAAAAAAAAACTAATACGATTTTATAAAATATTTTCTTACTAAAAAACACATAAAAAGGTCCTGCCGATTAGCAAGTAAAATTTATAACACGAGAGAAATGAATTCTGGCCAAAAAAATAACAAGGGATATAGAGCTACAATCTATAAATTATTATTACATTCGGCTATTTTTAATTGTGGTGATTTCTTTTTTTAGAGTCAAATTATAAGAATTTTGACTAACATTTTACGATTATTTATTAATATGTAAAAAATTACAATTTGTAGTACTTTTTGTATAGTTTTTGAATATCTAAATATTTTATTTAAAATATCAAATTAATTTAATCTAATTTAACTTTGAAAACTAATCAAATTGACTTTCAAAAAGTGCAACATAACAATTAAAAGTGAACGGAGGGAGTAAATATTAGTAAATTATATTATATATATATATAAGAATATTACTACTTCACATAATTTTTAAACACCTTTAAATATTCCTAATCGATGAATAATATAATATAGCCCGCAATAAAAGGGACTTTAATTAAAGATGACTCGAGAAGAAAAAGAAAAAAAAAAAAGAGAAGCAAAGGCAACCATAGACTACTAGAATAATAATTAATTAGATTTAATGCTTTAGTATATTTTAATTAATACTCCATTAGGTTTGGTACTTTAGTACTAGACTACTAGAATAACTTATGCTACAGATGATTTTCTCATATTTATTAGGAGAAAAGGAAAAGATATTGTCGACTTTGACAAAGGCAAAACCACAAAAGAAGAGGCAAAAGATATTGTTTTCCTTTTTTTGGGTTTGCGCCCCAATATTCGATACTTATATTGAAGTTTGACTAATTTGAATTTGCATCGGGTAGGACCCCATTTGGAGAGGTACACTCTTTATCAAAGATTTTTCTATATCCAGAACTTAAAATCGAAATTTCTAATTAAGAGAAGAACAATCTCATCTACCACACTACATAATCTAATGATAAAAAATATTATTCTCAATAGATTTAGATATTGCTATTACGATGACTCTTGAATGTATCATAGTAAATTTCACTATTCTTTTTAAATTTTGAGATTACACATAGTTTATTGTTATTATAAGTTATTAAATAATACTTACTATTGATTTTAAACCCATTGAAAATTAAGTATGACTTTAACAAAATTAGTAATTTTGATTAAAAGACTTCATTGACATAATGATGTAAAAAAACTATACACATTGTAACTTAAAAGTACATAAAGTTAGAACTCATTTTCCCCTTTAATTATGATAGGGTCTTCTGAATTCTAATGAATCATAATTTTTCTAATTTAAATATTTTTTTAATCTTATAAGTACATATGAATTAATTCTAAAGGAAATGGTAGATAATATCCACCTTCCCAACTCCACCCGTAGTATTAACCTTCTCTTGTCTTTGTCATTGAGCTTACTTTCTACATATCCTAGTGACCTAGTCAGCAATACCAACCACCAAAACAATGTGGCGCATATGGTTGTTGTCTCTTCATCATAATCAGAAGTTTCAAATTCGAGTTTTAAATATAAAAAAATATTTTTCTCAAATGAGATCTTACGCTGCGTGAATTCAAAATAATCGAACTATAATGTAAATACTGAACACCGAATAAGAAAGTCATTTCATTTTAAATTTTACAAAACACTTAAGAAATAATAAGTAATATAAATATTTTCTCAAAATTGATATTAATTATAATATATAGTCTTAGGTCTTGAAAAAATGATTTGGAGAATATTAATTCATCTTGAGGGTAAAGTAAGAAAAAATATGTTAAAAGTGATAAGTCAAATGAGAATTTATTTTTGAAATAATGGACAAGTAAAAGTGAACGACGAGAGTACTTTTAAAAGTCAATGGCTTTAAGTAACTAAATTTAAAAATAAAAAAAACAACGGATTAAAATAACTTAGTTTAGGTAATAATTTTAAAGAAAATTAGAAGTTGATTATATACAAATACAGTCTATATTTAGAGTCAACAAGTATATATTCTGTTTTAGTTACATGTTCATACTATGTTATAACATAAATTTATTATATTTCAAGTTGTTACTTGGAGATATTATTGTTAATGTAGATCAATGAGTTAAAACTATCCCCTTCCAACTTTTAAGTATAAGGTACCCCCCCCCCCCCCAAATCTAAATAATTAAAACACCCCCCCCCCCCCCCCGCCAAATTTAAATAATTAAAACACCACTGAAATAATTCATCTCATACAGAATATAGTTTTTGAATACATTCTATTTTCTTCCACGCATACACAAATATATATGATTGTACAAATAATTTAAAAAAATGATAAGATTAAAATATTGTCGGAGTACATAAAGACTTGTATTTATCATTAATAAAATTTAACTATCCTAACTATCTAGATAAGAAATAAAATCCAAAGTTATAATAATTATAAACTAATTATTAAAATGAAAAGAAAATAAATAAAGGATTTTTTACCAAGAAAAAAACAGATTAATAAGATTGAAATCGATTTAGAGGGCGATGGGTTATCTGCCATTCAATTTGTATTCTTCAACTGAATTAAGTAATTGATTTATCTAGTTTTTTTTATTAACAAAATTAATATTACTCGTAAAAACCTCTTGAATTCTTAATTACCTATTCAATAAAAAAAAAATGCTTAAACAAACTCAATTTCAAAAAATTTTAAAAATCACAATCTTTTTAATTGCCGAACAGGAGCTTAAACTAATCAAATTCGTGAAATTTCATTAACAAATTGACTTTATTATATAGTTTATTTGATTGTTTTTTATGGTCAATCAATATAAAGTATGCCACTTTTTTGGTCGTATATTTTGTGCACGCCATTTTCTTTTATTTTTTTGGTCGTATATTTTGTGTACACCAATTTTTTTTTTTTGGTATGCCACATTGATCAAAACAAGGGCAGGTTCAGTCTCAATTGGGAGTTAGGTCAATGTGAAAATTAATTCCTCATTAATGGGAGATGGCACTACTTATTTGACATATTCTAGTCAAGTTCTTTAAGTCCTCTTCCATTCAAAAAGAAAATATTTCCATTTATTTTACTTTGCCAATTTTAGTATATTAATGAATTTTTTTTCGTATTAATTAAATACTTTTTAAAGATCAAAAGCTAAATACTAATTAATATAAGTATTATAATAAAATATCAATCATAATTTTTTAAGGGGGACGTAAGATTCAAAATTAAAAATTAAAAATTAATAGAGAGAAAAAATTATATTCCAAATTTTGGGATTTCATTTCCTTTTACTAAGGAGGGAAAAAAAATGTTTTCCAATTTTTTGGTTGGTAAATTTTGAAAATATTTTTTTAGTCGTAAAACTGAGGAAAATAAATTTCATAGTTGATAGAGGAAAGTAAGTCATATTAAATGGTATAACACATTAATTAGGAAATCAAATACATTTTGAAATATAGGTGAGTGAGTAAGAGAGGACAGAGGAGAGCCATGGTAGCCACATGTATGCGAATTCATTTGAATATAATGTATTTAAAATAAATTATAACTAATTTTAATCCTAGAAATTCAAGATAATTTCAAAAAACTCAAGAAAAAACATATAATTAAATCCTAAACTAACGAAATTTGTATTATCTATCCATTTAATTATTAACGACAATAACAATTTAATGAAAGAATAAAATATCTACCAATTTTATTCTTATTTTACTTTTAGAATTTGCGCGATTTATCAAAAAGGATAATGGCGTAGCCACAAATTCCTTTGTCAACAAAAAGAAGTAAACTAAAATAATAAAAAATAAACAAATAGAAGGCAATCAAAAAGGGACCCATCGCTATCATGCGCCACAGAGTCACTATCCCCAATCTCCATTTGTTTTCTTATTTACCATTAATTTTTTTTAATTAAAGTACTATAGTAATACAAATTTTATTTTCCTAATATAAATTCAGTACTATTCACTAATCTTCAATACAAAAAGTACTCCCAATATATATATATCTGCATAAATCCATTTCTTCTTCTTTCAGCTCTTCATTTTCTCGGCGATTCTCTGCTCAGCCACACGATTCCGGCGTTTCTCCTCTTCCCGTACTGTTTTACACTCTTGTATAATCTATCAGTAGTGATCGTCGATGCATTCGCCTGTCCGGTGAACTTGTCGTTGCCTTGTTATCGCTCTCAGATCTGTGAGTATTTCTACCTTTTCCTATGCTGCTGCGGAGCGATTTTTGTATTCGGTTGTGGATTTCATACTTATTAGTGTTAATGTTGAATTTGCTTTGCTCTGTGGTGATTTCAGAGTTTTTTTTTTTTTAGATCTTTGAGTGTGTGACTGAGAGGTTTACAGTGCTAGTCTTTATTGTTACTTGTTTTTGTATAGATTTGTTTTGCATTGAAGATTTTTGTTAAAGCATAACTGGTGTATTTTTATTTTTATTTGTTTTTTTAAAATTTATATTGAAGCACAAAATAGGTGGTTCATTGACGGTTTGAATCTGTTTTCATTTGGTGAGAGCTTAGTTTCATGTTTTTGTTAATCCTTTAACTTTTTTTTTATTGTTGATCTTTTTTAGAGTGTTCTGCCAGTGATCTAGTGTTCAATGCAGTGTTGACTTTATAGTCCGCCTATTTTGACTTCGATTTGACATGCGTTGTAGCATATGTTGAAGAATTGTAAATTAATTAACTTGATTGAGAATAGTTAATTATAATCTTTTTGACAGTTATGTAGTATTCTGCATTCTTACTGCGTGGAATAGGGAATGGAAATAATTAATTAAGGAAACTAGTCAAAGAAAAAAGTAGTACAATCAGGAGCACTCATTCTAGACTCTAGAGCCTTTTGTCTATTGTGCATATATTTTTTCTTTGGCGATTTGGCAGTAAAAAATTACTGCTCTGTTTCTTTTATATGACTCTATTTGACTTAGTAGGGAGCTTAAGAAGTTAATTTGACTCATGTGTTGTATTAGTCAATCTTGAAGAAATAAAGTAATTGTTAAGAAAGTTTAAAAGTCAAATATCACCTCAAAGTATAAAATAGTATGGACATGAATTCTTGCCCAGGGCTTAGTTCAAGTAGCAAAGGCTGAGGGACTTATGAGTTGTAACCTGTTTGGCCAAGCTTATTTTTTTGTCAAAAGTGTTTATTTTTTAAAAGTAATGTGTTTGGCCAAACTTTCAGGAGAAAATAAGTGTTTCTGAGGAGTAGCACAAGCTGTTTTTCAGAAGCTAGCTAAGAAGTAGTTTTTCCCCAAAAACACTGCTTTTGAAAAATACACTCGAGAAGCACTTTTAAAAAGTTTTGTCAAATACTAATTGTTGCTCAAAAGTGCTTTTTAAATTTATTGGTCAAACACAGAATGCTTCTGGTAGTATTTTTTTGAAAAAGCACATTTAAAATAAACTCTTTTAAAAAATAAATCTATTTTAGATGCTTGGCTAAACAGGCTATTATTTTGCACATTCTAGCTCTGCATCATGTGATCTAAGGCTGGTATTTAAGTGGAGAAGGATGTACCCTTTTGTCCGAGTTTCGAAGGCTGTAATTGGTAAGGGTTGGCTGTGGACGTATTTCTTGGTCTAAAGTAATTCTTGATGGCTATAGAAGTTGTATAGAAATGGTATGACGTCAAACATTTTGAGTCATTGCAAAAATGGAACTAGTGTAAAATGAACTGAAAAAGGAGTACTAGATCCTTATATGTGTTACAGAAATGAGTTTTTGTAATAAAATAATTGTGTTCTCTGTTTTCCTTTTTTTCCATGTTTGTAATATTTCATATGCTGCTAGTCTGACAAGCAGTTATCGGCAATGTGAAGCAGGTGCTTGAAGTTCCCCCCTAAAGGTTGAAGTAGCTCTAGACAAAAGCATTTGCATGTCGACCTGATGAGCAGAACTGATGTTATTTGCAGTAGAAGGAGGAGGTTTCTTCTCGTCTTCAGCTTCTGGATATAGCAAGGGCCTGACCCTTCTACTCTTGAGTCAGAAGAACGAAGAGAAGCCCATGAGAGTTGCACCGTGGAACCAGTACCAGTTGGTGGACCAAGAAACTGATTCTGATCTCCAGCTGGCTTCCGGGAAGAACAGGCTTGTCCGCGGGTGCGGCTCCTTTGTATGCTTTGGTCGCGCTGCCGCTGGACTTGAGAGCCCATCTCCCCTTAAAGTCGGTCCTACCCAACAGCCAGAATTCTTTCCCAGATGTCCCGCTTCAGACAAGGGCAACGATCAGCCGCAATGTGTTAATATTGTAGAAGACAGTTATATTTCACCAAAGCTTGCTCTTAAGAGTAGCCTAAAAAAACCAGTAAATAGTGTTTCCATTTCTGGTGGTAATGAACATGATACAATTTCTGAAAAGGTTGATGATGCCCCCAACCCTGTGGAGAAAAGGAAAGTGCAGTGGACCGACACAACCGGAGGAGAACTTTTTGAGATACGGGAATTTGAGCCTAGGTATGAGCTCCATTTCTTCATCTTTAATCTGGTGTTTGTTTCTTGCTGTTTCGCATTTAAACTTTTTTACCAACTACTAATTACATCCAACTTAAATGGTTTTAGTGATTTCGGTTCAAAATAATATCGTTGTGGCTGTTAAAAGAACTAGACTATTTATGTCAGATGGGGATTTAGTCATATCCTGAAACAAATAGCTCCCTTAAAAAATTCTCGAAATGTCTTGATTAAGGCTTGCATGCTTAGTTCCATGGTTTTTCAACTTAATGTTGTGTGCCTTGACTGATAGGCATGTATTTTGATGGTAGAACCAAAGGTTTTCGTTAATGTCTCTGACATCTTCCGCAGGTGGCAACATGTCTTTGTATTGTTCTTGTGAACTTCAGCTTCAAGGCACAAGATACATTTGATAAGACTGTTGTAGGTCCTTCCATTTGTAGCTTTATGAAGTAAAATAGTCCATGATGCTGCAAACTGCTTATCATTTTCCAGAAGTCTTCTTCTTGTCCTTACATTATCTATTTCCATGCTTAAAATTTCTCTAAACAGTTTGTGGTAGAAACATGAGGTGCTAGAGATAATAATTTTTATGTGAACATGCAGAGTATATGCCCTTAAATATCTAGATGCCATATTTGCAGTTTAGCAACTCGAAATTGCTTTTCTGCAATTTGCATATCCTTTGCTAATTGTGATTATTGCATCTTTTCAAGCTAGTATCTTAAAAGTCTAAGGAGTGTTCCATCTGAAAAACAATGTTTCCTTAGGGTGTAACCATATCAATGCTTAGGATAGCACCTGAATCGTTTTTTTTTTTTTTTTTTTGCAAGACATTTTTGTAAGTATTTTATTTTGTAATTTATTATTAGTTGGGAGTTCCTCATTTGAGATTGATGTGTTGTTGATTGATTGGGTTATGAAGCTGCCTTTAATCATCTAAGATTTCACATATGCGAGAAACTTTCTAGAGAAGAGAACAGATTCCTTCATGATATCGACTTGGTTTCTGTTATTTCCATGGATACTCAAATTCCTCTGAAAGCAAAGTGATGGAACAGAAGAGATTTTGGCTAGAGAAATAAAAAATTGTATCTAGTTGTCAACTATGTGAAAAACCTGAGATTAAGGGGAGATACTGAAAGAGGTAAACATGTAGTTTTCAGTTGGAACAGTAAAAAAGTTAGGATTTATTCAACATAAGGTGAGGTGGTTAGAAAAGGAGTTTCAAGCTGGTTTCATCATTTGAAGCATAAGATCAGAGTTATTCATTTGTACTACTATATATTGTAGTATCTCCAAACTCCAGTGTCTGGGTTTGTCAGATTTTTAGGTATTTTATATCTTATTTGGTTGGGGGTGAAGACTACTTTTCCTCCTTATCCTCACAGTTTTGGGTTAACTATCTGGTGTTTTTGTTCCATTAAGAACTATGCTGATGCCCTCAAATATGCAGTGTGAAACAACTCCAACGGGCTTGACTATTGGTGTTCCAATTTCATGTCAAAAGTGGTGTGTAAATAGCCCAAACATATTAGGGGCAGCATATAGTATTTATCAGTTTGACAAAAATATTTCGTGAATTAGAATTTTGTTTGATTCTCCCCTAGCATCTTGAATCTCTTTAGGACATCTGAATTGATTTCAACTTTTTTCTTCTTCTTTTGATTAGTACAGTTGCTTGCAAATTTTCAAGACGAAGGTAAAGCTAAAGAGAATATTAGTTTATAAATTTTCAAGACATGGTAAAGCTAAATAGAATATTAGCCTATAAATATGGGGATCATCTGAATTTGCACATATTCAATGAGTTCATTTTACCTAAAAATTCATAAAGAGTAGAAACTTTGGTCTGAGGCCTGTAATTTTCATATCAAACACTTCTACATCTTTGTACAAGCATGCCTGTGTAGTTTTCCCTGAAATATTGTGTGTTATATGTTGATCCCTTGTCTGGTGAAAAGTCACCTGCTTTCCTATAATTAGGTTGCCAGCTTCTTAATTTTGCATTAATACATTTTACATCACTCATCAGTCAAGTGACCCTTTATATACTGATTCTTTCGTTGTTCCAAGCATGCAAGTCTTTTTTGCTTACTTTCATGTACTTGTGATTGCAGCGATGATGGTGAATCAGATGATGAGCTTGAGAGTGGGAATGAAAGAACATGTTCTTGCAAGATAATGTAATTTTAGCTCCTTGTAGAAGGTTTCGTGGGCTGATTGTCATTTAGGAAGGCGACAATCAAGGTGCTGCAGATATTTTTATGGGGAAAGTTGGTTTTGTGACATGCCTGGCTCAACTATCATTCGGGGCAATTGAAATTTGAGGCTGTATTAGGTAGTGTGGCCACATTGATCATGGGCTTTTCTGGTTTTGGCTGACTAATCTATTGTCTATATTCAAATTCTTGGATGACATTTTTGTTTCTCTGGGGTCTGCTTGTCCATTGTTTTCATATTTACATATTTCATCTTTTTTTTTCAAAATCTTCTTGTTTAAAAGATTTCTCGTCTTCTTTTCCTCCCAGACAGGATGAATCAAATATGGACATATAAATTTGTAGGAAGCTTGTGCATCTTCATATATAGTATTATAGATGTATACAGTAAATGTTTAAGCACCGAAGTTTGCTAGAACTTGTATATTCATGTATATTAGCTGTAAAAGCAGGATGCCTAACCTTTAATGAGCAATAACATACATTATCAATTAGTGGCGGAGACATGATTTTTATCAATCATTCGTGTTAATTGTTGGGGGAGGAAGCACTACAACTAAAGTTTGATATGATAATAAATAATAAAAATAATTGGACACGAGAATTTTACGTGGAAACCCCTCAAGTAGATAGCGGGGAAAAACCACGGGGTAGAAGGAATTTTACTATGATAATATGGGAGTACACTGCTCTCAAATACAAGGAGAAAAAACAACAATAATCACTTTTCTCTCGTAAAAGGAACAACTCACTAAAGAAGACACTCAAGACTATAATATTTATCTTGGTATATAACTCTCTTTTGTGTTCTTACTCTTTTGGATTGAATTTCTGTGTGATAATCTAAATGAGGGCAAGAGGCCCTCTATTTGTAGAAAATTGAAAACGCGTAAAAGGATTTTACACGTTTTCTGCAATTTGCAGATCTTTTTCAAAGTTGCTACTCTTTTTTTTTTTTTAAAAAAAAGGAGCAGCCCTTTTTGACATTACATTCTCCCACTTGAAGATTGAATTGAAAATCAATTAAGTTTTCACACCATCCTTTCTACCAATTACTGCAATGTTATGTTTTTGCTAGGCCAATAGAAGATCGACACCATATAAACTTGTTACTGTTGATTGGCTTCGTAAGCATATATGTTAGGTTGTCATTAGTGTGAATTTTCTGAATATCCACACTGCCTTCTTCTACTTTCTCACGAACAAAGTGATACCGAACTCGTATGTGTTTTGTCCTTGAGTGAAATGCTGGATTCTTTCCAAGATGCAAAACGCTCTGACTATCACAAAACAGAGCAACCTTCTCTTGTTTGTGCCCGAGCTCCTCCAGTAACATCTGCATCCATATTGCCTCTTGGCTAGCTTGTGTAGCTGCTACGTATTCTGCTTCCGTCGTAGATGTAGCCACGATAGATTGCAGTTTTGAAACCCAGCTTACAGCTCCTCCAGCAAGAGTAAACACATAACCTGTGGTGGACTTGCTTTTATCAAGATCACCTGCATAATCTGAATCAATATAACCTTTAACAGTAAAGTCTGATCCTCCATAACACATTGCAACATCTTAGGTACCCTTGATATATCTCAGGATCCTCTTAACAGTATTCCAATGCTCTCTACTAGGATTAGCCATGTATCGACTAACCACAACCACTGCTTGTATAATGTCTGGTCTTGTACATACCATGACGAACATTAAACTTCCCACTGCTGATGCATACAGTACTCGAGACATCTCTATCCTCTCTGCTTCATTGCTAGGACTCATACTTGAGGATAACTTGAAATTAATAGGAAGTGGGGTAGAAATTGACTTACAGTCTTGCATCTTGAAGCGTTGCAAGATTTTCTTCAAGTAGTTCTTTTGAGAAAGCCAAATCTTCCCATTTTTTCTGTCTCGGTGAATTTGCATCCCTAGAATCTTGTTTATTGGTCCTAAGTCCTTCATTTCAAACTCCCTAGCCAACTGTGCCTTTAAATTTGTGAGACGATCTTTGTTGGGGCCTGCTACCAACATGTCATCAACATACAACAGCAAAATAACAAAATCGTCATCACCAAATCTTTTGTAATAAACACAAGGATCTGAACTATGTATGTTGTATCCAAGGCTTATAATGAAGGAATCAAATCTCTTATACCAACATCTCAGCGCCTGTTTGAGACCGTATAGAGATTTGTTCAACCTGCAAACCATGTTCTCTTTTCCATGTTCTTCAAAACCTTCTGGTTGAAGCATATAAATTTCTTCTTCAAGCTCTCCGTGAAGAAATGCAGTTTTGACATCTAACTGCTCCAAGTACAAGTCAAATGTAGCACATATCGCCAGGACCACTCCAATTGTTGTGAGTCGAACCACCAGAGAAATATCTCATTGAAGTCTATACCTTCTTTCTGAGCGAATCTTTTCACCACCAATCTTGCACGATACTTCTCTACTTAATCATTACCATTGCGTTTGATCTTGTAGACCCATTTGTTTTCAATGGCCTTCCTTCCTTGTGGTAATAGAACAAGATCCCATGTTTTATTTTTATGAAGAGCTTCAATTTCTTCTTGCATTGCCTCCATCCACAGAGATGATTCTTGGCCTTTCATAGCCTCGTGAAAAGTTGAAGGCTCTCTATCTTCTATTAATAAACAGTATTCAACATTGCTTTCCATAGAATAATTTGAGTGCCAAGTTGGTTCTCTTCTCTCCCTAGTTGACCGTCAAACTTGTGGGGTTTCGATCTCAGCTTGCTCTTGCTTTTCGTGCTCTAGTGTTGCTTCAGAGGAAACTGGAACTTCTTTTATTTCTTCAACTTCAACTGTAGTAGTCTTTGATTTTTCTTTCGAAGTGCTACCTTCTTTTGCTTGTATCTTATTTCCAACAAATACAACATCCCTGCTGATTACCACCTTGCGGGCAGTGGGATCCCACAAGCGATACCCCTTGACTCCATCAGCATACCCTAAGAAAATGCATTCCTTGAATTTCGGATTCAACTTCGATTTTTTTTGGGTGTTGTACATAACATAAGTAGGACTTCTGAATATATGTAAGCGAGAATAATCAGCTGGTTTTCCTGTCCACATCTCCATTGGCATTTTCAGATCAATTGCGGTTGATGGTGACCGATTGATCACATAACAGGCGGTTTTGACTGCTTCTGCCCAGAATGGTTTTTCCAACCTTGCAGTTGCCAACATAGCTCTTGTCCGTTCCAACAAGGTTCTATTCATCCACTCTGTTACTCCATTTTGTTGTGGAGTATATGCCACCGTGAACTGCCTTTTAATACCTTCTTGTTTATAGAAGTTATCAAATTCTTCACCAGTGTATTCTCCTCCATTATCTGTCCTCAAACACTTGATCCTTTTCTCAGATTCAAGTTCCACCCGCGCTTTGAACTCTTTGAAAACTGGAAAAACATCTGCCTTTCTCTTGATTGGATACACCCAACTTCTCCTGGAGTAATTAATGGCAAAGAGAGTATATACTTTAATAGCATTCATTTTCGCATTAATTGTACATTTTCTATAATTTTTATGAAAGTATGTTTCTGCGTTTTATATGCTTATTTTATCAATTAATAAAATATTTAAAATTAAATAGTCACGAGGCTTAAGCCTTAAGCCTCCTCCCTTGTCCAATGGCCAGGTAAATTATTGTTTATTTTGTCTTTAAGCAAACCTCTCATTTTTCCTAATTTTAGTTTTTAAAACGTTTGAGTTTGAGCTTAGAAATAGAGAAAATCAGGTTAAAAATGTTCTCAAAATGAATTTTAAGCCTGTAACACGTAATTCAATTATAATCAAGCTACTAATCATTGAAAGATAAAATTAAAAAAAGATATTTTTCCCTAGATTTCTGTTGGGGAGTATAGCTTCCACGTGATCTATTCCAATATCCATCACCAATTTGCAATAGCCAATAATTATTGTACTCCCACTCCCACCGTCTCAGTTTATAACTTATTTTTTTCTAGTTTGTCCAAAAAAAAATGATATATTTTTATGTATCAATTTATATAATTTATATTTTTTTAGTCTGAAATAACATATTTTTATATTAAGTAATAATTTTACTTTAAAATTTTCATTTTATCTTGAATAAAATAATTTATAGCCATATAAATTTCTATCATTCATTTTAGATCATAATTTTTAAAATCTTCATTTTTTTCTTAAATTTCGTGTTGAATTAAATTATCTTACATAAAATGGGACGAAGAGAATAGTATAGTAGCGCACCAACAATATATGTCGGTAGTTTTATTTTTGTCTAAAATGGAAAAACCATATTATATAATTACTAGTAAAATATCTGTTTTATTTATTCTTGGTCACATCTTTTTCTCGTTAGAAATAAAAAGGAAGCCATGGAAGTGAAAGGAAGCTCTGACAGTTCTCTTTCCAACCAAAGGTTCAACTTCAAAATTCTTAACATTACTAGTGCATCATTGGTATCAGCATTTACTTCTTTTTTCTTAATTTTGATAAGACGATTGTGTTTTACTTTTATTTTTTCTTGAGTGCACCGTATATCAAAAACTACCTCTTTTATCTCTTAAAGATGGGT
Organism: Solanum bulbocastanum; assembly: GCA_037074985.1. Classification (NCBI taxonomy): domain Eukaryota; kingdom Viridiplantae; phylum Streptophyta; class Magnoliopsida; order Solanales; family Solanaceae; genus Solanum; species Solanum bulbocastanum. The sequence continues at coordinate 52,105,120 of CM073600.1, read as the reverse complement.
AAGATCTACATATACTCTGCTATCTTCAAACTTTATTTGCGGATAATATACTAAATATATTATTCTTACTCATGTTTTGGTTCATTTGTTATACGGAGATTGTTATTCAATAGTAGGTTGGTTTTATAAAATGCAATCACTTTGTTTTCACGTTAGAATTGTTTGATGTCTTTTCTTTTGAATGAATTATTTTGGTTTAGTTGTTATATATTCAGTATTAGGTTGGTTGATTAGTAAAATTACATGCATTTTCCTAATAAAATTTATTTTGGTTGCAAAACTTAGGAGCCATTGTTATATTGTGTGGTGGAATTTGAGTCTTTTTTTGGGTTTTCTAGAATTCGATCTGATAACTCTTCTTTTCATTTTATATATATATATATATATATATTTGGATGTGATGCTGTGGATGAGACTGCTTCTTTCTTGATCAGCGGTTTCGATCTCTCGGATTTGAGCCTGGTATAGAAAAGTCCTTGGTAGAGACTGCTCCCCAAACGGAGTCTATGAGGCGCGAATCTGAAATAGTCGGGCTCCAATGTAGGTATCGGACACCAGATGAAAATCAAACAAAGAAAACTTAGATTTAAAATAAACCATGTGTGTCCGCACATTATCGTTTACATCAATAAGTTCAACAAATTATCTACTACTCCTACAATATAAAATTTTATTTGAACACTAAAACTATGTAAATAATTTTTTAATTACAGTGTATTTCAACTTGCTGTAACAAATAATTTTTCTTATTTATTTTAGATTTGTTGATCTCACTTTTTATGGCAATTGCTTGTAAAGTGTAGTTATCCTTTTAGGTGATATAATTATAAAAGTTTCATCCGTGTATATTAGTTAAACTCAAGAGATCAAGTTAATCGCAAGCTGAATTCAACATCATAGATAAAATAAAGGCAGAATACATTGACAATCACTTAAACTTGTTGGTAAATATCATTCTGATTGAGCTCGTGAACACACGATGAAATTTATTGACACTTGAGACTCAAATTTTTGTATGTGTTGGAAAGGTTTTAACTTAATATATATATATATCACAGGCTATTGGGAAGAGTTGCCTTAGTTACTGGAGGTGCAAGTGGTATAGGAGAGAGCATTGTACGCTTGTTTCACAAACATGGCGCGAAAGTATGCATTGTTGATATTCAAGATGAACTTGGACAACGCGTTTGTGAATCCCTTGGTGATGAAGAGAGCGCGTTTTTCATCCATTGTGATGTTACTTCAGAAACTGATGTTAGTAATGCTGTTGATTTTGCTGTAGAGAAATTTGGCACACTTGATATAATGGTTAACAATGCTGGATTAACAGGGACGCCATGTTCAAATATCCTCGATTATGATCTCTCTGTCTTCGATAATGTGCTTGATGTGAACGTTAGAGGTGTTTTCCTAGGAATGAAACATGCTGCTCGTATAATGATTCCACGAAAAAGAGGATCAATTGTGTCTTTGGGCAGTGTAACAGGGTCTATTGGTGGCCTCGGACCTCATGCTTATACAGCTTCTAAGTTTGCTGTTTTGGGACTAACGCAAAACGTTGCAGCTGAGATGGGGAAACATGGTATACGTGTGAATTGTGTTTCACCTTACGCGGTTGCAACTGGATTGGGACTGAGTCACTTGCCCCCTGAACAAAGGAATGATGATGCTATCGCGGATTTTAACTCTTTTTTTGGCAAGTTCGCGAACCTGCAGGGCGTGGATTTGATGGCTCAGGATGTTGCTAATGCTGTGTTGTTCTTAGCCAGCGATGAAGCAAGGTACATAAGTGGGCTCAATCTTAAAGTTGATGGTGGTTTCTCAAGTGTAAATCACTCTCTTAAGGTGTTTACATAAGTACTATATATTTATCAGAATTTTATAATTAGAATAAATCTATGAGATTGTAATCTTGCAAAAACTTTTGAACTATTAAGTCTGTGACTTTCATCAATTCAAATAAAACTTATGTATTTGTTCATCATGTAACGTCTCTCGTTTCTATCTCTTTTAAATGGGTTGGGTTAGTCCACATGAACGACCCACAATGATGACCAGAAAATACAACACAGGCAAAGCTAGTGTACAATTTTACACCCAAAAACTAAGGTTCATCTATTTATGTGTATCTTTTGTTGTAGTGTTGCAATTAGTAAATTTGATGTCAATGTTAGTCTCGAAATGATTGTCTTCTTTCATGGAAGTGTGTTAAAATATGTTAAGTGATTTATCGTCATCGTCAAATGATACGTCCATTTGAAAGCCAATCCTACGATTAAAGTTAATTAAGATTACGAATCGAGGGAGTTAGAATTTTGAGGGTATGAATTTTAAATTTTTTAAAAAGTAATTCATCATGAATTTTATATAATTTATTTATACATATTAAGTAATTTTTTTTAACCCAAATACAAAACTTATGAAACCAACACTAGTGAATTCAACTGATCCACTGCAACAAAAATAACTTTTAGACATATTAATAAAGAGTGCTAAAGTCTTTACTGACATTAGTTAGGTGTCAGTAGATCCAATGTCACTAAAGCCTTTAGGGATATATACAAAGAATACTAATTACCGCTAAAAATAAATATTTAACGGCAATTGCTAATTAATTGCCGCTAAAGATCATTTTTGATATAGTGTGAATCCACAAACAATATTAATTTAGCTCTCACGAAAATTTGTATGGGAACATTTTGACATTGGCTTGATTAACACATTTATCAAGTTTGAGAAATTGTACTTTTTTTATTTTTAAATAAATGACGTTTCTTTTATTTTGTTTCTAAATAAGTGATGTTTAGATATTTAAATTAATATTGTTCTTTCAATTTTATCCTTATTTAAATAAAGATAGTTTTATTTTTGGGGCTTTTTCATAATCTAAAAATAAGTGAATTGTTCAAAGTTCAAGTCATATGTTTTAACTTTTCTCCATTTGTGTCCTTCATTTACATTTTTGAGGCGATAAGTTCATGAGAGTTAATCGCTCATATTTATGATTTTACTTTGAATTATTTTTATTTTTTTGAAGAATACTTTGACAATAACTAAAATGACAAAAATGACAAGTGATGTTTAATTTATGTCCTAATTTTTTTTCTTAATAGGTGTTCGTTGTCTTATGAATTCACTTACTATGGAATAAAGAGATAAGTTAGTAAAAACATTGTTTGTGTCTTAGGAGTGAATAGTTTTTCTTCTGGGGTATGACCAAACTAAACACATCAATTTTAGGAACAAAAGTAGAAGAATCAATTTTACTGGTCTGTCCCTAATTATTTGTCCACTTTTTTTTTTTAGTTGTCTCTAATTACTTGTCCATTTTGATAAATAAAAAAAGGACAAAAAAATTCTCTATTATACCTCAATTTATTACTTTGAAAAATGTAGAACTTCTTGAAAATCTTAAGTTTTTAATTCATTAACTTCATAATTAATAGGGATAAAATGGTAAACTCAGTATATCAATTATTATTTTCTTAATAAATGTATTAATTCAAAAGTGGACAAGTAATTAGGGACAAAGGAAATACTAAATTAGTCTTATTAATTATGCTAGGAAAAGCTAAGTTTGACAACCAGTACTTAATGAAACAAAATAATATTTCTTTCACTTTTACTTGTGTACTATTTCAATTGTTGATTTTCATTTTTACTGTTACTAACTCCCCCCATACCTTAATCTTGAGGATTCACCGGAGAAACCAAAGAAAAAGAAGACAAAAAAGAGTAAAGAGGGAAACACTATTTTTCTTTTTTTTTTTGTTTGTTTGTTCAGTGGTAACCACTCCAATTTGACCTTTCTCTAATATGTTCACAGGTGTTGTTCAAAATTCTCATCTACATTTTCTTATATTTGTGATCAATATATGTTATGTGTGGTATCATCATTATGATTCTCCAATGTTTTTCTACAACTCCCAATCCCCTAAAAGGATAATAAGGGAATGTGAAATCAAATAACGTGACACTTATTCTTTGAATGATTTGGTGTACTAAGATTTCCATTGGGATGTTAATAAAGGTGTACTGCCATTTTAGGTTTTTGAGAATTATTTCAATAGTTAGTGTAAAATTGTAGCGTAAATAACGTGACACTTAAATAAGACTTCTTCTCTATGGCTATTACTTTCTACACTAACGTAGTATTATTTTGCACTTCTCTCTAGATACTAAGGTGAAGACTCTCTCAAAACTTGTTGCGGGGGCAGTACTAGATTTATAGATTACATTTCATTAGTTAATTCACTCGCTTCATTTTTAGGAAATAGTGTATGCTTCAACCTTAGACATCTTCCAGTCAATATAGGAAGAGATTTATGTGTATTTGATCTCTTTAGTTAAACAATTAAGACTTTATTTGCATTGTTGAGCAATAGAATCTTAATTTTCTATAACTTTTAGCTTCTTTTGAGGTTGTACTTATATACTTGCTAGCATTTTGACTGTCGTTATTCTTTTGTCATATAAATAAGAAAGCAAAATCATGCTCTCTTACCAAGTGATAGTAAATTAAGATTATTCATGTGTTTGCTTATATATGATGTACAATTACTTATAATATTTTCTGGGCAATGTAAATCTGCAAATGAGAAAGGGTTAAGAAATAAATTCATTTATGGCTTTTGTTAAGTAGACAATAGAATTCTTCGGAGCGCATGCTGAGGCTGCTAAGTGATTTTATTCCTATATGACTTTCAGAGGTAATCTGAACCTCTCTTGTGAGTGCAGAATGTTGTGTACTATCACATTGTCTAACTCTTATATTTCTTAGCATTAACTAATTAGTCCTTTATATGTCATGACAATTTACTTTCGATATAAACATGATCTGTTTTACCTTTAGATGTTCTATTTTGATATAATCAGTGCATCAAAACTAATTAAGTGCAACTTTTTTTGCAAGGAAAATACGTTCCTAATTAGAATTTTGAAAATACAATATTACTGACAATTCTTTTAAGAAGGACAAGATTGGCTTCTAGGCTTCTGGCGTTACTTCTAAAGATTACTTCTTTTACTGAATTAAAGATTACGCTTTACACATTAGTTCCGCGAAAGATATTAATATCTATAGATAGGACAACACTATGGTATCAAGGTATTTTCTTTTTGATTGCATGATTTTTAAGCTCTGCTGAATATGATGAACAAAAGTAGATAGAACCTGTAGTAACCATTCCATTGCTGCTGACTTATATTGTAGTGACTGTACGTTAGGAGCTTTCATATGGTTTAGAAAAATAAGTTTGGTGATACTATTACTTCTCATGTTGATGTCGTTTCAGCAACACAACAACATCTATACTGTTAGAATATATGACAATATATTCTGACAATGTTAGAATATATGACAATATATTATGACAGATTGTATATATTTAGTTTATATATATAGATAGGCATATATTTAGTTTATATATATAGATAGGTAGTTTCCTTACTTATATCTTGTAATATGTGTATATATACTACGGATGAAGAATGAAATAAATCAAGGATTAATCTCTTTCATGGTATCAGCTGTCTAGGGCTCTCTTTCATATACAAATTATTTGAGAAAATCGAATGAATTCTCATAAACAGAAGGATGACAGCTTCATGAAGGTTATTGTGTGCGAATAGGAAGTTTTTAGTGATCTCAGCTAGGTGGCTAACATGTGTTCAACTGGAGATTTTCAGTGCTCTTACTTGAAATAGCTAAGTAGCTAACATGTTTTCCATTTTTGTTTCTCTATGTCGTAATTTTCTGTTAATTTTGGATATAAATTGACAAATAAAAGAAGGCTAGAGGAGGATGGGAGCTGAGGATTCACCGGAGAAACCAAAGAAAAAGAACACAAAAAAGAGTAAAGAGGGAAACACTATCTTTGTTCAAAAATGTATTGTTGCCTCAAGAATTTATATCTTTTTCATAGTAATATCTGTGATTAAGTGACTGTAGTATAGAAGACACTCCAATTAATTTGGGATTGTGGAAAAATTGATTGATTAAACCCGTTTAATTAAATACAAGTATTAACTTTATATCCAATCTTTTAGAGATTTTTTTTCAACTATCTTTTGAATGTTTGATTAAAATATTTACATCCTGAGCTACTTTAGTTTTCAAGCTTCTTGGCGATTTTGTAGCTGTAGATCTGGGAATGACCGGAGTCACCAGCGCACCTTGGGGCTTGGAGAGAATCATTTAATTACGACTGGTATGATATTAGCTACATCAAAGTTAAGGACTCCGCCGAGAAGTTCGCCGTGGTTCAGTTCGGTGTTTGTCCTTTCCAGTAGGACTCTCACAAGCAATCTTTTATCACCCATCTGTAAGTCTTTGCTCATCATTCTGGTGTTTGGTCACTGAAGAATACAGAGAATCCCACTCAGCTAATTTAGAATTGATCTTCTAATGTTTCTCTGAAGGATACATGATAGATAAGTATGGTTTACTTCAATTAATTTGGGTTTGATGCTTAGTTAATTGATTAATTGATGTCATTTGTCCATGTTAATTCTTTATGGACAAAGAAATTAATTTTTTTCTATGATAAAGTGAAGTACCATTTTTTTGTCGAAAAACATTCATTCGCAAGGAACCTTTATCTTAGAGTCTTGATGAGAACACTGACGCACACATTAACTGTAATGTCAAAAGGGCTAAATGTAATGTCAAAAAGGGCTGCTCCTTTTTGAAAAAAAAGGAGTAGCAACTTTGAAACGGAATTGCAACTTTCTACAAATTGCAGAAAACACGTAAAAGAAAATGCGTTTTCAATTTCCTATAAATAGAGGGCCTCTTGCCCTCATTTAGATCATCACATAGAAATTCAATCCAAAAGAGTAAGAACACAAAGAGAGGTATATACCAAGATAAATATTATAGTCTTAAGTGTCCTCTTTAGTGAGTTGTTCCTTTTACAAAAGAGAAGTGTTTATTGTTGTTTTCTCCTTGTATTTGAGAGCAATGTACTCCCATATTATCATAGTTAAATCCTTCTACCCCGTGATTTTTCCCCTCTATTTGTTTGAGGGGTTTCCACGTAAAATTCTCGTGTCCAATTATTTTTATTATTTATTATCATATCAAACTTTAGTTGTGGTGCTTCCTCCCCCCAACATTAAGCAAGGCAAAACACTCAACATGCTTTTACCCTCGCTTCAGGGCTTGAGGCGCCTTTGACAATACTGGGAGACCCATTTGCATTATTTCTGGTGGAACCTATTTGCCTAAGTAGGAATCTCAAGTGAGCATTTCACTTCTTGAGAAGACAATGTTTGTTTCTTTGCTTTTCATGAGATACAAATTATCACCTATTGAGCAGCAACCTATTTGTTTTGACTTAGAGATGTTACATAATGCATTGTCTATGTGAGTTTTTTTAGAATTGTAACATATCTGCAATTTCAATAACAATTTCGCTTTATTTGGGGTGTTCAATTTATGTAATTTTGTTATTTTTGAAGCTTCTCCCCCTATAACTCTCTTGATATATAACTCAACTCTACTTTCAATCATATAAGCACATAGTTTATGTTTATGCGGTTTTTGATTTATATTCCTTCCTTTGCTATTTTTTCCCCTTTTTTCCTTGTCATTTTCATCGCCAAAATTTGAAAATGTAAAATGTTGGAAAAGCACAGGCCATGCCCATCTAGTATTAATATATGTGCTTAGTAGTTGTGAGTAAAAACAATTTGTCATGTATAGATTTCGTTGTTGATGTATATATACACATATCTAAATACACTTGGAATTAAATTAATGTTCTTGATTTTGACATATCAAATTCTTATTAATTTTTAAAAACAACATGACTTTGTTACATTTCCGTATATTGATTCATGTTGAAAAGTAAATTTCGTTAATTAATATTGTTTGTAATTGTGTGTTTTGGGTTATATATATATAAAATACTATTTTCTTGTTGGTACTTATGAATGCCAACAACAATAATAACATATTCAATCAAATTTCACTAGTGGGGTTTGGTAGTGGGGTTTGGAGGGGGTAAAATGTATGCAGATCTTGTCACTACCTTGTGAAGATAGATAAACTGTTTTCAAAAGACCCTCAACTTACAATCAACAAATTAATCCAAATACAAAAAAGAATAAAACATAATTTTGCATTTAACTTAAAGAGTTGAATGAGAAAACATGGTCCATAAGTAATTCAAAACAAGCAACAAAAACCATAAAAGTTTAACTAAATATTATGAAATTCAAAATAAGCAACAAAAATCATAAAACATTCCACAAATGACCCCTTCTTGCTAGCCACTCAACGTTTGCTTTGATTAGGCTCCGGGATGATAACTGTGGAGAATCCTGTCCTAGTTGGGTACCCAAACTCTGCATTCATTCATACAAAAATAAAAATATGTCACTAATAAATTATGACTTATTAGTTATTATACATACAAATCTTTTGAAAATTAAAATTTGATGAAATATATAAAAACAAGTGAAATAAAAACAATTAAAAATAAAATAAAAACAAAACACTTACTTCAGCACGAGATGATGATCCATAAGAAAGTCTTGGCCTTTGCCCAGGTGGATGGTAATCCTGTGTTCATTTTTTTAACATAAAAAAAAATAAAATAAAATTATATTATTATTTAAAAATTTGTCTTAAAATATAACATTCTAGGATAGAAAAATAATAATATCTATATATATAGCTTCGTAAAAAATTTCTTACGATTTGTACCACAAAATTAGTATTGACAGTTTATCGCTATCGTTATATATTTTAAATTGTTATATGTTAAAGTTTTAATCCAATTAAATTTAGACATACTGGAAAATTTAATTTATGATTACAAGCATCACTTACGCAAGACAAATATATAAAATAAATGTATACATAATAAAAGAGATTGTGTTCCAAAAAAAAAAATAAACATACCTCTGCAGTTAAGTATTGGCTTTGGGCAAAATTGAGTTGAGATGATTGATTGATTATAGGCCTGTCAATTAAAAGAATACGAGTTTATGAAATTATTATTTGAGTATTCACTAAAGAAAAATATCAACAATGAAATTCTGCCACTAAATAATATTAATATAAATGTGTTGTTAATTTAATTTAACAACAAATTGTTAAGTTATTAGTGTTGTTAGATACAAACTGTTTAGCATTATCTACTAATATATCTACCTTGGTGCATACAATATTCCGTGTGACATATTCCTCCAATGATTTTGTAAGAGTAAATTTTCTTGTGGATTTATAACCTACACACATGAATGTTCAAAATAGTAATTTATAATTATATAATTAAATTCAGATAAAATATTCATGACTCAGTTAAGTATTTAAAAAGACAATAATTACCTCAGGTTGAAAATTTGAAAATGATGAACCAAAAGTAATTTGTTGTTGTTGTTGCATACGACGATTAGCCAACACAAATGAAATTGATGATTCAACTTCATCAATAGTTAAGTCAACATTATCATCTACTGTGATTCCAGAAGATTCACTTGATGACATTTTTTTCAAAAAATTTCTGTATAATAAATCAAAAGTTAAGAAATTTTAAAAAACTAATCATGATATCAAGGAATTTTTTTTAAAAAAACACACAGATATGAAAGTTTTTATATTCAACACAAGATATTAATGTAGAAAATTGAGTACTTAATATTATGTTTGTGATATTACTAAAATTTTGTGCCTTGAAAATCTATGTTAGATTATTTCCATAAATCGAAAAAATTAAAATAATCATTCAATAAAAAGTTAGATTTATGTTTCTTGCAGATAATATTTGGACATATATATAATTGTTCCAAACAAAAAAATCATTACTTCTACTTGAGTCATTTAATTATTTAAATTATAATAAATTTAAAATACTATCATGATCTAACTTTTGTTTATTGATATAAAAATTTTTAATTTGAATAAAAATTATTTGAATATAAAAAAGGGAAAAGAATAGAAAGATAAAAGAAAGGATGATATACAAAAAAGGATAAATTCGTAGATTTTTAGGTTTAATAAAAAAAAATTAATGATTGTTTTCACAGCTATCTTAGATCACAAATAGAACTGTCCCAACATTTTTATTTTTTTAAAAAATTGTAGCTATATGGACTTAATAAAATATGATATGTACTAATAAAATTGATCTACGTTTTAAAAACATAATTGATATGTGTAAAAACCTTTTAGAAAAAATCCAAAATAAATAAATAAAACTTTATAAAACAAAATAAAGAGAACCACCTTAATTTCTTTATAGACTCTCTTTGAAAGTGATTAACTTTATACTATGATAGAATTAAGTACTAATTTTTTTTTCTTTTTTTCAAATAGTTTATATGTTGTGATGTAACATTTTAAATGGTATAATCAAATAAATAAAAGAAAATAGATCCGAATAGACTTTTTAGAGCTCGCATTATAAATTGTAACAGATATAGAAAAAATGAAAGGAGAAAAGTATGTTGGAATCATAAATTTTAATAAATAATTAAAAATAACAATGTATTTACATAAATTAAGGAGTTATAATCTATATATAATTTTAAGTTGAACTAGGTCAAAGACGTCAAGTAATAATCAGTTCCAATGCAAACTTACATAAGAAAAGAAAATAGAATGTTAGAAAATATATACTAAGATGAATCAAACAAAGAATTATATCAAAATCTAAAAATTAGACACAAGTACTAATTTATTTTATGAAGAGGTTTTATCCATACAAAGATCATTAAAAATTTGATTTTCAAGACAATTATATATATATATATATATATATATAGTTTTGTGCGTACAAAATTGAAATTCATTCTCTACTTCTTTATAGAATTTATAAATTTTACAAGATAGTTCTTCTATAAAATCTGAGAGTGAGCTACACAAATAAAATGAAGAATGAAAATAGATTTTTTTTAATTTTTTGCTAGAGTATATATGTACAGTAAAAAGATAACTAGAAAGTACCCTTGAATCTTGAAATATGATGAAGAAATGAGGGGAAAATATGTCTATATTTATAGTGTGAAAAATGATATACAAAATACTATCCATAAAATTAAAATTCTCTTACCAAATATATTATGGAAAGAAGAAAAGAATAAGGGCAAATAAATTTAATGTAATAGATTGAAGTTATCCAATTTTTTTCTTGGTCAACTTCTTATATAATTTCAAATCACTCACTGAATATATAAGGAAAATAAGTTAAATAAAAGAATTATAATATTAAATAAAAAATAACCCTAAATTTAGAAAAAAGAAATTACATAAGTATTTCAATTAAAGTAAAAAATTTATAGAAGACAAATAATATAATATTTATAATTATGGTATATACACTAGATATTAAACTTAAACTTCGAAGGCAATATATTAACACTCTCGTGAATTATAATATATAACGTAGTTTAATAAGTAACAGAAAAAACAATATAAATGATATAAATCATGATATACAAATTACTATCAATGAAATTAAAATTTTCTTACCAATTGTATTATGGCAAGAAGAAAAGAATAAGAAGAAATAAATTTAATTTAATAGATTGAGGCAATCTAATTTTTTTTTTGGTCAACTTCTTACATAATTTCAAATCACTCACATATATATAAAGAAAATCAGTTAAATAAAAGAATTATAATATGAAATAAAAAATAACCATATAAATTTAGAAGAAAAAAATACAGATGTATTTCAAATATGATCACATTCAGAACAGTAGAGAGAAGTACCAATATTTCTTTCGGTATAATATATAAACATGATCCTTAACTTGGTGTCAATTGGTTAGGACCTTTAACTTTGGATGTGCATAAGTAGGCACTTAAACTTGTATAAAATTGAACAAATAGACACATTCGTCCTACATGGCACCCTACATGACATTTTGTGTCCTACGTGGTGTCCTATGTGTATTTGCCATGTAGAACAAGTGTGTCTACTTGTTCAATTTTATACAAATTTAAGTGTCTATTTGTGTACACTCAAAGCTAAGTTAGAGGGCATAGTTATCCGTTAAAGCAAAGTTAAGTGTCATAATGGCAGGGATAACTACTTTGTACTTGCAAGTGTTAACACGGTTAGATGAGTTACTAAGCTTGTAGTGCAGTAGTGTGACTGTTTCACCCTTAATCAAAGGTCTCGGATTTGAGCCTGACTATGAAGAAAATTCTATTCGAGCATCATTTCCGAATGGGCCTTGCAATACGCGATTTGAATTTAGTTGGAACTCCAATACAGACTCCTAACACCAAATAAATAAATAAAATCTCAATGGCCCTTTATATGGGTTGAGCTTGAGTGAGTATAATTGGATGTTTCACTTACGCACTCAGAGGGACCGAACTTGCTTAAATTAAACCCATCGAGTAGCTTAGATTTTGTTATCCTTATTAATTGATGTTCAGTATTAGATTTTAATCAGAGACTCCACAATAACTTTGGCAGTCCGATGTATATTCCAAATACTTACGTACACAAAATCACCATTAATTACTTATTTTTTAAATTATTTTTACGACTTTAAACATCAGATCAACTAATAGGAATAGTGTGGTAAAATAGTCATGTCAATTATTTTTTTTTTAGTGAATGTGTTAAGTTCAAATAGAACAAGTAAAAGTTAATAAATGAAATAAATCTCTCTTGATTTGCTAAAATAGATGACTTGAAACAAAAAAATTATTTTTAGTATAAGAGATACGTACAAAGGAAACAGAGGGAGTAATAATTATCACTCCATTTTTTAATTTATATGAGATGTTTAAATAGGTAAGATGTTTCAATGATATATTTGTATTATTTCCTGAAGATTAAAAATAGTACGAATATAATATTTGGGTCCAATTCTTAAATTTAATACTATAAATGATTTCGTAATTTTAATTTCTAGAGTACTTCTTTGAAGTCTATTAGATTAAAGATTTGATTGTCTAATTAAACTGCAAATGAAAATCTAAGCATATACTTTGATTAATGAGGTTATGGATAATTCAAATTTGAATTTGTTTATAGGTTTGACAATATTGACCTACGGTTGACTTTGATTTTTATCTTTTTTTTTTTTTTTTGTTTTCCTGGTCTCAAAATATGACAAAAGGATTCTTTCCCCCTCTTGACTGAATAATATCCTTCCCACAGTAATAATTTTTTTCTTGTTTCACGCGTATTCACATTAAAATTCAATTATTTTAAATTCGCACCATATGGGATCCCACAAGTAATAATTTCACCGTATTTGAAAGGAAGCAAATCCATCTTGTCTTAGTGATTTTAAGTTTCTACAACTTTAGATGTGTGGGTTTACATAAATATGTGCTAGTTCGTGCATGTCTACAAGTACAATATATTAATATGTGCTTGGTATTTGTCATGCATAAATATCGTTGTTGATGTATATATATATACATACCTAAAATAACACTTGGAATTAAATTAAATTTATTGATTATGACATATCAAATGCTTATTAATTGTTTAAAAACGAAATGACTTTAATTTGTTATATGTACGTTATTGATTCAGGTTGAAAAGTAAATTTCGTTAATCATTGTTTGTGATTGGTGTTGACTTATAAACCTAAATATATACTTTCTACGTCTCTATTTATTTGTCAAATACTTTATCTGTCTAATAATAATTATCCACTATACTATTTTGAGATGTCTAATAATATTTGTCCACTTTATGAAATCAATCAATAATTTTACACTTAGTTCCTAATTTACCGTTATCATTAATTATTGTCATTTCTCTATTATATTTTTCAAGACGTTGTATTTATTATATCTAAAGGGTGATGTAGTAAAATTACCATTTTATTTATAGTTTCTTAAAAAATGTGCAAAGTCAATAATGGACAAGTATTGTTGGACAAAGGAAGTATTTCCTAATTTTATGTCCCTTTTTACTTGTCATTTTTGACAAATGAAGGAGGGGCGATTCTTTTCTTCCTATAATATCCTCAATTTATTGACATTGAGTTATTGTCTTTGAAAAATATAATGAATAAATATGTTTAAGACTATAACAGAAATAAAATGATGAATTCACTATACCAATTATTATTTTCTTAATAGGCGTGTCAACTTAAAATTTAACGAGTAAAAAGGAACAGAGGAAGTATATATGGAATTGCTCGATCACAAGTTTATTTCTTACCCTTAGATTGTGAATGTATGACTTATATCCTCACTCAATTCAAAATGAATCTAATACTTTGTTCAATACTATTTTCTTGTAGCTACTTATTTTTGGAGAATAATAACAATAACAATAATAATATATCCACTTAAATTTCATAGGTGGAGTTTAGAGAGGGTTGAATACATGCATACTTTATCACTATTTTATGAAGATAGAAAGGCTGTTTTCGAACCGTCGATTCAAGTTCAGCAAATCTAACCAAATCCAAGTACAAGAAGGAGATGGTAAAGAAAATATTGCTTTATGAGGCAGAAAAGATGCACCATAAAATGAAACTTTCTCCTAAATCTCATATACCCATATGAGGTGTTCTTATAATATCATGAGTCATTACATAATTAAAATCATAAAAATAAAAAGTCTTTATTTTTTTAAAATTTTATGATGAAATTAATCTATTTTCTAATATCAAAGACGAGCAATTATATATAAACACATAATTTTATTTTTAAACATATACTTGCATATCAACCCACATATATATATTTTTCCTTATTGTTGTGATGGATTTGATAATAAACAATCACTATATGAGATAATTTATATATCATATAACAATGATAAATATATTACGAAACACTATTTTGCATAACTTAAAAGAGTTTGAATGAGAAAACATGGTCCATAAATAATTCAAAACAAACAACAAAAATCATAAAAGTTTAACTAAATATTATGAAATTCAAAACATGCAACAAAAGCCATAAAACATTCCACAAATGACCCTGGCCTTCCTCCTTGCCATTCAACGTTTGCTTTGATTAGGCTTCGGGATGATAACTAAAAGTAAACATAAAAAGTGCAATTAGCATAAATATTAAAATTATAAAATATTACTATATTACTCCTTCGAAAATAGAATAAGAATAAAATAAAAAATAACTTGAATTAGTTAAGATCACACGCAAGTGAGGATCCATTAGATCTCTAGCATCATAGGATGGATCATACAAGTTATTTGTAATAAGCCTGTGTTTCAAGTCACCAAAAAATAATTATTTTTATATTCAAATTATTTTTCATGCCTAAGAATGTAATTTATGAGTATGATTTAACAAATGTCCCTTTTTATGCTTTCAGTTGAATATTACATTTGCTATTTTTGAATTTGTGCAAATATTATTCTTGAAACTAATAAAACATATTATTTACAAAATTTTAAATCATTATCTATCATTTTTAATAAGATTTTTTTTATTAGAATAATAGAATTTTTTGATTATCGCGTAAAAGATCTATGAATTGTAAAAAAAAAAAAATATCAGAAGAAGAAAAGGAAAGAACATTTTTTTTAATGTGTAGTTACATTATTTTATGTTTTTACTTTTTTTTTTAGTTTATCATATTATAAAAAGAATATTACCTAGGAATCTGTGGAGAGTCTTGGTTTGGTTGGTACCCAAATTTGCATCTCCCTGAGCAATTTCCTGCATTCATTCATAAAAAAAATGAAAATATGTCACTAATACATTGTAACTTATTATACATACAAATCTTTTGAAAAATAAAATTTGATGAAATATATATAAGCAAATGAAATAAAAATAATTAAAAATAAAATAAAGACAAAGCACATACTCCAGCACGAGAAGATGATCCATAAGAAAGTCTTGGTCTTTTTGCCCACGTGGATAGTAAGCCTGCGCTCATTTTTTAACATTAACTTTTTTTTTAAAAAAAAAAGTAAAAAAATCATATTACTATTTTAAGAATTTGTCTTAAAAATAACATTCCAGGATAGAAAAAATAAATAATAATATTGGCAATTTATCCATATAGTTATATATAGCAAAAAATTTAAATTGATATACGTTAAAGTTTTAATCTAATTAAATTTAAATATATAAGAAAAATCAAATTCATGATTAGGAGCATCACTCAAGCAAGACAACATTTAAAATAAATGTATAAATAATAAAAGAAATAGTGTTCCGAAAAAAGAAAAAAAAAACATACCTCTGTAGATAAATTTTGGCTTTGAGCAAAATTGAGTTGAGATGGTTGATTAATTATAGGTCTGTCAATTAAATGAATATGAGTTTATAAAATTATTATTTGTATATTCACTAAAAAAAACATTAACAATGAAATTATGCCAACAATATAAATTTGTTGCTAATTTAATTTAGCAATAAATTATCAAATTATCTTGTTAGATACAGTTTAGCGTTATCTACTATTCTTTTTTATAGTAATTATTTGACATCATAAATGAAATAAGTCATGTGTATATCCACCTTGGTACATGGGGATATTGATGGACATATTCCTCGAATGATTTTGTCGTAGATTTATAACCTACACATGAATGCTCAAAATAATTATATAATTAATTCAGATAAAATATATATGACTCAGTTAAGTATTTGAAAAGACAATAATTTATATTCATTAATAATAAAAGTAAAGAATGAACAAATTATTACCTCAGGTTGAAAAGTTAAAAACTCTGAAGCAAAAGGAAGTAGTTGTTGCATACAATGATTAGCAAACACAATTGCAGTTGATGATTCAACTTCACCAATTTAAGTCAACATTATCATCTACTGTGATTCCACAAGATTCACTTAACGACATTGTTTCAAAAAATATCTGTATAATAAATCAAAAGTTAAGAAATTAAAAAAATTAATTATAATATCATGCAATTTAATTATCGTATTTATAGAAACCTACAAATGTTACAACACATAGTACAACTTGTGATAAACATATCTTACATAAATAAACAGAGATTGTTTTAGTAATATGCTACTTTAAAAAATATGTTAGGGTCCAGATAATAAAAAAAATAATCAAGGAAAAATTTAAAAAGTCACACAGATATGAAAGTTTTTATATTCAACCCAAGATATTAATGTAGAAAATTGAGTACTTAAAGTATTTATTATGTTGGTGTTATTACTAAAATTTTGTGCCTTGAAATCTATGTTAGGTTATTTCCATAAATCGAAAAAATTAAAATAATCACTCAATTTTAGCTTTATGTTTCCTGCAGATAATATTTGGTCATATATATAATTGTTCCAAACGAAAAAATCATTACTTCTACTTGAGTCATTTAATTATTTAAATTATAATTAATTTTAAAATACAGTTATGATCTAACTTTTTTCAATTAATATTAATATTATTCAATTTGAATAAAAAATGGTTTGAATATATAAAAAGGAAAAGAATAGAAAGATAAAAGAAAAAATGATATAGAAAAAACGATAAATTTGTCGATTTTTAGACCTAATAAAAACAATTAATGCCTTTTTTCTTCACAGCAATCTTAGATCACAAACAGATCTGTCCCAACATTTCTTCTTCTTTTTTTTTTTTTAATAAAGAATTGTATATTTAAGGACTTAATAAAATATGATGTGTCCAAATAAAATTGATCTACATTTTACAAAACATAATTGATATGTATAAACACTTTTATAAACAATCTAAAACAAATAAATAAAAATTTTATGAAACAGAATAAAGAGAATCACTGTAATTTCTTTATAGGCTCTCTTTGAAAGTGATTAACTATATAAAAATTTAAAAAGTTTCTTATTTTATGATATTTTAAATCTTAACAGACCTGTGATACAAGAGATAAACTAAAGCAAGTAACTAGAATTATAAATTTTAACTATGATAGAATTAAGCACTAACATTTTGTTTCTCTTTTCAAATAGTTTATATGTTGTGATATAACATTTCAAATTGTATAATAAAAAAAAAGAGTAAATAGAAACGAATAGACTTCTTAAAGCTCGCATTATAAATTGTAACATATATCGAAAACAAATGAAAGGAGAAAAGTATGTTTGAATCATAAATTTTAATAAATAATTAAAAAAATGCATTGACATAAATTAAAGATTTATAATCTATATATAATTTTAAGTTGAACAGGTCAAATACCTCCAAGTATCAATCAATTCCAATGCAATCTACATAAAGAGAAAAAAAGAATGTTAGAAAATATATATTAAGATGAATCAAAACAAAGAATAACAAAAACTAAAAATTAAGATATAAGTATTAATTTATTTTATGAAAAAGTTTTATCCACACAAAGATCATTAAAAATTTGATTTTCAAGACAGTGATATATATATATACGCGCGCAAAATTGAAATTCTTTCTCTACTTCTTTATAGAATTTACAAATATACAAGATAGTTTTTCTATGAGATCTTAAAGTGAACTATAAAAAAAAATGAAGAATGAAAAGAGAATGTTTTCTTTTTTGCTAGAGTATATATGTACAGTAAAAAGATAACTTGAGAAAGTACCCTTGAATCTTGAAATATGATGAAGAAATGAGGAGAAAATATGTCTATATTTATAGTGCGAAAAATGATATACAAAATACTATCCATAAAATTAAATTTCTCTTGCCAATTATATTATGGAAAGAAGAAAAGAATAAGGGGAAATAAATTTAATATAATAGATTGAAGTAGTCCAATTTTTTTCCTTGGTCAACTTCTTACATAATTTCAAATCACTTACAGATATATAAGGAAAATAAGTTAAATAAAAGAATTATAATATTAAACAAAAATAACCCTAATTTTAGAAAAAAGAAAATACATACGTAATTCAAATAAAGTAAAAAAATTATAGAAGACAAATCAATATAATATTTATGATTATGCCATATATGCTACATTGTATTGAACTTAAACTTCGAAGGCTATATATTAACACTCTCAAAAATTATAATATATAATGTAGTTTAATAAGTAACGAAAAAGACGATGTAAATAATATAGATCATGATATACAAAATACTATTCATAACATTGAAATTTTCTTACCAATTATATTATGGCAAGAAGAAAAGAATAAGGAGAAATAAATTTAATTTAATAGAATAAGGTAATCTAATTTTTTTGGTCAACTTCTTTATAATTACAAATCACTCACAGATATATAAAGAAAATAACTTAAATAAAAGAATTATAATATGAAATAAAGAATAACCCTATAAATTTTGAGAAAAAATAAATACAAAAGTATTTCAAATAAAGTAAAGAAATTATAGAAGATAAATCGATATAATGCTTGAAATTATGGTATATACACTAAACTTAAAGTTCAAAGGCATAATTATACTATATAACGTAGTTTAATAATAAATGAAAAAACAATATAAATAATATAGATTATGATATACAAAATGCTATACATAAAATTAAAATTTTCTTACCAATTATATTATGGCAAGAAGAAAATATTGACGTTTCAAATAAAATCTTTTACGCCAAGTTTGATATTAAAAATTCTAGTCACCTGAATTTACTTTCGAAGAGTCTTACAAACTCCTTAACATCTTAGGAATAAGATTAACAAACTCTCTTACACGATCCACCAAATCTCTGAAATTGTCCTAAACATCACCTTTTGCCCTACACCTCACCTTACTCATATTTTATTCAAGTCTAGTTTAACCTAAAATTTTTAACTCTTCAAATCAAAAAATTTCTAACTCATATTTTTGAGGCGGATCGTTACAATTAAACTATCACAATAACTTAACAAATATATTAAATTACATTTTTATTTATATATCCCAGTCAGTTACAAAAGCCATCCATCTTGGGGATCTAGACACCTCACTGTGGCCCATCCCATCCATGTGACTCTAGATGGATTATTGTGTTCTTCTCGTTTTTATGTGAATCAGTGAATATAAAATATTTCATTTGAATAATTTATTTATTTATTTTTTTAGTTCATTATTTTTTAATTTTATTTTTTATAAAGTATTTAAGATTATGAAATTAAAAAAAAAATTTTTAATTGAACAATAAACTTCTAAAATTCATTTTACTTCTTTAAACTCCAAACTAAGATACGTCACACAATTGGGGGAATAGTATTTTAACAGTGGACATCTCCACTGCTTCTTCTTTTATAGAAAAAAAGGAACTTTATTGCCATGGCTGATACTTCTCTTCCTATCCAAAGGTATTGCTGCAATTACTTATAATTCAATTTTGCTTCTTGTTTTTTTGTGTATTTTTTTTGTAAAAATAAAAATTGGGGTTAGGGGAAAGGGAATTATAAGGTGGCAAATAGAGCTTAACTAATACAGTAAAAGAGCTATTAAGATTTGTATTTTGTTATTTTAGGGAAAAATTTGGTAGGATAGGTTTTATTGGCATTGACATTTGTGAGCCTTTACTTTTGTCTTTAAAATTATGTTTTCCTTAGTAAGGTTTTTAATTGAGAATGAATTTTGATTGAAAAATTACCAAACCTAGAGACTGATTACTCAGAGTGTAAAGTTTCTTCATATATATATTTTCTTTTTTCTGAATGTTTCTTAATCATTTCATTTTTTAAGATTTAATTTGATAACCCTATGTTTACCTTTTGTAAATGATTCTTTTTTAATAAGTTTGGAATGATTTGTTCGAAAATACACCAATTTGATGTCATTGCAAACATTATGGATTTACATCAAAACTTCCAAAGAATCCACCTAGTTGTGACCATATAATTTTGTATCAATAATACAAAGGCATAATATATATAAACGAACACTTAAATTTGGTTTCAGTTGTGAAGTAAGCATTCTAACTTGGAGAGTGCATGTATAGACACCTCAACTTTGTCTCAACTGGCAACTAAATATCCCAACTTGGACACTCGATATTGACGTTTGTAAGTTGGAGTGTTCAATTGGCACCGTAGGGATGAGTTGAGGTGTCTAGATGTAAGTTGGAGTACTTATTTGCCAGTTGAGGCCAAGCTTTATGATGACAAGGGAATTGGCTATCCTTTAGGTGTAGACAGAGTAAGCCTCGCTCCTGTGCAATTCCTTTTGTCGCAGGTAAGGAGTTTCGAACTTGTGACCTCCATTATGGAAGTCCCAAGCCAACCATCCGAGCCACCCCAAAAGGTTTGAGACCAAGTTTGAGTGTCTGTTTATATAGTATGCCTAATACGAATGCCATAAATAGGAGCAACTGATTCTCCATAGTGGACTTCCTCTTTGATGGGTAAACTAAAAAATGTGATAACTTTTTTTGAAGTATCAACAAGTAAAGAATGCTGGGAAAACTTGCAGTCAAAAGAGTAAACATGTTGTTCTCTAAGGAAATCAACAATGGCCAAACCATCATTTACATCTCTAGGGGCCTTGTTGCACCAAATCCTAGTGTGTAATTGTGCTTAAGATTAATCCCCCCTATGTCAGCTCGATCTGCTTGTTTGCTCTGATTAGGATCATCAAAACATCCTGAAAGATGTATAGAGTCTTCTATGCTCTAAAATAATCCGTTGTTCCTCTCCTTCCGAGTGGACCACCGGATTGTAGCTAGAGTTGTGCACCAACATGGGTATGAAGCTCTGTTTAGATTCTTCCTGTGCCATCCTAGAAGGAACCGAAGAGTAAACTTAAACATGCACCCTTTTATATTACCCAGGATGTTGAAGACCATGTCCCAAATTTGAGAAGTAAACTTGCAATGAAGAAAAAAATGATTCTCCATAGTGGACTCTCCAAAAACATACAACATGTTGTCTATGGAATGTGGTATTGTCCTTTTTGATGTTAAACTTACAAATGAGATAAAAAGGAGACTCTAATTTTCCATACTGGACTTTCTACCTCTTTAAAGATTTTTCCTATCATTTCTTTCTAAAGCATCCAAAAACTGCACAGAGAAGAAGTATTATACAAATCCATTTCTTTAGCGTCCACTTCTTCACAGTACAAGTCGACAGTGTTCTGAAACATTCTAGGTAGCACCCATGCCATTTCAGACATAGAGTACACTAAGGATTGGCGGAACTTCAAAGCAGTGTATGATCCATGTCCTCACCAGTTGTGGTTCACATACAGCACAAACTGGCTACCTGTCTGTCTTCTCTTTCTCAAGTTGTGTGCCATTAGCATAGAACTCCTACATGCATATCTCATGAAGACATTAGGTGCTTTTATCTGAAATATGGACCTACACGTGGGCCTAGAATCACTGATATCAATTGAACAATCAGAGTGTGGCTTAGCCGATAACCTCTTAATTGGATGAACCTCTCCAAACACTCTGTTCCATAACTAGTTTAAAATATCTTCGCAATATTCATCAATATGGTCCCATCTCCTGTCTAAGATAAGTCATCTAATGGATATCTTAATATGACATCATCTTGTCGAAGAAGTTCAGCTACTTGGACCTCCTTATGCATTGTAATCTGCAGCAAGCAAGGAAGCTCATAATTCAGGCTTGATCGTCAACCCCACATATTCAACAACAGATGTGTACCAATTCCATTAGCATTGTAAGACCAGCATTTCTTGAGAGCTCATTCCATCGCTTCATGATTCCTTTCTGTAAAGGTCGTCCTTTAATGGTCACGACATACTTGCAGAAGCATTCCTATTGCTGATATACATATCTGGCGAGGATCACCATCTTCCGTAGAGAATTCTCTTTGCAACCAGACCTCCCCAAGATGAACTTATTGCAGATGAGAAATGTGCTAGTGTTCCAGCCTCTCCCCTCGGCTAGAGCTTTCGTTATTCCAGTCCACGAGATGGTATCTCCTTCCCCCTCTACCCTTCCCATAAGAATCCTCACAATATTTTCTTGATTCTCTTAGTGTATAAGGTAGGTATAATGAATAAAAATGTAAATTTAGTCTGTATACTCAGACATAATAATCTAATTAGGATGATTTATCCTTTTCTTCACTAATACTGGATCGTAGACCGCTCAGTCTTCCTTCTATTTTCACCACCAAGGTCCTATATTCTACATCTTTAATCTTTCTTCTAAAAGCAAGTACAATTATTTAGTTGGGAGATACTCCATCCTGTACCTATGAGGTATGTGTTGTACGAGAAGCTGCAGCAGCGACAATGATTCCCGTACTGATGCATAATGATATACTCCATCTTCTAGTCTGAGTTAATTCCAGATACATAACAACAAAGATTTGCACCTTCCCATCTGGAATTAACTCAGACTTTTTCGTATTGATGTGTAACCAAAAGCTGCCTTAAAGCACACCAAGGTTTTGTACAAGCCACCATGTATTATCTTGTCTGCAGTTCACAGAAGATCAATGTGGTATGTGCAATCAAGAAGTGTGATATGGACACTTACCTTAATGTTTCAAAAAAGAAAAAGAAAAAAAAAAAGAGGTGTGCTATCGTCACATCGTCCCTTGCTCCTCTCTTTAGCTCAAACCCAATTAGGTAAGGTCTGATCCTTCTTACTTGTACACTCCTTTTGAGGTTTTCTACTATCAAGAAAAGTCTGCATGCACATTGCCTGGGTGGTTATATTTTTAATTAATTTAGCTATCCACCATGGATACACTGCTTAATGCACCTTTTATGATGTAACTGTGAAACAAATTACTATACTTTTCCTCTGTTTCTTCTAGTGGTATGGTGCTAAAAAGATAGACTTAGAAACAGGATTAGTTTTGACCTTTCAATGCAGTTTTCCTTTCTTTCTAGCATCTGAGTTTCTGGACTAGAAAATGTGTGTCGTTCTCATTTTTTAGTCAATTCTCACCATTGGTTGGAATAGCATATTCTCGAATGAAATTACTAAGTTATGCATTCGTTATACCAATATTTTGATACAAATGGATCGGAAAATGCATTTATATAATCTCAAGCTGGTTTAGATTTGTGTAAGGTACTCACCACTGGTTTTGTACCTATATCATATTTCCCTCTCTTGTTTTTCTCCGAAATCCCATGAAATGAAATTCTTCAACTTCTTCATTACTTGTTCTTTGACTGTGGCTTGGGAACAGACTATGTCTCTGGAGAAAAAAATGATTCAATGGATGATCAAATGTAAATGAACTTGGGAATCATGATAGCACATGGAGAACCCAAAGTACTTCCTCTGATAAGTCAGATATTAACAGATTTTGTCGAACAATGATGTTTGGAGATATATCCTATCTGATTTGTTCTATTTCACTATTGATGGTTAGAGATAAAGTTACCTGAAGGCTGAATTTGCTATCACAGAGGAAAGAAAATAGATACTCTAGGTATCTTAATGATATGGCAATAACTTTGATGACATGGAAATACATAGTTTAAATTTTCAAGTTTCAAAAGATATTTATCTCAATAAGATTCTAGACATACTCTAATCCTTTTACAGTAAAACTCTCCAAATTGATAATTTATTATTGTTCTACACAACCTTTAGCATATCTACTGTCGAGGTCTAAATCTCTTACTGTTTTCCCTGAGATATACACCCTTCTTACTGATCACTAGGTCACACCCTTGGATGCGGTTTTATCTCATATTAGTGTACTTCAGTAATCAAACTACTTGCAAAAGTTGTACTATTAGCTCAAGCACAACTTTTGTCTCTCATTATTTTGTCCTTTTGGTCGTAAACAACACTGAGCGTAAGAGGTGTCATCCTTTTCCCTCTCCCCAAAATTTTTGCTCTAATTCCAATCCTTCCTCCCCTTCTCCCCCAAATGTGAATAATGTGTTTAAGTTATAAACTATTTCCTGCTCAACCATTAAGATGCTGACTGGAACATAAGAGTTCTCACTCTTCTCTCAGTCTCTTGTTAGGAATGTTGAAGATTTAAATCCTTCCTTTGACAGGGAAATGCTTTTCTTTTTTTCATTATAAGAGAACTCTCTTTCGATGAAGCTATCACCATGCACTTAAAGTTATCTTTTTTTTTCCCGGAAATTCACTCGACCATTCATCTGATATATCAGGTTATTGGGAAAAGTTGCTTTAGTCACTGGAGGGGCAACTGGCATAGGAGAGAGCATAGTACGTCTATTTCATAAGCATGGTGCAAAAGTATGCATTGCTGATATTCGAGATGAAGTTGGACAGCATGTTTGTGAGACCCTTGGTAATGACCAGAATGCGTGTTTTATCCACTGTGATGTGACTGTAGAAGCTGATATTAGTAATGCAGTTGATTTTACCGTTCAAAAGTTTGGTACACTTGACGTAATGGTTAATAATGCCGGGTTGTCTGGGCCCCCTATTCGAGATATCCGTGACTATGAACTTTCTGTGTTTGAGAATGTGCTTGACGTGAACTTGAAAGGTGCTTTCCTTGGAATGAAGCATGCTGCTCGCATAATGATACCACTAAAGAAGGGAGCAATAGTATCTCTGTGCAGTGTCGCAAGTGCCATTAGTGGAATCGGACCTCATGGTTATGCAGCTTCCAAGTATGCTGTTTTGGGACTTACGCAGAACGTTGCAGCTGAGATGGGAAAACATGGTGTACGTGTGAATTGTGTTTCTCCTTATGCTGTTGCAACTGGATTAGCTCTGGCTCACTTGCCTGAGGATGAAAAGACTGATGATGCAATGGAAGGTTTTCGTGATTTTGTTGCCAGGAATGCTAACTTGCAGGGCGTGGAATTGATGGCTAATGATGTTGCTAATGCCGTGCTTTTCTTAGCCAGTGATGAATCAAGGTATATAAGTGGGCATAATCTGATGGTCGATGGTGGTTTCTCGTGTGTTAATCACTCCCTTCGGGTCTTCAGATAGCTGCATGTTTATCGATCTTATAGGAAACTTTCAAGAGATTGTCATACTGTTTGTGATTTTTTCTACTGATAAGTGATTTCCTTTTCATGATTTGCTTTGGAAATTTGTGGAGCAAAGGCAATACCTTTTTTCCTCATGAACTTTTCATTTCCTAATTTCTAAATCCTTGGGTTAAGGAAAAAAAAAAGAATTACTCTTTTTCTTTTTGTTTTAATCAATTTGGTATTGGCATGATACATAAATGTTATTTACTTGGCCTTATTTCACATGCATGTCCTTTAACTTTGAGTGTGCACAAGTAGACACGAAAAAAATGTATGAAGTTGAACAAATAGACAAATGAGTCATATGTGACCATAATATGTGTCTATTTGTTCAACTTCATACAAATTTATGTATCTACTTGTGCACGCCTAAAATTAGAGGGCATAAATGTGAAATGAGTTCAAGTTAAATAACATATTTACGTATGATGCCTTTGATCATTCCAAATTCATGTCGAGTAGTAAAATCTTCTTTGTAAAAAAAATTCATTTTCAAATTTTTTTGAGGAATTTAATTAAGAATGACAATCATCTCACCACCGTTCTTAACCAATTAAAAAGGGCTAATGAATGTTGCTAGCGGTTGGAGATAAATTATGAAAGTTCCGATCTTCAAATATTTTTAAGTTCACAAACAATTACTCATATCAATTTTTAGATTTTTACTCACAAAATTTGCATCTTTTTTCCAAGTAAATACATTCAAATATAATTTCAATTTTTAAAAGTTATAACTTCAAAATCTCATTTATTTATTTTTTACGAGTTTCAACTTCAATAACTACGACAATTTTGTGCCTCATTATACAAAGTACAAGTTAGTATGTAACTTGGCCACATACTATCCACAAAACAGCTTTCACTATCCAGTTTCTGATAATCAGTTAAAACCATACCCTTCCACAAACTTTCCCTCCCCTTCTTCAACAATCCACGAAAAGAAAAAAAAAATTGACAGAAAAAAATGTCAGTAGCATCATCTTCTTCCTTCCCCTGCATCAAAATTCAAAACCCATCTTCTTCTTCTTCTTCTTCCTATAATTTCAGATTTTCTACTACACTTACCATTAGGAATTCTCAAGCTGATGGCCCTTTGAGAAGACCTATGGTACAACCCCCTACCCCTGTCAAACCTACCCCGCCATCACCGCCTTCATCTTCTTCGCCTCCGCCTCCGTCTCCGCCTAAGCAGGTTGCAGTGGCTGCTGTGGAGGGCAAAAATGTAATTACCATGGAATTCCAGAGGCAAAAAGCTAAGGAGCTTCAAGAGTATTTCAAGCAGAAGAAGCTTGAGGAAGCTAATCAAGGTCCCTTCTTTGGGTTTATTGGCAAGAATGAAATTTCTAATGGCAGGTAATTAATTAATAATTTGAGAGAATTTGGATTTATTTACTTTTAAGTAATAGCTATACTATCCTTAATTGCTTTTTTTTCCAGTTTAATGAATATCAATGATCCAGTTTATACTGTGTTAAGAGGTTTTTATGAACGAACATGGGTTGTGGTGTAGTGGTTGATTCCTCCGCCCTTAATCAGAGGTTTCAAGAGAATTTTGTTGGGAGTGTCACCCCCTAATAGTCCCTGGAGTGGGCGATCTGGATTTAGTCGGGGCTCCAATGCGAGCCCCGGACACTGGGTGGGAAACCATAAGAAGATGTTTTTACGACAATTTAGTAATCTTGGCTATATGACTAATTTTAGCATTGATCTAAGTTGTTCCAGAATGGTAGTTGGCAAAACAAGCAGAGTTGGTGCTTTAATTTGGTTTAAGTTCGATTAGATGGAGATGTCTCAAACCAAAGATTTATGTTTCCATTCTATGTGGTCTAAGTTAAAGTTTTGTTTTTCGAGAGACTTAAAACTTGATTATCGCTAAATCCATCGAAGAGACATTTCTGGGCGTAGAATATACTTGTGGTAGTCCTAACAGAAACACCTGCAACTGAATCTTCTTAAGTCCTCCTGTCAAAAAAGAAGCTTCTAAGATTTCACTATTTCCTCGAGTGATTTAAGTTGCCTGCTGCATTGGATGATTGCCTATGGACAAGTGCAAAACCTTGACATAATTGACACAACTCATTTTGGCTGGCTTGTTAGGATCATTATATACTTGTAGTTGATGTGCTTTCTAAGAGGCGTATAATTATTCCCTTGCTCTTTGTCTTTGAGATTTAAATTTCTTTAAGGCGGGTTTGTTTTCTTAACCAATTTAAGACAATGGATAGCTGAATTGAGTAAAGAAGTGTGTATTTTTTCTAAATAGAATGTACAACCACGCGGTATGCAGCCAAGCTGGTTGGAGTTAGAATTATAGTAGCCATAAAAAAAATAATTTGCAAGTTCCAATCGGGAAATAGCAGCTCCAATACTAGAAAGACTTTGAGTTGTATGATGATCAATCAACAATAACTCTCATATCCTTAACAGTTTTAGAGACGTAGATACTTAAAACGATACCAGGAGAGCAAAACATAAATAGGATATGAAAGGCTTCTTCTCACTTAGAAGCTATGTTGCTTGGACTTTTCAAAAATACTGTCAGATGCATTAGAGATCTTCCAAAAGTAGTTCATTTTTGGAGACTTTGATATGGGTGGCGCAACATCTTTTGAGAGTCCGAGCGATGTAGCTTAGAAGTTGGAAAAGAAATGTTGGTTTATGTGGCATCAAGCATCGGTATCCTCTCTCCTCCTTATGTTAAAACAAGGAATGAAGAACAAAAATTGGAGAGTATGTTGGTGACTTCACAAAACAGATTTGTGGTAGCACAGTAGCACTTCCATTTACTGTTAAGAGACATATAAAGGGGTGAGCATTATGAAGTGATAATCGTGTATAGGTTTTGAACATAGTTTCTTATTTGATAATTCGACTAGTTAACTAATTTTTTTACTTTGATATTGTACTGATATATGTCTGTTGAACAGATGGGCAATGTTTGGTTTTGCTGTTGGGATGTTAACGGAATATGCAACTGGTTCTGACTTTGTGGATCAAGTTAAGATCCTTCTCTCAAATTTTGGGATACTAGACTTGGAATGAATGTTCCTCCATATCCACTAAATCCTGCCATAAGATACTCTCCTTTGTAATTTTCTGTAAAAGAAATACAATTGCTTCCTTTCAAATTTTATTTGTTTCATCCCCATCATTGCACTGTTAATACGGTATAGTCCTAGATAATTCACGTAAGAAAAGAGAACAACTCATAGTTTTGATGTGAAAAAAGTGATAGTTCATTATGTTTTTGACTATTGTCTTATAAAAGTAACTCGGAATTGTTGTAGTTTAGTTGGTTACAGGAAGTGGTTCTCTTGTGCTTGCTTGTGTGTAGGCTTAGAGATCAATCTCGGAATCGAAAATTACCTAGGTTCTGCAATGAGCTAAGTAACATTTTTTTTTCTTAATGGGACAATTTTTGATGAGCTCGTTACTAGTAAATTTAATTCTAAAAATTTGGGTCATTTCACATAGCATGGGCAAATTTGACCCTTTTCATTATAAAAGGGCTCATATATTAGAAAGGGTATTATTTGGACCAATCTTGTAATGACGGAGATACAATTTTTTTTTTTTTTGGACGGAGATACATTTGATCCCAAACTATTTCACAAATTTAGAGGCAAATTTGGACCTTTTTCCCTTTATTTAAAGTTTTTCTATTTTTTGCAAAAAAAAGAAAAATTAAAAATATTTCGGAGATGTTTTTCAATTTTGGCGACATGAGTAGATATTGACATGCTTTAGTTTTTCGATAATCAAACCATTTAAGTTTGATCGCGAATTTGTAAATTTTTAATTTATTTAAAATGAAATTTATATATTTATAAACTAAGATAAAGAGTACTATAAATCACAATAATTGACAATTCAAAATATTTAGACAATAATTGACAATTCAAAATATTTAGAAGTATGAAAAATTTATGATCAAAGATAGACTTATTTGAAGCTCAAAATCTAACATGTGTCACATATAGTCAAATATAAATTTATTTAAATTTCAAAATCTAAAATATATGACGTAAATTGAGATGGGAGTATATACTAAATTCTTTTCTTGTTCAAGACAACACTTTTTATATCGTAAGAAAGAAAGAAAAAAGACAAACACATTTTTGGCAGTAGCCATCATTAGCTCAAATCACTATGTTTGGATGGTTGTAACTTGTATCGTACATTATTTTAAATATAATATTTATTTAATTATTGCTTAAATTTTATTATATCATTAAATTTATTACTATGTAATAACAAAAAAAATTATTTGTATAACGACCTATTTGCTATTGTAGCATCGTTACCTATTCCTATTTTTTTATTTTGACTTTGTTTATTATTTATCTTAATTTAATCTTTACTCGACATTTTTATTATAAATCTATTTCATATTCTGTTTTTCTTTTGTAAGTTTATTCTTATGTGGCTGATGTGTGGTATTATATAATGATATAATCTAAATATTATATTTATCAAAATAATATGAAGTAATATACAATACAATATATTACGAGACTAGGTGTAACAGAACCATATCCAAACAAGCTAAAAAAATCGTTTTCCACAGCCCACAGCAGTAAAATAGCTGTAGCGTCGTATCATAATTTACTAAGATTGATTTCCGCCTCTCAGTGCTAACACAAAAAAGAAGACTACACACACGTCAAGTTGAGCATTGTCTCACTTATTCTTCTATACTATTAGTTGTATTATTAGTTGTGATATACTTTCGTAGTTATTTTTTTTCCTTTGAGTTTGGTTATAATCTATGATTTTTTACATTTCTATTGTTGTTTTGTTTTATTATGACTATTGTTAGGACTAAGGATGATTTAATAGGTTATCTATAGTATTTTGTCAGAACTTTCTCCATTTGCATATTTCTTTCTCTATACTGCTTCGGTCGGTATTTTTTTTTTATCTAGAAATCTATCAGAAACGACCTCTCTACCTAAGATAGTGATAAGCTAAGGTCGTTTGCATACACTTTACTTTCTCCCAACCCCACTTTTGTGAAATTACACTGAATATATTGTTGTTGTAACTTGTAAAGAGGTAGTAATAAACAAGCAAAAAAAAAAAAAAAAAAAAAGAATATTGAAGTTTTTACAATGTGATGAAACTTACTGCAGTATAAGTTGTTAAAACTGGAAAGGGAGAAGCGGAGAAAGGAAAAAGAAAAGCAATGTATATTCCGAAAAAAAAAACAAGGATTTATCACCACTGAAATGTCAAGTGAAGTCGCAATATTTTTATTTTCTCAACATGAAGTTTGATTTATCTTATTTCTCATGTTATTAATTAGTGACATAGTGTATATAAGTTAAACTCGAATAATTTATAACCTATTTAACACGTGTTTAACTCATTTTTATGTAGTGTATATAAGTTAAACTCGAATAATTTATAACCTATTTAACACGTGTTTAACTCATTTTATTCTAATAAACTAAATTAATATGCCATCTAATGGAGTAGACTACAACAACATGAAGACAACATTAATGTTATTCTGCAAATGGCCTGCCTTGCCGGCTAAATTCTTGTCACTTTCATAAAAAAAAAAAAAAAATTACTCTAATTCTCTATATATATTCTCATATTTTTAGCTCAGCCTGCAG
The DNA here is from genome assembly GCA_037074985.1 of Solanum bulbocastanum. Classification (NCBI taxonomy): domain Eukaryota; kingdom Viridiplantae; phylum Streptophyta; class Magnoliopsida; order Solanales; family Solanaceae; genus Solanum; species Solanum bulbocastanum. Next base: position 52,073,744 of record CM073600.1, on the reverse strand, counting down.
TTTTTTTTTTCAGTTCCTTCTCTGTTCTCCATGTGTCTTCTTTATGTTGGATTTGATCAACAATTCATGACCTTTTCTTGACTATGTCACAATTTATAGTATGTTCGATTAAGTTTTCAAAATCTGCTTATTTTGAAAAGTAATTTTTGAAAGTATAGTAACTGTTCACGTGGCCAAGTTACAAAAGTGCTTCTAGAAATAACTATGTTGTTCAGCTTATGTTATTGCTCAAAAACACTTATTTTATTCATAAAAGATTGACCAAACGCCTCAACTCAAACTTTTAGATTTCAAAAGCTTGGCCAGACAGGCTGTAATTCATCAATATAATTACATCTATTTGAGAAACTTGAAAAGATATTCCAGCTTATGGGGTGTGTTCAAGCAAAGCCTTCAATGCATTCACCGCCTCGGGGACTAGAGAAGTTGAAATTAGAGAGTGGATATGTTGGTAGAGGAGAACATGTTAGACCAAGGAGGTCTACTGGACAGAGGCCTCATGAACTAAGGGAGAAAAATGCTGCTGGTAGGAGATTAAGTGATGCAAACAGAGATACTATCAATGAAAGGATCAATTTGGTGATCACAAATGAGGGAGGAAAAAAACAAACTAATGAGAACAATGATGTTGGTAGGAAAGTTACCAAGACGACAACAACAACACATGAGGAGGAAGAGTTAATAGATGGATGGCCAAAATGGTTAGTTGACAATATTCCAAGAGAAGTTTTGGCTGGTTTAGTCCCAAAAAGTGCTGATTCTTATGAGAAAATTGACAAGGTATATGTCTCTTCTTAATTTCCCATCTATTTGAACTGTGGAATGTTGGAATTGACGTTCGAGTTTATGTTCTATGCACGGACAGTATAAAGAGAATTTTTACACTCTCAGGTTATGTTAACCTGAAAAATAGAGTAATGACCTGATATGACTAGTCAAGTTTCAGTAATACATAACTTAAAAACTCTTGAAGTTATATTCTAACTCTAGCATTTTGCTTTTGGTATTTGATATCATCTGTGGTTTAACAATGTTTAGGTGATCGCACTTTGTTGTTGTTGTTATGGTTCCTTGCATATATGCACCGCACTTTGCTGTTAGTTGGCATGTTTCTCCCCCACTATCTTTTTCCGTTTTATTACTGCTGTGATTTGCTTGAGCTGAGGGTCTTTTGAAAATAGTCTCTCTACCTCTGAGAGATAGTGGTAAGGACTACGTACACTCTACCCTCTTTAGACCCCACTTTGTAGAATTTCATTGAATATGTTGTTGTTGTACTAGAAGTTTCCAGGAAATACTCTTGTTTAATTAAGAAACATCAGGCTTAAATTAGATTGAGTTTGTGTTTTTTTTTTTCTTTTGGTTGCATTTTTTATGAATATATTGGATGCAAAGCTGAGTAGTTAAATTGAATTTAATATAAGTTTTTGATATTTTAGGTAGGTTCAGGGACTTATAGCAACGTATATAGAGCGCAGGACAGGGATACTGGGATGATTGTTGCCTTAAAGAAAGTTCGTTTTGATACCTCAGAACCAGAGAGTATAAGGTTCATGGCTCGAGAGATTATGATCTTGCAGAAATTGGACCATCCAAATATCATAAAGCTTGAAGGATTGGCTACTTCCAGAATGCATTATAGTCTTTATATAGTTTTCGAATACATGCAGTCTGATCTTACTAGCATAATATCTCGGCCTGATATGAGGCTCAGTGAAGCACAGGTCAGCAGTACATTTTCACACCATTCTTTTCAAAGTTTGATGTTTGCCATTGCATTTGCTGATTTTGAAAGCGTTTGTCTGGTTTCAGATTAAGTGTTACATGCAGCAGCTGCTCTCGGGGCTGCAGCATTGCCACGAGAGGGGTATTTTGCACCGAGATATTAAGGGATCCAATTTGTTGATTGACAAAAATGGGATGCTAAAAATTGCTGATTTTGGACTTGCAAATCACTTTAATCCTGAAAAGGAACGTCCTCTTACAAGTCGAGTTGTCACACTTTGGTACAGAGCTCCAGAACTACTACTAGGTGCTACAGATTATGGAGTAGGTATTGATCTTTGGAGTGCAGGCTGCCTCATGGCTGAAATGTTTGCAGGCAGGCCCATTCTCCCAGGTCGCACCGAGGTACTAGCTTAACTTTGAAAATTTTCCAATGTTTGAGTAGATCATCAAGAAGCTAATAACTATTACTCCCTTTGTATCAATTTGATTACCTGGTTTTGACTTGACACGGAGTTTTAGAAAAAATATACGTACTTCTAAATATTGTGGTAAGAGGAATTCTTTTCGAAACAGATTAAAAAGGAAAGTTGCGTTGGACAGACAAATTGAAATGGTGGGAGTATTTTTTATCGATTGCTAATTCAGCATGATCTAAAGGGTGTTTATGATACTATAATTTTTGAAAAATGCTAGGTGGAACAGCTGCACAAGATATTCAAGCTCTGTGGTACACCTACAGAGGATTACTGGAGGAAAACGAAACTTTCGACTACCTTCAGGCCACCATATACCTACAGGCCTAACAAGAAGGAAGCTTTCAGGCACTTCCCTGCATCTTCTTGGAGGCTCTTAAACGTTCTTCTTGCGCTAAATCCTGCAAATCGTGGTTCTGCAAGTTCAGCTCTCCAAGATGAGGTAAATGTTAAGTGGCATATCAATTCAATGTCATCCTAACTACAAGTTTGTGATCATATTTAGAGGTGCCTAGTTAAATGAATTCTTTTTGTCTCTTGATTTTGGAAAATGTTTCGATACAGTTCTTTAGTACGAGTCCCTTGGCATGTGAACTCTCGGAGCTGCCTGTAGTGTATAAGGAGGATCCTGTGGCAGCTTTAAAGCTTGAGAGGAGAAGGTAAGTGAGCTCGTCTATACGTCCAAAATTGTTTTCTTGAAACATCAGAATTCAGTGTTTAGCGTTGTTAGAGCCAGATATAAGTCGAGATTATGGACTGTAATCCTTAATCCGCACCTCAAAAGTTAGCTGTTGCGTTTGAATTAGGTCCCAAAGTCCATTTTCGAAGAATATGTCAAGCTTGAGCTTAGTTTAATCTGTTTTGCTAAGTTCTTCATTTGTTTTCACTGATAATGTTTTCCAAACTCCGATCGGATACCCCAAAGCCTGCCTTGTTTTTGGAGAACAAGAAGAAAAATACAAAATTGCAGCAAAACACACTACACTAACAAAACAATAATGACTTTGCCAATAATGTTTCATGTCCTGTTACATTGCCTAAATCATCTAATGTTAAACTTAAATCTCTGTTGAAGTGAATCGACATTCATGTTCTCATTATTCTGTTTCCCTTTCATGCAGGCACAAGACTCGACAACGCTCACAATCACTAAAGGAACGAAAAAAGGAAGTAATAGACGAAGAGGAAACAAAACCAGACGACGTTGGCTCTAATGAGGTACATTTCTCAGTTTTTGCTCCTATCAAACACTAAGATCAAACACTTCAAAGCCAAGAATTGTATGTTGCAGGAGCCAATAAAGAGTAGACTTTCAACAGTCTTTAGACTACTGGAGCCAGGAAGTAGCAGTACTACTATTACTACTACAACTACTACAAGCACATCTTCAAGTACTTCAAAGCTAACTGAGAAATCTCAGAGTTCTCCGAGAAGTGCTGAGTCTCATCCTAATTCCACTACAAACATCAAGAATAAACCTCCGTTGCCAAATGCTAGAAGAAACCGAACTAATAAGTACAACAAAAACAACAACAGCAACAAGGATGCGATGAACAGATTGAGTCGAGACCAAAGGTCTCAATCAAGCAAAGATTTTTCGAGATCTTGATAATCAAAGATTCCATAAGCTTCACGACATTGTTGACTAAAGTCACTTACAACACGCTAAATTATGCTGATAGTGCGAAAAATCTTTATACCATCTGTGTAATAAGTTATATCGTTTAATTATTTTCTTCTAAAGTTTGGTTTGCAACTTATAGGTGCGATAAATAACTTGTTGCCTATACTAAAAGTGATACATTACATTGTGGAATTGTGAAGGCCTATATTAAAAGTTATACATTACATTGGTGAATTGTGAAACAAAACACATTGTTGAATAAACAAGAAAAATGGCATTCTTTTTGGAGCAGATTAAAAAAGAACAAGAAAGACTATTATTTTTTTAATATAAATGCAAAAAACTTTTAACAAGAAAGACTACTATTTTTTAGGGTAATTTGGCCAGAAAATTAAAAATCTATAATATCCTTTTTATTTTAAAATAAACTGATTTTTTTCCATTTTTTAATTAAAAGGCATTAAAGTTAAAAGGGTAAAAATGTTAAAAAAAAAATAAAAATAGCACAGTGTGAAATATGTTATTTTACCATTCTGGCCAAAAGAATTTTTCTTAATTTTTAATATAAGAGCGAAAAGCTTTTTATTATTACAGCATCTAATTCCTTGAGCCCAAAATCTCATAAATAAATCCAGATTGATACTTGTTGAAAAAAAAAGAAAAGGGAAAGATCAACCCATACATTGATCATGCCCTTTTTCTTTTTGGGACAAGAGATTGTTTATTCTTTTTGCTTTATTGTCATCTTAAGAACCTGTTAGACCATCAAAATTATTTACCTTTTTTTTTTTGAAATACTTATTCACTTCACTTAAAAATCAGTGTTGGATCAAACTTGAAGTTAAATTCCAAATTTGAAAAATATCTCACAACATGTTTTTCAACTATGCTCTCTTCTTTCCTTTGCAAAAATATAACCAAAGATAATTATATTTCAACTTCAAACTTCAAATTCAAAACATTAAAAAGAAAAAGTATTTAATTTCTATGGCCAAACACCTACTAAATGTTTTGAGATATTTTAGGCCCGAGTTAATCCAGAGAGATCGATTACATGTGTACAATTGAATTATTCCAAAAAAAGAATATATTTTTTTTAGAAAAGTGAAATCATTACAAAATGTTGATTAACATTTGATTTACATTATTAAGGCACTCGTATCGTAAAACAATTAATGAAGTTATAACATGAGAAATAAAATAAAATACTAGATCGATGATTTCTTTCTATCAGCCTAAGCTAGTTAGGTGGATAAAATTTTACTCGATTCATATGTTGGTGGGAGGGAGGTAAAAGTAAGATGAAACAGTCTAAGTGTATGCAAGCCGATCAAAAAGAGAATATTAATATTTTTCTAGGTTAAAAAGTTTTAACAAATTAAAGAAAACACAAAGTACATAATTCATGAGATTTAACTTTCTGCGTTGATAATGAGTAATGATCTAAAAAATGGAAAATCAACAATCTCATCTAATTAATTAGCTTTAAAATTATTTCATATATATACTTTGATGACTCATGCATGAAAAACTTACCCACAATTGATCAAATCCCATCAACAATTTCCATCAAAATGAACAAATACCATATTGAAGAAAAAACTTTATAATAATTCAAACATTATAACGAATATCACTAATTTTAGTCTTGATCCACTTGAAGCTCTCTCTTACAGTAGCTTTTACTTTACCTTCAGTAGTAAGCATATTATAAGCTGCAATTCTTTTCTTCCTCTTTATTTCTGGATCATTTGATGGTGCAAATCCTTTTGTTGTTGGACCATTAAATGTGTATACATTTGTTTGATCATCTTGAAAATTCCCAAATTCACCAGAATTATTTGAAGATGAATATTGTGGATAAGATCTACTCTTTTCCATAACACTTTTTTCTTGTTTTTCTTGCATTTAGTTGTTTTGGGAGGGGAGTTATTGATTTGATCTTTTTTTTTTTCTTCTTGTTGGAATTTTTCATCATAAATATAGTTATATATATATATAGTAAAGTAGCTAGTAGGGTATGCATGCTGACATATATAATAATAATGCATATTATAAAATATATGTCACATGTATAATCCTTAGTTTAGATTTATTGTAAATTTTATGTCTCTAAAAAGAGAGGAAAAATAAAAGTTGGCTTTGTTGGAAAGTACATACTTTATAGCTAGGCATGCATTTATCAATGAATGTGATCTATCTTTTTGTATGTCATTCCAACACTTTTTTTGTGGTGTGGGAGTGGTGCATGTATATATTTGATGTAATGTAACATCTTTCTTTCCTTTTCATTTGTTTCCAACTCCTTATTACAATTCTTTGTAATGTTACCAATATTATCTATCACTTGGATAAAAAATTGATGTGAATTCAAAATTTAAATATTTAATAGTTTCAATTTTTAATAGCTGACTCTCATATTTCTTGAAATTGATTAATTAAATTAGTATCCATCTTATAAATAAGCAAATGAGCCAAAAATGTCCCTCAATTATGAAAAATGGAATAATTTTTCACTTTGTTTGAATTTGATTAACCTAAATATGCCCTTATCATTAATAGACTAACTCAAATTTACCCTTCGACTATGAAAAATAGACTACCAAATTTGATCTCTAATATTTAAATTTAGTCTTGAATATTCGATCCTTTATCGTTGAATAACTTGCTCAAATTTATCGTAAGTTGAATCGAGGGGCATGTAATATTAAAGACTTGCCTAAGTTTCCCAAATATGTTTCCTAACATTAGGCAAGAAATTTCTTAGAAGATGATGTATGTAAGAAAAAAACTATGAATGGAGTGTGAAGGCCATGTGATGATGTTGGGAAGTTGGAGGGGGGCTTTGTTGCCCACGCTGAAAATGATGAGAGCCATAGAGAATCAGAATTTTTGGTAAGAAGGTTCAAAATATGGAGAAGTAAATACACGAAGAAGTTAGAGATTCATTATCTACTATACATATATAAAAAATATTTTTTAACCATATATAAATAATATAATTTTTAAATTTTAAAAAAATTGAATGAACTCCTTCTATCCTATCAGACTCCGCTCCTAAGTGAAAGATGATAGTGGTGGGGACTTTATGTTTTAGGAAGAAAAAAAAAGAGGGGTTGTCTGTTGCATCATGCCCTCAATTCATGTGGTATCATTAGAATTTTAAGAGGTTGTTATTTATTTATTTTTAATAACAGCAAATTAGTATGCCAAACACTTCGGCCTAATGGGAATGAGCAACGATGAAATGAGAAGATGAGGTGCCTCGGGCACCCCGATTGAGACCGAAGCTTATGCAATTGTGGAATTCCATTCAAATAGAAAGCTTTTTGGCTAGTTCAAGGTCAGCCGTGAACTGTAGGAAAAGATAATAGCAAACCAAAAGAAATTCCCGTAGTTGAAATAAAATTTATATATTTAAAAATTAAGTAAAAATTCATAATATAACACATATAAAAGTTGGACAGGGGAAGTGACATTTAACATTGAGGGGCTTTGCTCTAGTGGGTTCACATGGTGGTGGGCAATTCAACCTGTCATGTGGGGGCCAAATTCACAACTATGTCTTGTAATAATATGATACTCCCTCAGTCTCATTTTATGTGACAATATTTGATCGGGCACAAAATTTAAAAAATAAATAAAGACTTTGAAATGTTTATGAAATTGCTCCTTTAAAAAATAGTCATATTAAAAGGTAGACTCACTTTTTTCTCTCCTCATAAATGTATTGGAGTACTATCCTTAAGATTAAGAGGAATCAACAAGGGTAAAAGAGGAATTGCACCTTTAAATACTTACCATATAAGGAAATGTGACATTTTTTTTTTGGGATTGATAAAAAAGGAAATGGCGCCACATAAAATGAGACGGAGGAGTAGTTTTTATTTAGAATAAAGGCAACAATAATGCAATTCCAATTAGTAAAGTGTATATAGTCCACATTTTGGTTTGTTTGTAGGGTTACTATATAGTTGAAAGTAACATTTTGTTAATGACCAACTTGTTTAATTAATTTTTTTTTTGCTTTTAAGCTTTTGGTTGTGTGAAAAGCCTTCATTTAAGAGATTAAATTCACTTTATTTGTTTCTTAATTAGGCTAATCATCATTGCCACAAGAATTACTTTAACATGGATAGAAATTCACATTTGATTTCTTGCTAAATATTTTAACAAAAGATGGACAACTTTATTTCTACTTTGTCTAGTTCACATGGTAAAATATTGCATGAATTATGAAATCACTCATGCTTATAATTAATGTTGAAAACATGTTGATTTGCCAATTTGAAGCAATAAATAATTCTCAACAAATCGTTAAGGATTTATTTGATAGGGTGTATAAGAATAATACTAAATAGAGTGTATTTTTATACATACGTTATTGTGAAAATTGCAAAAGTTGAGAGAAATTGGGGATAGTTCATGTTGTATTGAATCATAGAGCACTTAATTTTCTAGGTCAATTTTACAATACACTTTCTTTTCAGTCAGTCGTAAATAGTTTGGTAACTATCTAATAATACTATTAATATTTTATTCATATTGGGTTGTCATTTATTTGACAGAAAATCCACAAGAGTATATTTTTCTATTTAAAAAAACTATTTATTTCTAAGGATAATTTTGAAACTTTGCAAATCTTCTCACATTTCTTAAATTTCGTATCAAGTAAAACTACATCATATAAATTGAAATAAATTTTGTGAGAGTAAATGTGCAACATAAACTATCATGAAGCAGATAAATTCTTTGATTTTCAGTTTTCACAGTCACGATATTCTCTAAGAGATGCAAAAATTAAAAAAGGGTCACATAGACCCTACCCTATCCATTCTTTTTCCAACTCATATTACTTTTATATTTATTTGATATAAGAAGGATACACTAATAAATTAACGGGCTAATTAACACCCTGTATGGATGAACTCGACTCGAGCTATTTTCAAGTGTTTAGTAGAGGAGAAATAAGAAATTTCAAATTGTCCTTTAGTCAAGAAATAAATCATAATAATAATAAATAAATAAAAAAAGAAAAACCAAACAGTTCAATGTTCAAGTTACATTGATTGTGTTCTAATTTAAAAAATAAGATATATATATATATATATATATATATATATATATATATATATATATATATATATATATATTGTTATGCAGTACATTTTCGATTTGCCACCTATGTAAGGTGCAAAGTAAATAACTAAGCCATTAATAAAAGTATGTTTTCTTTAATTTCTTATTTTTTATGTTCCACACAATTTTGTGACAGGGGAAGATTTATTGCTTAATTTATGGTCCATCTAAATTTATGATCAATATTAGGATTGATCAAATACTATTATTTAATCTCATATTTTAAGAAAGTTGAATAATGCATTTGACTAAAGTGGAGTTAGTTATCTTAAAGAATATGGATTGATTTCTACTTGACACATTTTTGCTTCTTTCCTTTAATGATGCACCTATATTCTAAAAATTATAGATCTATTTCTGAATCAAAATCAAGTTGAAGTTTGTGTTTAAATTTGACCACTATCAATATAAATAAAATAAAATCACAATACTTAACCCATAAAAACTAATTACATATCTTAGCTATTTAAAACCGAATTAATGGTACATACTTTTTTTTTTAAAAAAAAAAAAAAACCAAGCTTCAAAGTATATATAAGAGAAAATAAGCTATATATGATGACAATATCAAAAGAAGAAAACATATTGAATAGAGATTTTTCATTTTTCCTTTAACCAAATACGCTAGGCAAGCTAGGTACCTAAAGTTAAGTTTTTATTCATAAAGTATCTCAAAGAGAAAAGTCAAGGAGGCTAGACCTTACCTTACTAATCAAAGAGATTTTTCATTTGGCATAAAGTAAAACTATTATTATTTCATCTTAAAAGACGATACTGGTACGATACTTAAACTGATTTGAAATATCCACTTATTAATCCCACTCTAATTTGCATTTGATGATGTTGAACTCCTACCAGCTTTGACAACTTCAATCTCCTTTTCAACTTCCTTCAATACCAAGTCTAAAAAATTGTTACAATCCACTTCACTCTCTTTGTCAACACAAAATTTAGGATCCTCCCAAAGTTTCAAAACAAGAGACTCCATCTTTGTGACTTTGTCCTCCAACCTCATCTTTTTCAATTCTTCTTTGTTAATGGCAACACTAGCTAAAGTGAATTTCAAAAGCTCAACAGTAGTCATTGCCATTTTTTTTTAGACTTAGCACTCGATAATATTTCACAATTTGACACCTCCAAAATAGCATTATTTATAGGTAAAAAATGGCATTTAATTATGGTAAGATAGATTATAAGGATCTTTGCCACATTTGACTACTTGATAAAATTTTAATATTATGTAATTTTCAACTACATTCCAAACCTCAATTCAACAAATGATCTAGATTTAAATGCATTTTACATCAATTGACATTCAACTATGGTAAGAGAGTATAATATTGCTTTGACTAAGATAGATTGAATTTTTGACCAAAATAACTTATTATTTAAATCAATTTACAACAGTAATACATTTTTTTAAAACTTTACAAAACTAGTATAAACGTTGTTGACAGTAACGTATTAGGCCATGTTTTAATTTTACTAAACTAACTGGGACGGCGTTAAAGTAGGAATACGTTACCACTAGTAACGTTTTAGAGTTTAAGTAGAAATACGTTACTACTGATAACGTTTTAGAATTAGTATACTGAAACATTGTCGTTTTGATCCTTCTATCTTAAACCCATTTACCCCATTTACCCAATTTTAATTTAACAGTACTTTCCTCAACCTACCCTAAACCCAATTTCAATTCAATATTTCTTCCCCTCGCGAAGAGAACATATGCACGGCGCCGTTTTCTATTCTCGCCGTTAGTATTGCCGGAACAAGAGATTCACAGTGCCACAAGTATTTCGAGGTAATTTCTTTGTTTAAGGTTTGATTTTTCTTTACGGAGGAATTGAATTGAATCGTAAGTAGGATTATATCTTGTATAAATTGAAGAACCCGCTAACCAACGCATAAAATTGGATTCCAACATAAGATGTTATCTGGTTATTTGTTTTGTTTAATTCGATTTAAGGATTTCTTTCATGGCCACTAAACTCGGAATTGTTATTTAAAGCTGTAGCAATTGTATATTGTTGAGGAATTGACAAATTGCATAGCAGTGCATTGAAGAGAAGAGCTATAGTCACTGTTACATTGCCTTGTAGATTAGTAGAGGACGTTTGAAAGAACAAAAACATAGAAAGACAATGAATGGGTCAAAACCTAATTTCGTGGATAAACAATAGCTCTTCTATTTCAAAATCAATTTTGGGGATTTCTTGTTATATCGAGTTTCATGATAAATTACGGCTATAAATCTTCCGAAAAGCTTGGAATGAAGTTAGTTTTTTTGTGTTAAAGCCTTGAGGTATGTTTTTTTTTCCTTACAAAATAGTAGAAGGAATGCTTGAATTTTCGAATTTCTATCCTATCGAATTTATATTGTTTTGGTTAGATAGAATAATCACTCAAGAAATTATGATCTGTATGTTGTGTTTCATTTTGAATTCATGTATCTTGTTGATGCAAAGAGAAACAATGAAAAAAATGTTCATATGAAAATAGAAGGGAAGACTATAACAAGTGGACCTGCAATCGGCCTCTACTAAAATTGAGTTCATTTTCCAATTTTTTTATGAAACATTAGGTGACAGTACATTTATTTTGAATTGTTATATTTTGGACTAACATTTATATTTAATTTACTGTCATACGTGTTTTTAATTTTAATAGATACGTATATGGCTGGTTATAGTGCATACCAATTCGATCCCGGTCCACTTGAACCATCAGTATTAACTCAACAGCATACCCATAGGTCACGAGATATATGGGATGGAAGTATTAATATGATTTTAAATACGAGGAGGTGTGATGGAAAATTATGGGACCTTGTAAAGAAATATCCCATTCATCCACGAGTTTTAGAAGTGATTGAATTATCAGAATTATATGGTGTTTATAGATTAAATCGACCTATTATTGATCGTAGCTTGATCACTTCACTAGTACAGAGATGGTGTCTTGAGACTCATACGTTTCACTTTAGGACGGGTGAGGCAACAATCACCTTGCAAGATGTAGAAGTGTTGTATGGCTTACCTGTGAATGGTGATCCAGTACTAGGTGATGAGTCGATGAGGACCATAGGGGATTGGCAAAATATTTGTCAAAGATTGTTAGGTTTTATTCCACGTCCTGAAGACTTCAACCGTAGTAGCCTCAAGGTAACTGCACTTAATGCACATATGCTCGAGCAACTACAGTTACCTGACTTGGCAACACAAGATATAATCAATCAAATGGCTAGATGTTACATGTTTTGGATGATCGCTGGTATGATGATGGCAGATACATCTGGTAACTATTTAAAGCTTATGTACCTTCCTATGCTCGAGGATCTTAATGTAGTTAGCTCTTATAGTTGGGGTAGTGCGACCTTAGAGTGCTTGTATCGCTTTCTCTGTAAGGCCTCACAGAGTAACCAAAACGAGATAGCTGGATTTCTACCACTACTCCAGGTATACTTAATAACTACATCAATTATTTATAAATATTTCTTCTACTTTATAATCTCATAATTATATATTTATATATTATGTTTAGATTTGGGCATGGGAGAGAATTACAGTCCTCAGACCTCAGGTAATAGCACAAAGGGATATCGAAGATAATTTTCTTGCTAGTTTACCTAGGGGTCCACGTGCTACTAGATGGTTTGCACATTTTAGTTGGACTGATACCACTAAGCATGTGTTGAAAGTTTTTAGGGATGTACTTGATTTCATGACAGAGGATCAAGTAAGATGGTATACAGGTTTTTAAAAAAATATTTATGTATATATTGTAGTTGAAACTCATTTCTTTTCTCTTTATGTAGTTTATTTGGGAACCATATTCGGATGACTTAATTGAGAGTCTTCCTGATTATTGTCGAATTGGACGAGACATATGGCGTGTTAGAACTCCAATTTTTTGTTGGGATGTCGTCGAAGTTCACTTGCCTGATCGAGTTATGAGGCAATTTGGATTGAAACAAACGATACCAACTCCATTTCTATTTAACGCCACACATTTTCACCATGATCGTAGGGGCAGACCAAATACAAATTGGAAGATAGAGTATGCACAATGGTTGCCTTTTTGGAACCAACGACTTCAATATATTTTTGATGCACCGGTCAATCGTGAACCACTTTGATATGATGAACCTTACCTTATTTGGTTCAGACGCATTACTTGTTTTGTTATCGATAATCCTACTCAGCGTCCTCAACAACAAGAAGGTTATGTGCCTAATTCAACGGCATATGAAACAATGGTATGTATTACATTCTATGTGTTTGTGATTTATCTTTTGAGGATATATCAATGGCAAGGTAAATATTACTTCTTCTCGAAAATTTTGACTTGAAAAATTTTGTTACCTATATTTTTTTCTTAGAAAATATTATATAAGTGCTTCAGATTGATCTTTGTTTGAGCATCTGTTAGAAAAAAGAATCGAAAATGCTTGTTAGAAAAAGAATTGATCTTTGTGTAGGTGCGTCATATTTATTCCATGGTTGATAGAGCAAAAGCACTTGGTGATCAGCCATCAATGGAGGATTTATACATATTTCATGCAATGGTCCGAAATGAATGAGAAAAATACTTGACATATATGCACGAGGCTGCTAGGATTAATGTACAAGCCGATTATAGAAGAGATGAGGTACATGACGATCATTTACATCCCTCTGTTCGTAGGCGAGGAAAAGGTGGTGTTTCTGGTAGGATGGCTCGTGCTGTTAAGAAAGGACGAACGCCTATTGAAATGGACGAATCAGTCTCAGAAGATGATCATACAACTTCTGATATTGGTTCCATTTCAAGGGGCCAAACTCAAGAGTTCACTCCCGGGGCATTTGGTATGACATATCAACCAACAAATACTGATATTGTTCCATACACTGTGTCACAAATATTAAGAAATCCAAGTCTTTCGTCATTTGAGAATGTATTTGGTGGTTTTCGGCCTCAACATTTTGAGAATGCCCCCAACTTTAATTCATCACCTAGGCTGTCAATGTCCATTGAGACACCTGATGTTGTTAATCATTTAGATGATTCCAACAATAATATAGAAAGTAATGAGTTGGATGATTCCAACGATGAAGTGGAGAATGCAAATGAATATGGTGAACCATCAGTGAAAGAGAAGCGTTCGATTTTTCCTAAGCTTTGTGGGACTGGTACTATTAACATCTTTATATTATTTTTTGACATAAATGTTTCTCTTTTTAGTTGAATAATTGAAAATTACCCTTGCTTGTCAGGGAGTCACTATCTTTACCAGCATGGCAAAAAAAAACAAGCAAAGAGAAAAAAGTGAAATATGTGTTGCAGTTCTTCTTATTCAGTTTGGTTTTTGAATTTTGGTTTGTTTGGAATGTTGGATTGTTGACAAGATGGACTACAAATACATTTTTGGAATTCAATGTGGATTTTGAGTTGGAATTTGTTTCTGAAACTGGAAATATGGAAATCTGAAAGGAAATCTAGAAATCTGGAAATCTGAAAATTTGGAAATCTGGAAGTCTGGAAATCTGAAAATCTGGAAGTCTGGAAATCTGAAAATCTGGAAATTTGGAAATCTGAAAATCTGAAAATCTGGAGCTTCTATTTGCTTGTAGCTTGGGAAAAAATTGTTCTTTTATAACAATTAGCCATAGTGTGTTAAATATCTGAGTTTGGCGGTGCTGTCAGTGAGGTAAACTTATTGTTTCTGGCTGTTTTTCTGGTTTTGTCATCCATGTCAGTCCACTGTGCAACTAGAGTAGCGGTTAAAGCAGCAATTGAACAGCTCAAACTATGGGGCAAGCTTGACGGGTCTGTTTTAGAATTCTATATGGAATAGAAGGAGTATTGTTTATACGGGAAGCTCTTTTCTGGCGTTGGCACAACTTTTATGGCTTGTGAGTTGTGCAAAGTGCTTGAAACCTATCAAGATAGATATTTTCTGTGTGCCAGAATTTGCCTAAATGATACAATATGATTAAGCTATGAATTTTGCTTAAATGATACACAATATTCATGGTATGCTAATATTTTTGTTTTATCCCCTTTTCCAGTTATTGTCTCACCTCATGGAATGCGTGGGAGGCTTACTGAATGTTGCCCAGCTGATCTTATGAAGCAAGTGTATCTCGAGTCAAATTTACCCCTCTATTTCCTTCCTTTCTGGGTTGTTTTTAATTCCATCCTTCTCTCTCCCTCCTCTTGTGTTGTAAACAAAATTCTTTCAAAGTGATAGAGCTCGTCATAATGTGGTGCCTTACTGTGATTCATACACAATATGTTGTTGTATGTAGTTTAGACAATTTTGCAATGATTTAAGTTAATTTTCCAATACTTAGAGCTAAATCAATGCTGATAATAATGTCCAGGAGAATGAGATGTTGCATCACAAAGCAAATTTGAATGCTGATAATAATGTCCAGGTCAATGAAAGCCCTTCAACCACTTGCAGCTGCTGCTGAACAATCGTAGTTGTATTGGTAGGAAGGTTAAATTTCTCCTTATCATTTCGCTCTCACTTGGATTATTAATACACTCATGTTTAGAGATTGTAATTGATTACTAAGTTTTGGGTAGACACAATATTCCTGCTGCCAGGAGCAAATGTACGCCAATTTTTACGAGTTACAGTTGGGAAAGAGTGTAATGTACCTGCCCAAATCTTATATAGACGTTTTCACTTAGGTCTTGATATTTTGTCTTTAAAAGTAATTTACCCCGTTTTGTTCATGTTGTGTTTCTTGAAGAGCACGATATAAACTGATTTACTTTGACTTGTTCATTTATCAGCTAGTGTACACAAGAGATTAATCTACAATATTATGTTGTATATTTTTTATAAATAGGAAAATTTCACAATTTGTAAAAACTATCAATCTTTACAAATAAACAAATCACGGTTAATGAACTAGGTATCATCAAAATATTATTAGGCCCACATTAATACAACAAATTGCACGTCTTCATGTTCCTTTTTGTAAAGTAAATGTTTGCGAGACAAGCTATCAAATAAACATATAATTATATTGGAAATCTGAAAATCTAGAAATTACATTACAAATTACAGTAGATAACTCAAAGGAACTCTGGAAATCTAGAAATCTGGAAATTGGAAATCTGGAAATCTGAAAATCTAAAAATTTGGAAATCTGGAAATTAACACTAATAATTTTTCCTCTATTAGCAATCTGGAAATATGGAAAAATTTATGCACTAATACCATAATTACAAAAGATTAATGATTATTTAGTTACATTACAGTAGCTAACTGAAAGGAAATTAACACAATTAGACATCGACCCACAACTATTCACTTAAATTTAATTATGATTGGGACATCGATGCCTATCATATCCAGTCTGTCTACATAATCCATAAGCTCGCTCATACACTGTAGAACCATGATCCATTTCATTAGGTATTATAGTTGTCTTTGGCCGATTAGGACGACGATAGAATTCATTACTTCTCATTGTAAAACTTGGAGATGGCCAATATGCCTCATGACCAATTGGTGAGAATGACCCAGAATATGTTGCAACATAATTCTCTATTGTGAAATGCTCGCTAACAAAATTTCTAGCTAGCCCTCCCATTCTATCAGTTACCTTCATGACATGTGAACATGGGAATTGCAAATTAGCCCATTTTCCACAATCACATTTTCTTTCACTCAGTGAAACACAATGAGGATTACCACCAGTACCATCAACCTGTATAGATCTAACCTCGTATACCCCCGTGGGTATATTCCAATCAAAAACGAAGTGCCTTTTTGAACTTTCATAGTTCTTCTCCCACTTTATTTTGAATCTTCCAGTCCATAATTCATTTTGTTCTGCAAGTTGGTACGCTATTTGAGACTTATGGATATACCGTTCAATAGTTTGCTCCAATGAAAGTCTAACCATAGCAGTGACAGGCAAACCTCGTGCTTTTTTCAACACTCCATTGAACGACTCTGAAAGATTTGTTGTCAACACTCCCCATCTTTTTCCACCATCATGGCTAACAGTCCATTTGTCCAAGGAAATTTCCATGAGGTATTCATGTGCTTCAACATTTTCTTCTCTAATTTGCCACATAAAGGATTCAAACTTCCTTACTTGATGGGCTGAAGCAGCCCTCCACATCAATCTGCTGAGGTCTTTGTTTGGAAATTTAGATTGAAAGTTGCTCTTCAGATGCCTTATGCAAAATCGATGGAAGGCTCGAGGCTCTTGAAATTGCCGCAACTCCTGCAAACTAGTCAAGATTCCTTTTGCCCTATCAGATATAACACATACACCTTGTCTACTTTTTATCACATGTGCACTCAAATTTTTAAAAAACCACTTCCATGCCTCTTTTGACTCTTTGTCTACAATAGCAAATGCTAAAGGAAGAATGTTATCATTTCCATCAATTCCAACCGCAATTAATAATTTGATCTCATACTTTCCATGCCATAAATATGAGTTCCATCTACCGAAATAACAGGGCGACATGTTTGGAATCCATCTATGCATGGCTTGAAAGCCCAAAATACAAATTTAAAAGTTTTTACCTCTGATGAACTCATAGACTCTTCGTGTTTCCATTCCACAATTTTTCCATGGTTAAAGTGTTGAAAAGCTGCAAAAAATTTAGGTAGGTCACTAAATGATTTCTCAAAGTCACCATACACCAATTCAAATGCGCGTTGACGTCCAAGCCACGCTTTTCTGTATGTCACTTGATGACCAAATTTTTCATGAACCTTTGAAATGACATCTACCACCAAGTACTTAGGATTTTTTCTAATTTGATTTAGAAACAGAGATGCAATCAAATTGGTATTTATATTGGCGTGACCACTAGAAAACCCTTCAGTCTCAGATCTATGATTTTCAACATATTTTCCTATCTTCCAAAGGTTATCTCCAACTTTTCGACCTCGAAGAAACCACAAGCAACCCAATAAATTATAAAACTTACATCTCACAACCCATAGACTCTTGGTAGATGTTACCACCTCGAACTCCTTATTTTTGTGCAAACTCCAAATAGTTACCGCCCGTTTCAATTTTTCTTTACTGCTAAAAAACATACCTTTTTTGCTTCCTCAGACCAAACTGAACAATATTCCATCTCAGATTCACATGTAGACATGAAAATGTCTTCCTCATTCTCTAATGTCCTGAAATAGGGTATGTCATGATTTTGTATTTCAGGCACGCCTTGTTCATTATTATGAATATTTACACCATTCTGAGAAAAATTTCTAATATCATCGATATCTTCATCAGGTTCACTTTCATCACCATCTTTTGAAGGTTCATCTTCCTCCGAATTTTCATCACTAATTTCAGCATTTACATCATTATATAGATCAACGTTGTTCTCATTATCTCTGTAAAAAAATATTAGTTAAATTCTAGCAAAATAATGAATATAGAAGCTTGTTTGAAAAGCGATAATTTATACTCTAAAAGGTTATTTCTTCTAATAATAAGAGATAATTTGTGTATAATGACAATAAAAATTATCTTATTGAATTGTTACACTAAAATTCAGTAAAATATAAATTTGTTGTTTTACCTTGCCTCATATTTCCTTTGACTATTATCAATATGCATTTGACTACTTGATCCTTCACCATGCATCGACAATTGTTGGAATGGTGGTTGAACAATCGGTTCTACAAAATGATATTGATTGGCCGTGGTAAAACTATAATTTTGAGCCCATAAATTCATGTGATAACCATGATGACCACTACCTTGAAATACAACATTTTGATATGTTGATTTGGTCTTTACATACATCTCCAAAACATTTATATCAATCTTATCCGCAAATTTTTGAGGTATGAAAAGAAATTGTAACAAAGATTGGTCATTCTCAATTTTAAACTCAATGAACCTTGTATTGTTACCTTGAATTGAACATGGATATTTTCCAGAAATATTCATATGAATATTTTCACTATTTGTTTCCATTTTCTCATGCAACAATCCAACCAACTCAACATAGTTAGTTGAGGTAGACATGCTAATAATCATTCTAGCACATTCAGTATACCTAAATCCATTCATATCCGTAATTATTTCGCCATCCCAATACAAAGCAACCATCACATTATGTTCAAAGCTCTTCATCTTTTTCCTACACATACAAATAAGATATTTTTTTTTAAAATATTAATAAATTAGAAAAATAATTTTAAAGCTATAGTAAGAACTTAACATAATATGATAAACTTGACTTATTTAATTCATACCTGATGAAGTTTTGTGAATATTATTTTAACAATGGGCAACACAATTAAAAGTTTTGTTGAAAATTGTTGGAACATGCAAAACCTTCCTTACAACAACGGTCAGTTTAAAAAATGGAGGAATAACGTTTTTGAGGCTAAATTTGAAGGAGTCGAAGACCCGTGATTGGATTCTTAGTAAACGTTACTATGAGTAACGTTTTACACCTAAAACGTTACTATGAGTAACGTTTTAAATTTGCAGGATTTGATTCTGCTTTACAGGGTTTGATGTGATTGGATTCCCAATAAACGTTACTTTGAGTAATGTTTTAGGTGTAAAACGTTACTCATAGTAACGTTTTAAATTTGCAGTACAAAATTCTATTTTGCAGGGTTTGATGTGATTGGATTCCTAATAAACGTTACTCATAGTAACGTTTTAGGTGTAAAACGTTACTCGCAATAACATTTATTCATTTAACGTCGTCTGCTCCGTCAGTTTTTTGTCCGTTGAATTTTTAAAATAAAAATAACCTAAAACGTTACCATGAAGTACGTTTATACTATTTTTGTAAAAAAATTTAAAAACATATTAGTTAGGTGAATTAGTTTTAAAAATAGCTTATTTTAGTCATTATTTCAAGATAGATTATTAGTATCTTTGCTACATTTGCTACTTGCTAAAATTTCATACTATGTAATTTTCAACAACTTCCCAAACTTCTTTCAAAAAAGGATGTAGACTTAAATGCATTTTATATCAATTGGCATTCAATTATGGTAAGAGTACAATAATGTTTGGCTAGTATAGATTATTAGTATCTTTGTTATATTTAACTACTTGCTAAGATTTCATATTTATGTAATTTTGAACATCTTTTCAAATCTTTCATAAAAGAATTAATCTAAATTTAAATTCATTTTTCATCAATTGGCATTCAACTATGATAATTGTATAGTATTGTTTAGCTAAGAAAGATTATTAGTGTCTTTGTTACATTTAACCACTTGCTAAAATTCACTTTATATGCTTCTTAATTAGGCAAATAATCGATCATTGCCACAAGAATTACTTTAATATGGATAAAATTCACATTTGATTTCTTGTCTTGCTAATTATTTGAATAAAAGATGGACAACTTATTTCTACTTTGTCCAGCTCACATGGTAAAATAATTCATGAATTATACAATCATTCTTGCTTATTATTAAAAAAATGGGAAAGGGTCAAAATTGCTTCTAAACTATGCCTTCGTTATATTTTAGGATAAAAAAGGCCCTTGTTGTTATCCGAAGAGACCACAAATTCCCTCAAGAGTTAACAACCCAAATTTTTAGTGACGTAGCAAGCCACATGAGACTAATCCCTCCACCTAAGCGTTGCTAACTATGATTCACTTAAAAAATTTAGACCTTTAGCGGCGATAAAAGTCACCACAAAAGCATAGAATATCGCCAATAAAAGTTTTCACAGTTTTTTAGCATTAAATTATGATTTTATGTTTTTTTCTTCATTTTTTTTTTAAAAAAAATCACAAATGATATCGATCAAGGAGGAGTTTGAATACACTATATGTTTTAGTTTTATGTCATATGTAAATACGTAAAATGTACAATTAATAATGCATTATGTAGTAGGAGATTTGAATCGAGAAGTAATTTTGATGATTTTCGTAATAATATTGGATGTTCTTAATAATAATAGTACATATTATTAATTTTAGAAAATTAGGTTGAAACCAAAAATTAATTATCATATTTTTTTTGTTAAAAAAATAGGTTTTACTAGCAAATGGCTATTGCAGCCTTAGTCGCCACTAAAAATCACTCAAAATCTTTAGTGGCAATATTTTGGGATTTTGTGGCAACTAAACGTCTAATTTTTTTTTTGTGAATCCTAGTTGGCAACACTTAGGTGAAGGGATTAGTCTCATGTGGCTTGCCACATCACTAAAAATTTTGGTAATTAACTCTTTAGGATATTTGTGGTCTTGAGATAACAACGGGGGTATTTTTTTTATCCCAAAATATAATAGAGGGTTTAAGTGGTCTATTTTGCATAATTTTGATTTAATTTTAACCCTTTTTCGTTAAAATACTGTTGAAAATATGTAGATTTGCCAATGTGAAGCAATCACTAATTCTCAACAAATCTAGTTGTGAAAATTGCTCGGTGGCAGAAGTTGAGAGAAATTGGGGACAATTCATGTTGTATTAAATCGTAAAATATTTTTTTTATGTTAATTTATAGGACTTGTTTTTTTTAGTTAGTTGTAAAAAGAAGGACATATATTTTTATTGGATAAATATCTAATGACACTATCAATATTTTATGTTGGTTCCCACTTATTGTCAAAAATCCATAAAAGTGTACTTTTTATATTAAAAAAAATATTTATTTTAATTTAAGGGTAATTTTGAAAGTTTGCAAAGCTTTTCCATATTAATTCTTAAACCTTGTCTATTACAATGGATTAAAAAGTCTCACGTTGGTTGGAGAATAAACTGGTTGTCTACTTATATGGACTTGTGCAATCCTTCCCTCAAGAGCTAACTTTGGGGGTTGAGTTAGGCTCAAGTGCAGAGATGGACCCACCTTTATCAGCGGGAGTGCACGTGCACCCGTTTACTTCAAAGTTATAAGTATTTTTTTACAAAAATCTTGAATATTATTTGTAGAAAATATAAACTTTTCATCTAAGAGGAAAGAATTATTAGAACTTAGAAATTTGACAAATCTAAAATAATATATCTTAATATTAAATGAATTGGTTATAATAATCTTTAATAAATAAAATAATTAAAAATTAAGGTCTCCATTTGAATTTGGTTGTAGGCAATTGATGTGTTTAAGCCGCTTCTGATGGAAGTATATACATGTCTAGTATAACAATAAGACTAAATTATTCATTAGAGAAAGAATTTATGTTACACATTAAAAATAAAAATAAAAACAAGTTTGAAAGTATATATAATAGTAAAGAAGCTATATATGACGAAAATATTAAAGGAAAGAAACATATTGAATGGAGATTTTTCTTTTTTTTTTTTAAAAGTAAATCTACTATGCAAGGGGTTTAGAACTAGATTTTCATTATAAATAAAAGGATCTCAAAGAGAAAAGTACAAGCAATGGAGCTAGGTCTTACTTTACTAATCAAAGAGATTTTTTCACGAAAAGTAAAACTATTAATATTTCACATTAAGAAAAATACAAGGTGATAACTTAAATAGATTTCATCATCTTAAATAAATATAAGTTTTATCCCATTATTAATCACACTATACTTTGCATTTGATGAAGTTGAACTCATGGGGACTCTTAGGTGAAAATATCCTTTATTACCAAGCTCAAATAATTCTCAAAATCCACCTCACTCTCTTTGTCTACACAAAATTCAGGATCCTCCCAAAGTTTCATTATGAGAGACTCCATCTTTGTGACTTTGTTCTCCATCTCCATCTTTGTCAATTCATCTTTGTTATTGGCAACACTAGCTAAAATAGGTTTCAAAAGCTCAAGTTTTTTAGTCATTCTCTTATTGTCGTTGTAGACTTAGTACTCAATAATATTTCACAATTCGACAACTCCGAAATAGCATTATTTATAGGTAGAAAAAGGCATTCAACAATGGTAGGAGAATAATTTTGCTTATATAAGATAGATTATTAGTATCTTGCTGCATTTACTTACTTGCCAAGTTTACATCAACTTACCAAACTTCTTTCAAAAAAGCATCTAGATTTAAATCAATTGGCATTCAACTATGGTAAGAGTATTTTATTTTTTTGAATTAGATTATTAGTATCTTTGTTACATTTGACTACTTTACTTAAGATTTTGTGTAATGTATTTTTCAACAACTTTCCAAACCTCTTTCAAAAAAGGATCTAGATTTAAATTCATTTTACATCAATTGGCATTCAACTATGGTAAGAGTATAATATTGTTTGACTAAGATAGACTATTTAAGTGTCTTTGCTACATTGAACTACTTGCTAAAAAATTTCATATTATGTAATTTTCAACAACTTTCCTTACTCTATTAAAAAAAAAAAAAGTATATAATTTTTTAAGTTCATTCTATATCAATTAGCATTCAACTATAAATGGTAACCAAAGGTCACATGTTTAACTTCATTTCTGAAATTTAACTAAGTGGGTTGACAAATTTGCAACCGAGTTAATTAATCATTTGAAAAATAATTATTACAATACCGAAACTAGAAAGAAATCAAATCAAAAGTTTACTTTATAATGGAAAACAAATTAATAAAGGGAACGAAAATTATCGAGAATGAAATGAATGTTGTTTTTTTTTTTTTTTTTTTTTTTTTTTTTTTTTTTTTTTGTTTTTAAGATCTATTGGATTTAATTATATGATGAATGGTGATGCGTGTGATGGTTAGTGGGGGGTGTCTATAGGTTTCTACTATAATAGTGGTTGGTGGTGACTGATGGTAGTGGTTGTGGGTAGTACCTGGCTTGTGTTGATGACTGATAGTAAGTGATAATTGATAATTGTGAAGGATGATAGTGATTGCTGATAATGGTGATAGTGATTGATAATAATGATTATTAACATATAATTATGATTGAAGGCGGTAAATGATAATTATAATCGACGGCTACTGATAGTGTTATAAGGATTGACATGTCTATTAGTTGTGACTTTTGATTGAGGATGATAGTAATAGTCAGTGATGGTGGTGCTTAGTAGTGGAAGTGGATAAATGTCGTGAAATGTTTATCTTCTTAGAAAATTCTTGAATCGATAACATCTTATGATAATAAATTTTCTTGTTAAAGGTATTAATCATTCGTATACAACCAAATTTATTAAGTGATTGTAAAAAAAAACACACACACTTCATATGTGACATTTGAATAATTAAACTTCAAACCTTGAAAATAAATTTCTTAATTATTGAGCCTCAAGGATTAAAATTAAAATCTTCATCAAAGTAAACAAATAAAGCTTACGATGAATAGAGGAATATCATAGGTTTATTCATTATTCACTAGTAGACACATTTCAAACAAAACACTTATGTGTCCACACATAATGGAGCATTTCTATTGTTACATCCATAAGCTACGATAGTTTGGGCAACAACAAGGCCCACTACCCTTATATTTTGCTCCAAAAAACACAACAAACATATGTAGAAATAACCACAATAGGGCTACATATGCTATATTTCTGACCAAGTTCCTTGCTTCTCTTGATCTCCAAGAGAAGAAGGAAGTATCAAATTAAAATTATTTGAATTCCTGACCGAACAATTTGCCCTAATTTGACCTTGTGTCCCAGTCAACACATTCAATTGTCCCATCTTGATCATGGAATTCACAAATTCCTCAAAGAAAAGAGACTCATTGATAGCAAAACTCGTAACAATCCCTCGAGTCCTTCTATCCGTATACAAATCTTGATCGGATGTGAAAAGCCCTTGTCGATTCATGAGATCAACGTAGTACTTGTTATCGAACTTGTTAGGTGATCGTATGTCTAGGACAGTCGTGTTCGTGGAGTTTCTAGTGGGACATGTTGTTTTAAGGTTGTTTGCAAAGGTTTTATCCATGGATGAATCTTGATTAGGGTAAAGTCTGTCTGTGAAAGAAGTACAATGACTAATACCAATAGTGTGACCACCAGAAAGTGCAACAACATCTGTGGGGGTGAAGTTTTTGGTAGCAAGTGAAGCTAGAATTAAACTTGTGTTGAATGAAGGTGGTGGAAGATTGGCTAGGGTTTCATTTAATGTTGCAAAAGTGAGTCCATCCCTTCTTCCTAATGGTAGATCATAGTCCGGGCCACCCGACTGTATTCACATAATCAGATCACTTATAAGATATGTAAAAAGATATTTAGTATAATTTATTAGTTACCTAATAAAAATAATAACTAATCCTCTATGATAGGTTAAACTACATTGACATAGAAAATAAAATTATGATGTATTGAATTTATGTATAGGTACTTAATATATATATGGGTTCTAACTTGTTGATAATAATCAAAACTTTGCTTCACTACATTTTTTAGGGAAACCATTGATGTTATTATATTTGACCAAATGGTTTGACAAGAAAACGATTACTCCCCCCTCTATCTCAATTTATATGACTCACTTTTCTTTTCAGTTAGTACAAAAAAATGACACATTTTTATATTCAGTAACACACTTTCTTTTTTAGTCCGTTTAAAAAAGAATGACACATTTTTATATTCAATAACAATTTAACTTAAAAATACTTGTTTTTACCCTAAATGAAATAATTTATAGTCACACAACATCTATTACTTATTTTAGAGCATAGGTTTAAAAGTTTTTTTAAAAAATAAATTGTGTCAAATCAAACTAACTCATATAAAATGAGACGGAGGGATGTATGTGTGTGTGTGTGTATATATATATATATATATATATATATATATAAATTCTAACTTTTCATATGACATGTTTATCAAAAAAAAATTAAAGAACATCTTGATATATTTTATATAAATCAAATTTAAAAATAATTTTTTAAAAAAAATTCCTTATTTTTAAATTTTTTTAATGTCAAGAAAAATTTAGGAAAATAAATTAAAACGGAGGTAATAAGAAAGGCATGTTATTAAATATGGTGTGACGTTTAGCTAAAACTTGTGGACATGGTACACTTAAATGCGAACATTATCGAGAAGTGGAGAAACTTGTTCAATTATTTGAGGCCTTTGTATTATTGCGCATTGAATTATTTGGCATAAATTTGACTTGAAAGTTTTTTTCCAAAAGAAAAACATTATTATAGAAAATGTGTAAATTAAATCAATAAATACATTACATATTGATAAATATAAACTTACCAAAAAAATAGAATCGCGTGCAGCAATAGCAGTAATATCAGCACAAGAAACGACTCTACCGCAGTCCCGGTGGACACGGCGGCGAAGGTCTTCGATGATTCGAAAAGCCTGTTGTCTTAAAGTCAAGTTGGGGGGTGCATCCTTCTCACTTGGTCCACTGGCTGAACCATCTAACAGTACCGATCCATCACAACCCTGTGTATAAAATAGTGTCACATATATTAAGCTGGCGTTTGATCATAGATTTTTAAATATTTTTGATAAATATTATTTAAGTGAAATTTCACCATGTGTTTGGTCATACTATTTGGGAAATATATTTAATTTTTTTAATAAATATGATTTATACCCATAAGTTTTACGTAACAACATTCATGACTTCCGCAACAAGTCAATTAGATCTTCGTTGCAGCAAATAACAAGTAGTGTCCATGACATTGGAGCAATGTGCTAGTTCGGAGTGAGTGCAACAAGCATCATTTCATACATCGTGAAGTAGACGAAGCACATGAAGTTATTACCCTAAGCTGATTGTTCGCCATTTTCATCAACAACCATAGCATCACTTTCATATTCACTTTCATATTTTATCACTGCTTTGATATTCACGTAAAAAAATATGTAATATAGCGCAAACAACTACTATAGAGACTATTTTTGTGAAAATAAAAGTTTGGCATAGAATTTGAATTTTTAAAAGCTCCAATTAATAAGATTTGGCCCAAATATTAGTTTTTTCTAATATTTAAAAATTTGGGTTATTTATCAAAAATATTTGTCAAATAATAACAAATTATATGGATAAACACTATTTGTCAAATTTTTCCCCAAATTTTACTTGGGAAATCTACCTCTCCTAATTATTTTGTAACAATTTCATTTTTAAAAAGGTGAAATTAAAATTTATCTATCAAGAAGTCAGGACAGTGAATAACATGAATAATAGGAATTGTATCCTATAGTTACTTATAAGTTATAACATTAGTTATTATTTCTTTTCATTTTACCTCTGCAATATTTATTTTTTGAAAGCCTAAGAAAGTTTATAAGTTCCATATATTTTCTTTTTCAAAAGAGTAAAACTATCCATTTCATGTATGTTTCTTAAGGAGCATGTAAAGGAGAAAATGAACAGCTAATATAAAATAAATGAATATATTTGTAATTAATATTATGGTGCCTAGTATTATTTATCAGTAACGTAATCATTTAATGTTCAGATCTAGCAACAATATTTTGATCATTCATTTATGTTTGTTCAAATTCAGATATGTTAGTCTTAACAAAAACAAATAAGACTTTAAACTCAGGTCAATACCTGAACAAAGCAATCATGGAAGTGAAGACGAAGAAGGCCGGCGGCCTGACCGATATCCTGCCGGAAAACATTCTGGAGTCGCCTCCTGATGATGGATTCAGCATTGGGACAAATGGAGTCATAAAAAGTCCATGAAAGACCTTTCACAATTGGTTGAGTACCTTGAGCTTTTGTTACTTGAAAATGGATTGAAACAAAAATAGAAAGGATTAGTACAAGGGAAGAAGCCAAAGTATTAAGGGTAGTTGAAACCATTATGATTATTTGATGAAGGTTCACATTAACTAGCCTCTACATTTATAGCGGCAAGGATGTAATAATTGTTCTATTCGTTCACATTTACTTGTGCATTTTAAATTCCGTATATATTGATTGATCATAATGGCTTCAACTATCCTTTTTCCGTCTCATATTAGTTGATTATTATACTAAATATAGTTGTCTTATATTAGATTATCATCTTACTAAATCAAGAAAGTACTAATCAATTTTTTTTCTATATTATCGTTATAATTAATTCTTTTTTAAAGTGTTCATATTTGCTTGTAAAATTTTCAAGAAATTTTTTAAGGGGTATTTATGATTTCTTAAGCACAGACTAAAATGGAAAGTAATAGACGAAGGGAATAATGATTTAGGGACTAAGTAATTAATACTAAGGATAAACTATGGGGAAAAATAATTGTCTACTCTAAAAATGTTAAAAGTGAAAATCTATTTTTTAAAATAATAGACAAGTAAAAGTAAACAAATGAAATAATTGATAACTACAACACTAAGGGATGATTTGGCAGGGGTATGTACTTAAGAATTTATAATATTGATCAATAAGTTGTATTAGTAATGTTAAAATTAATAATATTGAGATTATTTATTATCCATTATATGACTTGATGTAGTTAATGGTAATTTTGTTTTTAACCATAGTTATTCAATTGTATTAGTAATAATAATAACTATGATATTACTAATATCATGAATTATTGTGTATCAATTATACACTATATAATACCTAATAGGATGTACGCACTACTTATTGATAAGCAACTAATATACATATTATTTATACGTAAGTTGAAAATACTATCAAATAAAATATTAAATAATATATATATTAATTTCTCTAATACATCCTATTAAATAATCGGTCAAAAAATGTGTTGAGATAGTTCATCACCCTTGAACAGAAGCGTCAAGTTCTACCTTCTAACAAATGGCCTTTTTTTTTTCCAATGGGCCTCACAAAAGAGACAAATGAGCCATTTGCACTTTTGTCCTTAGTATTGGTCTTTAATTTTTCTTCCTCCAAATAAATAAAAGAAATTATAAGATTTAATATATATTTTTACATTATAATATTTCATAAGTTAGATCTATATATCTTTAAGATAAATAATATTTAAAAATTCAATCAATAAGTGTAAATTCAACAAAATTTAAAGCCTGCCGATTACCGAATGATAACACAAAAACGGATAACTACAAAATCCTTTGATTACTTTGTCCCTTTAAGTACAAGAGGCAATGAAAAAGATGGCTCATAAAATTATTTTTCTACTTAATAATAATTTCATTTTTCATTTATTCTGGAGTAGGCTAGCTAATTCTACCAGAACCAGTTGAACAAATAATTTCATTTAATTTTCGTTAATTTATAATGTATTTTGAGTCATATATGGGAGGGGTCTCTTTTGGTTGAGTCAAAATTTTATGTGAATAAAGGTCGCGTACGTATTTAATTAAATGTCATATAATTGTATCATTAGTAAAGGGCAAGTTTAAGCCTAAAATAATGTTAGAGGCAATTTGATTCATAGGTGGGAAAAAAATATTTTTAACAGTCTCACTTAATAATGTTATTTTAAAGTGTTTTAATCCACATACCTTGTTTTAAAATAAAAAAAATTGAGAAACATATTCGGAAGAGAACAAGCCAATGAAGGAATCTTACCGTTTAAAATCCACACAAATAAATTTAATTTACGGTCTAGAGACGTCCACTTTTTACTTCAATTAAAGAAATAATAAGAAAAATATCAAAGCAAATAGTATTAATTAATTCTCGTATGATCTCAGCAGAGAACCGTCATAAATCGTAATTTTTAAAAAACGTATATCAAATGATTTATTATTTTAAAAGTTCAAAATAAAATTAACTAATAGTTTCTTATTTTTCTTTAGTAGTAATTATTTTTTAAAGACTACAAACACATAAATAAAATAAATATTTAACTACGAGAATTATATTTTTAAATATTGATGAAGATAAAATAATAATTAAAAAGAACTTCTTAAAAAATATATATTTAAGAAATCTTAAGAAAAATATAAAACTAAACACGACAGAGAATTTGAGAGGAGGGGAGGATATGTCAAAGTTAATATCATGAAAGAAGGAACAATTCTTTAGAAAATTAGCAACTATATTACACCAACCATATCTTTGTTGTCTTTGATTAATTTAATTAATTTTTCGTATTCCTAAAGGTCATCGATTTCAAGTTGTAATCTAGTATTTACACTTGCATGTTAGTTAAGGATAATGTATGTGAACAAATTAAGTATTACTAATTTAAACCAAACAGCATAATAGACTTATTATCTTGTGTTTAATTTCAATTTAATATAGAGCAAATGTTGTATTTTGTGTTTTCATAATGCATGTGGACGGAAATAAGGTTTAACTTGTAATTTTTAGTATTGAATTTATTACTTATATACTAAAAGTTATGGCTTCAGCCTTAGTAACATTAATAAATTCTTACATATAAATTTATAATTCACGTCGAAAGTTATGAATTCAATTGAACGCATACTTCTAATGATATATCCATAAAGGCTACGTATGATACTGATACAAATTATTTAAAATAATGATAACTTGATAGCTACACCTTCATAAATATAACGAAGATATAATTAACTAATTAATTATTTGACTATCATAGTGTTAACTAATTAATTATTTGACTATCATAGTGTCGTGTGGAGACACAACTCTTTAACAAACACTCTTCTTTTTTTCTTCTATAGAATCTACGAATTAATCAATGGTGTGACAATTAACAAAATTAATGCTAGTTTGAACTTCCTGTCTCTGCTATTTTTAATTAATTTTGCTCATTTTTTAATTTTCAAGATAATACTTGCAATTAAAAGACTACGATTGAGTTAATTAATACTTACATAAAATAACACTATAGGTAATTAATTTGTACGTATATCATGAGCGTCTTTTAACATATTGTAATGTTTAATTAATTTATTTTTATGAGTAATATTAATTATTTATAATTATACTTAAGTGATTAGATAACATTTAGGTAAGCTTTTTAAGTATGGATCGCACTAACTCATAGTAAAATCTATGTCCTTTTCACCATCTTTCTTCCCTCACTTGATTTCTTTAAAAAAAAAAAAATAATCAAATCTTGTCATCAAAATAAAATAAAATATTATGCTGATAGATCTAGGAGCCAAATATTCCAAGTATTAGGTAGCCGACAACAAAGTAATACGAGGAAAGCAGAAAAAAATATTAAACAAAACTGAGGGTAAAACTTTTACCAAAACGGGAAATTATATTTTTATCTCAACCATATTATATTCCCCTCATTTATTCTTTCGTAGCAATTTACCAAGACATGTAAAGACAAGAAAGAAAAAAAAAACGATATGAAATTAGTGAGACAAAAAATCTTATACCCCAACAACTCCATAAAAAAAAG
This sequence comes from Solanum bulbocastanum, assembly GCA_037074985.1. Classification (NCBI taxonomy): domain Eukaryota; kingdom Viridiplantae; phylum Streptophyta; class Magnoliopsida; order Solanales; family Solanaceae; genus Solanum; species Solanum bulbocastanum. The sequence continues at coordinate 52,042,661 of CM073600.1, read as the reverse complement.
ATAAAAAAGTATCATGAGTTCTAGGACACTTATATGCTATTCATAAATACACTATTAATTATATTATAATTTCTATCGATTATTCAAAAAAAAAAAAAAAAAAAAAAAAAATATATATATATATATATATATATATATATATATATGTGTGTGTGTGTGTGTGTGTGTGAGAGAGAGATTTTTTCTAAAGATGCATGTGCACCCTATTATTTTTCTAACTTTTAGATTTCAATTAGAAGTCTAAAATCTAAATAAACTTCATATGTATTTATTTAAAAATTATTTTTCTAACTTTTTAGATGTAAATTTTTGCTTAAAATTTATTTATAGATGATTTCTTCAAATATATTTTTTATTATTATTAATTTTAGGTAAGATTTTATCAATTCAACATTAGAAAGCATTACAATATGAATTGTTAACATAATTCTTAGTAATAAGTTGACAAACTTTAAATAAAAACAAGAGTTAAATCATGGAATTTGATTCAAGAAGTTGATAACTTAGTATATCCTACTTTAATATGTTTGTTGTATTGCTTGAAAAGTTAAGAAGAAATAAAAAAGAATTTGTAACTTACTTTGTTCAACATTTTTCGATTATTGATTATATTTTTGACAGACTATTACTCTATCTTATCAAAAATTTGAAAAAAAATAAATTCAAACAGATAAATAATATGAGTGTTAGCGAAAAATAATTAATTTTTTCTATTTGAATGGAGTTAAAAAGAACAAAATAATATAATTTTATGTAAGAAAAATTAACAAAAAATTATTCTTAATAAGAATTTGAGGCTCAAAAATTGGGGGTCAAATTTTGTAGGCAAGAGCCGCCCTGACCCCATTTATAGGTTATGTGCATCCGCCCCTCCCAAGCTAAGGTGATAAAGACAACACCAATTTTTATTTTTTTTAAAAAAAGTGATAAAAGAAACTGAGACGTTATTACGAGTGTGTCTGGTGCTATAAAGGAAAATATCATTTTCTTAATTATTTTGGTATTTAGCAAGCAACTAAAAAAAACTAATTTTAAGAACATTTATATATTAGAAATTAGACATCTAGATAAGAACATCTTTGAGAAAGGTGAGGAGGAGGATACATATAGGAATTAGGATCATTATTTTGCTAATGTGGTTCGGAAATGTTAATATTTTTTCTAGGCAATACAGCACAAACAAAATCATATATATGATAGCGTTAACAATTTAAAATTCAATATATTTAAAAAGAAGTGATGATCTATCACCTATGAAACAATATTGAATAAATTTGAAAAATAAAACAAGAGAAAATTACTTCGAGTTAATTTGGACGAATAGTCTATCCTTTTTAGTTCATATAATTTATTTTGAGAATTTTTATATTTTTACATTATTTAAACATATTCATTTATAATATCATCATAGATATATTATAAATCATATATATATATATATATATATATATAAAAGAGAGAATCATAAGCCCGCCTACGTGGCGCCACCACAAATCAGGATTCTCTTTTAATTTATTTATTTTCAAAAATAGTTTTCCTTTTTATGAAAAATTGTGATTTTTATAAAAAGTTGCGACCTTTATGAATAGTTGTGACTTCAATGAAGAGTTGCAACTTTTATGAAAAATTGTGACTTTTATGAAAGATTGTGACCTTTCTGAAGGGTTGCAACTTTTTCGAATAGTTATGACATTTCCGATAAGATACAACAAACATCTAAACTTATTATTCTTCTTCTTCTGCATAATTAAATATTCATATATTTTGCTCCTGAAAGTCTTTCTTTTATTACAATTATATTATAGTTGAGTTGGAATAAAAATGTTTTTCTATTTATGCTTTGTCCAATTGTGAACATGATCATCGTTTCTGAGATTCTTGCAATCAGATAATTCTTTATCATAATATAATCTTTCATTAGCTCAAAGAAAAGTAGAAAAAAGAACATCAATCAATCTCAGACCTTAAAGGGGTCGTTTGGTGTGAAAAATAGGGTAAAATAATCTCGAAATTAAATTATAGTGTCACTTAATTTGTTGTTTAGTTGGCAAGGTCAGGATAACTTATTCCGATATTAATAATTACTACTAGGATAAGTTATCCCTTTTTATGGGTGGTATAGTAATCCCGGGATAAAATGACTAAATGACAAAAATGTCCCTTTAAACATTTTTTAGACATTACTTTTCACATTCATGAAAGGTATTTTTGTAAACTTATATGTTGTTCTTAAGATTTATTATTTTGAATACAATAAATCAAACAATTAATAAAAAATAATCTTAGCATAATTTATTCTATCATAACTAATCTCATTATAACTTATTTCATCATAATTAATTTCATTATAACTTGAATTCAAATCGAACGAGCACTAAATAAATTAGCATCTTGCAAATTAATTAATTATATCAACACTATGATCAGAACTTATGTCTAAAGCTCGACAGCCAAGCGAATCTAGTTAACAATAATGACATCTAGTGGTGCCTATGTACTATAGCAAAAGGAAACACAGTCTATTTCAAAATATTTCTCATAATTTTCTTTTTGACACATCAAACAATATGAATTTTGATACGTTTTTTAGGATTTATCCTTTACTTCGTATTGATATCAAAAAAATTGTAATCTATACACCTTTTTTTAAAATTTGTGTTGCAACCCTTTTTTTTAGTTCGTCTCAAAAGAATGTTAATTTATTATAATTAAAAATAATTTAACTTTAAAGTATTTATTTTAATATTTAATAAAAAGATTTTCAATCACACAAATATATAAGGATTATTTTAGACAAAAATTTCAAAAGTCTTCATATTTTTCTTAAATATCATGTCAAATCAAACAGTGTCACAGAAAATGAAATAAAGGGGATAGTATTTTTCATATAGTTTTTTATATCTAAATTATAATGTTAATAATTCGAATTGACCTAATCTAATTTAAATTTGATTATATTCAAATTGAATCTCGAAAAAAAAAACATGACAACTGTTTACTTTTGAAAATCAAGAAAAAATTAGTACGTATTCATTTGTCAAGTTACCAAATCATTACAAGTAATTTAAATTAAATCTCTAAAGTATCAGTCATTAACAACAAGACTAATTTGGTAACATAGAGAGAGAGAGAGAGAGAGTATACTAGTAACACAATTTTGATATCATCATGGAGCTAGAAAAACATTTTGAGAAGAGATCCAAAACACCATCTTCTTACATTACATCACAAAACAAAATGTGATTATTATATTATAAGTTAATTAAGACACTCATTATTATTACAACAAAACCAAAACCAAAACACTAATTAATTAAAACTTAGAACAAAGCAGAGAAAGTTTCCTCCAATTCTTCAACAACAGTGGCAATATCAACCTTTTTATCCTTATTCCTCCTATCACACCTATTCCTAATTTCACCATTTCCACCAGTCAACACATTCATTTGTCCCATTTTTATCATACCAATAACAAATTTCTCATAAAACAACGATTGATTCACCGCAAAGCTCGTAACAATCCCTCGAGTTCTTCGATCCGTATACAAATCTTGATCGGACGTAAAAAGCCCTTGTCTATTCATGAGATCAACGTAGTACTTGTTGTCGAAAACATTAGGGCTACGAATGTCCATGTTGACCGTGTTGTTTGAGTCAGCTGTGGGACAACTACCTTTGAGGTTGTTAGCAAATGTCTTGTCCATAGTGGAGTCTTGGTTCGGATAGAGACGGTCGGTAAAGGAAGGACAGTGGCTGATACCGATAGTGTGGGCCCCGGACAATGCGACCGCATCGGTCGCATCGAGGCCTTTGGTTGCAAGGAGAGAGAGGATGGTTGTCGTGTTGGCAGAGGGTGCGACTAGGTTGTCTATGGTCGCTTGCTCCGTTGCAAAGTTGACTCCGTCCTTTCTTCCTAAGGGTACATCATAGTTGGGCCCACCAGTCTGAAATGACGTACCATACGCTTATATTAGATTTAATTTATATATACTTGACAGTAGTACTATACATGATGAAGGTAGAGAAATTTAATTTTAGCTCCCAAAGCAAATTTGAAGACTTTATCTAGTCACGAGGTGGGGGCCTAAGTGGTGTGAAAAGTAATGACATAAACCAACTACTCATTAATATCAGCCTTCACAGTCTTTAATATTTACTATGACATTTTCCCACCATGACAGTCTTTTTTTTCTATAAATAGTTGAACTTAATAATAATAATATATTAAAATATCCTATTATAATATATTTTGACAAGTTTTTGATAGAGATGTGTTATTCTATTTTAAACGGTCTAATAAACATGTGTCGCGTAAATTAGGACAAAGAATAACGGTACTTACCAAGACAACAGAGTCCCTAGCAGCAATGGCAGTAATATCAGAGCAAGACACAACTTGACCACACTCATCTTGGATTCTTTTCCTAAGATCATCAATTATCTTGAATGACTTCTTTCTTAGGGTCAAATTTGGAGCTGCAGTTTGCTCACTTGGCCCTCCTGCTGATCCATCTAGCAACACTGAACCATCACACCCCTGCATCATAAAAAAAAATCATTATTTTTTCATTTGATTTCCCCTTGAAAAATGTTCAGTGATTATTTCCAGTAACAATCTATTTCCCACTATGCGTTTTCCTAGTCAGTGGAAAAATCATATTCGTATACTCCTATAGTACAAAGTTCACACTAATTCACGATAGAAAAAACCTTTGTTTCTAGTAATTTAAGTACACAAAAGATAATAACCTGAACAAAGCAATCGTGGAAATGAAGACGAAGTAAGCCAGCAGCTTGGCCAACATCATCCTTGATTTGTTTTTGAAGCCTCTTTCTTATAATGGATTCTAGCTGAGGGCAGCTAGATTGATAAAATGACCATGAAAGACCTTTGGTTAAAGCAGGCCTTTGAGCTTCTGTGACAAAGAAAGAAACAAGAAGAACAAGTAGAAAACTTGATAGAGTGGTTGACACCATGGCTATAGCTAGATAGTTTGATTTAGCTAATTAATTGGTACAATGATAGTAAGAAGAATGGGTCAAATTTATAGCCATATAAAGTTATCCACTTGGATATTTTAAATTTTTCTTCTACTATTTGTCTAGACTTCTTTAAAATGAGGCATCTCGGGTTTTTTCTAAGAAATAGCCGTGTGGTCGTCACACTGCTATCCATCTTTTGATTTTGATAGTTTTGTGTCTTGCCCCGATTTTTTTGTCAAACGATAATAACTTGATTAATATTTTATATTTTTATCATATTAATATGTAAAATTGTAATGAATTATATTTTTGTAGATTTTTTAAATATTAAATTAGTATAATTCAATTTAGCTTTGAAGATTAATCAAATTGACTTTTGAAAAAATGAAACATAATAATTAAAAAGGAACTGATGGAGTATTATTCTCTCCCTTGTCTAAAATAAAAATAATCTTTTGGAATGTGGCACACGACCCTTATAAAAATTAGCTAATTTCATTAATTAAAAGATAGTTTGACAATATTGTCCTTTTGTTTCTTCTCGAACTTATCTTAAAAACAAGAGATAGTTGAATTATAGTTAGATAATTTTGAAGAAAAAAAATTACTGACATATTTTTGAACTTTTGAGAAATTAATTCACTTTTTTACCATAAAAGGTGTCAAAAAATTTTTAAAAATGAATAATTAATAAAAATAAGATATTAAAATGAATATATCAACTATTTTTTTAATATACTAAAAATAAAAAAATATTTTTAATAAAACGAACACCGTGTGAGCAGTCAGACAATTTGGCCATAATGATAAAATAACATATTTCACACTATGTTATTTTATATTTTTGAATATTTTTATCCTTTTAACCTTAATACCTTTTAATTAAAAAAAATAGAAAAGAAATTAATTTATTTTAAAATAAAAAGAATATTATAAATTATTTAAATTTTTGATCAAATTTTTTGGTCATTTAGCGTTATCCGTGAGTAATTTATATTACATAGAATAATGAATCCAAGAAAGACACATATCTATGTTCTTTTGTGCAACGTGAAAAATTTCGTGCATAGTGTAATTTGCCTTTCCAATTATTAAAATCCAATAGAAAAGCAAAATATACTAGCCGCCAATAAAGAATGCCTATTTTTCACTCCTACTCCATATTTTTACTCGATACATGAATCTTGATGTTTATGTTCAGTATTCGTATTAAAATTTCATCGAATAAAATTTAATATTCAATATTCACATTAAAGTTTCACCGTATAAGATTCATTTAAAGGGTTTAAAGAATTTTATTTTAATAAACTACATCAATATAGTATATATTTTTTATATAAGTAGATATAAATATTTTATGTGAATAAGTATTAACTTCTTTTTTTTACCAAACATTTCCACTAATTATCAGGTAATCGGTAAAAAATCATAGCTTAGCCGACTATCTCGATTATATCTATACACTAATTTAATTTGTCTGTCAAAACCAAAATTACTCTAGTCAAAACTTTAAAGAATGCAGTTTGACTTTAGATTTGTCAGGTTCCTTCACAATGTAAGTGTAAGATATTTCTCTAATTATGTTGTTGAAATTTACAGTCTCTAATCTTGATTATTGAACACCAGCCAAAAAAATATCCTAAAGCTATAGGGGAATCATTTTCTTAAAATTAATTCTGGATCCGTATTTGCTCTTTTCTTTAATGAAGTTTGATATTTTTTAATAGATAAATTTCATTATTTACAAAGTTATATTCTATTTATGATTTCACAAAAGTTAATAATGAAAAGTATGATTTAAACTATGTCCTTACATATTTTTCTTAATATGTGTTGGACATGAACACTTTCTATTTATATACATATTAATTGATGTTAAATTTGAAGAATAATTTAGGAATAAGTAATTAATATTAAAATAATAAATATTATTTTTCTATTTTTCTCTTAATATACTAAAATAACAAATAAAAGAAAATAGAAAGTGTATTTATCATCTTCATCTAACAATGGAGAAAGATCCACGTAATCGTCGCACTTGGTTAACATTTTTGCTTCTTTCTAGATAAAGCTTTGCTTGATGAAGAGAGCCGTAAGGGTTAATTTTAGTTTGTTTTAATTTATTTATTTTTGATAATTTTTAAAGTTTTAATTTTTCATATGACATATTTTAAATTATAAAATTAAAAGATATTTTGGTATTTTTTATATTTTTTAATTTAAAATTATCGTAACGATAAAAGTAATAATATAATCAGTAAAATTTTATTACATAGATTTTAAAGAAAATAAAATATATACTGACCTTATTACTTTATCGTGAAGGTAGAGAGACCATTATTATTATTCTTAGAAAATGCTTTAGATACTACTTTATACGTCCAACAATATTTGTCTACTATTGACTTTGCACACATCTTATTGACTTTGCACACATCATAAGAAACTATAAATAAAAGAGTAATTTTACTATATCATCCTTTGAATATAATAAATGTAATGTCTTGAAATATATGATAGGAAAACGATTATAATTACTAATGAGGAAATAAATATAAAATTATCCTCTATCAATTTCATAAAATAAATAATTATTATTAAATATTCTAAAATAATAAAGTAAATAATTATTATTAAACGGAGGAACTACGATACATCATGGACTTTTCTATTAAAAGAGCCACGTGGTCGTCACACTGCTCTGGTCTCTCGACCTTTTGATTTTAATACTTCAAATTGTAAGAGTATACTACTAATTATTATTACTCCAAAAGAGAAAGGCATTAACTATACTCGTTTGGCTGAAAACAAGTTATCCCAAAATTAGTTATCATAGGATTAGTTATCTTGGATAATTTATCCTGCATTGGCGCTGCTTTTTTCTGCTTTGGCGGGGCCGCTACAGTGGGGTGACAACTGTTGTGGCAGGCTCGACGCGAATTAAAGTCATTAATAAACCCCTAAACGACCTTATTATGCACTTTTTGACTTTTAGAGCTAAGGAACAAACCCCAGGCAACTCCTTCTCATTTTTCACCATTCTTGAGGCTAAAGGTAAGCTTTTCACTTCCCGAATCCGTTTTTCGATCCGTAGAACGTAATAGAATTGGTGAATATTAGTGGGGGAGGATTTTGTTATAGATCATATGGTGGAAACAATCCTAATTTGGTTAATTAAGATCATGGGTTTGATCTAGAGTTTATAGATTTGTTATAATCCGGGTAATTAATGATTGTTTATTGATTTTTGTATTATATTGATTGTTTGTAGACCAAGAAAAAGCGAAACGAATCTGGAAAGGGAAGGATCAAGTTTCTTAGGGTTTTAAGCTTGTTTCGAGGTAGGTAATGGTTGTGATTCTATGATTGTGTGATGTATGTTTGTTCTTGTTTCATTATGATATATGTATGTATATAAATGTTGCATTATTGATCACACTTGTTGTAAATAAGATAGATGAATGATGGTTACCATGAAATCATGACTTAAATGTGTGATCTTGAGGATATACTTGTGATTGTGATTGTGGTGTGTTGAATGGATCGGTTGCCACGTTCCGACATAACTAACTTGGATCGGTTGCCACGTTCCGGCATAAACATTGGATCCGATACCACGAACCGGTGCACTAACAGTTTGGGTGTGGGTTCCATGTGAGAACCATTGAATTGTGTTGTGTATCTATTTGTGATGAGTTCGTTCATATCTAATGATGATTGATATTGAAAAACGTAACGGCATGTTGCTCTAAATTGATATAATTGTGATATGTGAGATTCGTGAAGTTGTTTATTGTTCGTATATATTGATGATATTGTATATGTTCGATATGTGCATGTGATTATATTGTTGTACTGACTAACGTATGTTATACTTATTGGGATAGCCGCGTGATCCTACCAATACACTGTGGTTGTGTACTGATACTGCACTTGATGTTCTTTGTTGAGTACAGGGCATCTTCAAGCGGCTATTGATAGACCTCAGTTAGGTGACTATTGAGCGTGATCGAATTCAAGGGTGAGTCAGTTATTTCAGGCTGTCATGAATCTTTCTTGTTTAAGTCCACTCTTTTCGGACTTAGACTATTTATTTAGGGTGTTTTGGTTAGCTTCGGGGTTGTACCCTCTGTTCTTAGACTTGTCGTTAGTAGAGTTTTGGTACATTGACTTTTAGGTTCTAGGGGTTGTTCTTCCGCATTAGTTTGGTTAGTTGTTTGTTAAAACCTTGGAGTTATGGGGACTCCATTTTTATAGTCATTTAAACTTGTTTTCGTATCTTTAAATGCCTTAATTTTCATAAAATTGATTTGTTTGGATTGTAGTAATAGTTCTCCCACCGGTGGATTTGTGTGGATGCCAATCACGATGGTCTGGATTGTGACAAAGTTAGATTCAAAATCTAATTTAACACCGACCATCTTTTTCATCCAACTTTTAAAAAGTATCAAATATGCTAGTGGCTAGTAAAGAATACATGAAGGTAGAAATACATACTATTAATAGTTAACAAACAACAGCATTAGCAACATAGTATTAACTATATTTAGTATAATCTTATAAGTGGAGCAAGGTCTACTCCAACTTAATAGCGGCGCTGATTTTTTTTTTAACTCTAATATAAGCTTATTGATTTGTCCATAGGAGCAGTGATTTTTACTTTTGTATTTCTTTTTTCTTGTATTATTCCAACCCTTGTGCAAATGTTATTTTAATTAGTTATATTTGTACAGAGAAGTAATCAAAGGCTCAATGAGCCGTGGGTGCATATCTGTTCATATATATATATATATATATATATATATATATATATATATATATATATATATATATATATATTGAATACAAAGGGGAATAGGTAGCCTAGTACAACACAAATTACAAATTATGAGTCCTACAAGTACATGGACTATGAGTCCTAATAATATTGACCATTTTCATTAAAGAAATCGTAAAAATTAACACAATAAATTTGCAATTAATTAAAACACAAAAAAACTTGTATGATAATTTTATTTTATTTAAAAGCTAGTATGAGTTATGATTGTAATGCAGAAAATCTGGTAAGTTACTTCAGAGCAAATTAGGTGAAGTCATTTATTTTCCCAAAAAAAAAAAAAAAAAAAGAGGAGCTTCAAAGGGTTGACTGATAATTTGCCTAAACCAGTGGGTTTGGCCCCTAGAATGTACTATACTATACTTTGTGATATAATTTAATTTGATATAAAAATTAAAAAGTTTGTATGATTATAAATCATTTTATCCACCATAGATATATACAAGGGCCAACTAAAAAGAGTGAATTAAATTGTTTTAGAAGGAGTATCGTTTTCAAGTCTACATCGTCTCTTCTATGATCTCTTCTAACATATCCATGTTGGGTTAATTTAACTTTAAAATGCATGTTGTAAAATAATATTCAAAAGAAAATCTACGTTCATACTCTAACTTCCTTTCAATTATTCTTTATATATATATATATATATATAAAAGAGACGAATCTAGGATTTTTCGAGCATGGGTGCATCAAGAAAAATATATAAAGTGAGAATTGATCCGAACATGGATGCACCAAGAAATATGTATTAACTGAGAATTGATTCTTATTCCTCAAGGTCAAAAGCTCAACATTTAACCATGGGACCAAATTGACTTATTATAGTACGGGTGTCAGAATATAATAATACACAAATTTTAGAAAAATATATACATAAAATATCTAATTTTATGAAGATACACAAATTCTGATGCCATATTTTTTTCCTTTAGATTCGCCACCATATATATATACATATATATATATTCCACCTTTAATTTTTTCTTTTTTCTTTTGGAGACTTATAAAGCGATTTTTAGTCGTTGATAGTTGCAATTTATTTCTCTTGTTTTTAATAGAGGCCGCCCACGTGCAGGATAGCATCAAGACTTTGGAGGTTTTCCAAGCTGCCTACAACAAAGATATCATCACTTTGTTACGATAAAACGATAAATATTCCTCATTTTTGGTGAGATCGAAACTTTTGTATTTAAGATTTTTGAGAATGTTACTGTTATTGATAGAGAATATTTCACTCATAAAATAGAACTTCATAGCACAAATTTAAAATAATCAAATTTCAAAGTATAAAATACTGAAAAAAGCAAAAAAAGAAAAACACACGCCTCAATAATAAAGTAAATACACATAAAAGTCTATGTATATGACCAAGAAACTTTTACTTCACCTAATATTTTTCCTAGCTACTTGCTCGTGGTACGTTCTATACATTATTCAATGTGTTTGAAAGAAGAAACAAAAGTCTTTTCATTTGTTCAAAATTTAGATGTACTATTGAGCATCTTTGATTTTTCAACAGTCGCAATTTGATGAAATGTAGTAGAATATAATTATGTTAGGGCTCGTTTGATATGAGGGATAAAAAAGAGATTAACTAATTTTAGAATTAATTTTAAAATGATTTTATCTCTTGTTTGGTTGGAATAAAATCACAGAATAATTTATCTCAAAATTAGTTATATCTCGAAATTATAATGTTATTTTTATTTCACATTAGGTTGAAACAACATTCTGAAATAACTAATTCCGAAATAGTTTATCCTGAAATACTTATCATTCAAATAAAAAAATTTAAAAAGAGGGAATTCGAATATTAAACTAAGAAGATGCATTCTCACATTCCCTTTATACTTTCACTTTTTTTTCTAAGCTGACTTTCAGATTTCGTTTTTCTCCAAATATAAAATTTATAAATAGGAGTAAGTATATTTAACTCACACCTTTTTAGTTATAAATAGGGATGACAATATAGCATGTGGAATAAGTATTTTTCAGCCAAAGTTTATCTAATTATTTGAATTCAATCATGTCATGTTTAACCCTGCACTGTTTAGCTTCTATTATATAATTCTTTTTTTTCGTTATCAAAGTTTAATGTTACAATGATTATTACAAATATTGAAAAAAAAAAAATATCATGTAGTCACAATCATTAATATTCTTTTTATTCGATTTTGTTTCTTTTCTTATATGGTGCAAAGACACTAATTCCTTTTAATCAAGAACAAACAAGAAAATTCAATTTTTTCTAATTTTTATTTATTTAATATGTTGTCAGAATTAATAAAGACATTTTAAAAGCACAAGTGGTAGGTCGTGAGAATAACTACATTAACTTTGAAAAGAACTATCGCGTGATTTTTAATCAAAATAATTTCTAGTTAACTATAGTTTAGTCAAATTAATTATATCAAAATTAAAGAAACAAAGCACAATATAATGTTTAACATGCATGCCCGTAGGCTGTACTAATATTAATCGCCTTCTAAGAGGAATCTATTGATCCTCTCCCAATTAGCTGAATCGTAGGTGCGATGATTTACTTGACAAAAGAAAACCCAGAAAAAATCAACAGTCATGCCACATTTGGCCTCTGATTATTACAAGAAACACATATATTTAACAAAAGACTTGACTTACATTAAACAAATCATTGTGCTCCCAACAAGTTAAGTTAAACTTAAAATGCAGCAGCCAATGTTTTCTCCAACCCTTCAACAACATCAACCAACAACTTATTCTTATTCCTCACAGAACATTTAGCCCTAATTTCACCTTGTCCACCAGTAGACACGTTCAATTGTCCCATTTTAATCATGGCTATCACAAACTTGTCAAAGAAAACCTTTTGGTCCGTACCAAAACTCGTAACGATCCCTCGAGTTCTTTGATCCGTGTACAAATCTTGATCGGACGTAAAAAGCCCTTGACTATTCAAAAGATCAACGTAGTACTTGTTGTCAAAAATATTAGGGGTACGAACATCCATGTTGACTGTGTTGTTCGAGTCAGCTTTAGGGCAACTACGTTTGAGGTTGTTGGCAAATGTTTGGTCCATAGTGGAGTCTTGGTTCGGGTAGAGACGTTCTGTGAAGGAACCACAGTGGCTGATACCGATCGTGTGTGCCCCAGAGAGTGCGACCACGTCCGTGGCGTCGAACCCTTTAGTTGCGAGACGAGTGAGGAGGGTTGTGGTGTTGGCGGTTGGTGCAACGAGGTTGTCTATGGTTGCGGTTTCTGTTGCAAAGTCAAGTCCATCTCTTCTTCCCAAAGGTACAACATAATTTGGGCCACCAGTCTGAAATAACGAAAAAAAATGATGCATTTCTATATTTAGTAATAATGCAACTTTGAACTTTTGTATTGTATTCTTATTGAAGTAATCTATTGTCACACAAATATTTATGATTTGGTTAAACTTTTAGACCACAAGTTAAAAATCTTTCTTTCATTCTTAATTAAACTTTGTATTCAGTCAAACACTTTCAAATAAATAAAATAGAAGAAGCTACTTTTTCTTGTTGTAATTATGATCGTATTTTTGGGTTAAAATATGGGGCTGACGTCTTCCCAGTGCCAGAAGGTCAAGAAAGTTGGTGGCCTAATGACAGGGGAGCTGGCTACTAAAGGCCTAATGAATGACGGCCGTAACTGTAACGGTCATAAGGTAGAGAAATTCCTCATCGATAAGTCCCAACCCGCACGATAGCGTAATGATCTTGGCACAACGGGTTCGATTCCACTATCTGTCCAAGATCCAAGATAAAGTAATTTTCTTACTACACCTTCGTCCCTTTTTAGTTGTCACAGTTTCCTTTTTGAGAGTCAAATGATGCGAATTTTGACTCACATTTTAAGATGTATTTTTCCATCATATTAATATGAAAAATGTTGCAATTTATAGTAATTTATGTATAGTTTTTGAAATATCTAAAATTTTATTTTAAAATATCAAATTAATGTACGTAATTTAATTTAGCTTTGAAAATTAGTCAAATTGACTCTCGAAAAACACAACATGACAACTAAAAAGGGATAGAAGAAGTATTTATTTTTATTATTGAAATTTCATAAATAACATTAAATATATCCTTAAATTAAGAAAATTAAGGAGTTGGTATAGTTGGCCGTGATAGTGTATAGGTCTATAATTAGTAATTCACATGTAAAATAAAATGTTTAATTACTAGTATTTCAATTAAGCACTACTATACTATATTATAAGGAGGTATATTTACCAAGACAACAGCATCCCTAGCAGCAAGGGCAGCAATATCAGAGCAAGAAACAATTCTTCCACACTCCTTGTGAACTCTTTCTCTAAGATCTTCAATGATCTTAAATGACTCTTTTCTTAATGTCTTATTTGGTATTGCAGTCTTCTCACTTGGACCCCCTGCTGATCCATCTAGCATTACTGATCCATCACATCCCTACATCCATCATTTATACAATATTCACAAATAAATAAATAAAATGTTTGATATGTACACGTCCCGCCCTCTCAAGTTAGAGGTAAGACTGCATACACTCCATCTTCTCCATACTTTACTTGTGAAAAATTCACTAAATATATTATTGTTGTAGCTAGATACATATCTCCGTATTTGAAAAAAATTGATCATAATAAAAATAACGCCGTGGATAAGTCAAGTTAAGAGCTTAATTGAAGGAGGAAAGGACGAATCTAAGCGATAAAGGATAAAAGAGTTGATCACAATGGATCGTGATAGCAAAGTCACTAAATTTGTCACTTATAATTAATATCTTCCATTTTTAATCCATTTCAAAAATATGTCTCTTTAATACTAACTTTTCACGCGACATGTTTAGTACTACAATATTAAAGGATATTTTGGTATCTTTAGTTTAAGATTATATCATTCAAAAGTTATTTTTACTTTCTTAAATTTCGTGTCAACTTAGGTCGTAATTTCGTAATAGTTTACCTGAACAAAGCAATCATGAAAATGAAGGCGAAGCAAGCCAGCAGCTTGACCAATATCATCCTTAAAAACTTTCTCAAGTCTCTTTCTAACAATTGATTGTAATTTTGGACAACTTGAATCAAAGAATGTCCATGAAAGCCCTTTCACTATAGGAGGAAGACCTTGGCCCTTTGATGAGACAATGAAATATTGAAAAAAAAACAAAAGAGAAGAGACAAACAGGAGCTTAAAGCTTGATGAGATACTACTAGAAGCCATGAGTATTGTTATTTTTTACTATGTCTTGATGCAAAAACATAGCAAAAAAATGGTCAAATTTATAGCCATGTAGTACTAGTTCTTTAATATTATAAATTATTTTTTTTAAATAGCGAAGTGTAAGATTTTTAGAATCAATTAGAGCCATTGGATTTCCTAGAAAATGGTCATTAGTGCATGTGGCCATCACAAGTTGCCATCTTCCATTTTCTAAATTAAGATTAATATATTTGTTGGTAAAATGATTAATTCCAACAGGCTGCTTTTACGTGTTTGGAATGACTACTCCACTCTCAATCAGTCTCGAATTCAAGCTTTGGGTGTAGAAATTGTTGGGAGCGTAACTCCATGATGAATTCTGCAGTGCATCATATTTAATTGGGGCTTCAATATGCACACCAAACACTGGTGAAAAAAAAAAGGTATATACGAACATCATCTATGCATATGCAGTGTATACCAACTGTATAATATAAATAGTATACGACTATACGCGAACATCATCTATGTAACTAAGCCCAACGCATCTCATAGAAGGAAACTTTGTAAAAAAACAAATATAAAAAATTCTTTGCTGCTTGGCATGTTATGTTCATTTCCCACTCAGACACTTCCTAACATATTTAATCTCTCCAAAAGAAAATAAGAACTAAAGTTCAGAAATTATTTTAAAATTTTGAGAATAAATAATTGAGACTTTGGTCAGTTGGGTAAGTGTATTATCCATCATTATGTATTGTACGCATCTTTACTGGTATAGTGAGGATATTTTCAATAGATCTTCGACTAGTATATTATAAATCAAGTATGTAAATATAATAGCGAAGAAGTCATGGTTCATTTGTAAACCAGTAAGAAGAGAACAAATAGCAATAACAAATAATTTGTTAATTGCTACAAATATACTGATAAGAGAACTAGACAACATTCGACTACCTATTAATATCTTCTAGCCTTATCTTTGACCTCCAAGTCTTTCTATCTAAAGTCATGTCTTCGATAAGTTGCAAGTGTGTCATGTCATGTTTAATCATCTCTCCCAAAGACCTCTCTGCTCCAGCCTACTTCTACCTCTTCTTATACCCATTATCCACTATATATAGTCAACTTCACACACGTTTCACTGAAAAATCTGTACATCTTCTCTTCATATATCTAAATCATCTCAATGTTACCTCTCTCAACTTGTCCGCCACACGAAGGCCTCACCGGCCACCTCATTCATATATTATACTTCCATGCAATTGGTGGTCCATGGAATTAGTATGAATGCAATATAATATACATAATAAATACATGAATCCGAGAATTTTGTCTTAGTAAAAAAATCGTGTTGATATCTTTTTAGACAACTTGCCTAGCTGTCTAGGAGTAAATATTTTGGCCGCCCCCGTGTTATTGACAGTAAAAATATGTACTTCCTAGGTCTTATATTATTTGTCCACGTTCTTAAAGTATTTATTTAATTTATAAAATTAAATTATAATAATTAATTATTTTTATTTTTCTCTTAAAATTAATTCTTGTTGGTATAAATATTATTATCTTTTAAAAAAGTAATACCATTATTAAGGTACTGATGAATAAGACACATAAATAAAATGTAATAAAAACTTTAAAAGATAAATAAGTAATTAATTTATAATTTCTTAAGAAACGTATAAATATTAAATAGACAAGTAATATAAAACGGAGGGAATGAATGAAGCCAACGACCACAATTAAAGGTCTTCCTCACCTAATCCTATATGCCACTTTTAACTTTTGTTGCCTTTTTTTTTTTTTTTTTTCATAAAGCTTACTCTAATTGGATTCCTTCAACCTAGGAAATAATATATCACTGCATCCATCAATTTATTATGCGCTAGCTCCACATTTAAAATATGTAATGGGTCATCATTAGACCCAAAGTCTTTCTTTAACTTTTGCAGTCATGTAAATCTTTATAAAGTATACTTTTCTTTGTATGTGTTACTTTATATATGGTCACTTAATATTTATTATATGAAATTAAAATTACTTAATGTATTTTAAATATTACAATAGCCGCTATATCAAAAGAAATAGAATTGTTTAGGTAGCTGATGGAGTACTCCTCCCTTAACAAAGAAATTTCGGGTTCAATACTGAGTATGAAAAAAATCCTCAAGGAGAAAGAGCTTCCCCCGAATGAACAGGGGCAGAACTACGGTGGTGTGTGGCAATTAGGTGCAGAAGTGCAGGGTATTCAAGATCAAATCAGAGTAGGTTTTTTTATTTACAATTAACTATCCAAAATTTGGACACCCAAAATTTAAACACCCTTTATGAAATTTGTAGCTAGAATGAAATCCTATGCAGCACGAATCTAGATTAATAGAGTTATAATATAGATACCAAACACCAGTCATGAAATTATATATCCTACGATTTAATCCATAATAATGGGTGGGATAACTTATCCCAAGGATAGTTAATCCCAACCAAACACTATAGTTGTATCATATTCAAAGACCCTACTCTAGTACCACTAGGAAAAAATATGTAAAAGGAAACGAAAGACAACCCATGAAAGAACATAGCAACCAAGTATTAAGTATGGATAGCTAAAGAAAGCTCTAGATTGAGAATTCAGAAATCTATAACTAAAAAGAGAGTTGCCTGTATAGTTAGAAATTCATGTACCCAAAAAATGCGGTTTCCCTTATGTAAACCAGAAAGTACATCTCTCGTCATATATCTAGTGAACATAGAAAAGCTCCTAGAGACTTGTGCCGTATATTTAAAAATCTCTTAAATTCAACTCTCACAGAAAGATAGGAGCCATCACAAGAGTTATTGTTGCAAGCATTTTGATTAGTACATGGAGAGAAGGTCCAGCTGTATCTTTGAATGGATCTCCTACCCTGAAACAGAAGAAATTGTAAGAAATCTGCAACGCGATACGTGTAGTTTTGCTTTCTAAGAAGATATATTGTTATGACTAGATGAGTATTTAGAACAATCAAGCAGGCACTAGTAAAACAACTAGATGAGTATTTAGAACAATCAAGCAGGCACTAGTAAAACAACGAATGCACTTGACAAAGCTTGCATGAAATGACCCAAGTAATAGGACTACCAACACTTGAGAACTATTGTTGCTAAGATCCTTAAAAAATGCTGCCACTGGAAGATCCAACATGGTAACGGTCACATTTTTGAAGAATAAAAGCAACATAGCTTGAGAACATGTGAATCATTTAAGAACACTTACGTGTCTCCAGTAACGGCTGCTTTGTGGGTGTCACTCCCCTTGCCTCCAAGAGCACCTGTTTCTATGTATTTCTTTGCATTATCCCAGGCTCCACCAGCAGTGTTGAGGAAAAGAGCCATAAGGATACCAGAAACCGTGGCAAACATTAACATGGAAGCTACAACTTTTGCCCCAAGAAGAGGATGCCCCGTGTAGTAGCCCAAAATGCGGAAAAGAACACCTATACGGAGATCAAGATTATATAATAAACTCAATATTCAACACTGAGATCAAGAAGATGTGAAACAGAGACTTAAGACATCAATTAAGAATTAGAATTTTCCCGCACAAGTGAACTGATGGAAATTAACAGATTGCAAGGTATTCTCCTCAGATTTTACTTGTAATGTTTGGTGAAGAAGAGATCACCACTCACCAAAGAGATAAACTACAGAGTATACACACAGACACTGCCAAGTAAACTAACAGGAAGGATGACAAAATAATTGACATGTACTATATTCAGACGAACATACAGTACAAACACTGCTATGGAAAATAGTCAAACAGAGAACCATGCAACGTGGTGAATGGATAGAATTTGGATGAGTGTCAGATGTTTCATGGTTCAGCAGAAAAAAGATGCAGGGTGGATTTGTACAGATGTAGTCTAAGTTGTTCAGATTCTCCTGATCTAGATTTTTACAGTAGTTGTTCACTGAAATCACTTGTGGTGGGGAAACTCTTATTTCTCAATGATACCTCACCTCACGACACATTTTGCAATTCTAAGCAAGTTGTTACTTTGCAATATCAAGTGCTAAACTTTACCACAAATGACCATGTGGAATCTATTTAAACCACAAACAAAATATTAAAAAAGGTAGAGAAAAAAGGATAGACCTGATATGTGAGGTTCTTATGAGTTAAAGTAGATATAAATTATCGAGACATTCCACAGAAACTGCAAGCAGATGCAGATGAGAGCAAATATGTGACAAGATCAACAAACTCATTGAATAAATCCACAACAAAGATTATTTCAGGAAGATAGATTTAGGGATAATACATATTTTACCCCCCCGACTTTTCCGGGTTTTTCAGCTGCACACTTAAACTTTGCCGGGGGGTGGGGGTCATATGTTCCATGTCACTTGAAATTAAAAAAAAAAAAAAAAATAGAGATGGCAGGGCACAGACGGTTGGCTGGCACTACGGTGGAGTTTTAGAGATTAAATTTGGAAAAAGAAGGGAAGGGCAAAAGGGGTAAGAGAAAATCATTTATTAATCAATTAAGTATAATTAATTATATAGTATTGAATTAAAATTGACACTTGTACACATAACTCAATCTTAACTTCTTTTTTGCCTCAAACCTCTCACAGTGTGAGGCTCACTTTCTGTGCCACATCATCACTGATGGGGATATTTATTCCATTTCAGAAGGTGTCCAAGGGGGGTAATAGGACCCCCTGCAAAGTTTGGGTGTGCATCTGAAAAACTGGACAATCCAGGGAGGAACATGTGTATTATAACTAAATATTATACAAAGACTACAAAGTTCAAAGAAGAGTTCTCAAGGACCCAAACTAAGTTGACCTGGTCGCGATGTATATCACCAGAACACCGGTAATAGCTACAGATTTATGCTTCCAGATTACAGAAAACATGCAGTTAATTTTATTTTTTGTGACATAGGAACCAGCAGTTGCTACCCTTTTGGATGCGCACAAGGTAAACCTCACTCTAGTCTAATTGCTCGCAAACCATACAGAAAAGGTAAATTGCACTAAGCACGTCCTGTGTGACGAACTCGATTGAGAAAGCACGCAGGGTTCAAACCTGAGACCCCCCGCCATTTGGGAGATCCCTTGCTCAACAAACTCGGTCACCCTTGCAGGTCAGTTCTATGGGCTTTTGTAGCAGGAAAACAGTTCTAAGTGCAAGACTCACCAACAACTGTGGGGGATATGATAGCTAAGGCTCCAGGTTTAATCATCTCCTTCAAAGACGCAGATGCAACAATAGACACACATCGACCATAATCTGGCTTCTCCTTATAATCCTGCCACCAGTAAAAGCAACATGCATTAACTTCAGCCTTGCCATGAGCATTCTGCAACACAAGGCAACCTTCTGAAAAGTAATCCTACTAACCATGATCCCAGGCCTCTCAATAAACTGTCTTCTTACTTCATTGACTACTTCCTGAGCAGTTCGACCAACAGCTGCACACGCCCAAGCACTGAACAGAAAGATGAGCATAGAACCCAGTAAACCACCAACAAATACTTCAGGTATCGCTATGTCAACCTGCATATTAATTAAAAAATCTTGGTACTGCAACTGTATAGTTAACGTAGTTAAAATTTAAAAAGGCCAAACAGAAAGTCATAGCAATTACATACCTGCTTGAAGGGTTCTTGAGCAAATGCAGCTACCTCATCCATATAGGCACTGAACAGAAGAAATGATGCAAGTGCTGCAGATCCAATTGCAAATCCCTTGGTTGTAGCTTTGGTAGTGTTTCCAACAGCATCAAGAACATCAGTTATCTCACGAACACTTTCAGGCTGTACAAGAAAAGGCTTATTGAGCTAACCGAGCTAACAAAAATTTACAAGAAAAAGAAGTCACGACCTCATGCTTTTGCTCAGAAACATTAGCCTCACCTGTTGGCTCATCTCAACAATCCCACCAGCATTATCAGCTATTGGACCAAACATATCCATGGTGAGAACATACGCAGCCGTACTAAGCATTCCCATAGTTGCTACAGCAGTGCCAAACAACCCCCCAGTTGGATTTCCAGCTTCGTCTGTCAATCCTGACGTGCGACCAAGCCAGAAAGCAGAAACAATAGCCAAGCTTATGACAAGGACAGGTAGAGCTGTGGATTCCAGACCCAAACTAACACCCGCAATTATGTTTGTTCCGTGACCAGTAGAGCTAGCTAGGGCTAAGGTACGCACGGGCTCGTATTTGTAGTCAGTGTAGTACTTTGATATCCAAACAAAGACATAGGCAGTAACAATTCCAACCAGACCACATAAAGCAAAATTCAACCAAGCAGTAGGAGCTTGTTCAGTATATAGTAACCACCGTGTTGACTGCAAATGGAATGCAATGCAAACTATCAGTGGAGAGAACAGAGACAGGAAGTCAAATAACCAATAAGGGTAGAAGTGGTGGATAATTTTCCAACTTCCAAGGCAAATAAAACTTACCAAACCAAATGTCAGAACAGCTAAAAATATTGTCACTGAGTAACCCTTTTCAAGAGTTTTCATGGGATCCTCTATAGTTCCAATTACTCCAGAATCCCTTTTGTTCCGAATAGAGAATATGCCAACTGATGATATAACCAGGTCAAATGAATGAACAACTAGAGGAAACAGTACAAAGCCGGATGGATCTGCAGAAGAAATCAATCTAAATTAGATAAAACATACAACTTTAAGGAAACAGCAGATCGCATGGAAGGAATTTGAAATAATTTCTAGGAACAAAAATTCAGTATTTAACCACATTATAGGAAGGGTGACCATTCTGTACACATATATTTCTAGTAACTAATCAAGCAAATATATGAAAAGCATAGCTAAGAATCACGTTTTGGATAAAATTCTCTACTTTCTGTAAAGGTCTTGCATAGCACATTAATAAGTTAATTATTTCATCAAGAAATATCTTAAGTAAGGCTTTAGAGGTGAGAAATTGTTACAGTTTCACTCCATCTAATGTATACCATACAATTAGAGCAACGAAGCCTCAACCCCGAGCTAGTTCATGTTGCCTTCATGAATTCTCATCAACCTTCTCCCTCCATTTGGACACAAAACCCTTACTGTTTACTATAGCTAAACAAATACTAAGAGCTCGTTTTATGGCACCTGGGTAGTTTCAATCCACAACACAGTCTAGTAATATAACAGACTATTAGGCTAAGCTGCAACTGTTATCCAAATTTAAGATGACAACTTAAGAATGGGATGAACAAAAATGTAAGACAAATATCATTACAAGACCTCTTCCCCCTCGCATTATAAACAGCAGCATCTAAAACAGCTTTGCCAAAGGCATGCTTTCGCCCAGCTTAACCACTGCTTCAGTGAAGGAACTAGGTTGATGAAATGTCCCCATCTTACAAATAAACAAGACAACCAACAGCTCTGTGCTCACTAAATCACGTGTTTTAACTGTATTTTCTCAAACACTTACAACCCCACTGACTTAAGTGTTTTGTTGGGCAGTTCCAACTTTGACAACACTGGTCTACAAACAGTTGCTGTCCTTCATTTGCAAATATGCAGTTCCATCCTCACAGTACATATACTTATGTTGAACAATTCCCTTTTCTGTAATACTTGGATTCAAATGCATCGGTTGGTATAGAACAATTAAAGTGGCCTTTTTGATACACTCCCACCAAGATTACAACCTAAGTTACAATTTAGTCAACTCAAGTGTGAGTGTCATCCTACCTTCAATTTTGCAGCGTTGAGCCATGGTTCCTCCAAGTATCATTGCACTAATAATCTCCGCAGCTATACTTTCAAAAAGATCTGCACCCCGAGCAGCACAGTCGCCAACATTGTCTCCTACCTTAAATTTGGGAATTTATAAGGTTAGCATTAGGCACATCAACACAACGTATAGGTAGTCGCAGTTACAGTCAAATAATTGACGGAGCAGATGTCCATACTCTATAATTCCTTTTCTATGTTTAATTTAAAGTAGCAAACTTTACTTTCTTTTATGTTATATTTGTTTTTATTTGTTGCTAAATATAAGCAAGCACTAAAGCTAGGATGTGAAACAGTTGTTCATACCAACCTCAGTGAAGACAAGAACTACTTCTTTAAACTCCAAGAATTTATCAAAGGAGATAACTTTCATCTAGAAAAATGAGAATCATTGGTGCTACTCAAGCACCAAAAAATGTTTCTAATCCCAAAGTTAAAGTACAATTGAAACAGAAACTTGAATTCCGCTGCACTAGCAAGGTGTATGGGGCAAAAAGTAAAACTTAATGAGATCATTCATAAAACATCCAGCTAGAGTACATGACTAAAATGCATGATTGAACACAGAAAGTCGCAGAAGAAAAATGAAAGAAGACAAATAAAAAAGAGTAGATAAATACCAGATCTGCAATTACAGCAGGGTTTCGTGGGTCATCTTCAGGTATACCCTGCTCTACTTTTCCAACAAGATCAGCTCCAACATCAGCAGCCTTTGTGAATATTCCACCACCCAACTGAGCAAAAAGGGCAACAAATGAAGCTCCAAAACCATACCCAACTAGTAGAAGAGGCACTGCACAAAGATGAAGTAGAAGTCATAATTGTGAACTAGAAAACAGACATTCAAAAGTCAAAAGTGCATCTAAATGAAATAAAAACAATGTGAAAAATAAGCAGATTTTACTCACAATCGGTTGCCTTCATTGTACCAGTTGAATCCACACCAAACCACACATACAAAATTGCATACAGGATAGCAACACCCATTACAGCCATACCAACAACCACCAATGCTGAAAATCCACCAGCACGAACAGCTATCTACATCAGAAAGATCTCAAGTCAATTTCCACAAGAAAGGACCTTAGCGTTGTTCTTGTCGAACATTCTTATGAAGAGTAATAAAAAGAACCTGCAATGCCTCGCGAGCTGACCGTCTTGCTGCACTGGATACTCGAACATTTGCACGTACTGACACCCACATGCCAACATACCCAGCAACACCAGAACATAGAGCCCCAAAAAGAAATGCAGCAACCGTAATATAAGCAGATGTTACCCTATATCACAGCATGGGAAGTATCATAAAGTGAACTCAAACTTCTCTGAAAGAAGAGCAATTATCCAACTCCAAACCTGTCATCACCTGCCTAAGCCAGACAACTCTTGCTGAGGAGTTATATTACGAAATAAATAGATGCCTAGTATAACCAGTCCAAGCAATAGTGCCATCTTGGAAATGGTCCCATACTGAGTTCTGAAGAAACCTTCAGCTCCATCACGTATTGCATCTGATATCTAGCAAGTTAAATAATGAGCTCAAGACTTTAAGACAATATACAACATGTTCCAATGAAACAGGAGCAAAATCATGACTGCAAATCCAAGTTTCTGTAAATTAGGGGCTGCCATGAATATCAGCAAGCTTTTTAACCAATTTCTTTACATTAAATTTCTCATAATGGAAAAAGATAATTTTGCCTTTGAATCGACTTCTCTCTGAAAATCTTATGTCTATGAAGGGCACTAAGGTCGGGTGGCATGTAAACTAGGAGCATGGAGAAGAGAAATGAAAATGGAAGGAATAGATCATTTTTGTGGTTGGCAGGTGAAGGTGGCAGAAGCAAAAGCGGAGACCATCCCATGCTGAATCTCCATAGCATCTTCTGCAGATGAAACTCTAGCATACAATATTAACCCTTGGAAAAACACTCATACATGATGATCAAGAGTTAGCTCAAACAATAGGAGCCCCTTCACCAAGACAAAGGTTTTGGATACAATGCCATTCCTGCCTCCCTTACGACCTAACCCAATTCCAACATCCACTTCTATCTTCCACCAATAAATTAATAAATGAAAAAAATAGAAAAGAACTAAAGAATATTTAGACTCATGTAACTGCATAGACCTTGAGACCCATATCAAAAGAAAAATATATGATCTAGTATGAGAAAACGCTGTCCAAACTCTCTGATCCACAAGTTATAAACACAGACAAAAACAGAAGGACCAGGACAACTTTGAAAGACAACTTAAAAACTGATCAATAAGATTGTACCTCAGACATCTCAGGTGGTCCCTCATCCTTTGCCAGCACCCACTTAGTAAGATAAATCGACACGAAAAAGCTGATGATACAAACTGAAAACACAAACACAAGGATGGGCGAGGTACTTGCACCAATGTAAAAGATAGCTCCAAAACAAACAAGCAGGAGCACCAAAAGAATACGCGAGTTTATCCTCATGAGAACACGAAATATCTGCATGAAACAGTTGTGACAACAATAAAACAAATACTTAGAAAGTAATAACGCAAACCACGAAAGAAAGAAAATTAAATAATGCTGCTAAAAACAGCTTCTCATTCAACAATTTTATTAGTGCAAAAGTGAACAACAAGAACATCTAACTGTTTTTTAATCACAGTGTATAATAAACAAGCAACTGAATGAATAATTGATTTCTATACAGATAGAGAGAGGCACACACAAGATTGGTGCTAGAAGAAAAATCAAGTTTTTGTATACTTTCAGAATGTTGGTCCTCTTCATTCACTTTGCATTACAAAATTGTAATGAGCTTTCCTGCATAAAACTACAATCATCTTTAATTTTCATCATATTCTGACTTGATGTGGCACTTCTTGGGCAAGATTCAAAAGCAGAGATTTTTATTACTCATAGGTAATAGATACCAAAGAGATTCAAAACAGGCACTTCATTTATGTTTATCCACTAATTTAGAAGTACAGACAGGAGCCAACGGATGGTGAATAAATTTTAGGAAAATTAACAACTATAACCATATATTTCAAGAGAACTAGGAACTTGGTTCTTCTGCAACTAACAATAAAGATCATTCATTCTTCCGCAAACAAAATTTAACGAAACATCTCTTCAGAGGAGGCCAGGGTATGTAGAATGCACAACATTGTGAGGCAAGCGCCTGACAATAATTGATTCTTTTAACAAACATGTAAATTGTAATAGAGATTTTCGAGAAATTAAACAAAGAAAGAAAAGCATTCAAATAGCATAAATATGAAATAGCCCACCTCATTCATCCCCAAAGCAAGAAAAAGTGAATGTATCTATACTGAATCACCAGTAAGTAGGAGAACGAGAAACTCGGGTGATATAATTATAAAGTGATTTGGAGACAACCCCTTCTTCATTTTGGGTAAATATACCCAACAACAACAATACACCCAGTGTAATCCCACAAAGTAGGGTATGGGAAGGTAGAGTTTACCAAAACCTTACCACTAGTAGAGAGGTTGTTTCCTCTAGACTCTCTGCTCAAGAAAAAACAGTCCAAAATAGTAGAGAAAGAAATAATGGAAATGAAGACAATCATGGCAAAATACTCAAGTCAAACTAACAAATCATCCTAAACAATAGTCATAAAATTTAGTTTACAATTTGGGAGACTATGGGAATGAAGAAAACTTAGTCTATTTTTAAAGAGTTGAAAAACCATAATTCCTTCAGATATCTCTAAGTGGAACATAGTGCACTGGCTAATCTCTGGAAACCATCTGGTTAGGAAATAAGCCTAGTATAATCTCCATGTTTATATTGTTAGTCCTTGCATAGTCTAGGAGAATAGATTAAACAAGAGCAAAATAGAGAAACATGAACAAAATAGAGAAACAAGTGCACCTAAATAATGTAACCTACCCATGGTGCATAAGCCTTGCTCTTCATGCTAGGAAATGTCCTTGGTCTATCTTGGTAAGGGCCCAAGTTCCCTCCTTCCATTTCATCATCCATTGCAACGGTTTGAAAAGAATTTACCCTCCGTGCTACTGGGAAAGAGCTGAACTCACTTTGGGGCAAATCGCCCCCTGAACCTGGTCGCTGTATTTTGAATTTCTTTTGTTAATCACTTCCACTAATTCCTTAGCTCGTGTTGAAGCAGCTGTGACGTTTACTTCTCCACAATTAAATCCACTCGCATAAATTCGTCAGGTCCTGGGGGGAAAAAGAAACCAAAAACATTCTATCAGATAATTACATATTCAAAAGACAAAGAAAGGAGACATTACATGTCCATAAATCAATAAACTTGCAAACAAAGCCCATTTGAAACTGATCAAATCTAAACCTAGAAATGCCCGTACAGCAGTTACAACTTACAGCTAATTCTCAAGTGTATATAAGTTGAAAATCAAATGTAATGTCCAAACTTATTTTAGACTAACAGAAACACGAATAATCAAACAAAAGAGAGCTAAAAAAAAAGGGCCAAGTTGAACAGAAGAAGACAAAACAAAACAAAACAGCTGAACAGAAGAGATCAAAATGAACCATTTCAAACTATAAACCTACCAAATAAAATCAACGAATTTGCAACTAAACACATTTGAAACTGATCAATGTTATAACACTTAAATAATTTTAAAATGAATCACGAAAGCACAATTGCTCATCCTAAAATACCAGTACAAGCAGTTACAACTACTTTAAATCCAAAAAAACCTGATAATTAAACTGTAAAATCCCAAATAAACCAAAGAATGCAGAAATTCTTACGAACAGCAATCGCAGATCGGGATCCGATACACTGACGATCAACTCCGCCGGAGAAAAGGATATATCCACCTCCACAACCCGATCGGAGTCGAGAACTTCCTAAACTCTTGCAGATCTCAATTGAAGGATGCGAAGACTAAAGATTCGAAGCGAAATGTTGAAACGGAACTTGGGCTGCAACGGCAGAAAAAGAGTGTGAAACTGGGATAGCTATTTTTTTTCTATGTGTGTGTTTTTGTGAAGTATTTAAGATTAGGTGAAAATGAAATAGCAAATTGTTGACTTATGTGCATAATCCAATAACTGATTGCCACGTGCGCAATCCAACGTGTTGTTGCTTGCGTGTCATGTTGTGGGCTTTCTCCCTAAAACTGACAGAATTTTCGGATATGCTGCTACTTTATGATAAGAAAATATAATAAAGATTTTTACAGATTTTTTAATTTCTATTTTCCCTTGGTAAAACATATGCCTAATTGGAAAATTAACACTAATCACTAATCTTTTCATTTAAATTCTATTTTTTTTTCTCTTTTTGGATAGTAGTTTAGATTATATAGATCCAAAAAGGCTTTGCTAAGATTAGAACTTATTATTAAGGAATTAAGGAAATAAAATAAAAGGAAATGATTGTAGTGTTGGTCAATCAAGAACTTTTATAAGGTTGCGGAAATAAGAATGACGGATGACCATACGGATATACTAGGAAAGGTAGGGTAATAATGAAGATATTCAAGAGAAGATGGGAGAGGTTTGATGGAAACAAGATTGCAAAAACTAGAAAGCAAGATTGAGATGATTATGGCATGGGAAAAAGAGATATATGAATGTCCAGTGCAGAGGTGTGAGAGATTGACTATGAACGATTTCAAGAGAGGTAGAGGTATATTGGAGGAGTATTTAGGAGAACTGATTAGACAGGACATGACATAGTTTTAGCTTACCGATGATATGATCTTAGATAGGAGAGTATGAAAGACACAAATTAAGGCAAAAGGTTAATAGGTTGTATTGTGTTGTCTTGTTGTCAGTTCATATTAGTAGTTGGTAGTATTGCTACTATAGTTTCTAGTTCTTCGATTTCTTTTATTATATGTTGATTGGTTGTACTTGATTATTGTAATGTTTTTTATAGTTTGTGTTAGGTTCCTACGTGTTGTTTTTTATTCGTTGTTTTTTTGTATTTATGTTACTTTTTAGCTTAACTGCTTTAAATTGTTTTTTTTAATCACGATTTATCTAAAACAAGCTCTCTATCTATGAATAAAATTTGTAGATTATACTAAATATATTGTTGTAAAATAATTTAAGGCACGTTTGGAACATCATCTTTGTAATCGAACAAGGGATTATTACATTGTTGGCATATTTATTTAGTCAGATAATTATTTTGCCAGTATGGAATTCGATGTAATTAAAGGGAAATATTCAATTACACTATAATACTCAAGAGGGGAGAAAACTTGGTGGTACACGATTATTCAATTACTTTATGTTTTTTTTTTCATTTTAATATTTTGTAAATATGTGTCACACATTAAAACTTATTTGTAAGTTTCTTTAAAAAAAAATGTTTATGCATTTTTTATAATTAATTTTTATTTAAAATAAAAAAATATCAAACTACATCATACTTATTGTTCAACCTCTCTTAATAGTTAATACTACTAAGAACATGCTTATGAAGATAATTTTAAAAAAAATACAATAGAGTAAAGAGTAAGCGTATTCTTGTTCTAAGTGGAATTTTTCGATAGTGTAATCAAGAAAAATATTGATTGCTTAGTTATAATTTTGAAAAATTATGCAATTGTAATGATATAAATTAGGTGGGGCACAAGTGAGGATAAGGATGTTTTTATAACTTAACGCTAAATTAATTTTTTTTGTGTATTGAACAATATGTTGTGAGCACTATTTGTGCATCGTTGAGTCAGTTATATATGTCAAAATGTAATCGCGGTAGTGAAACTCAAATTTTTCAGAAATAATTGATTTTTGAAGCTTATTGTAATCAAACACTAATGACATATTAGTCATTTTACTCTTGATTAAGGCTACTTGTCACAAATATATCGAGCTTGGAATGAACTGAAAACGTTGCTTAAAGGATGTTATTCAAGAATAATCTAAGATTTTGACTGAAATTGCCTTAATTGGGATAGATCGAAATAGAGCAGTTCTTCCACACATCATCTTTTGCATTCTTCATATGTCGAATCAAATTAATTTTAGTGGATATAACAACGTAACATGACACAAATAATTACATTATAATTAGTGAATAACCATACCATTTTTAATTATTGTATAGTATAGTTACTTCATTGTAATTACCATAACTTAGTCCTTATACATAGTTTTTCAAGCATAGCTGTAAGAAAATCTCAATAAAATCAATGGTAAGGCCAATTTGTAAGTCAATGTTCTAATCCTTTTCAAGACCAATCTATTGTATAAGGCCTCACATAGTGTCATTTGATTCAAATGTTTGATTGCTAATTGTTATAGACGAACTCATCAAAGGTAATTGGTCATTCCAATAACCCCGAAAGACCATGGTGCATGTGCTCAACATGCTCTCTAAGAGTATAACTGCTTAGACTAATTATCGATCTACAAGTAAGACGTTGTGTTGAGTTAAGTCAACTACCCAATGCCTTATGAAAAACTATCAAAATTGAGTAAGAACTGCGACCCTCTCTCAGAAATTATGAAAACATGTACCATGTGCAATCGAACTATCTCACGGGTATAGATTTATACGATATCTGTTTTGTTGTAGTTTGTACCAATCTAAAATGTGTGGGCTTTGTAAGTCGGTCCATAATATCCAAATTGGCTCATGCTTCCTTACAATATATTGCAAGCCCTCCACAAAGTTTATAGTGATAACTATTCATTTTCACTTGGGAATAACAAAAATCAGAGCTAATCCACTAGATTTTCATGTTCACGCTTGACTTGTTGATAGTTCAAGCAACAAGTTATATGGTCAAATATGTTTCTTTTCGACGTTTTCTCTCAAATTTTTAGTCAGTATATCTGCCAGTTGATTATCAAAATTTATGTGATACAATGGGATGAGATCTGTCTGAAGCAAATTTCTTACAAAGTGATAATCTACTTCAATATGTTTAGTGTGTTCATGAAATACTGGATTTTGAGCTATGTGAAGGGCTGATTGACTATCACAGTATACTTCTATACGTGTTGGTAATGGCAATGTGAGTTATGTCAATAATCTGTTGAGCCAAACTAATTCTCCTGCAACTTTTCTTAGAGCCCTATACTCTACCTCTGCTAAGGACAAAAATATGGTCTCTTGTTTCTTGGACTTCCAGCTGAGTGGACTGTTACCCAACAATACAATATAGCCATTTACTGACTTTCTGATATCAGGACATGCATCCCAGTCAAAGTCACAATAAGCTTTGACATTGTAAGATTGATCTTTGGACATGAAGATTCCCAGGTGGGGTCTACTTTGAGATACCTCAGTAGCTTGTAAATGTGGCTCTCTAGGATCTTGCATGAATTGGGTAAGATGTTATACACTGTATGATATGTCCAACCTAGTGTTGGTCAAGAAATTCAGCTTTTCAATAAGTTTTCTGTAGAAAAGAGGTTCTGTCAGAGGAGTTCCTTCCTTGGCTTGGAGTTTTAGTGCAGGGTCAAGTGGAGATGAGCAACTACTCATGTTTGCAATCCTGTAATATTTCAACATGTCAAGAACAAACTTCCTTGAGAAATGATGAGTCTATTATCTTTATAGAGTACCTCCATTCCAAAGATATAGTGTAGCTTGCCTAAATCCTTATTCTTGAACTTGTCATGAAGAAATATCTTGAGTTTCTTAATTTCAGAAACACTTGTGCCAGTTAAAATCATATTATCTACATAAACAACAACAAAGATAGTAAAAG
Source organism: Solanum bulbocastanum (assembly GCA_037074985.1). NCBI lineage: Eukaryota > Viridiplantae > Streptophyta > Magnoliopsida > Solanales > Solanaceae > Solanum > Solanum bulbocastanum. The sequence continues at coordinate 52,011,209 of CM073600.1, read as the reverse complement.
CCTTAGACTTCTTATATAACAATGAATAGTCATTCAATGAGTGTGTACCCTTTTGAATACAAGGCTTCATCCAGCTTGGCATACCATTGTCTGCTGGTTTGTTTCAGACCATATAGAGACTTGTTCAATCTATATACCATCCCTGGCTTGTGTATTACTAAACCTGGGGAAACCTCCATATACACCTCTTCATGCAAATCTCCATTAAGAAATGCATTGTTTACATCAAGTTGGAATATATCCTAGCCCTTCTTTAAAGCTATAGCTAACAAAGCCCTCACAGTTGTCATCTTGATTACTGGTGAAAAAAGTCTCTGTATAATCAATTTCAGCTTCTTTAGTGTAACCCTTTAGTACAAGTCTTGCTTTGAATCTCTCAATAGTTTCATCAGCTTTATGTTTTACCTTATATACCCACTTACAACCTTCTTGCCACTAGGTAGACTAGCAAGGTCATAAGTATGATTTGTGTGTAATGCTTCAAATTCTTGTGTCATAGCTTGTTGCTAGGCAGGGTTTATAACAGCTTCCTCATATGAAGAAGGTTCGTCATCATTACTGACATTCATCATAAGTGTCTGACTCTCAGATGGTATATGTTAGTGTTTTGAGAATGCATTTTTTAGGGAAATATTTGAATTTTGTAACTGATTTGTCATATTGTTAGGCAAAACATAATCATGTAAGTATGCAGGCAATTTATGTAATCTAGGTAGTCTGCTGGAAACTATAAGTTTAGATAATTGAACAAGATTAGGAGAATGAAAAGTGGCAGGTAAACTAGCTGCATTATTAGGTAAATTGTGGAGTGGACTGTCACTTGCACCAACTACATTATCTTCCACATGTTGTACATTTTGTGAGTCAATGTTATCATGCACAGTATCTATGAAAGGCACAGAATGCAAGACTGACAGAAAAGAAGATACATCAAAAGGAAAAACAGTTTCTTTAAAAACTACATCCCTGGAGATGTGTATTTTCCTTGTGGCCAGACTAAGAACTTTTGTCCCAAAGGGGTAGCATATGAAGATATGGGGTGTGGTCTTTGCTTGGAATTTGTCTCTATGGGTTTTTGAAAACGTAGGATAACACAAACAACCAAAGGATCTCATGTATGAGTATGTTGGTTTGGTTTTATATAACAACTCATATGGGGATTTACATTTTGCATGTGAGGTAAAAAGTCTATTAATGATGTATGCGGCACACAACACACACTCACCCCAATACTTAAGAGGTAATTTGGATTGGAAAAGAAGGGCCCTGACAGTTTCTAACAAGTACTTGTGTTTTCTTTCCACCACCCCATTTTGTTGAGATGTGTAAGGACAGGTTCTTTCATATATAATTCCTTTTTCCCTTAAGGAAGGTTGATGTTTCTGTATTCACA